>CM060250.1:29693225-31030725 GCA_030684275.1 Acipenser oxyrinchus oxyrinchus
AAATGTGTACGAGCGATTTCTCTTGTTTAAAGGCTGTTCCCAATAACGAAATGCAGAGGGAATCTACCATTTTCTCAAAGAAGGCATAGAGGCAGTTGGACTAAGCACCGTTCCAATAGTGGGACAAGAATACGATGGGGCGAGTGTTATTTCTGGCGACACAAACGTAGTCCAGCGGAAAATCAGAAACAACCACCCCACAGCTATCTACACCCACTGTATGGCACATAAACTTCATCTTGTTATTGTGGATGCGTGTAAAGTAAAGAGAACTGTGTCAGGTTTTTGGGGGGGTTTTTTTTGCATTTTGGTGTCACTATATTGTTTTTTCTCCATGTCGGGGCACCATGGACTTTTCTGCGATGTACAGCGTACACTAGGCGTAAAGCCTGTTGAATTGACAAGCCAGAGTGATACGCGTTGGGCGCGTAAGTGGAGAAATGTCAATGCATGCAAGTCTAATTTGAAGGTTATCATCCAATGCCTAAATGAGCTCTCTCAGTCTGGAAGTTGATTTTTTGCACCAAGTGGTGCCTGTAACTTTTTTTGCCAGTTGTCAGTGCTGTCCATCTAAACATTGAATCAGATAATACAAAAAACATTGATCCTGCAGGGATTGTGAAACTGTGCTCAGTTGGTTTAATGTGGGGCTTTAATAACTCAATACTGTTAATACTGCTATAAATGCATTGCGTGTTTAAGTAGAAGCATATAATTTGGATCAGCAACAGTAGCACAGTAGCTATATTTATTAAGTTTTACTCAGCCCCCCAAAAGAATATTTTCTCTATGCTTCTAACACCACATAGACTGTACGGTTTTTATTTTCACAGCAATAAACTGTTTGAATGTTGCCTCAATAACAGATTATGAATCTTTGTCAGTCTGTGCCTGAGGGGAAGATTCTCTCACTGTATGAATTGAAAATGGGGGTCTCAAGTCTCAGAAAAAATGTCATCTCAAGTGAAGTTTATTAGCATTGAATTAATCAGATGCCCATATTTCCCACGCATTCTTCCTTCCAGCTTCATCAATTGGTATTACAGCAGCTAACTACCACTCCCAGGTGGAACGCTGGCTGCTCAGTCACTTTGATGACGACATTGCCTGGGGATACAGACACATATTAGAAGTTCGGGTCTAATGAACACCTCATTGAATGGAAATATTTCATTAAGCCCATAACTGACAAGAACACATAACACCTTATCTGCGATATTCAGTATATCATCTTGGGCAAGACTACTACTAATTGACACAGTGGCTCTCAAAATAATTAAGTCTAACCAATTTTATTTTCACTTTGTTCTCATTAACTGGTGAAATCTGTCATACTGACTCGACCGCTACATCGTAAATTGATAAAAATGACAGCGTCTCAAGAAACAGATCCTGTTAGCTAGCTGCCATTTGCAGAGGTTTCTTGCACTTGTTTGTCTCCTCTTCACACCCATAACCCCCCACCCCCCCTTTGCTGTCAAACACATTTCAAAATAAAGCAAATTGCAGTCTCTAATGATGATGGGCTATTCTTTCACTGCAGAGTAGTCATCGAATTGAGATTGCATTCTTGATCCATACACCTCCCTGTCACCAACATACACACTGTCTTATTGCTGTGCACACTAATTGCATGCCAGGTATTTGCAGGAGTGCAAACCAAGGTTTTAAAGTCCATTTCATTGTTTACTATACAAGCGTTATTACTGGTCCCCTATTTCTTGTGTTGAATGCCTTTTGGTTCTTTGTATGCTTTGTATTGTTATTTTGGTTTATACAGATTTTTCAACACTACAGATCTTATTACATCCTGTACAGTAGGTCTGATTATAGCCAGACCATTGTGAGACAGTGAAATCACTCACTTGTTCTGCACTGGAGCTGGAGCGACACGAATGTTATCTTTACTTGCAATGCTTGTATGTGTTTTTTCATTATTAATTAATTCATTGAAGAACTCCTTTGTCGTGTGAGTGCATTACCCTACACCTCCAAACTGGTAAATATTACTAAAAGCAAAAGCCTGATATTATTATTATTACAATGGAATGCCAGGATTAAAAAAATAAATAAAAATCAATCCCTAACTCCTGGGATTGGGAAGTGTATTCCCTATTCCAGACCCGTTTATTATTTCTTAGCAGACGCCCTTATCGAGGGCGACTTACAATTGTTACAAGATATCACATTATTTTTACATACAATTACCCATTTATACAGTTGGGTTTTTACTGGAACAATCTAGGTAAAGTACCTTGCTCAAGGGTACAGCAGCAGTGTCCCCTACCAGGGATTGAACCCACGACCTTCCAGTCAAGAGTCCAGAGCCCTAACCACTACTCCACACTGCTGCCCTGTTGAGTGTGTTTATATCATACAGTGAGTGCACATCAACAAGCTTTAATTGTCTTACAGCTGATTAACACCAACAGACTACTGCACTTTTTTGTTGTTGCTGAAAGTAATTATTGACTGCCTGATATAAATATCCCCTTTTTACTTTCAACAAATTAGCTTTTGGAAATATTCACTTCAAAATAATGTGCTTATTCTGGCTAGATTCGATAAATCGAGTAAAAATCTGTTTACTCTCTACACATCTGCATTTGTTTGAAGAAATGCATGACTTGTTGACAATTGCTTTTTTATTTTGTTTGGAACCTTAGTTTTATTTTTCAGAAGCATAACCTGTTTTTGGACTCTTAATTTGGACTCGTTTCAGCATACTTATTGGGGATTTATTGGAATAATTTTACATAGCATTTTTAGTTGGTGCATTTGCACTGTTAACTAATAACATTTTATTTTGTTAGATTTTAACAGCAGTTTTCCATTTACAGTACTTAATCTAGAAATTAGAAAAGACTACTATTTTTTAGGTATATTATGACTACGGGTCTACTTAAAATCGCTGAGAATTTACATATATTTCCTGGGTAGGTTATGGAATAAAATTAGGATTTTGCGGACCTGTTTAAACATTAAATAAATCTAAGTAGATAATATTTCAGAGCACTATAAAAGCCTAAAAATAGTGATACTTGCTTCCTTACTAAAACGGAGTGCTGTCATTTGTTAAAGACAAGCATGCAACATCCCCCAGCTGTTGCTGCCAACATTCTCTGACTGTGGTGTGAAGACTTGCCCATACATTGTACATTGTAAAATGTCGTTGCCAGTAAACAAGAAAGTTAACCGCTTTGGAGTATAATTTTAAATGTTATTTGATTAAGGATGGTTTTAGTCTTCTTGGAGATAAAGCAGATTTCTTAATATTAAATCATGCATAATTAATAAACATGATGCCTTGTTATCTTGTTAGTTTGTTATTTTTATGTTTTGGACTTCAACAATTGTCATTATGTTGCATGACTTGCTCATTGATTAGTGGTTCTAGTAATAGTAGCTGTTGTAGTAATTGTAGTCGTTGTAGTACTAATTTTCTTAATTTGAAAGCTGAAATTTACGCACAACTAGGCATTTGTAGTTGTGGAGGTTTACTTATGATGTAAAAGTTTTGAACCTCAAACTTTATAAAAGTTGTTTATTGGTCTGTTGTTCAATAATTCAACATTTAAATTGATATTTTCTAGCAGTGCCAATCAATAAATAGCATTAAGGTTAAGTGACTTCCAAATGAACCAACAGAAAAGTCTAGTCTCTACTGATTTGTAACAACAGGACATCTGGTCACCAACAGAGATTTCAGAACACCTATTGCTTCCACACACGTTTTCTCCTTTATAGAAGCTTCTGCTGCAAACAACAGCGGCATTGCTGGGCCTCACATTGTTTATTCGGCTGAAGAACTCAAAATATACAAATGTCCTACAGAGAATTCCTGCAGTTACCCTGGAGAGTACAGCTAATATTTAGTCATTTTGAGAACCATGTGATTCCTATGGTTGATTTACAAATTATCAAACATGCAATGATGTGGGCTACAGTATGAGGTTACATCAGGTGAATTCTAATTTAGTCAGCTATATATATATAAACTGTCACAGAAACCGAGATGGAATTGGTTTCCTGTAACTCACTGAAGAGACCCATCTATTATTTTTTTATAATTCATGGATATCCTTGTGCTGCTAGGTTTAGCAGTACATTTGGATTTTTTTAAACGTAGTGTTTCAGTGCTGTACAGACGTTCTGTGTCGTTATCCGTTAGTGGATGATAATGTAGGTAGCATGTTTTATAATAACCTACTGTATACTGCCCTGCCAAACAATTTAAAATACCTGTATCTATATACTGTAGATGTACAATATTTCATGGAGGCTAATAATTTGCCTTTTTTCCAGGGATGTTTCCTGGATGATTAGTCAGATAGATTATTTGTTTTATTCATTTTAATACGCTATTTTTTAGATATGTAAAAGAGCAAGCAGCTTCGTTTTTTAGCGGTACTGGCCCCTTAAATAGTGTTTTGGTGATGACTATGAGTCCAGGAGCTGCTCTTTTGTTCTAGTTTCCTAACATTATTTTGCTGGCAATAAAGATAGTATGGCTGATTTAGCCTACAGCTATGGCCAAACATTTTGCATCACCTACAATTTTAGGATTTAGCTAATTAAAATATATATATATATATATATATACACACAATGCTACCCTGTTATAAAACAGTTGTCGGGGTCCACAACTGGAGACTGCATTATTTGTGTTTTGCCTTATAACGAATACTGCCATTTTTTGTTCCCGAAATAATTTACAATGGCCAAATTAATATTGTGGCACTCATAGCCAATGCTCCTCAACGCAGATTTAAGATATATATAGGTGAAAAGCATTGAAATCTGATCCTGAATTTAGCCTGTAGATAAATTATCTGGTTTCCCTTTTATTTTATAAACTGTATCTTTTGTATCGTTAGTCCATATTTTGTAATCTGTAATTCTGTTATTCTCGCAGGTTGCTGAAGACTTGTCATTTTGGTATTTTCAGTTTGCAATATTTTATGATTCCACAGTAGATGCAAGTTGCTATATAATAAGACTTCCTATTGTTGATTACTGTTCATTCGCAAAGCCTTACAGCAGCAAGTACTGGCACAAGATATACAAGGTCTGATCCCAGACTGTGCTACAAATAAGCATTATACAGCAGCCCACTGTTCTCTGCTTAGTTGTTACTAGCTCTGCCATTTTGGATTCTAATACAGCAGGTGAGACCAGGTTAAAAGCACGCCTCTTTTGTGCAATATTACAGACATGCACTTGCTGAATGCATGGTCATGTCATTCAAGTGTACACCCTGAGGATCTGTTGGATGACACAAGCCACAAATTGTAGGATAAAACACTAGCTCTAGTTTATCATGCAGTCCCAAGTTCAAATTCCAAACAATTGTTCAATTGCTCTGGTCAGAGATGTAGTAGCACAATCTCTGACCATTTTTTGTCAGTTTGTTTAGTATTTACTTTTAAATACCAGGTTAGTTCTTCTACAAACCAAAAAAAAGAGATGAAAAGAAATCAGCAAATAATAAGAAATAACATAAAATAGAATCATAGACAGTGTGAGGTCTTAAGTGGAAGATATTTTCCAGTATAGTGGTGTTATTTTCTTAATTCTGAATGGACTATCTGCTGTTAGCTGTGCTATTGGTTGTTGCTCTCGTCTTCTTTTTTTGGAGTGTTTTGGTAGCATATACGACTGATATGCATGGTTACAGTTTGAATTCATGTTCATTTTGGTTAAAGTGAAGACTGGAGTGGACTTTTATAGTAGAGGTGCTGAAAGCCATTGAACAAAACTGTAACCCCTGTATACGATAGAAAGAAACAAAATATGTTAAACACAAGGAAAGAGGAACAAGTGACAGTGCCGCTAATTCCAATAAGAGATTTTAAATTACTTGATTAAGGAATCATACATCAATGCATGAACCATGTATACTACTTTACTGTACTGTTTTTTACCATAATATTGCAATACTACCTTAAACCATCTGCTTGTCATCTGCTTGTTGCCGGCTTCATCAGGGCAGACTACCAGTATAATGCCATGTTGATGTGTAGCAGCCACGCTTCGTAATCATCTTGGTGTTTGATCTGCTACACTTTGACTCTCCAACACAGATCCACCTCAAAAAGGTCTGTATGGCTTGACTTTGATATTTAAAAGCAGCAACAAACTAAGCCAGTTAGGTTTCACAGATTTTCCACCATGCTGTTTGTCTTGACAGGCTCACAAATTTATATATAAAAAAATAACTACAGATAAGCTCCAGTGAAAGTGCAGTTACAGTTACAGTAATATGATCAAAACAGCCAAACCAAAATGATCAGAAATGTGCACCTCGCTGAATCCTCATTACCGAAACCTAATGAATTTGAGATGTGTTTCTGTTCAGACAATATATTACGGGCTTAGTTAGTTGTTTTTGGATGCACACACAACAATATTTCATCATAGCTTCGTAGACTTTCAGCTGACATTCATCCTTAGTATAACTAAAAACACATGATATGCACAAGGCAACTGACTTACTTGTAAACCATTTAAATGTTTATACACTCTCAGTTTGATATGGGCACCATGGAAACAGACTTTTCACACAACATATATAAACCAGAATAAGTGTCAAGCACTGTTACCGTTGTATCAGTAATTTAACCTTTGCAGAACAAGTTACTAAGGAAAAACAACATTTAATAAAGACGAAAAAGGTGATATGAGTGGGATATCTGATACCAGGCTTTTAGATTTGCTTGCATATCATTTGTTCATCAGAACCTCACAAACAACTCCATATATTAGTTAATGCGAAACCCAAATTCAGTCCGTGGTCCTCCAGGTTTTATAGGTATCTTTAAATAATTAACTGATTATTTTATAGCTAAGTTTCTGAATAGCACTACCAAATATCTTAATATTGAGACAAACAGAGATACAGATTATTGATGACATTGTTTTTTTTCTTTGGCAAGAAGCATGCAATCCATCCATTCTCCCTCTAAAAAAGAATAAAGAAGAATACTGTAGCTTCTTTGAATGGTTGATTGACAAGGTTCTTGTGTGATTTCAAGCTTAATTTGTACCTCGTAGCAGTGCTAGGTTTGTCTGAGGTTACATAACCTACATTTGAATGCTATTTTTAACCATAGCTCCCCAATTCCCTAGCTACCTATTAGATGTGCACTGTGCCAAGCGGTCCAATGAATAATTCATGACTCTGAGGAAACAGAGTTGGGCTCCTCTGACATTTGAAAAAACAATGACTGTTCGTGGCATTTTCAAAAGTCTGATTGCAAATCTCAGACGCTAGGGGTAGGGGGATGCTCTAGCATTATTGGTTATTGTTCATTATTGGCACCTTGTTTAGTTGGGATGAAAATTATCATTCCAGTTAGTAAAAAAGAGATATGTAACAAAAGGTCTCAAGAAGGTCATTAACATTTATAACTGATCTACAGTATATTTTAATTGGAATAAAAGAAATATTGAAAATGAGAAGAGGCCGCTCAGCCTATTGAAATGACTTGTCCGTCGCTAGCACACCATTTTCCCATCTAATAACCTACTTTCTCTTGTAAGAGGCCAGTAAGAACACCCTGTTTTTGTTTCTCTAGCTATGAGAATATATGGACTCACTGCCTATGTTCATATCCTTATATCTGGTAGGAAGCACAAAACTATATTCTGTATATAACGTTTTTCACTATAAAAGTACTGTGGGGTTCCTACATATATGCCTCTGTAATTAATCTTGTCAGAGGTTAGACACGTTGCCAACTGTTCAACTAAAATTCAACCTACATAAATGCAGATCAGGAGTAAAAGGGCTCTAAAGCAAAGAATGTGAATCACAAATTCATTAAAGAGCTGCTGTCACTAAGCATATGTGTAAATTAGGTTTGAACCCCATATCCCTCAAGGTGTGATTTGCACCTTGGTGATACTGATATACTTCCCTTCCAGCCTACCAAACTACAAACCAGTTCAGATGGGACTAGCTATGTTATCTTTCAAGGTACAGCTGTGCTGGCGTGCAAGCTGAAAAGAGACAAGAAGGTTATTCCAGGCTGAAAATCTGAAAAGAAAAATGGATTGGCAGTTCTGGCTGTATGCCATATTCACAAATATAGAACAAAATACAAATGTAATAAATGTAAATATTTTGAAGTATTTTTCAATGACTTCAAATGTTGGAATGGTCTTCGATTCATATACTTACAGTATATTGTTTTTGGTGTTTGGACTCCACCCGAGATTGATTAAATGTTAATGAACTCTTCAGGGCAGCAGTGTGGAGTAGTGGTTAGGGCTCTGGACACTTGACCGGAGGGTCTTTGGTTCAGTCCCAGGTGGGGGACACTGCTGCTGTACCCTTGAGCAAGGTACTTTATCTAGATTGCTCCAGTAAAAATCCAACTGCATAAATGGGTAACTGTATGTAAAAAATAATGTGATATCTTGTAACAATTGTAAGTCGCCCTCGATAAGGGCGTTGGCTAAGAAATAAATAATAATAATAATAGTCACATTATAACATTTGACATGCTAATTATCCTCGAATGGGACATTAAGCTTACAGAGGTGTTAGTGGCTAGTTAGGGAAAAGAAAAAAAATCAGCAAATAATAAGAAATAACATAAAATAGAATCATAGACAGTGCAAGGTCTTAAGTGGAAGATATTTTCCAGTATAGTGGTGTTATTTTCTTAATTCTGAATGGAATATCTGCTATTAGCTGTGCTATTGGTTGTTGCTCTCGTCTTCTTTTTTTGGAGTGTTTTAGTAGCATATACGACTGATATGCATGGTTATAGTTTGAATTCATGTTCATTTTGGTTAAATTGCAATGAGACTGGAGTGGACTTTTATGGTAGAGGTGCTGAAAGCCATTGAACAAAACTGTAACCCCTGTATACGATGGAAGCCAATATTCTTTTCTGGGACATTTTCAATAAGCGTTTTACTGTTCACACTCACGTCTAATGCTTTCCAACTATTTTCAACTCCCGAGATTGCAACCTCATAAAATATCCTTCCACTATTGCGACAGTCAGGGCTGATTGGTCTATTATTGTGTGTGTTCCAAGGCAATGTAAAAAGGCGCAGTGCACTGCACACACAGATCATAAGATTCACAAAACTAGCAGGGTTTGCCATTGGACCCCTGTAATTCAAGCCTCCCACCACCCCAAGTTCCCACACCCCTGTTATACAATACTACCAACTCACCTGCTTCTATTTGCATTCAAAGCAAATAGAAGATAGTGAACTGCGTCTGTGCCCATCACCCAAGAGTACACCTGATATTTACCAAGAAAACTGGGAAAATGTATATGTATATATATATAGAAAATATCAGGTGCATCACTTTTTAACGGTTATATGAATTATTATTTTTTTATTTTTTCATTAATACAATTATACATTTCCCAGAAACTGTATATATGTGTGGCAATGTGGCCACGCCCTTGTGCGTAGTTTGTGTTATATGTTGTATGTTGTGTGTAAATGTTGGTGTATAGCGATGGCTGCACGGGATATAAGCGGGTCTGTGTTTCACGTGTGTTTAAAAATGTATAATTGTATTTAGGCACGAGGATGGCACATCACTTCACGTGCAGATAAAATGTGTATAATGTGTCACGGGATTGCACTTAATTAATTCACGTGCAGTTGTACCGAGATTCCAATTGAATGATTGACTAGCAATCGAGTCTCGGTACAACTGCATAAAAACAGCATTTTTTCACTCACTTGGGGGTGGTGTGTTCGGTGAGTGGAGAACGGGAGAGAGAGAGAAAGAGAGCGAGAAAGATAACGGATAACAATTGCTATTGCGTGCTGGTAGGACCAGCACGATACTTGTTTGGTTATTCCAACTCACTGTGTGTGTTTGTCTGTCCGTGCACCGTTTGTTACGTTTTAGTCCGTTTTGTTTGTCTATTTATTTTGGCGCAAGTGCCGTGTCCTGTGTTTTGTGTGTTTCTGTTACAACCGTTTATTTTCTGTCTGTTTATTATTAAATGCTGAGCGAAAGCATTCGCTCAGCTCCACCAAACTCCACCTCTCTGTCGTTTTTGTTCCTGCTTCTGCCGTGACGTCACCGCCCAGTCATCCTGTCACAATATGAAATACAACAAACTAAAAATAAAGAGCTTTGGTTATAAAACAGAGCTGTAAAACAAGCTAAGCAATGCTTTGAAAAAAAGTGTACTGTATATAATAGGAAATATAGAAAGGCTCTTCAGTTGCTTAGGAACACCTTGTACTGAAACTTTTTTTTTTTAAAACACTTCTTTGATTTGCTGGCACAGCAGAGATATGTCATTAAGTTCCAGTCTCTATCACCTTTCCTGCTAATTAAACTTGAAATGTGTTCTTTGGAAATGCCATTGCATTACTTTCTGAGCATGACTCAAATGTTGCTTGTCCTAATTTGGGACTACACTATAGATAGATAAGATACTCTTATCCTCCCGTTTTGTACTGCGTGTACTAATGCTTCTCATTGAAATTGTCAGCAAGACTGCTTATTCTATTAAGCTTTTTTAAATATTGCTAAGCCACAAAAAGTATATTAAAAAAGCAATAATAAGATCATAAATAAAAACAAAACAGCAGTCTGAGATCAGTATAGTAATCCCCTTGTCAGGCAAATGCCTCTAAAAGATTCATCATTAAGCCTCTAATTAAGTCTTATCCTTGCTATTTTTATTTTAGGAATCAATAAAAGTTTCAGACTTCCAGCTACTGCAGCAACGGTATTTGTCAGATAACACACAAATCCCGACCTACTCTCATGGATGCCCCTTGGTTGCTTTAATTCATATCATTATTTCTTGAAAGTCCTCTTCCCTTGCCAGTTGAGAACTTTTTTTTTTTCAAGCTGCTTGCATTATAATTGGTGTTATTATTCTAACCACACTGACAGGTGTGAGAACACTATGGGGGTTCAGTTTAGTTTACAACTAAGGTAAACACTTACAAACTACAAACTTTTCAGCTGGAGCTGTCATCAGTGTACTGATTAATAACTGTATTTGGTGGTATTTTTATAGTTATATATTTTTGAGTTAGGAAGGGGTAGTGGGGTAGACATGTGAAAAGGTGTCTCTACAAAAGAAGAAAGCAATCTGAAATGAAAGAAAAAATGGAACCTTGAGAAAATGAACCAACCAACAAAAGACCAACACTACTCGAAGATCACATTCACAAGATGAATGTTTGAGACGGAGGTTGAAGTTGATACCGTATTTATTTACATATCAACACACTGAACAGCTCACCTGACACTACCAGCAATGGCAGTGCACAGAGCACAATACAACACAGTGTACGAAAACTTTGGTGGGATCTACAATCTGTAATCTCTGTTCAACAATAAACTAACGTTGCTGAAGAGATTCATTGTGGCGGATAACCGTTTAGGGCGGATATGTGATAGGCGGATACACGACGACTTACTGTACACGGTAGAGACACAATATAAAGTGCTACCCTTCTCTTTTTCTATTGAATATTGTTTAACTAGCTCAACAAGTGTAAACTCGCTTTCTTCAAACATGTTTCCCACTGGACACACACACACAAGAATGTATTACAAAAAGAGAGAATGCCATTTAAAATATATTGGGGTCAAAACCAATTTATTTCTATGCCGAGACCAATACTTAAATGAACTGCAGCGCCGCTCAGATATTGTATGTTTTTTTTTCTGATAATATATATATATATATATATATATATATATATATATATATATATATATATATATATGAAACTTTATTGCAGTGGGACTGTGGCAAAAGTTTTGAACCTGGTATTAATAAAATAGGATCAGAGAAGAAACAGGTTGTTATTTTCTTCTGTTTTAATCAGATAGCAATGCTCCGACTGTGCTGGTGTAAGAATTTGTATCATTAGGTTTTGTTCCCTCGAGATTCTTGCAGCTTAAAACATCAGATATTACATACTGAAGGTAAAAAAAAGGAACATATTTCCATGAGTTCTTCATGCAGGTGTTGTGGGTTATGAATCATAGTATTTGAAGATGGGATAAATTGTACAATCAAATTAAATGTGTTTCAGTTTTTTTGGTTGATATGTTCACAAATATAATTTTTGAATGCATTAATGACACCCCTGTTTTTCATTAAAAAAAAAGAAGTTTAGTTACTACCTGAAAATAAAAAATGTCTCTCTCATTAATTCCTTTTTTACAATGTTTATTTTTATAGCAAAGAAAAATAATTGGTTATCTACTGGTACTACACTCTTCTTTGCTTTACATTACTGCACCACTGTTATAATTGCAATACATCAGTGCCTTTAAAAAAAGGTTTAAAACTTGAAATGCCAAAGATTTAATATGGTCTAGATTTAGAGCCCCTTCCTTAGCTGGTGCTGCCATCTGCTGTCTTTTCCAAGGTACAGCATCTATCTTCTGTAAGCCTTTTGTGGGAAAATTCACATTTACTAAGGGCATCTGCTAAGAAATTTATTTCTTAGCAGACGCCCTTATCCAGGCCGACTTACAATTGTTACAAGATATCACATTATTTTTACATACAGTTACATTATTTTTACACATTATTTTTTTACATACAATTACCCATTAATATAGTTTGGTTTTTACTGGAGCAATCTAGGTAAAGTACCTTGGTCAAGGGTAAAGCAGCAGTGTCCCTTACCTGGGATTGAACCCACGACCCTCCGGTCAAGAGTCCAGAGCCCTAACCACTACTCTCCACACCATATCATTAACACCACTTTTTCTTAATGGCGTAAAACACCTGTTAAAGATAACAACTTTGAAATAAACAACTCTGTAATTGAATTAAATGGCTTTTAATTTGTATTAAATGGTTGGTTTCAAGTTTTGTAACTTTAACTGATGATTTTCTCTGTACTTGTGAATTTCACCTTTTTGTCTTCAGGAAGAGTACCTAACTTGTTTAAAAAAAAAGGTCTAGCCCCAAGGATAGTGAGCTCCAGTGAGTGTCCTCAGATCCCAGGACCTACCAGCCTCTGGGGGACTAGCCCTACAGGTGTCTGCTTTAGCTCACCAGGTTCCTGGCTAGTAGAGGAGAAACAGTCCCTATTGGTTTTGCCTCCCTAAACTGTGAAATCCAGTAGTAAAAGTATAAAAATAAGCCATCAATCTTTAGACCCCTGATGATAATTTTTGATTCTGAAATGCTACAGGAAGACAGCCAAAGATTGTGTTTGTGTATTCATTTAACCTTTATGAATGTATGGCTTCAGGTTTAGGTCAGTTAATCAGGTATTTTTTTCACCTTTCACCTGCCCTTTTATCTTTTTATTCTCAAAAGAGCAAGTAGCTTATCAAATGACATCTTACGGTATTTTTATTTTTTATTTTTCCCTTATCTTTGTTGATAGTTGCAATCATTGTGGGTGGCTCTTATTGGAGTTACTCAAATATTGCGTTGTTATTTTTTCTTTTTAGTTTTTGATCAATCTGTGTTATGGTGGTTTGACTAAGAGTTCAGAAGCTGCTCTTCAGTTATTGGAAGGAATAATAGCTTTGTCGATGTGGTCATTAAACTACCCAAGGCTGGTGAACAAAGTGTTATCAGAAAACACATTCTTACTTGTACAAGTCCCAGAGGCTTATTAACTTAAATTAGACCTGAACATTTTTGTTGTTTGACAGGCAGAGCATTGTTTATTTTTCTTTCTTTAGTATGTGGGGAACAATTAATCTCTTGGACAATTTATTCTTAGATTCCCAACTGAACAAAACTTAATGAGGAAGTGAAAGGTATATAAATATACACCATGCAGACTTCTGGCTGCCCCTGCAAGCCCTAAACCCACAACAATCACAAGAGAGTAATGCGGAATATATAAAAAGTTATGACACAGAAGCCAGATTGCATTAACAACAGTTTCAATATACACCTTTAAAAGACCACAACATCAGAGTTATCTTAAAAAGGAAGTAGACTGACATGTCATTGTGTTATTTTATTTAAAATATTTGCTAAATATCTCAGGATGTGTGAATATAGATACTTGTCTCACCTTCAAATACATGCAAAACAGTTTACTGAGCAAGCCATCTCACAAGTGCTATCATGGTACCTAATATCATAATTTAATACTAATATAGAAAGGCTGGGTGAGGTGTTTGAATTGCATTTTACACCAAAAAATCTGTTTTCGGAATGTTGATTGCAAAGACCAGTATTTCATTCAGAGATGATATATATCTGTTGTTGACATGGTATGTAAAATGTAATATTTATGAAGGCCAACAGGTAGCACTGTTTACCTTCTTACATATTTCTGTGCAAGGTTCAGCTTTTTTCATTCCTGCTCAAATAAGTCTAGTCTAGGTGTGGATGGTGGTAAAAAAAAGACATATAATTCTGAATAAATGTTATCACATTTCTAATTGTATTTACTTTCTTTACCTTTGTTACATTTTGAGCATCATACAGGCTGATTAGCTCAGTATTTAATTACCTCTGGGGAGTTAGTGACCACTTACATTGTCATATCGAAAGTAGGTGTCCCAAAACTCCATGTTCCAAAACTCCAAATCTCGCAATCAATTCCATTCAGTTTCACAAGGACTCCAAAACACAGAACCCTTTTAGCTAAATAACCCCACAATTAGACACATTATTAGAAGGTCTTTCCCTCCCAAGGACTGCTACAGTATATATGAAGTCAGTGTAATACATTTGTAAACAAACATTTAGTAATACATTTAGATAAAGCTTTATACAACAGAAGATTTTTTTTGTAGAACCCTGCATCAGATTCCCATACCCTACTAATGTAATACTATTGCAACGACCTTGGAAATCACAAGCAAACACATATATTAGATACCAGGCCTGATTTACACTATTAAATGGCAAGGTTATTCAGGCAAGCTGAATCAGTTTCTCAATCACATATTCTATTTTTGTAACTATTAAGTTAGGGAGGTGTTTTGTGACATAGTATGTATGAAGAATACTATAGTAGACAAAACGGGCTTTGTGCAGAACAGGCATTAATTTTTCTAAGTTTATTTAATAGTATTTATACCCCTTGTGAGGGTCTGGACAATGGTGTTTGGATCCTTTTCAGAAATTAGCCACATGAAATCCAGTGTAAAACAAATATATCCACTTTATTAATGGAAGACCTTTCGAACTGTTCACAACAGATTAATCCGTGCACAATCAGAATGCTAGAAAATAATAATAATAATAATAATAATAATAATAATAATAATAATAATAATAATAATAATCCCTATGACTTGTACAGCCAATAAACAGGGATTTCAGTAATAGCTAGCACTCACACTCTCTCTAACACACACATACAAGATATGGACTAATGCTCAGTCTAAGTACTTTTCACCATGGAACGAGACAGAGCTGCCCCCTCTTTCCTCTGCTTTTTGCTAATGCCATTGAGCCTCTTTCCATCTCTCTATGTAGTAGTGGTGATTTTCACGGGATGTTTCGGGGTGGACAAGAGCTCACTTTATGCTGATGACCTTCTCCTTTATGTCTCTGACCACCTCCTTTATGTCTCGGATCCTGCTTCATCCCTACCACATATTCTTATGGGGCAGTTTGGCAATTTTTTGGGATATAAACTAAATTTGAACAATAGTGAACTCTTCTCTATTAATTATGTTGCGCAGCACTGTTCATACGAAAAATGTACTTATTTAGGGGATTTCAGCGACTCGCTTATACCAAACAGGATTTTTCACTTGCTGGTCGCATTAATTCTGTTGAGATGTATACACTTCCTATATTTCTCTACCTCTTTCAATGTATTCTGGTTTGTATCACTAAAGCCTTTTTAATACCCTAGACCAGAGTATTTCTTTCTTTATTTGGAATAAAAAGCTCCCTCTTATCCGCAGATAATTTTTTCAGAACTGCAGGGGGCATTGCATTACCCAACTTTCAGTTTTACTACAGGTCGGCCAACATTTGCATTATGTTATACTGGTTGCAGTCACACCCGCAATGGAAAGGCCATGCATGGGTATTATTATTATTATTTATTTCTTAGCAGACACCCTTATCCAGGGTGACTTATAATTGTTACAAGATATCACATTATTTTTACATACAATTACCCATTTATACAGTTAGGTTTTTACTGGAGCAATCTAGGTAAAGTACCTTGCTCAAGGGTACAGCAGCAGTGTCCCCCACTTGGGATTGAACCCACGACCCCCCGGTCAAGAGTCCAGAGCCCTAACCACTATTCCACACTGCTGCCCTATGGGTACACTTGGAGGAGGCCTCCTGTCAGTCTACATCACTTTTCCTGTCTGTATTTAAACTCCATACTAACCCTCTGGTTTGTCACTCCCTCTGGATTTGGATACAATTTAGAAGGCATTTTGGTCTACAGTCCAGCTGTATGTCTGCACCAATTGATGCAAATCATCTGTTTCCACCCTCACTAGGAGACTGCTTTTTTACCTGGTACAGGAACAGTGCTAAATCCCTTAAGGATCTGTATATGAACAACAACTTTGCATCATTTGAACAGCTTTCTCCAAAATTGTATTTACCTTGTGCGCATTTGTTCCGCTACATACAGATTCGGCATTTTGTCTGTAGCAGGGTTGCACTATTTCCCAAATTTCCCTCCTAAAACTCATATTGACTCTGCTGGAATACAACCCTAACTGTAAGGGCATGATCTCAAAGATCTACAACACCATTCTATCCTGAAGCTGCCCCTCACTGTCTATACGCTTTCTTTCGTATTGTCAGGGTTCATAAGAAATGAAAACATGGGTCCTTTGTCTCGAAGGTCTTGGAATCGTCTTGTGAACTCGTTTTCAAGCTGTCCCATATAGTTGCATGTATCCCCAGTGTTCACTCGATGCTCCTCTGAATGGGTTTTCACAGTAGGGAAGTAACGAAAGGTAGACGTTTCGATATCTCATCTGAAAACCGATAACTTAGCACAGAAACCTTTCCAGTCTTCATACAGCTTAAGTACGGCTCTCTCTTTTCTTTGTAGCTTAGTATTCAGGTTGTTTAAGTGTGATGTGATGTCTGTCAGAAACATAAGTTTTGTTAGCCACTTGTCATCAGTAAGGTCTGCATATTGTTGACTACTTTCTTCAAGAAAGAGCTTGATGGGTTCAAGACAAGCAATAAATCGCTTGAGCACATTACCTGACTCAACCAACATATATTACTGTGCAGCACTAAATCTCCATATGCAAAATACATATCATTCAGAACTTTAGAAGAGCGGGCAATCAAAAAGTTGACAAATCAGAAGACGAGATCTTAGTGCACAGGCTCTCCTGATGAATGATGCAATGGAAACTCATAAGAAAACGTCTGATCTCAGTTTCTATAAGTTCTATAAATCCAGCTGTTTTACCCACCATAGCAGGTGCACCATCAGTGGTAACAGAAAACACTTTATGCAGGTTGATTTGTTGTTGTGTGAAAAAGTCTTTGCAGCATTAAGTATGTTTGAAAAATATCATGTTAGAAATCACATTAAAAATCCCCATTTCTGTAAATACAAAAAATAAATAGTACTTTTTTTTCCTTTACAAGAGATTGCTGACGGCCTTATAAAAAAAATGATACATTATACATTGCACCAGTTGGTGCTGTATCTGTTTAGGAATTAAGATTGTATATTTTACTGGGAAAATAATTATATAGCAATTTGTTACAAGTTTTAACAGTTCTTTCAAAAACCCTAAATATATTCCTAATTAAAAGGATTTTGTCTGTTTCTTTTTTACTTCAACTTTTTGTTTTGTCTCAGGTTCATTTAATGTGAGTAAGAGCTTCATGGGGTGCCTGGAGTCTTCACTTCAGTGCACAGGTTGCACACCTGATTAAAGATACCCTGGTGATAATTGCTTTTTGTGCATTATTTGTTAAATCAAAACTGTATTTATGACTGATATGCTGCTAATAAGTTCTTAAGTAATGTAAAAGAAGCATTTACTTCAGAATAGGGGCTGCAAAAGTCTATATTAATGACTTATATGCTTCTAATAAGCTCTTAATTAATGAAAATGAAACCCTGACTTAAGAATAGGGGCTGCAAAACTCTTTACTAGTGACCAACAGCCTCCTAATAAGCCCTTTATTGGAAACAAAATCCAACTCTGGGATAGAGTGTTATCCATGCATGGACCACTTTGTTTTGCTGCTTTATTACCAAGGAATTAATCATATACAAGCAGCTAGTAGGACCTAATATGGCTAAGAACTGTCTTCACTTCAATATAAGGCATGCAAATCCTTTGTTAATGTCCAGTAACCTGTTTGAGAATAAGCATAATAAGTACCTAACAAACCCTTATTAGGAGGCTATACATGTAATATGTGCTAATTAGTCACAAATAAGTACATAATAAATGCCTAATATGTAGTGCTTAAAATAAAGTTTTAAAATAAGTTTTGTCCGAGATGGACAGCTAGTGTTAACACAGAAGCAATATAGCTGTGACGTTTTCAGTCTGAAAGAGTCTGAACGCCTAAGTTTAACATTCAAAGTGACTTAGGGTATTGAGAGTAACAAATTGTAATGTTGTTGAAGTTGACACCCTGGGGTCCTTCAAGAAGCTGTTTGATGAGATTCTGGGATCAATAAGCTACTAACAACCAAATGAGCTTGTTCTTATGTACTTATTTAAAACTTTTAATTAGAACAGTGGTTTTGTGTTAGATCCTGAAAAAATAATCAGGTTGTTGACAGTTAGGTTTGTGTGAGCTATAATAACCGTGGCTGTAGTAATCCCATCGTGGCACTGGTACAGTAGTTTAATATTAGACACACCAGTGTATTAGTCGCTCCCCACTTTTAAGGGCCCCACAAAAATGCCTAGAAAATCTACTTATACAGTGGTTTATACGGTACTTCCTGAATGAAGCAACTATTCTCACAAAGTATCACTTACAATTTCTGACTTATACACAACGCTCAGCTGACACACCAAAACACCCTTGTGCTTTGATGAGATTGTGTTGCAATACACTGCATGAAAACACCAGACACCCAAAAGTGGATGGATCTAATGATTTATTTAGTTAGTACCAACACACCAATGCAAATACTGTCTGCAAAGATTTCGCAGCAACAAACTGCCACCCAAATGTATTCTCAATCAAATGGCTGTTCTGAGGATTCCTAAAGAAATTTTGCGGCTCAATGAATATGAAAAGATTTTGAGGCTTTTCTCAAGAACGTCTCCAGTTTCCACTAAAAAGAAGTTGCCTCACCAACACAGGATTCAGAAAGTGCATGGCCGAACCTTTCACCTGCCCTTGCCTATACAGAAAACACTACATAAACTGCCATCACTGAACCATTTTATCTCATTTAAGGAACACTCCACAGTATTGGCATAAACAAGGAAGTGATGTGGATGCTATGACTAGAGCATACAGACCAGCGACGTGGTTTCTCACATTGAGCCCCGCAGAACGGACCTGGACTGACCTTGGAAAATACATCAAAGAGGTGAATGGACAGCAGTTCAAAAACTTACCCATAAGTGAACTTCTTGCATGAGATCCTGTTAGTGCATCCAGTTTTATAAATAACAAGTTTCATGCAATCTTTGGTTTCATCACATCTGCAAATGGACCTCTTACACATTATTTCTGGCACAGAGAGTACCAGGGCCGTGACTCCATGCTCCTTTGGGTGGAAGGTTCACCAGTTATTGGCGTTTCGCACAAGCCACAGATCGAGCAGTTTATTAGACAACATGTCACCTGCACCATTCCAAGTGACCTGATAGCACCTTGTGATAAAGAATCGATGCTGTAAATCTCCCTTCCAATCAGAAAGGGTGCCATGTTACACCGGGGTGCCGAGGTGATTGCAGGGAGGAGTTGGGCAGTAGAAAGGGGACGCAGCTGCATGAGTATAGCCCCTTGCGCAGAAAACCTAACCAACGGCCGGAGTTTTGTTTGTCTGTTTTGTTACGTCTGTGTTTTGTCTGTATTGCAGAGGAGTAAGGAGGAGATCGGGAGCTGCAGCCACGGAGCCAGCTCACATCACAACTCACAGCCTCACTGCCAGCACAGCACAACACGGACACACGCACCGCATACACCGGACTCGCACTGCACAGTTTCATGCACGGAGGATTGTGGTTAAAGGAATGTTGGTTTTGTTTGGATCTGCAACCCATCGTATTTGGATTCCCCTATACCATTGCTGGTATAAGGGGCGACTGATTTATTATTTGTGTCCTCTTAAATAAATACAGACTTTTTGGCATTGCAAGTACTGTCTGGACATTCTATTTGTACACCCTACCGCTTGCACCTTATCACACACCTATAGTCAGAGACTGTGTCTTGAAATGGCAGCAACATAAATGCAACAAGTACTGTCTGAGGTCAAAGAAAACCAAGAACAGCGTGGTAATCATGTTCATTTAAAAAGAAAATAAATCTAATATGTGTATACTGTAAAACTTTAAATAAATGCCCCAGTGTTTATTTACAATATTTGCCAGTAGCCCCAGTGCCTATTGGAGACCGGCGACTATTTGAGACTCTGCGTTTATTACGTAAGATCACTGCAAATACTACAGATGCAAGCGTGAAAAATCTGCCTGCACACAACCTTATAGAAACGACATAAGTAAATTATTACATTCTAGCAACGTCATTAAAGGTTGTGTCAGTGGGTAGTAACAGTTTGTATTGTAATAATAAAAACAGTAAAATCCACTAAAGACAGCCCTGTAATATCGGAACACAAGCATGTATTAAGGTAGGCTTGCAGCACAATAAAGAAACAAACATGGATTTAAAATGAATAAAATCAACAAGTATCATCTTTATTTAACACATATTATATTTATTGTTCACCCTCAAAATGTGTACATTGGTAAGCATGGACAATCAATGAAAAATTAACCAGCAATGAATCTTCATTGCAAAGCAACACTTGAAATACTGCGTTAATACCAAAAATAATTTCATTCTGTTGGCCAACAACACACTAAAAATGCTTCAAACTGTTTAAAGATTAACAATAAAATCAATACAAGTACCAGTATCAAAGCAAAAGTGACTAATTTGTTTTTATAACGTGTACATTGATAAATAAGAATGCTGGAATAGGAGCAAAATACGAATATTCATTGCAAGACTCAATGCATGAAATACTGTTAATACAAAAAAAAAAAACACGTACATATACACTAAAAGGCAACCCTGTTAATATCAGAAAACAAGTTTGTATTTTACTCTGTTTCAGCACGCTCAAAAAAGCTTCACAACTGTTTTTAAAATGAATAACGTCATTAAAAAAAAAAACTGTTCCGTGATCCGGCAAGTATTGGAGACCGGCGATTATTTGAAGTTTTACGGTAATCGTTTTAAATAGCATTAAAGCACTCCAGGGAATGAGCTGACATGATATAACCGCACACTTATAATGCCTTAAGTGTGCAGTTATATCATGTCAACCCATCCGATGTCGTGCCTTAATGCTTCAATAGATTCATTTTTTATTATTCATTTTTACAATTTCCAATGAAACATTTTAAAATGATCATGAGTTCTGCTGAAGATAGAAAAGCAGTTTTGGATTATGACCACTTGACAAAGAAAGGCAGCAGTGGTTGTTGTTGACAGCTGTAGGTGTTTTGTGTAATACTTTTTTACACTCATGAAGACACTCATGTAGCAACTGATTAAAAGCGAAATTACCAAGCCTTTAAAAAATAATTTCATTTTTTTATCCAGCTGATCCAGGCTTGGAAATAACACTCCCATTGCATAGCAAATTGAGCCATTCTTTTAATGTGAGCATAATTAGGTCACATGTACTTTCACTCTCTACGTCTTAAAGAGCAAGTAGATTCAATTTAATTTAGTTTATTTGTACTACCTTGTCCTTTATGATGTTTATATCCTGAGTGGTTCTGGGTTCCGATCCTCCAATATTGAGATATCATATTTCTCTATCTCTGTCTTTGCCTGGTTTTGAACTTACTACACTGAACAGACTTGCTCATTCCAGTCAAACCATTGACAATGTGACCGTTTTAACCCCTGCCAGCCTAACTTACTCTACATATATAGAGAGGGTGAGTAGGTGGGACTAGCCAAGCTGAAAATCTATATTGCCACCCGATTTCAATGGAAGGGCAGTCTGTTCAGTCCTAGGTACTTAAAGACAGGTGAAGACATATATAGAGAAAAATGATAATAACAGAATATTAGATCAACAGAACCCCGAACCACTCATAACATCATTGCAAACATCACAAAAGGTCAAGGGAAAGGTGATACAATAAATACAATTGCATTTGAAACTGCTTACTGTAGCACCAGTTGTGATAAATTAAGCTCACTGTAAAACCCGGAACAGCTCAAACAAGTATGCAGTCTTATTTCCATCACAGTGATAAATAATTAATTTAATGATTTGGTGGGGAATTGAAGTTGTACTTGACCAAACATGATTAATTTAATCCTGTGCTGAAAGGAGATACGTTTAGACAAGTACTGTCCACGTGTATAACCCAGTAGACTATTCTTCAACGATCCTTTTCACGTTCCGGTTTAGAAGCTAATTTGATTCACAGTGATACAAGCAGGGAGCCTTTGCAGCCTGTTTTCCATATAAAGAAGCTGGAAGTAGGTAATCACTTTTACATTTTTTTTTATTTCTGTAGACATGAGGCAATTTATTTTTGACACAGGAGAAGAAATGATGTGATGACACGATGAGAATCTATTGGTCAGATTAAATCAGACCTTGTTATGGTAGCCCAAATTGCCTCTGATCTCAGATGTCCTTTGGTGCAAGAGTGTTTATGAATCACAAAATAGATGCTCCCCAGGTAACTAAGAAGAAGTAAACTGGTATGACTGCAGTTATTTCCTGGGGGACTACAGTACATAGTACTTATTTTCTCCCAATAACACTAGCAGTGTGTCACTAATTTACTGATAACCTACCTACTCAAGAGGCTTTTTTTTCAAAACAGGTATTCAATGTAGGTTGTTAGAAGGCAGGTAGTTTGCTTTGTTTGATTCTACAGGTAAGTATAGTTCTCTGCACGGTGTTAAGAACTGTTATTGATTGCAAATCAAATACTGTGTGATGATTCGGTTTAAATCTTTATAGTATTGCTTTGACTTGGCTTGTGTTAGGATTATATTGCAATTGAAACAGTTTTTTTTTAAAGTGCAGGTAATTATTTAATAATAGATGCCCTATTTGTAATAGCATGTGTGGTATGCCTACTAAAATTAATCAAATTAGGTGCCCTGGGTGACTATGGGGCTCTGTGCTGAGAATGGGCTTTACTCAAGTTTATATTGTGTTGTAGAATTGCCCAAGAGTTTGGAAAAGCCTTAACAAAATAAATCCATTAAACTATCACATTGATTGATAACCTTGTCCTCTCCTTGGTGATCCAGGCCATCAGTAACTTGGTTGCTATTTAAGGTATTCCTATGCAAGACCTTGGCCTATTTTTCTGCCACTCACCTCGGAAATGGAGGAGCCTGCTTATTTTGGAGGCCAGGGGATGTCTAGGGGATTATTAGTTTGGTAACATTTAGTGTCATAAAAGTCAGGTTATTGAAATGTATCTTGCTTGCTGGTAAATTGGTTCTGTATGTTTAAAAAAATAGGATTAGTGTCTCCTGGTGCTGCTTAATATTGTGATTTATTTTCTTAATTTTCTTTACAAAAATAAATAAATACATAAATAAGGGTGTCAGTACCATATATCACCTGCCACAACTGTAAATTCAAAATTAGATCTATCAGGATAATGGGAAAGTAGACGACCATGATGTATGTCAGCTGTATATACAGAATGGTATAATGAATAGTTTAAGGAAAATTGGTGGCATTTAAGTCATTTGGCAATGTGAATTTCAGAAGGCAAAGAGACAATATTCTCCAAAGATAGTTTGAACAGTTTTGTGGTGGATCTACCTCTGATTAACATATGGAAGAAAATATCATCACAATCATAAAACAATGCAGATATACTTTCTGTACACAGGAGGCAGTAGTGGTGGTCGGATGCTGAAATTGCTGTTCCAGAGTTCTGCCAGTGGGATTAATAAAGAAGTTGAGGGCAGCAATATTTCTTTAGATCTGCAAACACAAACACACACTGTATGCACCACAACCCGTTGTATCTTCTGTTTGGTATCAAATACCAATCAGTTTGTTTAGTGTTTCTTTGCTAAGAAGCAACCAGAGTTACAATTAAAAAAATGACCCAGCACCCAGCTAAACAGGGGACCTCACCAATTAATCAGAAAGTGGTAATTGAAGTTTATTTTTAGCAGCAAGCTACTTCACAATGTCACCTTGTTACAGCTGCCCCACTTCATTGAATGCGGAACACAGACCTTTTAGCATTTCCATATATTTCTTTTCATCACTTTAATGATTAAATGCTTTGTATTTTAATGGCTTTCTAGTTCAATACTTTACCCAAGTCCATATCATTAATTAATGTTCACAAAAAACATCCTCTGACACATTAACATTAATATAATTCAAAAGCAAGAAAGTGGATCCCGTTCCAAATAATGGCCATTAAAATAGTCAAATATGTCCATAATTACATATGACCATTTTGTATTGTGATTGGGCACTGAGAATACCTAAACGTGGTCTGCAATGTGCCATTGCTAATACATGAAGACATGGCTCAAATGACTGAAGTTTTAATTGTTTTATTCACTGGTGGTTTTATTGTACACTGTTTTAGTTGCACTGATTATTGTATTATTTACACTGTGTTTTAATTATTTATTATACCCAAATGGAGGCCCCAATAAGGGGTTAAATTATGTGTTTTATGTACCCAAAGGGAGACCCCTATAAGGAGTTTTATGTATGTGTTTTTATCCTTTTAATTATTTTATCACGGGCACGGTCACAAGTGATTGGAACCGTAATTGTAGTCAGTTGCTTAGTTCCCCTATATAACTGGAACAAAAAGAAGAGGAAGAGAGAACATGGGGGGAACACATTGGAACTGGAATGTGGCCATTTGGGACTGGAAGGAAAAGAAGCAGAACTGGCACCTAAGCAATAAATACATTGAACAGAAGCAGAAGGAAACAAAATGGCACAGTTAAATGCAGAGAAGACTCTACGTCACAGAAAAGAAAGTTAAGTACTGTTTGCATTGTTGAGACTAAGAGAATGCTGTTTCACAACAGACTGCGAGTATAACTCGTGTTCTCTATGTAAGCATCATGTTTGCTGGATTCTAATGTTCTAGTTATTGTTAACTGTTACACGACTCCAGTACATAGGGACTGTGAATGGAATAAGTATACTGTTGGACTGGAAGATATCTTTATTGTATTATGAGTGCTGATGCATTATGGTTTTGTCTGTCTCCAGGGCTTGCCTTCTCTCTCCCTCTGTTCCAGAAGGATTGCAAAGAAGACAGACTGTTGTATTACCTGAAGACACCCCGATAAGCGAGGCACTAGCCTACTTGAGTTAAAGTCCATATGTCACCTATTTCACATTACAATCTGGTGTTATTAAACTACACTATAATAGTGTTCTAAATATATATAATATATATCATTTATTCTTTGTGCTGTAACTGTAAGAAGTTTACAATCTAAAGCTTGTTTTGAGTGCTTCCGCCAAAAGCCCTTATTTCGAATCTTGACGTCACTAGGGGAAAACACGAACCATAAACATGCATGCATATGTCTGTCAAACAACATGATCATACATACAGGCCAATGAAATGACCACTTCGTACAACACAGAACACGCTGACTAAAGCTTTTGTTTGTTGGTTTCTGGCAGGTACACATTTTATTTTTTTTCTTTTGTAAGACACTGGTACACAAGTTTACAAACACACGCAGACCTTTACAAAGACAGCTATTCATGAAGACAATTGTCAAGTGACCATTGATTCATTTTCCCCTGACAACAGCGGAACCATTTAGAAACCACAATACTTTTTTTTTTTTACCAGCCTTAATTAAACAATTTTGTACCGTTTACTTTTATATCAAATACATTTTTAAAAGCTGCAACAATAAGACACTTCATACAGATATAAAAATGATTACCATAGATTTTGTTCTTACCCTGTGCACTAGTGCTCAATACTACTAAGCTATCCACTGCGCATAATCAGTATTCTGCAAGTGTTGCATTAGTATTTTCAGACTTGAGATATTATTATTATTATTATTATTATTATTATTATTATTATTATTATTATTATACAATATACCAATGTCAAATAAACTCCATGGCCCAAAACTACCCAAAGAAAATAAACATGAGCATGGCTTTCATATTGGTGACTTAATAAAAACAATAACGTCAGAGTATTATAAACCAGTACAAACACATTGCACGCTCAAGATTTCATTGCACGCTCAAGATTTCTGATGCAGAAATCAAAAGAATGAATCCACTCATACAGCTTTTTTAGGTAAGCTTTCGATTTTCAATGTTATCTTTAATGTAATGTTCATATGCACATTACTGGGTAAGGGCGTCTGCCAATAAATAATAACAATTACCTGCAGTTCACATAGAAGTTAGGCCTATTTAATTTCACTAAATCGAGGAAAGCATAAGTGTTTATTTCATGAATGAAGTTGAAGAGCTATACGTGACCATGCAAGTCATCTCGGCCTTGTAATATTCAATGCTTTATTTTTGAAGCGGGTGGGAAACGGTAAACACTATTTGCAAGATATAAATTGTAAAACAAACCAAATATAGAAATACACTTTTTTTATTGCCATAAATGAACTGTTAGCTGGGGTTAACTGTATACAAGAAGGTTCAAAACAGTTCAGAATCGGGCCTCAAACCACTTATTCTTCCTCCCCACAATTTCTTTCATTACACACCAGACCCCCGCTGTCCTTATTGTAATACAGACTACTCAAAATGTTGGAGAAATTCGTAATGATCGCTTTCACAGTCTGAAGCCATGTATATCTCTCAGCTGTTCCTGGTGTGTGTTCCCCTAGTGACGTCACGCCAACTTCGTGCCTCTCCGGGGCATTGTCGGTATTTTCCAGAATTATTGATAGTCTCTTAGTGCTCTAAAATTGATCATGGAGATTTAATTTCTTGCTCATTGAAAGTGAAAGTAAACCAAGTACGACCCCAAAGCCAAAAAATTATTTTCTAGTAAGATATGGACTTTAAGTATCAGTGGCCGGGTCGGAAGACTGATGCTCTTGTAGGGAGGGGTTGAATGCGGGGTGTGTGAATTAGCCCCACTCAGAGAGTGAGACGGGGAGGGAACAACAAGTATTAAGGATGAATTATTTTCAATGTTTCTCCAGGATCGATGTCACAGAGTAAGGAAGCACCCCCTGGAGGTGGGCATGGGATCAAGATGCAAAGTATTGGCAAGGAGCCAGTTGGACCTTAGTGGACAAATTAAAGTGTCTGCATTATGGACCACTTGCGTATAAGACCACTTTGGAGAAGATTGCATTTTGTCCTTTGAGACACTGAAGGTCAGGTGACACTATACTGGTATTGTGGACATAGATAGGAGGGAGACAGCGAAAGGTGAGAACAAGAGTTTTGAATTGGATGCGAGCAGCGATAGGGAGCCAGTGGAGGGACGGAACAGCAGTGTAGCATGGGAAAAACAAGGACAAGGGAAGCAGCAGAGTTTTGGATGAACTGGAGCAGACGATAGCCGAGACAGGCAGGGAATTGCAGTAATCGAGACGGGACAGTACCAGGGCCTCAACTAGGAGCTGTGTGGAGTAGTCGGTGGGGAAGGGGCGAATTCTGAATATGTTGCTGAGGAAGAAGCAACAAAAGCGTGTCAGAGTAGAGATGTGCTGAGAGTAGGAGAGGGAGGGGTCAAGGGTGACACTGAGGTTCTTGGCAGATGAGGAGGGAGAGAGGGTGATGGATTCAAGAGGAATATAGAGAGAACAGTGGTGGGGGAGGAAGGGGGAAGAAAAGGAAGTCTGATTTGGAGAGGCTGAGTTTGAGATGATGCGAGTGCATCCAGGAGGAGATGGCCAAGAGGCAGGTAGAGATACAGGAAGAAATATCAGTCAGAGGGGGGAAAGGAGAGGAAGATCTGGGCATCATCAGCATAAAAAACCAATACAAGAAGCCATTGGAGGACCCAGGGAGCAGATGTAGAGAGAAAACATGTGAGCCTTGGGGGACACCTGTCAAAATAGAACAAGAGGCAGAGCGTGAGCCACACCAGGACACTCAGTACATGTGTTTGGAGAGGTAGGAGGAGAACCAGACATGAGCAGTGCTGGAGAGTCCCAGGTCAGCAAGGGAGGACAGGAGAATAGAGTGGTCAACTGTGTCAAACACAGCAGAGAGGTCAAGGAGAATTAGGACAGAGAAGAGGGAAACGGCACAGGCAGAGAGTAGAGAGTTAGTGACAGAGAAAAGAGCAGTTTCAGTGGAGTGGAGTGTGCCGGGCGAAAACCAGATTGGAGGGGTTTGAGCAGAGAATGTTTTGATAGGAAAACAGAGAGCTGGCGATGTACCGCTTGCTTGAGGGTTTTAGAGAGGAACAGGAGAAGAGATGGTAGTTCTGGAGGGATGAGGGATCAAGGGAGGGTTTTTAAGATGGGGGTGATGCAGGCCTGTGTGGAGGCAGAGGGGAAACAGCCAGAGAGCAGAGAGGTGTTGAGAAGAGAGGAAATGAAAGGGAGTAGAGCAGGGGCAGCAGCCTAGAAGAGGTGAGTGGGGAAGGGGTCCAGAGCACACGTGGTGGGTTTATGGCTCTGGAGCAAGGAGCAAAGATCAGTTCTATCACATCGATACTGCAGTGAAATGTTATATTTTGATTCTGTGAAGATTTATTGTATTTTCTCTATGTACCGAAGTACACAATTGTAATGTAGATAAATAACGTTAACTGAATAGCTTTGCCAGCACATAGACCTGGATTTATCTGAAACATCAGGTTCCACATCTTTCTGTTTCTGCTGCTGTAGCCGGTTTGGGGATTGCACTCACTATTCTCACATAACAAAACTCATTAGTCAAACAATCTCCAAGAAGAAAGATGTTTTATTGGGCAACACTTTAGAGTGTGTGTCTCTGACTACATTATAGTTGCACATGTGGTAACATAGTACTATTATTCTTAATACACAACCACTTGTGAAAATACAAAACATAATAACAAATAATAATTACAAAATACCAATACGCTGCATCAACATTATCCATTTTGTAATATGACATGCTGTTACATTGTAATCAGGTGTGCAGATGCTGTGCTATTACAGTATAATTACAGAGTAGCAAGACATCTAATGTAACATTTATCAGAATTATGTTCTTACTGGAAACGTCTTTGTTGCCTCTTATTGTAGCCTGTAATTCACACAAGGAATTAAAATGGACGGTTTTGGGTACTGAAAGAAAGAACAAACAAGAAGTAATATTTGCACTCCCCTTAAAGGTATGGAAACATGTTTTAAGAGCTGCTAGGGCTGAAGTATTTTTTTTTAATTATTATTATTATTATTATTATTATTATTATTATTATTATTATTATTATTATTATTATTTGTTTTGAATGAGAATAATCATGGGCTGCTGCTTTTCAAATAATAAAGAAAATTACAGCATTAACCCATGAAAATAATTATTTACATTACATTTTTAATGCCAATCACTAAAATAAACTGAAATTCAATGACAAACATTTTGACTAGAAGTCCTTTGGTTGAAACATTTGTCATTTAATGTTTGTTTCTTTTAGTATTTCTTAATCCAGAAAGAAATCCAGCACAACTGAATGTTTAATAGTTTATGCTTAATGGGTGATTCTTTTAGTGGCACATGACACACGATTCTAGAAATTGTTGTTTTTGAAGCTCAGATTTTCTCCCTTAAAACTGTGAGAATGTACAGGTAATAACAGGAATGATTAAATAACCGAGCAAGGATTTAATGGGCTTAATGCAAAATTGGTTGAAACAAATGGAAGCTCTCTTGATTTTCAAGGCTTGACATACCAAAGATACAAATTACATACATCATTTCAAAAGCTTTCAAATTATAGTGTCCTATTTTGTCAGTTTGAAGTGATATGTTGAAGATCACCCCTATATATTCATTATGTGGTTGTCTGCCTCTGACTCATAATTTGGTCAGGCACTTTAATTTGCATTAGTTGATTCTTTTGTGAGGTAACTCATCTGTCTTTTACATGATTGCGTATGAAATAATGTATTGATTATATGTGATTCATGCTATTGTACATACATCTTTGTCATTTCACTCTGTTTATAAGTAGTTAATATTTTACACCATGGTTCCAAATCTGGAGCTGGCCCCCCCTGGAAATCCATGTGATCATTTCTATGTGGCATGCACACCTGATAAACCTGGCCTGGTATTAATGTTTCACATGAACACTGCTGTTAGGTGCATGTTTTTTTTTTTTTTTTTTTAAGTAACCCATGCGTCCACCGTAGGCTTCATTTTACATTCATAATCTTCATTTCAAGTGTCCACACTGACAATGTGCTCCATTATACAATCAAACATATATATATATAACATGATGATAATAATAATAATAATAATAATAATAATAATAATAATAATAATAATAATAATAATAATAACGGATATACTGTAAACTTGATGGAGTAACTACACTATCCTCGCATATATACATTACACATTCCTTTTTTATTTTTTTTTACACAGCCTTTTTTATAGGGAAAAAAATCTGTCTGAAGAATATGTCATTTCTGACATATGCAATACAGAAAGATATTAGACTGGGTATATATCTTGTATGTTGAAATGTCACCTTGAAAGAAATGGCTATACAATTACTCCGTATGTCTGCCTCAATATAAAATTCTCTCAAAAAGTATTTTGCCTAAAAAATAGGTTTGACAAGCTTCACTGTGTATTCAACGTATACGGATGCCCTGAAGGGCCTTATTGCATTTATCCTTACGCCAACAAAGTAGTCCCATTTATACCGTTGAACAACACATTAAGTTAAGATGAGTAAATTAATTTTATTGGAACATAAGAAAGTACATTTGTATTTTTGATATTGTAGACATTGCCATTGAAAAGTTATTTTTTCCCCTGTCACTGACAGTGCAGACACACTGAGCAGAACAGATGGGAGGAGTAAAAATAAATAGAACAACGTCTTGGATTTCAGTAATTTTTCAAGGTATGTGTGTGAGAGGGGAGGATAATGCGCAGAAGTGCCTTTTTGTGTTTTTCTGTAGCGTTTCCAAACCGCTAAAAATACATAATTTTAAGTGACAAAGTCGGGGTGACTGAGTATAATGACAGTGATTATTATTTTTTTTTTTGGTGTTTTTTTTTGTTGCTATCTTTAATTGTTCTTCATCCTAGTCTACTTAGTGCTTTGGGATTTTTTTCAGGTAATTGGTCACTCAGTTTCATAGTTACAGCTGTACATCTGTAAATGTAAAAGCAAGATGGCTGCTATCCGATACTTTAAATTATGTGAGGCAGCGCAGTGATTTAGAATATGTAACAAGGCTCCAACTGTCCGTATCCATCCAATATATGGACAGCTGGAACCTTGCTCGAACAATCACATTGCTTGTTTCATGTTCCATTGTTGCCAGCCCTGGATTATATATATATATATATATATATATATATATATATGAGAATTATTTATTTGACAAGACCTTTGTGAGTCACCAGAAAAAAAAGAAAAACATGATGTACTTAGTAAAGCCACTCTTATCAAAAGCACTGGCGTTAACACTTTTATCTAGAAAAAGACTAAACACATGATGAGTGTGGCAGCTTGATCTGACAGATTTCTTGCTCCATTATCTGAGTGGTTCTCACACGGTGCAAGACAATGATCCGAATGGAGGTTTAAGAGAGCAGAGATGCTGTTTGTCTAGTTGTTAATTATATGCTCTTTACCCTGTTCAGTTTAGCAGCTATGCTTATGTTATTCATAGATTAGCACATATGTTCTTGAAGGTTTTACAGTTGGTGTTGTTTTTATCTCCTGGCCATAAAACCAAGGATAAATTCTATAGATAAATACAAAGTTATGCAAAGTTGTAATTCGCCTACAACTATGATCAATTGATTGACAGGAAATTCCTTGCTACCATCACCAAAATTCAAGCAGACATCCCCCAAATATGTATTAATTCTATTCAAGCCAGGTCAATTTGAGCCAACCTTTCTTTGCAGTCGATGGCTTGCTTTGAGTTCACCTCCTCCTCCCCAGCCTCCAGCTCAGTTTTGGCCTCGTAAGGCAGCCAGTTGAGATATGTCAATCAACATTTCAAGGCAGCACCAAGTACCAGAATATAAGATAAAATGCTGTGATACTTGCTTATGATCACTGTTTTTATTCCCTTTTAAAAATGCTTATTTTAGAGCTCAAGAGCTCAAAAGCTACATCACACTTGCTTATACAGTAAACACCCTTCATGCATTGAAATGAATTGATGTTTCAGTCTGAGGAACACTGCTTTGGCAGGTGTTAGGATTGACATATTTCTGTTTGTGTTCCCTCCCAGGTGGACCCGATCCTCACTTTGGAAACTACTGACCAAGATACATATGCTCTACATATATAGAAAATATATGCAACAGGGCAGAAGCTGGGTGTGAACCAGCAACCTTGCACACAGCAACTTTAACCTTATTTCATCTCAACGACAGGGGACAAAATCCATATTGGCAGTACATCACACAAAACTGCCCATTCCAATCGTCTGATCCGCTAATGTAGCCTGGCTTATTTTGACATTGCATTGTCTCTTTGAAATATTTATAGCTATTTGAAATAATTATCAATACAGTTATTTCAATGTATTAAACATCTGAAATAGCATCCAGCAATAAATGCCATCTGATGCTTTATGAATCTCAAATATAAAGCTATCCAGGGTGTGAAAGCTTTTCACAGATTTTTCATTGAAAACATGTTCTAACAGCTTCTAGCAAATTGACATACAGATGAAATATTCTCACTATAAAAGCCTAGTTGGCTAGTTGATCATATGATCATATGAAGATGTGAATTTATACAGCTCATTTGAGGATATTTGTACTAGTCCTGATCTTCTGAAATCTAACTGCTACAGCAGCGCCATCATACAGCAAGATATTATATAGTTTACTTAAAAGATAGAATGCTAAGCAAGATGATGCTTCTTGTGTATTGTAATGAAAGCTAAAGGGCTATTTTGTGAAAGATCTGACACTGCTTCAGCCTATTAAAGTTTAGGCGAGTTAAAATCAATTTCTTTCCAGAGAAAGCACAAAACAAAGGGATTATGATATGGGAAGTGAACTGTTGGCCTTTGGTTTAAATTGGTTTGGGGGGGATCGTTTTGGTTCAATCCAAGAAAAATAAACAAACACTTTTCTTCTTAAGATTACATAGTTTGTGACTGAGATGTTATTCATGCAGAGTGATTCAACCAGTTCCCAGTGTTTGCGATAAGCTTCTAGTTTTTTTTTTAATTTCTGCATTTAGCGCTTGCTGACATCTTTTCTTACAGTCATTGTTTGAAGAATGAATTAAAGGGGTCCTTATCAAGACTTCCATTTTGTAACCTCTTAGTTGTATTCATTTTTATATTACTGTTGCCCATTTAATGTGTAGGGCATCTTTTGGTTCAGAGCTAATATTTAACACACAAAACATAAACTGATTTATCTAGGTACATTTTCTATATAACTCACATGTGGAGGAAAACAAGAAAAATGCTATAATATTATTACATTGCAGCACATTTTAATCAAGTCTTTAATCATGAGTTATTTTGGAAAAACAATTGGAGCAAACTTTAGTTGTACAGTATGAGCATTTAAATACATGCGTGTTCATTACTCAACATATCTTAATCTGAGCAATTACTCTAATGGCAATTGCTTGTAATTACCTGCTTGACTGAAAAAAAGCTGTTTGTTGACTTTTTTTAATAATGTACAGTGCGTGGCTGCATTTCATTAAGTAAACTGAGAAGCTCAATCAGGAATTTTCTGAATGTTGGGAAAATGTACATTTTTTGTGTACTGTATGTATACAATATTGAATTATTATTTACATTAAGTGTGGTCTCATCAGTTCATCTAAACAATGGAGGATCTAAATACCTCCTCCGTTTAAAATTGGGCAAAACCAGGCAGAGTACTACTTTTTGTGTAAATAATGTATGCTCAAAACGCATTGAAACCACAGGCTATCACCTCATTCACAATCATGTTTTCAAAGAGTGATGATTGGGCATTACTTAGGTACCGCGATTAGGGTATAATATGGGACAGGTTGTAACTAACCTGTTATTTCTTTCTTATTGACAGGCCTCATCTGTTGAAGGACAGGGCAGTCAGAAGCATGATAAAAGTCCAAACCCAAATGGAGATGGAAATTGCAGTGTTCTGGAGACACACATGATAAGATGGAGAACTATAAAAGTATAAAAAGTATAAAGTCTCATCAGTGTTTTAAAGAATTACTGAAGCACTACATCTTTATTGGTTGTGATGTGACCCCATTTCAAATGCACTTGTGATGGAACTTTTATTTTCCATATCATTTATAGGGGTGAAAAAATTACCTGTGTCATATTCTATCTGCAAATTAATAAAGTGAAGTCTTCAGGCAGAAAAAGACACCACTCAGCACCACACCTCCCCTAGGTACACATGTGACCTCTATTTGCAATCAACAGCTCATCAGTGCAGAAAGAAAGCACAAAAAATGGTTGAAATGTGTAATAAAGGGATACCAATCAAGATTAATGCTTCCTGAGGTCATGCATATACTGTAGTTTTGTACTCTCGTACCATGCAATGAGAGAGCTGGCTGGCTATGAGACGTTGGCATAGTAACTGGATGGACTGTGTGTGTGTGTGTGTTTGTGTGTGTGTAATCAAAGGCTAAGCTAGGTAATTAACTTTATATGAACGGGTACTTTCCTGAAGAAATGAAACTGCCGGCCATCAAGCAATCTGCATATAGAAATGAATCCTTCAATGGAAAGCAAATGACTGAGAGACAAACTTACAAACACTCCTAAGGTCTTTGAACAGCTTCCTAAAGCCCTTTCTATGTACCCTCCTGGCCCTCTGTGGGTCTATTTTAATCATCTTAATAATCTTAATACTACCACCCTTTAACTATATTAATCCTTCTGGTGTTTGTTGACTCCATTATTAACATCATCTAGATTAAATGCAATAATTAAGGACTTGGTTGAAACAGTGTCCTGGACTTGATGGGTTGAGAACCACATGTAAATACTACTGGTTTAGATCGTGAAAATCAGCCTCAGTGTTGGAGAAATGCTTAATGAGTGTGGAATAAATTCCACAGATATAATTCCTCAAAATGTTTTTTTTTTCTTTTTTTCTAATGGCTGTAATTGAATTGGGACAGCTGTTGCTAATGCAATTCTGGAGCATCCATTTAACTTAATATTCAGAGAACCACTCCACTGGCCCAAAGAGGTTTATTGTCTCATTATAAATAGTTAAGTGTCTTTTCTGAAGTGCTTCAATTTATGCTCAGCTTTTTTACCAACCCAGAAATAGTGATATTCATGTTTATTCAGCTAGACATGATTTGGATTTAAAATTCTGGAGAAGCAGAAAAGTTATATGGAATCACTATTTAGGAGTCATTGTGTGTAACATAGATATAGGTCCAACTTACACATTGAGATTGAGTGTTATGGTTTTTGTACGGGATTTCTTTTTCATTCAATGTGAATGCGATTGGATTGCATCATTGTGCATTTAAACTACAGCGATACCGACAAGGTGAAAATGAATCGAAGCTGTAAATCTCCCTTCCGACCTGTGAGGGCGCTGCGCTCAAAGATTGGGGTGCTGCTGACCGGAAGTGCTGACATCCGCCCACAGCAAGGATGTCAGCAAAGCTGCTGTACTGCTGGGCGTGTTCCTCGTGGTCAACGCTGCAGTGTGCTCTGATTGGACAGATTTTGGTGGTGCTGATTGTAGGGAGGGGCCTGGCAGTATTTAGGGAAGCAGTTTTGGGAAGCTCGCTCTCAGGTTTTTGGAGCTGCGTTGTATTGCCTTTGTTGGTTTGTTACCTGTTTGGTTCCTTACCATTTTGCAGACTGCAAGGACTGAAAGGTTCTGCTTTTACATGGCAACTACTGGTAGAATAAGTATGTAATTACATGGGCATTTCTTGTGACATGGAGTAGCCATGTCACTTTATTAGTCCATTAATTGCATATATACTGCTGCTGTGTGTTATTGATCCAGGAGATTCAGTGTGGTTTACACACACAAGTTAATGGTTCAGCAGCATCAGCACGATGTTATTCTTGACCAGTTTAGTGTCCTGGATATCCACAGGGAAGATACATTGTCTCACCAGGGCACACTCTATGAGTGTACAAAACCTAATTGTACATAGAAAAATCGTATTATCTATGAATCTTATACCCCTTTCACACAGACGAGTTATGACGACTCAGAACCAGCACTGATGCAGCATTTTGATCTGTGTGAATTGCCTATAACGTCACAGAGCCGTCATATTTGATGCCGTCTCTGAACCACCTCGCGAGGTAGTTAAGAGACGGCACGGAACCGTCTTAACTCCTGTGTGAAATGCTATGCCAGTACTGAAGCGCTATAGTGGGCGTGGATTGAAAGTGAACACTTTGAACTGTGCAGTAAATTTGGGGGCACAGACCCTGCGCAAATCCAGTTATTGTGATCGGGGACTTCTCGAGAATACAGAGGAAACTCAAAGCGAACAACAGACACAACAGGCTGTTAAAAATATATATAAAAAAACAACGCCTCTGCAATTTTTTGTAGCTGTTGACAGTATATGCAATAGGTAGTATATGCAATTGCACAAGAACACTCCGATAAATTATACACTCTCTCTCACACACACACACACACATATATATATACATATATATATATATATATATATACACACACTGCTGTGCAAAAGTCTTAGACATGTTGCATTTTTCTACTCTGAAGCATTATGAGGATCAACAATTTACTCAAAGCCTCCACTAGTGTTTTCTACTATTATAACAACCTTGACTTGCATAAAGAAGGAAAAACATTGAGTGAAATAGCTTGCATTGCTCGATTTTCAAGGTGTGGTATAATCAACACGTACAGAAAAACATCACCTGTAATTGACAAACCCAGGACTGGAAGACCTAAAAAGCTGTCAAACAAGGATGAGCAATACTTGAAGATAATATCCTTAAGGAATAGAAAGAAGACAAGCGGTGAATTGACAACAGAACTGGCAGAAGGTCACTCTTGAAATCAGGACTTAAAGCATGTGTTGCAGTAGGAATACCCCTGTTAAGGAAGGGGAACAAGACTAAAAGGCTAAAATATGCACAAAAACACAGAAATTGGACTATGGAACAATGGTCAAAGGTGCTTTGGACTGTTGGTGGATGGACAACGACACCTGCGCCTCCTGTCAGTTTTTTTTTTTTTAAGTAGCTTACCCACGTTATTCTGCTTATTTATTTATTTCTTTTGTTTCCATTGCCGTTGCCGTGTAATTGATCTGTTGACTGACAGGTTTGAAAGTTGTACTCCCAGGATCCCTTTGGCTGTGTGAAAGGGTTATGATAGTGTTATATGGGCATAGATTGCACAATTTCGTGCTGTGTGAATGGGTATTTTAAATCATTTTTTAAACATCTCTGAGACGGCTCAGTAGCAGCATTTGTGTGTGAAAGTGGTGTTAGTCTTAATTAGGCTTGTTATCGGAGCTAAAAATAAGACAGTTGTATGTGTTAAAATCTAACACAAATTCCTCCCTGTCCTTGCAGACATATCCTAAGTCTATAAAAAGAAACATGTTCTCATTAGGGCCCCATCAACCTTTAGGCAGGAAAATAAAAATGTTCTCTTTTGAAAGATTTGATAGATCTGTCATACTGGTGCACAGACTGATTAACTATTACTTGCCCTGTTGTTGCCATTAGAATTTAGCAATTTCTGGCTTTAGTGCATTGCTGCTGCAAAGGGAATACCCTCAAGTAGGTTAACAGTTGTTTGGTGACTGCATTAGTTAATTCAATTGCACCAATTACATAAGTACTTTAGACAAGTTTGATCGAGAGGTGGTCATTTAGCCTATTTAGCGGCTCATATGGCTCCTAATAGCCACAGTAATTGTTCTTAGACCAATATCTAAAAGGCTCTTGAAGGATCCCAATAACTCAGCATCAATATGGCAATACATCACTCACTGCTCTCTGTTTGAAATAATGTGCCTTATACCCCACTAAATCTGTCTTCACTGTACTCAGAGAGCACGCTTTTAGCTTCATGGCCCCAACTCTCTGGAACTCTGTGCCAGCTTTAGTGCGTGCAGCTCCCACAATCGCTCGCTTCAAGTCAACTCTCAAGACCCACTTGTTCTCGCTTCCTTTAATGATCTCTAAGCCTGGTATCTGTTATTAGCTGTTGTCTAAATTGCTATTTTAGGTTTTTTACTCCATCTTATATGTATGATTCTGCTTGACACACACATCCACAATGTTTAGAATTCACATCCTAGCCTTTTATTTAATGTATTATGCCTATATTTAATGTGTTTGCATTGTTTTTTAATGTTGTATTTAATGTACTATGCCCTGTATTTCGCTGTATTTAATATATTATGCATTGTTCCTCACTATCTTGTAAAGCACTTTGTGATGGTGGTCCACTATGAAAGGCGCTAATAAAGTAAATATTGATTGAAATATTGAACTGTCCTCTGATTCTGGTCCTCAACCTACTCTCATAACTTATACCCATATTTTATTTTCTTTGTTTCAATGGCCATGTTGCTGGTTGACAGCAAGCAATCTGGTAACCTCATTTAAAAATATCTAGCTCTATCTATATTGTTAACATTGCATGTGTTGTAGTATACAATTAATTAACAGGCTCTGATTCCATCTTCTGAAAGTGTTGTCTGATTGACCTCTTTTGACTATTTGTGGCACTAAACATGCTGTGTGATACCATGATGGGCTTTAAAACATTGCAGCCAGAAATTTGAGTAAGAAAAATCTGTAATTCCAAGTTCAATGCCAAACACAGGCTTTCTCTTTTAAATACCATCAATGACAGTAATATTTTTGAGACTAAACTCAATTTAAATCATCATTTATTTTATTTATTCATTTATTTCTTAGCAGACACCCTTTTCCAGGGTGACTTACAATTGTTACAAGATATCACATTATTTTTACATACAATTACCCATGTATACAGTTGGGTTTTTACTGGAGCAATCTAGGTAAAGTACCTTGCTAAAGGGTACAGCAGCAGTGTCCCCCACCTGGGATTGAACCAAAGACCCTTTGCGCACAGCATGGCAGAAGTAAAGGCAGAGTTGATCCAAAGATATTCTGAGAATATGAGATCATTTTCCCACAGCGCATATGTTTCTTTTGTTAAAAAGTGGGAGGGCCATGACCCCCTGGCCCCACCGGTTCTGGGACCCCTCTTGCCCGGTTGATGTTTATGTTAGAGCTGCAGTGAACAAGTTTGTCAGGAATTCAAACAGCCTTGAAGAAGCTCTTTGGCGCTCATGCAAAGTTTGAGCTTTTGTTTGTAAAACAGCAAAAAAAGGGCTTGTATGGAGCTTGCATCTCAGATTCAAACCTGAAGCTCTATAAACTGTGCAGCTCGACAATTTTTTTTCTGCATCCGGGAAGTTTGAGACGCATTTAAGTTTGTTGCCACGGTATCCGGATTGTTTCGAGAGGGGGACCAATAGAAGCAGCATTTTTTTTTTTAAATTGGAAAATCACTATGCTCAGGGCTGCTGTAAGGCCTGCCGTTTTCACAACACCTTTGATTTATAGTTTGTTGTATTGTGTTTTATTTTTAGTGTTTTTACAGTCTTGTACCATCCTCTGTGTGCTACCATTGCTGGTAGCGTCACATGACATTATTGTTTTTTTGTTTTTGTTTTATGTGTTTATAAATACTGAGCGCCACCTGCCTGTCTGCCTGCTTCAGTGCAGGAACAACACGTAAGAATGCCACACCAACACAATTGTTTTCTTGGATAGTGATGGTGGGGAAGCAAACTCTGACACATGGGTATGGGTGAGGGAACCAAAATTTGTATTTCTCTGAAACACTACAATAAATTAATAGGCATATTTACAACTTTACTTTCTGACATTGCCATGTTAACCAATAAAAAAAGACGATATCTCAGACTGAATGTATTACCCACCCACACTCATCCACATACACAGGAGAGAAGGTTTGTGTCATGTGAGAAATTGTGAGGGGTGCTTGATTAGGGCGGGGTTTAATAATTTAGCACCAGTAGGCAAAACAAATTGCACCCCTGGTATTCAGAATGGAGGCACTGGAATCAATTCATAAATGATCCAACCCCATATAGTGTAAAACACTGCAGTCAAAAAGAGGGGTGTAGGTTTCTTTTGTTGAGCTTGGATCCCCATCATTGAGCTTGAAAGGAGTCTGTTTGCAAACAGTGTCAAGCTTTTGACGTTAACACTTGAGCCTGTTCATGAGTTGAACTCTAAGAAGCCTGTAACTATCTAATGTATGTATTTATGTACATTTGCAAACCAATTGCAAACGAGTAAAAAGTCTTGGGTGAAATATACAAAACATGCACAATGCTGTTAGCGACTTTTTAGGGAATGCTTTGCATCAGCAGTTTTTCTTTGCGGTTCAACCTTAGATGAATATGTAATTATGGGTGTTCCTGCATAAAATCACAACAAGAGGGTGGAGATAGTGCAAATGAGGGTTCACAAATATTACAATGAGAGGTACTACAGCTGCAGACAATTGCGACACTTACAACAATTGCATCAATTTGTTCAGAACTTTTAAAAGCATGTTTTAAACAGTCGCAATTGTTGCTGGCATTTCTTAGTCTGCTTTTTCTTGTGCGTTACCAGTTGTGCTCAATGCATTTTTGAGTACCTAATTTTCACTAGTCAGGGTGTAATTACAAGCCTTGAAAACAAATTTCAATGACATTTCTGGTTTTCCCAGCGTGTTGGGAGCAATAGACTACACACATGTGCTGCTAACCCCTCCAGCTCATTCTGAGCATCTGTATAGGACCGTGATCTATTGTGTGTTAATTGTCTAGGCTACTAAGTAGACCAAGTTAAAAATAATAATAATTAAAATAAAATAAAATAATTAAAATAATCTTTTATTCACATTGTATACCAATGTATTCATTTGATTTTACTACTGTACTGTATACTGAATAGACCAGGGGTGTACAATCCTGGACCTGGAGGGCCACTGTACCTCCTGGTTTTTGTTCCAACTGTGTCCTAAATTACTTAATTGGACCAATTATTGTACAGTTGGAGCAAAAACCAGGAGGGAGACCGGCCCTCCAGGACCAGGATTGGACACCCCTGGTATAGTCCTACTGTACAGATTTATATTTGTACAAAATGTAATGTGTAGCCTACCCAAAACACATTAGTGTTATTTCAGCACAATGGTTTATATTTAAAACACATCGAGAACTATAAATGTATGTGTGTGTGATTTTATTGTATTGTTTTTAAACCAGACACCTCCTTATGTCAAACAAACATGTCCGGTTTATTCTCCTTCAGGCACCCTCTGCTGCAGCAAACCACAACTCAACTCCCGCTATTTATTTGAACAATGTCACACATTCTCACAATGTATGCTAGAGATCTCGCTAAGAAGACACAACAAATATTTAAATTAGTATATTGCGGCTCTTTTCATTAACATATTTTCTCTTAGTACATACGACAAAATGTATAGTTTGTGAATTGTCGCAACGAAAATGCAAATTGCGCTGCGACTGGCCCATCTTAGTACATCTACCTCTTAATTGATAAGGAGAATTAGAAAATGACAACCACAAGGGGCTGCCATCTTCTGCCTACTGTATAGAGTGAGGAGGTTTAGTCTAGTCTATAGGTAGTTCAGAATCTACAAGTATAAATTAAGATCTAGCAAAATAGGATTGATGCTTAGCTACCTATACATGCCTGACTGAAAGTTAAATCTTTAGATGTTTGAAGGTAGTATCACCTCACAGCCCAGTTTTCTTTCACAGCATTCACAATCACCAATGACTGCTTGTCTATCCTTTCTGCAGTGGTTAAGGCTCTTACTTGCAGACTGTGTGCTTGCTGGTTTGCGTCCATTCTTCACCCTTTTACACAGGGATATACTGTGAAGTATATGACATTGATGCATACACAGTTCATGATATACTGCATATGTCACTCCAAGCTTAGCTCCTGAGTACTGTTGTCCTGGGAACAGAAGAACACAATGAATATGTGTGTATATGTGTTAGAAAGACAGAGCTGTCAAACACATGGGAGAACTGCCAAGAATGTGTACACTGACTGTCGTCTATTGTCAATGGTAACCCCTCCGGAGAGATGTGAGCTCGGTAGGAAGCACATTTGACTGTGGACAGGAAGGTCATGGATTCGATTTATGTCTGTGCATCTACAGACACCCAAATAAGAAACACACTGCATCAGCTGTAAAATGTGTAAAAACTGGGACGTTGTCCATAACCATCTAATTTCAGCACTGCTGTTGTTTTAATAATTGCAGGATATGTATGAGGTGAAATTTTTTTTTTTTTTTTTGCTTGACTGGAAAGATTACTTCACAAACAAACAAACAAAAAATGTTTTCCCCGTATTGTGATATCAGCATTATTATTATCCTTATTATTATGGATCTGAAATTACTTTAGAAGTATGATTCAATACCATTGACAGCATAATGCTACAGATCGTGTCAGAAAAAAATGTATTCAACTTGTATTTGTCTACTTGTTTGTCCCTTGTGATGACACTTGCTTTATAATGCTCAGTCAAGGGAGGCAGTAGGCAATATAACAGGCACAGGATTCAGACTCAGGAATGCAAGTCAGCGCCAGATAGAATAGTTTTATTTTTTTAAATAAACTACAAAATATAAATCGAAAAAGGTACTGTCTCAAGCTAATTGATATCAAGGTGACCAAGGGGCTGTTTCCCGATAATGGTAGCACAGGTGTTTGAAGATGACTCTGACGATTCACTGCAGCTGCTTTCCATCGATCTTCATGCGAGTTTCCCAAACCCCACATGAAACTAGCTTGAAGTGCATCGCATGGTGGTGTCTGATTAAGCACTTAAGGCGTGAGGCACATTTGAAACACATATAAGTGATCTAAACGACTGTTCAATTTTGAAAACAATAAGCCAAAAGAAGAAAAGTATTTGAAGATGTGGGCAAAATTATCTTTAAAAAATATATTTACAAAAAATGTAATATAAATACAAGCAAATAAGGTGATTTTATTTGGCAAACTGAAAAACAGTGTTATAAATCAAACAAAAAATCAGCAAGTGGGCAGATATTGCTCAGAAAATGAATGCCTCAAATACTGTCCCTCCAATGGCAAGATTTTTCTAGTGTGTGTGTGTAATAAAACATGTTCATAAGTTCTGCCCCTGCACCCCTCAACCCCTCTTTCTTTTGCAGGGTTGCAGTCAAACCCCAGTGGTTCCATAACCAGTGAAGCAGCGTCACCATTGCTGATAGTCAATAAAGCATACATAGTCTACAAAAATGTATTTTATTTAAACACCCACAGTAAACAGTAAAACAAACTGCACTAATCATACTTGTAATACTAATCAATTATTTTTCATTCATTCAATTTCGTTGCATATATATACAGTATATATATATATATATATATATATATATATATATATATATATATATATATATATATATATATATAAAGAAAAAAGTCATATAATATTATATTTTTAAAGCGTAAATACCTTCACGAACATTTCACCACTACCTCAGACCACTCGTGAACTCAAGTAGACATTCAAGAGCTACTGGAGTTATGATGCTGTTCGGGATGCAGTTTCAAAATGTTCATCTTACGATGGCTTTACCATGTTGGTTTGATTCAAGTAGCTTTTGGGAAACGGCCCCCAGGACAGACAGCACACAATCATGAACTGCTAAAATATCCCCAGATGATGATCAAACCACCTCCATGTTTAACTGTAGGTACAAGATTTTCTTCATTGAAGGCTTTCTCTTGCAGCGAAGTCTACGTGAATACAACTCTTCTGTGTTCAGATGCCTTCGTACAGTTCTGTGTTCAAGTGCCTTCGTACAGTTCTGTGTTCAAGTGCCTTCGTACAGTTGTGTCGTACACTATTATGCCTGATGCTTCTAAATCTTTATTTAAGTCCTTGGCTGTTAATCTTGGATTTTTTTGTTTTTGTTTTTGCTGATCAGACATTCTCCTACCTGCTGTACCCATAAATTTCTTTGGACATCCATTCAAGCATTTCATTTGAATTTGTTCTCTGTTATTATTGCTGATTGTGGATTTTGGTACGCCATATTTCTTTGATATTGTTCTGTAGCAATTTCTCATATGTCACATCCAACTCCTTTGTCTTGACCATCATCTGCTGTGTTGCCAAAACATTCTTCTTCAAGAGATGTTGGAAATAATTACCTCTTTTTCTGGCTAGTAATTTTATAATGCAGCTTAGATACTGTGTAATGGTTTTCAATCAATTAATATATATATATATTTTTTTTTTAAATAAGTTCTATACAATGTTTACATAATTTTAATGTAAAGGTACCAATACTTTTGTCATGAACAAATATTTGAAATTGCTTAAGTGCTCTTGGTTTTTTTTATAAAGATTGTTTCATAAACTAGCAGAAATTGTGTATATTGGTCTTTGACACTAATTAGTGGCTAATGTTCACCAAATGCTTGTATTTAACATGTTTTTTTTTATTTTATTATGATCTTATATTAATTAGTATCTGGTACCTTTTGTAAAATGGATCATCCTATTATAACTTCACTCTTTCTTTAAATTTTGATGAACTTGACACTAGTTTCTCCAAAGAAAATATTACCAAAATCGCTACAAACTTTTTTAAAACACATGTTTGTCTGGCTGCACTTCTGTTTTTAATAAATATTAGTCCGTGCATCACCATAGATGACACACTGGAGACGAGGGTCTACTGCAGGGCCAACAAATATTTGTGAACTCTTGTTTTTTTACACAATGATGCGCCTGCACAATCGTTGTCTTTTTTCATGTTCCATAAACAAATCCATTGTATGTACTGAACAAGGATGCAATGCAACAGGAGCAGAACAGTCTGCTTTATTAAGTGTGGTTTTCCAGACTAAATAAGCACCCGTATCATAGTCAAGCTAAAAACAAATTTAATAAATCAGCAAAACATTTGCGAGTTTGTAAAATGCACATTTAGACTTATGTGTAAAATGTTATTTCAATTTTTTTTTATTATAAATATAATAACTACTGTATTATTAGAATGCTCACTGCAACCCCGTGGGAAGTTTGGCGCGCCCCACTGGTTGAAAACTGCTGAAATAAAGCTTGCTGTTCATGAAACTCTTTCTAGACCTCACTGTTTTGGATCGCTTTAAGAACAATCAAAAATGTTAATGAATAACCAACATTATTTCATTCATGAAAAAATTTGATTTAGAAACAAAAAAACACTTAAAATAAGTGGTGTATTACATATTTGTGAATAGGTTTCATGGTTTGCACAAGGGATGTATTTAAAGCATAAAAAAGTTTAAAAGGAGAATGTTCTCAAAGGAAAACCAACTTAGAAAATGCTTGGGGAATTAAGACATCTTGTACTTTAAACTGACAGTCTACAGACTCAAAGCAGGGCTTTTGATGTTCACATTAATAATTAATATTTCACGGGTCTCTTATAAATAGCTTGCATGTTTTGAATTTGAGGTTATACTTACACTTCAAGCTTAATGCAATCTTGAAAGCCTGTCACTTAGAAACATTAATAGCACTGGTTGGCTGTTTTTTTCCCCCCTAGAGCTAATAATTAGATACCATATTTAGAACATTAATATCACTCTTGTACTTTACATTTTAGATTAATACAGTAGTTTGGCATTTCATGGGATTTTGTATTTTACCTATAGTATGTCTATAATGTTGAATGATTAGAATTTTTCAAAAGGGGAAACCTTTTTAATATTCATGTTGATCTATATACTGTTACATTTTTCCATCTTACAGAAATATATATATATTTTAAATGGATCCAAATGTAGTTAAAGTGAACTGTTTTTATTAGTTATAAATACTTAAATATCTTGTGTTTTAAATGTGCTACTGAGAAATAAGGAGGCTGCCCTAAGATATAGCTGTCATTAAAAAAAATATATATATACTGTATATATATATATATATATATATATATATATATATATATATATATATATATATATATATATAATTGCATTCTCTTTCCCAGCGAAGCTCTAAAATACAGTATACACCAGTCAAGAACATATTTATCATTCTATAACACAGCTTTGGTGTAGTATGCTTTTGTAAAAGACCTTGTGACAGTCTGGCTCGCAGTGGTGAGGTGTGATGACGTCACGGACCAGGAAGAAACTGAAACCAAAACAATGGATGGGCGGGTGAAGCTGAGTGCAACGGCACTCAGCGTATTTATTAACCAAAACAAACAAAACAAAAGATTTAAACAAAACAGAAAACAAAAAGGCGCGTTGGCCAAACAAATAAACAGACAAACAAGTAAGTGACGTGCTGGCTAAACCAGCACGTTTTAGCAATTGTTTTCTTGTACCTCTCTATCTCCCCGTACTTCCTCTCTGCATCCAACACTCAACACCGCAGCACGGACAGCTGTCGGTTCTTATACTCTGGCCGAGGGGTTAACTAGTTGTTAATTATCTTATTACCCCTCGGCCACAGTCTGCATGCGTTTGGTAAGGATGCATGACTGTCAGCTAGTTAAATAATCAGTAGCTGATCAGTCATGCATCCTCACGGGTTTTAAATTATAAATATAAAAACAATAACAAAAGGCGGGCGCTTTTATCCGCCGCCAAACAAATACAAATAATAATAAATAGGGCGGGACACTCCGCCACACATGCCCCCTTGCGCAGCACACATGGCCTTTTCGGCCACCTCCCCTTATTCCCTAAAGTCCCGCTAGCAGTCCCGCGCAGGAACAGGGGCAGCAACGGGCCAAAGGTGGCGGCCACGGTGGGATGTCCTCCTCCCACCCAAACAGCCGTAGCGTTCCAATGGCCAGCGCACAGGCTGGCTCCTCTGGCCAAAAATTTTTGGGGTGGTCTCCAGACCTGCCCCCCTTCTTCATGGCGGCAGCTCCCCTCCGTGGGGCTCCGCCACCCTCTCCTGCAGCGAAATTGCTGCGGGGAGCTGGTCTCCTGGCCTCCCCCCTTCTTCATGGCTGGCAGCTGCCCTTCATGGGGCTCCAGCCACAGTATTTCCTGCCGCGAAGTGCGGCTGGGGAGCTGGTCTCCTGACCTCCCCTTCTTCGTGGCCAGCAGCTGCCCTCATGGGGCTCCAGCCACATATTTCCTGCCGCGAAAGTGCGGCTGGAGGAGCTGGTCTCCTGACCTCCCCTTTTCCGTGGCCGGCAGCTCCCTTCATGGGGCTCCAGCCACAGTATTTCCTGCCGCATGGCAGGACTGGTAGCGACCCCAGGCAAAACAGGACCCTCGGGAGGCGCGGCAGCAGCAGCGGACCCTCGGGAGGCGACGGCAGCAGCAGCGACCCTCAGGAGGCGACGGCAGCAGCAGCGACCCTCGGGGCGGCGGCAGCCGCAGCGGACCCTCGGGAGGCCGAACTCGGGAGGGGAGCCCCTGGCCATGGAGGCTGCAGCGGGAGCTCCACTTCTCCCTTGTACCCTGTAACTGGTGGCTCTCCAGGCGATGCGGAGCAACAGGCAGCCCCAGGCGATGCGGAGCAACAGGCATCCTTGGGCGATGCGGAGCAACAGGCATCCTTGGGCGGTGCGAAGCAGGCATCCTTGGGCGGTGCGAAGCAGGCATCCTTGGGCGGTGCAAAGCAGGGCAGGAGCAGTCCTTCCCATGATGGTGGATGTGGAACCAGCAGGTATTCACCCTCTGCTGGTGGAGGTGGAGATGGAACCAGCAGGTATTCACCCTCTGCTGGTGGAGGTGGGAGGGCAAGCAGTCCTCCCACGGCGGTTGAGGCGGAACCAGCAGGTATTCACCCTCTGCTGGTGGAGCTGGGAGCGGCAAGCAGTCCTCCCACGGCGGTTGAGGCGGAACCAGCAGGTATTCACCCTCTGCTGGTGGAGGTGGGAGCGGCAAGCAGTCCTCCCACGGCGGTTGAGGCGGAACCAGCAGGTATTCACCCTCTGCTGGTGGAGGTGGGAGGGGCAAGCAATCCTCCCACAGCGGTTGAGGCGTAACCAGCAGGAATTCACCCTCTGCTGGTGGAGCTGGGAGCGGTAAACAGTCCTCCCACGGCGCTTGAGACGGAACCAGCAGGCATTCACCCTCTGCTGGTGGAGGTGGGAGGGGCAAGCAGTCCTCCCACGGCGATTGAGGCAGAACCAGCAGGCATTCACCCTCTGCTGGTGGAGGTGGCAGAGGCAGAGGCAGCTCCTGCTGCTCTGCTCCTAGCGGTGGAGGTGGCGGAGGCAGAGGCAGCTCCTGCTGCTCTGCTCCTGGCGGTGGTGGAGACAGAGGCAGCTCCTGCTGCTCTGCTCCTGGCTGTGGAGGTGACGGAGGCAGAGGCAGCAGGTATTCTTCCTCTGCTGCTGGAGACCTAGGTTCTGGACCTGTGGGCTTCCCCCCCCTGGGCGCTGGATGCACGGGCTCCCCCCTTCTGGGCGCTGGATGCACGGGCTCCCCCCTTCTGGGCGTTGGATGCACGGGCTCCCCCCTTCTGGGCGCTGGATGCACGGGCTCCCCCTTCTGGGCTGGATGCACGGGCTCCCCTTCTGGGCGCTGGATGCTCGCTCCCCCTTCTGGGCGCTGGATGCTCGCGCTCCCCTTCTGGGCGCTGGATGCTCGCGCTCCCCTTCTGGGCTGGGCACAACGGGACTTCGGGCTCATCCCTTTCCTCATCTGTGTCCCGGTCGACCTCTGGGCAGCTTTCCTCCTCATGCCCATATCGATGGCAGTGCATTACACCACTCCTCCGTGGAGTCCTCCCTGTGTACCCACCATGCGAGATCCCATGGCCGGAGCTCAGGATCCATCCTTTGGCTTCCACTGTCCCTCTGTTGTGGGGGCTGGCCATTCCTCTCTCCTCCCCTTTTTCTTCCCATTTTTTTTTTTTTTTTTTTTCTTTCCCCCTTCACAAAAAAACACTTTTGAAAAAAACTAAAAAAAACGTCCTTTTCCTGGTCCGGCTCTTGGAGGCGTTGTTTGTCCCACGCTGGACACCATATGTGCCAGTCTGGCTCGCAGTGGTGAGGTGTGATGACGTCACAGACCAGGAAGAAACTGAAACCAAAACAATGGATGGGCGGGTGAAGCTGAGTGCAACGGCACTCAGCGTATTTATTAACCAAAACAAACAAAACAAAAGATTTAAACAAAACAGAAAACAAAAAGGCGCGTTGGCCAAACAAATAAACAGACAAACAAGTAAGTGATGTGCTGGCTAAACCAGCACGTTTTAGCAATTGTTTTCTTGTACCTCTCTATCTCCCGTACTTCCTCTCTGCATCCAACACTCAACACCGCAGCACGGACAGCTGTCGGTTCTTATACTCTGGCCGAGGGGTTAACTAGTTGTTAATTATCTTATTACCCCTCGCCACAGTCTGCATGCGTTTGGTAAGGATGCATGACTGTCAGCTAGTTAAATAATCAGTAGCTGATCAGTCATGCATCCTCACGGGTTTTTAAATTATAAATATAAAAACAATAACAAAAGACGCTGGCGCTTTTATCCGCGCCGCAAACAAATACAAATAATAATAAATAGGGGCGGGACACTCCGCCACAGACCTTCATGAAAAAAGAGTAGTATTTAAAAAACAAAACCCTGGCATCAGCTTTTCAGGATCAAGAATTAGAGTCAACCCTTTAGAGGTCAAGTGCAAGTATCATTATTCATTGACTGACTCAGACTTTAATCATCTTGTCATAGTACCAGTACAGTATATAATCAGCTACAAATGAGCCGCTTCTTAAAGTTCATAACGTATCAGTAGTTTTATTTAGTGATGGGAATCAATATCGATATTTTGATATATATCGATATTGTTCGATATCGACAATAATTTCCATATAGCGATATTATGGGATTTGAAAACAAAATACTTGCAAGGAAAGCTCGCAGAGACATTTTATTGCTAATACTGCTAAAATACAAATACAATATAATCAAGTTTATTTTATATTAAAATATAATAAACCATATACAAACCAATCATTGTCAGTCTCGTAGGCAAAGAAACTCTACACACTAAAGTATTATTTTACCAATTTATTCCATTGATGCATGCTACATTAAGTTTGGCACTGTTGGCCATTCATAAGTGTCATCAGTGTTGCTGGTGTCGCTTAATTTTGCATTATTTTGATGTGCATGAGTCAGCGTTTCCTTTAATTTTGTTAATGTGATTACTTTGACAATTATTAATCGGTATTATAAATGACGTGTACTTTTTAGACATCAAAACAATTTAAAAACATCAAAACATCAAAGTAATGAAAAATTCGGCATGACACCGCATTTAATACTTTTAGAGGTGTCGTGAGTCAGCATTTATTAAAAATTAACAACCCCAAAGTCTGTGCGCAGTGAAGTATGGAAATATTTCAGCCTTGAGGTGGATGATGATGGAATCGTAAAATATAACAAGACCTTGTTTTTTTCCATCGATATTATGAATTAAAGCACCACTAACTTAAAGTCAGTTATTGGTTTTCATATGTAAATAGCTGTTAACACACACACACACACACATATATATATATATATATATATATATATATATATATATATATATATATATATATATATATATATATATATATATATATATATATATATATATATTAAACCTTGGTGAAATTCAGGGGGCATGAACCAGGATTTGCTATTTCCTAATTTCACCTGTCTATCATCATTGACTCCCTATTTAAACCCAGTCACAGCTCAGCTCTTTCTCTTTCTCCTCCTCCTCCTCACTTTTTTCATATGCCGCGTGCCTCTATGACAGTCACCTCTGGGGGGATAATGACTCTCACTTCCATGACCTGGAGTTCCAGTAACTCCACAGGTTCTTCGTGTGGTCAGAGGGGACCACCAGCCACATTATTCTTTCACAGCTCATGTGCTTTATCTTGCCTCGTGAAAGAAGGCTCTGTCTTACTTCCTTCTTTATTCTCCTGGGACATGGCCCTCATACTCTTAGTGCTCGAGTCCCATAACTAACAATTATTTGTGTTCTTTCAGATTCTTTCTTCTTTACGTAAAGGCTTCGTATGAGCCGTTCCATCCTCTGAGAATCCAACCTGGTTGTTGTCTAAGCGGGGTAAATGGGTCATCCAAAGACGTGCCCCCATGCGTTCTGCATAGGTTATAATGGGCTACACTTTGGGGTGCTGCTGACCATGGGGTATGGCTTGCTCACTAAAATCTTTAGTGTTTTTGTAAAGAGGAGGTTATAACCTATCTAGGAATACCTCGATATTTAGTGAGCAAGGCGTCTAAGGGGGTACACGGGGGATCCAAAGACGTGCCCCCATGTGTTCTGTATTGGTTATAATGGGCTACACTTTGGGGTGCTGCTGATCGTGGGATACAGCTTGCTCACTAAAATCTTTAGTGTTTTTGCAAAGAAGGGGTGATAACCTATCTAGGGATACCTCAATATTTAGTGAGCAAGGCGTCTAAGGTGGTAAATGGGGCAAAACAAGCGGGTAATATAGGGTACCGCTATGCTGCTGATACAGATTTGTTATTAATATTTTTTTTTTTTTTTAAAGAAGGAGCGATTATTTTTTAAATAGTAGCAATATATTAATTGAGCAAGATGTGTAAGTGAGTTAAAACACACAGAAAAAGGACACGCTGCTTTGTCAACTACATCGCAAATAAGGAACCTGGAATAAGTAACCAACTTCCAGGTGGTAATTATTATCGATATCGATATCATATAAAAATATTGATATTGGTGCCCAGCCCTAGTATAAACCCATTTCTACACAATCACAAGTTGTGCAACTACAATATTACTAAGCTACACAACAGCTTTAACCACTTTATCTGTTTTTTGTTTAGTTTTTTGGTATTTTTTTTTTTAATACAGGTGTGTTTATAATTTATATTAGCTCTCATTGACACAATACCAAACATCACCTTCAAAGCCGCCATTAACTGAAACAGCTTTCTAATGTGAAACAAATACTAACTAAATAACTGTTACACATTATGAAGACTTTTGTCTATCTTTGTATTTGTACTGCACTGTCTAGATGTACCTGTGCTGGCCATGTGGGCACAAAGTGAATAAACTAAACTGAACTTTTTTTTTTTTTTTTTACATTAAATGATATTCAAAGAACAAAACCAATAATAATAATTTCAAAAAATAAACACGGCTTACATGCGTTGCATAATCTATCAAATACGCAGATTCCAATACATTGTTATATTAACTCTACTGTTCAGGGATCAGTGCCACAAATGGGAAATCCTTCTTTTTTTTTTTTTAAATATCCCCTTCTGTGACAAATGACATGGGTATCAAGGACATTTTTTTTTTTAAAACGAATGATTTGTGTAAAAGTGTACTGGTAAATTAAAGCAAAGCCTATACTGTAACTATCTCTGTTTTAACTATATTAAATACATATTGTGTAATGTACAGAATGGGCCTTTTAATTAGACCACTTGCCTTTGTAGCTGGGCACGAACCGACCACTTTGCACACCACAAGCAAGCATTGTAACCACTATGAAGAAACGCTGAGCTCATCTGAATACCTGGCAATACCTGAATACAGCTTTTAACTTAATCATACCTCATCTCGCCGACAGGGGAGAGAATCCGTGACGACAGTGCCTGTTACACCTTCACCCAAGGAACGGGCCTAATGCCTCTCTCTCTTTGTAAAATGTCAGGTTCCCTGGAGGGATACACTGCAGAATAAATATTTATAATAGCCTGACTGAGTTACTGTACTGGCTAATTGCCTACATTTTCCAGAAAAGGGTAATTAGCCTAATTAAGTCAACTCCATGCAGCTGCCCTAAAATCATAACAAAAGGATTTAAGTTGTTTTACAATTAAGACTGTTTACTCAACAGGTATACTATTACTAAATCAAATCATTCTGCACAAATCACAAAACATGCATACAGTAAACGTTTGATCAGTGTGACAAATGGTTGCATTCTCACAAATTGGAGGATAAGCAACAAATTGTGTTACGCTCAAGCAAGCACACTACATTATGTCACAATGCTTGTTGAACACTAGTGCATACTAATTCTACTCACTGTGAAATATATTTGAATATGTAGTGGATGTGAATGTGTTTGATAGAACTGTGAAGTTAAAATTAATAAGAAGTAGTATAAACACTGATGATAATTAAGCAAATAAAAAATACAAAAATAAAAATACAGTGAGGAACCATAATTTTTGATTTTCTGATTCTACTGTCAGATGTTTGTATTCTAGTCACACCAATCTACACTGAAAACACAGTCTCTTTGTATAACCTATATAAAGGCTGGCATCATGGTCAGATGTGTAGAATGTTTTAACAGACCATTTGGAGTTGTTTACAAGATAAAGCAGTGCTGGATGTTTTTTTAAATCATTTTTACAGTACCAGCTAATGCACCTGTGGTGGGCATTCAGCACTTTCAGTATTTTTAGGTGTAATCCTGGATAACGATGGATTGGTGGTTGTTGCAATCCAGGGAGATTCCCCAGTGCTGTAGAATATGTTGTGTTCCGCGTTTCTGGTTAATTCAGAATTTTACTGAAAAAGTCTGTTTTTTTTTCTGGACGTCGGTTGTTACTGCTTTATACCCGATTTTTGTCTATTATTCAATATTTTCCTGGTACTATTTTCTAGGAAATACACCATATTTTGATTAAAATGCTGTTTTATTTTGACTCCGACATTGTAATAAGCAGCCCTACACTGTACCCTAGGACAGTGGTTCTCAAACTTTTTGGACCGCGCCCCCCTTCTTTCTTTTAAAATGGGAGAAATTAATTACTGAATAAAAGAATAAAAAGATTAACAAATTCCAACATTACTTCTCAGTTTGTGTTATTATTGCGTACATCCGAAATTATACAAAATAATGCTGACAGTTCTCTCATTTACCAATTGCAGTTGGGTGGTGGGGGGGTTACTGAGTAATTTATTTTAAAATACCAGTAATATCGCATTCAATAGGATTTCAATAGGCAAATCAGTGCATTTTTGGCAGTGACATGATAAAATAAAAAAAATACTAATACTTCTGATTGGTTTATATTTGGGATACGGTCCACATATGGATAGCATTCATCACATGATTTGAATATTGTAACGTTGCCTCTCTTTGGTTTGTTTGCCCCTTAAAACACAGACCCAGAGACAGAACTTTGATTTGAAGCGCTACAAAACTTCTTACACCAGCTCCCTGGTGATCTCCTCCCTTAATGGAAGTGGAAGCTCTCTTTTTATAGTATATGGTTGTTCCCAATTAACACCAATTACCTTGTTTGGGAACAGCCACATTCTCACATGTTTTGGCAGGGAGAGGAATTAACCCCATCCCTGCCAACCACCACCAAAACACAAACATCACCCAAACTATTTACATTCAGAGCTCTTGCTCTGTTACTATATATATATATATATATATATATATATATATATATATATATATATATATATATATATATAGATAGATAGATAGATTGATAGATAGATAGATAGATAGATAGATAGATTAGTGCTAAAATGTTTCTTACTCATGTTCTTAGCTTGTTTTTTTGTTTTTGCCAGGATTGTATTAAACAAAATAGCATTTTTTTAATAGACCGTCCTTTTTGGGTAGAAACTTTTAACTTAAAACGTAAACAAATCAAGTGCAGACACATCATCATATTCATTCAGTAATTGTAATAATAATTGTGTTTCTTGTTTGCTCCACGTCTGCCAACTTGTTTTATCATCAGAGCACGCGCATTAAACAATGTGAACGTCACTGGAATGAAGAAGGGTGCTAGGACCAGAAATACACTCGTCACGGTTTACATGCAAGTGTCGAATAAAATGTCACTGCGAATAAAAAAATAAAACCATCTCTAGCGAGCGAGCTTGTCATGCGAGTAAAAAATAAAACCACCTCTAGCGAGCGAGCTTGTCATGCGAGTAAAAAATGCCCCTTAATTAAACAGACCCTTATCATCAACATAATAATAATAATAATAATGATAATAATAATAATAATAATAATAATAATAATAATAATAATAATAATTGCATACAAATTATCGAAAAACACATTTTTATAAATAAGTCACATTATAATATTAAACATACCTGAAGTAACTCTTTCGGCTTCTTTTTTTGTCATATAAATTGACAAAACTTCTAGATATTACACTACCAGGCACCAAAATTCACTTTTAACACTTTGATTTGCAGATTACCTAACACTCTTTGTTGCATTACTGTAATACACATCTACCTTATTTACATATATCAGCTGGGATTTGCTATTTCACAACCGTACCACAGTATAATTGGAGTGTAAAGTGCTGAGCCCTTTCGGCAGACTCAGATCATCAAATGCAAATGTGAAATACTGTACTGTACAGCAAAATCATTTGAACTTGATGGCAATTAAAGAAAAAAAAAAGCAGTTATAAACAAATTAGCCTAGTGGCCTTTCTGGCCTACATACTGTCCTCCACTTCTAATCCAGACTCCTGACTGCAGGTGACTTGGCAAGTCCTTTTCAGCAAATTAATCAATTGAAAGCGAACCTCTAGGGAAGACTGAAACCTGAACGGCAAAGCAATTGACTCATCATACATTATGCTAACTATGATCCCAAATGAGAAAGTCCAATTTATTTTTTAAATTCTGAATTCTCATTTGCAATATTAATGTCCGAATGACCATGGAGATAAGTACCATTTTAACAAGTTAATAAAAGCAATGGCACAGAGTACAAGCAAGTAACATTGCCTGGTTCACATTCCTCATAGGTGTTAGAGAGACAGAGAGATATCCATAAGATAAACTGGTCAACGCAGAAAGGACGATTACAGTTCAGAATGTTCTGAGTAGGAGAGGTCTTGTCTTGTGTGCAAAGCCATAGCAAAAACTGCCCTGGATAACTCTGTAATTAGAACATCAAGGGACATGACTTATATTTTTGCTGGAATAAAATTCTGATGATTCAGATCAAAAAAATTGAAATTCAATGAGACCTGGGAGTCAAAGTGGGTCATACATTACAGTATTTTTTTTTTTTAATAAACAATACTTTAACAGAGGGATGCACAATTCCAGTCCTGATTTTGTTCCACCTGTACCTTAGTTATGATCTTTACTGTTAATTATTTAATTCTACCTGAACTTTTGGACCAGCTTTATACACCCCTACTTATGACAGGAGAAATATAATATATCTACCTCAGTGGTACTCTCATGTGGTTCAATTCAAGTGAAGACTTGGTTGGACCAATGCTCTGGACTGCTCAGTTCAATAGTAAATAGTAAAGACTTTGATCAAGACCCTTAATTGGAATGGATTGAAAAAGCCATTGACCTACCTCAAACCAAACCAGGGATGGACAAGGTCTTTGTTCCAAGCATGTTGCTCATTGTTTAATTGAACTTATGAAACCTCTATTCAGGTTTCAAAGCAGTTAATGATTTATTTAAACCTATTAAACCTGAGCCTGGATTAAATCTAAATGATGATGGTGCCATATGTAACAGGCCGGCATGTGTCTTAACCACAGAGCAAAAGAGCCAGGCTTGTCTGCATATGGGGCAGATTGTAACAGATGTGTTTTAAACTATTATACCTGAAGTTCATTCAAGCTGATTATATAAAACTCATCCGTCTAATTAGGAATGTTTCAACCTGTTCTTCCATACAATTGAATAATTTGACTTGGGGAGAATAAGTAAGGATCACAACCTAATTGTCTAAAAGGACCCAATCTAAGAAAATATGTGGAAGACCATAAAGAAAATGTTGTATGGGAATACATCATAGTAATGACTCATAGGGGACTGCTAAATAAGTATAAGTTAAAACAAGAGTGTAAGAAATTGAAACAGGGGATCCCTGAATGGCTCACCTGATAAAAACACTGCAGTGCGGCGTACAGGGTGAGTCATACAACCAGAGATCGCAAGTTCAAATCGCAAGTTGTGCGATGCAGCCGGACTTCGCTGGGGATTCAATGGGGGCTCCGCATTGGCTTTGGTGCTCCCAGGGTTGGGGAGGTGGGATCCGTCTTAGATGGTTTCTCTTCACCACTCTGCGGCAACCCCTACAGGCCAGGCACTGAGTGAGCTTGGGGGCAGAGATTTCCTAGGCTGGACTTTGTCCTCCAGAGGCCGGTAGCTTGCGGGCATCCACTCTCGGGTTCCTGGTGAACAAAGACGCCGATTGACACACGGGATCGGAGGACGCCCACTGAGCCTCGGGTCCCTGAGCTGTGTGGGGAGTCACCGGGGTGAAGGAGAAACAATAATAACAATAATAATAATAATAATAATAATACTAATAATAATAATAATAATAATAATAACTGGGCATTCCAAATTGGGTGAAAATCAGGGGTAAATAATTGGAGATTCTAAATGTATAAAAAAAAGAAAAAAGAAATTGAAACAGGATGTCAAGGAGAAAGGTCATGTGATGTCTGCCTCCAAGATTAAGGAGGATCAGTTGACTCACACAACTAGTGAGACACTGGTGTAACATGGTCAATAGAATAAGGACTGGCAGCAACTATAGAGCCATTGACAAAGGCTAAGGAATTAAAGGCGGGATGTAAGGTTATGTTAAAGCAAGAATAAAGGGACAGAGATAGATCATATGGAGTGTCAAAGGGAAATAAAAAGGTTGAAGGAAGAATTGGTGGGGAATAGGGAGTGGATGCTGCTATAGGAAACCCTGGCTTTACATACATCGTAAGGGGACCTATTCTGTCAACATGCAAGAAGTGTGTGATGCCAACAACTACATCACAAATGTGTATGCAAACTATCCTGGCTCCGCTCATGACTCAATTATCCTCGCTAAGCACAGGTGGCAGCTGCGTTTCAGTTTGAGAGGCTGGTTGATAGGGGACAATGGGTATCCACTGAAGCGGTGGCTACTGACTGCTGTTCAACCCCACGACCCCTGCCGAACAGAGATATAACCGTACCTTTAAATGTGCTTCTACTGTAAATGAGCAAACATTTGGAATCGTCAAAATGTTATTCCGATGTTTGGATGTCTCTGGGGGAACACTACAGTACACTTCTCAGAAGGTTAGCAATTTCATCCTGGCTCTTTGTGTTTTACATAACATAGCTCTCCATAATGGATGTGATGTTGAACTACAAAGGAAAGATTACAGGGTTTGAGGGAAGCAGATGCTGAACTTGAAGCCCCAATGATGGAGGTTGCAGGTGCTGCAAGTGCCAGGCAGGTCAAACAAAGCCTAAAGGGCTCCACACACAAGACGCAATGCAATTTTTTAATTAGCGACGAGACACTTTCGCAGCGACATGACCATACACATCAGAAGCGACACAGAGGTGATGTGACAGGTTTGAAAACTGCCAGATCTATACAACTGTTCAAAATTGCTATTGACAAAACTATGATCAAGACTGGTACATATTTGTCAACATGATGTGGAAAGCATGAGTGCCTTCTCTGATGGTATTTCAATATATATGGCAATAAATCATACACACCAGGCTTATCCAATTCCTTTGAAATTGACTCCCATATATTATCTTTCAAATCTGTATCTTTATAATTGTGAAGACCTGTATCATAAAGCTCTGGGTATTTTTTCAACGACAAGTTGATGCTGTCATTTTTGCCTTAGTGAAAGCGGCTGCGCACCTATTTGCTAAATAGGGCCCTTAGTGTTCAAATTAGAGGGTAAATTACTCCCAGACCCAAAACCTTATTAATTATTAGTTTATTTAGCAGACGCCTTTATCCAAGGCGACTTACAGAGACTAGGGTGTGTGAGCTAAGCATCAGAGTTGCAGAGTCACTTACAATTACGTCTCACCCGAAAGATGGAGCACAAGGAGGTTAAGTGACTTGCTCAGGGTCACACAATGAGTCAGTGGCTGAGGTGGGATTTGAACCAGGGACCTCCTGCTTACAAGCCCTTTTCTTTAACCACTGGACCACACAGCCTCTGGAGTGCTGGATAAGGCCAACCCTTAAGTATACAAGATAAAAGTCTGTAAACACAAGTGGTACCGTATTAACTGAAACTGTTTAAGAAAACAGAAACTGCATGAACCTCTAGGTGCCGTTGATATTTGTGTCGTTTCAGGTGAATCATGATGGTCCTGCGGATACTGATAATTCTCTTCCTGGTGACAACCACGTATCCACCCAGCAATGGGACTATGGGAGTCAACGACCAAAAGCTGAACCTCCACCAAAGAGCGGACTTGTCACCTCTCCTGTCCCTGGATGGATAGCCAACAGTTTTCAATATATGCATAGTCCTGTTTGGTAAATTTATCTAATTGGCATTCTTTAAGGTTTGATCAATGTAAACTGAAGAATATCAGCCGAATGTATTATAACTGTAACTGAACTAAAGTGTGATGTAGAGAATAAGGTAACCTGTTTAATATTACATTTAAGTTGTAGGAGCAGTGGTGGGAGGTCTGCTCCAGTGTCACCTATGTGCCTCAGTTCTCCCTGAGAAAGGTAACTGTATTTTTTCTCAGTACTAAATTGCTGATGCATTTATAGTCTATGTATTATTATTAATTTCTTAACAGATGCCCTTATCCAGGGCAACTTACAATTTTTACATTATAGATATCACATTATTTTTACATATAATTACATTATTTTTTACACATTATTTTATATACAATTACCCATTTATACAGTAGATTTTTTTTTTTTTTTTACTGGAGCAATCTAGGTGAAGTACCTTGCTCAAAGGTTTAACAGCAGTGCCCCCCACCTGGGATTGAACCCACAACCCTCCAGTCAAGAGTCCAGAGCCCTAACCACTACTCCACACTGCCCTGACTGTAACTGCATAAAATAAACTGCTTGTGTTTTCTTTCTGTATACTGTGTTTCAGTTTTACTAATTGGCTGTAATATTTTATTCCCAGAAATTACAAGAATTCTAAATTAAAGTAATTAAACTAACAAAACACAAAACCCAACACAATCTTGGTCAACCAAGCCTAAATCTGTCAATCAATTACCGAACCAATCAATTAAATCCTCTAATCACAGTACATCTAGAAACACTGACTAAAATCACACAGATTAGGCTAATTAACATCACAAATGTTGTAAAAAACACCACCAAGAAATGAAAATTGAATTTATGTAAATGTAAATATGTATGTCTCTTTCTGGTAACTTGTTATAAAAAAATAATGCATAGAAAGTAAATACTGTAGTATTAGGGTTATAGTGTGTAATAGTATTGTGGGCATTATAAAATAACTGCTTTTGGTTTGCTCCTCAAACATACCGTTCCAATCAATTACCCGTGGGTAAAGCAAATGTCCATTTACACTTTACACTTGAAACCTACTTCATAACACTATTGCACGCATTTCAGTACAGCAAGTGTAACCAATTATATTATCAGTGATAGCCTAATGAAAGTGACAGCTATCACAGAGACATCTAAAAGTGTAAACTATTGTTAATCTACAGGACTGATGCAATACTATTCTAGTACATTTGCATCTATTATTTTAGTTTAGTGCTTATTCACCTGCTGTATTAATCAAGAATATGTTTTGCTTTTCATGTGTACCACAACAGTATACTAAATTATAAAGCCACGTTGTACTAATAGACCAACTGAAACGTGTTAGAAACAAATAACTATGTTAATATATGTAGTAATACTAAATGACACGTACAAAAATCCATGACAAACTTCGACTAGAAGTACCTCTCAATCTCTTCTTGAAATAGATGCTGTGTACTGCAACAATAAATGTACTATAAACTATTATTCTAAGTAATACTACAGAATAGTTGTATACTTTGTTGTATTTTGACATTATGTAACAGTACATTCCAGAGAATGCTGTGGTGCTCTATTGGGTGTGCATGCAGTTTACAGTATTTTGGGAGGATTTCGTGCTTGCAGCAGGTTATTTTGCCAGCCTCCAAAGAAACAGCTCCTCCCTCCTGAGCCATATGTTTGACAGACACGCGTGAACAAAGTCGCTGCCTTCCTGAACTGCTCGGTTTATCAGAACCCAATCTCAGTGAAGTGGGTAGTCGCTGGAGTGTGCTGCTAACCTTGGCTGTACTGGTCGAAAATAAGCGCTGGCAGGATTTCTTAAGACACGCATTAACAAAAGCAAAACGCATCATTTTTCAAAAAAGAAGAGAACGAAAAAAAAAACAGAAAATACTTAAAAAGGCAATAAATAAAAAAAACGACCAATCACCGAAGTAAAAGTGTGCCCAGTGTGTGTGTGTCTGTGTGATGTTTTAGAAGCTCAAAACAGTAATTAAATAAGGAAGAGAGAGATATGAAAATGCTAACTTTTTCATTTTTTACTGTTTAGAAGACAAGTTTAATGAAGTAAAAAAAAGAAGAAACATACAACGCAAGACATTCCAGTGGCTGTGTGAGCGTATCTCCGAGAGAGCAGACTTTTCCAGAAGTGGGTAAGGGAATTTCGTCTTGAATGAGCTTTCGGGGTTGACAGCACTGGAACTCAACGGTCAAACCTACTACTGAACTGTTGGAACAACCACAATGTAATATAAAAAGGGCAGAATCCCGTAGACGTTTAAGAAGATGAGGTATTAAAGAACAGTCGGTGTGGGGATTAGCTTTTGTTTTTTAACAATCCAAAAATGTTTCCACCAAGCAACACTTTAGTGGATGCAGACACCATAGAAAAATACCAACGTGGGCAGCTGGAGCAGCCACAGTCACCGACATCAACAGTAAGTCAGCAGGAATCGAAGGTAACGTGTATTTTCCCTCAGCCAAGCACCCCCCTTTTTAGGACACAATGATTCCCTTTTCCAGTAAAACATATTGTTAATACTAATTATGTATGTCATGTACCGGTAAACAAACGGTTTAATTACAAATATATGCGCAAAGGTATGTTAGGATTTGTGCTTGCCAGCAAAGTGCCACGTTGTGTTTTTGTATCACATACACATATACGATTACGCATATTGTAGTCAATTTAAAGGTACCGTTTCTGGATAATATATATATATATATATATATATATATATATATATATATATATATATATATATATATATATATAAAGGACCACTCAAGGAGACCACCAGTCTTTATTATACATGATACACGCGTCTATAAACATGCTTAAGCTCGTGTAGACTAAATTCTTGTGGTCCAAAAAAATGTTTAGTACTAATTCATTATAATGGCTTTTGTGTTATCTACTTGTGAAGGTGTGGTGTCCGATTTTCTTTTGCAAATATGCTTAAAGACTTGAGAGAAGGTGGTGTTCTGGTTCTCCCCAGAACTTTATAAAGATCGAATATACTTCATGAATAAGTTACACTCAATAATACAATCTGTATATAAAAAAAATGTATTACTCTAGTAGACACATGTTTTGACAAAGTATCAATGGTAGCATGGCACTCCTCAGAGTGGTGATCATAGGTTTTAAGTTGGGAGAAAGCTGTTGCACCTACTGCCAGTGATGACATGAAATATTGTAAACAAACTGAACTGCTGCTGCTTCCTGATACCATTGAGCAGGGCTGTTCAAAGAATAGCTCTTGAGCCATATATGGCTGATTGAGCTCCACAAAATAGCTCTTTTGAAGTATCCAACATAATATTGAATGGGTTTGAAATGCAAGGTTAATCTGTACCCTTGGGTAATGCAGCAAACCGATGTTTAAGCATGCAGTGTTTAGTGAGAGGAAATCTACTGAAGGTCTGTATTTTTGTTTGTCATTCAGACAGATTTTTTTTTAATTTTACTGAGCAACAACCTGTTCTTAAACCAATCATTTTTGGCATGTCTACTATTTTTATTGTTCAATCAATAATCGTTCCATATTACAATGTAAGGATTTTTTTTTCCATGAATGTACCCTATTTCACTGATATGATATGCTGTCATGAGTTTATAGGCTGCTGAACATTAACTGTAATCCACATGACAAACACAGGTTTAAAGATTTTAATGGATAAATATTGCACCAAAATATCTAGCTTTATTACTGTGGTAATATTGGATTGCATTTACTTTAGTGTTTAAATGAACTCCTCTATTGTTTTGGAGAATGCAATGGGTGTGTGGCAGGGGAGAGCCCTAAACATTGTTAGTGGGGCAGGCCAAAGCCCTGTGTGAAAAATAAATGTATTGTGGGGTTGAAAACACGGGTGATTGTTATGATTTAAATGTATTGTATTTAAATGTACGGTGTGGGATTATTTATGTGGGGGTTAGAATACTCTGTAGTTTAAATTTGGTCTGGCAGAGGCAGTGTTGGGAGCTCATCTCTGCCAGACAGCTTGTGCGAATGTGTCGTCGGCAGTCAGTGATTATTGACAAATTGACTGTCGGCCATGCAAACGAAAACTCTCATGCAGAATGTTACCATCTCCGGATTGATTCATTTATTGTTAATTCGGAGATGGTCACATGTATAAAAACCCTGCAGCGTCTGTGTTCGGGTGGGTGTTCAGGAAGGAGGAACATGAGCGAGAGAGAGATGGGAAAAAATGTAACAGAAAGAAACAAAAACAAAAGTAAAAGTAAGCCAAAACAAAGAAGGCAACTGCTACTCGTGCTAGGCAGACAAGCACAGTATTTGTTTGGGTGTCAGGAGATTTTGTGTGCATGACCTGTTTTTGTTTAAATCTTTTATTTTGGCTCTGTGAGCTGGGTTTTTGTAAATCCTGTTGATTTATTTTTATTTCATTAAAAACAGTGCACCGACGCATTTTCACCTGCTTTTGTCTGCCTCTCTATCAGCTTTCTGGTCAGCCATCCTGTCCCACGTGATGTCAGAAGTGGGATTCTAGCACGTCCACGGACCCAGGCCAGAGCAGGCACTTCGGGTACACTTTTTTTTTTGGAAGGAAGGAAAGGATTTTTTTATTGTGGTTGAAGAGAGACATGGAGATAGCTGGGAGATGGCTTTTGGACCCCAGCACCCTCCAGTGGCTAAAAATGGAGGGGAGAAAACACCTGGGGACCCAACATCATGAAATGCTACAGGACTTCGTCCAGTTGCCGCAGAGGTCCAGCTGAAGGGGATCGGAGGGAAGTATCCTGCACTAGAGGGGGCCTTGAACGCAATGGACAAGGTGGTCGGCAGGATCCACCAAGAGCGTTGGGAGGTGGAACAGTCCCAGTTGGCTCTGGCCGGTGCACCAATGTGCTCTATTTGGGCATGTGGAGGCCAACTGCCCAGAGCGTGAAGAGGACTTAGACACAGACATGTAGTGGTGCACAAACTGCCTGTGCTATGGCCATGAACAGGACAGCTGCCTGGAGGGGCCAGAGCATCCATCGCCCAAGAGGGGGTGCACGAGCGTCCATTGCCCAGGAGGGGGGAGCCCGAGCCTCCAGCGTCTCCGTCTCTGAAGGAGAGCTGCACCAGTCTCCAGAGATAGAGGGAGACTACCTGCTGCTCACGCTTCCACCACAAGAGAAAAACTACCTGCTACTCCCACCTCCAACAGAAGAGGCAGACTACCTGCTGCTCCCACCTCCACCAGAAGAGGCAGACTACCTGCTGCTCCCACCTCCACCAGAAGAGGCAGACTACCTGCTGCTCCCACCTCCACCAGAAGAGGCAGACTACCTGCTACTCCCACCTCCACCAGAAGAGGCAGACTACCTGTTACTCCCACCTCCACCAGAAGAGGCAGACTACCTGCTACTCCCACCTCCACCAGAAGAGGCAGACTACCTGTTACTCCCACCTCCACCAGAAGAGGCAGACTACCTGTTACTCCCACCTCCACCAGAAGAGGCAGACTACCTGCTGCTCCCACCTCCACCAGAAGAGGCAGACTACCTGCTGCTCCCACCTCCACCAGAAGAGGCAGACTACCTGTTACTCCCACCTCCACCAGAAGAGGCAGACTACCTGCTGCTCCCACCTCCACCAGAAGAGGCAGACTACCTGCTGCTCCCACCTCCACCAGAAGAGGCAGACTACCTGCTACTCCCACCTCCACCAGAAGAGGCAGACTACCTGTTGCTCCCACCTCCACCAGAAGAGGCAGACTACCTGCTGCTCCCACCTCCACCAGAAGAGGCAGTCTACCTGCTGCTTCCGCCTCCACCACCAGAGGAGCTGGAGCAACCTCTTGAGGGTCTGCTGCTGCCGTCACCTCCTGAGGGTCTGCTGCCATCGCCTCCTGAGGGTCTGCTGCTGCCGTCGCCTCCTGAGGGTGTGCTGCTGCCGTCGCCTCCCGAGGGTCCACTACTGCTGTTGCCTCCTGAGGGTCCGCACCTGTCGTCACCTCCTGAGGGTCCGCACCTGCTGTCGCCTTTCGGAGGACCGCTCCTGCCCTGTCCTGTAGCACCTGGGGCTGCAAAGCCTGCACCGCCCGGGGCTGCAAAGCCTGCATCGTTCGGGGCTGCAAATCCCGCAAAGCCTGCACTGCCCAGGGATGCTAGTCCACGATTGCACGGGGATGCCTGCATGTCACCGCCCGGACATGCCTGCATGTCACCGCCCAGGGATGCCTGCACGTCACCGCCCGGGGATGCCAGCACGTCACCGCCCGGGGATGCCTGCATTTGTGGTGTCCACCAGCAGCAGTTTCGTTGCTGGAAATTTTGTGGCCGGAGCCTAAGAAAAGGGAGCTGCCGGCTACAGAGAAGTGGGAGGAAGTGAGAAGACCACCTCTACCTGTAGCAGTTTCACTGCCAGAGTACACTGCACCACTGCCACTGCCGGAGTGTCCCACGCTGAGGGCAACATTACAGGCCAAAACCCTGCGTAAAAAATAAATGTTTTGTGGGGTTGAAAACACGGGTGATTGTTATGACTTAAAAGTATTGTATTTAAATGTATGGTGTGGGATTATTAACAGGGGGAAATGCTGTGTAGTTTAAATGTGGTCTGGCAGAGGCGATGTTGGCAGCTTGTGCGATGTTGGCAGCTCGTGCGAATGTGTCGTCGGCAGTCAGTGATTATTGACAAATTGACTGTCGGCCATGCAAACGAAAGCTCTTGTGCAGAACGTTACCATCTCCGGATTGATTCATTTATTGTTAATTCAGAAATGGACACATGTATAAAAACCCCGCAGCTTCTGTGTTCGGGGTGGGTGTTCAGGAAAGAGGAAATGGAGCGAGAGAGAGAGACTGGAAAAACGTAACAGAAAGAAACAAAAACTAAAGTAAAAGTACGACGAAAACAAAGAAGGCAATTGCTACTCGTGCCGGGCTGACCAGCACAGTATTTGTTTGGGTGTCAAGAGATTTTGTGTTTGTGACCTGTTTTTGTTTAAACCTTTTATATTTCGTCTCTGTGATCTGTGTGTAAATCCTGTTGATTTATTTTAGTTTAAATAAAAATGGTGCACCAGCGCTTTTCACCCGCAAGTACCTGTCTGTCTCTCTATCAGCTTTCTGGACTGGGGACGTCACCACTCAGCAGTCCTGTCACAGGGTGCTAAATGCACTATGTTTCTAAAATGTGCAATTAATGAATTACTATCTGGAGTACCTGCTCCGATATGACCTTGAATAGATTTTTAAGTTTTAATTACCTACAAATTGTTTATGTCTCTTTGTAGCTTTTAGTCTTTTTTATGTTATTTAATGATGTAATATGTTTATAATAATAATAATAATAATAATAATAATAATAATATCTTTATTTTTATATAGCGTCTTTCATAGTGGGCCACTATCACAAAGCGCTTTACAGAGGTAGGCTGTGAACTGTGCTTTGTATGCAGAGTCACTTACAATAGGACATTGATTTAACATCTCATCCGTAGGATAGAGCACAAGGAGGTTAAGAGACTTGCTCCTTTACACAGTGAGTCATTCAGTGGCAGAGGTGGGATTTGAACCAGTTATCTTATGATTACAAGCCCTGGACTTTAACCACTGGACCACACTGCCTCCTGATCTCTACAACTCTTGAGAGTAGTTTCTCCAGCATTCTTCATATTACAGACCATGATACAACAAAGAGTGCTTGAGAAGTCACTCTCAATACAACCAGCAACAAAACACTTATTGATATATAACAGCAGATACACTCCCTGTGTTAGGTGGCTTTAATAGAAATGTCATATATATCATTGATGTATGTTCTATTTTCTTTCTAATAGTATTTTTTAGCAATTTTAGGGGTAAAAATAGCAATTAAAATTATTTCAAAATATGGTACATGGCGTGCACATTAATTTTTACACCTGGAGTTGATGGGGTAATAGTGGATAGGGTTACATAGTTGTCTCCATTGGCACTGGCAGGGATACCCAACATTATTAGACTTTATACCATACTCAGAATTTAACACTAGACAGCTGCTTCTTCCAGGGATGGTAACTCCCCTGTCAAGAATCAGGATATTTACACAGCCTAAAAACATGCTCTGATGTGGAGTAGGTTGAACAGCCACTGGAACTTGTTATCAAGCATCTGCGGGCATGGGTGCTGTACAGGAAGGTGTGCAAGCAGTCAGCACCCTCAGCCAGTGATAGGAAGCTAATAAGCTACCACAGAGTCTTGGTGCTGCAGTGTTTAAAGAAAGGGGCTTATTACCAGGAGGTTCCTGGTTCAATCCCAGCTCAGCCACTGACTCACTGTGTGCGACCCTGAGAAGTTACTTAACCTCCTTGTGCTCCACCCTTCAGGTGAGATGTAAAACCAAGGTCCTATTGTAAGTGACTCTGCAGCAGCAGTGGTGATTCATAGTTCACCCCCTAGTCTCTGTTTGGATAAAAGCATCTGCTAAATGACTAATTAATAATAAGAACGACTTGGTTGGCTGAATATCCTCTTTTGAAGCCCAGGCTCTGTTTACATTAGCATTCCACATTCAAATAAAATACCTTTTTATTGCTTTTTATTTCCCTTTCTATGGTATGGTGTTTGCAACAATTTTGAGTGTAAATTACTCAATTTTGTATGAAGATGAAAATAGGGGTGTGCAGCTATTTTAATTTTCTGAGTAATTCCCTTTAAGATGTTTTATGTTGTTAGGTTTCCAAACTAGCTGTTTAATTCTTAATATTAAACCTAGCTGCTTAATTCCTAATCTTAACCTTTAAAAGCACATTTACAAAGTTTTTTTTATTTTTTTATTATTATTTATTAATTTTTTTATTTTTATTATTTTCTCCCAATTTGGAATGGCCAATTATTTTTAGGCTCAGCTCACTGCTACCACCCCTGCACTGACTCGGGAGGGCGAAGACGAACACACGCTGTCCTCCGAAGCGTGTGCCGTCAGCCGACCGCTTTTTTTCACACTGCGGACTCACTATGCAGCCACCCAAGAGCTACAGCGTCGGAGGACAACGCAGCTCTCGGGCAGCTTACAGGCAAGCCCAAGGCGCCCGGCCAGACTACAGGGGTGAGGGGTGAGCCGAGGACACCCTGGCTGACCTAAACCCCCCCTGGGCGACGCTCGGCCAATTGTGCACCACCACCTGGGAGCTCCCGTCCACGGTCGGCTGTGGAATAGCCTGGACTCGAACCGGCGACGTCCAGGCTATAGAGCGCATCCTGCACTCCACATGGAGCGCCTTTACCGGATGCGCCACTCGGGAGCCCCACATTTACAAAGTTTGACATAAAAAATAGGGTCCAGTGAATCCAGGTCTGGTCTATGTTTCATAGTCACCTGGAGCAAGAACCAAGAAGGCTATTTAAAAGACCTAAAAGTGTGTCTAAACTGTTTTTTTACTAGTTTTAGCTGCACTTTAAAGTAGGACTTTGATATATCAAGTCAAATTTGTCTTAACACTGGCCACTGCTTGTGCTAACCCTGCTCTTTGGATAACTATAGAGGGCCTTATTCTCCAGGGCTGCCAGTTCAGCATTACTGACAAACTCACTGAGTCAAGTTATTTAGAGTGAGGTGGGTGGGCGACAGCTTTCCCTGTGACTGATCATGAATTAAGTGAGAAGAACATCTTACACTTTCTTCAGTTGCCAAATTTCTATATTTTGGGGATAAGAGCAAGTCAAAGAGATATTTTTGTGTGAATAATTCTTAAATAAGAGCTAGTACCACATTTATATTGTCATGTCTATGTACAGTCATCTTTAGCTTTGTAACGATTCTGTCTAGATTTGTTAAAAGCACTAGTTTGACATCACTCTGTTAATGGATTGTTGGATCATCTCAAAATGATGCTGTTTAACTTAAGTACCAAAACTACATGGTAATGTCATAATTTATGGCAGTGACATCTTTAAGTTTATTTAGCAATTTAAATGTGGTAATGAATGCTATGTCATTGAAGCAGGATCAGGGAGACTTTTATTTGATCATTGCACTGATTAACAAGTGAACTATTTAGCGTACATTAGCATTCCATAAATATGTCCTAATTACTTGACCTGTCGGGGGGAAACCAGCAGGAAATAGTAAAGTTGTCACGCATAAATAAGTTAATAATTCATGGAGCGACGAGTAAAACACAGCATTTACAAGTGTTTTTTCAAAACCTGGTTGTGTTCACCCTTTACATTAAGATTTATGAGATTTCTATAGGTTTGCTTGTGTTAATTGCTGTGTTCCATACATGTTTGGTGACGTTGTAACGATGGGCAGGCTGGTTTGATGTTAATCCAGGCTAGAAGGCAGTACAGAGAGTCCAGACATGGATTGTGGGTACAAGCACAGAGAACATTTATTTTAGTAGTCAAATGTGTTAGATCTTACATAGCCTAGTTCCTCAGTTCCATTCTAACATACATGTCACAGTCAGGTACTTCTATTATATAGCCCACCAGTTAACCCACGTTACTCCAGATAGACCTCGAGGCTCATCTGCACAACTCTCCGCCCTCCTCACAATTCGCATAGTACGACCCAGTAGGTGCAACAAATTAACTATATACGTTACTTAAAGATAACCCGTTAGTAAAGGATCATGGCAAAGTACTGACATGTTTTATAGGAAGTGTTCCCCCAACCCCTCATGTTCCCCCACCCCCTCCCCCAAAAAACACAATTTATTTAAATCTAGCTCAGTTTATCGGTCCAATATTTCTTATATGCTCAGAACCCAGAATTTTTTTCTGGAATGAATTAATAATTAGGACTTTGCACCTTAAGATGACAGCCAGAACATGGTGATCAAAAATATATTTTCAGTACAATAAATAATTGAGGCAAAAAAAGTATCGACAATATTGCCATATTCAATTATTGTTCCAACCCCACACCTTTCCTCAGTATAAAACATCTTTCCTCAAGTAGAAATATCAGACTCACTGACTTCCTCCTACAGTGGCCTTTGCTTATAAATAATGCATGGTCTAGGTTCCTGAAATGAGAAAGGAGACAATTACCTTCAAGAGAAAGGAGACAATTACCTTCAAGAAAAAGAAGACAATTACCTCCAAGTACCCTTGATGCATTGTCTAGATATAGCTATTATGTTAGAAGTTGTGTGGATTTTCCTTTTTTTTAAGGTGTTGTATTTTTTTTTAAATATAACACTCCTCAGCAGTCATTACCTGTAGATACTTGACTTTGTTAAATGCCTTCTGCTTGGGGCGCCTAACTGACTGAGGGGGACTAAATAATTTATAATTATAAACTAAACTCATTATACCGTAGGGTGTCATGGTTTTTTAAACTTCTTAAATTTGAAAACAGAATATCTCTTTGCTCAGTTTGTTCTTTGATTTACTTTCAATGGGCATGCATTTTCTTATGATTACTAATTAGACAACATTGGGAGAAAGGAAAGTATTTAAGAACTTGGGCAGTTTACTTAATCTAGTATGGAATCTGAAATTACTTTACACAGTTTGTTTTTTTCAAACTTGGCAGAGAATCTGTATAGTTTACCAGTTCCCAAAGGATCCACATATTTTGGCTTCATAAAGGAACAATGAAGATTAACTCCTTCTTGCTTGTGGATTGCATCCTGTAGTTTTGCACAAAGTGAAATGTTTTCTTCTGTGAATTTGTAATACTGTGAGGATATGTAGTAAATTAGTAAATCTGGAAATTGAATCACAGTTATTTTTTAGTTATTAATAGCGGTAGTACTGTAGTAGTAGTAATAGTCGTAGTATAAATACAATGTGAATCTGACCGATTGTGTTGGCTCTACTCCCACTAAAAAGGAGGTCCTGCTCCAGGACACACTCCTTGCTAAATAGTTGTGGGATAAAAATCCCCTAAACTAAATCCTATTCTCTTATTTATATATATATATATATATATATATATATATATATATATATATATATATATATATATATATATATATATATACAGTACTGTGCAAAAGTTTTAGGCAGGTGTGAAAAAATGCTGTAAAGTAAGAATGCTTTCAAAAATAGACATGTTAATAGATTATATTTATCAATTAACTAAATGCAAAGTGAGTGAACAGAAGAAAAATCTAAATCAAATCCATATTTGGTGTGACAACCATTTGCCTTCAAAACAGCATCAATTCTTCTAGGTACACTTGCACAAAGTCAGGGATTTTGTAGGCATATAGTCAGGTGTATGATTAAACAATTATACCAAACAGGTGCTAATGATCATCAATTCAACATGTAGGTTGAAACACAATCATTAACTGAAACAGAAACAGCTGTGTAGGAAGAATAAAACTGGGTGAGGAACAGCCAAACTCAGCTAACAAGGTGAGGTTGCTGAAGACAGTTTACTGTCAAAAGTCATACACCATGGCAAGACTGAGCACAGCAACAAGACACAAGGTAGTTATACTGCATCAGCAAGGTCTCTCCCAGGCAGAAATTTCAAGGCAGACAGGGGTTTCCAGATGTGCTGTCCAAGCTCTTTTGAAGAAGCACAAAGAAACGGGCAACGTTGAGGACCGTGAGCGCAGTGGTCGGCCAAGGAAACTTACTGCAGCAGATGAAAGACACATCATGCTTACTTCCCTTCGCAATCGGAAGATGTCCAGCAGTGCCATCAGCTCAGAACTGGCAGAAAACAGTGGGACCCTGGTACACCCATCTACTGTCCGGAGAAGTCTGGTCAGAAGTGGCCTTCATGGAAGACTTGCGGCCAAAAGCCATACCTCCGACGTGGAAACAAGGCCAAGCGACTCAACTATGCACGAAAACACAGGAACTGGGGTGCAGAAAAATGGCAGCAGGTGCTCTGGACTGATGAGTCAAAATTTGAAATATTTGGCTGTAGCAGAAGGCAGTTTGTTCGCCGAAGGGCTGGAGAGCGTACACGAATGAGTGTCTGCAGGCAACAGTGAAGCATGGTGGAGGTTCCTTGCAAGTTTGGGGCTGCATTTCTGCAAATGGAGTTTGGGATTTGGTCAGAATTAATGGTCTCCTCAATGCTGAGAAGTACAGGCAGATACTTATCCATCATGCAATACCATCAGGAGGCATCTGATTGGCCCCAAATTTATTCTGCAGCATGACAACGACCCCAAACATACAGCGAAAGTCATTAAGAACTATCTTCAGCGTAAAGAAGAACAAGGAGTCCTGGAAGTGATGGTATGGCCCCCACAGAGCCCTGATCTCAACATCATCGAGTCTGTCTGGGATTACATGAAGAGAGAGAAGCAACTGAGGCTGCCTAAATCCACAGAAGAACTGTGGTTAGTTCTCCAAGATGTTTGGGCCGACCTACCTGCCGAGTTCCTTCAAAACTGTGTGCAAGTGTACCTAGAAGAATTGATGCTTGATGCTGTTTGGAAGGCAAAGGGTGGTCACACCAAATATGGATTTGATTTAGATTTTTCTTCTGTTCACTCACTTTGCATTTAGTTAATTGATAAATATAATCTATTAACATGTCTATTTTTGAAAGCATTCTTACTTTACAGCATTTTTTCACACCTGCCTAAAACTTTTGCACAGTACTGTATATATATATATTCAGAGAAGGATCCTGGTTTCACACACAGTGATCACTTAGTGTTTCCTTGTGGTTTTTCCACATTCCATACCTATCTTATCAGAGATGGGATTCTAACATAAACCCTGCCACAGTCAGAGTGACAGAGCATAGGTTCTGCACATAGGGGTACCGTGTGTGTGAGGGTTTGGTGGCTGGTGGCCATCTTGGTGAAGGGACAGCCTGGAACCAATATGGCCACCACTGGCACAGCCACATGGTGATAGTATCTCAAATTAAAGAAATCAACAAAACCAAAAAATAAATAAAAGAACAAAAATTTAAAAAAAATTAAAAATGGCAAAAACCAAAAAAAAAAATAAGGTTAAAAAAAGGAAAAGGGGTCAGAGCGCATTGTGCGACACCCAAGATTGGTAACTTATAGGAAACCGTTCCCCAATTTGTCATGCATGAATTTCCCCTTCAGCTAGTAATTTATATTTTACACAGTGATGTTAGAAATTGCTGTTGTTTCCCTAATCCTGCCATGATGACTTTCAAATCTGAACCTAGGTTTTTGTTGGTTTATAGTCACAATCCCACTGCAGTTAGGATCCAAAACAAGCAAGTTTTAGTGCCTGCTGGTGAGCTCAGTGGCGACGCATAGGGGGGGCACATCTGGTCACGTGCCCCCCCAGATTTCTGCCAGGCAGTGGCTTAGCCACTGTGTTACAGGGAAAAAAAAGTGCTGAAAAGATTTTTTTTTGGCCTCAATCTTGGCGTCAATCAGTACCGCTTTCAATTAGTATACACATGAACCGCAACTCACAACTGACCAATGACATGCTTGTCTCTGACAAAGCACGCATTTCAAATTTCTGTTTGTGATTGGGCTATTTACTGTCATTCGTGAGAGGTTCAACCTTGAACTCTTCTGATTGGACAATGCACACAGCTTTTACACTTTACAGTCCAAACAGAAGGGCAACATGACGTAACACTGAGTGAGACACGTGAAGTATGGCCTGACAGCGGTAGGGAAAAGGAAAAAATTATTTAAAAATTAGCTATTTGTTGTGGTCTAATTTGTCTAAACGGCAGAAAACTGTTGATGAACCGTCTGAAGACAACAAGCTAGCAGCTACCACCGGCAGTCCTGCGCCAGTCAAATGGTAATTAAATTAGTCAGGATTTGTGAGATTAAATAAAATGGTTTGCTTTGCTTTGAACACAAAATGTTAGTTAACACTAGAACCGCCAGGCGGGTCAGTTTGACCCATTTTACATTTAAAATGTTAATGTAAATCGTATGTGTATGTCCGTTTTTGACTTTTCCTAAATATATGAATTAAATATCCTGACGGAGTTAGTTTGATAGCCAGAATTGCAAAAATGAGAAAGCTATAAACAGTTCTACCGAGAACCGCCACGTGGGTCAATGTGACCCATGCATCACAATACATGTCTTTTTTTTATAACGTAAGATATTCTATTATTTTTGTAAATGCAGCAAACAAGACACGCCTCCTCCTCCTATCACACATGTTTTTTTTTATTTCAAGCCTTTGTTTCTAGACTGACTACGAGACAGAGATTGCTATGATTGTGGATTTGTCAAGATGCCAACTCAGTGAAAGCCCAGTTGCTTATTTTTCAATGTACCTGGGAGACAACAATCCTTCATTTTGTTCCACAAATGCAACTGGGAATATATCAGAAAGAAATATTTAATCTTGAAAGTAGTTATTTTGCTTGGAATACGGCAAGCTGCACTCAGATGCATGCAGCAAACTGAAATGACAGGTAGGATAACAGCTTATGTGCCTAATATGAAACGTATTTTATATATTCTTTTTTTTATATTACTTTCAGAAAAAAAAAAACATTTTGGTTTTACAGGTTTGTATGTACCCCACACACCACAAGCGAGCATCTTAACCACTATGCACTATGAATAATCTAGTGCTGCACAATTATATTTTTCATTAAACATTTATGTTTTCATTAAAGTTGCCTCTGTTCCGCGTATCTGTTCTTCTGTAAATAGAGTAAAAACAGACCATCCACAGGCGTGACTTAGTTTAGGGTTTGGGGGTATAAAGATCTGTTGAAGAAGTGGCCACCAACCAGATAAAATATGTATTAGTATCTGGCCACGGCGAGTGCACAAAGTAGTTCACGTGCAGACTGTGCTGACATTCAATTGAATGATTAGCAATCGAGTCTCGGTACAGCTGCATAACAGGGTTGGTGTGTTCAGAGAGAAGGAACAGGAGAGAAAAGAAGAATTAAAAACTAAAACAATTGCTGCTCGTGTTGGATTTCAGCCAGCAAGATACTTGTTTGTTTGTTCACTGTTCTGAGTTTAGTGTCTGTCTGTTTTGACCGACGTGCCGGTTTGTTTGTTCAGTGTTTTGTTTTGATCAAACTGTTTGTTTATTTAATAAATCCACGCATCAGTCCTTCACTCATCATTCTGTGTCTATCTACTTCATGGCCTGACATCACCCACCAAGCCACCTGGTCACAACCTGCTTTGCAGAATATTAGGTACTTCATAAATGTTACTGTTTTTGTTGTTGTTGTTGTTGCTGTATTGGAATGGTAAAGCAGGTTCAAACTCCCAGAATTATGCATACTGTAGTGGGTAAATTAATATCCTTAAAAACATTTGTGTGTAACTGGTGATCGTTTCATGCAGCTCTATTGGGCAGCTGGTAGCACAGAGCATGGATAACTGTGTAATTACATTGTAATAACTGAGTAAGTACCAATGGTTCCTGCTCTTACACAGTAACCTGTTTTACCTGATGTAATTACAGGCCTTTAAATGGAGTTAGTCATTGTTAATCTGGTGATATGCCAGACTGATTTCTGATTCCTCAACAGCTCCAGAAGCTGAAGAGATCCCTATCCTTCAAAACCAAGAGCTTGAGGAGTAAGAGTGCAGAAAACTTTTTCCAAAGAACTAACAGTGACATGAAGCTGCAGGTGGACTTGTTATCCAAAGTAAGCACCAGCACTGGGCAGCTGTCCACCTTGGGCAGCTTGATCTCTTCACCCAGCAAGAGCCCGAATCAGGTGGAATACAGGGCGCACAGCTTCATAGAGCACATATTCAAGAAGCCCACCTTCTGTGACGTATGCAACCACATGATTGTCGGTAAGATAATAACCTCCTGAACTAATGGTTTATAGAAACTGTAGTATATATAAATACAGTGCTCCCCCTTTATAAGGCGACCCTTTATACTGTGGAACAGGATATAAGGCGGTACGGTCATGGCTCCCATTTGCCCCATAATGCCATTACACTAACACTGTCTCTTAACTATGGCTCCCGACTACAGCGTTATAAAGGGGGAGCACTGTAGATATGTGTGTGTGTGTGTGTGTGGATGTGTTTGTAACTAGTGGATTTAGGGTATATAGTTTATTTAGATATTGTTCACCCACAAAAACTTAAATAATGTGCCATGTTACCTTTCTGATGATGTCCGACCTAAAGACATGTTTGATATTTGATAGCTGAAATTTAGGCAGAATTTTGACATTTTATTGGAAAAAACCCAGTACAGCAGGGATAATACCCTTGCTCATCATCATCATGTTCTGTGGGCTATTTACTCAATTGCTAAAACACAATTTTGGATACTCCTAAAACAATTATCAAAACATTGAACTCAAATAGAACAACACTTTGCGCATTTGCAAAACATATCACACATTTGCAAAGTTAAGTATGTATGACAAATCTATTCACACACCTTGCAAAACATAATATTCACCCCACTTCATGCTACACCTTTGTTTTCCTTGGAAGACTCTCATTAGACAAGATGTTCATGTGCTTGACTAAGGGGTTGATATCCAGCAGGGATAAGCCACAGCTGGAATTTTTTTTACGGAATTCTACAGCCCTTGGGAATCATCTTGGATTGTATCAACAACCTGTTACCCTTAAAAATCCAGCTGTGTTCAGATCCACTCCTTAGTTTTGTCAAAATCGATTTTCCTAAAAAGAAAAATCTGTTTGACAACTGCAGATTTATTTTCACAATGACAAATTACGGTAATGTTAAAGTTGTTTCCAGAGCTATGAATATTCCACTGCTCCAGTGGTGTTTGAAGATTCAGAGAGTCCCTTTTTCATTCTGAGCACACGTATTATTCATTTTGCAGAGCATCAGTGGTTGTGACCATAACAACAAACAATTTTGTTTTTGAGCTGGGTGATTTTGAATTGAGTGGGAGTATTATAACACACATCAATAGAGAGAGCTATCACATTTGGCAATACTGATAGAAAAACATCAGTAACATTTAAACACTGCATCACTCATATGTAATGAACTGAACTCCTCCAGTCATAATGCATGTTTCGGATTTCATGTGCTTGCGTGTTTTTCTTAAAGCCTGAAGTGCCTCTGTACCATTAGAATAGTTGCTTTAAACCACAGTGTTTGATTTTTAAATAACACAAAATGACTTCCACATGTACAATGTAAAGAAAATATATTGGCTGATTACTCTTATAAAGGTGTCCCATAACTAACACAGCAAAGTGTAGTAAAGCATAGGAAAGTATTGTAAAGCCCAGAGTAGTGTGGTAAAATATATTAAAACCCTTGGGTAAACTATGGCACATGGATAGTATAGAAAACTGCAAGGGTGGTGGGCAATTCACTGACACACAGGAGACAAAACTTTATTTGTATTAACGCCGCTCAGGCGCACTGATTTATTTTTCACCCGCAGAGGGCGCTGTTGTCCGTGGCCTGAATACTGCCAACAGTAATCAGGACCACAGGGTTACCAATACGGTAGACAGTCCAGTGCACATACTAGTGCTCAAAACAATAATGAAAACAAAAGACACAAATAAAAAGGGAAAATAAAACAGTACTAATAAAACTACAAAATATAGGTGCTGCACTCTGCAGCCTTTCCCCGACCGTTGCTACTCGCGCGGTCCGGGTCTCCGTCCTACACTCCACCGTCCCCTCAGACTAGTATACTTTTGGGCCTGCCCACGGTTTCTCCGCTACCTCTATATTTATTTTATTTAATTTTATTTTATTTTATTTTATTTTGTTTTGTTTTCGTTCTCCTGCCATTCTCGGTCCGGTAATAGAGCTTCGGCTCGCTCATTTGTCGTCCTATAGGAGCTGACCGGAGGGAAAAACAGAGCATTATTTTATAGGCCCAGCAATCCCCCAAGGCCTGCCTCCCAACCATTCAGAGAGAGGGAGAGACCAAACACCCTCGTCCCACCTCTCTGTGTCATTGCCATGACTAACAGGCGGATCTTATGGGTTGCTGTCCTCTTCCTGCAGAACCATGCATTCGCCAAACAGTCAGCACAGATCTCCCCTTGTTACACATGGTAAACATTTATATGGGTAGTGCACCACATTTCTTGAGACAGATCAATATTTTCTGATAATCAGCTATGACAAATTTTCAATGGTTATAAATCCAACTTGGACTTAATGCATTAGTACTGTAACTAGCTTTGTATTCATGTATTACTTTCAGTCTAATCAGATTGTTATGTTTTAGGCCTTGATTGAAACTTGCAGATACTGGAAACATTCTGAATTTTAACCACTGGAAATAATTAAGAAATAATGGCAGACGCAGCTGCCATTACCACTTTGTTGAGCAGCTGTAATAGCTCATCCAAACTGTTGGCAACATCTGCTATTGATGGGCATTTTAAATAGCAGCCAACCTCAAAAACAGGCATCATGAATGTGAAGGTGTGTGTTGCTGAAGCTGATCACTCGAAGTAGAACCCATTTTTACTTTTGCATGCAGTCGCAGACAAACGTATTGGCACGCTACACTTAATATAAGATAATTCAAGAAAACATGTTACATACAAGCATTTAGTGAACATTAGCCACTAATTAATATGACAAAGACAAAAATACACAATTTCTGGTTGTTTAACAAACGATCTATATTAAAAAAAAAAACACTTAAGCAATTTTAAATATTTGTTCATGACAAAAGTATTGGCACCTTTATATTAAAATACCGTATTCCTTCGAATTTAAGACGCCCTCGAATTTAAGACCAGTTCAAATTTCCTACCCTCAGTTTTAAGAAAAAATAAAACATCATATAAGGATGCATTTACAAAGATACAACCTCAGTTATGCATGTAAGAGCCATTTATACAAAGGAATATTAATTGTTTGCAATGAAATGCTACAAACTCATCTATTAGTCATATTGGTAAAGCATAAAGTAAATTAACATGCCTGTAACAACAATTACTCTCACCTAGTCATCATCCCCTGTGTTGGAGGAGTCCTCTTTATTATTTGACATCTCCCAGACAATGTCAGCTTCTGTTCCGCTGAGCTGGTTAGATATATAAACGTTTTTGAAGGAGGCGCATTTGTCCAGTTGGTTTCAGTTGTTTATCGCCATTCACAAGCCATTTTTGATAAAGAAAATGGCTGCCTGTATATCATGGATGATTCGAGATCGGGCAGTAATGCTTTTGTTGATCTTTTCTCGGGCAGTCAGTCATGTTCCTGTTTTTGTACTCGGACAGTCACATCTTTTGTTGGTGATTTTAATACACGCATCACTATACAGGAATTTAAGACAGAACATTTTTGAGAAGAAAAAATTGGGTTAAAAAGTGTGTCTTAAATTCAAACGAATACGGTATATTCATTGATTGAAAACCATTACACAGTAACTAAACTGCATTATAAAGTTGAAGAAGAACGTTTCGACAACACAGCAGATGATGGTGAAGACACAGGAGTTGGATTCACCAACCAGCATATACATGTATATTTGTGTTAGTGTTACCCAAATCAGATCCTAGGTGGTTAATATAAAGGGTAAAGTGGATTGGTCCAAGGTCTGAACCCTGAGATACCCCTTTACATAGAGGTAACAATGTTGAAGAAATTCCTTCAGCTCTTATTGCTTGTGTATGATTTGTTAGATAATCCTTGAACCAATCCACAGCCCTCACACTGTATCCTAAACAGCATAATTTTTTACACAGGACTGTATGATCTACTGGGTCAAAAGCTTCAGATAAGTCCAGTAATAAAGCACCAGCAAATTTGCCAGCATCTAAAGCTAGCGATATATCATTAATCATTTTAAGAACAGCAGTTTGCGTGCTATGTTTTAATCGAAATCCAGATTGATGATCTGCTAGGATATTGTTCTGTTCTAAGAAACTCTTTAGTTGCTCATTTACTGAACTCTCAATATTTTAGCAATAACTGCAGTAGTAATAATATGCCTATTATTATTTAGCAATAATAATATATCAGCTCCAGATGAATTAATATAGTCATATTATGAACACGACTGTACATTGTTATTTTGAAAATGTCTAAACATGCAGCAGAAACTCTGCTTTTTTTATTATTTTGTATTATTATTTGTTATTAATTTTACAGTTATTGCCTATTGCCTAAATAACACTTGGTGTAAAGTCATTAATATTGCCAAAGCAAAATTAACATTCATTACCTGTTATTATTTTCTGTTATGCATTTCCTAATACAATTCAATATAACTGGCCTTCATTCACTACAAGGTAAATATAAGATGTGTACCAATGTGTACCAGAGAGAATCAAAATATGGACATAAACCTAGCCAAAACAAAAGGCATGCGTATTGTAATATAAATATAGAGGGCGTGTGAATACATGCGAAAATGTGTTGGTTTGAATGGGAGGCCTGGCCTACAGTAATTAGAGTGGAATGGTAAATCCACGTGCGGAAGTGGTCAAGTTAAATTGGTTCATTGATTGCCAGTTTAACCTGACCTTATGTGTAAAAGCACCTGAATCACTGAGCAGTTGAGTTCAGACTGGAGCGCTCACATGGTCTGATTTCTGCAAAGTAGAATGCATATAAGGGTGAAGGATGGGAGAATATAGTAATGAATCCAATGGGATTGTACTACAGTCAGCAATCGGATATACGACACTCAGATACACGTCAGTCGCATTTTACCATCCTTGTAATAAGAATCAATCCCCATTATATATATATATATGTAACAAATGATTGCACTTACCCGTCACACGTGATTTCCGACTCTGTCACCAATTTTCTGATACAAAGCCCATCTCTTCAGTGTTACAATTGACTTGTTTAACCGTCACAGCCTGCAGCTTTTTTTTTCTTTCTGGGATGGCAAATCAATCTTATTGTGCACTGTAGTTACACAGCGCTTCCTCCAAAAACAAAGCGAAGGAGACAAGGAACGGTAATGTAAAAGTTAATCATTAAACAGTTTTAGACTACTGTGATGCATTTTTAAAAAAATCTGTGATCTTTAGTTTTTGTGCATTTTCATTTGCAAGTGAACTGTGACATTAGGGCCTTATCGAGCACTATATTCTACAATTTTGAATACTGACTTTGGTTTGCTTCTGGAGACTTTTGTTATTTTGTAATCTTTTACTAAATTGCATTGCGTTTATGTTTTAAGCAGTTCTATGCATGGGTAACATTTTGATTTAATTTTGCTGTTGTGTCGTTAATGGGGAATTTTACATACTGCTACAATACATACCGGATTTAAAAGTATGTACTGTATTACAGTCCACGTGTCCAGTCGTCTCTTTTGGCAAGTGATATTGAAAATATAGTACTGTACCAACAAAACCAACTACAGTACATCTAAATGGAAGCCTACTTATTTTAAAACAGTCCTTTCAGCTATGCATTTTTGACATTGTAACTTTTTTGTGTTCCCTGAAAAAACTGACACGTTTTTGTCTTTTACTGCTGTTATTCCCCCAACTCGTGCGCTAACAAATTACAATGAAAGGATCAATGTCTCTCAAACGCAAGTCATATTTTTTCTTTGTACAAAATGTGTGTGTGTGTGTTTGTGTATATGTGTGTGTGTGTGTGTGCGTGTGCATGTGCAGAGCAGGGTTTGTTTGTGTGGTAGGGGGCAGGTTACAACATGTTCACCTACATACACGTCAAATCAGATGATAATAATAATCAGATGTGCGTCACACTCGTTTAACCGTCACTGAAGTCAAAATTTTATAAGGTCGGATATGTGAGTGCTGACTGCATACAGTTACCCATGATTGTGTTCCTCTCAACTTTAAAATGCCTCAGTCTCTAAACTGGAAAGATTATGTAAGCTTATGATGTTTAACAGACACTGCCCTGTTTCGTGTTCAAACCTTAGGCTGGTAATTTTGCCTTACAGCAGTGGGCCAGGCACATCATTTCTAAGTTAACCCTTTCATAAAATTGACTAAAAGGGAAAACTGCCAAACAGGATTAACTGCCAAGACTGCCAAGGATATCCAAATCTAAGGCCAGTTGTGTGATGTTTTTTAGTGGATAACTAATAATTATTTTCTGAAGAAAGACATACAGTAACCAACCCAATGTCCCTTGTTGGTTATGTCTTCCGGTGGTTATGTCTTTGTTTATTAATGTCCTTTTTCACTATTGACATATATTTTTAGTTATTATTATTATTTTTAAGTTACTGTGACAGGGTAGCATCACTGACGAGTTGTTTTGACCAGGAAGTAAAGCATTGATTACATAATTGAATTGTGTTTTCAGAAGAGCCATAACGTAAGTGTGCTGGAAACAGTGTGTCTGAACAAAAGGCAAATTAAACCAATAACTGTATTTGAAGCTACTGTACATTATACCAGCACATTATCAGCAGCAATTAAAGTAAAGTGCAGATAGAGCAATTTAGGTTAGTAGATGGAAAATTCAGAACTTGATGATCTTTACTCTCAACCACAATGCCACAGAATTGAAGCCTGTGTGCCTGTATTTTGTGAACGCAGTACAGTACATGTTCTTTTTGGTTGTCAACTAAGGAATAAAAAAATAAACTGGGTTGAGACGATACTGTTTGGAAGATGTTTTATAAACTAGTATTAGATTGTGCACTATTATTGAGCAGTACATTTCCAAAATGTACGTCTTGTAGGAAATTATACATCAGTGAAATAGAGAAACTTTTTTTTAGAGAATGACAGTTTTGCAGAGGTTACAAACTGGCACTGTAAAAATAAAAGTCACAAGATGGAGGCCCAATTGTTGAAAAAACAATTGGCTTTGTCTGTTTTGCCCTAACAAAAACATTTTGCAAAAACTATTGGGATGCCATTATAATAACAATATTTTACCATGAAGAAATGCAGACCACTGTGTTACCAGCAACGGAATTTGGAACAAATGATGTACATTGGTCTCAGTAAAGTACTTAGCTACGTAGCTCTCCAATACTGATACCATTGGTCATAATATGAAAATGTTATCACTTTGGTATTGTAATGGATGCCACTTTGCAGCTGATAATAGTATTGACATAAGGACCACATACTGTACCCCTTGACTGTAGAGCTATCTCTTTAGTACATCACAGCACTATTCTACCAACGGCACATGCTGTTTTACCTGACGTTGTGTAACAGTGAAACTTCTGAACCACTGAAGTGCCAATGAAGACCATTTCGCTGGCTGAGAGCAACAACATTGAGCCCTATAATACACTGGTTTAAAAATAAGACTTATTAACTTGAAAATTAATCTATGATCACACTTTCTGTTATTACACCTGTTTCATATTTTCCTTTGTTTTAAAATACAGCTTATTTTCAACATAGTTTAATAAAGAGAAGTGGAAAAGACAGGACATTTTAACCACAAAATTCCAAAAGATGAATAAATATGTTAAAGCTGGTCCATATATCAACACTTTCAATTGTGTAAGTTAAGACGTTTGTGGTCTTAGCCAGTAACTTGGTGTGAATAGTTGAAGATGTAAAGCACTATTGTATCTTTGATCTCAGAGGATATGACTGGCATACTGTAGTGACTGGCAGTGGTCAAAGGGATATGTGTTCCTTTCTTTATGGAGAGTGCTTGAGAAAAAGTGTACTTGCCTCTTCACTGACATATACTGTATTTCAATATCACATTGAAAATACATCAGAGGGGTACATTTCTAACAAAGCTTTTTTTTAACTGCAAAGTATTCAGTATATATGTTCCAAACAGATATATTTGATACAAGTATTGTGCATATCACCTCCATATACAATGGGAGAATTATTACTTTAAATAAAACATAATACAAATATAAAACAAATAAATTGAATTGTATACCGCTTTGTAGTTTTCCATATACTTAATGAAAAACTGACATAAAATTGAACAAATTTGAAATGAAATACTACTATTATGGCTTCTGGTAGACTTCTTTGATTACATTATGTTCAATAAAATATCTGAATTATGTCTTAATCCTAAAATTCCGGCCATAGCTGTACATATGAAATGCATGAGGAGTAGTAACCATTTTATAATTGATGTGAGTTAAGTGAATATCTTTGATATTTTAGATTTTAAGTGCATCCCAGCGAACGTGGAAAATATTGATCGCTTGCTTTTCAATGTGTGTGTTTTTGGCAGGCACCAACACCAAACATGGACTGCGCTGCAAGGCATGCAAAATGACCATCCATCACAAATGTGCGAACAGTGTTGGGCAACAGCACTGCGTGGGCAAACTGGTAAGTGATTGACTGCTTATTTTCTCGAGCTGTATGCTTTCTGAAAATAAAGTTAAATCCTTACTGTATGACATCTTTTTTACTATTGGATTCAGAATGGATGTATTTAACATTTTTTCTCTGCTGCAAGAAAGTATTTGTACTTCAGTTTCAAGTGTGTATTCATTTTCTTAAATGTAAATATGATCTTCTGGACCAATTTTACATTTTTATTACTGGTGACATTTTGCAAGATTTCATTTTTGATAGATGAAATGGTAGCCGTATCCGTCCAGAGATGATAGACAAAGAGAAGGAGATGAGGGGGCTCCTGAGTGGCACATCCGGTAAAGGCACTCCGTGTGGAGTGTAGGATGCGCCCTATAGCCTGGAGATCGCCGGTTGCAGGCTATTCCACTGCTGACCATGGACAGGAGTTCACAGGGGCAGCGCACAATTGGCCAAGTACCGCCCAGGAGGGGGGGGCTTAGGTCAGCCAGGGTGTCCTCGACTCACCATGCACCAGCGACCCCTGTAGACTGCCCCGGTACCAGCAGGCCTGCCTGTAAGTTGCCAAGAGCTGCGTGGTCCTCCGACACTGTAGATCTGAAGTGGCTGCATGGCGGGCCTGCAGAGTGAAAAGAAGCGGATGGCTGACAGCACACGTTTCGGAGGATACGTGTGTCTGTCTTCGTCTCTCTCGAGTCAGTGCAGGGGTGGCAGCAGTGAGCTGGGTTGAAATTAATAATTTGGCTTACCAAATTGGGGAGAAAATGAGAAAAAATCATTGATGAATCCAAATTTTAAAAAAAGAGAAGGAGATGTGATACCTTTTATTGGACTAAACAATAATTAATCACAAAGGTCTCTTCTTCAGGTGAAAGTAGGAAAGCTTTAATTGAAATGTGACATTAATTGGGTTTGAGTCCCACATGTTTTCTGAAGCAATCATATCAATGCCCTCTCGATAAAGCCTTAGATCACAGTGTCTTGTATGACAAACTACTGCTGATATGGTAAGTATGTGCATTGACTGATCTACAGTGCAGTATGTATGATCTCACACCTACTGTATCATTGATCCTATGTAATCCTGTGAGTGCACATATTTACAATATCAATACTAGATTGTCACACATGAAAGTTATAAAAACACATAATGAATAGCTTAGTAATGTTAAGACATTGATTACATGTTCCTATTTTTTTACATTGCAGGATTGTTTATTCAATTTAAGAAGTATAGATTACATCCAATTTATAATATGTTAATGCATATTTCCTATTTTATGGTAAAACAGAATTATTAATCATTCAATATTTGAATGGATTTTTTATTTTTATTTTTATTTTTTTACGTATTTCCAATAATTGTACTGGTTTCCAAATGGGTTGCACAGTAAGCATATACAAGCTTAGTAAAATCATTGCAAAGTATGGCACAATCGTTATATGTATGGTCAAATAGATTTAAAGAAAGATGAAGCAGGGTGGAGAATTAACACTATTCCATGTAAATTCACTATGGAAAATGCATAATGACTGAAAAGGTAAGTTTTACTATGGAATGGCTGTATCCTGTCTGCAAGTCAGATAGAACAATGGCAATATTGTTCCAAACTTATGTGCACAGCCATGACATGACATTGTCAGTACCATTAGGGCTATTGCATTGTTAAATCGCTGGCTTGCACTCGTCCCTCTGCGTTTTGATCTATATCTGTCCCTATTCATCTTTCTCACTCTTTCTTCATGCATCCCCATGCATTTTGATCAACAGTGTGAGGAAATGATTCGCACACATGCCAGACCTTGTACGTCATGATCAGTCTGCAACACCTCTCTGGGGAGGTTGTCAGTCACGACTCTGCCATCTTAATATCTTCAAAAATGTCATTATGAAAAAAAAATAACCCTTACGATATCACTTGGTGTTTTAGGCAGCAATTTTGTCTGCTTGTCATCCAAGAGGTTATAAACCTCCGGGTATTATTGTGATTTTCATATCTGAATATACCTACCTCCAGTCAACATGCATCACTGCTGAAATCCATCAGTCTATAAATAGTAACACAAGCTGTGTTGTTGTCCTGCTGAAGCTCTTCGAAGGATGAACTGACCTATAATAAGCTGCATACTATTGGTTTCCTTCAAGAAATAATGTGAATGAAATGCAATTCCCAAAGCCGGGGTCCATGTGTACACATGCATAGTGACATTTGCATCAGTCACAATTCACCATTCTTGATATTCATTAAAAGAGACATGGAATGAATGCAATTGTAAAAAAACGTTTAAAAGAAAATGACTGCAGCTAACACTAGGATTACATTTTAATAGGAGGTCTGGTTCTAAATGTGTGACATGAGTTTGGTGGTCTCTCAACATAGCCCTCTGTTTACACACCACAGATGCACTAAACAGGTCAGCACAATTGACAGTCCCCGTGAATATTGGCAGCTACAGCAAATATACACATACGTACTGTATACACAGACAGGCACACATAGCATGTCAACAAGCTACTATTTCTATTGCACCAAAACATTGTTATTGTTAAAATCCTATTCTAAGTTTGACTTATTTTTAAAATGCTGCATTGTTGTGTAACGCGGGTAGTGTGAGACTCACTGGGCTTCAATCACAAGAGACAGACTCAGGATTACTCTCTTATGTGAGATAAAAAATAATATTGATTCCTGGGAAAAACAAACAACTGCATACATACATGCATACTTACATACATACATACATACAACTAAATAGACCTCCTTGCCTGTTTAAGTGTTATTTTTATTATTGTTTATTTCTTAGCAGATGCCCTTACCCAGGGCGACTTACAGTTGTATGCAAAAAATACATAAAGAATTACAGTACAATTAAGAGCAAGATACAAAATACATTGACTTCAATCCTAATAAGAGAAAATACAAAACACAGTACGATTTGATATCGAGGCAGTTCAAGAGCAGATAAGTGTTGATAGATACATTTGGGTTAGATACGAGTGCAAGTGATATACATGATACTACAGATTGGGTTAAGTGCAGGATTAAATACAGTAAACTAGGGAGAAGATAAGTGCAAGTTAAAGTGCATTAAAGGCAGAGTGCTATATTGTCCAGAAGGGAAGAGTGTGTCTTGAGGAAGCACCGGAAGTTGGTCAGGGACTGGGCAGTCCTGACATCCGTAGGAAGGGTGTTCCATCACTGCGGGGCGAGGGTGGAGAAGGAGCAGGCTCTGGAGGCAGAGGAGCGTAGCAGAGGGACAGCCAGTCTTCTACTGCAGGCGGAGTGGAGAGGTCAGGTGGGGGTGTAGGGAAAGATGAGGGTCTGAAGGTAACTGGGTGCAGTTTGGTCAAGGCATCGGTAGACGAGTACAAGAGTCTTGAACTGGATACAAGCATTGATTGGGAGCCAGTGGAGTGAGTGGGGAGGGGGTCCAGGGTGCACGTGGTGGGTTTGTGGCCCTGGAGGAGGGAGGAGAGGTCAGAGTCTGAGGGGAGAGAAGGAGGAGAAGGAGGGAGAGTTAGTGGAGGAGACAGAGGGTGTTGGGGTTGGAGCGGGAGGGGGTGAAGGGAGGGAGAGGTGTGGTAGGGTGTGGGAAGCCACAAGACAGACACAAAGTTCAAATATGAAACGCAGGCACAGGCGCCCAGATTTATTAGGGTGAGCTTGGTTGGCAGGTGTTTTGTTATAGTTCGGGGCACTCTACCACCAGTGGTATTGTGCCCCGTCTTCATACAACACACACAGATGTGTAATCCAAAGGAACAATAAGTGAAAAGGCGAAAGGAAAAAGGAAAACAAAATACTTTAAGGAAAAACTACAAAATAAAGTGTGCAGGTTTTTACCGCGGCTCGTTGCTCCCTCTAGTGGTGGGAGCCCCGAGGAACAGGCACTGTTCTGCACCGTCTCGTACACTGTGGGACGGCTCAGTCCCACTAAACTCACTAACTAAAAACAAACAGTCTCACAGTAAATAAACCTGTGTGGCTTGCTTGCACCCCGGGTCTGTAAGCCTCGCGCTGAATTGCCACTTTGTCTCTCCGAGTCGCTTCTCCAGAGCCTCTGACTTTTCAGGATTAGGCCGTGAAGTCACGCTCCACTAATGACAGAACGTCAGCCGATTTCCTCACAGCTGAGTCCTATCAACAAAACATTGCCTGACAGCGTGGGAATACACAAAGAATACGAACACCCTTACAGGCTCCCGCATGCACCTGACGGTCAGTCCAAATCCCTCCCCTCTCACAAGAGGTGTTAAAGAGTATCAGATTTTAGAGGAGAAGAGGCAAATTCATCAGAGGAGATAGAGGAGGGGCAGAGGATTGAGGAGGGAGGAGAAGGTAGAGAATCGTTTCTGGGGGTTGTTAGTGGAGGATTGGATAATAGATTGGAAATAGGAGTGTTTAGCAGAGGAGAGAGTAGAGGAGAAGGAGGAGAGGAGGGAGTGGTAGAGGTCTAGGGCAGCAGGGAGTTTGGTTCTTCCTGAGCGGAGCACAGAGGAGAGCCAGGGTTGGGGAGGGGAGCGGCGGTCCGGTCGGGAGGTGAGGGGACAGAGTGAGTCGAGGGAGGAGAAGAGGGTGGAGGTAGCAGAGTCTACAGAGAGTTGGGAGAAGGAGTCGATAGGAGACCTGTCTAGTAGCTGGCATTTTCCAGAGCGCTGCTAGGTTCGGATTTTCTTCAACAGCCTCTCCTCGCAGGACTCCCACAGCTCTTCGGTTGTCTGGCGCTTCGTGCTGGCTAACTGTCTATTATACTAACTAGATGGATAAAAGCTGTGTGTAAACCAATCAAATTGCAAATCAACCTCTATTCAATTTAACCACACTCACCTAATTAAAACAACACCACTTTTATAATGTTACTTACAGCTAATGTTAATTACTTGAAGCAGAATCACTTACCTATCTGCGTCTGACTGGTTACACGGTTGGCTTCACCCCAGCTGTTGCTTTTTAGGAGAAACCTACAACTCAGAATTGTTTCTATATGAGTGACAAGTACTGTTTACTGATAAAACCATAATATACAACCAGAAAGATTGATTTAGAGGGGCTCTAACTTTGTCTACAAATGACAGCCGAACAGTTATATTTACCTTTAATGGAACTACCATAGGGTGTATTTGCAGAAAGGTACTTTTCTATTGCCACATTCTTATTTTTCCCAAGTGTATCTCATCCTATGTAGGCCCACATGTGCAATTTTCTGCAAATGTAACCTATTGTATGTCCATTCTAACCTCTTACCACCATTATCAATGCTCCCCTTTCAAATGTTGAAGATATTTTGAGGTTTTTTTTTCTTGTTTTTTTATTCTTTGATTTCGGCTATCCTGACTTGTCAAGTACTATTAAACGTCCTGTCCAGTACGGCACATGGCGTTAATCTGATCTACATGAAGTCCCTACCATAATGCAGCAGCAAATTACATTTCTATAGTGCTGTCTTTGAAATATTTTCACAATCCAGATTTAAGTAGAAAAATCAAGTACAGATTTTTATACTACAACTCAAAAAAAGGGGGAACCTATGGTAATGTTTCTAGTGTTCTACTGGTATGTAGGGGTAGTCACATTGATATTCAAACGTTGGTCATTTAAAAGAAAAATGTTTTAAGAGAATAAAGAAAGCATGTGTAGTGTTTAAAAAGAACAAAGAGGAAGACGTAGGCAGTGTGTTTTGATGTGTCTAGTTAGCTGTATGCTCTATGTGCTGCTGTTGTATTGATCTTGCCGTTGATGTCCCCCCTCCCCCTCCCCTCCCTGCAAGCCGAAGGGATTTCAGCGTTACTACAGCACCCCGCTGCTCATCCAGGAACAGTTTGGCTGCATCAAAGAGGTGATGCCCATCGGTGAGTATCGATTTTGTTCTGCGTTCCCTTCCAAATGCACATTCCCGGTGTGACATGTGCACGTCTCATTGCTTCCAGCAGTTCTCTGCTCACTTGTCTGTTCTGATTTGTCTCTCCCCTCACTCCCCCACTGCTAGCCTGCGGCAGTAGGGTTGACCCAGTGTACGAGACTCTGCGCTTTGGGACCTCACTGGCGCAGAAATCGAAGAGGACTGGGAGCACTGGGAGCGGGTCTGAATCCCCCCAGCGCAACTCTGTAAGGGAATCTGTGTTCTACCTTTATTTATACATTTTTGTGATATCCTTGTTAATGTAGTTTGAACTGCTTAAGGTCAGACAAAGTGCCATTATAGTATACTACTGAAATCCTGTTCATCTGTAAAAGCCTGTTAAACTATGTGAAACTACAGTTTGGTAAATGCAAAGCACATTGCTTCCTAGTTATTTCGCAATCTGACTTACATGTTTAAAAAGCAAGAAATGTTGAAATCAGCGAACAGATGAAGGGCAAAGACATATACTGTAATATTATTATTAAATATATCTACTTTATATAAAAGACCTGCGGCATAGCTCTGTAGTGTACTTATTGTAGTTCGGCTTGTGATACAGTCATTTCACAAAGGGGGGTCCCAACCCCTAATTTCAGAATTATTTATTTCTTAGCAGCGCCCTTTCCAGGGTGACTTACAATTGTTACAAGATATCACATTATTTTTACATACAGTTTCCCATGTATACAGTTGGGTTCTTAATGGAGCAATCTAGGTAAAGTACCTTGCTCAAGGGTACAGCAGCAGTGTCCCCCACCTGGGATTGAACACACGACCCTCCAGTCAAGAGTCCAGAGCCCTAACCACTACTCCACACTGCTGCCCATAATATGTATGAACCACCGGCTTACAGTACCAGTGACTTTTTCCACTTCTAGAAAATGTCACCGTGACAATTCTGGAAGCCAGGATTGTGTTATTTACTGCACAGGTTATCACCGTTTGCCAGAATGCCAGCAAGATAGGGCCAGACAGACAGAAATCATCTCTCAAACTGGGACTGAATAAAAAAAATGTGTGTTTATTGACTTAATATTAGTTTAATAACTTGATAGCACAAGCAGTGGTTATTTATGATACAAGCTCATAATTATGTGATGGAAGAGAGCAGTAGCAATGATAGCAGCCCTGATTACTGCTGTTAATACAGGAAACATGGGAACTGTTTTGTGTGTGTGTGTGTGTTTTCTTTTACTTCTCATCTGAAATGTAGAAACTGATTAGCTAATATAAGAGTTTATGTTTGAAGAGTTAAAAGTGAGTGAGATAATGACTGCTGTAGAACCTGATTGGCTGAGATGATCCGTGAGGTTTATTATACTGATTATTTTGAAGTCTCAGCGCCACAGATTGGTTAATTGTATAATGAACAAGCCTGTTCTCTTTCTGATTGGCTCCTTGGTGCCCCTACAGAGCTCTGACCTGGCTGAAGTACCCGAGGAAGCAGATGCTCATGACAGCCTTGCAGGCCCAACCAGGAAACGCTGTGACAGTGACAGTGGTGAGTTGGTGTGTCATTGACGCATTAAGGCACGACAGGAGATAGGTTGACATGAGATAACCACACTCTTAAGGCGTTATAAGGCGCTAAGCCTTAAGTGTGTGGTTATCTCATGTCAACCCATCCCCTGGAGTGCCTTAATGCTATTATAAAACGATTAAAACATTATTATATTTATTTACTTTTTAAATGAACACAGCACATTTTTTAAAATCTTTCCAATAACAGTAAATATCACTATGCACAAGAAAATAGGTAGTTCCAATGAAAAGTAAACAACATTTGTTTAAAAGTGTTTAATTTTAATAAATGGACATCATTTATTGATAAATGTAATACATATTGATTAAAATGTGTATTAAGTAAATAATATCTATATATTAATTATCTTAACATATTACATGCTAATTTCATTAATGGATATACATATTTAAATGTAGTAAATTAGATAAATACATCTGATAAAACATGTGTTTGCTCATCCGTGTGTCGTTCGGTGCAGCACAGAATCCAGGCTGAGCTGCTGCAGCCTGCTGCTTTGCAGTTCTGTGATCTAAATGTTTGCGCCAAAGCGCAGTGGCTAGTTTCAAGATTAAATCTCTCCTACTGATATTTTCCCCAGTGCATTCCTTGTACAAAACGAAGGAATTGATGGCTGCCAGATCCATTAGAGATAACAGGCTTGTGTTAAATATAAAAAAACTAGAATATTGTAGGTTGTATTCAAAATAAAAACATGTATTGTAAAAGGCAGTCAAAATGACGGCTTTGGCGGTTCTAAGTGGGCGGCCTTATAACTTCCTTATTTTCATGATTCTGTCTTTCAAACGCCGTCAGGGTATTTAATACATGTATTTAGGAAAAGTCATAAACAGACAACCACATAACTTTCAGACACGCAGAGTAATTTAAATTTGAAAACCTCAAACCGCCAAAATGACTTCCGTGGCTAGTGTTAGATGGTATAGATGAATAAAATATTATAACGACCCCTGGTCTTGAGGCTCAAAGGAGAGAGGGTGTACAGGACCAGTTAATTTCTGACTACCTAGGTAATTCAATATTTGTAGTTATGAAAATATTTGTGTCTTTTTTATACTTGTGGTTATGAATGAGATTTATTCACTTGTTTTAATCGCTTGTAATCTTACAGAACGTTTGTTGTATTGCTAAAATGCTAAATAATACCGTTATTTGCATCCAGTGTAATGTTACTACAAGGAAATGATCAATGCAACTGTAGCCTATCTGGATACGTAAAGCTGACCTCTACTGTAGATTTTATTTGAATTACACAAATGAAAAACTAAGAGTAAATGATGAAATCTTGGTATACAAAACGGCATATTAGATATTACAGTACAGTTTCCTTAAGTGAGTGCGGATTTGCAATGCATCCTTGACTTTTAAGGACACACAGATCCACTAGGAATGTGATCGAGATCATTGACATGGATTTTGCCTAAACGTATTTGTAATGTTCCCCCACACTTTATGTACAATATACACTTTCGCCTTCACACGTTTGTAGGCATATAAAATGTTCTTATAATACTGTAAGTGTTTGGTGGCTACTTCTAATCATGTTGAGTTTATTTATCACAAGCAAAGAGTACCAGAGAAAATGCATGATTAGAAGATTCACCAAACAATTAATTATAAACAAATTGTGTATTGGGTAGGGAGTTCTATCGTAATTTTTAAAGCTTAATAAATATATAATGAAGTGTTACATACATGGTATACATGTATAATATAACTAACAACTGCAAACACAAATGGCACTTCAACCATATTTATTTATAGCCTACAATCGTACATACTAAAATGCAGACAAAAGTAGATGTCAACATAAGAAAATAAATACCAAACAATATAGATGGCTTATGCACATTAAAAGAGTTGTATATAGTAAGCTGTGTCAAAATGTCCCCCCGAAAGAGGGTAAATGAGGTTTAATTGTTATTTATTTATTATTTTTATTAATCTGTGCCATCCGATTTTTAGCCATACGCCAGATAATCGTAAATCAGCAAGTGTTCTAAATAAATGTACATTCGGCATGACAAAATTTTGAAGTTTACAAATTATACACAACATAGATATTCCCATTATTTTTTTATTTCCATTTGGCTGCTACTCGCTGGTGGGAGAGCCACCTCCCTGTACGCTAGTAGTTTCCACAACAACGAATTATGCTGCCATTAATTTTTCTTGATCTCGTTAACATGCATTTTGATTAACAAGTTCCCCTTATCTAGTCGATGTGGAAGTGATGTACATGACTGTGACACAGAAAAAATGATTCTTGGTGTTAGATTTCCATCCCGACCTGCAAGGGCACTGTACAAAGGGACTGGATGGCCCAACAATTCATTCCCAGGGTTCGGCGGAAGTCGACCATCTAGAAAGGGGGCAGAGGTACGGTACACTAAATCATTGACCAGGAAGGTTAAAAGCGTGGCATCTGCGGATTGGAGGCGCGGGTGTGCTCGTTAACCAAGGGGTCATGGTTGACGGTATATAAAGGGGACGTAGTGATGTGATCTGTTCCTTATTGTGGTTACGCTGAAACCAGAAGGACCTGAGTTTTGATTATAGAGAACCATGAGTGTTTTGTTTGTTTTGTCTGACTGTCTAAAACTCTGTTCATTGTTTGTTATTGGATTAGACGGCTAACACGATCCGGAGTTGTTGCTTAGGGCCAGCACTAAAACCGGACAACACTGCATATTGTATCACGGATTGCACATTGTTTCACCACAAGCACTACAGCACTCACTTTGGACTTGTGACCGTGTTTGTGTGTATGTACTGGATTATTGTTATTATTTACGGACTGCAACCCATAATTATCCAATGCGCAATATGCATCGCTGTGTATTGCCAGCCCTCCTTTTGTTTACTATTTGGTCATCAGGCCATTTGGATTTACAAAATAAAACAGAAACCATTTCACCCGTACTTAGTTGTCTGTCTTTCATTGTTGGATTACTGCACCTGCACTGCACTGCACCTGCTCTATACATGCACACTAATGATCACTTTGCCACAGTGACCTGCAACGATTAAGCTTTTTAACGAGAAATGTGTTCATTAACAACCTCATTGGCTCAGTTTCAAAGCATTAATAGATTCATTTTATTAACACATTTAGTTTGAAAATCCCTCGCTACTAAAGCTGTCGTTACTATACCGCGAGTTCGATACAATAGCAGTGGTTTTTGAAAATCCTGCCCATTATCTCTCAATAAGGTGCATGATTTTAGGTTCTGTTCTGAGGAGTCAATTGGAAAAGCTCATCCAATGTTACACAATGATATTTGAGCTTCTCAGGTTTTACACAATTGAGAAATAAAGGAGTCAGCAGTGTTCAGGTGTAGTGAGAAATAAAGGAGTCAGCAGTGTTCAGGTGTAGTCAAACAGTCTTTATTTAACAAGCACACAGAAGACAAATGAAAAGGAAAGCAAAAGCCTAACTGTTTCAGAATACTAACTACACCATTACATTCCCTATCTCACTCGGGGTAGGTTAATCCTGTTAGCCTGCATAAGAAGACAAATATTATCGCTAAAGCCTGCTAACCCTGGTCATCCCATTGTATCAGCATGCTCCTGCCCCACAGAAATAATTCCAAGTTTCTTGATGATACTTTCAGACCCATTCTAGAATCTCTACCTACATCTCAAAGACTCAAACCATTTTTTGCAAGTCCTTCTTCAGCTGGATGGAAAAAGCAATGTTGTAAACAAGATTTTGTTAAACAAGTTGTCTTTCAAAAGACAAGTTCTGGAGGATGATAACATGATGACTTTAAAATAGAAAGGGTGGAAACTGTAGTGAGGCCACTCATACGACCCCCTGACTCTGAGTCCTAACTTTTACACTGTGCTGCACTACTACCACTATGTAATTATTTACTTTTAGAATAACAACAGGCTAAGTTGTGGATATTTGCAGAGGTTGCAGAATGACTTACTGTATATCTTTTATTGGGATAAGGCTACAGGTTGTGCACTAAGATGGCGGCTGAAAATAACTCTTATGAGTGTTGTGAATGTTTTTGAATTTATAGCTTACTATTTTATTTAAAGAATATCGTTAAGTAACAACATGTGATTTGGAGATTATCATATTCTAAAGACCCTAAAAATCATTAATTAATGCACCACTCAAAACCTAAAACGTGTGGTGTTAGGATGTACATGACATTTGGGATATGTATTTTTAGGGCCAAAACCACATTGGTTCATGTTTTATTTGTGGCTGGCTAAATTACTTTTGAACTCATTTTACGTAAACACCTTATCAAAAGAAGAAGCTTTAATGTTGAATGAGACTATAAATCTCACCAATTTACAATGTAAAAAGATTTCCTACCATCACATAGTGTTTGCCTAAGGACCTCTAGAATCGAAAATACCCTTTCTATAAATAGGATCTCATGGGTTTAGACTACTTATGAACCAAAGAATCTTTGGCAGTTGAATGTTATGCCAGAGAGCATGCACATCCAATGTATTATTATTATTATTATTTGTAGTAGTAGTCGTAGTAGGTAGTAATAGTATAAGTCGTAGAAGTAATTGTTTTCCTTCTGGATAAATAGTGGATTTCATATACAGTATCCAGAGAACCACTGTAACAAAGTGTAATTGAACTAATTCAGATAAAAGCTGGTGATTTATCTTACTTCAAAGCTTGTGGTTTACTGATATTTACAGAAAAGCAGAGCTGTACAAAAGCAAACACTATGAATATTATCTGATGTATTGTTTGGACAAGTATGGAATTAAATTGAGTGCTTATTTTATTGTAACCACTGGGTGTTGTTCAGGGGGGCAGGTGCAAGGGCTTCTACATAATCAACCAAGCAATCTATATCAATTAGCCAAGCTATCAATTAACCCTCCTTTTTAAGCCCTGTGTCCTCTGTTTTTTGCGTTTGCGTATTATCCCACAGTGCTGCAGACCCCACTAGTTGGTTTAATTTTCCATGTTTCCTTATGCGTCGCCAGGCTTTTGCTTACATTGTTACATTTCCTGTGCTTTGGTTGTGAATAAGTCTGATAGGAGTGACTCCCTAATTTGTTTTAATTTATATGTGTTTGTTTGGATCCATGTATGCTCCACCCTGCCCTGTGTTCTGTCAGCAGCACCCTGTGTTTACATTATCGTCGCAACTGCGTTGGTTCTGTCTGCATTAATTGTGGCAGCATGTATTCACAACACCTTCTCATTCTGGCTTCCAGTGATTCCCTGTGCAAATTTGGTAGTGAGTTGTCTTTCAAGGTCAGAAATTAAAAGGTCAGTTTCTGTTGTCTGTCTAACGCTTGTTTACCGCCACCTCTGGGTGGGATCCAGTGATGGCATCTGTGGTGGTGTGCGCATTGAATCATGGGATTGCTTGTCCTATCCTGCTTGCTTTGTGTTTTGGGTGTACTTGTTTGTTTAATCCCGAGCCCGCCGGCTTAGCCCCACTGGCCTGTTCAGGCTCCAGAATTAGTAGCAATGCATTCATTCATACTAAAATATTGAATTACAGCCACATGCCTTACGCTAATGACTGTGATCGTTCTGTCTACATTAATTATGGAGTGGCAATGCTTTGGTACCCACACCTCTGAGTGGTCTCTAATAATGGCGATTGTCCTATCCTTGCTTTCGCCGCACTTGCCCGGCACTGCAGCTCCCAAATTTTCACGATCATGTCATCTAATTCTTATAATGCTCCCTATGCAATCTGCTGCAGCTCAACCAGGCAATTCATTCAGCAGCATTTGCCCTTTGCAATTCATTAGCAACTTTCCCCACCCATGTGATTTAGCAACCGTGTTTTAGTGCCCACCCGACAAGTCAGCATTAGCGCTGGACATGGGCTGAACTTTAGGGGAGTGTCCTCATTTACATACAAATGTAGCGATTTAGCAAACCATCAACAGTGCTAGCATTTGCGTTTCAATGGACATGTGAAAACCAGGTCTAAACTGTGCGCAAAATACATGGTCGACTATAAATACCACTGAAACTACCAGGGAGGCAAAGAAAAGACCAAGAAAAAAAGAGAAATAAAAGAAATATGGAGTGCGCACTGGATTTCTATGTGGCCAAACAAAGAAAGAGGAGGAGGAGGAGACATCCCCAAATATTAGAAGTCATCTGTCTTTTCTGAGCCTGTCTGACACACAATGTATGCAGCAATTTCGCCTCAACAGACAATCACTGACAGCTGCTTCAGGCTGACCTGGAAGGAGACATGCAGAGAGCACACACTGTGCCTGTAGCACTAAGGGTATCTGCTGCACTAACATTTTATGCCGCTAGCTCGTTCAAATGTACTGTGGGTTATACTGCAGGTATGAGCCAGTCAACTGTATCACGTGCAGTGCGAGATGTACCTGCAGCTTTAGTAAAGCGGGCAGAAGAATTTTTCCATTTCCCTGTCTCTCAGAAGCTGCAACAAAATACAAAGCAGGGTTTCCTGGTGTCCTGGGAGCCATCGATTGCACACATGTGCAGCTACGCACACCAACACAGAATAGGCACCACTAATCGTAAGGGGGCCTATTCTGTCAACGTTCAAGTAGTGTGTGATGCCAACAACTACATCACAATGTGTATGCAAACTATCCTGGCTCCGCGAATGACTCGTTTATCCTCGCTAAAGCCCTGGACACACTGCCCAATGCGATCAATAGCGACATGATTTTTCACTCTCTTCGGTCAGTGTGTTATGCTTTGCGATGCGATTTTACAGGATCGGCCAATCGATTGTAAAGTTTAAACATATTTTATATTTTGCGATGCGATTCCCTTGGATCGGGTAGTTTTACCCACTCGCAAGTCTCAGTCAGCAACCAATGAGTTCACCGCATTCAATCATATGACTGGAGACAGGCATGCATATATTCTCTCTCTAGCATATATCTCTCTCACACACACACACACACACACACACACACACACACACAAGGTATTCTATTGGTTTGTATATGTCCGTGCCGATATCTTTTAAAAACAAGCCCTGACAGCCCCGTAAGCATTGTACTCTTTAACTATTAGACGAAATATTTACAGAATACAGTACGTAAAAACTGCTGCTTTAACCATGATTCATTTATTATTAATAGTGTTTTAATTCAATTATACCAAAAAACATTTTTATTTCATTAGAAAGTACAATGCTTTTTTTTTTTTGAGGTTTTCAAATTTAAATTACTCTGCATGTCTGAAAGTTTAAATTACTCTGCATGTCTGAAAGTTATGCGGTTGTCCATTTATGACTTTTCTTAAATACATGTGTTAAATACCCTGACGGCTTTTGAAAGGCAGGATCGTGAAAATAAAGAAGTTATAATCCCGCCCACCTAGAATCGCCAAAGCAGTCATTTTGACAGCCTTTTACAATACATGTTTTTATTTTGAATACAACCTACAATATTCTTTTTTTTTTTTTTTATACAAGCCTGTTGTTATCTCTACCCCCACTGAGCCAGCCATGCCAGCGGCTTCACCCACAGCAGTACCAAGGACAGTGATTCCAGCTGCAATAGAATAAATACAGTGTGCAACTTCAGTCCTGTTGCCATCTCACAATTTGTATGCTAATTAGAATTAGTGACACTTTGGTAAATAAGTACCATGCGCAGTCATCTCAATTCTCCTCCCGCAATTCTGGCCAAATTACCACATCTTAGTAAATGAGGCCTATAGTGTGGACAGGGCCTTAGTGATGGTGGATTATTTTATAACCCTGTACAATTCTCCTTGTCATAAAGTTTCTAAATCTGTTTCAGAAAGCTTCAGGTGCCATTCGTTACAGGGTTAGCCAGATCTTTTATTTCACCAGAAATAATCCTAGAGAGAAATAATAGTAGTTATCATTTGCAAGAAATAGTGGCACATTGTAGTTTGGGTGAACATTAGTGATTTGTATGGTATCAGCATTTTCCAGAGGTTATTATTATCATTATTATTTGTTTATTTAGCAGACGCCTTTATCCAAGGCGACTTACAGAGTCTAGGGTGTGTGAACTTTGCATCAGCTGCAGAGTCACTTACAATTACGTCTCACCCGAAAGACAGAGCACAAGGAGGTGAAGTGACTTGCTCAGGGTCATACAATGAGTCAGTGGTTGAGGTGGGATTTGATCCGGGGACCTCCTGGTTACAAGCCCTTTTCTTTAACCACTGGACCACAAAGCCTCCTGTGAGGCTTTGAGGACAGTATCTAACCGTTATAAATGTTATGTTGGATTGCTTTACAGACATAACAAATGTGTTATCTTCTACGGTTTCTTGGTAACTTGGTTTCTACCTAAAGGCAATTCAATTTGTAATAGTACTAAGTGAAACTTGTTTAAACAAATTGAAATCATTATGCAAATTTGTAAATGCCCATGCAAGACCTTTTAAATTATGCAGTGCATGGACATCAAAGACATGTATATGTTATAAACCAGATTATTTTCAAAAGCAGTTTTTTTTATTATTATTAGAAACACACAGATAAAACATTTGTCTTCTTGACTGTATTGCATTTTAAATGAATTTTTCTTTCCTTCAGTATTTACTTCACTAGAAAATGGAACAGAATACTTTCACACTGAAGAAAAGAAGCAGGGGAACTCCCTGGTAAGACCTCAGAGTTCTGCGATTCACCTTCATGCACCTGCCGAAGTTTCTAATTAGACAGCTGTTGTTTTCACTTACCAAGCTGAAGGAGCAACTTCCATCTGCCTTACTTCTTTTAGTGGCTAGGGTACCTTGTATGTCTGTAGAGAAGTCATATTTTTAAAGGTTATGATTATTGAGGCCATAGAGGTGCTTAAAACACTACCATTGGGATGACTGAAGCTGCAAATGATACATAATGAATCTGAACAAGGAGAATACATTGGTGAAGATAACTGTGATATTTCACATCCATACTAAGTTGCTCTATAAGCTCCCATGTTTTGGCAGTGTTTTTGGCCGTAAGGTAATTCAGCCAGTCAAAAATGATTATGAACTCCAGGAAAGCTATTTATCTCCTCTCAGACTTTATGCTTCTCTGTCTTCTCTGGAGTCTGACAGTCAGCCTGTATCAATTGCATGTCAACAGTAGCTAAGCCAGCGCTGGCTGTGCTCCAGAAATGTTAATTGCCCACCGTATCAAAAAAGTTCAGCAGTAATGGGTAAATATTGAATTAAACTCGGCTTTATAGAAAACTAATATTTTGTCCTGGATGTCTATTTACATCCAGTTATTGCTTTAGCTAGAATTTCTGTACAGCTGATAATATAGCAAAATAATGTGTGCTGGGACTTTAAAATCCCCTAATGCTGGTAATGTATGTGTGAATTGAACCATATATGATCCATATATGCAGTCAGCGGCCTTTCCTTAAAAGTAAAAACATTTCACACCCCAGCTAGACCCCCTAATAATAAATAATAAATTCAGGTGAATAATGTTTGATAAAGCCTTCCTAGAGTGTACTAAACCATGGCTGAAAGTTGTGACAATATTGTAGATTATTTTGTTTTTAAATTAACTAGTAAACAGTGCTGAATAAACAATGCATTAAATTTGTCACCTTATTAATATTATTTATTTATTTATTTATTTATTTATTTATTTATTTGGCAGATGCCTTTATCCAAGGCAACTTATAGGTGTTACAGGGCAGTACACGGTTACAATGCAAGTTTAATATATAATATAGTATAGTTTACAGTTAGTGCAAATAATACTACTATTATTAGAGGTACCTGGACTGAAGAACAGGTTATTATTATTTTACTATTTTATTATTGTATTATTTACACTATTGGAAATACCCAGGATGCGAAATCGTCTACCGCCGGTATATTAAAGCCTACCAGAGCACTCACTGAATTCTGAGCAAACCACATTAATCATGGAATATTGAGGAAAATGTTTGTATTCATCAGCAACAAAAACTAGTGCTGCATAAAATCACAAAAAACACAAACAGAAAAACGTATTATTATTATTATTTTAATGTATCCATTTTCTAGTAGCAATAGAACCCTCATAAGAGGGCTTTACTGTCTGGTAAGTCATTTTTTGTTGTGTTAGTGCCCTCGCCGTTGGCATGAGGCGGGCCTTACCTGGTGGTAAATCCCTCTTATGAGAGTTCTATTGCTTAAGTATGCATGTTCGGAAGTAGTTCCCTGTCGTGATGACTTGCCTCAAGTTACCACATGATTTGACACAGTACAAGGGTCCAGCCCTATGGGATCTACTGGATAGGATTAGTTTATTGAGGACTTAGTTGAACTCCCTGATTTGTCCCTTGCAGTGAAGAGGAACTGTAGCGAGTACAGCCCGATTGAATTAAAGCTGTGGATGAAAGCAATACAATAACTTTTTTCACAATTCCAGGTTTATTTGAAATATGGTGACTGACGATAAACAAAATCTAATCTGTATCATTGATTCATATTTCATATCTGATTCTCTTGCTTTTTAAATGCCCTCTAAATTTATTTAAACAAATTTATAGCATTCAAATAGGAATAGCATCCAAATTTGTTTACATTTTCTAGTTTTACAATTCACTACCTTTTGCTCATACTAACTGGCGATACACTTTGATCTGATTTTTCAGCTCAGTCCCTTGTGAAGTGCTGTATCAGAACAGATGTGTACAGCACTGTCTGTATAGAATCATGGGGTTTATTATGGCTGTTAGAAAGCAGTGAAAGTACAGAGTTCATTAATGCAGTGCATCACTAACAGTGTGTAACACTCTCTTACAGGCAAAAAGACAACAACATAAGGATTTATTACAGCTGAACACCTATGTTGCCTTGTTCAAATTTATACCGCAGGAGAACGAAGACTTAGAAATGAGGTCAGTCCAAATGTCCCTGGAAATACTATCTAATGACGAGTTCCTAGATTACAATCTCTCATACTCAGGCAGCAAAAAGAAAAGAACTGACTGTTGTTTATCCAGAATAAAAAACAGAAGTTTATAAACAGAGATCTGACAATTTGATCCTAGCCTGACACAGAAGAGGCAGTTTGTATATCTTTTTTCCTAATCGCAGGCTTATCTCGCCTGGCCAGCTTCCATGGAACACAATACGTTTTTGTCTGACAAATGAATGTTTGATTTAAGGTATGGTATCAAATAGCCCAATAATACAGGCCACTGCAGAAAACCCGCTGTAGTCACATGAGTCCATACTTATCCAGTCTGAAAAGCAACGCTGTGATAATTGGTTGGTCCTGAACATTATAGCCATGCTGGCATGCCTCATTGACTGTGAAAATATATCAATAATTGAGTGCTCATTGTATTCGTCAATTGAGACAGTAGTTATTTGACCTTGTGTTCATTAAGTTGTTCCCTCTTACTCACAGTGAAAAGTTTTTTTTTTCTAACTTATCTTCCTCACTTTGAAATTTATTTTTTATTTTTTATTTTTTTTACAACACCGTGTTAATCCCAGCTTCTAGGATGAGACCCATACAACTCAGAATCAATGTAGCATACATGTGCGTGTGAAACTGTGTTCACGATAAGCTATGGTGCTTAGATCTTTCCTCTTATTAGCATTGACAACATTATCACTAGCCGTGCTAGTTGTCTGCAAAAATAAAATAAAAAATACAATAAACTAACAACAACAAAAATCATCATTCTGCATCAAATGGATTCAGAGCATCGAGGATTATCATGCCTTATAAAACGGAATGTTCGGATGCTGCACGCTGATTGGCTGATGAGGGGTTTTAAACCGTGCATACCGTAAAACTTTAAATAAACGCGTTATTTACACTATTTGCAGGTAGCCCCGGCATCTATTGGAGACCGGCGACTACCTTGAGACTGCGTTTATTATGTAAAATCACTAACATCTGCAAATACTACAGATGCAATCATGAAAAAGCTGCCTGCACACAACCTTATAGAAACGACATAAGTAAATTACAACATTCCAGCAACATCATTAATGCTTGTGTCAGTGGGTAATAACAGTTTGTACTGTAATAATAATAAAAACTGTAAAATCCACTAAAGACAGCCCTGTAAATATAGGAACACAAGCGTGTATTAAGGTAGGCTTGCAGCACAATAAAGAAACAAACATGGTTTTAAAATTAATAAAAGCAATAAGTCTCATCTTTATTAACACATATTATATTTATTGTTCAAACTCAAAACGTGTACATTGGTAGGCATGAACAAATCGATGAAAAATTAACCAGCACGAATCTTCACTGCAAAACAACCGCATTAATACTATGTTTATACAAAAAATAAGTTTATACTGTTGGCCCACAACACACTAAAATGCTTCAAACTGTTTAAAGATTAACAATAAAATCAATACAAGTACCAGTTTTAATAAAAGCAAAAGTGACTAATTTGTTTTTATAACGTGTACATTGATAAATAAGAGCACTGGAAAAGGAACAAAATACGAATATTCATTGCACAAAATACTGTTAATACAAAAAAAAAACACATACAAATACACTAAAAGGCAGTCCTGTTAATATCAGAAAACAAGTTTGTATTTTACTTACTTTCAGCACGCTCAAAAAAGCTTCACAACTGGTTTTAAAATGAATAACGTCATTCAAAAAAACTGTGTACCTTTCAAAGTAAATGAAATTCAGTTTTCTTATCATTCATCCTGAGCCTCTGGGTCTCTTCACCGCTGTTGAAAAACAAATTGGTAAGCTCGCTGTACAGCCATGTGTATTGGCTGGAACATTTTCGCTAAAAGCACTATATATATTTACAGTCGCTAAGTATTTAGCCGTGTTTTAATGTTTTGGCTAGTTTTGGCTCAGCTTCGCTTCGTGCCTCCAACCCAACCACAGCTGGATTAATGCAACACAGCCCACGCCCTGTCGTGTGTTATCCCTTACTTCCTTACTTAATCTTTGTGATACATACTGTATATTTGTATTTTCTTTATTTTAACTTTAATCAGGAGTATGCTGGTATACTATATATATACCAGCATTAGCTTTGGACAATCATGGTAAATTTGTATTTCCTGTGAAATAAAAAACAGGAGTGGTTGATACTGCAGGAGCTGGTCTACCATGTGGATTGACCTCATGAAGGGTTTGGTACCAGGATGAAGGAAGTCTAGGCCTTATTTTGCTACAGTGTGGTGTATCTGCATAGCCCTAAATAACAAAACGATATTCAGCATAGTGATATGGTTTTTAATGCTAACATGAGGAAATCATTTTATTAAAAAACGTGTCTCATTAGCATAACAACATTGTGTCATTTTTTCCTCAAGACTCTAATTTCACGTTGTCCTTTTTTCTGCCAAACGTTTACTTTCTTCCTAAATTACGAGTAGTAGGACCACACATCTTACACCTGATGCTGCTTGTAATTTTAGCAAAACATTAAATGTACCTAGCTGTAAAACTTGGCCTGTATGCTAACATCTTACAATCCATAACACTGGATATAATAAATTATGCACTTGGCACATTGACATTCCGCAGAAGGAGGTAATGTCACTCCCATGGAAAACATCGCATTAGCATTTTAATGCATTACCTAATGTCTCATCTAAATGAACACTATCTGCCCATTACAAGGGAGATCGTGCTCGTACTCATTAGCCCTGATGAGTGGCATCCGTGACTTTCCATTTCAGGAATCTGTGTCACACAAAGTGCCAGCTTCCACCAGGATTGCAATCTAAAACAGTTTTACATTAGAAATGTGCCTGGTCTAGTATATTTGAATTAAAGAGTGTGTTTCCTTCAATTACAGACCAGGGGACAGAATTATTCTACTAGATGACTCTAATGAAGACTGGTGGAAGGTAAGAGAGGGACATTCTTGTTGGTAATTGACTTGTTTTATAGAGAATAATATGGGGTATTTGAGTCTTATTCAAGTGCCTCATTCTCATTCAGTTGTATTGAAAAAAAAATGCTTTCTGCACTGTTGGTAAAAGCAAGCGACTGCTGAATACAGAATACTGTAAATGCAGACTGTATTTCCTTTATATGTAAATCAATTAGTCTTGGTTGAAATGTTTTAAGAATTGCACATACTGCACGTATATAAGTTGACGTTTTTTGGTGTGAAATATAGTCTTATCTTCTGCAAATCTCTGTAGGGTACAATTGAAGACCGGGTTGGATTTTTTCCAGCAAACTTTGCAGACCAGGTGAAGACAGGCGAGAAAGTTTACCGATGCATAAGAACGTTCATCGGCTGCAAAGAACAAGGCCAGATCATACTGAAAGAGGGCCAGGTGTGTACTTTATATGCTTACAGGACAGTAAATGTACTGGAGTAGGACACAAGTGCAAAAAACAGTTAATAGGGTCACTGTGAGAGGGTGTGTGGGTGATTCCCTGATTTACACAGGAGTCAGAAATGTCTTTGAGACGCAGGCACACAGGATTTATTATTAACATGGTGTGTAATTATTTGACACTCTCAGGGTTGCTACCAGAAATGGTATTGCCCTGAAGTACTGTATGTGTAGAAATAATAGTTCATAATCACAAGGAGAAATAAAAAGGGAAAACAAACACTGTAAATAAAACTATAAAGAAAAGTGCTGCTTTAAGCAGGGTCTAGCTGTAGGTGATGTTACCATGAGCAAAGAAGTTCATGTTTCTCACCAAAAGTAGTTTATTACACAGAAAGCAGAAATCTAACAGCATCACAGTACAGTGAACTCAAAGTACTGGGTGACCCTCAACGGCACTGAAGGTCACAAAGGATTTCTAATTATACTGGAAGCAAGCAATAATTTATTAACATACAGCCAATCACATACTGCCGACATCCCAGGCTTACCTAATAATAGCTAAGCTATTTAACCCTACACTAGCCTTTTAAACCAGTTCTAACTGATTCTAGTTTTGAGCAACTTAAAACATAGATAATATCTTTTTAAACCAGTTCTAACTGATTCCAGTTTTGAACATGAGGCCTTTTTCCATCCAACCTTTAACCTCGGTAAAACTTATGAGAATAATAAAATATATGTGACAAACGCTATGGAAAACAGTTTAGGTCAAATTTTAAGAAGCTTTTACTCGCATCACAAGCTCGCTCGCTAGAGGTGGTTTTATTTTTTACTCGCAGTGACATTTTATTCGACACTTGCATGTAACCCGGAACGAGTGTATTTCTGGTCCCTTCTTAATTCAAGTGACGTCACATTTTTTATTGCGCGTGCTCTGATGAGAAAAACAAGCTGGCAGACGTGGAGCAAACAAGAAACAAAATTATTATTACAATTACTGAACGAATATGATGATGTGTCTGCACTTGATTTGTTTACGTTTTAAGTTCAAAGTTTCTACCCATTAACAAAAAAACGGTTATTAAAAAATGCTATTTTCTTTAATAAAATCCTGGCAAAAAAAAACAAGCTAAGAACATAAGAGCAAGAAATGTTTTACCACTAATCTATATATATATATATATATATATATATATACATATATATTCAAATCACGTGATGAATACTATCCATATATGGACTGTATTGGGGGGTTCCCCAAATATAAACCAATCAGAAGTATTAGTATTGTTTTTATTTTACTGTGCCAAAAATGCGCTGATTTGCCTGACAATCACACAAGCAAATCTTATTGAATGCGTCACCTTTTGCTAAAGATATTAATTTAAAATAAGTTACTCAATAACCCCCCCCCCCCCTGCAATTTGTAAATGAGAGCACTGTAAGCATTATTTTGTATCATTTCAGATGTACGCAATAATAACTCAAACTAAGAAATAATGTCGGAATTTGTTCATCTTTTTATTCTTTATTCAGTAATTATTTTCTCCCATTTTAAAAATTGGCTTTTGTTTGGCTGATTTAGTGCCACTAGTCTCCTCAAGTCTCCACTGAATGTTTAATTGTCTTTTTTTCTTAAGAGCATCCATTTTGTGAAAATAGAGTCTCTATGGCAATGCAAAAGTTCAAAACTTTTTCAGCAAACTTTCAGTTTAGATGGCTTACCAAAAAAGTTTCTGTAGAGACATTCATGGTTGCACTCTTGTCATCTTGCTTCAAAAGGATTAATTAGTTAACTCCTCCCGTTTATTTTCTTCAAAAAATATTGTTATTTTTATATCTCTGTGTGTGGTGAGCATTCCTTTTTCTGTAACAGAAAAAAAGTCAGACAGCTGCTCGCACAGTGGCTTGTTTGCCCTTTAAAGGTTTATGAAATTCACAAAACCTCTACTGTCAGTGAGTGCTGCTCCCTTTTATCAGTAACAGCTAGGATGCATTTATTTCTCTGTGGGAAAAACATCTCCCTCATTGCTCACAATAACCACAGTAGCCGGTCCACTGCACCTGGGAATTCAGTCCTGCAGCAGGCTTGCTTATCAGTGTAACCATAGTTACGTCTCTTTCTAACCCCATAGCTCTCTTGTGGGAAGACTCCCAAAGCATATCAAAATTAAAGTAGAAAAGAAAAAAGTTACGAGTGTTTAAATAGAAAATTATTCAAATGTTCATGTTTCTCAATACAGAAACAAAAGTACTGCCTACTCTTGCTGCAGTTACTAACAGCATGTAATTTAAGAGATCAACTGCAATACTGAATGGCTCAATAAGTCAGGATCTAATATAGAAATAGAGTCAGGTGATAAAAAGAAAGTGTACTGTATGTGTGTGTCAAGAGTGAGAGAAACAGGTTTAGGAGCTGCAAGGTTGTGGTGTGTGTGCAGCTCTGCTATTTGTTACCTTGCCCTGTGTATGATACACTTTATCAGCAGCCATAATGGCTCCCTGTACATCATGGATTTGATTTTTCAATTCATCACATCTACCAGTCCAAACTTTAATTTCTGTGCACGGTTTGATTTTAAATTAACCGTGTCTTAAAAACCTAAAACTCACACACAAGCAAACAAACAAACACTTAACATTCATTCATGGAAATCTTTTTAATAAAATATTTCAGGGTACATATCTTAGCTTGCTTAGATGTACAGCTCTCAAGTAACACTCTTTCTTTCTAAAAGTTTTTCAAACACAGTCAGTCTAACAAACAGCAATCTCTCTCTACCCATCTCTGTCTCTACCACATTGTTCAGCTAAGCATCGCTTTTAATAGAAAATAGTTATTTTTGCTTTTATTTTGCCATAGCTTGTAACATATTTTAAACATATTATTCAAATTTCCTTGGTTTATACTTAAACAGCCTAAGAAAAAATCAATTTGTTCAATTGGATGTTACGTGCTAGATTTATTTCGAAAGAAACACAGCCTTTCTCTCTATGCCGACATATGGTCATGCTAGCTTTTTTTTTCTTCCTCTCTGAACCTGCAAGTCAGTGAGACAGAGAGACCCTGCGTAGGTTCCCTGAAAACAATATAATCCTGAACAACCTTCTCCATTGTTGCTTTGTATATGTGTGCTATTGTTCTAGTTCAAAGGTTGACCACCCTATTTATTCAAACACAAACACAATACAAACAACTTGTTTATTACTTCTTACATTTCGCTTTCTAAGCAACCTACTTACTGACACAATTCCACTACTTGCTTTCTCAATTCCATTGTACTATCTGCAGTTACCTTTCTCTTGGCTAACTCAGGGCAGTGTCTAATTCCTTCACTTCCTTAGGTGTTCCTGGAAAGGATTTGTTCCTTTCCCTATGGACTGGACTTATACCAATGTCCGGTTATTAGGTTACAGGAGCAATCCCTTACACTGTAACCTTTATTGTTCCTGGGGCTGTTTTTTCCTTTCCCTATGGACTGGACTTATACCAATGTCCACCCTACTTTGTTCTCCCGAACAATGTTAAAGGTCTCCCGACCCACCCTTATGTTCTCCCGAACCTTTCTGGTATGATTCCTGTCAATACCGTATGATGAAATCTCCCTTACTGTATTACTTCTCTCTCTGTTTTCATATGCAACAAACTACACATATCCAGGTTATTTTTGCACTCAGAAAGTTCCCTCACGAAACTCCCCTCTGGTGTGTCACGGGTTCAAACGACTGCTGGGTAGCTCGCCAAAAAGAAATGTAAGTGATGCTACCGTGCTCAAAGAAGTCAATAAGATCTTGTAGGTAATGTTTCCCCCCAAAAGCAGTTTATTACACAGAAAGCAGAAATCTAACAGCATCACAGTATAGTGAATCTCAAAAGTACTGGTTGACCCTCAACTGCACTGAGAATCACAAAGGATTGCTCTTTACAGTTCTAATTATACTGGAAGCAAGCAATAATTTATTAACATACAGCCAATCACATACTGCTAACATCCCAGACTTACCTAATAATAGCTAACTCATTTGTATTACTCTAAACTATTTTTATTACCCTATACTAGCCTTTTAAATCAGTTCTAACTGATTCTAGTTTTGAGCAACTTAAAACATAGATAATATCTTTTTAAATCAGTTCTAACTGATTCCAGTAGAACATAGCTGTGTTATCTTTATGATGTCTCTCTCTCTCACAACACACACACACACACACACCACCCTCAGGTTCAGGCTACTGCTGAATGACTTGTGCACTAATTTCGACTATGAGTGAAAACTTATATACATGCATATCTACTGTAAACGGGCCGTCACTCACGGTCGTTCGTTGCCCCTTTAAAATCAGACCCAGCACACAGGAATGGAGTTTTAAGCACTGACTCACTATTTTTAATAAACAAAATAAACAAAAATCGAAAACAAAACCTAGAGTGCTGACTACACATGTCAGGAACCTCTCTATACAACAGGACAGCTAAGTTGTTTTCCTGTTAAAACAAACACAAAACAAAAACACAGTTTTTCACCAATGACACAAAAGGACTATACACAGTACCTTTTATACGATTGAGCACACATATCAATCTTGCTCCTTCACACAGCAGCAGCCTTGACTGCTTGCTCTCTATATATACCCTGCACCTGGCTCTAATTTACAATAATAGCCAGGTGCAGGTGATAATTAGCAATATAATTAAACAATAAAACAAATACACATTTTTAGGCAGGGAGGATATTAACCCCCTCCCTGCTGTGTTACAATACATACGAATTTCACCAACACTCGCAACCTCCGCTGTTCTGTTCCCTCAGTACACTTTTATGGGTTTGCCCAGATCCCCCTGAGCTCAAATAAATAACGTCCCAGGGACTGTATTTTTACCAGTATGGGAACATAAACAAACTGAAATCGAGTGTCTGTCTTCCTCAGACGCCTCCGCTGCCTTAGGTAATCTCTACTGCCGCCTGCTGTTTTATCAGACACCAGTAGTTTCTTTCTTTATTTGTTTTTCCTGGTCCGTAGACTTTTGCTGCCTGTGTTTAGTTCAGTTCTCCGGCCAGAGCTTCTGCTGAATGGTATCCTGCTATGGGCCACCCAAGGAACAGGGAAGCGTCATTTTTATGGTGTTGATCATTCCCCCAAGACACGCCCCTCAACCAATCAAAGTGGTCTGAGCACACACCCTTGCTCAACCTCTTTGTGTCAGCGCCATGATTGACAGGCAGGTCAAAACAGGGCTTCTGACCCCCCCGCCCCGAATGACCACGCATGCATCTGACAGCCAGCACAGATCTCCCCCTGTCACAGTCACCGGGCTCTATGTACTAATATTGCTTATGTGTTTCTAAATACTGCGAATTCGCAGCCTCCGTGCTTTTTCCGTGAACAACTATCGTAAAATCACCGCCAGTTTACAAACAGCATAAATTACTGTTCATTATACAGGAGAGATTGGAATTTGCATCTCATTATAAATAGATTTGCAGCAATTTAGAATGTCCTTCCAGAAGTAAAGTGAACATTACAATGTAATAATGTGTAGGGCAAACAGACCCTGGCACAGTAAAAAAAAAAACTAACAAAACGTAGATCTAAAAAAAATGGTTCACAAAAACAGAAAGCATGAATAAAACAAGCCTCTTTCTATATATGGACGTTTACCATGTTACATTTGCACGATAATTCTGCAGTCGATACCATGTTTTTACTCGTCTGTACCCTAAGCTTCCATTTGCTTTCAGTGTTTAAGAATATCTCAAGAAATGTTTATGTATATTTTAGTTGTGCAAAAGGAAAAAAGTACAGTACGTACCATAGTGGCCCTAGATGGATTAAATATGATATTGTGAAGTATTGTGCATTTTGCTCTGTGCTGCAAAGCTGTTCAGTGTTGCCAGCTCTTCAGATCTGAAAGTCGATCATAGTACATAGACACACAAACAACTCCCCTCGCACCCCCCGGAAATCATTTCATACATTGATAAGAAATAGCTTTGCAGGACATTATAGTTCATTTTAAGCACGCCTATTGAAAATTAAAAGTACAACAACATATTTGAGTTTAAATCAATAAAAAAAGCCCTGAAACAGAACGATGGTTTAACTGTTGTTGATATGTAAAATGTAATAATAGTATATGGCTGTGAATACCGCTTCCGCATTCATCCCTGTATAAAAATCGCATTTGCGTGATTTGTATTGATGTCCACAAATTATTTATAAGGTTTACAGTTAAAGAAAAGGTTAACCCTTCAGCTTCATATTTAAAATTGTCTTGAAACTGCAAATCAACTTTACCACTGCCATGTAGCTGGTTTGTTTAGATTGTGGTTGTTAAGCCCGTTACTAAGCAAACAAATTTGCCAAATTGGCAAAACTGGTGCTGCTGCTCAGAGTGTATTTGCAATACTTAATTCACAACTGTAACTGTAATAACTCGAACTCATATTAAAATATCCACCTACAATTAATCCAGGGGCAACATCTGCCGGATTGTAATAAATAGCACAGCATTTACAGCAAGTTCGATTTCAGCTGCAATAACACCATTCACTGCTGTCAGTTTTGCAGGCAACACAGGGATCGGGAAGGGGTGTAGTTTATTATTAGGTTGCTGCTTCTTTGGTGTGTGAACATCGAGCCCTTGAGCTAGAAACAATGATAATTGCTAAAAACTGGTCCTAACTGATTTCTTTTGTGTTATTTTTTCCATAACATTTCAGATTTGCGTGGCCAACAAACAAGAAAACAATGGCTTTATCAAAGTGTCCAGTGGGAAGAAGAAGGGATTTGTGCCCTTTGATGTCTTAGAAAACATTTGATCCAATGAAGCAGATCCTTGTGGAGAAGAAATCCTTGAGGCCGGTGACGCGTGCCCTTGTTTTTCACACTGTGTCCGCAGTTCTTTTGCAGACAAGAAAATATTGTGGAAACATAAAAAAGGCAAACAAAAAACATTGCTTATAAAATCCTCTGGATAAAGAGCAAATCTGAAAAAGAAGATGGACTTTGAAAACCTCCACTTAGTGGTGGCTACTGTATTGTACTATGCTGTACTGCGTCATTTAGGAATTGACTTATTTCTTAGCTACCAATGACATGGCTTTGTAGAACGCTAAGTACAGATGAATGCGTGTCCAAAGTCTGACCATGTCTTGTTTATCACTAGTTCCTTATCTGTAGAAACGTACATTATGTGTCTGTCGTACAGTTTCTACTGAAGTATGTGAGAATACTTAACAAAGTGTGTCTCTCTTGGTTGTCTACATTGTATGAAGCTTTACAGTTCTGAGGCAGCTCTTGACACCCCCTATATTTAAAGTACTCTCAGTAACTGGACATTTTTGTAAGGTATAACACTGTTTTAAATGTGAGTTTTTGAAGTCTTGCCTAGTGGTTTCTAAAACTGAAACCATTTGTACAACCTACTGTTTTTGTTTGGAGCAATTTTTACATTTACATGTAATAAGTGATAAATGGACCCATTATTTGAACAAGCTTTTTGAATGGTCTCTCATCTCATGCATACTCTTTCATGCACATAAATACCAGTTATAATGTAATGCTATTTAGTGTCTCTCCTTTGAATCGAAATAACTACCTCTGATCGAAATTTGGAGTCAATAGTTAATTGGTAATATTTTCCTTATTATGTGTAGATATAGAAGTTATGAAATACATAATTAATAAGCTTAAGAAAGATGGGCAATAAGGAGATAGACCGCTAAGTAAATAATAAAATACCATAAATGTCAGTTTTTTGATCGGCAATACATATTTAGATTTAAAGGGTTAAACGCTCTATTGTTTCATGGCCTTGGAGCTTAAAGAAGCCACAACATTTAGTATGATGCTTTTTAGAAAATAATAATAATAATAATAATAATAATAATAATAATAATAATAATAATAATAGACTTCTATTTGGGGACCCTAATCTGTAGAGTATATCTAAATAATCCAATGTACAGTAAAGATGTGTTTTTCTGATTTATGCCAGCAATGGTGACAGAACCTGGTTTACTCTGTATTTCTAAAACAACATTTTATCAGAATAATATCACTGAACCATGTCTTATCTGAGTTTAATGTGTTAGCTGTATAACTGGTATTGAGTTATCTGTAATGTGCTGAATTTACAAGATGCTAAATCTATAACACACTTGTTAGATTTAGGATTACATTTAGAAGTGATCTACTTTGCATTTAACAATGACATATTTTCTATATTGACTTTGATATTTAAGACATGCATTTGAAATTGAGTGCCCAAATCACAAAGCTTTAACTTTAATTAAAATAACTGCTCTTCGTTTCTAGTCGCATGCCATTGACATGATGTAGGCAAGATCATCCAATGCCATCCAATATTAGTAAGCGCCACCACCACCTATCGAACAGCAGAGTACTGACAACAAAGCTACAAGAAACCTGTTTCCAAGGTGGCAGATCACTAGATGGGGCTGGTTCTTACTTCTGTAAAGACACTAGAACTGAAGAGTACATCCTGAACTCAGATGAGAGCACCAAAAGTAAAAAATAAAAAAAAAACCTAAGAAAATAAATCACATTTTCTTTGAATAAATAAGGTTCACTATTAGTCAAATTGTTCTTAATCGGTCTGAAGTTCCATGCATGTTTTATTTAATTCACTCAAATAGACTTCTTTAAATAACTACGGAGTTAGAGCTTTGTGACTAGGGCCCAATGCTACCTTTCATTCTTTAGTCAAGAAACTAATAAAAATATATTGTTATCAAAAGTGTTGATAGGAGCTAAGTTGTTTTGTCTAGGTCCTACAATTGATTTGTATTTCATTTTTAATCTAACTCTTACACTGTATTTTTCTAGATTTTCAGTGTCTTTAGTCTGCAACTACAGTGGCACGTAGTTGTAAAAGAAAAACTCCTGAATCTAAAACAGTCTTCCAACTTTCTGGCAATATGTCATGTAATATGTTCTGCCTCAGGACTGTCTTTTTCCTCCTTAGCTATACAATGTGTAGTGAGTCAGTCGCCTGTGGTGATACTATTCAATACTGCTTTTGATATATGACTGTCCTTCAACAGTTATTTGTAACAGAACTGTGGCTACATTTTTTAATAGTCAGGAACTGTTTTAATGTATAGTGTTAAAAAGCTGCCAGTAGTGTTTGGCAGCAATGTCATTCTCATGATTGGTAAATAGTGTGGCAGAGTAGGGGGAGGAAAGATGTAGTCCAGGGGTTGATGCAGGACTACACACCCCAGAAAGCCATGGGATTGGAATTAGAGCCAGGAGGGGAACACCTGGCTCTAGTTAAGCAAGCAGGTCAAACTGTGTTTGCAAAGTCTGTGTGAAGACTAAGGCCGGTGTAAAGCCTGGGTGTGTGCAGACCTGGAATAAAAGCTATTTAATAATTATACTTAAGTGTTGATTTTGGTGACCAGTAAATGGCTTTTGCAGTTCTCAAATTCGGTTTATTATTTACAGGTATTTAGTCACTCTCAGCCGTGACCCACGCCTCCAAAACAATAAGCCTCGCTAGTTAATGATGTCCCTCTTTTAAGTGTACTACAGGATTTAACACTCTTTTGGCTCCTCTCTCTCTCAAGAGCCAAACCCTTCTACCGTTATTACCGTTGCCAGCTTGAGCTCTCTTTGAATATTTAAGACACCGGAGTTTTCGTCTGCCCCGCGCTGCTCAACACTCTCTCCGCGTCTGAACAGCAAAACAAGTCCCTTTGGTTAGCGCAGACTGCTGTGTGTGTGTGTGTGTGTAACACAGTTGATGGGCCAGGCAATTTTATTTTACATATATAGTTGATTAAATAATTACCTGTATTGCAATTGATGCTGTGAGATCCTTCCCAATGTTTAACACTAATAAATCAAGCACTGTACCACTGCTGTCCAATTATCCAGATTTTATTTCTGAAACAGATAATAATGTTTCTTTTCACAGGCAGTCTCCCTCACAGTCACTCATCTACACTGCACTATCAGGTCTCATGTGTTATCCCAACCTGACACACACCGGTTTAGAACGCTATGCAATTCAATCACATATTTTTTCTTTTTTTTACTTCTTGTCAAATGTGACAGCTAACATCAACAACTAATTAAACACACTTTTATGTTGCTATATCAATCGATCTGATTACATTTATTACTAGGATGCCCCTGATATACACAGATTAATTACAATACCCCCATCCGTTCCCATAGAGATACTGTATACAGTGTTTACATCCCAGTAGGCCCTGTTATTGCTTATAATTATTATTCCCTGTGATGGGGCCCGGGCCCCCTGACCCCCTTATAATTGTGTTATTATCATTTTTACTGTTTGCATTATGATTTTCATTATAAGTATTGTTGTTTTCATTGTAAATAGGAATTGTATGATTGCTTTCATTATTATTGTTTTTGTAATCGTTTGGTGTGTCTGTGTTTGATGAATTAAATGTATTATTGTATTGTTTATATGGACAGATGAAAGCCGTCCGTCATTATTATTGTTTGGCAGGGATGGGGTTAAATCCCCATCACCAGAAAACTTGTGTAGAATGTGGCCAGGAGTCAACTGGCCGTCAACTGGTAAACTAGCTAGCCCAGCTCATCTGTGTTGGGGAGAGAGTTTGAAGAGTGTTTAGACAAAGAGATACAACGATTGCTACCGTCTGTAATATTCTGAAAAGTACTCGTTTTGTTGTGATTTATCTGTATTTGCTTGTGTTTTGTGTAAACCTTTTATTTGACCCTCATGCTGTTTTATTTTGTGTTTTGGAAGGTATTTTGTTTTGTTTCATTTAATTAAAATACTGAGCAGCAAAGCAGTTTCGCCCTGCACTACCTGTGTTTTGCATGCTGTTTCCTGATTCCTGACATCACCATCGGCCAATCTGTGACATTCACATTTCCCATATTAAATTGCATCACCCAACTGATCGGAATTGTTAAGCTAACTACGTATTCCTGATATTTGGACCTTTCAGATAAATCTCTTACGTGAAACAGATAACAATAAGGTTTGTTTTTACAGGCAGTCTCCCTCACAGTCAATCATCTACACTGCACTATCAGGTATATTGTATTAGCCCAACCTCCAGTGTTAAGTAGGGGACACACTGGTGTAAGGGATCAAAAAGACAAGTTTTCGCACACAAACCTCATTCACCAGATAGAGGCCGGGGTCCGAAAAGGGCATGCAGACTGAGGTCATTGACTCTGTGATTAAAGCAGTTTGCTCAGGACTTCATCTTAGAGATATGCTCGAGATAAAAAGTGACCTGACCCATATCAAATTAAGAACACTCTTAAAGGGCCACTATAAGGAGGAAAATACATCAGACCTTTCCCAGAAGTTGGTGAACATTTCACAGGACCCTAGAGAGTCGGTGCATAACTTTTTAATTAGCGCGATTGAGTTGAAAGAAAGGCTGCTGTTTGCATCCAGATAAAAAGGGGCTGAAGAGCAGTACGGTGCCAATTTAAGAAGAAAAAAGTTTCTCAGATCCATAGGCACTGGACTGCTGAGTGACAGCCTGAAGTTCCATATGAGGCCATACTTGGAAACCCCACTGTCACTCAGTGAAGCCACAAGCCTGGAACTGAAGAGGCAGCAGAAAATAAAAAAAATACTGCGACCAGGAAGCTGAGGCAGGACAGGAATGCAACCATTATTTTAGGTGCAGTCAAGAAGGACATCTATCCATGAGATGTTGAGCTCCTCACCAGGTTCAGGGAAATGGAGAGGGGTCGCTGTAAAGTGTTCTTTTCTATTTAAACCTTCAGGCATCATGGTATCTAGTCTATTTATCCGTTTATTTTATTTCATTCTTCTATACTGTACATTATTCTAAAACCACAAACTTTAGGTCATCCATGGTGCGTTTGTTCTTTGTAAAGTGCTTAACTATTGGTTCATTTGCTTTTTTATTTCTTGTATGTGATAGGTGGTTCTGTATTCTTTTATATAATGATGTACCAGTCTCTCCTGCATATTTTATTTTATTACATTTTACGGAAAATATACCCTGTACAAGGTTGTTATCCTTGCATGATGGATTTTTAAGACTGAATATATACTTATATATTTAATATTTCTTCCACAGGTCTCATGTTCTTATCTACTCTATTTTCCATTTCTATTTAATCTGTCTCCCAAAATTCTCACTTCTTTTATTATGCCGTTATTATTAGTTTTTACTTCTTCATATGTATTTATATTTGGCAATTCAGTCCCTACTGCTTTTATATAATCAACGTTATTCATTACTACCACCCCAGAACCTTTATCTGCTGGTCTTATAATGATGCTATCATCCTTTACTAATTCCTTTAGCGCTTCTTCTTCACTGTTAGTTAAATGTAGTTTACCTTTACTTCTTTGGTCTGTTACTATTTAATTTCTAACTACTTCAATATACATGTCTAACCACTTGTTTCTTCCCATTGGAGAAGTCCAATGGTGCTTTCTTTTCATTTTTATTCCATGTTCACACACATATTCTAATTATGTGTGCTTCATCATAAAAGTATTCCGTTAGCCTCATTTGTCTTTCCCATTCTTTTAATACTGTTATTAATCCTTATTTATGTATCGTCTTGCCGGAACAAACTTGAGCCCCTTGCATAGTAATGCTTTCTGTGAAGATCTGAACTAATCTTCGCTGTTCAATAATAAACAAACTCCAGCTACTCGCCCAGCTGTTGGCGGTTTCAGCTTGCTTACTCACTCTGTGGTATCCAACCCTGGTTCCGGTTCTCTCTCACTCACTCACTCTCCCTCACACAAACTCACACTGTGCTGAAGAGCTTGATCATGGCGGATAAACAGTTAGGTGGACATGTGACACGCAGATACACAATGGATTACTGTAATTAGTTTGCCAGCATGTTTTTGTCAGCAAGAGGTGACACACATGATACACAGCCTATATAAAGACCATGGAAACATGGGACAGAGTTGTTCTCATCAAGGACAAATTCCAGAACAGGTTTTAGAACAAAATCTTGCTAAATATGTTCCTTTTTTTTAAAACAGATGAAGGCATACACTTGAGCCAATGGTTTCCCAAATCTTTTTTTCTAAAAGACATTACCTTACCTTGGGTGTGCTAAGTAAACCTGTTTATCTGTTAAAATGTGAGCTTTCAGTACTATAAATGAGATGTACTTTTAAAACATCAAAACACATCTCAAAATAACGTCGAAAGTCAGCATTTATATGCAGAGAACAGAGCATTCTCTTTTACATTTACATGCCAATTTGACTCTATGCATAGACATTTAAATAACACATAAATATATTTGTTGTATCAACATTTTTGCTTTTGTGGATGAGGAAAAAAAGTTACAAGAAATACATGTCTACAATTTATTTCAGCAGTTTCTTTGCAAAACTCAAAAAATGCTAATTCAATGCTTTGGATTGTTGTCATGTTGGAACATCCAGTTGCGCTTTAAACCAAGTTTTGTAGAAGAGAGTTTCAGATGATTGGCCAACATCTTTTGGTATGCTATGGAATCCATTTTACCATCTACTGGAACTAAATTTGATGTGCCATTAGAGGAAAAACAGCCCCATAGAAGGATATTATCACCTCTATGCTTGACAGTAGCTATGGTGTTCTTTTCTTTGTACGCCTCACCAGTGTTTCTCCAAACGTAACGACTATCAGCATGACCAAATAGCTCGATTTGTGTTTCATCACTCCACAAAACCTTTGACCAGAACTCATTTTTGTCATTTTGCAAACTTAAAGAGATTGTCCTTGTGACATTTTCCTAAGATTGGCTTTTTCTTTGGCCTGTGACCATTGAGACCTTCACCATGCAATACTCGACCTATGGTTGAAATGGAAACCCCAGTCCCATTTGCAGCCAATTCTCTTTGAATATCTTTGGCAGTCAATCTCAGATTGTTATTAACCTTCCTAACAATTCTTCTACTTGTTCTTGGTGAAAGAATCTTCTTTCTTCCAGACCAAGGGAGCGTTGTGACAGCACGATGAGTCTTGTACTTCTTGATAATAGGAACAATAGTTGAAATTGGGAAACTCAAATGCTTGGAAATCTTCTTGTATCCTTCTCCAGCTTTATAAATAATGTTCTGCCTAAGGTCTTCAGATAGCTCTTTACTTTTCCCCATATTTACTTATTGGTAATGACAGCAATCATCCTATACCTAACCCTCTAGGAATGTTCACCTACAATCCAGCATTTTCTAGACTTTTCTAGAATTAGGTTCTGCATTATCATATTGAAATGTCTAGCACCCTGTAGACAATAATATTATAACATCAAAGGGTACGAATACTTTTGAATTAGCATTTTTGGACTTTTGTAAACAAATTGATAGCCATTCATTTATTACCCAGCAACATTTAAAACCATGTAAATAGACACTCAACCCTGCAGTTATACTCTTGGCAAGCCTTTGGCTTGTTAATAATACTGGATGCTGCTACTTGATATGGTATAACGATGCTGCATATTGCATTGATACCATTGTGTTACCCTATGACAAAATATGAACATACTACCTCTGTGCTACCATTCCAACAATGGATCAAGATGAGGGAGAAGTCTGCTGTGAAGTGTTGTTGCTTCAAAGACTTGAACATAACTAAATACCCCCTCATTCCAGGTGCTAGACCTGCAATGTCACTAATTTGGGCTCGCCTGGTAAGGGCATAAACTGGATTTTCAAACCACTTTACATCTATAATAAACACTTGCTCATTCAAATTAATATGCAGTCCCAATACTAAAGTAAAAGATACAAAGCATAATGTATAACATGTGCTATAAAAAGGCAGGCAGTCTTGACAGCAAGGGAGCATTTGATCAAGCAATTTTAATCCCCTGACTGACTAAACTGTTCTTAGCTTCTGGCAGCTCTTCAGGTCTTCTTTTAAGGGAAAATCTTCAAAGTTTCCTTTTCTTACCACTGGCTTCATCTTACAGTTTTGTATTTTTTTAACTTGCCAATTCTTGGGTACAGAAGTGCAATATTAACTGGAGCTGTTAATTTTACTCTATTTGTAGCCAGCACACTGTACCTTATAACGTGTGATAGGATACCTAAAACATTCCTTCTAAAACATCCCAGAGTAAAAAAATGCAATTGTGTAAATCGCTGTGTGTAACGGTATGTTTAAGGCAGGGGCCGCATTTCAGATTTTGGGGGGGCGGTGGGGGGATTTCAGCAGGGGTCCATGGGCTGCTTAAGCACTTGGTTTTATTGCAGATAAAAACTTAAAAATCTGTTTATTACGGGACCATTTTCCTGTAATTATTTCCTATATTTTTTATAAATCATACGATAACAAAATTATCAACACAGGACACACAGGCAACTTTTAAAGCTAAGCAATTTGCACCTGTGGCGTGCAGACCCAGTACCAAATAAAGCCTTACTTTTAAGCTTATATATAACACACAGGAGACAAGATATTAGGAGTCTTAACACAGATACAGTCCCACAGTTTGGTATATTGCGCACTATTCTTAGTAGAGATAAATAATGTTGTTTTATAAAATACAATCTATTTACCCCTGCAATGATTATTTTTGTAAACTTCTTATCATGTCCCAAATGGAAGCATTTGTGTTCATCCATGCACGCTCACGCCTCCCATTAGGTAAGTAATTTAAGGTAATTTTTTTTAATGTATTATTTATTTATACTGTTGGCTGTAAAAAATAATCAATTGCTATATTAGTTTTGTTGATATTGCCTTGTAATACATGTTTTACTTAGCAATACTAACTATTCTGCAGTACAACAGGGCAGTGGGGTTACAAAGTCATTTTTATTGGTAGTAGGGGGTCGCAGTACCCTGAAGTTTGAGAACCGCTGCTATAGAGAGTGTTGACTGGTTTAAAAGGTTATCCTATGACAGGACATGTTTCTTTTCAGATGAGACCCGAGTTCATTAGGCTACAAATACAGTTTATATTAGATTTACAAATAATTCTCTAAAATGGAAGTTTGGAAATTATTTTTCTAAAACAAAAAGTAAACAATTAAGGTTGCAAAAATGTGAATAATCAGATTGCTTAAGTCCTATATTTTTACTTTTTAGTTCTGTATTATTTTTTTCTTTCAAAAAAACAACAAAACATGGGGAAGCTTTAATGGATTGTCTACAAGTAGAATTAACATACTTGATGGGAAAACCAGTAACTGTCAGTAACATTTCATGGTCAACTATCTTCGATTTTACATGAACACACTATTTCAAGCTCTTTCACTATTATTTGTGTGACTTTTAGACTTTCCTGCAGAATACTTTGCAATTTGTGAGTCTGGGAACATGTCTACTACAGATTTGCTGAACTAGTCACAACATGTGAAGGTCTCTTTTGTGAGAATATGTTGTGGTGCAAAAAGCTTGAAATTTGCATCAATAACTTTTATGTTATTAATTTCAATTTGCAAGTTAGTACAATGCCTTAATGTGTTTATAATGGTAGAAATGAAATGCAATATTTTATTATTATTTTAAAATAAAATACAGACTGTAAATCTCATGGCAATGTGTTTATGTATGAATTCATTTATGTATTTCTTTTTCAGTGAGAGCAGTGCAGAGAAAGAATGTTGTCCTCCCAAAAATAAAAAGCCACCAGGGTATGAAACCAGGATCACTCTGCTGCAGCAGTGTTCCAGTTAGTCGTCATGGGACAAGATGTTTTCTGAGGAAAAATAGCTGTAAAATGTCGTACACTATTGTAACAGGGCGAGACCTGTGTTGGCTATCTGACGCATGCATGATCCTGCAGGGGGAGGTCTGTGCTGGCTATCTGATGCATGTATGATCCTGCAGGGGGAGGCCTGTGCTGGCTATCTGACGCATGCATGATCCTGCAGGAGGAGGTTTGTGCTGGCTATCTGACGCATGCATGATCCTGCAGGGGGAGGTCTGTGCTGGCTATCTGACGCATGCATGATCCTGCAGGGGGAGGTCTGTGCTGGCTATCTGACGCATGCATGATCCTGCAGGGGGAGGTCGAGAGCCTTGTAAGTTCCGCCTGTCAATCATGGCAATGACACAGAGAGGTTGGGTGAGGGTGCGTTGTCTTTCCCTCTCTCCGAGTAGTTGAGAGGCGGGCCTTGGGGGGTCGCTCGACCTATAAGAACTATGTTCTGTTATCCATTCAGGTGGCCATTACAGGAAAAACCCAGTGAGTTAGGAATCCAGTGTAAATAAATCAAGGCAGGAATGCCTGCGGCTGGAGCAAGAGAACAGGACAAGCAAGCATGGCTGAGGAAGACAGTCAATATTAAATAGAAGAAAAATATAAATAATTCTTATGTACCCAAGGGGGATGTATGTAGGTAGTTGGGGGAACCTTGGCCACCCGTGTATAGTGTATAGAAGAACCTAGGTTGGAGACCCGAGCTGACCGGTTTAACGGCAGTGGGGGGGACGCTGGATAAGCAGCACCTTTTGTTTGTAGTTTTATTACTGTGTTTTATTTTCTCTTTTGCTTTCGCCTTTGGTTATGGAATATTACTTTTCAGCACTTGTGCACTGGACCTGTGACTGTCTACCTGTGTTGGTAACCCTGTGGTCCTGATTACCGTTGCCGGTATTCAGGCCATGGACAACCAGTTGTTTTCAAAAATTGCACACCCCTGTGAATGCATGCCTGCCACAGGGCTCCTCTGGGTCCTAAACCCTGCTAGGTACAGACAAGGATTGCAGTAACCACAGACAGTACATGCATTTTGTAAAAATTAAAGGTTGGATGACATAAAGGGGACAATTGAGTTTTTAGCAAAATACAGGACAAAATCTGTCCTGGGAATTGTCTGGGAGTGTCTGAAAAATGGGAGAGTTCTGGCAAGGGAGAGTTCACAGGAATGCATTAATGTATATTGTTCCTAACATTAACATGCGGTATGAAACATGGGTGGAACTTAACAATAGCAAATTATTATTTTTCACGGACAGCATGAATGACCGCATATATATATATATATATATATATATATATATATATATATATATATATATATATATATATACTGTATATATAATATCTCCCGTTTGGCTGATTTGGAAAAGGATCCATCCCAATGGAAGACCTGGGGCCCCACTTCCGGACCGTTACAGTTGGTTTAGTTTTAGTTTATTTAATCTAATGAAAACCTAGAACAACCATGTCCCCGAGTTGGTGTTATCTTAAGGATTCATAACTATGCTCCACAGCAGAAAAGAATATTTATGGATCGAGTTAAATTCACTATAGATTTTCCACAGCCATGCTGTCTTAGCAGTTAAACTCTAAATTGGTCCTGTAGGCAATCCGTTCTGACTGATGGGACTTGAATTAGACAGTTAGGAAGCATTTTTTTATAGACTTCTAACCAGATTTTATTATTAATCTCCTGTGAACAGACTGGCTGTATGGGTGACGTCAGGCCAGAAAGAAACACACAGACAGGCAGTTCTGGCAGGTGAAACTGAGACGCTGTGGCACTCAATGCATTTAATAAACACACAGAAAATAAAATGTTAAACAAAACAGAACACAGCACTTGAGGCCAAAATAAAAGACAAACAAAACAAACAGACACTAACAAACAGGGACGAACACTAAACACAAAACAAGCACGGTGCTGGTAGCTTCCAGCACTCGTAGCAGTTGTTGTTATTATTATTATTATTATTATTATTATTATTATTATTATTATTATTATTATTATTACCTCCTCACTCTCTTCCATTCTTTCGCCCTTAACACACAACCCAGAGCGAGTAAAATGTGCATCTATATATACTGTTGTGCCAGGATTCAATTGCTAATTAATTATTCACTTGAATCCCAGCAAGTGAACTCATTTATGCAGTTCCGTGCTCACATACATTATCTGCACGTGAAGTGATTATGCAATCCCCGTGCCTAAATACAACTATATATTTTAAATCACTCATGCTACACAGACCCATTTATATCCCGTGCACCAATACCTATACACCAACACTAACACACCACATGCAACACATAACACATAACACACATATGGGTGGGGCACACTGCCACATCTCCATATATGTTTTTTTAACTGAGGGTGATGGGGGGGAGGAAGGAAGGGCTTCCAATGTACAATAGTACCAAGATATCTCAGAGACTTGTGCAAAAAGCTACCTTCAGGGTTCTTTTTTCTGGAAAATGTTCACACAATTAGTTTTAGGGTACTTTTTTCAATAATAGCATTACAGCATCTTGATTTGAGAAACATGGTGAAAATTGCTTGTCACAGCTGCCAGACAAAACCAGCCTAAAAGTTGCCTGGCGTTTCATGGATTTAAAGTTTCTTGCTGCTGGTGAAACTTGCTTAAAAAAACAACCCTGAAAGTTGCATTATCGTGTTTCATGGGCTTAACAGTTGTAATATATATATATATATATATATATATATATATATATATATATATATATATATATATATATATATATATAGAAATACTAAATTAGTGTAAAGGGCCATAACATTAACAAGTGGATCAATAAAATCAATAAATCACCCCTGGGAGAAAACACCAGCAAGATTAATAGTATAACCACAGCTGATTTCTTACAGCAACAAGTGGGTATGCCATACAGGGGAATCCCTATAAAATGCTATAGAACATTCAGATGATATAAATCCTGAAATATTGACATATTGCCCTTTGTTGAGGTTAGGTTAGCTAAGCAGTATTAAAAGAGAGTTTCACTCTCGTAAGATACAATGAAATAGATTAATGCCACCAGTAATGAACAGTACTGTATACAAACTGTGTCTGTGTAAACTGACAAGCAACCAGTATCTGTTTTTTGGGGGGCTTTAAAAGTTAAAGCAGTAATACAGTAATACAATGCTCACAGAATGTGTGTGTTATTTAAATGAAGACTTATTATTATCAATTTATTTTAACAAGGATGGTTTATAAATGAAATATCAAGAGCCATGAGGTGCATTGCGAGGCTGCCTCTTGGGGAGGAAGCTTGATCAATAGGTTCTGCCTTGTAAGTCATGCCTTTATAGATTACAATCCACCAGCCTTCCAGGTTCACACGATAAGTCATCCTCACTCATTTCCCAGGAGGTTTCTGCTGAATGATATCAGTTTCTGCCAAATATCCTCTTGAAATCTCCACTTTACAACTTACATCCGATTCTAAGCAATTTAAAGGGAATTGCAGCAGCTTTATTAAAAACAGACAGCTGCTCTCATATATATTATAGAGCATCCACAAGGACAGACACATATAAAGGTTTCCCATAGTAAAAGCATGGCAAAGTGTAATTAAGGATAGTAAAAACATGGTAAAGCATACTGTAGGTAAGCATTACAAATCCCAGAGATGTATGGTGAAGCATGGTATAATGAAAAAAGCAAAACCATGGCTCAGTGAATGCATAGTATAACCATGGTAAAAGCATGGGACAACTGCAAAATGAAAAATTACTGTGGTAAACTTATTTAAGGGATAAAGGCATGCCTTGAAGTGGTAGACTTGATGGAAAGCTGTGTGTGGGCATATTATTCTTATATTTACATTTTATGGCTTTTATTTGTAATCCTTTTAATCAGAACTTTGAGTCAGACCCCACTAAAATTTTAGCAGTAAACCCTATACCAAATTCACTTTGTTAATCACATGCATTAATATTTTTTGACGAATAAAAAAAACTGTCCCAGTTAAAATTTTATATTGGAGATTTCAAGTTTTACATTTTCCCCTCCTTCAAGTCAATTGAATAAAATAGTGCCTGTTCCTAATGTATGTGTATTTTAAATAAAAGACTTTTAAGATTACTTGTTTTTTTACAATAAAAAAGTATACAGTACAGCCTTTCTAAAGCTTTGTGACCTTTAAATGTGCATCAGTCTTTGTCATTTATCATCAACACTGACTATATAATAGGCCATACAAAGTCCACTAGGCCATAGGCCAAACCAAGTCCACTTTCACATCTCTATGATAGGAACAAGGACAGATACACCACTCTCAGGCACCATCGGATACCAGTCTTCATCCTCAGCTGCACAGGGTGAAAAAAAGCAATCAGTAATCTCATGATTGATTTTTTGCTGCCACAACTGCTCCAAGAAGCCACAATCGCTGCTCCAGCTCCTACTTTAAGCTTTGCACTTTTAAAATTCCTGCAATCCTAAAACTAATGCCCAGGTTCTAATCTGAGTGGTTTAAGTCCTTAAAAAAGGGCAATGCAAGGAATCATCCTGTCTGAGCTCTGTAATCTCCTAGTGCAAAATAAAATAGTTTTGATGCTGTTTCTATAGTTCCACGTGGTTATCTTTAATTGTTCTGGCAACACTTAAATGAAGGAATGGCAAGTAAAAGGGGGGGGGGGGGGTAGTTCTAAATACTATACCAAAAATGAGCAGACATTGGCTGTTTATCGGCACTCGGCTTTGCCTTGTAATGAACAACAACCCTTGGGATAGTGGGCCATATTTGAACATCCTGTTGTGTGTTATTGCTTTTGTAACTAATTAAGACAATAGGAATGATTAAAACCTTGAAAGAAATTGCACACATAGTATAGGTGATGGAGAGGTTATTTCATTGATGACATGCTTGATGATAAGCTTGATGCTAGGCTTGAAAAGGCTATAACAAGCTGTCAGATTCCAGTACTTTCTCTCCTTGCTAGGCCTGTCGATCACCTTTATTTTTCTACCACTGGCAATTACAAAGCAGTGCATGGGAGGGCAAGCAAAATATGGCATCACACTGACTCAAAATGACATACATGGTATACAGATAGAACAAATAGGTAACGCTACATTATAAGATACTCCAAGTACAGTTGTATTAATTAATTGAATTACAATTACCCTTGCCTCAATCCTTAATATAACCTAAGAATTATTATGATCTGTTATTACAAGGAAACCAATACAATTATGGATAATTACCTCATTAATTACTAATAATAATCTGTATAAACTACAGGAGTTTACAGCCTTATGATATACAACAGACGTGCTAACCATGTAATATAAATAGACTTGTGTGCCACCTGTAGTTAATAAACACAGACACCTCACATCTTCAATGACTTTGCCTGAGAACAGCTGCACAAACCAATAGGCAAAAATCAGCAGATCAAAACAGATTTCAAATTGTAATATATTTAAATTCAAGAACATAATGTAAAAATTAAAGAAATATTGCCAGGCTAATATAAAATTTAAAAAATACCAGGCACAGAACATGTGTTTAGCTTGAGTTTATTTTATTACCAGGGTACTATCCTTTGGGAAAGAAGCCTAATTTACAAAGAGACAGCAACCATCTTCATAAGCAAACACAAGTGCAATGTATCGCAAGCACAATATATTACATTCAATAAAGTATTATATTAACAAAATAATTGAACATTTTCAAATATCAAGAAAGTATAGGCCATCTAATCAACCACTTAAATTGCATCCAAGGGCTGAATGTATGTTTGTAACAGTAGCAACAACAAAATGATCGCTAGACTTTCCCCGGATCGATTTTCAGTGGGCTTGCCAATCAGTATACTTAAGGTGAAGAATAGAAAGCAGCTTTTTGATGCAGAAGTCAGTCCCCACTGTTATATATAAATCAATATACAATATGGGACAAAGTGTTCTTGGAACAGACGTAGGTTTTCCTAGCCACTTTCACTTTGATCTGCAAAGACTTCATAGGAGTACCAATTTGGAAAGATATGAGTCATTAAGCTGTCAGGATGTGAGCTGTCATTCCCATAAGGGAGTCTGGCTGCTGCCTTGTGACTGCAGGTGCTGTCACTCCAGCAAACAGAAGCCTTGGTTAAAAAATAAAATAAGAATAAAACAAAGTGTCCTCCCAGGTTAACTGAACACTCACTGTTCAGAATCAAAAAATATTCATTTTCTCATGATTTATCCCAAGCTCCAGAAAGTCTACCAATTATATTGCAAATAAAACCATTCTCATAATTACTAATATGGTTGCTTCTCTTACTGAATGAGAAAAACAAAATTATTCCAGAAAATATTAAGAAAGTATTACTTAGATTGCTTCATGCTTGTAACGCAAAATCTGCACCAACGCAATGCAACAGCTATTCAGTGCACAGCGCAACGCTAATATGCTTCCCCACCACATTTCCTCATAATCAGAACCTATATAAAATGTGTATTTCGCCTCCTTCAGTCCTGATGTTAATGAAACCCTGGCCTAAATACAACAAAATCTTAAACCTTGTGACTGCATGCATATATAACTTGAATTATTTGAATTAAATTTAGGAGGGCGGCAAAATGAAAGACAGCTCTTAAGTTTTTGTCTTTTAAGAGAACCAGCAGGCACCAGCTTGCTTTATTCACTATGTTGTCTGTTTTTAATGTACGCGTGTGTATTTTGTGCAACGTTTCAGTTATTGTATATATCAATCAATCAATATGTTTTATATAGCGTCTTTCATAGTGGACCACCATCACAAAGTGCTTTACAAGATGCAATAACAACAGAAAAATCCATAATACTTTAAATACAGAGAAATGCATAACACATTAAATAATGGAAAGTGCATAAAACATGATAGTAGCATAATACATGAAATAATACATTAAATACAGTGGAAAGTGCATAATACATGATAGTAGCATAATGCATGAAATAGTAGCAGCAACACAGCAGCTAATAGCAGATATCCGGCTTAAAGAGAATGGAAAGCAAGAGAGAACAGGTGGGTCTTGAAAGTTGATTTAAAGCGAGCGACGGTGGGAGCATCACCTACCAAAGCTGGGAGAGAGTTCCAAACAGTCGGAGCCATGAAGCTATATGAGCGTTCTCCAAGTGTGGTGCACTTTTGCTTGTGGTTAACAAGCAGGCCAGAGTCGGAGGACCTCAGTTTGCGGACAGGGACATAGCGGGCCTGTATGAAATGTTCGCCATAGGCCAGATATACCAGTATGCAGAAGTAAAATAATTGAATGGGTACCAACAATTGACTTACCACCAGCACTAGAATAGAGGATCAAATAATTGTTGATCTACATTATTAGATCATACATTGGTAAAGTCCTGTTTCATTATTAACTTATTTCAGATAATAACCAGATGATGAAGACAGTATTAATGTATTGTTGTTTTACGACTGTCGTAAACAACTGCTAAGTAAATAATAATAATAATAATAATAATAATAATAATAATAATAATAATAATAATAATAATAATAATAAATTAACATTTTAACTAACAATAATAAATACAAATGTGTCCAATTGTTAAGAAATAGTTTAAATTGCACTACCCCCCCCCCCCCCCCATATAAACTAATGTATACATTGTTATATCATTGCCATTTGGAAATGCTACAAGTCCGAAATCACGTTCTCCAAACAGATATTTAAATTTTCAATCATAATCACATCTGAATATGTATTACATATTACCCACACTCAGTCAAACTGCAATTATTAACCATAATCCATATTTAAGACAAGCAGTAATTTGATTATCATTACTAATATGGTCATAATCAGGTTTCAACTTGATAATTAATTCCCTGTTTGTAATCAAAGGTAGCTCTTAGTTAGTAGACTGATTAAGAATGAGGTGGTTGTTCAGAGCCTTATTTATCCCCTAATTATTATCCACCAAGAAAAGTTCATTTAGTACTATCCACGGGTCCATTTCCATTGTTTATTTGGTCTAAGAAACAGAAAACTGAAATCCATTAAACAAAACAAAAAAATCACTTTAGCAAAAGAAAACAACACAATTCAAGTATTTCAGTGCAGGAGACGTTTGTCTTTCGGTCCTTCAATGATGGACGAATGGAGCACCTGGAATATCTTCTGCAGGGATCGGGCCAGCAGGCAGGGGAGTTCTGAGAATATCCGCTGCAAGAAAGTGGAGTTTGCGAGGTACTTTGGTGTTGGTCATTCTGCGCTCCATAAAAGGATGAGCCAGGCTTTACCATGTGCCTTGGGGAATTCTGGGCTTGTTAGACTCTCATTTAATACTGCATAGATGTAGATAATGTGACTGTTTTATCCCAGCAATGTTTAGAATGGCATAAAATAAACAATTGGCCAATATATTTATGAAAAATGAATCTTAAAAAAATGGAAAAGCTTTGTTCTTTCCTTTTGCAACATACAGCATAATATAACTATAACTAACACCTAGTAGCTCCAAACATTATTAATTCTAAATTGCATGACTGATCAAGAAATGTCATGCATTTACAAGCCACGGGTCCATGGGAACCACTTTTGCAGAAAGATGCAACATTATTGAAGACAGTAACTTGGCCTTCATTCTCATTTCTACTTTAGAATTTCTTGATCATAGGGTAGTCGACTTCATCTGGCACCAGGAACACTCGGCTGCTAAAAAAATCTTACTCAGTGAATTTTCCCTCGCTTTTTCTGTTTTCAGAGATGTTCTTCGTGAAGTTTACCCCACCACTGGCAGGAGATGGACTCTTACTTGTTTAGCATTGTTGACCTTCCTGTTAGATATGGCAGCACCATTTTTTTTTAATGAATACCACAAAGCATTTTCAGCCAAAGAAGAATCCCATCTCGCAATGGATAACGCCTTCATAGATTGGTTCCAACATGACGCTTGTGGTGTATGTGCTTCCACCGACCGCTCTACTTCTCTCTGCCCCAAAGTCATCTCTTCATCAGCTTCAACTCACTCCTCCCTTCTTCAAGAACCACCTCTCCACCGTTACTCCTATCCATTATTCAGCCCCACCACCTTCAGTTCTCAACGATTTGCATGGTAGACCCATTAAATCCTCCAGTGTCAAACAGTTGTGCTTATCCAATGCTCTCCAAACCACCCTGATCATAATTTCGATTCCTACCTTACTTCTGGGCTACAGTGGATTTTCCACTGGATTAAAACTAACCCTTGTCCCGGGAACTTATATTTACAACTGTCACTATTTTTATTATTATTATTATTATTATTATTATTATTATTATTATTGGACTCTCTGGACTCTTGACTGGAGGGTCATGGGTTCAATCCCAGGTGGGGACACTGCTGCTGTACCCTTGAGCAAGGTACTTTACCTAAATTGCTCCAGTAAAAACCCAACTATTAAATGGGTAATTGTATGTAAAAATAATGTGTAAAAAATAATGTAATTGTATGTAAAAATAATGTGATATCTTGTAACAATTGTAAGTCGCCCTGGATAAGGGTGTCAGCTAAGAAATTAATAATAATAATAATAATAATAATAATAATAATAATAATAATAATAATAATAATAATAATAATAATATTATGGTATAATTATATAATTATCGATAAAATGATAAAATCGCATTTGATGTATTTAAAAGTAAAACTATTAGCGCTACAAAAATCTAGTAAACAACATGTTCGGCCCCACGTGTTTTAAGACATTAGCACATCTTGTAGCATAATATCTCGTAAACAAAATCAATTTTATTCTTTTGTGACAATCAATCCATACATATTACTAATAAAAGGCCATTCTGCTTGTCAGCGGAGTTGACTATCTTGAAGAAATACATGTGTAAACAATACTACATATTGTAGAAAAAAATGGTATTTCTTACATCCACTAGGGGCACTACTTACAGATGTTTCTGCTTGATCCAGCTGGATAAAGGTCCAGCTCATTTGTAGGTTGAAACCCTAAAAGTGTGGCTCCCTGATAAAATAAAATTGGCTGACTTTGGTAACTGTAGAAATCTCTCTTCAGAAGAAAAGATGAAGAAATAACAATCAAAGCAGAAAGTACACAGAGGAGGGACAGTCACTGTTATAAATAAATATGAAGAATTTGTATTTGTAAACCACACTTATTTACCTATGCTTTGTAGATGGAGGTAAACAAATTCTAAATCTTATTCTACATGTAACATAGCACATTCACAAAATCAACACAGGTTCTGTCAAATACATACACTGTCTTTATGTTTGGCGCAATACATTATCAAGGGCAGACCCATTCTCTTCAATCAAACCTCAATTCCAAATACAACAATTTAGATCCTGCTTATTATTGTCTATCTACACCCTGATCGAGACATTGCCTAATGTCATGCTCAGCGCATTTCTTTGGAGAGGTCCCTGAGTGTTATTCAGTCTCCCAGCTGATATGCTTTGTGGCACGTCTGCCAGTAGGTACCTCGCCTCCTTACTGAATCCTTGTTAAATCATAAGAGACATCGGGAATACCTGAGCCCAGATGAAAGCTGACAGGTCTTTAGAATTTAGTGCCAACCAAAACCAATTTATACAGTGGGTAATAATAGAACCTAACCATGAGACAATGGTGCTTTCCCCTGCAACCAATTGCACTTTTAATCTGATAAATGACCCTGTGACAATATTGTAAGCATATTCATGAATCTAAAAAATGAAAAAAATATTAACAGTAAATTAGTGAAGGCACTAATATGGTAAAATGCAGTACTTTTACAGTTGAATGTAACATATAATCTGTTTAACAGTGTTCTCGTCTGGTGTGCTTCCACACAAACTGATTTTGTCATGTCAGTTCCAATAACTTCTTCCTCCGGATTCTTCTGGAATATTCCTTTACCAGTGATGAAGAATTCATCACGTATAAACACATGCATAAAATCCCACTGTAACAGGTGAAGGTATTAAAGCATGTCCAGCCTCCCGACTATAGGTGGCGCTGATGTCAACTGCAGGCTTCCCACACATGGATAGTTGAGATAGCCCTTTAAGGTCAGGCAAGGCAAACTGTGCTAGTCCAAAGACAGTCCAATGAGGACTGGCTGTAAGCCGGACTCTGAAATACATATTTAAAACAGTTTTCTGTAACAAACCAAAAAAAAAAAAAAAAACTATTGTACTTATCTTAGTGTGGGGCGAGTGGCGAGGGTGGAATCCTGTTAAAAGAGAAAGAATTAGCATTTGTGTTTTATATATATATATATATATATATATATATATATATATATATATATATATATATATATATATATATATATATATATATAGTGACTGTAAAAACAGTATGTTATAACCGAGGTATGTAATAACTAGATACATGCACATACCTGCCAAATCAGCACAAAAATCAAAACCTAGAACAGTACTAATTGATTCATGTACATATATAATGTATGTAGTATAAAGGTTTATTACAGAAGAAACAATATAAAACAATGTAACATGTAACTAGTACTGTACATTACAATACAGTATGTAACAAACTGTCAGTTCAGGTACAGTAAATATTGCCTGTACGCTATTTTAAGTCGTCTTTTAGGCCCTGGCCAACTTAGCATTTTAGAACCGAGTTAAGTGTTAAAAACCTGTTTAAAAGTGTTTAAATCGATTTGCATCCACACTAAACACGGTTCATAACTGAGTTCAACAACAGAGTTTGAAACCTACTCAGGACGTAGTCTCGAACTCGGTTGTCGGCACAACTGGGTTAGATCAACTGGTTTAACTGTAATCTGGATGTGAGCCGTGTTCAAGTCTGGTTACACAGTATCCTCTGATATCCCCTAGTGCTTTGTGGTAGTACGTTGCCATAATCCCCCTGGTTACATGAGACGAGAATAAAGAAAAGAATAGCCCGAATCAAAATACAGGAGGATTTATTCTTGTCATATTCCATTGGTACAGTCAGATATGCTGATGTACTGTAATGCACAAAACTTAAAATGTGTCCAAAACACTTTTTAAATGTGCTTAGATCACATCACATATTAGCAAGTTAAAAGCCTTTATTTCGACTTTTAATTAAATTAAAGAACGTCTTATCCACCCCAGATTTTCCCTTTTGTGCAAATGCCCATCTAATTTATTTACTATGGCGTGAGCATTTTTTCCCCCATACGAATTATTCCCATTGTGATTACTTAGGTACTTTCTCATAGCGCCTCCGTTCTGCTCCCGTGTTCAATGAAAATAAACAATAACATTACGAGGTGGAAAAAAGAACGAAGAACGTGTATACATTACAGTGGTTTCTGGGATACAGTCATCCAGCGAAGTGTTTTTTCAACAACAGCTGGGTTAAACTAACCCGGTTTCATTAAGGCAATCTGGACGCTCTAACACTGTTGGGCTAGGGTTCAGGTAAATCGGTTTTGATCTATGTTGTCGATTTCTTTGCTCTAATGTGGACAGGGCCTTAGACGACTGCCTCAGTGACTGCTGCTTTTTAAACTTGAGCTCTTTGACAACATAATTCTGACTGCTTTCATCCCTTTAAGATTTATCCGATAATGAACAGTTTGTCTTAAGTGAAACTGACGATCGTTTAGCACTGGCCATGATATTACTGCATAAATTGAATACTTATGCAACCAGCAAATTTCATTTTGTACATTTTCTTTGCAAGTTTTGCTGACATTTAACCTCCTCCTCATATAACAGTGTTCAGTTTAATCACTACAGCTTTGAATAAAAAAAGTTTGTTTGAAAAACTGTGTATAAATTATTTGTAATTCAACAAAATGTGACATTATTGGCAGGGGGTGTATGCTTACTCAAAGCCTCCACTAGTGTTTTCTACTACTATAACAACCTTGACTTTCATAAAGAAGGAAAAACATTGAGTGAAATAGCTTGCATCACTCGAATTTCAAGGTGTGGTATCCGAAGCATAATCAACAAATACAAAGAAACATCATCTGTTATTGACAAACTCAGGCCTGGAAGACCTAGAAAGCTGTCTAACATGGATGAGCAATACTTGAAGATAATATCCTTACGAAATTGAAAGAAGACAAGCGTTGAATTGACAACAGAACTGGCAGAAGGCACAGGTGTTGTCCATCCATCAACAGTACGAAGGTCACTCTTGAAATCAGGACTTAAAGGATGTGTTGCAGGAAGAATACATCTGTTAAAAGGCTAAAATATGCACAAGAACACAGAAATTGGACTATGGAACAATGGTCAAAGGTGCTTTGGACTGTTGATGGATGGACAACAACACCTGTGCCTATTTCTGTTGTTGTTTTGATTTGGACCCTGATTTCCTTGTGAATGAGTTTTGTCAATAAATGCCAGTTACCGATCTGCCTGCTTCTGATTTATCCAAGCAGCCTGTAGCCCCTTCATTAACACCGGTAACGGTAGGAAACAAAAGGGAGGCTGCAAATTGACAGACTGAGCTCAAGGTTCTATCTAAAAAGATGGTTGTGAAGAGACCATAAACAGGGTTCGAAATGAATCCATGCCCAATCATAGTCTGTTGACATATTTTATTGATATTTATTTTAACTATATACTTAGGAGGGTCTTATGGTTTATTGGGACATTCTCCTGCGGTGAATAAAAAAAGCTTGAATGATATTTCAGTATCCTCTATATATTGTGTATACACAAGTACTCATATATATATATATTGTGTGTGTGTGTGTGTGTGTGCGTGTTACCATAAGGTATTCCTTTACTTATTAATTTCTGAAGTGTTAGGGTGGATTTCAATCAAATGCTACAGTAGTTCATTAAATGGTGTGAATTATAAATGAGGCCCTTTAGAACCCAGAGTTGAGCTGTCATGGCCTCATTGAAGCTGTGTGCTCCAGACCAATTATTTGACAAATGAAAAGAAACCAAATGTCTCATAAATATTTTACAAAGAACTGTTTAGAGACAACCTGATGAATAATTGATTTGTAAACCCAAATCAGAGATTAATAAATGATATTCAAAGAGTGATCACTTTCTTGCCATTTCTTGCATGGGTGCTTATCTGATCTGATTGTAAATGGCCGTCAGGTGGCTATTTAGCGATTTCCTCATTAACCTTACCATAATTTTTAGCTTGTAACTCGCACCCAGTATAACAGGTATGGTGGAGCAACCTTTGTTTAAATCGTTGTATAACATGCGCCTCATGTAAAAAACACCATAATTATTTAAGTATATCTAGCGAGCCCTTTTTTCAAATTTCAATGGAACTTTACAGGGGTTATATTTAAAGCTTGGTAATTGATGTTGAATAAATCTCTGTTACCTATTTTAGAAAAGAGTTGAAGACAAAAATAAGAGAGAAGCGATTAGAAGCCCACCTTCAGGACTTTCTTATCAAACACAGCAAAAGGTTATACACATTTATAAACATTATAGCCCCCCTCAGTTTGTATTTGCACTCATCTTCAACTATAGGGCCCTTACACACGGACACAGAAGCATGGTCTATATATATATATATACAGCATTACCGTCCGCAGCCTTATGTACGTTACGCACTGTGCGTACCTTTGATTTCCAAAATTTCGTCTTCATAAGTGTGGACTCGCATGTATCTTGTGCGAGTCCACACTTATGAAGACGAAGTTTTGGATGATTCGGTTGATTCGGTTGATTCGAAACAGACATTTTAAGCGTACAGAATCGTACTGTTTATTCAGTGGCAGTAATGAGCAAACAGAAGCAGATAGGTTTGGCTGAAGCTTCAAAAAATAGCAGAAATGTCTCTTCTGATGATCCAGAATGTCGGAGGGAGAAAGAATCAGTAAAAGCACCAAACCATCTGTTTCTGACAAATATGTTGGTGGCATCGAATATTAGTACAGTACTACTGCATGATCTGAATTCTGCTGCTCTTCTAGGATTGAGCACGGTAAGTGCACATTTAAAGTTTAATTTGTATTTACATTTTATCAATGTCTTATATTAAAATTAATAAAACATTTTCCTAATCATTAACTAATTGCCAAGTTGTGTTATTATTATTATTATAATCAGTAGTAGCTGCGTACAGCCCTATAGATTATATTAGAAGTCCCAGAGTTTACAGTCTTACTACTGTATGTCGAGGCAGCTGTAAGATTATACAGTTTGTTATGTACAGGTCGCGTGGGCATCTCAATTGACTTCACCACAGCCCACAAACTGGCAGTTTAATGAAAGTGACGACCAGATTTCAAAATGTTACTGATAAAAACAGAGACCTGCTCGTTGAAAATCAGGAAAATATTAACACAAGAAAAAAGAAAGCGATATAAATGTACTAAAACTTTTTGTAAAAGTGTAATTGGAAAAAAATGGAGAAAACAGGAAAATTCATCAAATACCAGTACAGCAACTCGACAACATTTCGGTATACTGGGAAGCAAAGACAGGTATTTAACCCGACACAAATATGAAAGTTCAATTTACTACAATAACCGAACAAACTTCACAAAAACAAAAGAAAGTTTAGTGGCAAAACAAAAGCATTACAAAAAACAAGGGAAGGGAAATGACCATATGTGCTACTCTTTCAAGCTATTGTAAATGGCTAGTACAACTAATAATAACAAATAAAGTACTCCAAAGTGCAATAAAATGAAAAGCTTGTAATTGTATCTTGGGCTTCTGGTCACATGGATACTCCACCTTCGGTCTCGTCATTAATCTTATTATTGTTATTGATTTTTTTAAATTTTTTTAACTGTCTGTGTTGTCACATGTAACATAAAAAAAGTTTATGTTTATACGCCATGCTTAGGGGGTGAGTAATGATTAGTTGCAGTGATTGTGAGAGTAAAATGATTAGAAATGGAACCAGCATAAAATATTTGTGAGCTAGGATTACCCCTAAAATAGGTGGCTGATGCAATCCAAGAGGATTCAGCAGTTCTGTAAAATGATCTAAAATCCATCTGTAGCAAATCCTGTCAGGGAATAGGTTGATAAAATGAGTCCCTAATTAATGGGATCTATGCAACAGTTTGTTGAGAGCCTAGGCATGTAGGCACTTTGGTGAATATATTTTAATAGCCTTCAATAAACACTCAACCACTCACAATAACAAGTGTGCAGCATGTAGAACTGTATACAACAGAAACATTTTAATTCCGTGCAATAACATTCCCTGCCACACACATCCACACAGACTGCTTGGCAAACATGTTGCTGAAGATGAGTAAATTATAAGAATGTTACATCCTGGTCTGGATTTTGGAGAGCGATTTCTTGATTTTTATATTTGAAGTACATTCTATTTCCTACACTCTGAAGAAAGCATACAATATGTCAGATGTCAAGACCTAAGGGAACAAATAAAATATAGCATTGTGTGTTTTTATTTTCAGTTTATCCAATGCAACAAAAATATATATTCTACAGTTTAAGATTCAATATATTCATATATATATATATATATATATATATATATATATATATATATATATATATATATATATATATATATATATAATCTAATTTTAATAACTTGCAGATTACATGCAGAAACTGGTTGCTTTAAACTATTTTGAATACTTTTTAAATAGAAATGATCACTGTCCGTCAGTTTGTGTTATGTCTTCGTTTGTAATACATTTTAGTTTCACAAAATGCCCTTAATTACCAAGTCATGCAGATTTGCGTAAACGAAACAGTAGTATACCATCAGTTATTCCATTTTTATTGAGAAGGGATTTTCAAATTGTTAAAACAGTTGAAACACATCTCTATTGTATTTACAGATCATGTTAAATAACCAGTGCATATTTAGAAATAGATATATAATCTAATTTTGCAAACTGTTGTATTATACTAAATGACCAGGACATGTAATTTTGCATTAGATTTTAGTAGTTTTAATTTCCGTATAAAATGCAATTGTTTTTGTTAACCTTACAGTATGACCCTTGAAATGGAGTATTTTGATCAGTCGAGCTACAGTAGCTCCATCTGTGGCCTGTTAGGTGATAAAGCCCTAAGACAGTCAAAGCAGAGTCCCTGATTATTGGGTGCCACCCTCCGGCCCTGCTTGTCATTGCACTCACCAGGAGTCTAGGATATGTTTTAATTCATTATAAGCAGTTGAATCCATGCGGTTCAAGTAGCCATCACCGTCAATCTACTGCAGTATCTGTAACTACACGTATTGCCATTAAGTCTGATATTTTTTTTAGCTGTGTTTTTGAGAATGCTATGTAGTTACAATTACTAGAATTTAATTGGATTGGGAATAAATATAGTCTCAGAAAAAAAGTATTGGCACCCTATATTTAATGTAAAATCATTCAAGAAAATACATTAAATACAAGCATTTAGTGAACATTAGCCACTAATTAATATGACAAAGACCAAAATACACAATTTCTAGTAGTTTAACAAACAATCTTTGTAAAAAAAAATAACTTAAGGCATTTCAAATGTTTGTACAAGACAAAATAATTGGCACCTTTACATTAAAGGTCTGTAAAAAATGTATAGAACTAATTAAAAGATCTGTTAATTGATTGAAAACCATTACACAATAATTAAGCTACATTACAAAGTCAATAGCCAAACAAGTTGTAGTTATTTCCAAAATGTTTTGAAGAAAAGCCTTTTGGCAACAAACCAGATGATGGTCAAGACGAAGGAGCTGGAATCACATTTGAGAAAAGCACTTGTAGCAGACTACAACAAAGGAAATAGCTACACAGCAGTATTAAAGACACATGGAATACCAAAGTGAAAAATCAGCAATAAGCAAGAAGTACCACAGAACAAATTAAACTGAAACCTTGAAAGAAGTGGACCTCCAAAGAAGTTTATGGGTACAGGGGGTAGGAGAATCGTCAAAGCAGCTAAAGAACATTCAAGATTAAAAGCTCTAGAACTTAAAGAAATATTTAGAAGCACCAGGCATAATAGTGCGTGAAAGAAGTGTACAAAGACATCTGAACACTGAAGAATTGTAAGCATGTAGACCTCCCTGCAATCCACTTTTAAAGGTAATTCATAAAACAAACCATCTTAAATGTGCCAAGAAATATAAACAGGAATCTAAAGTATTCTTTAACAAAATTCTGTGGTCCAGTGAGACCAAAATATAACTTTTCTCCAAAAACCGACAATAGTATGTTAAGAGAAACAAGTGAAAGCCTTCAATGAAGAAAACCTTGTATCTACAGTGAGACATGGAGGTGGTTTGATCGTGATATAGGGGTGTTTTAGTAATTCAGGGACTAGAGACCATGTGATTGAAGACCACATGAATGCAGCTATGTATCAAAAGATTCTGCAAAGTACAATGATAACATCTTAGACTGATTGGCAGACAGTTTATCTTCTAACACGACAACGACCCAAAGCATACAACCAAGTCAACTATGTTCTTGAAGAAAATGAAGATAACAGTTCAGGAATGACCTTCCCAATCACCAGATCTCAATCCAATAGAAATGCTTTGGACTGATCTGAAAAAGATGTAGTCAAGCATTGTGTATCCAATCTGTCTGAACTGAAGGAGATATGTAAGACAGATTTCATCAACAAGATGTAACAAACAGGTTATAAATGAGCATAAATGTCTGAAAGCCGTAATAAAAGCAAAAGGAGGACATATAAAATACTAAAGCAGAGGTGCCAATACTTTTGTCATGAACAAATGCTTCAAATGAAATAAGTTTGTAGGGTTAGAAATTAACTAAGAAATTATTGAAGGAAACTGAATTTACGAGAGATAAATTGTCTTCATAGGAAAATAGATTTTGTCTGCATAGCAGACAACTATATTAAGAATGCAGATAAGGGGGTTTACAAAAAGGAACCAAGTGTTGCGGTTTGACATTTAAGGTGAATGAGAAATTAGAGTATATCCGTCTGAAGATTGTACACTTTGGTTGAACTCAAGATTACAATTGGCAAGTTAAGGAATATCAGATGGCAAGAGTGTGATGAAAGCAATGTTCTGTGTAAACAACTACATTGAGAAAAGAGGAAGTAGAAAGTAGACATAGGAGGTAATTTTAGAGCAGCTCGCAAACTCGTTTATCTGTTTGTAATTGGGAGTACATGCAAGCACTTAGTGAGACATTGTGCTGAGATATGCCCAACGTGACTACCAATGGGAAGGTAATGTGGCCGATAATCAAACAATTGTTTTAATCCTAGTGACCATTTTAACATGTTTAATGTTAATCTCTTCTTACGCATGTGTGCTTTGAGAATCACTACATATAATACTGTTTAAGTTCAGTCATTCTCATCTTAATTATAATTGTAAATGGCAAAAACAAATATTTTAAATGTAAAAAATGAAAGACTTTGCCTTACATATTACTAAATTCTCTACCTTACTGTGACAAAGACGACTGAGCGGTGACGTCACGTCAGAAGCAGGAACAAAAACAACAGAGAGAGGTGGAGTTTGGTGGAGCTGAGCGAATGCTTTCGCTCAGCATTTAATGAATAAACAGAACAGAAAAATAAACGGTTGTAACAAAAACACAGGACACGGCACTTTCGCCAAAATAAACAGACATAAACAAAACGAACTCACACTTAACAAACGGTGACGAACAAACACGGTGAGTAAACTAATCTTCTTCTTCTTCTTCTTCTTATATTTATATTTTACCTCCTTCTCCACACCGTTCTCCACTCACGAACACACCCCCGAGTGAGTGAAAACATGCACCTTTATGCAGTTGTACCGAGACTCGATTGCTAGTCAATCATTCAATTGGAATCTCGGTACAACTGCACGTGAATTAATTAAAGTGCAATTCCGTGACCACACATTATATTTTAACCAGCACGTGAAAGTGATTTGTGCCATCCTCGTGCCTAAATACAAATCTACATTTTTAAATACACGTGAAACACAGACCGCTTATATCCCGTGTACCAATGACTATACACCAACATTTACACACAACACGTAACACAAAATACACACAGGGGGCACTTTGCCACATATACCCCCTTGTGCAAAGCACACATGGCCTCAATGGCCACCTCCCCCCTCAGTCCCAAAGTCCCGGAAGAGGGGAAGCAAGTTGTTTCTGGGGTGGCCATGGTGGAATGTCCGCACCCCCAATTCTTCGTGGCGGGCAGCTCCCTCTTCCGGGCTTCAGCCACACTATCTCCTGCCGCAAAGTGCAGCTGGGGAGCTGGTCTCCTGACCTCCCCCTTCTTTGTGGCCGCCAGCTCCCTCCGTGGGGCTCCGGCCATCGTGTTTCCTGCCACGGAAATGCGGCTGGGGAGCTGGTCTCCTGACCTCCCCCTTTCTTCATGGCGGCAGCTCCCCTTCATGGAGCTCTGGCCACAGTGTAGCGACCGAGGCAAAGCAGAGGCCCCGGCGACCCCAGGCAAAGCAGGATCCCTGGCGACCCCAGGTGACGGCAGCAGCAGCGGACCCTCGGGACGCGACGGCAGCAGCAGCGGACCCTCGGGAGGCGGCGGCAGCAGCAGCGGACCCTCGGGAGGCGGCGGCAGCAGCAGCGGACCCTCGGGAGGCGACGGCAGCAGCAGCGGACCCTCGGGAGGCGACGGCAGCAGCAGCGGACCCTCGGGAGGCGACCTCGGGAGGGGAGCCCCTGGCCATAGAGGCGGCAGCGGGAGCTCCACTTCTCCCTCACCCCTGCACCCTGTGTGGAGCAAAAGGCAGCCCCAGGCGTGCGGGCGACAGGCAACCCCAGGCGATGCGGAGCGGCTGGCAACCCCAGGCGTCGCGGAGCTGCTGGCAACCCCAGGCGATGCGGAGCGGCTGGCAACCCCAGGCGATGCGGAGCGGCTGGCAACCCCAGGCGATGCGGAGCGGCTGGCAACCCCAGGCGATGCAAGGCAGGCATCCTTGGGCGGCGAGGCAGGCATCCTTGGGCGGCGAGGCAGGCATCCTTGGGCGGCGAGGCAGGCATCCTTGGGCTAAGCGAGGCAGGGAGTCAGAACTAGCTGGGGTGCGGGTTTTGGCCCTCTTCTCGGCCACTGCGGCCGGGCAGTTCTTCCCATGCTTTACTCAGCAGCCTATGCAAGGGCTGCTGAGGACCGCCAGCATCTAGTCCTGGTTTTTCTGGTGAAGGAGAGGCAGCTCCTGCTCCTCTCCTCGTGACGTGGGGAAGTGGTACCAGCAGGCATTCATCCTCTGCTGGTTGGGGAAGTGTTACCAGCAGGCATTCCTCCTCTGCTGGTGGGGAAAGTGATACCAGCAGGCATTCCTCCTCTGCTGGTGGGGGAAGTGATACCAGCAGGCATTCATCCTCTGCTGGTGGGGGAAGTGATACCAGCAGATATTCATCCTCTGCTGAAGGGGTTGGCGGAGGCAGAGGCAGCTCCTGCTGCTCTGCTCCTGCCGATGGAGGTGGCGGAGGCAGAGGCAGCTCCTGCTGCTCTGCTCCTGCCAGTGAAGGTGGTGGAGGCAGAGGCAGCTCCTGCTGCTCTGCTCCTGCCGGTGGAGGTGGCGGAGGCAGAGGCAGCTCCTGCTGCTCTGCTCCTGCCGGTGGAGGTGGCGGAGGCAGAGGCAGCTCCTGCTGCTCTGCTCCTGCCAATGGAGGTGGCGGAGGCAGAGGCAGCTCCTGCTGCTCTGCTCCTGCCAGTGGAGGTGGGAGCGGCGTGTAGTCTCCTGGCGGCGGAGGTGGGAGCAGCGTGTAGTCTACCCTTGTTTCAGGGGACTGGTGCGGCCCTCCCTCTCTTGCAGGGGACTGGTGCGGCTCTGCCTCGGAAGGGGAGACCAGCAGGCATTCACCCTCTGCTGGTGGACAGGGACCCAGCAGGCATGCACCCTCTGCTGGTGGAGGAGGCAGAGGCAGCTCCTGCTGCTCTGCTCCTGCCAGTGAAGGTGGCGGAGGCAGAGGCAGCTCCTGCTGCTCTGCTCCTGCTGGTGGGGTTGGCGGAGGCAGAGGCAGCTCCTGCTGCTCTGCTCCTGCCGATGGAGGTGGCGGAGGCAGAGGCAGCTCCTGCTGCTCTGCTCCTGCCAATGGAGGTGGCGGAGGCGGGACCAGCAGGAATTCACCCTCTGCTGGTGGAGGTGGGAGCTGCAAGCAGTCCTCCCATGGCAATGGAGGTGGACCCAGCAGGAATTCACCCTCTGCTGGTGGAGACTGGGGCTGTGGACGCTCTACCTTCCCCTTCTTGGGCCGTGGACGCACCGACTCCTCCCTCTTGGGCTGTGGACGCACCGACTCCTCCCTCTTGGGCTGTGGACGCACCGACTCCTCCCTCTTGGGCTGTGGACGACCGACTCCTCCCATTCAGGCGTAGGACGTTCGGGCTCCTCCCACTCAGGCGTGGGACGCTCGGGCTCCTCCCACTCAGGCGTAGGGACGCTCGGGCTTCTCCCGCTTGGGCTGTGGACACTCAGGCTCCTCCCACTTGGGCTGTGGACACTCAGCCTTCCTCTTCCCCTTTCCCCTTCTCTGCCTCCTCCTCACCTTCCTCTCCTGGGCCAGTTCCTCCTCTCCCTCTTGGTAGGGGCAGCGCACCACCGGGTGCCCAAACTCCCCACAGGCAAGGCACCAGCCTTGGTCCTCTAGACCACCGAGGAGGACCTCCAGATCCTGGCAGCCATCTCTCCAGTTCCAGCCTTCCATTTTCTTCTTGTTGTTGTTGGGTTTTTTTTGTTTTTGTTTTTTTTTTAAACAAATTGCGGTTCCTGCTCTGGCCTGAGTCCTGGAGGCGCTGTTTTCCCGGTTCTGACACCACGTGTGACAAAGACGACTGAGCGGTGACGTCACGTCAGAAGCAGGAACAAAAACAACAGAGAGAGGTGGAGTTTGGTGGAGCTGAGCGAATGCTTTCGCTCAGCATTTAATGAATAAACAGAACAGAAAAATAAACGGTTGTAACAAAAACACAGGACACGGCACTTTCGCCAAAATAAACAGACATAAACAAAACGAACTCACACTTAACAAACGGTGACGAACAAACACGGTGAGTAAACTAATCATCTTCTTCTTCTTCTTCTTCTTCTTCTTCTTCTTCTTCTTCTTCTTCTTCTTCTATTTATATTTTACCTCCTTCTCCACACCCGTTCTCCACTCACCGAACACACCCCCCGAGTGAGTGAAAACATGCACCTTTTATGCAGTTGTACCGAGACTCGATTGCTAGTCAATCATTCAATTGGAATCTCGGTACAACTGCACGTGAATTAATTAAAGTGCACTCCCGTGACCACACATTATATTTTAACCAGCACGTGAAAGTGATTTGTGCCATCCTCGTGCCTAAATACAAATCTACATTTTTAAATACACGTGAAACACAGACCCGCTTATATCCCGTGTACCAATGACTATACACCAACATTTACACACAACACGTAACACAAAATACACACAGGGGGGCACTTTGCCACACTTACATATAATTAAACCTTACATCGAACTAAATCGACAAGTTTATTTGTTTTTTTTATAAAGATTATTTGTTAAATTACTAGAAATGGTGTATTTTGCTTTTTGTTATATTAAAGATTGGTTAAAGTTTAAAGGTACAATTTAGTGTTTGTTTAAAAGGGTTTTCAAAATAATAGATGATATATAATTCTATAATAATACAAGTATTTCCTTATACCAGCCTAATACTTGTTAGGGGTATCAGAGTACCTAAAATGGCTTTTTATGTTCAGTAATGTGGTATTACGGAAATACGCTAATACAATTCAACAGAGTAAAGCATGTTAAAGCATAGGTAAGCACTGTAAAGCCCAGAGAGGTATGTTAAAGCATATGTAAAACTAAGCCATGGTAAGCTATGATAAATGCATAGTATAGCTGTGGGAAAAGCATTAGAAAAATGTGCAGATTTACAATGGTAAACATTTATAAGGGTAGGACAAACAAGTACATAATATGTTTAACTGATTAAACACATATCAGAACAATGTAATGATAAAATGTATTTAATTTAGGAGGGTGCACGTTACACATATGTTGAAAACATGTGGAAAATAAAGTATAAAGCTTTGTGCACATGATGTATTATAGAGGGGGATGCAGATGTCTATTTGTACAAAAACTAAACTCTTTACATCTACAACATTATAGCATTCTGTACAGATATCTTACAATATTTACAACAATTATAGCCAGTTGCCCTTTGTTATTATCCTAGTCATTCAATCTAAACTAACACTTTTAAAAATTGTTTAAAATAAATACCCTGTAGTTACCTCAGTCCCTTTGCATTGCAGTGTCAAAACAAACTCATTATATGCTCCAGCTCCTTAAAGGTAATCTTGGTATGGGCCTGAATTTTTATATTAAGTAATGCATTCTTCTTCTTGTTTTTTTTTTGTTTGTTTTGCCACTGTATAATTTGATGTTCCAATTATTACATCCTGGTCACTTTCAGGAGTTAAAGTACCCCTATGGCCTCAATAGAGCACTCAGAAATATGTCTAATTTCTAAGTACATCTGGTAAAGCACAGCCTAACCATTAGCGATAAACCGATCCCACTACCACACTCTGCCCCTAGTGGAGGCAAGAAATACTACAGTATGAAATAACACTTGGGACAGTGTGGCGTTTCTTACATCCACTGGGTGCAGAATGTTGCAAGGGAACAACAGGTGTGCTGTTGATATTCCATACACGCACCAAGATGTACTTTACAGCTGTTTACATGCAAGCAAGCATATTAAATCATTTTTCTAGAAAAATCTAATCTGGAAGAAGAGAAACTTTGTAAATCTTCCCAAAATATACAATGTCTATGCTAAAACTTGATAGTAAATATATACACTGCTGTGCAAAATTCTTATACATGTTGCATTTTTCTATTCTGATGCATTATGAGCATCAACAATTTACTCAAAGATTCCAGTAGTTTTTTCTATTATTATAACAACCTTGACTTGCATAAAGAAGGAAAAACATTAAGTGAAATAGCTTGCATCACTCAATTTTCAAGGTGTGGTGTCCGAAGCATATCAACAAGAACAAGAAAAGCTGTCCTTCCTGACGTTTACCATTGAGTACCAATGAATGGCAAGTGACTTCCACACTGAGTGTTTTAAAAGCCGAATAGAAGAGCATTTTCCTCTCATCCGGGGCACTGACATTGTTATTGCCGTACTGGTGTACCAAGGCCGTAAAATTACTTTTCACTAGTACCCGATTGTAAACGTGAGGGAGGACAGCTTTTCTTGTTTTGAAATCATCGCATTAATGAATGAATTTATTGAATACCTGCCAATAAATTATTCTTAAAGGCAATTCTAAGTACGAATACAAGTTTTTGCACACACTTATAGTTAAGCTTGTATTAGTTTATTGTTGATTCAACACAAGTTATTAGTAGGATACTTAATATAATTTACATTTTCTTAATCTGTATTGTCTTATTTCTATAATATCCTATTATATGTGTCTGTATGATTCTATATTGTTGTTTCTGCTTAGATAATTATTTGCCTTGATTTCTGAACTAGTTATTCCATTGCTTCTGAAAAGGCTGATCAAGGCTGAGTGTAGGGAAGTGATGTGGGGAAGCATATCAGTGTTGCACAAGCTTCAGTGCCTAAATTCTTTACTAACAGGCTTCAGTGCAAAGAGCAATGTTAATATTCTTCCCCACCTCTGTCTCACAATCAGCATTTCGAAGTCTTTTGAGAAGCAATTCTTGCTGAGATACTTAGTAAGCATGGCAAAAATAGATCTTAGCAGGTACAATAATACAGAATCACACACAACCCAAATGATATGAATTTAAGAAAGTAAGAAATGTAATATTAGGAAAACATAGATATGTGATATAAAAGCATCCCTTTAACAAATCACATAATTACCAGACAGGAGTCTTGCATTTCCCGGTATGCACCAATACACCTAGCATTATACAGTACACAGAGTTATCAAGATGTGGTTCGGAATAAACAGTGGAATAATTGACCATGAATCTGAAAGCATCAGAACAATAACTACTGCTCAGCAGCATGCTCTCTCCTGCGGCGGTTCTTGAAGTGCCGCTGAATGTTCATCGTCACCTCTCTCTGCAGGTTGCGGCTGTTCATCTTGCCCCCCGATCGCACCCAGGGGTGCTGCAGGACCTGCTGAGCAGTGTACCGCTTGTGCTCATCAACCACCAGCAGCTTGCTGATCAGGTCTTTGGCACCTACAGTGAAACATGACAAAGTGAGGATTAGTGTAAGAAATGGCTGGGTAGAAATCAGGAATCTTTAACTGCTTGTAGCACTGACAGTAACACAACATGCTTGCAAACTTAAGGTTATAGTTTCAAATCCCACACATGTCAGACCTTTTTTTATATAAAAAAAATATTTTCTGCAAGCAGCTGTTCCATTTAAAAAAACAAAAAAAAAGTTTAATATAGATGATATACTGTAGACGTCACAATAAGTGCATTAATGTGCACCCTAGTATATTTCCATGTTGACAAAACAAGTTAATTGTCATTAAACTTGGATGTCCTGTAATATACATATGTGTGGATAAAAGTGTCTGGGGTCTGCAAAAATCTGCAACAAAACGGGAGAAAAGAAGAAAGAGAAGAAGGACATTTTTACCTTACTTTGGTGACTTATTTCTCTTTCTGTATGACAGGTATTGACTTTTTTTCTACATTTCACCTAAGAGTGTTGGGAACTACAAACTAAAAGTGAAATGGTGCTTTTGGCTGATTTACTTTTGCTGCGCCAACACCCTGAAAACACATAAACTATCCGTGCTGTGTAGAGAGTCTGGCAGTTTTCGCTGATAACTTGGCGAGAGGAACTACCGTTCCTCTCAATAAATAATTTAAAAAAATATGGAAGTTGGAAAAATGAAAAACAAAAATAAGAATGTGACAATAGACACATGTATTTGTTCTGCAAATGCACCCTATGATAGTAAAAGTTTTGGCTGTCACGTGTAGGCACAATATCTTATAGCATTGTCCTTTTGAATCACTTTTAAATCTGCTATCTGCTACTCTCTGGAGCCCCTTTGTGCTGATATGGCTTCACAACAGCCTTCATTATAAAGATATACTTATAAAATATAGTAGTATGCATGAATATCACATTGTTGTTATTCTTAATTAGTTCTACTGCCAATATACAGTCGAACTGTTAAAAAAACATTCAGAGGTGTATAGAATAAATACTAGTGAGCAACCATTTATTTAAGTACAATTCAATACATTTAAAAACAAGAAGTATTACACTGGACAAGACAACTGTGTGACTGACAATTTTCTTTGCTCAGTGCCTGGCTGGCACAGTCTGACATTGAAGCAAAATACATCAATTCCCATATCATAGAGAGGCGTCAAAGATGGTGGCTATATGTTGTGCAATGTGGCTACAGAGAAGTCATTAATGGGTGGTTTGTCTTCAACATAAACAAACTTGAGGTGCAGTATTTTAAAGCTGCACTTACCATCGGAGATGTTGTCCCAGTAGGGGGACAGGAACTCATACTCCCCGAGCTGGATGATTTCAAACAGCTCCTCCTGGTCTCTCTCCAGACTGCGAAATGGAGGGAAACCACACAGCAGGATGTAGAGGATCACACCAGTGGCCCACATGTCAACTTGCAGACCATAACCTCAGAAAAATAACACCACCAAACACAGATATTATATAGTATGGATTCATTAACATGAGTGGGATACAGCAACATGAATGGAACAGCACAAGTGGTATAACATGGAAACTCCCCCAATGAAAGTTAAGATCCGCCAGGTAAAATAATCCCTGAATTTATTGATTTAATATTAAAAATGAACATATTTTATTGATATTCGTTTTAAATACTGTATATACTTTTGGTATAAACAGAATACAGACAGACTGTTGCCTCTAGATGTGTCCTCCAGTTAAAGCTATTATAGGACAAGTGCTTAGGTATCTCCTTGTTTTAGGGTCCTGGGTTTTAAAAGTCAGTCAAGTGCAACTTCTACTCTTAGTGTGACTAAATCAGCCATTGCTATCAATGTGCTCAATGGATTGTTTTAAAACAGGACAACAGTATTTGGAGCTTGATTTTTATCCATTCCAGGAATTTACTCAGAGAATGTTAACCAGTAATACGTGAACTTTTTGTATTGAGGCTGTGTGGTGCAGTGGTTAACGAAAAGGGCTTGTAACCAGAAGGTCCCCTGTTCAAATCCCAGCTAACTCACTGTGTGACCCTGAGCAAATCACTCAACCTCCTTGTGCTCTGTCTTTCAGGTGAGATGATGTTGCTGTAAGTGACTGCAGCTGATGCACACAGTAGTCTCTGTAAATTGCCTTGGATAAAGGCATCTGCTTAATAAACTAATAATAATGAGCCTGTTTCCATGTAACATGCATAATAGCTATTTGATTCTGGGCATTTCCACAACCAGGTTTACCTTTTTCAGAGAGTATTTCCGGAGCCACATACGTAGGCGTCCCACAGACTGTGAAAATCGGTTCAGTCACCTCCATTGCAAGACCAAAGTCTGCCAGTTTTAGTGTGGTGCTTCCATCCTCATTATGTTGAACCTTGTTTCAATAAAGCACAAAACTTCAGTCAGTATAAAAAAGAAAGACTATCAGCAAAACAACATTATGGCTTTCACCAGGTTCACATACAATAACTATATTTACCTGGGCAAAAAAAAACAACACAGATGCAGTTGTTATCACACCACAAGAGGGCAGAACAAGCAACAGGTTGCAGTACTATTGTGTTCTGTATATTTGGTAGAGCTGATAACTAAAAAAGCAAAAGCATTGATGATTATTTTACTTTAATTTCATGGTCAATGTTTATACATTTCTAAGTATTATGTTAACAAAAACAAAAGGAAAAGGCACACTGCCAATTGTTTACTCAAAATAAAAGGCTTTCAAACCTATCAGTGCTACAATACACCTTTCTGTGAACCTATGGAGTCATTTGACCCTCATCATCTTTTCATTTCCCTTCTTTTTTTCACCCACTGATTTTTTCTTTGTAATCATTTCAATTCTGATAACACAGGGAACAGGCCTAGTTTCCACCAGATGGAGTGATGTGAAACCTTTTAATGTATTTAAATGCATTTCTTAATGTCAATAACAAATTGTATGCACTTTCAGTAGATATTTCCATTACCTGCACCTTTGCACATATTTGTTGCTGTACCTGTATTTTGGAGTCATCTAGTAAATAGGTTTTGAATGTCTGCATCCAAACTACGTGTAAAACTACACTGACTTCTTTTTATTTAGGTAGTGGTGCACATATCACTTGCTACTTGTGGCCAGTATCTCCTGTTTTTAAATAGTGGTTTCTGAATATTTCAAATGGGCTTTTTACTTGCCAGGCATGCACATAATGTTTGTGTAACAGGGTGTTCTGTTACTGTGTGGGTATCTGCTGAAATATGAGAGAGATACAGAGGGTTTGAGGTTGAAATGCATCAGGCATCCAGGTTTTATTCACAATCACAGGGTTTGCTAAACAGGAGGTCCCGCACCAGGGACCTTCTCCCTATAAAAACTAAATAAATTTAGGATTAAAATACTGTAAATGAATCCCTACCTATGGTCCTAAGGATCCCAGTTAAACACAAGGTGGTCCTCGGTTTTGGTTCACTCACATTGGTAATGGGGCTTACATATCACAGAACAAAGGGCTGGCTTTTCCAGCCCCTTTTTAAAGGCATGTGGCCAACTTTACTTGATCATCAATTAGTCAATTAACACCTGGCCACCTGCTGCATATTAGGATTCAATTAGACAGGGAGGGGGGGTCTATCCTCCCAGCCCTGCCATATCTAGCACAAACTTGTTTGTGATTTAAAAAATAAATAATGTATTTACAAACCCACCAAATGTTATTTTTAATCAAACATAAAACATATTGGGGGCTCCCGAGCGGTGCATCCATAAAGCATATTTTACAGGGGCAGGCCTCAGCCCTGCCACAGTTTGGTTCAGTGGTTTACTGGTTATTTATTTATCTAGAGTGCACTTAAGTAAATAACAATGATACCACTGTGGAGGAAACAATCAAGCTGGCCGAGGCATACGAAGATGCAGGCATGGCAGTCCGGGGAGCAAGTGCCACGCCACCGAAAGAGACTCCAGGGAATCCCATGACGAAAGCAAGTCCCAACAGCAAGAACATAAGAACATAAGAACATAAGAAAGTTTACAAACGAGAGGAGGCCATTCAGCCCATCTTGCTTGTTTGGTTGTTAGTAGCTTATTGATCCCAGAATCTCATCAAGCAGCTTCTTGAGGATCCCAGGATGTCAGCTTCAGCAACATTACTGGGGAGTTGGTTCCAGACCCTCACAATTCTCTGTGTAAAAAAGTGCCTCCTATTTTTCAGGTCAAAAAAGTCCCCTGTGTCGACACTGTCTATGCCTTTCAGGATTTTGAATGTTTGAATCAGATCGCCGCGTAGTCTTCTTTGTTCAAGACTGAATAGATTCAATTCTTTTAGCCTGTCTGCATACGACATGCCTTTTAAACCCGGGATAATTCTGGTTGCTCTTCTTTGCACTCTTTCTAGAGCAGCAATATCCTTTTTGTAACAAGGTGACCAGAACTGAACACAATATTCTAGGTGAGGTCTTACTAATGCATTGTAAAGTTTTAACATTACTTCCCTTGATTTAAATTCAATGCTCTTCACAATATAGCCGAGCATCTTGTTGGCCTTTTTTATAGCTTCCCCACATTGTCTAGATGAAGACATTTCTGAGTCAACATAAACTCTTAGGCCTTTTTCATAGTTCCCTTCTTCAATTTCAGTATCTCCCATATGATATTTATAATGCATATTTTTATTGCCTGCATGCAATACTTTACATTATTCTCTATTAAATGTAATTTGCCATGTGTCTGCCCAGTTCTGATTGCTGTCTAGATCATTTTGAATGACCTTTTCTGCTGCAACAGTGTTTGCCACTCCTATTTTTGTGTCGTCTACAAATTTACAAGTTTGCTTACTATACCACAATCTAAATCATTAATGTAGATTAGGAATAGCAGAGGACCTAATACTGATCCCTGTGGTACACCACTGGTTACCTCACTCCATTTTGAGGTTTCTCCCCTAATCCATGTGCATGCATTTCCTTGAATCCCTACTGCGTTCAGTTTGAGAATTAATCTTTTATGCGGGACTTTTTCAAAAGCTTTCTGGAAATCTAAATAAACCATGTCGTATGCTTTGCAATTATCCATTGTCAATGTTGCATCCTCAAAAAAGTCAAGCCGGTTAGTTAGACACGATCTCCCTTTCCTAAAACCATGCTGACTGTTTCCCAGGATATTGTTCCCATATAGGTAATTTTCCATTTTAGATCTTATTATAGTTTCCATAAGTTTACATACAATAGAAGTCAGGCTTATTGGTCTGTAGTTACCTGGTTCGGTTTTGTCTCCGTTTTTGTGGATCGGTATTATGTTTGCAATTTTCCAGTCTGTCAGTACAACCCCTGTGTCAAGAGACTGTTGCATGATCTTGGTTAGCGGTTTGTAAATAACTTCTTTCATTTCTCTGAGTACTATTGGGAGGATAGCATCCGGCCCAGGGGATTTGTTTATTTTAAGAGCTCCTAGTCCCTTTAACACTTCTGCCTCTGTTATGCTAAAGTTATTTAAAACTGGATAGGAACAGGTCGACATGTGGGGCATGTTGTCCATGTCCTCCTTTGTAAAAACCTGTGAAAAGTAATCATTTAATATATTTGCTATTTTTTTTTCTTCGTCTATGATTTTGCCATTTGTGTCTCTTAGACATTTAACCTCCTCTTTGCATGTTCACTTGCTGTTATAATATTGGAAAAACATTTTGGAATTGGTTTTAGCCCCCTTAGCAATATTGATTTCTATCTCTCTCTTGGCCTTTCTAACTTCCTTTTTGACTTGTGTTTGCAATTCCAAGTACTCTTTCTGTGTACTTTGTTTTTGGTCCCTTTTAAACGCTCTGAAAAGTGCCTTTTTTCGCTGAATATTTTTTTTAATTGATCTATTAAACCATTTTGGCCATTTTGTTTTAGGTAAATTCCCGAGGGGCTAACCGGAGTACGAACCAGTGGTCCCCATGGTTAGTGCCCAACTGGGTTAGAGAAACTCTCCCTACCCCACTCCTGACTAGGGGGCGGGACAATGGCAGTAATGTTTCCCCAGCGTCTCCACTTTCTTTCATTTGTTTTAGGTGCAATGAGCCGGGGCACAAGATCACCAACTGCCCACTCATGGAGTGTGAGGCCGGGCTCATACCAACACATCAACCGGCAAGTATTACAGAGAAAACGGGTGGGGGGTCTTCCTATCAGGTGACAGTGTAGGCTGGAACAAGGAGAACCCACGCATTAGTGGACTCTGTGTGTCGGTAATATCTCATTAGGCAAACGCTCCTAGGGGGTGTGTCCTGGCAGCCATTACAGTCAGCCATTGCATGTATCCATGGCGACATCAGGACATACCCTACTACAAAAATCAAATTGTGTATTCAAGAGCAGACTGTGAACATAGTCATGGCGGTCGCCAAGAATTTGGTGTATGCTGTAATCATGGGGCGGGACTGGCAATTATTTATAGCCTCACTGGGACAAGACAGGTTTGTGTGGCCACCCAAGCCCAGGTATTAAGGGAGAAATCAATTGGCAAGATTTTCCCTTTACAATCCGATCTGTTTAACCCAAAATTTTGGCCCTGAAAAACAAGATAGGAGTGGAGGATGGAGGAAGCTGAGGGAGCCAGTCATAGAGTGGAAGAAGGGGCAGCTGCAGAGAAGCCCCACGTGATGAAACAGTGGAAAAGGGGTGGGAACACAGTGTAACCTACCAGAGGTCAGCAAACCCATAGCCAATAGGGCCTATCAATCCTCTTCGTCAACAAACATGAGTTTTGGAACAGGGATACAGACATGGCGGAGAAACAGGGTAACGACCCTGACCTCCAAGTTGCTAGAGAAAGGATTTATTGTGTCAAGAGGAAAAGGATTGATAATATGATACCAATAACATTTTTGCCTGGGACCCTTCCCTGATATACGGAAATATGTGGCATCATGTTCAGAGTGCCAATTGACTGCCACAAAGGGGGTTAAGATGGTACCCTTAGTTCCACTACCATTTGTTTCTATGCCATTTGATTAGATTGGTGTATATCTCATGGGCCCTTTCAATGGTACAGAGTCAGGATATCAATTCATTTCAGTGATAGTGGACTATGGACTCGATATCCTGATTCATACAGTGACAGCTCAGTCTGTGGCGGAAGAGTTGGTAAAGCTGTTTTCTCGGGTAGATATTCAGAGGGAGATACTCACTGTCTAAGGTACAGCGTTTATAAAGCTCAGAATATTGTTAAATATGTGCTGGAACTTAGGGACCACCTTGAATTGGTCGGCTGATTGGCAAAGGAAAATATAGAAGCGGCACAGCACGTTCTGGAGCAGAGATATAATCGTAATGCTTGAATTAGATCATTTCAACCAGGTGCCGGGTGCTACTGTATCTCCCCTCAACAGTGTGTAAATTGTTTGCAAAATGGCAGGGTCCCTTTGAAGTCATTTGGAAAATTGGTACAGTAAATTATGAATTTGTTAAAACCATGGAGAGAGAGAAGTCATATTTGTTTCCCCTCTCCCTCTGGAGGCAGTTCTGGGTCCCTGCATATCCACCGAACAGCCAATGGGCATTCTGATGGGGGAGAATCTAAACCAGTTACAGAAAAGAGATCTAGAAAATGTAATACAACAATTTGGTGCTTTTTCTAAAAATCCAGATCGGACCAATTGGATAGAGCACGCCATAGTCACAGAGCCAGAAACAAGGGTGAGAGAAAAAACATACCGAGTACCAGAACAACAGCAGGAAGTGGTATGGCAAGGTGGAGGTGATGCTAAAACTTGATCGAACTGTCGCAGAACGAGTGGTGTAGTCCTGTGGTGTTGGTAACTAGCCGGACGGAACCATTAGTTTCTGCATGGACTTTTACAAGGTAAATTCCCACTCCAAGTTTGATGCATACCCCATTGACTGGGAGCGGCTCAGTTCATATCCACCCTTGATCTGACGAAGGGCTATTGGCAGATACCGTTGACAAAACAATCACGTGAGAAGACAGCTTTTTCAACACCTCAGGGTCTTTTCCAGTTCCGCATGATGCCCTTTGGCCTACACAGAGCCCCGGCAACCTTCCTGCGCCTTATGGATAAAGTGCACCAGCCTCATGGAGAGTATGCGGCTGCATATATAGATGACATAGCTCGACATGGGCGTCAATAAGGGAAGCGGGGCTCAAGGCAAACCTGGGTAAGTGCACTTTTGGAAAAGAGGAGGCAAAATACTTGGGCTATGTTCTGGGAAGGGGCAAGGTGAAGCCATTAATTAATAAGGTGCAGGCTTTGTTGGAGGCGCCCATTCCTAGGACAAAACACCAGGTTAGGTCGGTGCTGGGGCTAGCGGGTTATTATAGGCGATTTATTCCAGACTTCGCGTCTATAGCAGTCCCACTCACCGGCCTAACCAAAAAGAAAGCGCCTGAAAAGGTAAAACGGTCCACAGACTGTCAAGGGGCTTTCGATACCTTAAAAAAAATATCTGAGCCAAGCCCCAGCATTAATACGCCCAGCTTTTACCAGACCTTTTATCTTACAGACTGCTGCTTCGGAGGTCGGTCTGGGGTCCATGTTGTCCCAGGAGGTAAGGGGGGAAGAGCATCCAGTGATATTTATCAGCCACAAGCTCCTTCACAGAGAAAGAATTATGCGGTCATAGAGAAAGAATGCTTGGCCATCAAATGGGCGGCAGAAGCCCTTCATTATTACCTCCTGGGACGAACCTTCACACTGGTTACGGATCATGCCCCCCTGAGGTTCTTAACACAATGAAGGACACCAATGCACTCTTTGCAACCCTTCTCCTTTCAGGTGCAACATCGGCCAGGTAGGCTGCACAGAAATGCACATTTTTTCTCGAGAGGTGGTGGGGGGCAGGAGGTGTCCGAGTGTCTGGGGAGGGGGATGTGGCTGGATGAAGGTAAGAAGGTGGGGTAAAAACTGGCCTCCCGACAGGTGGGGACACTAGAACTATTATACCGCATGTCCGCACCAAGAAGGAGCACACCTTAAGTATAGAGTCTGCTTCCGGTGGCCATTCACTTGTAAGTGTGTTAACAACAAATTCGGATCTGTACTGGTCTTGGTTAGAGCTTCTAATTGTCAGAGTAGATGTAGGGTCATAGATATTTCTAAATGTCCACCTTTATTGGACTAAGCTAGATATTCATACCTGTTCAGATACACTGCAGAATGAAAAATCTGGTTTGGGATCTCCAGTACGATCAGAACTTTATAGAAGATGTATTTTGTAACATAGAGTATACTTAAGTAGCAAGTAATGTATACTACATTTACAGAAATAAAGACATTTATGTGGAAGCACGCCTTTACATGTTTACTTACCAGCAGGTTCTCTGGTTTGAGGTCCCTGTGCACCACATTTTTACTATGAGTGCAAGCCAGTGCCTGACAAAGGTCAATGATCATTTGAGCTGCGTTGTGTTCAGTGAACTTCACACTCTCTGTGATGGCATCAAAGAGGTCCCCTCCATGAACAAACTCCATGATCAGATAGATCTCACTATCAGTTTCGTACTCCTCCAGCAGTCTCACAACGTTTGGATGAGAGAGGCTTTTAATGATTGAGATCTCATTTTCTATCATGTGCTCCTTCCCCTTCAGTTTGGCTTTATCAATAATCTTCATGGCGTACAGCACGTCTGTGTTTCGAAGCTTGCACTCCTTCACAACTGCAAAGTTCCCATCCCCAACGGTTCGACCAATCTCATAAAAGCTCTCTATGTCACTTTGTGTTTTTATGTGTCTAGTCTTTACAGCACATATATTTGTAGAATCTTTTTTAACATCTTCTTCCTGGCTCATTGCTGGAGTTTTTTCCTTTTCTATTTTCTCAGTAGCTTCTTCCCCTTGCTCTACTTTTGCCATCTTTTTGTGAAGTTCTTTTTTTTCATTGCTGTTTTCTTTTTTAGTGGGTATTTCCTTTCTTACCTCTGCTCCAGAGCTTTGCTTTTCTGCGTGATTGTGGTAATTCTGTTGATGAATCTCATCTACTTCCCCCACTGCAGATTCATGAATTGCCGTGTTTGGTTCCTTTTGTACCTCTGGATTTTCTTCTTTTTGTACCTTCTTCCTTTCTACCTTGTGTTGTCCATGAACAGGAGACATTTCTTTGTGTTCATTATCCCTCCTGGAGCATTCCTTACAAGTCTTTTTGATGTCTTTCACATCTGCTCCCTCTTCTTTTTCTTCCTTGAAGTTTTCCTGTGATGTTCTAGAACCCCTCTGCCTTAGTTTTTTCTTTTCTGAGTGTAGGTCATCAGGCTGCTCTTTTTCCCTCCTTTGGACTTCCTTTCCAAGTGACCCATCTCTTTCTCTGGTAGCATTGCAGTGCACTTTGAGCTGTCGTTCTCTTTTACACTTTTCACAGTGTTGCACAACATAGGCGACTGTCCCTTTATCAATTATCTCTTCTCTTAGTGGGTAAATCTCCTTTGCTCCTTTCCTCTCAGTCAGCTCTTTCTGTTCTTGTTCCAATTGTTCCTTCTTCCACTTTCTGGCTTTCACTCTTTCCTCTTGCCTGGCCTTGGCCCTGACTCTTTCCAGGTTCGTACCAAGGTGTTGCTTAGCAACCTCAGACTCCTCATCAAAGCTGCTGTCTGCCTTGGAGCCCTTATAATAATTCTTGGGCTTCTGAGAACGCTCCCATTCTTTTTGAATTAGGCTCTGGGAATACGGACTATCAGGATAGAGATCCTCCAAAACCTCCTGAACTTCCTTCAGAGTCAGCTTTTCCCTTCCAGCTGCAACAAAGACATCATCGGCACGGAAGAAATCTGACACGCTACGGATTTCCCTTCCTTTGAGGCTGAACAGTTTTTTCACGCGGTCATTCTTCCATCGAGGAAAACCCAGAGCCTCTGATATGTCCGCAATGAGCTGCTCAAAGGTCTGTACAGAACGTCTGTTGAGAAGTATCGTTATCTTCCTTGGGTGTCTCCTCCCTCCCGGCTTCACCACAGTCACTACCCTTGGCCTGACTGGGCTGTCCTCTGAGTGGACTGTGTGGAAAGCATTTCCATGGTGGTGGAACTGCATATTAAAACAAGTCGGGCCGGACAAAGATTTTCCAAACGTCCTGTGGCCTATGGGTGGGTAGACAGACTGAAGTCTACTGACGCTGTTTCTTTGGTTTGTATCCTTTATAGAGATGGGGAATGAGGCTCTCTGGCCTGCAAAGTAAAACAAAAAAGCCTTGGTTAGCTATCAAATATAATATGAATATGGATTTGAGACCTGCTTTTATAACCTATTGTCCCTAATTAGCTTTTAGTAGTAGGCAACATGTAGAATGGTAAGCCAGTACTTGCACTAATGGTATAACAAAAGTGTAGTATCATCCCTGCCACAGCGAAGCAAACTTTGGTGTGGGATGGATCGCTCCAGTTATGGTCAACTACCACATAGCGCAGCCTTCATCAACATGCACTATTGTTTTTAATTGTGATACAGGTTCTATCAAAATGGAATTTGCTATACCTCTGTGTTTATTGTTGCTATAATCAAAGTCTTTTTAAACCAGTCTGCAATTACAACATATAGCTTCATAACACAGCAGTCCTAAAACATAGCTTCTGAGGCTACTCTTGGTGATTGAATTTGCCTATTGAAGAAGCATACTCTTGTGGGCAAGTGTGCCCTATGAATATAACAAAAGGCGCTACATTACATTGTCTACTGTCTTGCTACACAAGGGCAGAATTTGCATTAAGAATGAATTCCCTCAAAGCCTGTTTGGTTTGTTTACAGAACCAAAATACTCATGCATTGTTTATACGGTAAAACCTTTATTGGGACTGAAAATTGTGCTGGATTGTTATAAACAAATCTAATACTGTATCAAAAAAAGGTAAAATAACAAAAACAATTTAAACCCTTTAAAAAAACAGCTTTACCTCTGTACATACACAGAATAATAAACATAATAATGCCTCAGCAAACTTTAAACACATATGCCTCAACAAAATCTTTACCAGTTATAGCAAAAGCCTGTTTAAACCATTCCCTTAGAAAGACATTCACGTGTTCATATTGTACTTGCATGCAGGATTCAGGCACTTTTTGCTTGCATTCAGGTTCTCCATTTTGGTTTTAAGTAGCCATCTTTTCTTTACAGAATGTCTGAAGCTGTTTACCTTGCGGTTTAGAATTTTTCATTAAGATATTTTTGTGTTGGTTTTGATAAACGTTCATATTTTTTGATCAGCACACATTTTCTTTCAAGAGATACCTCGTTGTGGTGACATTTAGGGTCAATTGCAGCATACCAGTGATTTAGTTCACTTCAAGTGGACTAAAATGCGGACTAGAAAATCCTGTACTAACTGTACTAACTTAATCCTGATTGCAGCGTACCAAACAGATGATCCTGGTAACTAGTTTAACTGATCAGAACAAGTTAGACCGATAATGGTGACTAATAACCTACAGCTATAGCAAAACGTTGTACATAACCCTATAGAATTAACACATTTTGCTTCATAAGGTCGAATAAAATCTGCTAAATATTGTTACGTTAATATATTAAATCACATACCGCTTTGTAGTTTTCCATATGCTTAACAAAAAATTGACAAATGTGACAAACTGAAATCTAACATGAGATACTGTACTAGTATTTTGGCTTCCGGTATCTTTTGTGATATCATTTAGTAGTTTATTTGATTACATGGTGTTAAATAAAAGATCTAAATTATGTTCACATAGTTTCTTTTTTATTTTATTATGTCTCAATCCTAAAATTATAGGTGATGCCAAACTTTTGGCCATAGCTTTATTAACCCTTCTTTACTAATCCGATATTATTAGTTTATTTATCAGACGCCTTTATCCAAGGCGACTTACAGAGACTAGGGTGTGTGAACTATGCATCAGCTGCAGAGTCACTTACAAGTGCATCTCACCCGAAAAACGGAGCACAAGGAGGTTAAGTGACTTGCTCAGGGTCACACAATGAGTCAGTGGCTGAGGTGGGATTTGAACCGGAGACCTCCTGGTTACAAGTCCTTTTCTATATGTGGAATTGAGTGTCAGATAAATATATAAAGGGATCCCTGCACAAAAAGAACGACACATCTTTATTACATCAAACATATTTTAATAAAAATAAATACCATGTCTTTTTGTGCGCATTTCAAACTGGTAGATCATATATTTAAGCTGCCACCATTACTGCATAAGCACAGACAACTTTAATTGCGTGATAATGGCGTGTTTATAGTTAAAGCATAACTGAAATTGTATTGCGTTAAACTGAAAACAGTATCAAAGGTATTGATTACAAAGTTTATTTTAAATGTAGGGTCTATACATACGACCTTATTGTGCAAGACTTTATTCTCACAGATCTAACTGCACGACTGTGATAGACATAAGAACTGTACAGAATAAAGTTTTCAGATCTATTAGTCATTTCAGGGGGAAAATGCATCTGTCTCTGCAAAACATTTGAAGCAGTAAATGCTAAAGGACGCGCAGAGCAAGCATACTAAGTTAGTCTTATCCTTCACAGTACTAAACTAATCCACTTGAACAGGATCATCACTAATCTGATTTGGTACGCTGCAATCAGGATGTTGTTTTGTCTGATTTAGCAGATGATCCACCTGTGATGATTAACTTCTGGTATGCTGCAGTCGGGATTAGCAGGTGTACTAACTTCAGTACAATCAAGTGGAATCCACTAGTTAGAAACATCAGGTGGACTAAATTTGGTACGCTGCAACAACTGCACAATTCAGAATGTTTTAAACTTAAAAAGTAAATCACATGACCCGGATTGAACAGTCAGATTTTTATTGATTTTAGACAGAAGAAACATAAACATTGACAGGTTCTGGATTGAAGAGCGTATCACACCGTTCACTTCAATACAATAGGGATTTGATGGCAATGCAAAAATCATGAGAATTATACAGAATGCCAGTATGGAGAAGGTCTACATTAGACAGGTCTTACTGTATGTTTGTTTTTGTTGAAAAAGTTCCCATGCAATTACTGTTTCATTATAGAGCAACAAGGGAATTCAATCAACACACTTTGTATAGACCCTTCACATTCTCGTATACAGTATGTAGTGTAACAAGTTTAGACATGAAGCAAACACTCCAACATCTAAATGAAACTTGAAAGGAAAATAGTAAGTGGCTTCAAATAACATTTTCTTGTACTGTTGCCTTACTCTTTTTTTGATGTTTGCAAGCATTCAAAAGTGGTTCTTCTAGCAAATTATTCAAATGCATATGCTTTTAGAAGGGATGCAAATGTATCTGACATTTTGGTCCACAGTAAACTTAAACAGATCATAGACCCATTAAAAGACCTGCACAAAAATCCTCCTAGAAAGTGTTTTATGAATAATACCCAGTGCTGTATGTCTTTAAAATTATTCACAAAACCAAAGTTTTGTATTGGAGTGTAATACTACGGAAATAATAATAGTATACTAGCGTAGTGTAATACATTTATAAATAATTCTGAGCCATATTACTACTACTGGGTGCATGGGTTACAAAACACATTCTGAGATAACAATACATTGTTAACAATTTTGTGAACAACAACCTCTAATATATTAGAAAGGCTTTTCAAGTGCTCGCTCTTATAACAAATCTGTGTACTAGCAGCATTATTTATAGATAGATAAGGTTCTGTTTCTAATGAATTGTTCACATAGAGGAAGCCATTTAGTTCAAGTTACCCTAAAAAGGCCAATAGCTTTGAATGACAATATGGGTCAGATTCTCAAAGCTCTTTACACAAAATTGTTATTAGCACCTTTGTTTTTCATTAAAGAAAAAAGCACCCTGAAAAAACTCAGCTCAAGCATTTCATTTAGGTGTTTGTACGTATTTTAAGTTGTTTTAGAATTGTGTTTGGTGGTTTGTTTTTCCTTCCAGAATAGAATATGCAAATGACAATTTGAAATAAAAAGCTTTGAGAATCTGACCCAATGTGCTCCAAAACAGAAACATCAGCGATTTAAATATTACAACTCGAAGAGGGGGGGTGACGGGGAGGGATTTTCAAACATCAGCGTTATTGTATCGAGGTATAGAAAGGACAGCTTTAGCAGCAAGTGACTTTCAAACAGAATTTATTATATAAAATAAATCCGATAATGCTTTGAAATTGAGTCGATGAGGTTGTTAATTAACTAATTTCTCTTTAAAAAGCTTGTCGCAGGTACAAAGGTACAAAGGTAAGAACGCTTCATTATGTCTATTTTTACTGTCATGATGGTCGTGTCGTGTTGAGTTGGGGGGGATACATCTATTATATGATAATTAGGTTTTTTTTTGCTTATGACTCGTCCCATGTATATGATGTGATGACCCCCACCCCCACCCCCCCCCAGAGACGAGCGTCCCGCTGAACAGTTTCCAAATGTTGGTAAGTATGATTGGATGCCATGAAGGACCTCTTTTGAGAACATTAATTTAAAAAGCCAGTTGATGCATATGATTAATACATTTTTGTGACTATTTTGATGTTAATAAAATGTTTCAATCTTAACTAAATCGAGTTATTATTCAAATTGATTCATCTTGTTAATGGATTTAGTAAAATGTTTGTTACTTGATTGATTACTGTCTTGTTCACAGTAAAATAACGTTAAAATATGTTTTGTTGGAAATTTTAAAAACTACTTTTATGAGCGATTCAGATTTTGATGCTGATGTATTTATTTTCAAAAGGTTTTCTTTTGGTTGTGCTGCATGTTTTCTTCTTTTTTCTGGTAGGGGTGGGGGTCTACTTCATTGTCTTGCACCAAGGCCCAGTAAATCCTAGCGCTGCCACTGACCTAAGCTAAATAGGGAATGCTTTTGACATTTTTGTTCACATATAAACCTGGTGGTGGAGTAAAAGCTGTGATTAGTCAGTGCTGATTAAAACCCAGCACCCTGTGTTTGCTTACAGGAAAACATTATTTTACCAGGAAATGCCAGAGCTTTCTTTCAGGGGAGTCTCACAATACAACGTTGTAACAGGACTTGAAATACAAATGGCACATCATTCTTTTCAGCTTCGGTTTCCAGGACAACCGACAAAATAAAAAAGGGATTTGCTTTTGTGCAATTAAGCATTTAACTGACAAGGCTGTGTATACATAAGAACCTCGGGTGCTGGACCAGGGTAGTTGAATGGAGCAGGCTTTCAACAAAAACAGAATTAGCAAGCGTTAAGATCCTGGAACAGATAAGCCTTTCTTTAGTTCTTGTTATTGGGTAAATAGACCACTTTTGGCATACCCAGCATGCAATATTCCAATAAAGATATCTCCTAAAGAGGCCCAAAGCTCAAGAACCTCAAGGTCTTAACTTCCTTAATAAAGTCTAGGGGAACCTACTGCTGGGAATTTCAGCGACTGTTAGTTTGCAGAAACTTGATTGTTGTCACTGTAAATGCCACGGTTCAAAGTGTAGAAATGTCCATTTACTAGATTTTCTTGAATCACGTTTCTGTACTTCTAATTGGCTGTTGAGTACTTCACAAAGTGAGACATGGAGCACTGTTCACTTTCAGGACTCTTTAAAGGAATGTTTAGTCATTTTAAATTAATTCAAGTTTGCAGTTCAAAGCCCTTTACAGAAATGAGTGTATACTAATTTTTCAAAGCACTGCACAGAAGACTACTGTGTGATTCTTAAAAATATATAATATAGTAGTACAGTTGCTATTCTTTTTTACTTCTTTTTTTGCCTAGTTCGTTTTATCAATTCATAATACATTTATGCATGTAAAAGGGTAGCACTGCCCTTGATTTACCATAAGCAGTTACTCACTTATTACAAAGTGTCGCCGAAACAAACATCCATACTGAAAGAGATATCCTGCATAAGTATCTACCTATAAGAAAAATGACACTTCATTTTTGGCCGCTGTTGTGCAACACAAGCCTAATCTTAAGAGTTTTGTGGAAGTATCCTGTCTTACCCCGTGTACTTTAAATTATTTAATGGCGCAGAGCTGCTGAGAGAGAGAGGGTCCCTATAACTGATAGTCTCATGTGAACGTTGAGTCACTGAGATGGAAAGACAAAAATCTGATCTCTGGTATTGGTTTACAACACACAGCAGAAAAAAGGCTAGTGCAGGAGTAGTTTAGGCAGACCTTAGCAGGATTATAAAATTAGTTTTGCTGCCGACGTGTCAGGAAAGCTAGGCCCAGAAAATATAGCTACATTTGTGTATCAGATCATTTGACTTTAATATAAGACCTTGTTGACTGTCAATCTTGTTTAGATTCCCCAAAGGCATCTTTAGTCGTTGGGACCCATATACAGCCAAAGAGCTATATTTATTTAAAAATGCATGCAATTGTTCATCTGGGAAAAAGCCCTCAATACATATGCCAGTACACAGCAATTTCAACTGTATCAAAACCATTGAGAGATGAGAGTAGCTGTTAGCTGTGGCACTAGTTTTACAATGAATAAACAAAAATAATAGAACATAATAGAAATGGATTACAGTAATATGGGGAGGTGGTCCTGGCCTCTTACAGTATAGCAAGTGATTGATTGATTCGGGTGGTGCAGTAATTACTATCACTGCATCTTTTGTAAAACCCTGCAACAACTGTAAATAACATGCTAAAAAGTAACCGCAATAACATAAACTATAATGTAATAGCAGTAGGAGCTCGTGTTTTTTTTTTTTTTCTTGAACAGTTACTTTTTGATGACTAATTTAGCTAACTTAATTGGAACCTCCCTTGTATTTTAGAAATGTATTCAGACAGAAATGCACAATGTGAACTCACACTGTTAGATGTTTGATTTTCATAACCTATGTATACAAACTTGAATGATCTCAGTGGTTTTATTTAGATCCGCCACAGTTTAAATCAAACAAACAGACGTATTAGTGACATTTATTTATGCTTCCAATATATTCAATTGCAACAAACAATAAAGTAAAAGACTCCTGAATGCATCACATGCCTTGTTCTCTATACAGAACTGAAGCACCCAAGTACATTTCTACTCACCAGACTGTCTCCAGTTGGGGCTTGAGGTTGTACTGGGGCACCCTTCATGTAAAGCAGGCATTGCAGTAACAGGAGGAAAAGACAACAACAATTACATTCACACAAGCCACCAAACTTTTAATCACCTAACTTGGATCCAGGGAATCACTCAGACAGTGGCAGTTCAGACTCCCGCTCAGAAATCAACTGAAGAGCTCTAGCAGGGCTAGATACAAGAGCACCAGGAAAGATGCTTCAGCCCTGTGGGTGGAGCCACAAGCGCTAACCCAAAATAGCAACTTAACCATTGACCTCCTCTCAATTCACCTCAACGTGCAGCAGCCTCAGCGCAGCAGCAGGGTTTGCATAATAGGACCATTGCAAAGCACATGGTTAAGGAAGAGCCTGGCAACAGACACCCAAGGCAAGAACAATGTAGAGCAATTTGAATAACCAAAACCCCTTTCAAGGTTTTCCGGGATGGTTTGAAACTGCTTGGCAACCAAACGGAGTGAGGACTCATCCACAACGATGCACAAATACAGTTTTTTTTTTTTAAAATCAGGAAGGGGTCCACATCTATGAGGAATGGAATACCTCATTAAAAGAAAAGTTACCGTACAGGAAAAGGGTTTGTACTAAGTAACCTTACTTTTCATACAGATGCAGAGTTGATACAGTGCATTGTTTTTGAAAAAGGAGATTTTGGATAGCACAGCGATTTAGAAGACCCTTGTGGAAGTTTCCATTAGTAAACTATGGTAAACCATAGTAATGAACCACAGTTTAAGGCATAACAAACAATACAAATAAGCATGAGAAATTGATCATATTAACAGATTTAGTTAGCATCCATATTTACCATAGAAACACCTGCTGCTGTAACGTGGTAAACAATCAGCAGCAGTGAGCTGTTTGTTTAAAATCCATTGTGTTGTCATTGCTGGAAATGCTCTTGAAGCACATCAAGCATTTCTATCTTGTGATCTTTTCAAAGCTACCGTTACATAATAATCACAGTTATATTTAAAATCAGAAATTAGTTGATTGTATTTGTTCATCTGAATAACGGACAGCCCTATGGGTTTCAGAATTATAATATAAAGCACTTACTAGACACCAGTTTGTTAAACTTGGCAGCTCAAGCTACGTCTGCTGATGGTAACTGACATAGGCCACCTTCCAATTGGATACAGTGACATTACTGTTAAGGTAGAAACTCACTGACCCAGATCTTTAATTTCTGAAGAGTCCAGAATGATAAAGCACTATCTCAGCAGTGTTTAATTATTTACTAATATTCAGAAGCTGATACATTGACATCCTTGCCAGGCTTAAAGCTAGATATCCATTCAGATCCCTGATACAGCTGTAGAAACATAACAGGTTAATATGATTCAGCAGGTCTGGAGGCAGCTAGTCTAGTCTCTATGACAACCACAAAGATAAGGAGTGTAGCCTTTTATTCTTTGTGGTTTAAGCTTATTTTTAATTGTACTGAAGCTGCAAAATTGTAATAGAAGAGGTAAAAGGGAGTGAGCCTAGCTCAGTAACCATAGCTACACCAATAAGCAAGGCCCACAGGCTCGACCAAGTTTGACTCCCTAGAATTGCCAGGTGTTGCGGCTGATTCAATATACTTATTGTGAGTTTGGAAATCTTCAAGGGCAACCAAGAGGCTGTCTTTGTTTTGGAGTGAGTTTGTACAGTCAGTCAGGGAAAGGGAAGAGCAGGCATAACATCTTGAATGGCAATGCTGCTATCAACATCAAGCAAGCAAAGTCAGGAAAAAGGAGCTTTTTTCAACTTGAAGAAGACTCCAAAATTGTTTAAAGGACATTAAAATAGAAATAACTTCACTACCTGGGATCGTCATTAAAGAAGAGGACAACTAATGATTTAAAGACTAATTAATTAATGGACTGAATTGACCTATCAGGAATGGTCAGTTTTACTGGAAGAATTTAAGTTTTGTTAAACAAAGACTGTAAGGGGACACCGCTCTACAAGATGTCACACATGCTCAACACTGCATCAACTCTGCGAAACAAATGAGCATTCCCAATTAAACTAAAGAATAGAAAGGGTTACAGAAACTATACTTGGAGAATTAAATTAAATTTGCAAAAAAGTGGATAGTGGTGTAATGTAAAAAGGGTGTGTGCTATATTTAGTTTTCTTACAAAAAGAAAGGCTAGTTTTAATCTTCCATGAAAGTGAATTACAGCTAACAGCTAGAATAGCAAAGCGATCTATTAACTTGAATAAGGGGTGCTGAATCTTATTTTCCTAATTAAAGGATATATATTTAACAACAGATTGATGAAGAATTAAGAACTATTTTGTAATATTCTATTCATTATAATGCACTGAATTTATATTCAATTATTTACTTTCTTAAACAATTATACATACATATTCATATTATTATATTTCCTGACTTAAGAATATAATTAGTCTTACAGAATAGACTAAGTAGATGCAAGTAATGTACTGCTTTCACTTGTAATTGACATTTACACTGAGATTTTGCCTAACCAGTATTGCTAACTGAGATTAATGTGCTGATTTGTAATATTTTGATATTAACCTTTTCTCCTGCTTTTGTACCGCCTTTTATTCACAAACTTTTGTTAAAAGTTATAAAAGATATAACACTGTTGCAGGTTTTATTGTGCAATTGTTTCCTCATGATCTTGAGCTCTTTTGGGAGAAATTTGTAACTAAGCGTGCTAACTGAATTAAACCATTGGCTGGGCTTCATTGGGTAGCTAAAGACCCATTCTGCCCCACAGAGCCTCCTTCGGTTCCTTGGTGTAATTTTACAGTGTACTGTCTATTACAATGGCTGTGTTTTCAACTTGGTGTCCAAATGTACATATGTGAGACAGCCTTCTTGTCCTCCATTACATTTTCCAGTTTATCCAAAATTTGAATCTCAGATTTCTTTCCCCAATAAAGATAGCAATGTCATGATTTTGACACATCTGTTCTCCAGTTTATCCTCAATGTCTCATACTTCTGCAAACTGATAGTATACTGTATCCAATTTATAAGTACTCAATTAGAAGACTCAGAAAGCAAACAATGCAAGGGCATTCCAAAGCAGCTACCACAACTACAAAGTGTGGGTATTCATCACCAAGTTCATAGAAGGAAATGTGTGCCTTTGTAACAAGTGGAGGTAGCCTCTTACAGCAGTTTCAGGTTTTGCAGCCTTTGACTTGAATACTGAGAAGCATTATTATAATGTAGCATGAAGGATGTTGCTGTGTTTGGATACTGAATGGCTGCCACCATACTGTGTGAATCTCTGATTGGTTGGGCTAATGAAGTAAATTGGCTCACTAATAAGACCACATTATATTATGATGCATGCTTTTAACTCAGCTAAATTGTTGTCTTATATTTAATACTAGCTCTTTAATTAATCAGCAGAGCTTCCTTAAAGTTGTGAGAAAGTGATACAAAATGGTAACAAATTATAATAAAATATAAGCGCCATCTTCTAATAATGAAATGCTATGATAGTTTGGTTCAGTGGACTAGTTTGCTAGTCTACTGGACTGCTGCCTCTGTGGGAAGCTCCATTATATTTGAATTGCCTCTTTGTAATAAACCTCCCATTAAAATCAAAACAGACACACAAAAGGTATTATACAGTGACCGTGAAAGCTCCATCAAACAAGTCAAGTGCACACAAAGAAAGATTTAAATAAAGCTTGGTAATTGTGTTCACTGACTCCTTTGTGTTTTTAATATGTAACACTGGGTAGGATTCAAATTCTATGTTTCTTTTTACAAATAAACCGCTTGCTATGTTAATAACTTAAACAGGTATTCGTTACGATTAAACAAACATAAATAGCTTGGTTAGCTGGCAATCTAATTAAACCCAGGTGACCTATCAGAGGATCTCATCACCAGAAGCTGTGCTATAGAATGCCTTTTTATCACAATTGGATATGTGGTTCTATAAATGTAAAAATGTAGTCAGGATAATAAACATACTTTCAATGTCTTCATGTTTATGTAATATATTGTACTATATTTATTATATTATGTCATATATTAGAAATGTGGAACTGATAATTTTAAAGTGCTAATACATTTTACAGAGTACAGTGCTCCCTCAATATCCAATAACTAATTAATTTGGTTAATTTACTGTTAGACCATGTTGACAGCCCTGTCGTCATATATTTTCCTGTACACAATTCTTTTTCAGTTTAGATGTAAAGTAGAAAATGCATTATATGGAGGCTGTGTGGTCCAGTGGTTAAAGAAACAGGCTTGTAACCAGAAGGTCCCTGGTTCAAATCCCACCTCAACCACTAACTCATTGTGTGACCCTGAGCAAGTCATTTAACCTCCTTGTGCTCCTTGGATAAAGGTGTCTGCTAAATAATTATATGCTAATAATTATTTGTGATAGCTTTTTTTGATTTACACCCGTAATGATGGACATGAAGGTGCCAACATTCTCAAGTTTGTGGTGAGGAGCTTGATAATATTATTAGAGCTAAGTGCATGCGTTTTAAAATCTGTTAGTTTTGGGCAAATAAAATAAAATAATATTTTTCCAGATTGTCCTTACATGGGTCCTTACAGTACGACCGCTGCTAGTTTCTGTTATTGTTGCAAGTACAGTACTTTGGATCCTGTTACCATACTGTTGCCATCCCCAAACAACTCCCCACACCCTCACCTGTTCAGACTTAAGCACAGTAACAGTACCTCTTGAATCGCAGCTAACAAGGATAATGGGTCCCTATGAGTATACATTTACAATGCGGAGACACCAGTAAATAACCCTCAATCTGTCTGCTGCTGGGACTTAAAACTGTGAAAGCCTTCTTATATGAGCATGTTAGACTGCTGAGCTGCAATAAATAGATAAACACATGAAGTAGACTAAGAATGTGACAACGTCCTGCAGGTCTGTGGACAGATTTAATAAGCTTGTACTCAAGGCCTTTGTCAAGAATGTAAAGCACAGGGAAATAGCATAACACATGATAAAAGGCAGAAAGGTTAGAGCAAATTTAATTTTCATTTATTTTTACTTTATTTTTGGATGAGTCTGTGTTAAAGTGCTTTCAACTGAGTTCAGTAGCTGTTCCTTAGTTCTAGTTACCTACTGTGTACCATAGACAAATACAGAAAAGTCCAGCAGACTAGAGCTGCCAAAAAATGTCTTTATATTAGTAAACATTTATCAAAAGTGGGCATCCTAACAAAAACATTAAAAAAAAAACACATGATTTGAGTAATTGCAATAAGACCCACTCAGAATGACAAGAAAGACATCCTAAAAGGGTTAAGGCACAGTAAACAAATGAAATGAAATGTGAAGCCACTTACTCTTAAATGTTATCAAACCAGAATGAAACAACTTTGGTGCATGCTGGGTTCTGGGGTGTTTATTTCTAGTTTTCATTAACATTTGTATTGCTAGAAAAAAAAGCAAAAAAAACAAGATACACTGTGCACAGGGGCAACATCTTGCAAAGAAGCTTAATATTTTACAAACAAGTCACTGTACCTTCTGTGTCCTCACAATGCAATCCTTTCTGGTTCATTTCTTCAGGCTTTGTTTTGAAGGAGTTGATTGGCAAGGGACATCAAAAGAAAGCCCTCGAACATCAGATCTTTTTTTACAAGATAATTCAACATTGAAAGTCGAAATAATAAAAAAAATAAATTAATAAATCAATCAGCAGCAACACCTAGGAAACAACATTCAGCCCTCTGAGCAAAGTTCTCTTAGCAAACAGATTCTACTCCCTCTTTTCTTTGGTACTCAGGGGCCTCCCGGAATATTTGCTCTGGTGTTGGGTGCTTAGGGATGATACAGTGCAGCCAGGCAACCGGAATACATCAGTGGTGTGTATATTAGGCAGTGTGTACCGTTGTATCATTCATCAACACAGCGTCGTAGGAACACCATGGCTGGGCATTTTAAAAGGAGGTCACTGTATTATTGTGACCACTTTAGAGGAAACAACACATTATCACAAAGAGCCTTTCACAATGGTAAGAAGCTATCCATTTCAAATGTCAGAATTGAGTAGGATAGTTGAAGCTGAGGGTAGTGGGAGGGGCTCATCACAAAACACATTAGCAGCCAGTGTCTTCCTGTCAGTTTGATAATGAAATATGAAATTGTCACTGCCGTGCAAGTTCAAGTGTCATATACTGTAGCATGCCCCTGATTTGTTCTGACAATCACTTTGATTCTTCTTTTCAGCTTTACACTGAAAATATGTCTTAATTTAATTGGGGGAAAATGATGCATGTTGGGCTGTCAGTTACTATTCTGCTGCATGAGTGGCAAACCTGTTACCCAGATCAAACAGCAGTCTAGTATTAAAACTATAGGGTCTTGCTTGATAGAGAAAGTTGTATTATGGGATATGTTGTTAGCGGGGTTCGAATTCCACCGTCTGTAGCCATTTTTTTTTTTGTATTTTATTTATTTAATTATTTTTAAATAATACTCTTAATAATAACAAATCAGTAACCTAATACATCATGAGATCATCTGCCTCAAGAACTACGTTCTCACCACTTCCCTGAAAGGACCACCCCTCCCTCTTATTCTGGGCTACCCTCAGTCATTGGTATGCCTAATTCTTTAGTAGAATACTACGTATTTAAGGCAGTAGAAAATGCTAAACTGTATTTATAGTTTCATTTTCTTTAATTTGTTAGTTACAGGACCTAAAAGTATTTATTTTATATCTATTCTTAACAACCTAAAAGTAATTGATAAACTTTTTGCTTTAAAGTATTTAAGTAAACTATATTTATAGATATTTTCTTTCATTTTTTTGTTTCAGGGTATAAACTATTTAAAAAGTGTGTGTGTGGTTGTATATATGTTATGGTCAGGGCCGGATTAACGCATAGGCAAACTAGGGCCCAAAGTCATGGGGAGGCCCAAAATGAAAAGTGTTTTTTTTTTTTTTTTTTTTTAAAACAGATACGGAATTGCGCGCAAACTTGAAGAACTTCACTCACTGACATTTTAACCGAGTGTATCTCACTTGTGTTCACACAAAATCAAACTGGCTAACCTGGAACTTACTGTCTTGCTCACTTTCACGTGGCGACACAAGTAAATTCCAGGTCAGTAAGTTTGATTTTGCTTGAATACAGCAAACGATGTCTTAAACGATGGCCAGCAAAGCATAAACACAAGAAACGGGAAGAATAAAAATGCAAGAGGCAAAGGGGGGCATTAGAAATATTTTTACAAATCGGTGCCGAGAGCACAGAACCGCCAAGAACCTTATCCCCGCCCCTGGAGAAAGAACATTTTCTTTAACGAAGCATGTCAAAAAACACATCCGATCAACAGTAGAGCAAGGAAAGCTCACTGCCTTTGCTGTATTGGCGATTGAGAAAGAAGTAAGCCACGTTAAACTGCATTTGGCTTAAGGTTGCCAACTGTCCATTAAGGCCAGTCAGTAAAAAAAAAAGTCACATTTTAACACTAAAACGTAAATAAGAAAGAAAAGTCTGTGATTTTGAATCGAAATAAATATGGCATATTTTGTATTTCCTGCGGCTTTCCCAATCTGCTCGAATGAATATACCTACACGTTATGTGCTGGCAGTGAAAATTATCAAAAGAAAAATAGCATAGTGAACTCGGGAGACGGCTATTTTGTTATTGGAAATATGCTGGATAGCCTAGATGGAATGTATGCAATAACCAGTGACTGACTGACTTGATGGATCTTAGATGGGATCTGGCAGCTGATGAAAACTGGCACAAAACTGCGCTTTTGTATATACATAGTGGAGAGCCACGTTTCCTACACTTGCCAAGGTTGCCATTAATACATTGACCTTGCCACACAGTACTACAGAATTAGAACAAGTTTTTTCTCAGATGAACCTTGTAAAAACAGATGTAAGAAATCAATTGTCTACAGACATTCTGAATGGAATTCTGACTATCAAGACTGCTGTTAAAAACAGCACCAGCTTCAGACCAACGAAGCAAACGATCCAGTGCACAAATGTGTACACGTATGACTGTAAGAAGTGAATAAGACCTAAAGAAATGTAAGTACACAAAACTAGACTAATTTATAATGTATTTTTATTTATTGTTTCTATTTGTTTTTTAAATGTCAGTAAAAAATTAGAATGTCAGTAAAAAAAAGGTCACAGGCTCCCGAGTGGCACGTCCAGTAAAGGCGCTCCGTGTGGAGTGCAGGATGTGCCCTATAGTCTGGATGTCGCGAGTTCGAGTCCAGGCTATTCCTTTGCCGACCGAGGACAGGAGCTTCCAGGGGTCGGCGCTCAATTGGCCGCCGCCGGGGAGGGAGGGTTAGGTCGGCCAGGGTGTCCTCGGCTCACCGCGCACCAGCGACGCCTGTAGTCTGACCGGGCGCCTGCGGGCTTGCCTGTAAGCTGCCCGAGAGCTGCGTTGTCCTCTGACGCTGTAGCTCTTGGGTGGCTGCATGGTGAGTCCGCAGTGTGAAAAAAAGAGGTTGGCTGACGGCACACGCTTCAGAGGACAGCGTGTTATCGTCTTCGCCCTCCCGAGTCAGCGCAGGGGTGGTAGCAGTGAGCTGAGCCTAAAAATAATTTGCCATTCCAAATTGGGGAGAAAATAATAGAAAATAATAAAAAATAATTGGCAATGACTAAATTTTCAAAAGAAAAAAAAAAGTTAACTGTAAATCTGTATGTCAGTAAAAACAAATTGACTACACGACAATGTGCAGGTGTGTTTGTTTATTTAATATCTATTTGTGTGAACTATGGGTGACCTACAGTTAGTGGGCAAATATTGGAGCACCCTCCTATATAGAAGTATCATGTTTTTTTTTAATTGGATAACAATCAACATGGTACTCTTGTCCATATTTGAACTTTTGTATTTTTATTCAGTAAAACGTAAAAGTTGATTATCAAGCTCTGCTATGGGATTTGATGTAGGCTTCAGGTTTTTCCCAATTTTTAAAAAAAAAATATTTAGCACACCACACTCAATTGAACTGTTTCTGGCAGATTCAGTCAGTCATTCAGCAATCGTTCAATTCAGAGCAGAAAGAAGATTGGGGCCCAGAAGTGTATATTTGCCTGGGGCCCTGTGATGGGTTAATCTGGCCCTGGTTATGGTAAAAGTCAGAATCTGGTCAATCTGAAGTTTTACTGGTAAAGTTCAACATTTACTAAATAAGGTGGTAAATGTGCAACAATGATGAAGAAATAAATTGCTTTTCAGACATTTACCGGTAAATCTTATGATTTACAGAAGTGTTTTGGTAAATGCAGGTATATCATCGAAGAATGTATTCATTCCTCCATATAAATTGTGAATTAACAAAATATTCATTAATACCGAAGAATATGTTTAATTTCTGCATATACATTTTCCATTCACAAAAAAACATTGATGTTGAACAATATATGTATTTCTGCATACAAATGTTCCAGTAACGAAAAGCATTAATGTCAAACAATATATTTGTTTCTGCATACACCCTTGAAAATGGACCCTTCAGATAATTACCACTGTATTTGGTAAGTGTTGACATTTACTGGTAAAATCAGATTCTGACTTTTACCTTAACATATGTACAACCACACACACACTTTAAATATGGTCTGCAATTTCACCACAATGCCCACTTTAATCCTTCTAGTAAATGTTATCATTAATGCTTGAAAAAGAACAAGACATCAGGATAAGCATCTGAACTGAGTTCATGTCTGAACAAGACAACAGATTAACAGCATTCTTTGGGGGCTGCACAATCAGACAATTACAGATAAAGCTGAAGCAGGTGGCAGTAATCTCTGCAATCAAATTATTAATACATTCTTCACCCAGAAATCCCAAAACAATGAAAGCATTTTCCTTTTCTTTTTCATTTTGATTTCTCTTTATCTCTCTCGAGATGAGACGTAGCTGTAGAATGACAAGGTCAAGATTAAATAATCTCACTCACTTCAAGTTCAATTTAGTATGGAGCAACGGGAAGCTAAGCACTTCTCTTTTTTATGCCAATGTGTTTATGCCAAGGGCTTCTGTTGAGCCGGAGATCCGAATCTGTCCCTCATTCAGAATACAAAGCCATGCCTGTCCTGTGTAGCGCCCTGCTATGTTTTTAATTTTAAACAGCATAAACCCCATCTCACCATGTTTTGGTTTACCTGTTGTAAAGGTCACATGGGACCCTGAAACTTTAAAGACACACACCATGTCCCTGTAACTTTAAAGGCACATACAATAGGTTAGTCATCTTACAAATATATATTTTTTAAAACATTAAGCAGCTTCAAATATGAGTGGTTCGGGGTTCTCCTTCTTTACTGTTGAATTATTTTGTTACCTGGCTTTGTACTTGTCTGCATAATCCTAACTGCCAGGACTGAACAGCCTTTTCCACACCATTCAAATTTTGTGACAATAGTACCCACGCTTCTAGACAAGTAAGAGGCAGATTTAGAGAAAAAATGATAACAGAACCCAGGATCTGTTGGTATGATTGCAAATACCATAAAATATTAAGTAGAATGTAAAAAAAAAAGAAAAAAAAATAATTTGAAGCTGCTTACTCTTTAGGTCAAAAGGTTTGAAAATAGAAATGTAACCATTACCTAATGGGTATTTACCTCCTAAAGAGCCCAAAAACTGACAATATAATATTAATAATATCAAATAATATCAAAGCTGCTCTGCTGCTTGCCCTCGAGGTGATAAAAGGACTGTGCGCACAGATCTCAGACTCATTTTTCCTTCAAGCCTGCTGCAATCATGGAGGCAGCGACCTTGAAGGTTAATGGTTACATTTCTATTTCATGGAACCAGGGTTAGGATAATAATCTAATGTTCCATTTTAAGTACGAAATGTAACTATTACCTAATGTGTGAGAATACCCAAGCCATCACAAGGGCAGTATTGCAGAATGACTAGAATGCTACAAGGCTAAGCCGAAGGCTACCTTGTGTATTATCATTCGGGACCCCAGTAACAAATAGCTAGGGCTAAAAATTGAGGGAGAAACTCACCTCTATGTCTATGTTGTAAGGCTCGACCCTGAAGCCACCCTTAATACTCTAGTTCCAAAGCCAGGGTTTTGTGGATTCACGACATTCAGTCTGTAGAACCTAGTCAAGGTATGAGGAGTAGCCCACACTGCACTTGGAAATGCACCCTGGAATAAAGCCCACGTTACCATGCCCCTGGTGGAATGGGCAGTGAACTTTTCTGGAGGGGGCAAGTTGGCTCGCTCATAGGCAGTTTGTTTAGACAAGGGCTTGACCATGGGACTGTTTGAACTGCCTCCAACTTTTCGTCCTGTCAACATAATACACTAATGCCCGCACAGGACAAAGTGTATGGAGCTGCCACTCTCTATCAGACTGGAAAATGAGGTGGATGGAAAGCCTACAGTTCTACAGACTGGTTGTCATGAAATGCCTAGATAGTCTTCGGCAAAAAAGCAGGATTGGTACAAAGCTAACTTTGTCCAGGCTCCTGCAAAATTAAGCAAGCTTTTGCAATAAAGAATGCCTGCATCTCACTCACCTGCTTAGTGGAGGTGATTGCAAGTAAAAAAGCCACTTCTCTTCTAGCCTCTCTCTCTCTCTCTCTCTCTCTCTCTCTCTCTCTCTCTCTCTCTCTATATATATATATATATACATATACAGTGCCTATAGTAAGTATTCACCCCCCTTGGACGTTTTCACAGTTTGTTGTGTTACAACCTGAAATCTTGATTCATTTAAATGGGATTTGTTTTCCTTTGATTTACACAACCTACTCAACACTTTCAATGTGTGAAAAAATGGGGCGGTGAAAAAACAAATCAATTAAAAATAAAAACCTGAAAAGTCTTCATTTGATAAGTATTCACCCCCTTTGCTATGACACTCCTAAATAAGCTCAGGTGCAACGAATTGCCTTCAGAATTCACACAATAAGTTAAATGGAGTCCATCTGTGTGCATTGAAAGTGGTTCACATGATTTCAGATTAAATACACCTGTCTCTGTAAGGTCCCACAGTTGGGTAGTGCATTCAAAGCAAAGATACTACCATGAAGACCAAGGAGCTTTCAAAACAACTCTGGGATAAAGTTGTGGAAAAGCACAGATCAGAGGAGGGGTATAAAAAGATTTCAAAGGCATTGAATATCCCTTGGAGCACAGTCAAGTCGATCATTAAGAAGTGGAAGGTATACGGCACCACCCAGAATCTGCTTAGAACAGGCCGTTCTCCCAAACTGAGCAGTCGGGTAAGAAGGGCATTGGTCAGAGAAGCCAGCAAGAGGCCAATGACAACTCTGAAAGACCTACAGCGTTCCATGGCTGAGATGGAAGAAACTGTCCATGTGTCAACAATAACTGAGGTAATCCACAAATCTGGCCTGTATAGAAGAGCAAGAAAGAAGCCATTTCTGAAGAAAAAGCTCATGTAAAATCCCGCTTGGAATTTGCAAAAAGACATGAGAGACTGAAAAGATGTGGCAAAAAATTCTGTGGTCCAATGAAACAAAAATGGAACTATTTGGCCTAAATTCAAAGCGTTATGTCTGGCCCAAACCCAACACAGCATATCACCCAGGTAACACCATCCCTACTGTGAAGCATGGTGGTGGCAGCATCACGCTATGGGGCTGCTTTTCATCGGCAGGGACTGGGAAGCTTGTCAGGATAGAGGGCAAAATGGATGGAGCTAAATACAGGCAAATCCTTGAGGAAAACTTGCTTCAGTCTGCAAAAGACCCAAGACTGGGACAGAGATTCACCTTTCAGCAGGACAATGACCCCAAGCTCACAGCCAAAGTGACACTGGAGTGGCTTAAAAACAAGAAAGTGAATGTCCTAGAGTGGCCCAGTCAAAGCCCGGACTTGAATCCGATTGAGAATCTGTGGCAAGACTTGAAGATTGCTGTCCACCAACGATCCCCATCCAACTTGACAAAGCTTGAACAATTTTGTCAAGAAGAATGGGTGAATATTGCATGATCCAGATGTGCAAGCCTGGTAGAGACTTACCCCAAAAGACTCACAGCTGTAATTGCTGCCAAAGGTGGTTCTACCAAGTATTGACTCAGGGGGGTGAATACTTCTCTAACCAAGACATTTCAGTTTTTTTATTTTTCATTAACTGTTGTTTCACAATAAAAATTCTCTTGCCTCTTCAAAGTGTTGAGTAGGTTGTGTAAATCAAAGGAAAAAAATCCAATTTAAATGCATCAAGATTTCAGTTTGTAACACAACAAACTGTGAAAACGTCCAAGGAGGGTGAATACTTACTATAGGCACTGTAGTAAATTGCTGTAGTCCTTTAAGGTAATGGTTACATTTCGTACTTGAAAGACAGCTACTGATTTGAAACCTGAAATTTAAACACAGACTGCATTCTGCAAAAAGGGTGTTGTCTGTTTTGAGAACTGCATACAAGCCTGCCCTGGTATGCTTACTCTGAGAAATAAAGAGAAAACGTTTTTCTTCCCAGGTTTGCTTTTTTTCAATTTTTGGCTTTACTGTACTCGCCTCCTGGACATCAACTTTCATTAATGTAAGTGCAAGGATCATTATGTTACGTTGGCTCATTAAAGACAGTGGGGGAAAAAAAAATAGAAATGTGTTATGTGGAGATCCCCATGTCCTCAATGAGCCACTGTAATATTTCAAACGGGATGGAATACTTATAGCATGGATGTTACTTTCCTGTTTAAAAGCTTCCAGATTTTTTTAAGTATACGACATCTCCTGTTTCTGGCTAAAGAATAAATTGGTCTCTGAGGAAGTTCAGTAGAGGGAATCCATGTTGCACTAAGTGGTACTGTATGTTCAGCCACTTTGTCCAGCTTTTAGTCAAGTATTTATGGAGGGTACACAGATAATATGCAGTACAGAGTGATGTGTTGCAGAACTGTTACATTTGGGTGGGGGGGCTTTCATGTTCTGGAGAGGGATCTGTAACAATGACAATTAACAATTATTTTTCTCAACTATGTTACAAGGACATCATCCTTTTGTGTGGCTCTGTGCTGGTTCACTTCACCCAGCGTATTTATTATTAATGGATGACAATACCCATCTGTCAGTGCACACTAGGAAACAGAGGAGATAAAGTGCATGTCATGGCCAGCATTTGTCACCATTATTGAAGAGCAAAACAATAGAAACAATCACAACCACTGCTTATAGAGTGCCGAATTATCTATAGGCAACAAGACAACTGGCAATGGAAGGCCTAACAACTTCTCATCAGTAGGCAACAGCAATGTCTGAGGTGTTCAAAAACTTACGAGGCTCATGTATTAATTAGGTTTTTGCCTAGTCTAGGGTAAAAATGGTCCACCATAGATATGTGGATATTATGTAAAGAATATGTTAATAAAGACGGGATCGAAGGTTCTTAAATGACTATAAGAATATTGGGGCAGCAGTGTGGAGTAGTGGTTAGGGCTCTGGACTCTTGACCGGAGGGTCGTGGGTTCAATCCCAGGTGGGGGACATTGCTGCTGTACCCTTGAGCAAGGTATTTTACCTAGATTGCTCCAGTAAAAACCAACTGTATAAATGGGTAATTATATGTAAAAATAATGTGATATCTTGAAACAATTGTAAGTCGCCCTGGATAAGGGCGTCTGCTAAGAAATTAATAATATAAATCTATATTTTAACTTAATAAACATGAAATATGGTTTAATTTAATAATATAACATAAGCCTAGGATTCTTTAAAAATGCTCAACAATACTTATTGGACAGATAAAGAAAAGAAAACAGGACTACTTAATATTAAATGTAGTATTTATTAAAAGTTACAAAATTGGAAAAATTATTTCAAGATAAGAGCAACATTTTAAAACTTGCACCAAACATTACACAATTTTATATATCAAACACCAACAAAATAGAATCAGAAGTGTTTAAACATAATTTTAGATCAGTCCAAAGCTGAAAAAAGTTACATTTTCATAAACGTAGCGGTTTTTACAAATATTTATAACAAGGTCTTACAAATACCTGCTATAAACAAAGTAGATGTTAGGAACAAAATTCAGAAAGCAAAGTTCATTGTTTGCAGAAAAGCCTTTTTTATCTTGAATGCCAAGATTGAAGTAGCTTTCAAGATAGCGTCTTTCGTAAGCTTTGGCAATCGCACCAGGGCAGAATGGTGATTTTTCTTACGTGTGGGTGTAAAGTGTGTGGAGAGTCTGTGAGAATGTTTTTCCTGGAGAAATTATGTTTTTTATTACGAACCAAAAATAAGGTGTAACTGGATTACAGCCAAGTAAAACTTAATTTCCAATGAATACAAGAAGTCTTGTTTACATGTCACTATGATTGGTCAATGTGAAATGCAGGGCGTGTTTTTTAAGGCCATTACCACATGCCTAAATGACTGGGTAGTTTGAAAGATGGGGCTGGCTTTATATTTTATTAGTTCCTTTCCCCACCCTGCCTCTGAATGACAAATATTTGTTTAAAAGGATATAACTTGAGAATTTCTGTGAGGATCTCTAGAAGAAATTCCCACTCTTTACATACTGTGTAATACTGTGTTTTCCTTTTTGAGTTTGAAACAATTTCCGTCGGCCTAGCGAATTTGCTCACAGTTTTCTGCATTTAAGAATATGACAGTATGTGTTCATAATGATTTTAAAATCATGACACTATTAGAATAGTCTTTTAGTTCTTATTGATCCCATAGTAAAGACTAGGTGGTCCATTTGTATTGCTAACTCCACTCTATGTTGTTGTCTGCCTGTATTGTCAAATGACCTAGCTCAGCTGGAAGGAAATGGTTACTTTCTTCTTCTGTGCTGACGAGAGATAAGCAAGACTTAAAACAGACAATACCCCATCTGCTATGATAAGAATCTTCATCACCTCTTTTACCAGAGAGTTTGGAAAATAGTGTATGTTGTGAGAGTTTTGAAGTTTGAACCAGACCTGCTATAAGCCTTCTGGTTAAAAATGATGTTTAGCTTTCTAAAAAAAAAAGTCCTGTTAGAATATATTTTTATATTCAAATTAGTGCTGGGACAGATATCCAAATATCCACTAGAAATGACAAAAATACCTTGCACTTATTTACCACCTCACCTGAAGTGCCACAACAATTTTAAAAACCAAATGGCAAATGAAAAAGAGCTCTGTGTGATATGTGAGATTAATATATAAAAAAAGCAAAATATTAGGGTATCCAGGGATTTTTGGCAGATTTTTGAAGTTGCATTTGTCATGCATTCAAGCCACTTTGGTGAGGCTAAAGTGCCACATAGTTCCATCCAAGCTGGCTAGTTCTTCAACTTTGCATTCTCTGAGGATTGATCTAGAGGAAAAAGTAACAGTATGTGCTTCCACTGGCACTAGCTTGGCGCTGAGGGGTTTTGAACTTGCATGGGACTTGGGACTTCTTTGTTACGATGACACATTTGAAACTACCAAAACCTTACTTAGTTGGGTTTTAAACTGTGAATTTAGTTTTTTTCTTAAAAAGAAAATCTTCCCTGTTACAGCACTGTTTAAATACACCTGTCATTGAAGACCTCCTAAACCAAAGACTCTCAGTTGTGCCTGAAATTGACTGAATGCATCAAATAGCTTTTTCACAAATGGTTGGTCAGTCAATCAATTATCCCCCTAGGCAGGCACCACAACTTTTAAAAAACCTTTAATATCACTTTTTGGTTTTTAAAATCCAACTAAGTAAGGTTTTGGTAGTTTCAACTGTGTCATCATAACAACGAAGTCCCATGTCCCATATGCAAGTTCATAACCCCTCAGCTCCAAGCTATTAGTGCTATTAGAAGTCCACATTGTTACTTTTTCCTCTAGATCAATCCTCAGAGAATGCGCAATTGAAGAAATAGCCAGTTTGGATAGAACTATGTGCTTTAACCTCACCAAAGTGGCCATAAGGAATGATTGAATGCATGACAAATGCAACTTCAAAAATCTGCCAAAAAACCAAAATCCCCGGATACCATAATATTTTGCTTGATGCTTGCAGATCTCATTAACATCTATCCAAACATATCTTTGGGTGATTTTTTTGGCATCCCCCCACGCAAGTTATTACGGCCTAAACTTGGTACAAACAGCAAAAATCCAAATTTCAAGGGGGTTTAATGACCAGTGGTGGGACTTGAAACCAAATGTTTTTCACTGAATTTGGAAGACTGGTACCTAAGGGTCTTACAGCAATACATTTTAGGAGCCACATCCCCTACAGGGTAAAGGGTTAGGCTAGTGTCTGAAAAACCCCAGGTGAACTTTTGTAGGAAAATCTGAGCCGGACGGGCAATGGCACTGGTTGAGTTGGCATGGAATGACCCAATAATAATAATAAACCAACAGACAAACTAATGTTAATAAAACTAAAGCAAAACAACATGGTCAAAAGCTTAAATCGCTATGTACTATGAAATTAGCTGGTGGGTGTGTCTCTCAGAATGGCAGAGGCAAAAATAATGGGTGTTACTTAGGGTTAACTTAATGTTAATAAACTAACTGTTCAACTAAATTAACACATCACCCCTACACACGTTACATAATGCAGCAGCAGTATACAAGACATTCACATTATTTAACAGAATGGTGAAGCAACTCACCAAAAGGAGAAACACCAAATTGCTCATCCATTGAGAACGAATTGCTAGTTTCACCACAAGGGTGTTCTCTTAGGCGAAGTGTTCACTTAGGAAGCGTTCTTAATAAGCGGAGACTACTGTATTTACTTCAGGAATAAACAAAACACCGTTTAACTTGAACTGCTATTTGGCATCCTTTGTTTTGTAGTTAATTCACTTGGGTAAAGTAAGGCCTACATAACTTATTCTTTACTCCTGAGATATTTTTCTACTTTAACATGTTACATATTGTAACATCTTGCTGTAAAATAAAGGCACACACACAGGGGCCACACCCCCTGCCCCTATGCTGTCTCTGCCTGAGCAATATAATGGCTTTTATTTCTTTTTGAAAACGAGTGAATATCCAACGAATATTTAAATTTTGAGCAAATATCCGAACATGAAAATCCTGTGTTCGTCCCAGCACTAATTCAAATATATTATACATTGTTTTTTTTCACAAACTGCTAACGATACAAGAGATCAAAAAGAGTGGAAATGTGGACCATTCGAGTCTAAAATATACAGATATAATTTTGTAACTTGCACTGTACAAAAAATAGGCGTTGACTATTGTGAAAACCAAATAGTAAATATATGCTATAGCGTCACATGCTGGCATAAGAGATGAAACTTTAATGACAAATTATACTTTACAGCCTTCATTATTCCAATACAGATATAGCAGTACAAAGTGATCACAATGACACTTAACAAGCATTTTGTATGAAATCAACTAAAAATAATTCAAACACGTAACATTTATTCACAAACACCACATTCCTGCAAAATTTTACCTACCTACTATTGGCAACAGAAAACCTTACACAGAAATAGTACAAGTTTGTAGTCTGTCACAGTAGTTAATAAAAAAGCACATCTCACTGATTAGCAACACTATATTAAAAGAACAAAAAATAAAATAGATTTTCTCTCATATAAAAGTGCTCATTACAAAAAAGCAATTAAAAAAATAGACCTTATTGTTTGTGCTATTTAAACGATAAGGAGTACATTTACAAACCCTTCTATTTCAAAGGGTAATTAGGAACAATTTTCTTAAAGTTAAAGAATGAGAAAAAACTTTAAAATACCCAAGAAACCTTGAATAAAATGACCATGCTTTTTATTTCAAGTTTTCTATTACCTGTTAGATAACAATCCACAATAGCTTTTCAGCTTGGGATACTTAACAAAAGAAAAGAAAACATAATGCCTACTGCAGGAAATATTTTTGTGTCAGCATTAGGCTGCTTGAAACTGTTTAGAAGGCATTTACTAAAGGACATTGACCACCCTACTTGGAACCTGACTGTCTAAAGGTGATCCATGAGGTTTATAATGTGTCATTAACAGGTGCAATTAAAGCTGGTCCCAGACTGGTCTACCTTTGACAACCACTGAGGGGCTGAGGACAGCACTTCACTTACTTATAGCCTTTGCTTAGAGGGGTACTTGAAACTTGGTGTTAACGCTTTTTTTTCTTCCCAAATCTTCCCTTCTTGTTACTTTTCCTTGCCTTGCCTTTCAGTTCTTCAAATTCTTCATGCTCCTCAGCACCATCATCCTCCAAACTGTTGTCTCTCATGTCCCCAGTTTCTACAACAAGAAAATATAACAAGACTATATTAGCTAATAGTTTTTCATGGCAATATGTATTTTTCATTACATTAAACATAACCATTAGTAGAATTCGGTATTTCGAAGTAATAGTCAAATGTGCAAGTCAGCAATACAGTACATGTTTTTTTTGCAAAATGTAAGTTTGAAATAATTCAGTTCGAAAATATCCTATCAAACATTTCAACTGGAAAAAAAGTTTCACAAAAGTCTGCATATTATGGTAAAAGCTGGAAAGCTAAAAAGTAGACATTTATTGTGGCAGGACAAGATATACTGACCTTTTGCACCCCAGGACTGAATAATCTTTTTTGTCTTTGTCTGACAGAAGTATGTGAAGTAAGGCAAAGATGTCAGCACTGCCACCCCGAGCAGACTAGAGAGAGCGCACCCAGGAACAAAAGCTTGCCACAAAGGGAAATTCTCCAACAACCCCAAATTGGTAACTGGATGACCAAGAGGGCAACTGTTGCAGTTCCGGTCGAAAATATATTTTCTCTTGAAACATTTATATGGAGTAGAATAGGCTATATGTATTCATTTAATGTTGCTTTAGCTTGGTTTCCATAATTAATATAATAACAGTAAGCAACTGGATTACCTACCTTCACCATAATTATACAATCCAGTTTCAACATTTTTCAGACAATTCTGAGCGTCTTCCAGAACCTTTTTTAAACTCATAATAGGATGGTCTAATTTTTTAATACCTAAGGCAAAAAAAAGAAAATATATTTGAACCTTAACAATAAATTCAAACTCTGCAAAAGTGTAACATTTTTATATTTGCAAAAAAACAAAACAAACACATGATTTATACTTTGAACTACCCAGAACATGCTTGATACAAAACAAAGTGTTAATTAAATTATTTAGGAACCTACTTATAACATTATCTCAACGTTTATTTTATTGATGTGCTCAAAGAGCCACAGTACAAAAGACATTTACAAACATTTGTTACTAAAATGTATAACTGTGTATCTTTTAATTGAAAATCTGAAGTTATGTATAAATGACAAAACTAATTGCATTTTACCTGAATCCCAATCTTTTCTCTTGTAGATGGCCTCTATGGAAGAGTTAATGTTTTGAATGCAGCTTTTCAATTTTTCTGCCACAGTTTTTGACTGTTCTTTGGCAGAAAGATTGCTTTTTGTGCCTTCCTCTAGATCGTGAAGAATGGTTTTGGATTTGGTAATTAAAGAATCCACAGATTGCACAATATAACTCAGGTAATTCTCATAGTCCTTTTGCTTCTGTTTATGACCTGTGCTGGAGAGATGGGTTTCATAGTCTTCCTTGTCACACATTTCGTTGTCTTCAGGTATTTCCTTTTCTTCAGTGGCAAGACTTTCATCGTCCTGGGCATCTTCCATTTGGTCTTCTGAATGTTTCTTCATGTTTTTGCGGAACTTTACACCACACAGATCACACTGTGTTCTATCAATGTCTGCCTTCATGAAATGTTCAGGGTGTGAGGGTTCTGACTTTGCTTGCATTGCAGCTACTGCCCTGCACAACAAAATGCATTTTCCAATGACATCCCTCCATCTGTGCTGGATGTTCTTTCTATGCAGCTCCACCTTCAGTGTTTCATCTGCCTCTTCTTCAAACTGTTCCTCATTTTCTTTTTCATCCCTTTGGGGTTGTGGTGATAAATATATAGGCAGCAACGAGTTGGAGTATCTGTTAAGATAGACTTTCTGAAAATAAATACCCTTATAGCTATTGTCCCATTTGCAGTCCTGAAGATACTCATCATCCCTCTCTATCAACAATTCCTGAAGGCTTTCGACAACTTCTCTGATACTTCTTGAAACATTAACCTTTTCAACAATCTTTATCAGCCTTGCAGAAATTTGACTTGGCTCATCATCTTGAAGTGTCTTCAGTTTGTTTGCTGCTGTGACGAAATTCTCCCGTAGCAAGTATCCACATCTAGAATCCAAGACTTGTTCAATATTCACCAACATCACCAAACACAAGACCACTGTTCTCTCAGTTTCCCCTGAAGCAGTGTATCTCGACTCAAATGCATCCTGCAAAACATTGAATTTTTCATTTCTCTCACCACACATTACTTTGGCGAGATAGGAAAGGTGATTCTTCATTTTGAATATGGTTTTCTGGGTGTCTTTTGGATGGAAGAAATGAATGATAGAAGAAACATCTTTTCCTTTGAACATAAAGTCCCAGAAGTGGAGAAGAGCGATGTAACTCTTTGGCAAACACACAGTAAGGTTTTTGCAGAATCTCATCAGGACTGCACAGCCCAAAACAAACTGAAACTCAATTAACATGACAGTGTTTCCAATGTCTGGAATCAATGTTTTTGAACATCTCATGACCGGCACATTCATAAAGCGAAAGAATGCGTGAATGCATGTTTCAGGGTTTTCTTTGTGATACAGTTCCTGCATTGAAAGCAAAAGAAGTTGGAAGAAACACATGTGCTCCTTGCCAGCTGTCACCATGCCACGTGATCCTGACACTCTGTTGCCTGTTGACTGGTTCTTCTTCAGTTCATCCCTATACTGGTTCTCCTCATTTTTAAGGCGAAGTTCAACGTACTTCGGGTAATCAGAAAATAGAATGGAAACCTTTGTAGCCTCCAGCCACAGATCAGTACATTCTCTCCTGACACAGTCACTTTTGTTTTCAAAACACTTCAAAATGTACTCTCTGAGTACAGTCTTGTAGTGTCTGAATGGTATGGTCCGAGTTAAATTCAGGACCACTTTGCAAGCAATAGCATTGTCAGACACTGCTCGCTGGTGGAAATGCTTTGGGAAAACAGTGTTCACAAGAGATTTACACAAAGCATATGGGTCTCCTGTCAAGATATTTTGGATTTTATCCACTTCAGGAAAAGTACTCTTTTTGAACAGTATTTGAGCTTCTAACAGCAACCCATTCAGGACAGTAAGATAAACCTTTGACTGGATGGAAAATTTTGCTTCACGCCTCTGTAATGGCTTGTGGATCTCTGTGCAACCTTCTGTTTTGCACTGAAGTCCACAGATGTACTTGAAGCAAACGTCTGGGACATTCTGCCCTTGCGATTTTATTTTCTCTGCGCTTTCACAAAGTTTCCTCAATAAGTGTCTCTTCAACACAAACTTTAAATCACTTGTTTGCAACCTGTAATAGGTATCTTCGGACATCAGCTTTTCTTTTAGGCCTGGGTCACAGTCAAACATAAACTGCAGAACTCTTCCGGCTTCATTCTTTGGGATCCGACACTGACTGCTGTCCACCTGTATGATTCCATAAAAGTCATAGCAAGATTTCACCATCTCCTTTTCTTCATTAGTTGCAGGCTTTTCAAGTGCTTTGACTAAAAGCAACAGCATTTCCAGGCCTTTCAAATACAGTCCTAAAGCATATACACGTGAAAGGGGAAGTTGAAGCAAGGAACAAAGGGCTTCTGTTGCCCCCGCACTATGCCCCTCATTCACAAACAACTGGAGAGCATCCTCAACATCCTTTGAGTTCTTGTTCAATATCCCACATAGGAGTTTGACTTCAGCTGCACCATATACTTGATTTGTGTCATCAAACAACCTGCAGGCTTCTTCCAGCATCCCATTTATTTTTTCCACTTGCGGTGCTTCCAGTCTTGTTTCCCAAGACACGCTGGAGAGACTCCGTCGGGCATCAGCAAGCAAACATTCTGCTCGGAAGTCCATTTTGTTTGTAAGTTCTGCAGCTTTTATCAGGTTACCATGTTCTCTCATTAAAACAGCTGCCTCTTCCTCACGCCAAAGTGACTTTAACACATCAGCAGCTTCCTTCAAATAATTGTGTCTTTTGAAAAAGACAAGCTGGTCATCAGGGTTTAGCTTTGAAAGAGATTTAATCATTCCTGCATGATTGTCCTCTTTGTGGTATTTTACTGCAGCTTCCAGATAAAACTGATCCTTGGTGTATGGAAGCTTGATCTCAGGATTCTGTTCATACCTGAAGACAAAAAATAGGATAGAAATTAAAGTATTAATGTCTTTTTAGAACACCATCACTTCATAAAAATAAGTAAAATAAAATAGTAGAAGAAAAGTAGGAAAGTTGTGAAAGATACCTTTCCAAAGCTTCAGCAACCTCATCAAATAACTCAGCCCGGCAATACATTTTTATTACAGAGTCAAATTCACAGGCTTTTTCAAAGCACTTGGCTGATAATCTGTAGCAGCCTGCCTTTCTGTAACACACAGCTGCATCTTTCATCTGCAAAGAAATGCAGACATACATTAATGTGTTAGACAGCGCTCCAGATAATGTTTTGGGTCATTGAGTAATTTGCTCTCCAATTTTGAAAACTATGGGCCCTATTTTTGTGTATGAGCGATTTTCAAACGTGTAAGTTTAGGTGCTTCGTGGGATTTAGTCGTCCATCTATTTTAAGTTATTCACATCTAGTTAAGTTAGCTGACATGCCCCTACGTGCGATTTTCCGAAGCATTACACGTCTATTAGGCTTTTAGGACTTTCCCAGATACACCTGCTTCTACTTTAATCACTATTGTTTTAAAGATAGACAATTCACTACTGTTTTGAAAGCGAGAATGGCAGATTTATTTTTAAGTGGTTGCGGTGCAGGCAGAGAGAAGGAGAATAATGAGGAGCCAACAGATGATCAGATTATTAGTCATTTTTGACTAAATACACAAACAATATTCGATTTACGTGAGGAGTTATCAGAGGATTTGAAGAACTCCACAATGCGCAGCTTTGCCATTCAAGTGTCAGTGACGAAACCGCTGCCCTAAGATTATATGGGGGGCTTTCAAAGTATGGAGGACATTTTATGCCAAAATGAAAAATATATAAATAAATAAATAATAAATAAATAAATAAAATGTCTATATAGGTATTTATTTATTTTGACATTTACGTATTGATTTATTCATGTATTTATTTACTCCTTTATTTATCTATTTTTCATTTTGGCATAATATCCTCCATCAGAGACAACTCGGGTAGAAGCCAGTCAACCATCTCCAAAAAACAGTGACTGAAGTGAGCAAGAATAAATATATATGCTTTCCCAAAACTACATCGTTGTCACAAAAAACAAAAGAATAATTTTATATAATTGCTCTTTTTTTTGTATGGTCACAAACATTTTGGTTTTCTGTTGGTTTTTTGGGGGGTTTGCAGCTATTGTAAAGCACCCCATGTGTTTTTATTTTTTTCCAGAAATGCAAATTACCTTTACAAACTACATTTAAACGATTGAGCCCCGTCTGCTCATTACCATCCGAATTGATATTCTGCCTAGTCAATGAGCACATTAGTGTCTTCAGGTTTTGAAAATCACACCTACATTGACATGTCTAAATCCAATACCTGTAGGAGAGAATTTTGTCACCTAGACGAGCATAAGTGGTTTATATGCTTTCAACCCCTGATTACGCATTTAGTTATTTAAGGAAATCGGGGCTACCTGCCTAAAAAAAAAAAAAAAAAAAACATAACTTTACTCAATTTTGTCAGAAAGAAAATAGGGCCCTGTGTGAGTAAAAGGAGGCAGTGTGGTCTAGTGGTTAAAGAAACAGCCCTGTAACCCGGAGGTCATTGGTTCAAATCCCACCTCAGCCACTGACTCATTGTGTGACCCTGAACAAGTCACTTAACCTTGTGCTCCGTCTTTCGGGTGAGACGTAATTGTAAGTGACTCTGCAGCTGATGCATAGTTCACACCCCCTAGTCACTGTAAGTCGCCTTGGATAAAGGCGTCTGCTAAATAAACAAGTAATAATAATAATAAAATGTATTTTGGGTGAGAAAAATGCAACATTACTGTGAAGTCCTGAGTACTTTCAATAAATACTGTATTAAGTACAACCTTACAATATAAAGCTACCGACTCTCTAAAAACACAGAATATTGTATTTATTATATATATTTACCTTCCAAAAATTCGGTTGACAGATAGGTAAATTGGTAGGTTAGGTTGAGGGGGACTAAGACAGCACAGAGAAATCTAGAATCCAAAATCAAGAATACAGTTGCTTACGCACGTTGCAAGTGAGTGGATTCAACCATGCTTTTTCTTTTTTTTTTTTTTTTTTTTTTTAAATGTAGTTATTTTTTTTATTGAAAACGTATTTATCATGTGTTTCTGGCAATTCCCAGGTAGGCTACAATTAGCTGTCCCAGCATTCTGTAACTACCGCATGCAATATATTCACAATAGACCATTGAGACGCCGGGAACCAACGAAGTACAAGAAGCTTGATAACAAGCAAACTCAAGCTGTGCAGGAGAATTTCTATGCATATTCGTTACGCATTAAATTTAAATATCATACGTAATTCATATTTTTCAATGTGTAAAACACACATTATGCAGCTTATCAAGAGTGCAGGTATTAGACACATTTTCTATGCAATACTGAAATGTCAAGTAAAATGTACTACAAATTTCATAACCAAAGTACTGGATGAGTTCCACTTTTTAAAAAACAAGGGAAAGACATTTTGAGGTTGGAAGTACCAGACAATTCAGCTTGGAGGCGTCTGATATCTTGGTAAATGGCAAGATTTACAGAGGAAATGATGACCTGACAGTACCTTCCCTAGTCGCTCACACAATTGTGCACAGAGTCTGAACTCTTTTGCATTTTTTAGGCATTTCATGGACAGCTTTGGTACGTTGCATTCCAGATAAATCTTTGACAACCGTAAGTACTCCAGCTGCATTTCCCTGAAAAGAAAAGGCAACATTTTATTTATCACAATATAATACATACAACAAGCATCCAACAGTGTTAAATAGTAAAAGCCACTCTCTTCAAAGCGAATCAATCTGTATAAAACAGAAACAAGTCTGGCAGGTTTGCAGTAGGTTTTTTATAAAGTTTGGTGCAGGACTGCCCATAGTTAAACATCTAAGAAGGGATGCATAGCCTTAAATCGAACATGGCCGATGGCGGCTAACCAAAGAACACCAGAGGAATTCAACATTGCTGAGGCTGAAAAGGGATTTACCACACCACTGAATAAATGCCGCCTACTGTAGGTGAGGAACACGCAACGGAAAACTAAAACAGCAAATCTATTTTGTTTTTAAATATTTGCTAGTAAGAAGATGACTTACTTGGAACTTATTTTCTTAGAGCGCACATTGAGAACGGAATCATGTGCCAGAGCAAGTTTTTCTTTGTCTTCTGCCCCTCCTTTTTGGTAACATTTGGCAGCAACCTACAATCAATAAAGAAAAGTTAAAAGTGCTGTGTCTTCCAACACCTACGAAAAAGACTGTATTTTTTGTCACGTTATTCAACTTTGTCTTACTAAAACCTTACCTTCCAACACTGATTTTTTGCAAAGTAGTCTCCTCTTTCAACCCACTCCTGCTGTGTTGACGTTTTAACAAACATGCTGTCGTCAAGCTCTGCAATTAAATTACAATGAAATTTGTGAACGATTATTGTCAAAAGCATCTACTGTTAACTCAAGGGCCTGTTCAAAATGACCCACTGAAACTGCTATCATGTGATTGCTCTGAAGAGGATGAAACATTATCTTTGATGTCTGGGTATTAAAAGTGGCTCACTGTAAGCCCAATTTTGCTTCTTGATGTTGCATACTATATGTCACCCTAGAAGTAAATATGAAGCAAGCGAGCTGATAATGTGCAATGTCCATCTAACAACACGACCACACCAAGGGCAAATGTTTCATTATTAACTGGAAAAACAGCCATATCCTCAATACAATTATACATCTTTTTTTTCTAGCTGTAAGTAGTTGAACACTAGATGGTGCTGACTCTTACTTGTACATTATCAGATCAGCTAGTGAACTCATTTACTTACTCTAAGTAGAATACTCTCTACACAGTATTGAAAAAAATACTGTAAAGTTCAAATGAATGACTAAGAACCTAAAAAATTTGAAAATGTACGACATCTATTGGTGGTGTCAATTTGCAGAGTCAACAGAACTTTACCTGTGTTCTCATCAGTTCTGACAACCTGTACGTAGCTTCGTTTGATAAAGTATTCAAAAGTAGGTCTGCGCTTCTCTCGGTTTTCATCGAACAGCCATAGATTGACCCTCGCTCTGGTCACTGCTGTATACAGCTGTTTTAATTCTCCATTCAACATCTACAATATACAATAAACATTAATAGTCAGCAATACCCAGATAACAATAACATTCTTTTAAAGCACTCCAGGAAAAAGTATTAGCGTAATTCACGTGTATTTGAAAAAAAAATAAAAATCACAATTCACTCATTAACAACTAGATGTTTAACATCACATATAGATACATTTGTCTACAAGTTTCCCTATACAGCGGATTCTCAGGATATCATTTTCTGCTCCATATACAAAAAAGAGATGCATTTACTAAGAATTCAATACCCACCTTATGCAGATCAGCATTAAACTCCAGAGGCCTGCTTTGTGGGATACCGTTCACTTCCAGTGGTACGTCTACAAGTGGCCCACTCTCAGGTTTTTGGATATTCAAAGGGTTAAATGAGGAGATCACTCGCCATTCTTTTCCAGCCTAAAGACAGAAAACAAATTATATACACACTACCGTTCAAAAGTTTGGGGTCACTTAGAAATTTCCTTGTTTTCCATGAAAACATACATGAAATGAGTTTGAATAGGAAATATAGCAAAATGAATAGGAAATATAGTCATTGACAAGGTTAGAAATAATGATTTTTAATTGAAATAATAATTGTGTCCTTCAAACTTTGCTTTCGTCAAAGAATCCTCCATTTGCAGCAATTACAGCCTTGCAGACCTTTGGCATTCTAGTTGTCAATTTGTTGAGGTAATCTGAAAAGATTTCACCCCATGCTTCCTGAAGCACCTCCCACAAGTTGGATTGGCTTGATGGGCACTTCTTACGCACCATACGGTCAAGCTGCTCCCACAACAGCTCAATAGGTTTGAGATCCGTGACTGTGCTGGCCACTCTATTATAGACAGAATACCAGCTGACTGCTTCTTCCCTAAATAGTTCTTGCATAGTTTGGAGCTGTGCTTTGGGTCATTGTCCTGCTGTAGGAGGAAATTGGCTCCAATCAAGCGCCGTCCACAGGGTATGGCATGGCGTTGCAAAATGGAGTGATAGCCTTCCTTCTTCAAGATCCCTTTTACCCTGTACAAATCTCCCACTTTACCACCACCAAAGCACCCCCAGACCATCACATTGCCTCCACCATGCTTGACAGATGGCGTCAAGCACTCCTCATTTTCATTTGGTCTGCGTCTCACGAATGTTCTTCTTTGTGATCCGAACACCTCAAACTTAGATTCGTCTGTCCATAACACTTTTTCCAATCTTCCTCTGTCCAGTGTCTGTGTTCTTTTGCCCATCTTAATCTTTTTCTTTTTATTGGCCAGTCTGAGATATGGCTTTTTCTTTGCAACTCTGCCTAGAAGGCCAGCATCCCGAGTCGCCTCTTCACTGTTGACGTTGAGACTGGTGTTTTGCGGGTACTATTTAATGAAGCTGCCAGTTGAGGACCTGTGAGGCGCCTGTTTCTCAAACTAGACACTCTAATGTATTTGTCCTCTTGCTCAGTTGTGCAATCGGGCCTCCCACTCCTCTTTCTATTCTGGTTAGAGCCAGTTTGCTGTTCTGTGAAGGGAGTAGTACACAGCGTTGTACAAGATCTTCAGTTTCTTGGCAATTTCTCGCATGGAATAGCCTTCATTTCTCAGAACAAGAATAGACTGACGAAGTTTCAGAAGAAAGTTCTTTGTTTCTGGCCATTTTGAGCCTGTCATCGAACCCACAATTGCTGATGCTCCAGATACTCAACTAGTCTAAAGAAGGCCAGTTTTATTGCTTCTTTAATCAGCACAACAGTTTTCAGCTGTGCTAACATAATTGCAAAGGGTTTTCTAATGATCAATTAGCCTTTTAAAATGATAAACTTGGATTAGCAAACACAACGTGCCATTGGAACACAGGACTGATGGTTGCTGATAATGGGCCTCTGTACGCCTATGTAGATATTCCATTACAAATCAGCCGTTTCCAGCTACAACAGTCATTTACAACATTAACAATGTCTACACTGTATTTCTGATCAATTTGATGTTATTTTAATGGACAAAAAATTTGCTTTTCTTTCGAAAACAAGGAAATTTCTAAGTGACCCCAAACTTTTGAACGGTAGTGTATATATATATATATATATATATATATATATATATATATATAAAATAATACATGGATGAAGGCTATATTTGCATCCTGAGCCATTCGAAATAAAAGGCATAATACCACAGTAGTGATGTCAAAAAGATATTTTCCTCTAGAGGAATTATCAACTTGAACTTTGACCTGTTCAACTCCGAGACAAACACAAGATGTCTCATTTTCAATCACTTGAGAACACCCACAGTACAGAAATGTTCATTATATATACGTTAAAAAAAAAAAAAAAAAAAAATGTAAAGCTTGTACATTCATATCTCAGAGAAACAGGAGAGGAACAGGAAATTAAAACAAGCTAAAGGCAATCATCCAAATAAAGCTGTGAAGCACTAACGGATAACGACATCTGAACAGCACTGAAACACTGCGTGTAAAAAAACCCAACTGTACTGCTAAACCTCATCTTCTTTAATATTATCACCACAAGGGTATCCATGTATTATAAAAAATAATAGCTGGGCCTCTTCAGTGAGTTACAGGAAAACAATTCCATCTCAGGTTTCTGTCAGTTTATAAATTACTCGTAATTTATGATGTCACAGAAACCCTTGATGTAATTATTTTCCTGTAACTCATTGAAGCTCATCCACAGCAGTGTGGAGTAGTGGTTTGGGCTCTGGACTCTTGACTGGAGGGTTGTGGGTTCAATCCCAGGCAGGGGACACTGCTGCTGAGCCCTTGAGCAAGGTACCTACCTAGATTGCTCCAGTAAAAACCCAACTGTATAAATGGGTAATTGTAAGCAAAAATATTGTGTCTGTTAAGAAATAAATAATAATAATAATAATAATACACACACACTTGGTGACACACAGTATTATCTTGACATAACACAATTTTGTTTTACTTGTTACCTGTCCTTAATGCTGGGATGTAAATAAGACTGTTGTTGCGTAGAAGTTTCACCCATTCTAGGTTTTAATATGCTCTTGATTGGCTCTAGTGTATAGTTAACAAGCTCAAGTGTGTCTTATTAAAGTCATAGTAAAACCAAGAATAGATCAAAGTGATATGCAAAGAGAGTCATTTCCATCCCTGTTAACGTGCCATCTCATAGAAGGATACAACAACCACCATAGGTACTTAAGAACCTCACCTCAGAATCTGTGAAGAAGTTATAGAGCAGCACATCATCAAACTCCAGACCTTTGGCTTCATAGATTGTAAGAACCAGAGCCAAATGTAACTCTTCAGGAATGGTTTCTTTTGCTGTTTCATTGGCTACAAGTATCACCTAAAGTAAAGGAAATGTAGATAACTCTCAAATTGGCATCAACAATACTGTGAACAAAAGTGTAAAGTAGATCCTGTTAAATAAACTGTTCCTCTCCTGTAGCTACATGAACAACTCCTAATAATAAACCTACAGTGTTACAGTTCTAGACTTACTCATGCTCTGAGTAGTGCAGTCAGTTCAGAGTTTAGCAGTGGGCTATATGCTCAAATTCCTGGCACCTGGTCATTTCAATAATATACTTACCTAAACAAGGGGTGTCACGAAACCCCAGGAATGGGTGCATGATTTTGTATGTGTTTAAAAACAAGCACAAAGTCTTAAAAAACAACACCTGGTGTCACACAGCAACATTTATGATGAACTGTCTTGAAATTGAGTTACTTTAGAACAATAAGGATCACAAACCTGATGAGCCCCAAACTCAATGGGCTGTGACTTCCTCTTGTTCCCTCTGAGTAAAATTGCCAGGTCACTAACACTGCAAGACTCCAATAGTGTGGGCTTGGGTCCATCGAAAAGTCCCCGGTCCCTTGGCAATCGGTCGAATGACTCCGGAAAGAAGTGCTGAAGCAGGTCCACAACACCAGATGCCAAATACAGAATCCCTTCAATTAAACAGGAGATATAAACAGGGTTGGCTATGTTACGTAGAGAGGTAGAGACAGGAAAATAGAGGGGAAATTTACTTCAAACACAGGTTTACATGCATCTACAACGTTACTCCTTCAAATTACACTTTCCTACCACTCAGTGTGCAAATTTTGTTTTCAATATCAACAACTTCACCTACCTGAATGTGATCTGTAGTTCTGATACAGCTGATAAATCCTTTTCGGTTTTCTGACAGTGAAGTGTTTCTTTTTGTCAGTGTTGCTTTTGCTGGCATAGTAGAACAGTGACCTCAGATCACTGAACCGAAAGGCGACTCCCTTCATTATGCTCTGTGCTGTGTCTCCAGTAAGGAACATGGCGTTAGGGTCATTGATGACTTTCATGAGAAGTGTAAGTTCAGCTTGGGTGAAATCTTGGATCTCGTCCCCGTAAAGCTCATGTATTGACCATGATATCTCATCGAGTTTTGCAAACCTTTGGGACAGGTTGTACAGAACATCTTCTTCATCGAAGAAGCCTCGCTGTGATTTGATTTGCTGGTACAGACGAAAGAGACGATAAATTTCACTTCTGTCCTCCTGGAAGTTTGGGGCTCGCTTCCTACCTAATTTGATGTACTCTTCTTCCGTAAGCATACCATCAGAACTGTTGAATGCCTCAAAAGAGCCTTTTAAGAAGGATTTGATTTCCTTCCAAACCAAAGCTGGGTTACAGGGATGTTTGCCCTTGACCATTTTAGGCCAAATTTCTGAAGAAAAAATGTCATATGTCACAAAGAGGCGTGGGTCAGTTTCTTTCACCTGAATTTCTGTGACCTTTTCTTCATCACCAAGTTCATCTTCAAACTCATCTTCCTCTTCATCTTCTATCAATTCTGGAAGCATCAGATCATCCAGAGCAGACCAACCCACAATATTCCTTTTCAGGCTGCCATCCGGATTTCTTGGAAAGAAAGGGTGAGGCATTGATGCATCCAGGAGTAACAGAAATTGCTTGGAAGTGATAAAGAGGGGGAAGTGCTCATCCTGAATATCCTGCAGCCTGTATATGTTGGGTTCTAATGGTCTGAAGTGGCTGGTGGCCTTCATGGACTTGCTCAACTCAATGAAGTTCTTTTGTACTTCTTTGCACAAAACATGATTTTTGGTAACAAAGACCTGATGTAAATGCTCGAGTTGGGTAGAATCTTCTTGAACAACATCATCGACATCTGGTTCCAAGCCATCTTCACATACCGAAATCATTGCACAGCAAGCAGAGTCACTGCTTTCATCTTCGTCTTCACTTGATGCAGTGTCACTGTCACCACTTCTAGACGTCAGACGTCCAGCTTCATTTGCTGCCACCACCGCTATCGCTTCAGCAGTGTCAACATCATGGTCTTGGACAGGTTGTCTTTTCTGCCGCATTGGTTTACCAAGCAAAGGTTCACCAGCCTGCTCTGCATTTACCCAGTATTTCTGGTACTGCTTCCATAGCCTAAAGAGGCAGCAAGTGGTTTTGCCTGTTCCGCTTCTCCCTATCAAGATAATTGCTTCCATGGGCTTTGGATTGAGGTCTATTATTGCATATTCCAATTCCCCAACTCTGAAAGGGTACTCGACTTTAGTGTCCATGTTACGGATAATGTTGAGTGCCATGTTTGTGCTGAAACTATGAAACTTCATTATATTGTATTCCGTTTCCACTGCACTAGCTGGTGGAAAATATTTTGCAATCTTATTCTCCTCCACATTGTGACTGTCAACATATTCCACATAGCAAAGTGGAATGCACTTCTCTGTGTTGAGGTTTGATGAGAGCTTAGCTCTGTTTAGGCCTTTGAGCTTTTTCTTCAAGATGCATGATGAACCACGGTTGAAAGCCTGGCAGATTATATTAATGGCATGTTTGAGTTTGTCATGATCAGTAACAATATCCCACACTCGAATCATTTCACTGTAAACCTTTCCAGTGGCCCCTTCTGTACAATGAGATGACTGCTCTGTCTCGATAATCTTCTCTGGATTTTCACTGCAGCGGGGAGAGAAATCTATTGCAAGTTCCCATAGCATCCTCGCTCCCTTGTCTAGCTTGGCTTCATAGAGTTTAATTTCACTATTTGAATACTTGAGTTTCTTCTGAAGACTTGACGTCCATTCTCCATTTCCAAGCTGCTGAATGACTTGTACAATTTTTGCTTTCATGTGCAGCGAAACATCCTTGCTGGCGATCTTCTTCAATACGTCAGATGTGCATTCGATCTCCCACGTCATGTTGTCTATGTCCAGTAACTGAAGGCAATTTTTCTCCAGTATTTCATAAGGCTGGGTTTCTTCCACCACTGACTCAGCCTCTATGACTTCCAGTACACCACGTTCTACAGCAGACTCTTCAATGCTGTCAGAAATCCCAGCTTTGTCTGAAGTGCAGGTGTGTTGTTCTAAGATTGCTTTTGAAGGTTTAGATACCGAGGTACTGGCGTTGGTAGAAACACTTGCCCATTCCACAAGCTGAATCATTGTCTCTATCTCGTACACAAAGCTTTCTCTGACTGTACACGGTTTACATTCCTCTTCAACTGGCTGGACCTGCCCACAACCTTCAGGTTTCCCTACTGTGTCTTGTTCTCCCATCTGATGTGTTGCTGTTGGTTTTGAATTTTTACTGTTGATCAGGGATTTGACTGGCTTTGAGCGTTGAGATTTGAGATTGGATTCCTGTTTTTTTTTGTTTTTCGTCTGCGCTTTATTCCAGTATAGAAGTCTTGGGTCCTTCCCACTAACTTTAAAGGTTGCCTCCTTCTTGAGATTATTTTTTATTTTTATGTTTATATCAAACTTTGACAACATATCCATAATTTCTTCAAGGTGCCGAGAGTAATTTGTTTGGAAGATGACATGTAGTAACGTGTTGCCTTCACTGTCTTGTACATTTGGATCCAGGCAGCCATACGTAGCTGTGTCTTTGCTGTACTTTTCAAGAAGATATTTCAGAATGTGCAAGCCAAACTCATCTAAAATAGAAAAATAATTGTGGGAGTATAAGCATTCTTAAGACATTATAAAGCAAACATATTGCAGGTACATACTTCATAGTCCTTTATATAATGTTTTGTTGACTTGGTAAAACCCTATGCTCAAAACAAAGATTAAGAAGCATGAACAAAAATTAAAAAAGAACTACTGCTAAACTCATTCACTAAACAGCAGTAACATGTTTTGCACACAGTAAGCCCCTTTACTGCATGTTTTGTACACCTGCTGTATTCACTAAGCAGTGGCAGGCAACCTAGCGTGTGGAAAAAGTACCGCATTTGAGTCATTTAAATAATGAATAATGTTAATAGGTGGAAAAGTATGCAAATGACATCACAAAATACAGCGAGGGAGGTACTTACCTTTTCTTTTCGAGCTTATATATATATGTGTGTGTATATATATATATATATATATATATATATATATATATATATATATATATATATATATATACACACACACACACTAGAATCATTTAGCTTGCTTGATTTGTGCATATAATTAGCTTTGTGAATAGAGCGACCACTACTTCATTTTTGCGCATGGTGTGGCTTCCCCCTGCCACGCAGTAATTCTAGTCATTTAGTGAATGAGGCCCTTGGAGTCTATTATTATCTTCACAATATAGTTCAATTTCAGATAGCCAGTATATATAAGTTGTAACATCCAACTGATCTCAAAAAGTGGCCTTTACCTTTTTTTTCCAAAGCAATATAGAGAGCTGCATGAAGAGGTGTATCTCCAGCGAATATAGAAACACCTTGCAGACTGGCCCCCTTTTCAAGCAGAAGATGTGCCAGTTTATAGTCTTCCCTCTTAAAGCAGAGCTCAACTGGCGATTCTTCCACTGCCCCATATCCATTTGGAGAGGCTGGTGAGAAAAGAACATAACCTTTACATAACATTGTAAAAATAAATAATAATTTTGATTGTTTCTAACTGAAAGTACCATTTTCTCAACTGTGGCAAGGTTAAAGGGTACATAAGGACCTTTTTATGTTCCCATGTGTTGCTACAACTGTTTACGTAAGGTCTGTGTGTTGTTTTAAATTCTTTTTTTTTTTCTTTTTACATTTTGACCACTTTAAAAACTTTTAAATTGCATTCCCTGCCTCAAGATGGCTTCCCATGTACCCGCATGGACCTCTACATATGCGAGTAGGAGGATGATGGGAAATGTAGTTCTGAGACACACACACACACACATCTTACGTAAACAGTTGTAGCAACACATGGGAACATGTAACACAATAAAATAAAAAGGTCCTTATGTACCCTTTAAAGAAGTCAAAGCTTTGCTACAAATGTTTTATTCACAAGAAGAATAAATTAGGGGAAACAAAACTTGCCATGGGTTTCTGTGGATTGGTTTTCTCCATGGTAAATGGGCAAGAAAGCACAGCGTCAACGTGACAGGTTACCAGGGAGCTGCCAGATTTTTTTATTTTTTTTATTTTTTTAAATAATTTAGTCGTTGCCAATTATTTTTTATTATTTTCTCCCCAATTTGAAATGGACAATTATTTTTAGGCTCAGCTCACCGCTACCACCCCTACGCTGACTCGGGAGGGTGAAGACGAACACACGCTGTCCTCCTGCTGCAGCCGCCAGCCGACCGCTTTTTTTCACACTGCGGACTCACCATGCAGCCACCCAAGAGCTACAGCGTCGGAGGACAACGCAGCTCTCGGGCAGCTTACAGGCAAGCCCGCAGGTGCCCGGCCAGACTACAGGGATCGCTGGTGCGTAGTGAGCCGAGGACACCCTGGCCGACCTAACCCTCCTGCCCTCAGACGGCGCGCCCAATTGAGTGCCGCCCCCTGGAAGCTCCCGTCCTCGGTCGGCAAAGGAATAGCCTGGACTCGAAGCGGCGACGTCCAGACTATAGGGCACAACCTGCACACCACGCATGCCTTTACTGGATGCGCCACTCGGGAGCCCACAGCTGCTTGATGTTTAAGGTTTAACTGCAATCTTCTCTATTCTGTGAATCAATTTTATTTAAAGTGTCTATAGCTATCAAAATAATTCCCTAAATCGTACCCGTCATGCCTCTCCATCTTATTTGCCCACTCATTGGTGCAGTTTTAAAAGATTCTGTGTGCTGCACTATGTTATAGAAGGTTCTCAGTTTGCTTGTCCTACTTTTTGTTACTGTTTCACCTCTGAGGTAATTTGACCTCAGCAGTGTCTTTGATGCCAAAGCATGGAACTGGCTACAATGCATGCATAATGACAGGAAAGAAGGCTTTGAGGTGGTAAGGCAGTTTCATGTTCCATGTGAAATGACCAAGTGAATGCAACTCTACCTAAAGCATGGCTTAGAAACAGACTTCTTTAGCCTAGAGTAGTACCAGATACCATCTCTTAAAAAGGTTTGCTTTAAAATGCGTTTCTATCAAAACTACAACATTGAGACCTGAAATGATTCTGTTAACCACAACAATATAACCCCTTTACCTCCTTTTTCAAGAAGACAGGAAACAAGTGGGATTCTCTGGTTATCAAACTTGGTGAAATGAGGAATGTAGTGGCACAGGTTTATGTCAGACAGGCTGAAGGTAGGAAAGAGGCCTCCCCCTTTTCTTTTCAGTTCATCACTTCTACCCGTCAGAACCAGGAGAGTTTCGTGCCACTTCTTCCTTTCAAGACTCTGCTTGACGAAGCTCTTTGAAAAGCTGACATCTACATTGCAAATGATTTCAAGAGGAATTTCTGGGGGGGAGGAGAGGGAAAGAAAACTTTAGGCTAATATACACAGTGTTCGAAATTTGCACCCACATGCCAAATGCAGATTGATTTGATCTGGGGCAGGTACATTTTACATACTAACACCTCCCAGTGGCTCATCCGTTTTTATTGTTGGTTTCTTTTGGTGCCCAAGGATGTAGGATGTGGGGGTGTGGCAATGTACCCCACCCCTGTGTGCATTTGTGTGTTATATGTTGCATGTAGTGTGTTAATGTTGGTGTATTGTAGTTGGTAGATGGGATATAATGTGGGTAATGAGCACGAGTGTTTAAAATGTATAATTGTATTTAGGCACAGGGATTGCACTTCACTTCACATGCATTTAAAGTATGTAATAATATGTGAGCACTGGGTTGCACAGAATTAGTTCACGTGCTGGGATTCAAGTGAATAATTAATTAGTAATTGAATCCCGGCACAACAGTAAATATAGATGCACGTTTTACTCACTCGGGGTTGGGTGTTCGGTGAGTAGTGAACGGGAGAGAGAGGAGGAGAAATAAAGTATATTAATAACAATTGCTATTGCGTGCTGGTCGGACCAGCACAATACTTTGTCTGTTAGTCCACCATTTGTTTAAGTGTTAGTCCGTTTTGTTTGTCTATCTTTTATTTGTTTCATTAAAACACTGAGCGCAGCAACTGCGTCTCAGTTTCAACTCCAGTGCTGTCTGTCTGTGTGTTTCTTTCTGGCCTGACATCATCCCTACAGCTAGCCTGTCACAGGGTGCTAGAGGTACAAATTGTTCTCTTATTAATCTTAGTTCATGTATGAACATGGTAGATCTGCACAGCCTGCAATAACGTCGTGAATCAACTGTTTCAACCAATGTAGTATTTCAGTCTATCAGCACCAAGCATTCCCCTGCGTTTACTTTCCAATCGTCTCGTAGCAGCTGGTTTTGCTGTGATGTTTGTTCTCCACAATGTCCGATTTAAAACATGGAAAATATTCTGTAACATCCTGCACCGCAATTAAAAGGAGCCTGAGTAAATAATATTTTAATTGTTAACATATGTTAATATATCTATCAATACACGTTTATATTATAACAGCGCTGTTCCTTTTCACTTTTAAGCACTAATCCACATTCTTAGACATTTATGTTAGTTTAATTGAATTAAACCAAAGTTGTGGAAGGTAATCGTCCTCTGTATTTGTAGTGCTGCTGTATTCTCTGGCATGTACTATTTATTCAGTACATTGTACGCCTTTTGTAACTGTTACTGTAGTATTCAAAATGTTTTAATCAACACACATGTAAAATGAAATAATCAATGTTAAAATGTAGCCACAGCATAAAATCTCCAGTAGTATATAGTTTCTTTAGCAAGTGTCTATATCTGTGTATAAGTTACAGTAGCGACAAGCACGATTTGAAATGTTCTTGTTAATTTTAATACTTTAGTTCCTATAATGTTTTCTTATGGACAGTCAAATATGAATTAATGTTGTATTTGACAGCTATGACATTCCACTACTGTTTTTAAAAGTATATTTGAATAAAAGTTGACTTTTGCAATTCTATTTTTACTATAGTTGTTGAAAATATTTTAATGCTTGTTGTTTTTGAATAATTACTGCAATAGTATTCTGTAATGGAATGTATACAACAGTTCAATTTGTGAATATATATCTATTAATGAAACGTGTTGAATAGAAGGATGGAATAAAATCAGCTTTGTAGTGCTGAAGATTAATAAAAAAGTACTATATTTGTAATTTACTATTGAAAGAAAAAAAGATAATTTTAGATGGGACAGTGTACATGTTTGGTATGTTGCATTTCCAAAAAAAAGAAGAAGAAATGATCTCTCAGAAGTAGCAAAAAGCAAATTTCAAGCTAACTATCAAGGGAATCCCACACTGAAACATAGTGGTTTGCTTTTTTACTTTATTTTTCTCTTTATGACCTGTTTATGACCTGTTCAATGGCCACAATTAATGTCATTTTTACATGTTCCAATAGTTGCTTGTTTTTGCCGTTCCCTTATTTCATATACTGTATTAAACATACATTGCAACACAATGTATGTTTATCTATCAATAAACATTATACTGGGCTAGTAGAATGTGTGTGGGGCTCGTGGATTATTCCATCCATTAGAGTGGATGGCTAGTGGATGAAAAGCTAATTCAAGCCTGGCATATATTTGAATATACTTTTTTTTTTAAAAAGGTCACTTAAGCAAACAATAGCATAACATTTAATGCACTTGGCTGTGAAAACCAGTTGGACAAATAATAAAAATGTACCAGAACTGTTTTGTTTGTCCAAAAGGGAAACTTGCCTTAGTTTGCCTGCTAAGTCTACAATATGTAGCAATATTGCTAGATGCTGCCATCTAGTGAAAGGAGTAAGAACTACATGTCACCGAACAATTGGTATCAATTGCGTAACATTTTAGGGCTTATAGGTTGTGATCAATGATTATGAAATAAAGAGTGTGGTTTGAGTCATTCATGTAGCCAGATGTTAAAAATATATGTGGCAGTGAAACTGTAATTTCACTCCTGTAATGGAACTTGACTTTTTCTTTTTACCAAATATGAAGACAATTTCTCAAACAGTGTTGTCTCGTACTCATGCAGAAATCAAAAGTCCAACCTGAACATGTGGAAAGGTGCTGCATGAGGGGATGCACTTCTGGTCTGTCGAGCAAATGTTGAATATGTTTCTTATTATTCGCCGTGCAGAACTGAGCAAAGTGTGCAACTGCTTCTTCAAAGGTCATGCTCTTAGCATTGCTGGTTGTTTCTCCTTCATATGAAAAAGAAGCTGGGGAAAAAAATGGGATCATTGGAATAAAGGTGTACCATGGGTTTTGTTTCCAATATCCACAGGATGAACCTCAATCAGAATGCAGCAGTTTACCTATGGTGTTTTAAAATAATATCTATTTATCAGGAAACCCCACAATTCTTAACACAATAAAAACACAAGGGAATATTAAAGCTAACAAGAGCAACTTGGACTTCAAAGCATTGGATAAGCTATCCTTTAACTCAGGTTCTCGATAGTTTGTTGTTCAGTTGCTTATTCCTACCTGCAGATTGCTGCAAGGTGACTCTGGGTGTCTGCTTCTTAATTGCTTCCAGAGCTTTGAAGTTCTTATTTTTCTTTAGATAATCAGCTGCTAGCTTTTTTTGCCTATCAGCAATGTTTGGATTAGCCCCCATTCTCAGCAGCATCTCTACATGATCTGTCTGGCCTGTGAACACAAGAGAGTTTTAGCAATACCTGAACCATTTCTAATCACACAAAAACTTTTTAACACTAGCATGCAAAAATACATACATTTCTGTGAGTATCTTCGATCACTCGGAAAAGAAGCAACAATGTGCAAAAGCGTGGCACCATTCCTATTCTGCTCGTTGATCCGGTGTCGCAGAGCTGGTTTCTGAGTGAGCACCATCTTTATCAGTTCGTTTTCCCCTTGATTTAAAATGAGTTAATCAGAAATTGGCTTGGTACATCCAAAAAATCCCAACAAAACATACATAGGGTCCATTAGGCTTGAAGCTGAAGTCTACTCACCTGATTTGATTGACAGTGCCATAATGGCATGAAGTGGGAAATCACCAATACTCTCTATGCTGGCACCATGGCTTACAAGCCACTTGAACAACAGCGGTAACCAATCGATTCTGTAGTATTGGCTGGGTGTATCAAGAACGTGTTGCTGCAAAATAAAACCACAAACATTAAAGACTAAAATTGTAGCAAAAAAAAAAAGAAACAAATATATATCTTTCTTTTTTATCCACCGTCCCCCTATATGTTTATGATATTTATAGTTTTTAATGCAATTACTCAATGTATTATTATTTTTCTTTATTTACATCACTTTATCTCAATTCAGGAGCTGCTCTTAAGTTGATCAACCAGTGTCTTTATTGAAGTAAGAGCTAGCCCTCGTCACCTGCCACTTTAGAAACAATTCTTGAAAGTCTATTTTCAAAATGGCCGCTCCAGTGCACTGGGGTTTGAGATCTGTCCTCTAAATTACTGCAGCAATTAAAAAAAAAAAAAAAAAAGTGCTCTGGCTTTTCTGTTCTGCACGACATTATGGATCGTTATTGCTGTGTTACCTGTTTCACAATGTGGGCAATAATCCTTACACTATCAGATCAGTGCACTATAACAGACCTTTTGAAAAGAGCTTTTAAACAGACTTTAAAGTTATAAGTGTAAAAAGTTGTCAGGATGTTAACAATGAAAACAAAAATTACAGGCACGTTATTTAAACAGTTAAACAGCCAGCAATTTCAAACCTGACGAGACGGTATAACCAGACACACTCTGTCAATGACAGGCCACGAACTGGGAGACGTGTGGCTTCTAGGGCCCGGAGACCACTGAACAGGCAGATGCTTATCCAGGCACTACAAGAGGAATGGGCCAGGATTCCACAAGACAATATCGGAAACCTGGTGCAAAGCATGCGTCGCAGATGTACTGCTTGTATTGCTTCCTACGGTGGCCACACACGCGACTAGCCTGTGACTTTCACAGTATCCCCCGTCCCACCATAACTTCAGACAGTAAAATGTCAATTGTTAATCAGCACAATAAAAAGTCACTGCACCTGCTCTGAAACAGAGTTTGTCATTTTTCGAGCACATTTAGAGAATTTTATCCAAATGTGAGTGATAAGTGTAAGTGATACGTTTCTTTTGATGCTCAGAATAACTGAAGAAAAGCTCTTGAAGTCATTGAAATAATAGCCACTAATAATGATTAAACATCATTAAACGGTAAAGGTAAGGGGGAATTTAAAATAAATATGTATTATTGGAAGCTACTTATTTTTTAAAAACAACTGAGATCCCCTGATTTTGATATTAATAAATAACGTGTTCTAATGAATGTCCTTAGAAAGTCTCATCACAAGAAATTAATTTTTTGTGAACCTACCTCAAAGAGGCTCTTCATGGAAATTTGAGACGCACTGAGATCATTTGGTAACAGGTTCATTCCCACTTGGATTAAAACCTGCAAATGCTGGACACAAAAAGAGTAGTCAGAAACAGTGTAAAGATGTAATGTAATTTACATTTTAAACTTTAAAGTCAAGATCAACAGTACTTGTTAGTAACACGTGTAACGTGTTAAAAAGACTGGTGTCATTGATATGTCCAGCAGTTAAAACCATGTGGCAGTGATACATTTATTTTTACTGGACATTTAGCATACAACGCCTATATAACCCTGCAAATATGAAGTCAGTACCTGAAGTTAGAACTTGAATACTATGTCTAGATTCATTTGTTACTCAAATTCATTGGATTTTTTTTTTATCCAATTACCTACTGTACCAGACACTGTCAACGTGTTTACAAACTGTCAGACTTTAAATAACAACATGATAACTGCATTATTTTTTTATTTTTTATTTAGTAGTCGCCAATTGTTTTTTTATCATTTTTCTCCCAATTTAGAATAGCCAATTATTTTTAGGCTTAGCTTACCACTACCATCCCCGCGCTGACTCGAGAGGGTGAAGACGAACACACGCTGTCCTCCGAAGTGTGTGCCATCAGCCGACCGCTTCTATTCACACTGCAGACCCACCATGTAGCTACCTCACAGCTACAGCGTCGGAGGACAACACAGCTCTGGGCAGCTTACAGTCAAAACTGCAGGCGCCCGGCCAGACTACAGGGGTCACCCTGGCCAACCTAAGACCCCCGGCAGCCGCCAATTGTGCACCACCCCCTGGGAACTCCCATCCACGATCGGCAGTGGAATAGCCTGGACTCGAAACAGCAACGTCCAGGCTATAGGGCCCATCCTGCATTTCACGCAGAGCGCCTTTACCGGATGCGCCACTCGGGAGCATCGCATTACAATAATTTTAATGTCAAGACTTACCTGCCATAAGTTTTTCCTGGCTATTTTTTCAATAACTAGTTTCCATATGTCAGTGTTGTATCTTTTTTGTAACACTGATACAAGAACCTGATAAAACAGGCCCCCTTAAAAGGAAAAAGACATTAATAAAAACAAGTTAAAAGATGGCAACAACAGTAAAGAAACACAACATTTGCATCTAATAGATTTATTACCGTATTCCTTTGAATAAAGACTCACTTTTTAAACCAATTTGTTCTCAAAAATGGCCTGTGTTCTAAATTCAAGTATAGTAATGCGTGTATCACAAACAAAATACATGATTGCCCGACAAAAACAGGAACATGACTGACATTTTCAAAGAAGCATCATTAGCTTCCTAAGTAATTCACAGAGATGCGTTTACAAGATCAGCATTTTGTTATTAGATTAGTTCTATCAAACAGTACCAGCTTGGCCAGATCTGCTGATCAGACCCATGTATTTTTCGACAAGCAATACCACAGTTTACAAAAAGCAAAACAGGTGTGAATAATCATGACTGAAAATGAGAAGCAGCGCATAACTGTAATGCTGTTGTGACAGCAGACAGCCGTAAACTGCCTCCATACGTCGTTTTCTTACATGCGTAATTGAAGTTGTATCTTATGCATCTTTATTTTATGTTTTATTTTTTCCTCAGAATGAGGGTGGGAAATGTGGGCTATGTCTTAAATTTAAAGGGATATGGTATATCTCTCTTTTAAAATGACCTAATTGAGGTAAAATCACATAAAAAGAAAGGCTCTGTGAGTGTAAATACATATTAATCATAACAACGTACCCATTGTAAACTGAGCCTATACTTCTATCATCTATCAAGTAACTTGCAACAACTCTAATCCATTTCATTTTAAGTCCACTGAAAGTAAGAAAAATGCATTAAAAGTACCAATGATCTTTTCAGTAGCTGTGACGATCCCAACAATTAAGTCTGCAATCAAATCCCTGTAGGTATCAGTTCTTACATAATCCAAGCCTCGATGAAAATACTGAAGTGCTCCATCAAGGTTCCCAATTTTAAGTAAGGCACAGCCTCCCCAGTAGTGTGCCTAAAAGAAAAGGTATATTGCTTGGAATACGTATGTTAACAGTTTGCAACATCAGTTAAAACAAACTGGCCTTTGAATTTTGATTTAGGTTTCTGTCATAAGTGCCTCCAATTAAGTCCAATTAAGTTGAAATAACACTGAACACCTAAAGCAAAAAGGCAACAATAAGACAGGGATAGGCAATGAGACCAAACTGCTCTCTCAGTCCTTTAGAGGGTGGTGCTTTTAAGGCAGTTGCAGGCATTGAAAAGCTCACAGTGCCACTGCTTGTTTGGAAGAGGAGCCCATGTTTGAGATATAAACATTTCGGCAAAATACAAGTACAGCATTTGGATACTTATGACAGTTAAGAGACGTTATTTAAAAATACAAGATCAAATGTTACTTTCATTATAAAGGCCAATTCAATTTGTGTTAATCAAATGGAAACAGGAATACAAAAGTAAATCAATTACCTTTATAAAAGAGGGATCCGTTTCAATGGCATGCGCAGCTGAGAAAAACGCTTGTTGCCATTGTTGAAGATGGTAATAGCACATTGATCTGTTGCAAAACAATATGGCCACTTCTTTAAGAGGCCCGCTGTCAAAGAAATATAAAATGTTACCTAGTTAAGCCCAATTAAAAATGATACCTGAGATAGAGAGAGGTAGGTTATTTTACCAGCATGGATGGGTTCAATTATATGTTGTTGGACAGGGAGCTGTTTCATGTTCCCCAATGTGAGTTTTACTCAAAGTTCAATTTCAATGTACATTTTACGTGAAGAAAACAAAACCAAAATTTACAGCAACATTTATTTGGATTTAATTGAAGACACCACACACGTCTCTTGCCAGGAAACAAAACGGATAACAAATATCACATGAAAGATAAATTCAACTCAGAACAAGCATTACCTTAGATTATTACAATTGACCAAGAAGTGCAAAGCACCATCATATTTTTTGATTGCTGCAGTATACCGTCCATGTTTGAAATCTTCATTACCCTCAGTTTTAAGCACATATGCTATTGCAAAAGGATCCATTCTAAAAATCAGAAAAAATATAAATACATATATTTAGATGAACAGTACTTGTAATGCATTCTCCAAACATATTTTGTATGCTTATCTGGGAACTGCAAACACACAATAAAATAAATAATAATAATAAATAGTCAAGGCTTTCTTAAATTTCTAGATCAAATTTCCATTCTTTATTATTTATTTTTTAAAAAGAACAAAGTTAAAAACAAAGCAACGCTTCAGCCAGATGGCCTTCTTCAAGAATGGAAATTTGATTTACAAACTATTATTATGGTGTTGCACCTCTACTTGCATTCATCATGAACAATAGTGGGATATTTGGGAGACTGATCCCAGAGGTACCCCCCAGGAATGGAAATACTGGTAATTAAATAAAACAGTCGCTGTGCGATACAAGCTACATGTTTTGGTCTTTCTTAAATCTGGAAATTTGAGCCCCCAAACTGGACTGATTCTGGTCTGGAATTAGATATCTAATACCCATTCCATACATATCTAATTCCTGTGGGCAGATAGAAGTGTTCAAGAGCATCTGGAGTCGTGTGTCAGAAATGAGCAAGTTTATGCCCGAATTTCTGATGATTTGAAGCAAATGGAAAAAAACGCGTGTACGGTAATGTAGCAGGGCGAGGTCTGTGCTGGCTATCTGACTCATGCATGATCTTGCATATCGGGAGCCCTGTGTGACCCGCCTGTCAATCATGGCAATGACACAAAAAGGTGGGATGAGGGTGTGTCGTCTCTCTCTCTCTGAATGGCCGAGAGGTGGGTCTTGGGGGGTCGCTAGACCAATAAAAGTGACGCTTTGCTGTTCCGTCAGTGTCTGCAGAAAGAGAGAGGGGCAAGCAAGCCCGGCTGCAGAAGACAGCCGATACCTATTATTTTATTACGTACCCGAGTGGGATGTTGTCCGATTAGCTGGGGAATACTGAGCAACCCCGAGTGTTCGTGAGGGATCAGCAAAGTATCTCTGAAACCCAAGCCGTACCGGAGAGTGGAGGCTGAGGGACGCTGCAAGGAGCAGCACCTTTTATTTGTAGTTTTGTTACTGTGTTTTATTTTCCTTTTTGCTTTTGCCTTTTGTTTCTGGATAATTATTTGCAGCGTCTGTGAGTTTAATACAGACTGTCAACTCCTACCATTGCTGTTAACCTGCAAGCTCTACCCACCTACCGTTGTCGGTATTTGGGCAGCAGCACAAGAGCGTCATCTACTGAAATATATAAAACGGTGCATCCCCTTGGTGTTTCAAATAAACTTTCTGTCTCCTGTGTTAGTGAATTCCCCACACCCTCCCACAAGTGGTGTCTGCGTGTGATTCACTGGCTCTGTTTAGACACGCATTGCAATACTGGGAGCGGAATGGATCCCAAGCAGTTTGCCGCTATGATGGACCTCTTGCGCCAAATGTTGATGGCGGCCGTGCAGAGAGGTGCAAGGGCTGCGGGACCAGACCCGATTACAACGGCCCACCATGATGACGGCACAGGACCATCCAGAGGCTTATCTGGACGTGTTCAAGGCCATGGCAATGTCGGCGTGGGCCAGGAACCTCCTGCCTCAGCTGACGGGGGAAGCTCAGGTGGCGGCGAAAACTCTGTCCCTGGCTGGGATGATGGGCTACCCCACTCTAAAAGGCGACTATCCTCACTCGAGTGGGGGCTACTCCAGAGGGCTCCCAACGAAAGTTCCGGGAGGAGATCTTTGTGGCGGAGGAACATCCCCGGGCTATTGCCCATTGCTCGAAGGATTATGCCGTGGGATGGCTGAATCCGGACACAACCACCAAAGACAGGCTGGTGGAGCTCATCGTGGTCGAGTGGTTTTTAGAATGCTTGGCTCCGGGGCCGTGTCTGTGGGTGCAACGACAGGCACCCGACACCCTGGATCAGGCAGTGCAGCTGGCAGAGCAGTACCAGGCAGCAGAACCAACGACCGCTAAGCCTCCTGGGAAAACCGGTATTCCAGCATAACCCCAATGACTGGCCCAAGGGTGAAGGGACGGGGGGAAGGGGGTAGCTAGGTACTTGGATGGGGTGTGGCAGCGGGAGCTCCCGGCCAGAGAACCGGGGCAGGGTGGGGTTACTGTGACAGAGACAGAATGATTCTTGGTTATAAATCTCTCTCCTGACCTGTGAGGGTGTTGTATAAAGGGAACAGAGTGCCCTGGACTGGCTGGCCTGACAATTCATTCCCAGGGTTAGGTGGAAGTCAGGGGCACAGCTGCGGTACATCAAGTCATCACCCCAGAGGGAAAGCAATGTGGCAAGCGTGGATTGGAGGAGAAACGGCTGCACTCGCTAACCAAGAAGGCGACTGAAGGTACAAAAAGGGGACATGGCTAGGTGATCTGTTCCTTTATTTATGGTTAAGAGAACGCTAAAGGACGAGCGAAATATAACCGTGAGTGTTTTGTTTGTTTGTATTGTCTAATTGTACTGTTTGTTATTTACTAGATCATGATCCGGAGCTGCCGCTTAAGGCCAGCTTAAACCCGGACAACACTGCACCATTGCTCACGGATTCAAATTGTATTTCACCACCAGCACTACAGCACTCACTCTGGAATTGTGACCGTGTCTGTTTTTTTGTGTGTGTGTTTAACTGTGTCTATTTCGGGACTGCAACCCGTTGTTTATTGAACTGTGCAATACACATTGTTGTGTATTGCCAGCCCTCCATTTCTTTACTGTTGTCATCAGACTTTGGATTATAAATAAACCACCATTTCACCTTTTGTTGTTTGTCATTGTCTTGAGCACTGCATCACCTCTATACCCGGAGGCAGTTCCATTGAGGTCCACTAGTGCAGCTGCAATAGCCAAGGATCTAGTGCAGATTATGTCGAGAGTAGGGATCCCCAAAGAGATACTGACTGATCATGGAACTAATTTCCTGTTGAATACATTACAGCAAGTATATAAAATATTCAAAATACATCCCATCAGGACATCTGTTTATCATCCACAGATGTAATCAGACCTTAAAAGCAGATGCTGAGACGATTTATGAGCCAAGAGCAAAAACATTAGGCAATGCTTCTCCCCTACCTCCTTTTTGCAGTGAGAGAGGTGCCAGAGTTCAACAGGGTTCTCCCCCTTAGAGCTCTTGTACGGCCAACAGCCCCATGGCATCCTCGATCTGCACCGGCAACAGCAGTATTACAATACAAACGCACGAATTTGGACCTTTCGACCAGGAGACAAAGTAATGCTCCTTCTTCCCTCGTCGGAATTGGAACTGTGTGCTAAATGGCAGGGGCCACATGTGGTGACTCGGGCTATAGCGAAGGGAAATTATGAAATTAAACAGCCTGATCGCCGTAATGAATGAGAAATTTATCATGTCAATTTGTTAAAGCCCTGGCAGGCAAGGGAGGCCTTATTTATAGCCCCAGTTTTTTCTGACTTGCCCGGTAGAACTAACCTTGTTGAATATGCTATTATCACTCCCCCAGGTGTCACAGTGCGAGAGAGACCTTACCGGATCCCAGAAAGTCGACAAGGTGGCATTAGCAAAGAGGTACGGGCGATGCTCGAACTTGGGGTGATTGAACCTTCTAGGAGTGAGTGGTGCAATCCAATAGTGATATTCGCCAAAAAGGACGGCACCAACCGCTTCTGTGTTGATTTCCGTAAGGTAAACGCTATTGCCAAGCTCGATGCCTACCCCATGCCTCTGGTCGACGAGCTTCTCAACAGACTGGGAACAGCTAAGTTCATCTCCATTTTGGACCTGGGGAAGGGATACTGGCAGATCCCATTAACCTGCAGCTCTAGAGAGAAAACTGCATTTTCAACTCCTGATGGTCTGTTCCATTTCATAACCATGTTGTTTGGGCTACATGGTGCACCCGCTGCCTTTCAGAGATTGATGGACCAGGCCTTACACCAACATCATGAGTATGAGGCAGCGTATATTGACAATGTGGTTATTTACAGCTCCACCTGGCAAGAGCATTTGGCTAGAATTACAGCCGTACTTCAGTCTCTAAGGGTAGCCCGGCTGACAGCCAACTTGAGAAAATGTACGTTTGCCAAAACAGAAACTCAACATTTGGGATTTGTAATGGGAAATGGTCGGGTCAAACCCGATGCCACCAAAGTCTAGGCTTTGATGGAGGCGGCAATCCCAAAAACCAAGGCTCAGGTGAGGTCTCTACTGGGATAGGCCAGTTATTACTGAAGATTCATCCTCGAGTATGCCACAGTGGTCAACCCCTTAGTTGACCTCACCAAAAAGAGCGCTCCAAATCTGATTAAGTGGTCAGGAGAATGTCAGGTGGCATTTGATACTATCAAGCAGAGGGTTTGCCAGGCCCCCATTCTCATTACACCAGATTTCACCGAGAGATTCATCCTCCACACCAACGCTTCGGATGTTGGTTTGAGTGTGGTTTTGTCCCAAACAATAGACGGAGTAGAACACCCCATCATCTACGTCAGTAAAAAGATGCTCCCCCAGGGGCGCAACTACTCTGTAGTTGAAAAGGAGTGTTTGGCCATTAAATGGGCTACTCACCCTTTAGAATACTACCTGCTGGGACATTCATTCGATCTCGTCACAGACCATGCCCCACTCAAGTGGTTAAGCACAATGAAGGACAGCAATGCCTGGTTAACTCAGTGGTATCTGGCATTGCAGCCCTTCAGGTATCCTATGATTCACCATGCAGGGAAAGAACACCAAAATGCAGATTATTTTTTTGGGAGGGGGGAGTAATGGGAAAAGTAGATTCAGCCGAGTGTTCCTTCGGCTCCAATCTGAGCGGTGGGATATGTGACAGAGACAGAATGATTCTTGGTAATAAAATCGCTGTGTAAAGAGAACAGAGTGCCCTGAACTGGATGGCTTGACAATTCATTCAACGGGTTAGGTGGACGTCTGCCATCTAGAAAGGGGGCCCAGCTGCGGTACATTAAGTCCTTGCCCCAGAGGGAAAGCGATGTGGCAACCGCGGCTTGGAGGAGAAACGGCTGCACTTGCTAACCAAGGGGTGACTGAAGGTATAAAAGGTGACCTGGCTAGGTGATCTGTTCCTTTGTTTATGGTTAAGAGAATGCTAAAGGACGAGCAAAATATAACCGTGAATGTTTTGTTTGTTTGTATTGTCTAGTTGTTTGTTATTTATTAGACGGCTAACACGATCCAGAGCTGTCGCTTAAGGCCTGCACAAACCCGGACACACTGCACCATTGTGCACTACAGCACTCCCTCTGGACTTGTGACCGTGTCTGTGTTTTGTGTGTGTGTGTGTGTGTGTGTGTTTAACTGTGTATTATTTTGGGACAATAAACCCGTTGTTTATTGAACTGTGCAATACACATCGTGCATTGCCACCCCTCCATTTATTTACCGTCATTAGACTTTGGATTATAAATAAACCACCATTTCACCAGTATTTTGTTGTTTGTCATTGTCTTGAGCACTGCATCACCTCTACACCTGTGCACTGCAAACCACTTTGCCACAGTTACCCACGGGCTGCTGCAGCGTCAGCCCGGGGTCTTGCACGCCCACCCTACCATCGAGCCCCTTTGATGGCTACTGTTTTCCAACCTTCAGAAACTAGAAACTAGCCCACGAGGTGTTGGACAGGCTGGGAGGTGGGCCACACTACTCGGGATTGCCCCACTGTGGAATGTGACCTCATCCGTCCAAGTAAGACTGTTCAATTACCTCAGTTGCCCCAGCAGACAGGTTTTGTTATTCTTGTGACAGTGGATGGTACACAAACCCAAGCCTAATACAAGAAAGCTTAATCTCATATAATAATGGGACAGGTACATATTAAATGCATTCATGGGGATATGCACACTTATGCAAAGGTTGTTGTAAATTAAAAAAATTGGCCAGCAGGTGATGCGTGTACAAGTGGGTTTATGTCCTCGTTTGTTAGTGCCTGTCTTTCTGGCCCGGGACTGCGAGCAGTTCAAAGATTGGTTGGCTGCTGTGACGGCCCCGTCCTCCCTATTGGCTAAGAAAGAGGAAGTAGTTTTAGAGATCGTCCCCTTTCGCAACCCGGCATGGTTTTGCCATAGATTTAAACCCCGAAAAACGAGACGGGAATGCCGGGCCACTAAGAATGAGGACTGGCAATGGAGGGGGTCCGAAAAGTTTCAGGTGGGGGCGACTGGTGAAGGTTCTGGGAGGGAGGCCGCGGAGCCAGCGCAGGGGTCTGGTGCTGATGCCTCCGCTCAGGACCGACCGGATCCCGAGCTGGAAGCCATGGGAGCTGATTTTTTTGCTTGCTCCAGTGACTTCCGACTCGAGCAAGAGCGTGACGACGTGCTGAGCAGACTCTTTGACCAAGTCCCTGTGATTAATGGTCAGGTGGTCGAGCCCAGACGCGCCGCCACATACCCTCACTTTGAAATCAATTGAGTTTAGTAATCTCTTGTACTGTGTTGAAAAATGACCCCACTGTAGTTGCTGTAGTGCTCAAGGCGAGTACAGTTTATTAGTGATACAAAGTGCAGGATTGTCCGGGTTTAGTGCTGGCTGTGGCCGAGAGCACCGGATCGTGTTAGCCGTCTAGTCTAACAAACAAACAAACAGTGTGTTTTAGACAGACAGACAAAATAAACAAAACACTCACGGTTGTAATCACAAATACAGGTCCTTTCGGTTCTTAGCATAACCATCACAAGGAACAGATCCCATCACTACGTCCCCTTTATATACCGTCAACCATGACCCCTTGGTTAACTAGCACAACTGCTCCTCCAATCCGCGGATGCCACGCCGTTAACCTTCCGGGTCAATGATTTAGTGTACCGTACCCCCGCCCCCTTTCTAGATGGCCGACTTCCGTCGAACCCTGGGAATGAATTGTCGGGCCATCCAGTCCAGAGTACTCTGTTCCCATTACACAGCGCCCTTGCAGGTTGGGAGGGAGATCGAACACCAAGAACCATTCTTTCTCTGTCACAAGTGGAAAAGTATAAGGTATAAGGGGTTGGGAGTTCAGGTATGGTTGGCCACCATTGCTTTATAAAACAAGTTGGTCAAAAACATTATATGTGATTCAGGCCAGAATCTAGAAATCCTGTTGCAAAGCAGTTTGAGCCATTTCAGTTTGTTCTCAAATATTTGGGATGATCTCAGTAGTTTGTGCAGTTTTGATGGCAGGTGTTTCTAACTTTCTGTCCAACACCAGCACAGTAGCTCTACTGCAGCTTTGAAGTTAAAAAGGTATAGTACCTTAAAAACTCAGCCAACACGATGAACTAATCAGTGACAAGATCTGAAAATGTTGTGTCAAGGTCTCTCTCCATGGAGGTCTTGGAATGATTCTGCAAGGGCAGCATGATTTTTTATTAAAAACAGGTGTGGCCTCGTAGCATTTGTCAGTGTTGCAGCACCCAAAATTCAGAAATTCAGAGTACAGTATACAATGCATTGTTGATGTGCTGATGATGTTGACATTATTAGTACAAGTTCTTGAGTGTATCAGAAACTTCTGTAGGTACTTGACTTCCATCTGGTCTAATAAAAGCTACCGTATATCAATTTCCTGAATTTCATGAAACTTTGTACAATTCCCAAAAAGCAATGTTACATGCGGTTGTTGCGTTTTCTTTCTATAGCTTTCTCTTGCAGAATAAAAAGAAATCTTGAAATGGTTTACTGGTCTTATTCAAATCAGTTATAAAGCGAAACGTGTAAATTTTGTCTTAACAATTTTAATCACTGATATTGTTGTACAATAAATTACATTTGTGTCAATATTAACTATAGCCCATTTTTAATAAACACATAGGCCTATATAGTGCTTTTTGCCCAGTGAGAATGGGAGGGATATTCCACAGACTATATAATAAATATTTGTATTTATTTTTCCCCCCTCAATTTGGAATGTCCAATTATATTTGGACTCACCGCAGGGAGTCCCCACACAGCACAGATGTTCTGGGGGTGTGGGAGCATTCACGTCACAAGCCTAAAGCCAGAATCGCTTTTATGCCGACCAATCGAGAGCAGAGGGGGGCGGGCTATGGATCCCAGAGAACAGAGATCAGCTCTGTTTTTTATCCACTCTGAATGTGCTCGGTTTGTGGCCAGTAGGGTTCGCTGATGAGGAGAATGAGTCCCTGTCGGTTTCCCATCACCCATCCCGGGAGTGTCAGAGCCAATGCGACGTCTCCTTCGGAGTCCCCAGCAAAGTTCAGCCTCTTTGCACAGCCCGATGCGAACTGGCGCCGTCCAAGCTGTATGACTCATCCTGCACTCCCAGAGGCAATGCTTTAATTGAAAGGGCCACTGGGGGGACCCCTTATATAGTATCTTTTGAATAACATTCACTGTGTGTTTATCAGGTGTATTTGTGTAGCCAGCTAAGCACACCTTTGGAAATTTAAATTACAAGGTTGATCTTATATATCTGTTTTTTTTTTTTTTTTAATTGCTGTACTACAATGGACTTGATTACAGTTATTCGTCTTTATTCTGTTTAAAGCAAGGTAATTTGCCTAGTAATGCTATTCTCATTGAATGAATCTGCACTTCATTATTGTACAATTGAATGTTCTCTAAATAAACCGTGTTTGTTTTTACAACTCAGTCTCACCTCTATTGTTTCTTCTTCACTCGCATAACTTCAGGTTACATTTACAAAGAGAATCACAGGGGATACCAATCTAGGTAGCTGATAATATCAGCCTCTGTCTGTAAAATTTGGTATCCCTTAAATATTTCAGACAGTGGGGCTCCTGTAAGTGTGAAATACAGACACAGTCTATCTCTGTCCCATTAACACATAGCAATGATACCAAATTAGCCAGCTGATAGTATCATATTCTCTGTATACCCTGTGATTCTTACTGTAAATACACACAATATCAATCAAACCATCTGTATGTGTTAAAAGGGACACATATCAACTGAGTGTGTGAATTTCACACTTCTAGGAGCACCGCTGTCTGAAATATTTAGGGGACACCAAATTATCCAGGCAATGACTGATATTGTCAGCTGCCTAGTTTGGTATCCCCTGCGATTCTCTTTGTAAATATAACCCAAAGTTATTCATTTATTTATTCATTCTTTAACCAGGAAGAAAAAAAAACATTTAGACCGAGGCCTCTTTTACAAGAGTGTCCTGGCAAGATGACACTCAGCAGACAGACAGCAGAAATATGCGGGTGAAGAAGTACATAAACACCAAATAAGAATGAATAGATGTGTATGTTATTGGAAAAAGGCAAGCATGCAGTGCAAATGTTATTTAGACGACGCTATATTGCCAGTAGAATATCCCTCCCAGTTCTCACCTGCGCAAACAAAACTATATAGGGTATGTATTTATTAAAAATTGGCTATTAATATTGACACAAATTTAATGTATTGGACTGCAATATCGCCGATTAAAAAGTATGTTTTTAATTGTTAGACAAAATATACTACATTTCAAGATTTATTTTTTGTTCTGCAAGTTATTATTATTATTATTATTATTTATTTCTTAGCAGACGCCCTTATCCAGGGCGACTTACAATCGTAAGCAAATACATTTCAAGTGTTACAGTACAAGTAATAATACAATAAGAGCAAGATAAATACAATGACTAGTTCAAGCAAGTACAAGTGTGACAAAATACAATTCAATAATACAGCAGATAAAAGTGACAGTGATAGATAGTTACATCAAGATATGATTAAGTACCAAATACTACAGATTAAACACTTGGCAGATTACAGTACTCTGAAGTACAGGATTAAATGCAGTAAAATAGGGGGCAGATAAGAGCAAGTAAAGTGCATTTAAGGAAGGGTGAAAGTGTCCCAGGGGAGAAACAGAGGAGTTAATTTTTTTTTTTTTAAACAGAAACAAAAAAACACGCCCAAACAAGAGTACTCCCGACAGAAGGCGCTCAGCACGACAACCACTAGTTCCAATGAGCTGATGAGAGATGACCCCAGTGTACATGCGCGTTTAGGACAGCGGATACATACTTCTGGCATACTAAATTGATTACGACACCTGTAGTGTTAATTAAAACACAGATAAAAAGAACAACACATCAAAGCGGACATCTATTCAATTTCCACTTTAGACGTCTAAGAAACAATGAACCACTAAAGGACAAAGCCAACCTACACGTTAAATGAAACTCCTACCTAGTATCTGTGTTGATTGAAAACGATAGTTGTTACGTCGCTTCAATCTTTTTTTTTATTTTTTTTATTTTTAAATACGTATATTTTCGAAAGAGTAGTTAAACCACGATCTGGTCTGGTGTGAAAGTAAATCTCCCCTATTACTAAAAATATTACTTAAAAAAAAAAATTGTAGACCCATTATCACTAGTTTGCATAATCGACAACAGCTGGGTCAGCAACTTGAAGTTCCATCAATCCATGTCAAGAAGATGCAGAATTCATCTGCACGCTTTTCTACCATTTTAAATATTTACCTTAAAAAATAGATAAATAAATATAATTAACGAATGTAATAAAGCGAGGTATCATACCTTGGTGTGTATCATCAGCCCATTCCTTGTTCTAGCCCTTTGAACTGTACACTGAATGCTGTTCAAGTTCAACCCTTCTCTGTGGTGGCTGCGAACTCATGTGACGTCATTTCTGGGAAATGGAAACTCCAGCCAGGTTAGCTTTGGCTCGAGGTTCACGTTCAGAGTTATGGGTTACACACAGCTACCGGTAATTCACACTATGTTTACTCTAAATTGAATGTGCGCCTCAATTAGCTAAGATATAGGCAGCAAACATTGCGGAATTTCTTGTGTTTATCAGTTTCATTTCTGATGCAAAAAAAATGTATTCTAGAGGGCGGGTCAGTTTCTGTTTTCAATTTATCACGTGAGGCAAAATAACAAAGTTTGATGACGCGGAGCTAGCGCCAAGATGTTGGATTGTTCAGTGTATATAACTGGACTGTATCTTACCATTTTTCTCTTATATTATTTAAATTGAAAATAAATACGCATCTGCAATAAAAGTATTCCCTGCTATATTTTGATCACAACCCGCACTGCATCAGTAAACAAACCGTGTTGAGAGAGAGAGAGAGAGAGAGAGAGAGAGAGAGAGAGAGAGAGAGAGAGAGAGAGAGAGAGAGAGAGAGAGAGAGAGAAAACATTTTACAGTATTTTTTGTACTTTTAAATTGTTTTGTGTACATGTTGTTTAACACAACACGAGATACATATGTATAAAGACAAGGGGTCTCGTTTTCTATGGGTGTTTAAAATTTCTGTTAAAATGTTTATTTCAGGTACTGTGCCTTTGAGATATTTGACAACAAGTATGTTTAGATTACACTTGGAAAAATAGATATTAGAGACATTATTGGCAGATTTTTTAAACTCCTGTGCAAAATGTGATGGAAAAAATTGCTATTTGACAAAATTGTAACAAAGTGCACAGGGAAAAAATCACAGTTGTATTTTACCTGTTCTTTTTACTGGTAAACTGCACGGTTAACTTTTCAATAAAAACTACTGAATACCCTATAACCCCAGTGGGTTCTTTGTCTTCCCCAAGGTATAGTAGCAGAATACAAAGTTTTATTAAGAATATAAAATGTGTTTTGGTCAAAACTGCAGCTCTATCATCTGTGACAGTGAAGGCTTCATCTGGGATGTTTTTGGAATGTCCAGCATTATTACAGTACATATATGTTAAATATATTATGCATATATAATAGAAGAAGCTTGTATGATGTGTATGTATTTTTTTCCATATGTGTAATTATTATTATAATACAGCATGCCTATAGAAGAAAAAAATTATATACAGCTGTATCAAATCCCAAACGTTGAGCACCTGGCGTTTTTTATGACGTCACATGACTTGAGCTCAGTGTTTTGTTATCCCAAGGAACAATACTGCTCTAACAATCAACAAACCTATCTGCTCACTATTTAAAATGTAAATAACATTATGTAGGCCTATGTGCCCAATGAGCTATTGATGTAAAACTTAGACTGAGTTTTTTCATTGTGCATCAGTATAGTTTATGACACTGTGAAGCTTTCTTACCCGGAGTCTATTTGAGGTATGTTTTTCAAAGTGTAGACAGTCTTGCTTGTTTCCATCCTTCTGGGTATCCTGTGAAAGACTGGGGAACTGGCGATTTTAAATCTTCATCATAAAACCCTCTGCCTCCATCTGCAATTGCGTCTCAGATTGGTGGTTGCACACATGATGAGGCTGGTTTTGCACTTTCATTACTATATCAGCAGCAGTGTGGAGTAGTGGTTAGGGCTCTGGACTCTTGAGTGGAGGGTTGTGGGTTCAATCCCGGGTGGGGGGCACTACTGCTGTACCCTTGAGCAAGGTACTTTACCTAGATTGCTCCAGTAAAAAAGCAACTGTATAAATGGATAATTGTTTGTAAAAATAATGTGTAAAGTATAATGTAATTGTATGTAAAAAATAATGTGATATCTTGTAACAATTGTAAGTTGCTCTGGATAAGGGCTATTTGGTCACACTGATACTCGTCACGTTTGGAGAAAGTCTGGTGAGGCGTACAAAGAAAAGAACACCATACCTACTGTCAAGCATGGAGGTGGTAATATCCTTCTATGGGGCTGTTTTTCCTCTAATGGCACAGGAAATTTAGTTCCACTACATGGTCAAATGGATTCCATAGCATACCAAAATATATTGGCCAATCATCTGAAACCCTCCACTACAAATCTTTGTTTAAAGTACAACTGGATGTTCCAACATGACAACGATCCAAAGCACACATCAAAATCTACTTCAGAATGGTTAAAGATGGATAAAAACAAGTAATCAATTACAATTACAATTAATGTTATAGGGGAGAGCGGGGCAAGTTGAGACAATTTTTGGAAAACACTGCATATAGGACAAATGATGCCTACAGCAGGCTGCAACTTTGCACCGTACATAACTTTGGTTTGTGCTTGTTTTACAAACAAAGTGGATTGCCAGTCAAAGTTTAAAAAAAGTTAAAGCCGGCTACTTTGTACAGCCTTATCGGCGCTATGCTTTGGTGCGAGAGGTACCGGGTTAGCGCCCGCCCTCCGCTTGTGGGTGAATTATCTCGTCCTGTGTGATGCCCCTGCCTGCGTAAAACCTATTTTGCTACATTGGTGTTAGCAGTGGACTCACGTACCCCGGCACGCACTTGTCGGACTGTAACCTGGTGAGCAAGTCCGGCGCGGATTGAGGCTAGCAGGGAAGAGTGTATAGCGAGGACGGGGGAAGGCAACAGCAGGATTGGTAGGTGACGCAATCACACACAGGGACATAATCCCGATATACGATGCTTGCAAAGGAGACGGCTCTTTCGTACAGCGGTATCGGCGCTATGCTTTCGTGCGAGAAGTCCTGGGTTTGCACCCTCCCGTCCTTTCCTTGTATGTGGGTTGCCTCGCCCTGTATGATGCTCCTGCCTGCGTTAACCTATTTCGCTACAATATAATCATACACATGTATTAATTCTGTATATTAATAAAGAGGGGTACAGAAGTACATCATATTCTTGTATAAGCTAAAAGATATCTCCAAATAACTTCCTGTTCATTTAGATACTGTATTTCTACATGAACAGGGAGTCTTTTCGAGATCATAAATTGAATTTGGAGATATTTATAAAAAAACAGCAAGTTAGTTAGAGATATCTCTAAATGAACAGAAAGTTATTTAGAGGTATCTTAAAATGTTTGAGCTGTCTCTAAATGAACAGGAAGTCTATTTGAGATAACTTAAATTTAGTTTCAGCTATCTGAAAATCATTTAAAGACATCTCAAAATGAATTTTAGATATCTCATATAAAGTTCCATCTGGAAATCATTTTCAGGTATCTCTAAATGTATTGTAGATATATGATTTAGAGACGTCTTTAAATATTTCGAGATATCTATAAATGAATGTAGATCTCTAAATGATAATTTGGCTTGCTATACTTGGAGACAAGTGCAGAGTACTATAAATACTAGAACAGACGCAGCAAATGTGCAGCAGTATGTAAATAAAAGCTCCTTTTCTGAGTGGTGGTAGTTGATTAAGTTCAAGGCTTGTGCCACTTACTCTTCCTGACTTAATACAGACTGTCGTTGTTCGAGGGGGTGGGGTTTCACGCTTTCCCCGCGTAGGGAGTTCTGCAGCGTGGTGTGTGTTGTGTACTTGTAGTAACAAAGCAGTGATATTTTCTTTTTCCTAATATATTACTGTCCATCAATAACCCTAACCTGTATCTACTGTCCGGTTGTATTACTGACTGTGTGATGGCCGGGACGATCCGGAGACTTGACGAGATTGTTGTAAATCGAATTGCAGCTGGAGAGGTTATCCAACGGCCTGCAAATGCCATCAAAGAGATGATAGAAAACTGGTGAGTGAAGTGATAACAGACCGTTCTCCTGTAGAACAGAAGAAAATAACATCACCGTGTCCGTTAATTCTAACTACTTAGTATAGAATGAAAATGAAACTATAAAACCAACGATTCCCAATTCAAAACTCTCATCGTATTGTGCAGCATTCAAATTGTAAACTGCAGGGTTTCAATTGTGTGTTTGTGTTTTTAACAGTAACAGTACAGTTGTTGTTTTTGGTGTAACTAAACCTGTCAGAACAATACGAATGCTATTTTTTATAAACCAGACTATACTGTGGCTGTTGCCTATTTTGTTACGACGAGGCATTAATAAACAAACCAGGCCAACACAATTGTTCAGTATTTTCAAACACCTGCCTGAGAGTTTCTCTGTCCAGTATAAGTATGTCATTAGAATGTGTACATGACGTGACCATTCCACGTTTTACTTTTAAAATGGACGTGATGTTGAGGTTCATTTACACTATGTATTTAATGTTTTTCAGCCAAATTGTAATTTGGCAGTGTGCTTTTCTTTTTATACAGTATAGTTTGTTTTCATTTCAGTCTAGATGCCAAATCTACCAGTATTCATGTGACGGTTAAGGATGGTGGACTGAAGCTAATTCAGATCCAGGACAACGGCACAGGTATTCGGGTAGGTATCAGTGGAAGTCGCCAAAATAGTTTTCTGTATCTCAGGGAAGGAAATAGGACTCCTGTTGCATAGTAGTTTCACCCATTTCATGTTTTACTATGAGCTTGATTAGCCACAGTGTTTAGGCAATACGCTAAGGTATGTGTTACTTATAGTAAAATCAAGAATGGATCATACTGCTATGCAGTGGGAGTCTTATTTCTGTCCCTTTTTTTCTTGTTTTGTGTTTATTTTGTTCTTTATTATTTTTTACATTTTATTTTTTACTTTGATTTTAAATAAATACCCGAACATATTGTTTTGTATGTTGCAGAAAGAAGACATGGAAATAGTTTGCGAGAGATTCACCACCAGCAAACTGCAGAAATTTGAAGATCTTGCAGCCATATCTACTTATGGATTTAGAGGGGAGGTAGGCTAAAAAAAAAAAAAAAAAAACTACCAATACTGTCAATTACTTTTTTGTAAAAATACCTGACTAACTTAAGCCCCTTTCACACTGGTGCTCCTACCCAGGTCGCAGTTATGCGTAGTGTGAAACCACATACCCGGGTTGACCCTAGCTAGACGGGTTGGCAGCGACCCACCTCAGGATGTGGGTCGACGCGCTTTGACCAGGGTAGGGTGAGACAAAATGCATAACGGCTGATCATAAGCGGATGAAGTAACAAAGAGCCACGTCTGCGTGAAGGTTTCACTTCCGTAAGGCCATTTCTATTTATTCCTGTTAGCCATATAACAAGCCTGCCACCTTGAAATCCTGAACAGCTGAAAGGATAGTCATGTGAATGCTGCTGCTTCTAGGACATTGCGTACACACATTGTTGGCTGGCTTCTGTCACCTGCATGACACCTGGTCGTGACGTGGGTAGGGTGTGACTCGGGTAGAGCATGCCAGTGTGAAAGGGGCTTTAAAAAATAATTTAAGTACTAAGCTGCTGGATGTGAAATGGGTAACAGAACACAGGTTCTTGTGTTAATTGCAACATTACATTGTTTGCAGGCACTTGCCAGCGTAAGCCATGTGGCCCATGTTACTATAACAACTAAAACAGCTGATGGAAAATGTGCATACAGGTAAGGTAACATCATATTTAATCTCTTACCTTGGTTGCTCTTTTTTTTTTTTTTTTTTTAAACCATAATTGTCCTGAGGCAGTGGAGCTGTTGCCATATGGAATGACCATATTCTGGTTTAGAAGTTTCATGACACTCCTGTATGTGGGCGCTACTCCCTAAATGTGTATGCCACCAAACCAGCTTAAAATATGATTTCAGTGCAGGCTTCTCTGCTCTTATGTGACTCCCATTGTCAACTTAGTGTGTAACCTAGTCTTAGTGGCTTTACTTAATATAATATTTTAGCATTGTTGTGACAGTTTATTATGTGATAAATGTATAATATTTTACACATTTGTTAAACATCTGTGCTTTTGAAGTGCTTTGAAAAAAAACAAGAAAAGGCAAAACTGTTGCTGTTCCCTTAGAGCTAGTTATTGTGATGGAAAACTAAAGGCACCTCCCAAACCATGTGCTGGAAACCAGGGCACGCAGATTTCTGTAAGTAATTTATAACCATAAAGAAGGAAAAAAAAGCATTATGATACTTTTAAACCATTCATGTAAATTGTTTGTGACGTGCTGTGTGCGCAGGTTGAAGATCTTTTCTACAATGTGTCGACGAGGAGGAAGGCACTAAAAAGCGCAAGTGAGGAATACTCTAAAATAGTAGAGGTAGTCAGCAGGTGAGTGTTCATGATTTTTCTAAGGTCTTCTCTGAGAAATCTAGTAGTGAGTTTTGTATAAAACAATATTGATTAGATTGTAACACTTTCAACACTGTAGACCTGTATACAGGACTAATAAAGAGAGCTCCACTCTAAACTGCCGACCACTCTAGTAGTAAAATGTAGATGATTCCACTTAAAATGAGCAGAGCCGTAAACTAATATAATATCCAGTTATGTGTCTGTGCCCATTTTACACTTTTTTTTTTTTTCAGTATAAGAAACTGAAACTAATGGGAAATGATAGGGCTTTTTTTTTTTGTAAATGTACTTGGTGCTTAAAGGTATACTGTAATCATTAGCTGCCAAGACGGCATTATAACTGATTTTTTTGTGAATATCTACCTTTTTTTAATCATTTTTTTTGCAGATATGCTATACACAACTCTGGTAAAAGCTTTTCTGTGAAAAAGGTATTGTTGTATTTGTTCATTGTACCTTTTTTACTTTGATCAAACTACTTTACCCTTCTGGATTCAACAAATAAAAACAGTATATCATGGCTGATATTGATTTCCCCCGTTATGATTTACATTCATTTGAATTTCACTAGTTGCCGAATTTTGTAAGAGTAGTTTCTTTGGTGGGAATTTAAACTTGTGAAATCCAAATTGTCTGCTCGCTAAAAGGGTTTATTTTGTAAATGTATTTCCAGCAAGGGGAAACTGTTGCAGATGTTAGAACACTAGCAAATGCTTCAACCGTGGACAACATCCGAGCAATCTTTGGGAATGCTGTTTGCAGGTACAGGGAGAACTAGAAGTTGGTTTTCGTACAAATACTGTCATGCAGTGCACTGGAAAGTTATTATTTTCCTTTTTTTCTCAACAGGGAGTTAATTGAAGTGGGTTGTGAAGATCCGAATCTGGCTTTTAACGTGAAAGGCTACGTCTCAAACGCAAACTACTCTGTGAAGAAGAGTATCTTCTTGCTTTTCATTAACCGTACGTATTGCTGAGACCATCGAGAAAATACGTTGGTGTTTCTCCGTTGGGTCTTTTTTTATGAGCAATCGTAAAAAATGTGTCAATATTATTGATAAACCAAAAATAGTAATTTGGTAATTATAAAATGCAATTTATCCATGTTATTATTTTGTTGTTGCCGAGACCCTGTAAGTTAGATGTGAGTGAAGAAGCCAGCAAATACTCTGCAGGATGTGAGGTCAATCTGACTCGGTTTTCTTCCACAGATCGTTTGGTTGAATCCAGTGCTCTGAAGAAGGCCATAGAAGCCGTTTATGCAGCTTATCTCCCAAAAAACATGCACCCCTTCTTGTATCTTAGGTAAATATGGACAGGGTGTAGTTAGGATAGTGTTTTTCAGACGTTTGCTTTGAATTTAAGTTTGCACCCCCCAAATAAGATACTGAGGTTACTGTACAGGCCATATTGATGCTGCAATTGTTTGTTAATTTGAAAAACAAGGTGGCACAGCAAGCAGTTGCTAAAAAAGTGTTGCTCTGATGGCTTATGATCTATTCATCCATCCATCCTGTAATTCACTAGAGAACTGACAGTTTCAAAAGCACAGGTTTTACTTTCTTACAGTGATTAGTCATGAAAGGTTTGTTAACTGTAATTCTAAAATCCTTAAGTGGTAATAGCAATTCTTAAAGTTACAGTTGAAATCTTGGTAGCTGTAGAAATTGTATGTCATTTTCTGTTTTTCTTTCTTTTTTGCACACTACCAATGTTTTTGGCAGCTTGGAGATTGCCCCTCACAACATTGACGTGAATGTACACCCCACTAAACATGAAGTGCATTTCCTGCATGAGGACAGCATCGTAGAGAGCGTGCAGAAGCATATTGAGAGCAAACTGCTGGGGTCCAACTCCTCTCGCACATACTTCACTCAGGTACACCTGCACCACACCTGCAAGTCTATAGGATTTAGGACAGCCAGTACTTGGGTACAATAAAACAACATGTCAGTCGATCACCTTTAAAACCCAGCAGATTAAATGTCTTTCTGATTGCTACTAGGTTTCAGTGGAATTTGGTTACAGATAAGCAGGAGATGGCAGAATAAAACACTTGGCCCTATTCACAAAGCTTTAACTCATTATTTAAAAAAAAGCGTTTTTATAAGAATAAATAAAAAAGTTAGATATCCATGAAACTGCCCATAACAGCCTCCTCTCGTGCAGTTTCAGAGGACCGCGAAGCTGAGCTGTTTTGGCTGCTCTGGGGGGGGTTCAGTCCAAAATCAACTGTGTGTTTTTAAAAGTCTGTAGCTATTTCGATATGCATGGAATGATATCTAAACACAAGATAAAATGTGCTGGAAATTTGGCAAATCTTTCACTGTGATTGGTTGATTTCTGATACGCGATTTATCACAAAAACAAAGAACTTAAAGTTTATGGCTAGGTATGTCAAGCAGATTGAAGTGAAATCTAAATTATGTAATTAGGAAAGAACAGTCCTAGTTTTAAACAGACAAAAAAATTAGTCTAATATACTATTAACTATATCTAACCACACTTTCAACATACATTTCTAACAGGCTTGGTGGGGAAAATGCAAAAAGCTTGCATTAAAAAACTGTGCTCAGTTTTGCTTTCCTTTCTGTTCTCCCTTCAGACTTTGCTGCCTGGCCCTGCCATCTCCTCTGGTGATATCCTAAAGCCAGCCTCCTCCAGCGCAGCTGCAAGCGCCAGTGACAGAGTGTACGCTCACCAGATGGTGCGCATGGATTTCCGGGCTCAGAAGCTGGACGCATTTCTACAGCCGGCAAATAAGACTCAGGCAGATCCCTCAGAGCTGGCGGTGTCTGAGAGCGGCTCATCCAGGCAGCCAGAGCAGCGCGACGTGGACATGCAAGAGCTGAACGACGAAGACTTGATAGCTGGCATATCCGAGGATCTGGATATTGAGGACTTCATGGGCGATGTGAAAGAAACAGGAGACTCAGGAAACTCCTCTTTACTGGACCCTCCTCCTCGGTATGGATATGTGTTTGTATTAATATCTTAATCCAAAATCTCAGAGACACAATCATAAACCCTTAAAAACATGGCTGCACCCTGGACAATTACTGTATTTCGTAGACTCACTTAAAAACATCAAAATCTTGAGGGATGAAATGTTTTCATATATTACACTAATTTAATTTACAACACTCTAATCCAAACTTGTAAGTTCTCTTGTAAACTATTATACTTTCTCTCTCTACCCCTCTCAAGCCCTTTTTAACAAGTTTGTTTGCGACAGTGGAAAAGGTTGTCTGGGGGAAGAAAGGTTCACGGTGTTCCTATTGTGTGTTCTAGGAAGCGGCACAGGGTGGGTTCAGATGTGGAAATGAAGGATAATGAGGGGGCCGGCGACACGACTGCTGCCTCTGTGCCGAAAAGGCGCATTATCAAGCTAACCAGCATCAAGGAGCTGAGGCGTGAAATCAGCGACCAGGCACATAAAGGTCAGAGTTTCATCTACTTAGTACGTTTGTTTCATGAGACCACATCATAACAAGATGAAAGTAAGATCCGTACAGCAAAAAAAATTGTGTTTATGAAACTTTGGATGGTCTGGAAATAATCTTAGTCAAATGACCCCTTTACACCGTTAAGCTATGAGCAATGCCTTTGTGCTCTTACTGTTGCCAAATAGGAGCATATTAAGCGTACTGATCTTCTGTGTATTTCTTTCTGCAGGCCTCCAGGAGATGCTGCAGAATCACTCCTACGTGGGCTGTGTCAATCCTCAGTGGGCACTGATACAGCACCAGACCAAACTCTACCTTCTCAACACCACCAAGCTCAGGCACGCACATAGTACCTTCCCACAGTTTAAATCCTGGAACCAGATTTTCATGTGCTGTACATTACAGCAGTATTTAGATGCTTCATTTTTTAAAAAAAATTTTTTTTAACCTCATATTAAGACTCCATATTATTATTAGTTGTTTATTTAGTAGACGCCTTTATCCAAGGCGACTTACAGAGACTAGGGTGTGTGAACTATGCATCAGCTGCAGAGTCACTTCCAACTACGTCTCACCCGAAAGACGGAGCACAAGGAGGTTAAGTGACTTGCTCAGGGTCACACAATGAGTCAGTGGCTGAGGTGGGATTTGAACCGGGGACCTCCTGGTTACAAGCCCTTTTCTTTAACCACTGGACCACACAGCCTCCTAAAAACAATCTCCCCGTCAGGGAATTGAATCCCGGTCTCCCACTATGCAAACGAGGAAGACACACCATAGTACCATGTGCAAGTGGTACAGTACTTTGGTATTTTAATTCCAGTTGGCTGATACCCACTGAGATTACTGCTATTAAAACCAGGCATTTCTTTAGATATATCGCAACATACTTTAAGTACATCAAAGCCATTTTTGTATTTATTTATTTAATTATTTATTTTGTTTTAGTCAGGAGCTGTTTTACCAGATCCTGATTTATGACTTTGGCAATTTTGGAGTCCTGAGGTTATCTGTAAGTGTGCTTCTTTTAAAATCCTAAAGCATGTTTATAGTAAACTGTTCCAGTACCTTTGAAACTTGCTGCATAACCCTTACTGTAATAGCTTTGGGGACGGTTTAACTGACACCACCCCATTGTTGGGGTTCTCCAGCAGGATATTGTGGAGTTTAAATATAGTATGTTGTGTGCTACACTTAATTCTTTTATATAATATGGGAACCTCAATTGAATTAGCACTTATTCTTAAGGCCAGAGTGACTTTTTTAAAACAAGTCCCCCCCACATTTGGGCAGCAGTGTGGAGTAGTGGTTAGGGCTCTGGACTCTTGACTGGAGGGTCGTGGGCTCAATCCCAGGTGGGGGACACTGCTGCTGTACCCTTGAGCAAGGTACTTTACCTAGATTGCTCCAGTAAAAACCCAACTGTGTAAATGGGTAATTGTATGTAAAAATAATGTGATATCTTGTAACAATTGTAAGTCGCCCTAGATAAGGGCGTCTGCTAAGAAATAAATAATAATAATAATAATATCCAAGAACTAATTCCATGCACATCAAATTCTTGCAGATTATCAAATGTTTTTTGCATTAAGGATCAATGAAGCCTGATACTTCCAAGAATACATTTCCAGAAATGCATGCTCATATCACAAAATCCATGCCAAAATAATTGAATAATAGACAGATTTGTTTCTAAGTAATGCTTTATCGTTCTTGTTCTTATTTTTTTGTACATGGCAGACCCCTGCTCCCTTGTATGATCTGGCCATGTTGGCACTGGAGAGCCCTGAAAGTGGCTGGACTGAGGAGGACGGTCCCAAAGAGGGGTTGGCGCAGTATATTCTTGAGTTTCTCAAGAAAAAGTCTGAAATGTTGTACGATTATTTTTCAATGGAAATTGATGAGGTCAGTGGGGAAAAAAAAAAGTTTCTACTCTAACTGTTTTTTTTATTTTATTTTATTATTTATTTAAACTCTGAACCAATATCAGAAAAGAGGAACTTTTTGCAGTTCAGTTCTCGGACCAATAGGATCAGAAATTGCTGATTAAACAGATCAAATCCATAAAACAAACCAAAAAATATTTATGTAGCCAATTTAAGTTGTCTTTTGATAAGAAACAAATATAAACTATAACTGCATTTGTAGGGGATTGTAATTCTCATTGGAATTATTGTGCTGCTTACAGTATTTGGCCACAAGGTGCTGCTTACAGTATTTGGCCACAAGGTGCTGCTTACAGTATTTGGCCACAAGGTGCTGCTTACAGTATGTGGCCACAAGTAAAAAGCAAACCCCATTAGAATCACAGCAGTGCTTTTAATGTGAATGGTTTTGCTTTATTAAAGTGATGTGTGCCCCATTGACAGGAGGGGAACCTTGCTGGATTACCATTGCTGTTAGACAATTACATCCCTGCTCTGGAGGGACTGCCCATGTTCATCTTGCGGCTAGCCACAGAGGTATGAAAGTTGGGATTATTTTAATATTGGGATTATTTTCACATTTTAAAAAAATGTTTTGTATATATTCACCCTTGGCGTAAATGCACTTTTAGTAATGGGGTCAGATAATTAACTTCAAATGGCTTTTAAATGGTGGTTTTACATTTCCCCAACTCTTTATGGTGTTTACAGTCATTTTGAATAATGTAACCTACTAGCCAGTTAATGAATAAGAACGTGATGAAATGCAAAACCACCCTTGTTTTTTGTTGTATCAATCCAGTGAGCTACAGAATTGATATAACTTTTCAAAACGTGGTTTTTATTTTAGAATTTTTTTTTTTTTTCAGATTAACTGGGATGATGAAAAGGAGTGTTTTGAGTCTTTCAGCCGGGAATGTAGCAGGTTTTACTCCATCAGAAAACAGTACATTTTGGAGGACCCAGATGTACTTGAACAGCAGGTATTCCTTTCACATTATTGTAGACTGTAACTGATCAATCCAAGCTGTTAATGCTATGACGGGTCAATTGCACTGAACTGATAGTAGTTAGTATGGAGGACAGGGCTAACAATAGTCTGTAAGATTGTACCAATTGCAATGAACTAAACTAAAGTTTTTTTTACTTGCTCGCTAGTGTAGCGAGTATATTCTACCAAGTTAAGCTCTTAAAAAAAAAAAAATCAATGAACGTTGGCCCTGTTTCACAAAACCATCAATAAAATGTACATCCCGTATGGGGGAAAACTTAACCTGCAGTGAGTGTCAAAAATGATGTAAATAAGTGTTGCATGCGTAAAAGGTACTTACAAAGGAAAAGGTATAAATCCTGCAGCATTGTTTTCACATATTTTCCCACTAGTTTAAAGGTTGCTTATTCTATTTCTGCTCTTTTGTTAGTCTTCCAGTTTTGTGTAGCACAGTGTAGGCTACGAGGATGCATACTACTAAACTGCATAAGCAGACAGGAAAAAAAACAGTTAAAAAGTGTGTGTGTGTGTATATATGTGTATATACAGTACTGTGCAAAAGTTTTAGGCAGGTGTGAAAAAATGCTGTAAAGTAAGAATGCTTTCAAAAATAGACATGTTAATAGATTATATTTATCAATTAACTAAATGCAAAGTGAGTGAACAGAAGAAAAATCTAAATCAAATCCATATTTGGTGTGACCACCCTTTGCCTTCAAAACAGCATCAATTCTTCTAGGTACACTTGCACAAAGTCAGGGATTTTGTAGGCATATAGTCAGGTGTATGATTAAACAATTATACCAAACAGGTGCTAATGATCATCAATTCAATATGTAGGTTGAAACACAATCATTAACTGAAACAGAAACAGCTGTGTAGGAGGAATAAAACTGGGTGAGGAACAGCCAAACTCAGCTAACAAGGTGAGGTTGCTGAAGACAGTTTACTGTCAAAAGTCATACACCATGGCAAGACTGAGCACAGCAACAAGACACAAGGTAGTTATGCTGCATCAGCAAGGTCTCTCCCAGGCAGAAATTTCAAGGCAGCCAGGGGTTTCCAGATGTGCTGTCCAAGCTCTTTTGAAGAAGCACAAAGAAACGGGCAACGTTGAGGACCGTGAGCGCAGTGGTCGGCCAAGGAAACTTACTGCAGCAGATGAAAGACACATCATGCTTACTTCCCTTCGCAATCGGAAGATGTCCAGCAGTGCAATCAGCTCAGAATTGGCAGAAAACAGTGGGACCCTAGTACACCCATCTACTGTCCGGAGAAGTCTGGTCAGAAGTGGCCTTCATGGAAGACTTGCGGCCAAAAAGCCATACCTCCGACGTGGAAACAAGGCCAAGCGACTCAACTATGCACGAAAACACAGGAACTGGGGTGCAGAAAAATGGCAGCAGGTGCTCTGGACTGATGAGTCAAAATTTGAAATATTTGGCTGTAGCAGAAGGCAGTTTGTTCGCCGAAGGGCTGGCGAGCGTATGAGTGTCTGCAGGCAACAGTGAAGCATGGTGGAGTTTTGCAAGTTTGGGGCTGCATTTCTGCAAATGGAGTTGGGGATTTGGTCAGAATTAATGGTCTCCTCAATGCTGAGAAGTACAGGCAGATACTTATCCATCATGCAATACCATCAGGGAGGCATCTGGTTGGCCCCAAATTTATTCTGCAGCATGACAATGACCCCAAACATACAGCGAAAGTCATTAAGAACTATCTTCAGCGTAAAGAAGAACAAGGAGTCCTGGAAGTGATGGTATAGCCCCCACAGAGCCCTGATCTCAACATCATCGAGTCTGTCTGGGATTACATGAAGAGAGAGAAGCAACTGAGGCTGCCTAAATCCACAGAACAACTGTGGTTAGTTCTCCAAGATGTTTGGGCCAACCTACCTGCCGAGTTCCTTCAAAAACTGTGTGCAAGTGTACCTAGAAGAATTGATGCTGTTTTGAAGGCAAGGGTGGTCACACCAAATATTGATTTGATGTAGATTTTCTTCTGTTCACTCACTTTGCATTTTGTTAATTGATAAATATAAACTATTAACATGTCTATTTTTGAAAGCATTCTTACTTTACAGCATTTTTTCACACCTGCCTAAAACTTTTGCACAGTACTGTGTATATATATATATATATATATATATATATATATATATATATATATATATATAATGGATGCTCTTAAGAAAGAAAGACAATTATACATTCAGCTTGTTTAACTTCATTTTAAAGCTGAGGGAACACAGAGCTACTTCGTTGCTTGGAACTTGGTTTCAGGAGACTAGGTTTCAAGCCACTGCGTGGTGCTCCAGTGGAGACTTGAGGAGACTAGTGGCGCCAAATCAGCCAATCAAAAGCCCACTTTTAAATGGGAGAAAATAATTACTGAATAAAGAATAAAAAGATTAACAAATTCCGACATTATTTCTCAGTTTGTGTTATTATTGCGTACATCCGAAATGATACAAAATAATTCTGACAGTTCTCTCATTTACAAAATGCAGTCGGGCGGGTGTTTACTGAGTAATTTATTTTTAATTAATATCTTTAGCAAAAGGTGATGCATTCAATAAGATTTGCTTGTGTGATTGACAGGCAAATCGTCGCATTTTTGGCAGTGACTTCTGATTGGTTTATATTGGGAAACCCCCGATACAGTCCATATATGGATAGTATTCATCACATGATTTGAATTAATGTATAATATGATTCAGAAGGAGTCCCTAAAATAGTCAGGGAGTACACTACTTGTTCATAGAAAACAAATGAATGATTTCAAAAGTACAGTTTAATAACATAATACACATTCAAACAACTCACACACCAGGAAATTAAGTTTCTACCACTATTTATCAATAGTCTAACATAATAAAAAGGTCAATTTCTTTTACATTTGTATATATATATATATTAGTGCTAAAACGTTTCTTGCTCTAATGTTCTTAGCTTGTTTTTTTGCTAGGATTTTAAACAAAATAGCATTTTTTTTAAAGACTTTTTTTTAAATGAAATGAATGGGTAGAAACTTTTAACTTAAAACATAAACAAATCAAGTGCAGAGACATCATCATATTTGTTCAGTAATTGTAAAAATAATTGTGTTTCTTGTTTGCTCCACGTCTGCCAGCTTGTTTTTATCATCAGAGCACGCGCATTAAACAATGTGACGTCACTGGAATGAAGAAGGGTGCTAGGACCAGAAATACACTCGTTACGGTTTACATGCAAGTGTCGAATAAAATGTCAGTGCGAGTAAAAAATAAAACCACCTCTAGCGAGCAAGCTTGTCATGCGAGTAAAAAACAAAACCACCTCTAGCGAGCGAGCTTGTCATGCGAGTAAAAAACAAAACCACCTCTAGCGAGCGAGCTTGTCATGTGAATAAAAAAACAAAACCACCTCTAGCGAGCGAGCTTGTCATGCAAGTAAAAAATAAAACCACCTCTAGCGAGCGAGCTTGTCATGTGAATAAAAAACAAAACCACCTCTAGCGAGCGAGCTTGTCATGCGAGTAAAAAATAAAACCACCTCTAGCGAGCGAGCTTGTCATGCGAGTAAAAAACAAAACCACCTCTAGCGAGCGAGCTTGTCGTGAATAAAAAACAAAACCACCTCTAGCGAATGAGCTTGTCATGCGAGTAAAAAATAAAACCACCTCTAGCGAGCGAGCTTGTCATGCGAGTAAAAGTCGACTTAAACCATTTTCCTTTGTGTTTGTCGCATATATTTTCTTATTCGCATTTTACCGAGCTTAAAAGTTGGTTGGAAAAAGGCCAAATGTAACAGCCTTCTGCCCTTGAGAGGTGTGTAAAACAGGTATAATTAGTCCAAAGACAAAGTTCATATGAGCAGCACTGCTAAATGTATTCCCCAAAAACTGGTAATTATGTTGTAACTACCAGATAATAATTATAACTGTCTATAAAAATTCAATGAGTGAAATATTTCACAATTTAATCTTAACAATTCAATAAATGAATTTGAAACTATATCACTAAAACTTTTATTGATGTATATGAAGTATTTCATTCCAGTAATTACTCATAAGATATGCGTGAGAATACTATAATCGCCACACCTGAAATAATTGTATGGAGATTAAATCCTTTTGAGTGTTACCCAGTTGCAACACAATCCTTGCAGTCAAGTTGTCATTATGAAATTCGAACCCAAATATTAAAAAATGAATCTTTTCCTTTTGAGAACGTAATACACATGTACTGCATTGTGATACACCTAGGTAATATTTGGTCACCTATTTTGTGAATTCCCTTAATGTACTGAGCAAATTCAGTGTTTACATATATAAATATAAATATAAATATATAAGTAGCAAATGAATGCACTTACCTGTCGCCAGTTTTCTGATACAAAGCCCATCTCTTCAAGGTTAAAATTGACTTGTTTAACTATCACAGTCTGCATTGTTTTTTTTTTTGTGGCATGGCAAATAAGTCTGACTTTATTGTAAACTGCAGTTTCACAGCGCTTCCTCCAAAAACAAAGCGAACGAGACAAGGCACGGTAATGTAAAAGTTAATCATTAAACAGTTTTAGATACTGTGATGCATTTTTAAAAAAAATCTGTGATCTTTAGTTGCTTTTGTGCATTTTTCATTTGCAACTGAACTGTGACATTAAGGCCTTATCGAGAACAATATTCTGCAATTTTGAAGACTGACATTGGATACTGTTTTAATTCTGGTTTTTAAAAAAAATATTTTGTTAAATTGCATTGACTTTTACGTTTTAGCAGTTCTGTGCATGGGTAACATTTTGATTTCATTTTGGTGTTGTGTCGTTAATGGGGAATTGTACATACTTCTACAGTATGTACTGGATTTAAAAGTATGTACAGTATTACAGTTCACGTGTCCAGTCGTCCCTTTTGGCAAGTGATATTTTCAGAATGATATCATTCTGAATTAAAAAACTACTTCTGTTGAAAATATAGTATTGTACCAACAAAACCAACTATAGTACATCTAACGGAAGGCTACTTATTTTAAAACACAGCCGATTCAGCTATCTTTTTTTGTGTTCCCTGAAAAAATGAATGAGTTTTTTTCTTTTACTGCTGTGTTATTCCCCCAACTCACACGCTAACAAATTTCAATGAAAGAATCAACGTCTCCCAGTACAGGTCCTCAAACGCAAGTCATATTTTTTCTTTCTGTACAAAATGTGTGTGTGTGCAGGGCAGGTTACAACGTGCTTACCCACAAACATGTCAAATCAGATGAAACAATCAGATATGCGTCACACTCGTTTAACCGTCACTGAAGTCAAAATTTTATAGGGTCGGATATGTGAGTGCGGACTGTATGCTACATATTGCTGGCGTTTCTGATTTCTCAGTCTGGCTTTGGGGTTACACTATGTGGTTTTGTGGAATACAGTGTGAAAATATATTTGAATTAAAGTAAATGCTTTTGAATTTCTGTCGCTTATTCTGAAGCATTACCCACTTTTTGTTTTTCCCTCTAGACTGAAGCACTTGGGTCAAGATCGTGGAAGTGGACCGTTGAGCATGTTGTTTTTAAAGCCTTCCGAACACTTCTTGCCCCTCCTAGACACTTTACAGAAGATGGGAGTATTCTACAAATTGCTAACTTGCCAGATCTTTACAAAGTCTTTGAGAGGTGCTGATTTGTTTTCTCTTGAGAAGACGGTGGTATTGAATGCTGTTTTAGGGTCCTTTTCACAAAGCCTAAAAAGTCAGTTTTGATGGAGTGTGCATCTCAGTAATATACATAAATATCATGAAAAAGTATGTCACCGTGCCTAACATCCACCGTATGTATATATAAAATATAAATTGTATGTATGTGCGATAGGTCCCTCCATGTATCCCCCAGATTCTCTAAAAGATTATTTTATCATAATTGTAAAAGCAGTTATCTAGTTAGAGTAAAAATGTAAGTTTGACAAAAATGTAGCCGGTACAGACAGCCCATTTAAGCCCCTTTTACGATGAATTGTGCCAGGGTTAATCACAATTGGATAACTTGTTCTTTAGTAAATATGGGTGTCTTCAGGGATATGAATCCCCAATAGGGGATAAAAACTTGTGAATGAAAGCTTTGTGATAGTGCCCATAATTCTTATATAAAATTAAAGTGATTTGATATTTTTTTTATACTCAATGTAGTTTAAACATGCAACTTGTGATACCATATTCTTTTGTATTAAACATATTGTGTACATAGTTTAAATATTAAAAATAAAAGTATTTATTTCAACAGTGTACTAGTTTAAGTAATTTAATTGGAACTTGATTTAAATGTTAAAGGGCCGGTTAACAGGCTGACACCAAGTCAGAGATCCAAATTTAAATCTCGTGGACATCCAATGACCACTAGAACAACTCTCTTTATTCATAGCAATACTATTGGCATTAGTTCAAAAGTGATCTGTGCCACTGAGTCAGCCCTCACACATTGCCATTACAGTTCTTGCTAAAGATAGCACATGAATAAAACTACACATGCATAGCTTTTTTTTCAAATATAGCCCAGTTTTAGTACCCTAACGTGTATCATCTATGGAAGAGGTTTTCAACCTTTTTTTTGTTTTTAAATTTATTTTTATGTTTAAAACTACCCCTTCGGTCTGGAGGTTTCAGCTCAAGTATCCCTTTACAATTTTCACTCTGAATGGTACCACAGTAGCAGTAAAAGGCAGACTAATCTGATTGATGCATTCCCAACACCCCCGCTACAATTTATATCATAACAGTTTGGGACTGACAAACTGCTGGTTTAGGACAGTATACCAAAAACAGTAGGCTTAATTCTTAATTGCATGTCTTTGGATGCACAGAATTCAAAGACAGTATTTGGGAATCTCTTCGGAAACACGTATTTGTTTTTTATTCAGCAAAATTATAAATAATCCAAAATGTTTTACCCTGTAAATATTTATCACGTTACAATTTACTTCCCGTTTCAGCATAATTCTGTGTGCCATTTAAAATGTTTACAATATCAAAAACATCAAGATAAATTTATAACATTGAACATTGATAAACATCTTTATTAAAGCCAATATCAAAAATATGCAAAGGGATTCGGTATAACTTTGTCGCTTTGCACTTTCTGTAGACTCTTTTGTGGTTTCTTCCTTCATTTTTCTTTTGCAGGTAAGAAATGTTTCCATTTCAAACACCAAAAACAAATTCAGCTAGCTGCTATTGCTGTTAATGCAGCTGCACCTAATAAATAACTTCTAAAAATGCAGAAAGATTGTACTTCACTGATTAGTATTCCATTATATGACAAGTTCAAAACAGCAAAGACCATGAGCAGCACAGAGCGCTCTCTATAGGAAGAATTGCCAGACGCCTGCTTCACCCACCCATATCAGAGTGGAAATTCACGCAATCGAAATCACGCATGCGTACAAGTGGAAAGTACGTACATGATAGATTCAGTGGTATATTTTTTTTTTTTCATCTGCGGTTCAGAGCAACTTTAAACATTTGAGCTGCTAAACAAAAATAAAATATTTAAAACACAATGGTTTAGAGATAATACATAATACCGTTTAAAAAAAATCAATTCAAGATCATTATTTTCTTTTCCTTTTATTTTTGCATTTCTCAGTCATCCTCGTATACCCGGTTGGAAACCCCAAATTTATGGTATTTTGTTCGAATACTCCTTGCCGAAAATATTAGAAAAATCACCAAGCACCTTGTTAAGTGTAATGAAATACTTTAGTTTATAATCTGGATCAAAAAACAGATAAGGAACCTGTATTAATAAGATCCTTTTGCTGGGCTTCTGAATTTTTCAATGTTACAATTGACTTGTTTAACCATCACAGCCTGCATTGTGTTTTTTTGTTTGTTTTTTTCTGGCATGGCAAATCAGTCTTTATTGTGCACTGCAGTTACACAGCGCTTCCTCCAAAAACAAAGCGAACGAGACAAGGCACGGTAATGTAAAAGTTAATCATTAAACAGTTTTAGGTACTGTGATGCATTAAAAAAAAAAATCTGTGATCTTTAGTTGCTTTTGTGCATTTTCATTTGCAACTGAACTGTGACATTAAGGCCTTATCGAGAACAATATTTGCAAATTTTGAAGACTGACATTGGATACTGTTTTAATTCTGGAAACGTGTTATTTTTTTAATCTTTTGTTAAATTGCATTGGCTTTTACGTTTTAAGCAGTTCTGTGCATGGGTAACATTTTGATTTCATTTTCTTGTTTTGTTGTTAATGGGGAATTGTACATACTTCTACAATATGTACTGGATTTAAAAGTATGTACTGTATTACAGTTCACGTTCCAGTTATCCCTTTTGGCAAGTGATATTTTCAGTCTCATTCTGAATTAAAAAAACTACTTCTGTTGGAAATATAGTACTGTACCAACAAAACCAACTACAGTACATCTAATGGAAGCCTACTTATTTTAAAACACAGCCCATTCAGCTATGTATTTTTGACATTGTACCTTTTTTGTGTTCCCTGAAAAAACTAATGATATGGGTGGGTGAAGCAGGCGTCTGGTGATTCTGCCTATGGACAGCGCTCTGTGCTGCTCATGGTCTTTGCTGTTTTCAACTTGTCATATAAAGGAATACTAAATCAGTGAATTACAATCTTTCTGCATTTTTAGAAGTTATTCGGCGCAGCTGCATTAACAGCAATAGCAGCTAGCTGAATTTGGAGAAAATGTATTGTTAATCAGATTATTCTGTCTTATTGCAACTGTGGTACCGTTTTAAAAAAGAATGAAAACCATAATAAGCATAGAATGTCAATACTTTTGTCTGCGACTATATATCCTAAATCAGGGATAAGGAAGCATAATTGTCAAGTGCAGCTGAAAAAAAACGCAAAAAATATTTGGAAGTGAACACAATACAAATAAAAACCTTCCTCTTCTTTATAAAGTGTCTGTTTAATGTTTTAGCTGCCCCGGTCACAAACTTTTTGTGCTCCTGAGACTAAACCTGCTTAACAATTAAGCAGTAAAGAATACAGTTTTAGAAAGTACAGCACAAAGTGTTTTTTTATCTCCTTTTTTTCTTGCTGTCACATACCCACAATTAAGGTCATATCCTGTCTGAAATCTGAAAACTAAGATGTGCCATCCATCACCCATGCAAAAAAAAACATCCATATTTATATACAGTCCTTAGTCATTTTTACATTTTTCTTTCAAGAAAAAAAAACCAAAACATTTTATTTTTAAAGTAAATTGTCTTAACCATTAAAACTTAACATTGTTTATTGTATCTATTTTTTTCCAACTGCACACTATGTTAACTACATAATTTGTACCAGTATTATTTTATAAACCTCGTTTGCCTCATGTAAAAGGCACTTGCAGAATGTGTGCAGGGTATAAGCAGCCATTTATTTATATTATTATTGAGAAGCAATATAGTATCCCTTGAATTCATGCAAGCCATCCAAAAACAAAAAAAGTCCAAGCACCCAGCATCATCCAAGCAGCAGGGAAAAATACAAACTTTTAGTGAATCAACTTGATGTATAAAGCTCTGAGGAAAAAACAAAACAAAACTACTTTAATTTCCCTAGCAAATCATAGAAAATACATACCCCACCTCTGTAATCTAAGAATCAAGCTGCTAAACTAAGACAGGTAAATAAAAGTTCACAATTCTCGTACACAGACATTGAATGGACAATGCTTTCATTCATATAAATTACAAAAGAAAAAAAAAGTCTGCCAGTATTTTGCTATAAAACTAGATCATTATTCATGAACACGTTCCAAGGTGTTCCAAAGTGTTTGTGCTGACGTGAAAAGTTTAAAGTTTATGACATGAGGGGCTTGTTAATTTAAGTTGCAGTGCGTTGCTCTCTTAGCGGTTGCTGTCTCTGTCTCCACCCTTTACTGCTGTGACAGAATAGCGTTCCGGTTAGCTTTCATCTTCTCTAACCGCTTCACTAAGTGGCTATTGGTCATCTCCATCTCTTCTATCTTGTCCAAGGATGTTCTCAACTAGTGAGGAATAAGAAAGAGTCAGATGCATAGCTGAAACACCATATGGTGTCTGTGATTCGAACACATATTCAGAAAGATAGAGCAGGGACATGTTAAAACCAGGAATCATGTAAAAGTCGTGACACTGACCCACAATAGATATGCATACTTGTGCTATGGAATGCTCATTCCATGTTTCATCATTGCAATGAGCAACGTAGACATATCAACTATGTCTATAGCCCTTCAGTAAAACAAATGAGAATTAAAAAAATATATATATATATGCTGTGGAAAGAAAGCATACACAATCTGTTACTGATAAATCAAGAACAACAACAGAATAGCTTAATGTGAATCTGGAGAACTGTTTCAAGCAGGCTACTACTATGTAATACTTCTTAAATTCAATGAGAGGTGTCAGTGTATCTGCCACTGCACTGCATACACAAAGGTTAAAAATAATAACAACAACAACAACAAAATGAATATAACAGGCACAGCTAAACACAATTCCTTGTTGAGGTGTACTTACTTCTCTTTGAAGTTTCCTCTTTTCTGCTTTTAGTTCATCCTCAATTTTTTCTGAATTCTCACTTGCTGTTTTGTACCGAGACACCTGTCCTTCAAGTCTGTTTATCTGCAAAATGTAAAAATATGTAGTATTGCTGTAAAAAAATACTTTAGGAGCAAAAGAATAATAATATCTTTAGGAGCAAAAGAATAAAAGACAATTATTTCATTGCTACAATACTTCCAGTAGCAGCAAAAAATAAAGAAGTAACTACAGAGTGCAGGTGTGAGAGGCAAAGACTTTGAAAAAACACACAAAAAATGTACTTATTAAAAATCAAGTAAAATATGAAATCGGTAAGTAATTTAAAGCAAAATAGACTTTAAATACAAAAATAGACTGTAGTTAATACAGACATCAATTTTGAACCTGAATCTAATGGGTATGAAAACAGAAGGTCAACAGTCCAACCAACTATAATACAGTTACTCTAGCACAGTTTTGTTACTTCCAAAGCAAAATTATTACTAATTTTGTGATTTAGAAATCATGTATTAAGGCATGTTCTCTTCTCAGTGATTTAATGTGACCATCAACAAGAAGGAAATATGCCATGCTGTTGTGTCTGCAGAATTAACCCAGTGTCGACTCATAAGTGGATATTAATGTTAAGTACAGTAAATCCTTATAGGGATTTCTTGTTATTTTCTCATAATTAAGTTTGGGACGATACCCCAACCTCACCGGAGTCTGTGCCATGAGATGGTAACAAGCAAGTCTCTTTGCACCACAGCAGCCTATAAGCCTAACTGTAAAATGACAGCCCACATCCTTGAAACTACTTACGTTTTGTTCCATTGTACATATTTCCTGTTCTGCCTTGGAGAGCTTAAACTTGTATTCACTTATCTGTCTGTTGGCATCTCCTGAGAGGAGAAGATTAAAGAATGGTTACACAGACCTGTTTGGTTTAACAAACAAGCAAAAAACACCTTGCAGCTCTAAACCTTTACATTCATAAGCAAATAAATATAGAATGAATGAATATGCTGCAGTCATTGACTCATCTGGAGTGGGTTTATCAGTTTGCAAGGATCCACTGTTGAGACAAAAGTGAATGGACTCCGTAATAGTCAGGTAAACTAAATGCCTGATTACCCCACAAATACATCATTTACAGTTTTAACTTCAAGGCTTTATGAAATGCTCTACTTAGTAAAAATGTTAATCCAGCTCAAGTCTTACATCTGTGTCTTGCAAATACAGGAACCCTGTAAGCTTTAAATTCCATTGTAACACATTCATTCCACTCCAGTATCTGAACTGTGATTTTTATAAGCAGCTTATGAAACCTGACAATTAAAATGGATTTTAAAAACTTTAATCTGTGTGTCGCAAATTAAACAGATAACAGCATGAATTTCCTTTCATAACATTACTTTTTTTTCTTCTCTAAAACGGTACTATGATCTTTTGCAACTTCCAAATGCCTGTCAATTTATGTGTGTTCATGTATGTATATGCTCATATAAATCTCAATTAAACAGTTACTGTTTAATAAAAGGTACACTAGTACATTAGTAACATAAAGTACACCCCTCGCCACAGCAGCAAATACAAAATTAGAGCTATCAAGATCATGAAAATGTAGATTGTACATACATGAAGACAAACAGACAGGCATATCCTTATATCCCCAGATTCTGTTGTTACTCTTTATAACTTACTGGTTAACAAAACACAACAGGAAAAGCAAATCTGTGAAATATGTGTTAGTCCCTCTCTTATATCTGCTGGGAAGAGATTTGCTTCCCAGCAGAGGGTATTTAACTGTGTGTATGTTACGTACGCTCAAGTTAAAAATAAAGTAGAATTCACAATCAAGTTAAATGAACTACAAGCTATTTAGTAATGGCCATCAGATTCATACTTTGAAGAACACAGTAAGAATTTCTCATGTACGTACTCTGCATTTCAATGAACTGCAAGTCTGTGCCGTTCTCAAGGCGCTCTCCGTCTGTTAACACGCTCTCGATCTTGGAGCTCTTCTGACGTTCTTCATCCAAATGCATTTTCAGCTTCCTGATCTGGTGATAAAAACAAATAAAGAAAAACTCAATAGTTTGAGGATTTCCTTATGGAATTATAAAAGGTTTACATCAAAATAATTAAAGAAGTTCCATGCAATAGTGGTAGAAAACACATTTAAACATTCCGTAAAACAGGTATTGTGTTCTTTACCAAAAAAAAAAAATGTAATTAAAAATCTTCAAAATCATAGTTACCTGGGCTATCAGTTCTTCCTTTTCATCAGCAAGTTTTTTTAGCCTGACATCTATAAAAAAATAAATTAAAAAAAAAAAAATATATATATATATATATATATATATATATATATATATATATACATATGAAAAGAAAAATGTGTTAGCAATTTGAAGTTTCCACAATAAAATAATAGCTTTACTACTCCATACGTTTTCAAAGGGGATTTCTTGTATGTGTGCAAATAGAAGGTATACACTCAGAACGGGTAAGTCATGTAACTGCCCCCCTTGTGATAACAGGCTGCATGCACATAAGCACGCTTTCTTGGTGCACAAGATCATTCCTCATGGAACATCTGCTAATGTCTCCACTGGTGACTGGGGCCAGCGATTGCTTGTGTACCCTCTATTACAGCACATCTCACAGAAGCTGGATACGATACAAATCCAGGACAATCAAAATGTGTTATAATCCAGAAAGAGACAGATACTGATCCTTCCAGGCTGACTATGTAGTTCCCTGAATACTGCATCTTCTCATAGCCTTGGGCAGTGCAGCTTGTGGTTGTGTCAGCTCCACTACCAGAAGGGGGAGTTCCATGAACAGCGAGAAAAAAGTGTATACTGGTACACACACACGCACATACACACTTGTACCATAAAGTATAAATCAAGTACATAAACCAATAAAATAATATTAATTAAAAAAAAAAAAAAAATCCAATTTAAATATTGGCTTGAATATTTTAGTTTATTATGATTATTACTATTACTATTGTTTAAATGTTTTTATTTCAAGCCCTAAGTTCACAGTAGGAAAGCTGCAACAGCATACCAAATTCACATTGAGCAGCTGTGCAGTTAGTCTTGCTACTAGAGTGTACTTCAGTAAAGGTTGTGTACTTGGGTAATACAAAAACACTAGTGTGGGTAAGTAGACTGTATACCTAATGGTCCTTCTCCTGCAGATTCAAGAACCTGAGCAGCTTCTTGCGTCACCACAGTTATTGCACCAACCATGGGTTCATGGTTTATATTACCATTTGGCATGTCTTCTGGGATAATCACCAACCCATGTTTCTGAGGAAAAAACAGCATGTTATTGAGTCAAGGGTTTTGTTCATGCATACAATTAAAAACCAGGAAGGGCAAAACTTTTTCTGATTTAATTTTGTTATGGAAATGTTTGATTGCTAAAAAAAAAAAAAAAGCTTAAAAATCGCTGGTATGCTGATGGACTAAGGAAATAAGAGAAAATATGTATTTGTCTCTGTTTAAGATTACATATAATGGCAACTAAATATGTTTGAGGCTTTCTCATTCGGATTTGCTAAAACAGTCGCAGACAAAAGTATTGCCACCCTACACTTAGCATAAGATAGTTCAAGAAAACATGTTAAATACAAGAATTCTGTGAACATTAGCCACCAATTAATATGACAAAGACCAAAATACACAATTTTTGGTAGTTTAACAAACAATCTTCATAAAAAAAACAAAACCAAATATTTGTTTGTGACAAAAGTATTGGCACCTTTACATTAAAAGTCTGTACAAATTAAAATATATATTCATTGATTGAAAACCATGACACAGTAACTAAGCTGCATTATAGAGTCAACAGAAAAAATAGGTCATTATTTCCAGTATCTTTTGAAGAAGAATGTTTTGGCAACACAGCAGATGATGGTCAAGATAAAGGAGTTGGATTCATGTTAGAGAAAAAACACTCGTAGCAAACTACAACAAAGGAAATGGCCATAGAACAGTATCAAAGAAATCGGGAACACCAAAATCAGCAATAATCAAGAAGTACCACAGAACAAATTCAACTAAAACGTTTGAAAGACGTGGGCATCGAAAGAATTACGGGGACAGCAGGTAGGAGAACTGTCTGAGCAGCAACAAAAAAAATCCAAGATTAAAAGCCAAGGACTTGAAGCATCAGGCATTATAGTTTATGAAAGAACTCTACAAAAGGCACCTGAACAGAAAAGTTGTGCTCATGAGACTATAATATAACTTTTCCCCAAAAAATGGATCGCAGTATTGGAGAAAAAAAAGGGAAAGTCTGTTTTAGCAGTTCAGGGACTGGAGACATCCATGTGATTGAAGACCAAATGAATGCAGCCATGCATCAAAACATTCTACAAAGTCCAATGACACCATCTGCTCGTAGGCTGATTGGCAGACAGTTCATCTTCCAACACGACAACGACCCAAAGCACACAGTTAGGTCAACTATGCAATAATTGAAGAAAACAAAAGATACAAATTCTGTAATGGCCTTCACAAATCACCAGATCTGAATCCAATAGAAATGCTTTGGAATGATCTGAAAAAAGCTGTAGCCAAGCATTGTGTATCCAGTCTGTCTGAGCTGAAGGAAATATGCAAAACTGAATGGGCAAGATTTTACCAACAAGATGTAATATACTGGTTAAGAATGATCAGAAATGTCAAAGCTGTAATAGAAGCAGAAGGAGGAAACACAAAATATTAAAAGCAGGGGTGCCAATACTTTTGTCATGAACAAAAACTTTAAATGAAGTTTGTTTTTTGATGAAGATGATTAGTTAAATTACTAGAAATTGCGTGCTTTGTATCTGTTATCTTGAATTATGGTATAATAAGCGTAGGGTGCCAATACTTTTGTCTGCGATTGTATGAAGTTTACAGATAACAGAATAGTTTTCATTAATATATACTGTATAATGGTACTTAAAATAAGGGTTTAAAGCAATTCAAAACAAGTGATGTTAATTTCAGAACCTTGTCGACAGTACCAGCTATAAAAACAGCCCAAGTATGACATGCATTACTAACACAAAGTCTTTCCATCAATGCACTACTTTGTAGACAATTAGAGCAGCTAACTCTCCAAGACTGTTACTGTACCTGTTTCTGCAAATTACAAACTTATGTAAAAACGAACAGCTTTGCTACTTTGGAGAGGCAATATGACCTAGATCACGCCCACAGCATCTGCTGAAATGCTAGCTTATAGAGTGCTCCCTTATTATTCTGCAAGGCAATTTCACTTGTAAATGTAATTCTCATTATTATAAGGCAGAGCACATACAGCACGGTTTAGTCCAGTGAATGCTGAGGAAGGTTAAAGGCCTCTACACACTGGACGCAATGCGACAAGTGAAACTGTGCAGCGAACAAAATTAATATAAGCTACACTTTTGATAAGTATCTTTCACACCACAGGCTTCCTGATCGAATGATGAAAGTTCAGAGATTTCTAAGATGAGTTTGAAACCCCCCCTGCTGAACCCATGTGGCCGAGAGGGGTGTTCACCTGAATTTGATTGTTTTCAAAATTGACTCTGTTAGGCAATAGTTCAGAGGTTAAATGAGAGCAGAAGGAAAGACAGCGTACAAGAAGCAAGTGATCCTGAAGGAGGTTGCGATGTTAAATTGCATTAGCTTTGTATTGAGAAACTTTCTATCTAATTATAGAGCTTCAGAATGCCGGTTTGCTTATCAGGCTATAAAGCACAATTTGTTTTCAAAGCAGCAGCAGGATCTTCATAGCCTTCCTAGCCTGTGGGAAGCCCCTATGACGTACCTCTCCTGTCTTCATATTTCCACTGAGGACAGCCAGCTCATCTCTGAGCTCATCTCGCTCATTTCTAATGCAGTCAAAATACTCTTTCTGCCTCTCTAGGGCCTAAGACAAGGCAAGAAGCAGGGGGAAAAAGAATGGCACAGAGAAAGAGAATATCAAATGTAGAAGAGATAAAGAGCAAAAACAGAGCAGGCTGTGATGAATTTGGTGGGAAGAGATTCACACAAGAGGAAAGCCATTAATATATATCTATAAGGGACTCCACACCACGTTAATTGCATTCATTTTAGAAAATACAGACAAAAAACTTAATGCAAGGCAACCAAATACATATAAAACAAAACATAAAATAAGTAATAAATCACACACATTCTGAACATGCGGACATGTTTTGTGTTCCTCAATTAAAGATGACAGACCCAGTCTTTTATAGAAACAGAATGAGGTTATGTGATTGTTAGAGTTGTCATTGGCAACTGATCTAACACACTGTTTTGATGATCTATTACAGACAACGTATTCTCAAAAAGAATAAAAAAAAAAAACTGCTGTTACCAACTTCCTGCAATAATGAGTCATGCAGCTTTACTTTTTAATGAGCTTATGTATCTATTTCAAGTTCTGTTCTGGGACGCATTGGTTTGTTTCCAAACTCAACAGTTTACAAATTAAAATAAGACTTTGTTAAATAAAAACTGATGGAAGCTGTCTTTCAAAACATGCATTTAAAACCCACAGTATGTTGAATATGGATTTTGTCATGCACTTTAAGAGTAATATTTACAACTGCTGTCATTTGCATTATTGGCAAGTTATATTCTAGCATCTAAAACTCTGTATCATGTAATAATAACTTGCGATAGACTGCTGCAAAAATGTTGAATTATCTTTTACAAAATGCAGTTGATGGTCAAATGCTCTGCCAGTCTGGCAACCGAGCTAGCAGAGGCATCACATATTCTTCAAGGGTGTACATAACCCAACTGTCGCACAATAAACAGGCACTGCAGATGATACATCAAACTACACAGTTAGCAAAGAACCCCAGACAATTTTATCTAAACCGTTTACGCTTTAGGCCATTAGCTGAAATGGCAAATCACTGCCTTCCGGTCCCTACTTAGAAGTTATGTTTCCACTAGCCAAGCAAGTTAAGATGCCTCATAGGGATGCAATTCACTTATGATCACTGCATCCCTTGGAATCTAGGAAACTGGCTAGTAAGCACAGTCATTCCTCAAATTAATATTGGCAAGTTGGTTTTGGATGAGGAATCACTTGTCCATAGCATCCTTTTCGTTCGTTTTGCAGCTTCACCCAGTAAATTGCTTATTACAGTTTCACTCTTGATAAGAACTAAAAGTTGTATTCAATGCTTTTTTTCATTTAGCTGTTTTAGTCAGTTTAGCATCATTATTTTATTTATCTAAACTAGGTCTACACACAGTAACTAACAGGCGCAAGAGACTTTTTTTTTTAACTCAAAAACTTTCAGCTCCAGCTTTTACTTCATATGATTTTTTTTTTTGATGCACCAGCACCCATCAAATAACCACATTAGAAACCCTGAAAAGAATTCAGACCTGGATATCTGCACACCCAGACTAGTACAGTATGTCTGAAGCTGTGGTTATCCCTACTGAGGGCTGTCAGAATCAAACAGGTAAGCCTTGTCATAACTTTTGATTTATGATACTATGTTAAAATTATTAAGGGGTGTTAATATGAACCATCTACATGCAGCCAAGTGCGCGATGAACTCCTGAAAATGGCGCTGGCATAGTGCTACAAACGGCAATGCTCATTGTATGAAAATGTCGGTATCAGGTTCAGTTTGGTTTAATCTTTTGTTGGTATCGTTCCGTTTGGAATTTTAAGAAATTGACGCTTTTGGTTTGGTTTCAGTTTGGGAAAATCATAATTATTGCATCCCTAATATCTCATATTGTGTTTTATGACGCTTGCCTTGGAGAAAGCTTTGTGTGTAACAAGGATACTAACATTGATAGCAGTTTGCCACAGGATAATCCACAGTTATTTAGGAAACCAGGTTAAGTTGTATGGTACTAAGACTTTCACAGATTTGCAGGAAATCAGTCTATCGCACGTCATAATTCCTAACCTGACTTGGGTTTCCTACCCCAATTTTTTTGTCCTTCCAGTTAATCGTTTCCTGCAGATCAAACACTTCTCTGGTGCGAGAATCTAACTTTTGCTGCATACCCTGGTTCTCCTGGATATTTGTGTGCACAAAAACAAGAACAAGAATAGGAAACAAAAGAAATGAACAGAAAGGAAAAAAAGAAGCAAAATAACTGTAAAATGAATCACTGGGCAGGGAAGCACAGGGGGAGGGATCAATTGAACACAACAGCCAAGACATTGGGAAATGGTTTTGTGTTGTAACAAAGAAACCTTTGAAAAACAGTTGCCAAGATAGACTTTGTTGACTGTTTTTGAAGTTAAAACAAAAATAAGAACAGAAAAATGATTTTTTTTTTGGCATAAGCATAGTAAATAAAAATGCCAAGTGAGAAAAACCCAATGTTAATCTTTGTGTCTACATGTTTGTTTTTTTCCAAAACTTTTGATTATCAATTAATAAGACATACGGTGTTGTTCTTTCTAGATGGAAACCAATGAATATAATGAAACACTGTTGTAATCCATTACCTACTGTATAAAACACCATCCAAATAAATAATTAAAAAAAACAATCACTGAAACTTGGTAACAAAAATAGCCATACAACATGTAAATGCATCTGTAAAAAAATGTGCCTTGTGTCTTACCTCGATTAGCTCATCTCTTTGGCGAATACCTTCTTTAAGTTCATCTATTTTATGCTGAAGGACATTACATGTGTGCTTTTGTCGCTCTAATTCCTGCAACAGAAAAAGGTTGATGCCATATAAGAAATGTAAATACTGCAGTGCAATGTTTTTCTTTAGTGTTGCACATATAACCAATACTGGGATATGAGCAGAAGCAGTTCTCTTGTTGGGTGCTTAGCAGACGGTAGGTTTGCTTACATGCGTCATTCTAGATTACCTTTGATTTCTCTTCGGTTTCTCGATGCATTTCTGACATCAGTTCCTCCATTTCCTCAACAACATCTTTGAGTGTGTCCACCTGATAGATCAGATTTGCTTTCTCATTGTCCAGCTGTGCGTTGGAGACCATTGCTTTCTTGTACTTCTCTTCCACTTCCGTCAATGAATCCTGCAAACAGAAAACAGGGCTTAGCATATTTTAATCTATGACCCTTAATGCAAGACACATTGGAGAACTCAAGAGACCATGCAAGGCATCTCACAGCCACAGGAAATGCAGGGACAGTCGGGCTATAGGTTAAAGAAATGTACTTCTTGGAATTAAACAGACACAATAACCACATTTAAAACATTCGTGACGTCGCCCTTTGAACTTTTGATTGATTAATTCTACAAATCTGCTAACTAAAAGTGGCTGAGTGGCTTTGAAGGGGGGGAAGATATAATAACAAATCCAGTTTGTGCTACGAATTCAGTTAGTGCTACCAATCCATAAAACACTGTGGCTTCATTAACGAAACCACAGTGAGTCAGAACAATTCAACAGAAAAGCGAATGTGAACAATCATTTCAACAATTAGTTAATTAGTATTACACATTTCAAACATAACAGTTAGAAAATGGCTTGCGATTTCAATTTAGCATTTCATATTGTTTGCTACAGTAGGACAATACAATTACACATTAACACAAATTGTGACAAAGCTTCTTTATTTACAGTATAACTTTGAACACAATTCTGGGTTCCTAACACTTCTCTGGTGGATAAAGCACGCTCGACAGCAAAGGATGGGTTTAAACATAACTGCATGTTTATTTTTCCGCGGTCCCTTTTTCCAATGGAACACGGCTTCTTTTAACAAACAATACAAATACATTTCTAGCTCATGTTTTGGAGCGCTAACTAAACTTAACAGTATCCCTAACTTTAGCCAGACGCTAATCCGGTTCACTGACTTTAATATACTTTGTTTTAACGTACACCGCATTCAGGTCTACACACAGTTCCTTACCTTCCCACAGAGAACTATTGTCTTTGAAACCTGTCCTTCTATACCTGCCTGGCTTGTTAAATTACGAACAGGTGTATTAGTTTAACTGATTGATAGTAGATCCAGGTTCTGGGATAGCTATGGGAGATGTAGTTTTTCATTCTTTGTTTAACAGCAAAAACTACATTTATTTTTTTCAGTAACAAAAGCAATTTCATCATCACTTTGTAAACCTCCATCAATTACACGGACGTTAGGTTTAAACTCAGCTTTAGCATTGCTTTCCTGACTTTAACCACTGTTTAAACAAGCTTACAGCCCACTTACGTATTTCTCGAAAACCGATCACTGGCAATGCTATTTAGGACTGCATCTTTTTTAGATTTGGCAATAACTTTCCTCTCTGTTCCTGGTTCACATTCCTTTGTTTTTTGCATTTTTATTTTTCTAATGCCACTTTCATGTTCTACACCTAAAGCACAGTCCTCACTACTATCTTCACTTACAACAGACACGTATGTTTGTGTAAGTGGGATTTTAAACAAACGCAGAGGAACGCATGAAAACATTGCTGCAATGTGAGGGACAAACATTTTAACAGTTTCAACTAAGCGTAACAAAGGAGCGAAAACCAAATCCAATTACCAAATGAACAATCAATTGAATCTCAAGTATCGAACAAATATCAATTAGAATGGTCTCTGGCACAGGAGCTGAATCTAGACTCCCTGTGATCTCAACACTGACAAAACTAAAATAAGCTTTAATCCATTACCCAGATGCTGCTAGATATTTGTATACACACAGTACTGCCTGCTTCCTCCATGGGTTTGTATCCGGGCTTGACCTCACAAGAGAATAAACAAACAGATAATGCACAGGCAGGCCTGGATTAAACTAGGAGTGGATGAAAATATTAGCAAATAGGGCTTGAAGTGTTCGTTTTTAACCGATAATACCCAAAAAAACCTATTTAGAAAACTCAGATTTTATTTTTTTGAACCGATAAACCTGGGTTTCGTTAGTATATTTTTTAATAATGTCAATCATTCACTACTCTCTTTCTACATAAAGAAAATGCGTTTCAGAAGACATTCTACTGACCACTCGTTCGAGTGACTTGTGACTGTGGAGTGGGCTGAAAAAAAACAACAACTCCTCTATATTTTTGTTATTGTTTAGGACCAATAAATTCCAGTCCAGTAATTTTAAAGTTACGTTAACATTTATATTTACAAAATTAATATATTTGTCTTAAATATTAAATTACTAAAACAGCATCAGTATTACAATTAATAAAATAATAATTGTAATACATATACTATATATTTACCAGTTTATAAAAAATACTTTCTGTTAAAAGGCTAATAAATCAATTGGTTAAAACTCTCCTGTTAACTTTAAACTTGCTTTGCAGTGGTGTATTAGTGTTTGCCTTTGTATAAATTATTTAAGTGTCTTGTATTCAATAAGATTTTAATGTAGTGATGTGTATTTGAGGAGATTTTTGGAATTGGTTCTGAACCGGGTATCTGTCATTGGAACCGAGTATTTCAATTCTGATTCAAACGTATGTCAATGTGTGAGCGGAAGGGGGGTGGGGTGGGGGGTGGTACTGTCTCTATTTGACAGAGACAGTACATATAAGATATGCTACGTAAACGATGCAGCTTTTGCGATACTGCAATAGTGTGCAATCTATGACAAAATAATCAATCATCTCCAATTTGCACAATAACAGTATTATAACAGTGAAAGCCATTGTGTGCTTTTATATGAACCTTGTTAATTGCAAATTTCACAAAGCTTACAACTACAAACATCTTTAACCACATGGTATGTACAAACAGGTATATGTTAGGATACAAAGCTGAAATAAGACCACCATCGGCTTGGGGTTAAATTACATTTTTAGATAGCCGAAATCGTGTCGTGTTCGGTTTGGGTTGGGTTGCGAATGATTGAGGAGCAGAAAATTCACTTTACCAGAAGCCAATCTGAAGAAGATCATCCCTTCAAGTCAAAGTGAGACTAGTTTGAATTACCCATCTGTGTTTTCATCCCTTCATATAAAAGTGAGACTGAATTATTCTCCAGGGAAATAAATATAATAATAAAACATTTAAAAAACCTGTTAATGCTGTAATAAACACATTGCAGACCTTTTTTTTCCTAAGTATGAACGTGTCAATTATAGTTATCAAATGTATTTTTGACAGAAATTAATGTTTGTAATAGTCAGTTTTATTAAAAAACATAGTATAAAAACCAAACAATTTCAACACAAAATAAAAACCAAACAATTCAAGCCTTAATTATAAACCACAAAACTAAACAAAACAGGAATACAAATATAATAAATAATGGGCAGAGGAGAGTCTCTCCCTCCCTGCACTCCTAAAGCATTTAGCAACAGAGGCATAAAAACAGCGACCTGGATACAATAATGGCATAAAAAAACACAGCCGCAGATTTACATTGGACTAACATAAACATTTAACATAAAGTGCTTATTCAGTTAAAATGTATGTCAATTATCTAACCATTTATTCAATTGGTAGTTGGTTTATTCAACTGGTAGTTGGTTTACTCAACCAGCCCTAAAACTGTAAATACACAGTTCAAAATTCCATTTTAAATGTAAACGTAGATCACAATGACAAAGACCACAGTATGTACAGTATATGTGATAATCTACTGTAAGTGTGACATATTGACAAATGGATGAACTTACAGGTTTTTGTCTTAAAACTTCCTGAAAAGCAAATGCAACTTTCTGTCAACCAGAGTTCCAGTGTATTCAGGTATATTAGAATGTCATACTCTACAATTTTATTTATTCATTTTTTTCATTTATTTGAAACTTGTTTTGGAATACCGGGATAGTACAACTATGTGCATCAAATTAATAAAAACCTCTTGCTTTGAGTGTGTTCTAGAGAAAAGTTACGGAGCAGCTCAGTCAAAAGAAGAGTTATACATCAGGGTGGTTAATATGAAAAGATTTGAAAACAACAGCCATCATCAGTCATATAAAACAGAAGGCATGCTAGGGGCATCAGCCCAGATACCTTGAGCTCTTTTAGTCCCTGCATGTATCTGCCTTCTACATCTTGTATCTGGTCCTTAAGATCATAGATATTCTGTTGAGCACATGGAACGAACCATTGGATAAAAATCAGCAAAAGGGGAAAGAAGGTGAAAGTGAAGCTTTCAGACCAAAACCAAGACCAACATACAAAATCAACAGGTTGGCTGATCATGCAACAAATACACAGTAAAGGGAAAGTAGAAAAAATAAATATATTAATGGTTGCCAAAACATTCAGCACAATGACAATGAGCATATATCTCGAATGTATGTAAAGAGAGACCCCAATACACAGTTATGTGAAGAATTAGGGTTTAGTGATGCTGACATGACAGCTGGTTGTAGACAGTATTTCCAGTAAAGGTACTTGATGTGCTCCCTCTTTTTTCACTATCTGATTTGCACATCAAAAAATGTAAATATTGAAAACTATAAATTAGTGTAATACTACAGTATAATTTACTGTCAAATATGAATTAACAAAGAGAGCACTGTACATTTACAAACTTCATGTAGAGGATGCAAAGTATGTGCACGTACAGGTTGCACAGTATACACTAATACACTAATAGTAATAGTACTATTAGTAATAGTAATAGTAATAGTAATAATAGTACTCTATATACTATATAAGGGTGTAGTATACAAGAACTGGGATGTAACTTAGTTAAGAAAACTGCAGTTTAAAAAAAATGTGTTTCTAATCTGCACAAACATTCCCATGAAAATTATTCTGGTAAGAGAAAAGATTTTCTTGTAAAGGGAAACATAAAATATGATTTCATGGGGAAGGGGTGGTGGGAGAGTCATCTCATTTCCTGCAGACAGCATGAGTATTTAAAGTTGCAATCATTTCCAGTGCATGAAACATGAATTCATTACAGATCTTACCCTCAATTCACTGAGTGAAGCGTCTGGATCTACTATACTGCCCGTATCCCCGCTTCCTCTCCGAGACGAGGTCCCACCCAAGGAGGCCAGGGTAGCAGCAGATAATCCAGGTACAGTATTACGGGGCACTGGCTGAAAAATGTGTAATAAAATACACATTCACATGAAAAATGGCAAATTCCAGATAGTTTGTCTCTAATTTCATTGTAATATGTAGTAATTACATTGTAAATACACACCCAGGTGTACAATGAATACAGTTCACTTACAAAGCTATAAACTGACAATTTATTAATTTGTTGTTACACTATCTTAATACAGCATAATTACAATGTAGTTAGATATGTTATGCAAATTAGCACCTAATATTCCAACGTTATCATCTATCACCCTCAATTTACCCTATTATTCATTAAGAATGAATATTAACCTTTTGTTAAGCAGATATTACACTCAAATTATTATTTACAGTGACTATTCTGGCAATTAATTGTATTCATTAAAACATTTCTGTGATGTCACCCTTTGGTCTTTTGATTGATTCATTCTACAAATCTTCTAAAAGTGGCAGTGTGGCGTGGAAGAGAAGGGGAGTGCGGGGCAGATTTATTGCTGATTAACGAATCCAGTTTGTGCTACGAATCCACAGAAAATGGTTGATTCGTCAAAGAAAGCACAGTCAGAACGATTCAACAGAAAATCAAATACCATTTTATTATGAAACAATCATTTCAACGATTAGTTAATTGCAGTACTACACATTTCAAATGTAACACTTAGAAAAAGGGCTTGCGATTTCAGTTCAGCATTTCATATTGTTTGCTGAAAGTAAAATATTTCTACATTAACATGGCTTTCATAATTACAAATTGAGACGCTTCTTTATTTACAGTATAACTTTTAACACAGTTCTGCGTTCTGCTGGTGGATAAAGCACTCTCGTCAACAAAGGATGGGCTTAAACAGGACGGTACCTGTATGTTTATTATTATTATTATTATTATTATTATTATTATTATTATTATTATTATTATAAGGCGACTTACAATTGTTACAAGATATCACATTATTTTTACATACAATTACATTATTTTTTACACACATATTAAAACGTTAGAACTTAACTTTATATTAGCTAAATACATAAGCATATCACAAATTCAACATTTAAAATCATATATATATATATATATATATATATATATATATATATATATATATATATATATATATATATATATTTTGCAAGCTAAATCTGAAGCTAAAGGGCTTTTATTTAGTTTTATTCGCTCTCTCGCGTCCGGTGTGCATAGTCCTTTATTAACATGCAAGCACACGGCCACTGACGCGTTTGATTTGGCATTGTATGCAAGCTGTGCTTACACTCTGAATGCTGTTACCATTTCTGTATTTAACAATCTGGACTTTTTTTGGTTAAATCTACATTAAATGGCAGCACTTTGCACACCACTGCGGGACGAGCCTGTCCCCGTCGACCGACATCCGGTGCAGGGGATCTTGGGGCTGGCCTCCTACTACTGCTGCTCTGTTGCCTGCTCAATTATGAAGAAATGTTTTAAGTGGCACAAACAACTCGGTGTTGAATCGGTAAGAAAGGAATCCACAGTTTCTTGTGACTAACGGCACTATAGACAGTGAATTATTTTACAGATTCAACTCCTATTGTTGTTTATCCCTTAGATAAGATATGGTAAACTTACCCGAGTGAACGCTTCAGTGAAATGCTTGTCACTCTTCTCATCCAGCTAAAAAAATATATATATATATATAAGTTACATTTAAGTACCACACATGTACAAGCTTCCTTTAGAAACAATTCGATTTTTGTGGGTGCTACAGTACCACCACTATTGTGTCCTGCACAGTACACATTTTAAATTATTTATCAACAAGAAGATATCCCAGAACTGTACAACACTGCTGAATTCACGCCAATTGAAAGAACAAAAGGGAGTGTACCAAATGATCGGTTAGAAAATACATGGCCCTGGTTTGACACCTAATACAAAGATTTTTTTTTTAAATCCTTGTGTGATTTGCAAAACACATATAATATATGTATATTTCATGGCAGGCAGACATTTTATGTAACAGGCACAGTATTACACTAATTAACATTATTAAAGTTATCCAAGTTTAAAGACTCATGGAATTCAAAGAGCCAACCCAGTGCAGAATAAACAAATACTATATATGAAGTTAAACTTAATAAATTAAGTCAAGATGCTTTTTACATATGCATTAAAATCAAACATGTATCTAAAACTGTTAGTACCAAAAAACCCAAAGCAATTATTATTATTTATTTTTTTAATAGATGACAAGAACACATCGACTTCAAAACATGCAAAAACCTATGTCACCTGTTAGAGCAAAACATAGCCTTACAGTAACCTATGCCTAGCAGCATGTTTTCCCAGAACAGGTCACATTGTATACAGTCACTTTTATTACCTCCTAGATGTGTACTATATTGTTAAGTAAAATTAGTCAACAGCTTCCTTTCTCTGTAGGAGGTTATGTTAGCAAATCGGAAAGCAAGGTCAGTGGCAGTAAACATTCCTGTCAAATTAATTCAGTCCATGCTTTAGCTATTTGCCAAAAAACTCACACTGTCCAGGTCTGGGATGCTAAGATCATCCAAGTCAGATACAATGCTCCCCCTGCGGTTAGAGCGGCTAAAATAATCTGCAGCTGACTCACTTATATCAGAGAAGTAAGAGGACTACAGAACCGCAGAGGAGGAAGACAGCAAGCAGGAAGAGAGGAAGAAAGGAGAATGGTGTTAACACATGTGCAAACCTACAGTAAATTCATATTGTAGCTCTGATTTAGAGAACCCTTCTGAAAGCACAGTACAGTAGGTATTGAAACAGCTACCATGAGCTCATGATGCCTAGTATGTCACACCCCCAAAAAAAGATTTTCCTGCAGACGTATTTTTACAACCTACATTGTTTTTACATTTGCATAGACATTTGTGACATCAACCTTTGATCTTTTGACTGATTCATTCTACGAATCTTCTAACTAAAAGTGGCTGCGTGGCTTTAAAGAGAAGGGGAGTGTGGGGCAGATTGTGTTGATGAACGACTCCACAGTTTGTGCTATGAATCCAGAAGAAGCTGTGGATTCGTCAACAAAACCACAGTCAGAACAATTAAACAGAAAAGCGAATACCATTTTATTACGCAACAATCATTTCAACAAAGCATATGGCTTAATTCTCTTTGGGCAGATGAAGAACAAACACCGTCTCCAAAGCACTCTATCACACTACAGCCAAAAAAAACAATAATAATAATACAGTAAACTCAAGTTACATAGTTTATTTATTTATTATTGTGCAAACATTGCTGCAAAAAATAAATAAATAAAATGAAACACACATGGCATTGGTTTAAATTCAATCTAAGGAGGCCTGATTCATAGGCATGAAATGTAAGAATATGTCCTAAAAAAAAAAAAAAAACACACACACACACACAACAAGAAGGGTTTTCAGGGTCCTCATTAAACTGGGCACAGATGCCCCCTGTTGACTATTTAAAGGATGTATTGTAACACAATTCTTCAAACCATAGCTAATGTTAAGCAGAGTTGCATGTAAAAGCAGCTCACCACACTGTCCCGTCGCCCACGGCTGGCACGATCCTGGGAGACAGTGCTCGTTGTGTCATCATCAGAAGACTGAAGATTAAACACAAAATGATTACAAACAGTTCTGCATGTTTGGATTCTGAGGCACGGCATGTAATTTCTGACTTTACAATAATGATATACACTAAACTAAACCAGATGCCGGCGTACACACAGAAGCTGGAGGGCTGCTGTAAGGAATCAAACTTATCTTGTGTTAATAACAGTGAAAGAGAAATATCTGTACAACTCCAACTATTGAAATGAAGTGTCTCATTCTATAGCCTTTTTATATTCACTGGAAAAAAGGGTCTTCATATGGAGACAGAGTACTGCTGTATCTTTTGTGGGGACTTTCCTTTATCTGTAGCTCCATAAATTGGGATAGTAGGAGGACAAATTGTTACTGGGAAAACATTATTTTAAGAAACTTTTGAAACTCTTCTGTACCATTTTACATTTCACCATGTTCTGAATTCTGTAAACAGTTTCAAAATAACATTCTTCAAGTTCTAAGCTTTTAAATGATACATGGTTTTATGGTGATTGGATAACATTTTAATGACTTATGATTCTTAAAAACAAGTGTGTACATTTTCTTTAAAAATGCCACACACACAAAAAGGCCTGTAAAGGGTCAAGTATGTTTTGTCTGTATGTTTTATCCAAGTAAAATACTATGCAGTGTGTCTGATTTCTATTTTGGTTTCCAGCTCAAGTCTGTGCTTAAATGATACCGTCAAATGATTTTGCATATATTATTTATATTAATGTCTAAAGTTAAGGGCGACTAGACTATAGAAGAGATTGAAATAATATTAACTGAATGTACACATGTTTTTCTAAAAACTGTAGTTATTAAACTGGAAACCAAACCGGAGGTTAAAACAAAACATGTCAACAACGACGCTCACCACAGGGCTGCTACGAGTGGAGCTTGCTCTTGAAGAAGAAGAATAGCTGTATTCAGAAGGCTGTGGACAAGGTCAGCATTGGTAATTAGGCTACACATCAACTCAGGAAACTGTATTGTATGCTAAGCATTTCAACTTCATTTGTAAGAGTATACAACAGGCTGTCGACACTTACAGCTCTTGAACTACTATATGAACCATAGAGACCATTGTCACACAAAGAAGCCTAAAGGTAAAAAAATAAATAAAAATCACAAGTCAGTCAATGGATTGGAAAGGGTAGTGCCAAAGGCATTTCCAAGGGCAGTATTTTTTCTCAACTACTCAATACTACTACAGCACGCCCCCATGCATCAAGGTCCAGTCATTAGATGTTTAACATTCAGTGTGCATGCAGGAAGAAAAGTAAAAATAAATCAAAATGTTTGAACTGTTATCATGTACAGTAACAGTACTGTACACTTAAACTCTGTCCTGCAATACTGAAGATACTGCAACTGGTCAGGGCCCTAGCTCAGTGAGTATAGATGAGGGTAGCGACGGCCAGTAAAACTTGAAGAGATACAAGATGTATGGTAAATCTTGCCATAATTTGGTTACTGTACATCGCCAAGGCTGCTGAAGCAAGTGTTCCACACGGTAACAGAGATTATTATTATTATTATTATTATTATTTATTTCTTAGCAGACGCCCTTATCCAGGGCAACTTAAAAATTGTTACAAGATATCACATTATTTGTACATACAATTACCCATTTATACAGTTGGGTTTTTACTGGAGCAATCTAGGTAAAGTACCTTGGTCAAGGGTACAGCAGCAGTGTCACCCACCGGGGACTGAACCCACGACCCTCTGGTCAAGAGTCCAGAGCCCTAACTCTAGTAGTATTACTGTACTTAAAATTGATCAAAAGTCTCATGCACACGGATCCCTAGGATACCACTTGTTCCATTCTTTCAAATCCTTATCCAAAATGCAAACAACCATTTTACAAAATAAAAAACACAGCAACAGCTGACCATAATATTGCAATATTTAAGTTTTTAATTCTGCTGTGTGAAAAGAAAATATTAAGGTTCTGTTTAAAAAGTGTGTCACCAATAATGAGGACAGTTTTAAAAACAAATATCAGGAAGCAATCTCACACACACAACAAAACCTAATTTGCCAAAAGAAACCCACTGTAATATTTTCTTTGATACAGTAAATATATTTACGAGCACTTAGGGCTTAAATCGCTGTTCTCATGCTGCCTTAACCTCACAAAAAGAATGGAACTCCTCATGCAGACACTCATGTACATAGTTATATACGAACCACACTGTAGCTCCGTGTCAGACCATGAGAGTCTGTACTAGAGGATGACTGTGTTAAAGGGAAAGTGTAGTGTATTTACAACATATCACATAGCATTTGAATATAGAAATGGTTCATCAGGGAAAAAAAAATAATAATAAAAAAAATTTAAATTAAACATTTATCAGATGACAAGCAGCACACAATACTGACCCTGTAACTCCTGGGTGTTGTAGTGAGTGAATCATTGTATAATGAAGAGGACTGCATTGGAATAAAGAACAGAAATTAAGTGAGCGCTGAGGCTTTAGCTGTAAATGGTGAACAAGCAACACTGACAACCACTTTAAGTTTCTTAAAATAAAACCTACTACTTAACTTATACTTGAGACCAGTTCTAAAATAGGTACAGTATTATATCAAAACAAGCCACAAAGGGACATTCTTCCTAACATGCCTGCTAGCTGAGGCACAGATACCTTTGGATTGATATTCCAGTTATGAATATCTAATTAACTATCCACTCCTCAGCTCTGGCCTGATTTTGAAATGGAGTAGACATAATTTTCTTGTGCAAGGTAATCTTGACAGACATCCCCATTAAAGTTGGCTGGATACAGGGATAAAGAAACCACTAGAGTAACTGTGGAGCACAGACAAGAATTGCATTGTATACTGTAACACCGTCTAAGGATTCAATCACTTAATCAGACACTCTGTGCAACTGAAAGTTACTTGTATGTTTGAATCCCTGTTTGATGGTGATAGCTCAAAGATATTCAATTAACAAAGACACACAAACAAGCACACTAACAGCTGGTTGACTTTCCCACCAGTTAATTATAATTCCTGGAGAGACATCGGCTACAGAACCAGCAGAATTCATATATTTTGGATCTCTGTGGAATTCACAAAACGCAAAATATTACAGGATACTTATGCAGTTACCTTGTAATGTTTATTTTAAAAACGAGCAACGTCACTTGCAATATCGATCTTTTTTCTTAAGAGATAACCTAAGCACTGTACTCTCTTTACAGGGTGATTGGCCCCTCACAAATTTCAGGAATTAATGACAACACTACCCATGGTCAAAAATAGAGATAAAGATCAGGGAGAATGAGCGAGTAAAAGACACAGCACTTAGAGAGCAAGAAAATATGACATGGAGAAAGATCCCTGACCTCGGCACTCATCATATAGCAATATGCTATAGGACAACAGCATAGTAATGACAAAAATGCAGAAAAATAAACTGAGATGGGAGCATGGTTACAAACATTTAAGGTGATAAAAGAAGGGAGCCAGAGAGAGCACACTACATATCAGAAAGCTCAGACCACTCGCTGGTTCCGCTCCCTATCTACCCCTAAATCCCGAGGAAACCCTGGCCGACCGAGCCCTCCCTCCCCCGGGCAGCGCTTGGCCAATTGAGCGCTCCCGTCCTCGGTCAGCAAAGGAATAGCCTGGACTCGAACTTGTGACTTCCAGACTATAGGGCGCATCCTGCACTCCATGCGGAGCGCCTTTACTGTATGCGCCACACGGGAGCCCCCCATAGTATTATTCTTAATAGGGTTATCAATCCTCTGCAGTGTAGACATCCCCCCCGAGGATCCCACTTAATGACTAGATTAATGTCAAGAAACAGCAAGTGGAAATGTGCAAACCTGATAGGTCACTGTCAATCACAAAAAGAGCAAAATGGTTCCACTTCTATACCGTGAAGGTACAAAAAATAGTAATCCGGAGTAAAGTTAGTCCATCGATACTGACGTTCCATCTGGACTAAGGGATGTGAAGTGCAGGGCCCTGTATGCAGAGGGATCAATAGCCCCCATCGTATCCTGAAAACATTGAGCAAAGAAGAATTTGACCTCTTCAGGAGTAGTGAAAGACAGATGCTCCCCTATATTCAAAACAGCTGGATACACCAAAAAATTGTCCACTCTCACTTCACCAGTCCCTCCTGTTCGCAGTGGTGACAGCAGAGTAATTCACATAAAAAGAGAGCTTTTGCCCCTGTACGATGACCAGAGCAGATTTTCAAGCAGCCTGGAGGAGTTGTTGTCGATCAGTGTAAAGAAGGCATTGAAATATCATGGTGCAGGTTTATTGGAATCCCGAGGACCACCAGTGTATACGCGATGCGCTCCATTTAACTCCGGAAAAGGGTGGTCATCAGAGGGCTTCAGGGTCGGATACCAATGCAGAATTTTCTGGTGAAGAAAGTGGATGGGGTCATCGCCTTCAGCCCCTTCAGTAAGCCCCTCCAGTCTGACGTCACAGCGACGATTTCTGTCCTCATGGACCGTCATCTTATCCTGCATAGCATCAATACGAGCATTGCACTGATTGATTTCGTCTTTCTGTTGTCAAAGATCAGGTCTGGTGATATCCTGCCTGGCAGTTAGTTGTTTCATAAAGGAAGCAATATCAAAAACCTGTTTAAGAGCGTTGAGGACAGTAGCTGTTTCGGTTATGTTTAGAATCACAGGCCGCAAAGCCGTGTTAATTGCTTCCTGAACTAATCCACGGAAAGTGCGTGCAACCTCAGCTGCCGGACGTCCCAGTCATCGGGGCCCAGTGACGTCTTCATAAGCTTTCCCTCCGGTGAGGATTGAGGGCAAGCAACGGGTGCCTTGCGTGAAGTAGCCATCCATTGTAAGTAAACAATTTTTATATAAAAAAAATAACCAAAAAAATAATATAAAAAGAGCGTAAGTTGTTCAATTATAAATGAAATAACAAAGTGGCGAAAGGAGCTCTATCAGCAAGCAGCCATCCCAGCAGTAAGCTCACGTGATCTTGTGATCTGGCAGTTGTTGAGCATTGGATTCTAATGAATATCATTGAATGTGAGAAATGGTTACATTGGGACCCAATGGCATTTCCTTTTTCTTACATACATCATGCCCACACTCAAAGCATACAGAAATCTGGAATCCAAACACTAGGCCTAACTGTACACCTCTCAGGCTAGTCTCCATTCACTATTTGTTTCTTCTTGTGTTGGAGCTTGTGCAGTAAAACCTTGTTGGTGTTAAGACTGTGTACAGTTTTGTTTGTTTGGTAAATGTTTTACTTAATGTTTAAAATCTACAATACTGCATACATAACAGCACATCATAAACAGCTGTTTTACGGTTATAATTGTCTAAAACAAACAAAAACAAATGGAAAATTCTTCTATAAATTTTTGCTATGCACATTGCACAACGTGAACATTTGACAGTCTTACAACATACACCAAGAGCTTGGAGGGGATTTGCAAACTGACGGTGTACCCAATACGATTTACTGTGAAATTACACTACCATACAACAGAGCAGAATTAAACGGGTGTCAAGGCACTGTGAGAATGGTTGTGAGAAGTTATTTACTGATGAGCAATGGCTGAATAAAAGAAAAAATACATAAACAATGAAAAGAAAAGAGGAAGACAAACCCGGGTATGGTAAGAAGAAATAGGTTTGGAGTGTTTTAGGCTGCTGTAGTTTCTTTGGTCATGGTAATATCCACTCTGTAAAAAGGCAAAGTAAAACAGACGGATTGTAAACAATGTGCAAAGCCATGATCAAACCAAAAGCCTGAAAAAAACGAATAATGCAAATCAGATTATATTAAAAATAAACAACAATTGGAAATAAAGGCAGGATTCCAGATGCAACACACTAAAGTATCTGCTCACTCAGTGTTTGTTCAGTACAGTATTACCTTACCTGTATAAAGCTAATAACATTTTGTCTTCATCCTAGAAGTAAATGGTTCACTGGTGCAACTCTATCTCAGACATTTAAAAACAACAAAAATTACTGTGGCCGGACACATGACTATGACGAATCAGCCACTTCTAAACATCATATCCTAGAAGATACTGATGTTGGATTCAAACAGTAAAGACATGCAAGGAATTGAACATGCTTAATAAACAACAAGTACAGCAACAAACTTTGAGAAACTTTTCAACATTAAGAAAGCCATAGTCATGTAAAAACTGAATATTATTGATTTCATTAAGAACTACTTTTAAAAACTAGTAAAGCCAGTAGCAAACCCTCAATGAGTTGGCGTGGTCACCACAATCCTGAACTTTTACAAGACAAACTGACCAACACACAAATAGACCAGGACTGAACTAACCAACAGATCTTTCCTGGAGTTACTGGAAACAGGCGTCTTCGTGAGACCATAAGAGGCACTGTAAGAAGAGCTCTGCGAGCAAAAGGAGGATAGTCAGAAGATCAGAGCGATAAGCTGAGGAGGATTACTTGATAAATAATGCATACATTATATAGTATTAGAAAAGCCATTTACAGTACTGTAGGTTCACCACTCAAAGAGACTAGCATGCAGTATTAAAACAAAACTGAATTATCAATCCAACTTAACAGTTTTGTTGCTGTTTTGATCTGTATTTCTTTATAGTATTAGTAGTGTACAGTAGTAGAAATGTAAATATTTGCCCTGAATTAAAATCACTGGGCACCAGTTCCACAATTCTGGTGCCAGACTCACTTATCACATGGTTGTAGGTGTTCTACAATAATAGGAAGCTGTTGCTCAGTTTTTATTTACATATCTGATTTAATTTGTATCTGCATATTTTTTAATGGCAGACATTATTACAGAATTCCAAGTATGGCTTGCCTGAAATTTTGATCCCATTTACAGTAAGGGTTATGTATTTTCCTATGAACAGCAGAACTGAACAATCACATTATCAAAAATCACACAAGCAAGCCCTCTCGTGGTTTATGTCACCATAAAACCTTGATGGAAGTGCAATCTTATTATGTACAGTAGGATGCACATTATAAATGATTATATTTTAAATTATTATTACTGTTATTGAAAACAAGAACATCTGGCAATACTTCATTTCAGTTGACTCAAACCTGAAATGTGCCATTATTTATTAAATTAAAAAAGGGCTTTCAAAACAATGGCTTAAAACTCAAGGTCACTTCAAAAACATATATTTCTCTTTACTGTGCACGTCTACTTAGACAGCATCCTATGCTAGCCAGATCAGTTATCTAGGGTTTACATGTTGTCATTATCCAAGGGAAATTACTTAATTATTTTAAAGTATAACACAGTATAAGCATGCGTTCAGTTTTCTGAAAAACACCTCTCCCTAACCAATTAATTAGAGTCACTACTGTAGTCCATTTACAGTAAAAACATGTCAATGGAATGCATTTCAAATGCATACTTCAAATGCAAAATGTATAGTACTTCTAAATAAAATCACAGATTGTAGTGATAAGAACAGGACTCCTTATTGCAATTTACAGAACAGTAAATTGCAATGAACAGCCATTTAAGCTAGTGATTAAAAGAATGACAAAATATTAACACACAAAAATAAGGGGGCTTACAGTATGTTTTTAAAAACACAACACACACAAACAGCACACATGCGTTACGTTTCTTTACAGTACATACAGATGATCGTGAGCTTTTTGTGGATGACTTGTCCTTTAAGCTGTCAAACTAAAAGTCAAAGAATAAAGAGTGCAGATGAAGAATGATGACCATGACAGAGGACAGGACAAACAGAAACAAGGTAAGGACTATAAAACGTGTGCAAGCCCCTTTGAATCAACACATTAGAACAGGCAAAAACTTTAAACGCGGAACAATATGTGTACAATAGGGACACGGCAGTAATGCTATGCTTATACTATCATGAAAAATGTCTCTTCTCCATCTACTGCATACTTTCCTAAAGCTGATAAATTTGATCCCATGGTCTTAGCTATTTAGTTCTAGGAAACAATCAGAATGTCCATGCCCTTTGTCAGAGGCTCAAAGGCTGCTCCAGTTCTGTGTGCATTTTACAGTGTGTCTAGAATGACACAGCCCCCACAGGTTATACCCTGTACAATCCATAATGTTCTGTACCTGCCTAGCAATAGTATCTGCTGTAAACCAATAAGTGATCTGACTGACATGGTGTCTTCTTATTCGTCAACTGGCAATTTTGACACAAAGACATGAGAAGAATTCTGAAAGAATGCTAGCTTTGACATTCAAAGGGAATCAGTTGGGTGACATTGATACTTTATGAGCTTCTGCTACTAAGATTCAGCAGCATGCATCTCCATCAAGATGATTTAATCTTTTCCAGCTGCACGATTGCAGTCCTGCTCAGCTGTACAGTAACAGTTGTTAAAACGGTCATTACATTTACACGTGGCTTGTGGTTAGTAGCAATTTTTGTTCAGGCAACCATGTGAAATCTGTGGACACACAAAGCGTGCTGATTTTTATACCACACACCACAAGGTCTCTTCTTCGGGAAGTGCTTGCTCTACTGTTGAGGGAGCCGCTCACATCTCGCAATGAGGAGGGGGAGGAGGATGAGTGCTTCAAAATGAAAGGATAGCTGTCAGCAACAGCAAAATACTGTGTAGCAACCCAGACAACTCAGAGAAACACAGTACTGTACATGTTGCAAGTTTGTAGTGAGATTCCATGGGAGTGGATTCAGTAAAAAAAAAACTTGATTACACTACATATATACTGTACCATATAAATGTTATCCATTTGGACTTAAAACAAATACTGTAAGTAATGCTATATAAAAAAAGGAAATGAAACGCTGTAATATTGTGTTTGTTTTTTCAGTTAAATGAAGTTATATTTACGTAGCAAGGAGGATCTTGTGATCACATTACGTGAATTTACTGTATTCATTTGTAATGTTTCTAACTTAATAGTTTTGTAGATTCACGCATACGCATAACAGTAAGCCAGTAAAAAGCAGCAGAAACCCATTGAATGATTCCTCTCTATTAATCTGTCGGAGAGGGGGGAAAAGTAAACGGTAGCCATATTGAAATATTACATTTCTTTGTTAAAATACATAGAGATATAAAGTATTAGGAAGTAACATGCATCAAATATGTATTTAAGGAAACACTGTCTTGCTAGGAAAACATACTCTACCCACGTGGAAAAGTGAAACAATCCATTTTTATCTCAATGATGTTGTAACTGTTATAGTATTTTACAAGTCTTAAAATCTACTGGATAACCAAATTAATTATCATTGCATTTATCTACAGCGTTGGAACAAAAAATTGAATATTCAAACACAGTGCTTGAATATTTAAACATGAAAAATCCAGACTAGTTATTTATTAATACAGCCATGATAAGAAATGCAGAAGCAGCAACTGCTAGCCCTGACATTGGAAAGGTAACCTTTGCAGCTATGCTAAAACTTACCAATTATCATTATTATACAAAATTGTGGACTCAACAGGGCATAATTGTATGTGCTGCATTCGTAAGAGTTTTACTGATTCAAAGCCCGGACTCTAAATGTGCAATTCATTAGGAGAATGAAGAATAGCTTCAAGCTAGGAAAAAATAATGCTAAAAGATACTTTGTGTGTGTGTGTGTGTGTGTGTGTGTGTGTGTGTGTGTGTGTGTGTGTGTGTGTGTATACACTTCTATATTTACAGCACTGCTTTTTCCATCCAGCTGAATAAGGACTTGCAGTCTGAAATGTCCTGATATAATACTTTTTTTTTTATCAAGTATTCACATTTTTGTGTACCGACATTACCTTTTTCATTTTTATTTTGCACCTTTTGGTACACAGCAGTTTTCCTTTTTCAAATTAAATATACAAGAAAATGTAACACAATGTAATATTTAACAATCAGATAACAAGGAGTCGTTATGCAGTACCAACCCTATAGCTGCCGACACTGCGGACAGACATCACATCATCATCGACCCCCTGAATAAAGCAAGAGAAAATGGAGTATAAATGGGTGACAGTCAAGAATTCTAAAAACAAATGGGAAATCAATGGAGAGGGGAAGACAGGATGATACAAACCCGGTGGTGACGCCCACTGGACCTGTGACCATATTTAGCTTTTTCTGTATCTTCCTGGGGGTGGAAGGATGGCAAAAACAAAAAAAGCAGAAACAAATTAAAAAAGAGGGTAGAACAGCAAACCAAAGTGAAAACTATATTTTTTCAAACGGAAATAAGATACAGCTGGAAAGTGGCATTGATTTCCCTGCATGCTTTTAATACAGCTGTTTAAATTGAAATCAAAATATGTGCTGACTGTAGACTGCCAGTAGTAACGTTTTCATATGGAAAAAACAAATACTGTACATGTGTGCAGCATTATTTTATAATTGTCTACATACAGTGCTGATAAAATGCAATGTTGATTTAACAGGCACGAGATAATTAGTAAGTGTATTGTCAATGTTTTGTTTTCAGTTTCCTTACCATGCAATGTACACCACACCTTAACACACACGTTCGACCTTTTAATTCAAAGGACAAGCAACGAATCAACCATGCTAAAGGTCAAGTGTGGCTGATTAACAACCATAAGCAGAATATTAATAACACACATCCCATGCCAAGGCTGTATACCAAATTAGAGCTATCAAAATCAACACAATCTACATTACATTCACTGTATGGCGTATACTGTAGTTGCATGCAGTATTTTGTAGACAGACAATATAACTCAAATTATATAAACTAAAAATCATTTTTTATAAAAGAATAGCACTCCAACGTTGAGAACTATCCTTCTTCCAGCAAGCTAAAGTACCTGGAAAACTCTTGAACAAAACTTCCCAGAATATATCTGGCTTTGATGAAAGGTCAAAGGTGGTAGGACCCAAAGATGTTCTACAATGAATCCACTGTTTCACAAAATGCAAGACCGGACCGGTATTTTATCATTGCATATCGTGGCTTCTATTCCATTCAATTGTTGCGCATTATGGTGTACACAAATAGTGAACTGTGCAAGCCTGAGGAATCCTGTAGTCTGCTTTGAAGTTCTGGGATGTTAGTACACTTCTTATTTTGATTGGTTAAGGTGCACACTGTTGGTAACAGATGTGTGTGATACATAACAGATATGGTTGACATGAAAAGAATAAATATAAAATGCTATAACGTTTCTGGTAACCACTGTAGATGTAATCTGCAGTTTTCGCCATTTTTATATAAGCAGTTGCTTCCCAACATAACCTCAAATGTTAATTTACAGTGGGGCTCCCTGTGTGTACCTAAAAGTCATCACATTGTTGAAGGCACTAGCAAAAATATATCTGTCTTCTTAGTTTCTTAGAGGTTTTACCTTTCCCATAAAATCCTGCTTGGTATGATCTAGTTACCAAGTGCTTGGAATACACTGAGAAGACCAATAGTTATGATATTTTGATATTTGTTCGCAAAACCACTGCGATTTGGCTCTCCACTTTAAGTGCACAATTTCAATCTTATTAAAAACCCACAGAATTAAAAAAAAATAATAATTCTACTACCCATATTTGACTTCCTTCAGTTTGTGCAGCAGTTATAATCTAATTTCTGTCCACACCAAGATTTACATATAAAAAAAGGCTGCAGCGCCTCAAAACATCTGACGAAAAATGTGAAATACACTTTTCTTAAAAGAAAATAAGTTACAGTAATAGTAGCTCAAATATTAATTTCTTACACGTGTACTACAGTCTAAAGCTATATAACCCTTGGTATAAATTATACAATTTCTTTATGAAAACCATTAAATATTAGTCAGACAAAGTACAGTGGATACACTTATCCAGATGGTTATTTCATTTTATAAAGAAACAAATGCATGCATAGATAAATACGTTATATCATTCACAAATTAGACTAGACCAGCATTTATCATCAATCACTGCAAATCCTTTGTTATTTAAGCTTTTAATTCCTGGTATTTTCTGAAATGCAACTTAGTTCAGTAAGAACATGTCAGTGCCTATTCAAATGCAGTTGTAGGTGCCAAGATACTAATGTAGTTACGATATTTGACTTCAATAACAATATTCAAACCTGTTTCATCTTGCAAAGTGATCACTAATGTTAATGAAATTCTGCACACCCATTCTGTATTGTGTATGAGTAAGTGATTAGCATCGTGCATTTCAACAGGCAGACAGTACTCCTCTGCATACCATCCATTGATTGATTTGTCCCCATTTTCTATCGGATGAACGACGAGAATGCTACATAAAAGGAAAGGAAAGGAAGATTCACAGAGAACATAGAAATTAGTGCAAGCCAAAGCCCAAACAGTATTTTAAAAAAATAAGAAAATAAAAACATAAAAGTGGAAAAAAAGAATAGCCTGCATAAAGTGAACTTAAAAAAAAAAAAAATGTGCACAACAGTAAATCAAAAGTACTGGATGTTCTTTACTATGAACAAAACACATGTACAGAATCTTCGTAGTATACTGTCCTAAGGCTGTAAACCTCCAAAGTAGTCAGTGTGGTGTGGGAGTCACAGAAGTTGTCATGAACTACTGAAACACCTGATGCAACAAAAAGTCCAGTTCAGCTAATAAGAAATAGAAGCAGAAGGATTTGGTAAGAACAACACAGTGCAGTGGAGCAGTTTAATGTTCTGATATCATCCAATTCCAGGAATAAATACTTTGTTTGAATCATCACTTTCTTTCCCACTTTTTTAAACGCAGACTCGTGGCTGAACATTGCCCATCAGTTCACTGGTGGTTATATTTTCAGCAGGCTAAAATTTCATTTACAAGTAAAAATGGCATAACAGATTTTAAAGATGCAGTATCACATTTCTTGTGCAATTTGAAATGCTCTGAAGCAGTAGGTTCTTAGTCCATGTAAAGCTATTAAGTTATCCCAAGTTCAGACCTAGTGGAATCTCTGCATAATAATAATGTGCACTACTGTACCTGCACACTATGCAGTATCTCAAAATACCCACAGAAACAAAACAAAGTAGTCACTGAATCAAGATGTGAACTAACAGTAAGCGATATTACAATCCAACCTGTGGGAGTACAAGAGCCACTGCAAGACAAACAAGTTTTGAGCTATGCTGGTGTATATGTTAGGATCTCAAGCTGAAATACGACCCCATCGGCTTGGGTCAATTTACATTTTTAGAACCCCCGAAATCTTTTCGTGTTCCACTTGGGGAATGACCCCATCGCGATGCAGAAAATTCACTTTACCTGAAGCCGATCTGAAGAATAAGATCCGCTTTTGTACTTTTGAAATGTAAATAAATAAATAAATAAATAAATAAATAAATAGGATGGTTTGATAATTGTATGTAAAAGCATAGGTCTTCAATGTATTTATTAGGTTACCGCATTTGACACAATTGGGGCTACCCTGGAGAATAATTCCAACTAGTCTCGCTTTTACATGAAGGGATGAAAACTAAATAAACATGGTCTATGGGTAGAATTGTACAATATCGTTTTACATGAGATTTATAAATTGAGGGTTTAAAGTTGTGGATGAACATGCGCTCAATACAATATGTTTCTTTCTTAAAGAAAGTTTTCTTTAAGAAAATTTCTCTTCATACACGATTGTCTTCAGTTTCATACAATAAATAAATCCATAAATAAATAAATCAGATGGTTTAATAATTCAATTTAAAAGCATAGACATGCAAATGTAATGAATTCCGCATTAATGTTTTTGGTTTGCTTTTTTTATTTCCAAATTAGCCTAGTTTGACACATTTGGGGCTACCCCGAGAATAATTCGAACTCAGACCGGTAATTCTTCTGGTATCGGATCTTGTTCAGAACGGCTTCAGGTAAAAGTGGATTTTCTGCAGCACGATGTGGTAATTCGCAAGACAACCCCAAGCTGGACACGAAAAGATTTTGAGGTTCTAAAAATTTCAATTGACCTAACATACAGTGCCTATAGGACGTACACCCCCCTTGGACGTTTTCACAGTTTGTTGTGTTACAACCTGAAATCTTGATGCATTTAAATGGGATTTGTTTTCCTTTGATTTACACAACCTACTCAACACTTTCAATGTGTGAAAAAATGGGGCGGTGAAAAAACAAATCAATTAAAAATAAAAACCTGAAAAGTCTTCATTAGATAAGTATTCACCCCCTTTACTATGACACTCCTAAATAAGCTCAGGTGCAACCAATTGCCTTCAGAAGTCACACAATAAGTTAAATGGAGTCCATCTGTGTGCATTGAAAGTGGTTCACATGATTTCAGATTAAATACATCTGTCTCTGTAAGGTCCCACAGTTGGGTAGTGCATTCAAAGCAAAGAGACTACCATGAAGACCAAGGAGCTTTCAAAACAACTCCGGGATAAAGTTGTAGAAAGGCACAGATCAGGGGAGGGGTATAAAACGATTTCAAAGGCATTGAATATCCGTTGGTGCACAGTCAAGTTGATCATTAAGAAGTGGAAGGTATACGGCACCACCCAGAATCTGCTTAGAGCAGGCCGTCCTCCCAAACTGAGCAGCCTGGTAAGAAGGGCATTGGTCAGAGAAGCCAGCAAGAGGCCAATGACAACTCTGAAAGACCAACAGCGTTCCATGGCTGAGATGGAAGAAACTGCCATGTGTCAACAATAGCTCAGGTACTCCACAAATCTGGCCTGTATGGAAGAGTGGCAAGAAGCAAGCCATTTCTGAAAAAAGCCCATGTAAAATCCCGCTTGGAATTTGCAAAAAGGCTTGTGGGAGACTCTGAAAAGATGTGGCAAAAGATTCTGTGGTCCGATGAAACAAAAATTGAACAATTTGGCCTAAATGCAAAGCGTTATGTCTGGCGCAAACCCAACACAGCACATCACCCAGGTAACACCATCCCTATTGTGAAGCATGGTGCTGGCAGCATCATGCTATGGGGATGCTTTTCATCGACAGGGACTGGGAAGCTTGTCAGGGTAGAGGGCAAAATGGATGGCGCTAAATACAGGCAAATCCTTGAGGAAAACCTGCTTCAGTCTGCAAAAGACCTAAGGCTGGGACAGAGATTCACCTTTCAGCAGGACAATGACCACAAGCAAACAGCCAAAGCTACACTGGAGTGGCTTAAAAACAAGAAAGTGAATTTGCTAGAGTGGCCCAGTCAAAGCCCGGACTTGAATCCGATTGAAAATCTGTGGCAAGACTTGAAGATTGCTGTCCACCAACAATACCAGTCCAACTTGACAGAGCTTGAACAATTTTGCCAAGAATGGGCGAATATTGCACGATCCATATGTGCAAACCTGGTAGAGACTTACCCCAAAAGACTCACAGCTGTAATTGCTGCAAAAGGTGGTTCTACCAAGTATTGACTCAGGGGGGTGAATACTTCTCTAACCAAGACATTTCAGTTTTTTTATTTTTCATTAACTGTTGTTTCACAAAAAAAAATTCTCTTGACTCTTCAAAGTGTTCAGTAGGTTGTGTAAATCAAAGGAAAAAACATCCCATTTAAATGCATCAAGATTTCAGGTTGTAACACAACAAACTGTGAAAATGTCCAAGGGGGGTGAATACTTACTATAGGCACTGTATACAGCATATCTACTGTACAGTATAGTTTGTTCCTTACAAGAACCATATATCATTCTAGCCATACTACTGTATGTAAGCCAACTGACCAAGTGTATTTTTGGGCTTTATCAGGAAGTCAAGTCTAGAAAAAAAAGATCTGATACTGCCCATGCAGAGGACAACGATTAGACTCTGGGCATGGGGAGGGATTGTGGTCCTTTAGCACAGCCCCTTCAAGTTTGGGCTGTTGGAGTAAAGTATCTACCAAAAGTACAGAAAGCAATCAAAAATAATACCCAGCTAATAAAGAAATTCATAACCTTACACTGTATAAACAATGCTATAATGACAGCACTTTGGCTCAGTCTCAGTAGTATCAAAGCAAAAAATAATCTTTCATGAATATTATTCAATATTTTAATATAAGTTTAATTAATAGTTTAAAGTAATAATTTTTTTTTTTATTTCGGCACTCAGAAGCTAAGAGGTTTTTGTTTGTTTTTTTCAGATAAAATTCTAAACATCTTCTCATTAACTATTATAAGGATCCAAAAAGTACTTTGCTTCAGCAGTAGTTTTAGATTTGTGGTATATTTCCAATTCAACTCCTTTTTCACTGTGCATCTTGGTATTTTCCTGTACATCAATCAAGGACACCAGGACTTAGACAGGAGACTTTCTTACAGCACCTTTCCTTTTTATATGTTATATTCCCAGATTACTGAGGATAAATAAGTATTTTCAAATGAGTTTACTGTTCAAGTCAAAAGACCAACACACGGTCCTAATAACAGAACTGTAGTTTAGTGTTTAAGTGTAGTGACAAAAAATGAAAACAGGTTAAAAAACAAAGAAAAAAAATCTTCAGTAGTCCAGTTTACATACCACAACTCACTGTTTTCTCATTCTAGGCTTACTGTTTTCTTATCAAAATGTATTTCTGAAACACTCTTAGGTTTGTGGTTGTTTCAAGTGATATATAGTTACCATTTTTTATTTCCGTTTTATGCTTTCTCGCTGGTTTGAAAGGAAGGTGAGGTATTTGTTTACTATTGTCATAGAAACAACTACCAGATCAGCCAGGAAGATAGAAAGGAGGTAAAATAGGTACTGTAGAAAGCCACCCACCCAAAACAATCTCAATGGTCACAAAAAACACACTTAAACTGAGGAGGTTCATTTTGACACTGCTTGCCTGTTTAATGACACTACCTCTTTCTGTTGCCGCTCCAATTCTCTCATTCGGATATCCCGTGCCTCTGCTCTTGCAGCCCGTTTAGCAGCTAGCCTTGCCTCGGCCTGTATAAAATAAAGAAGATCTACATTAATGAATGGACAAACTGTACCTATATGAAAATTTCAGATTTCAGAGTTAAGGTGAAGGCAAATTAAGTGATTTTGGTGGACATCCTGAGCATGTTTTGTTCACTGTAGTGTGAAGGTCAGTTTTATTTTTTCCATTAAAAAAAACTTCCTTGCTCATATTTTGTAACAGATATTCATGTGACAAAAGGTCATGACATTTTAGCATGAGTTACTGTACTTGCGTTACAATATTGGTACAGCAAATGTCATGTACAGTATTATTAGTAGGATGTTTTGAAAAAATATCATAGATGTTGTATGTTAGATTTTACAAGATCTATATTTGATTTTCCTGGTTTATATTGGTTATCACCGGGTTTACTTGCACCACTGCAAATGCTAATGCAGCAACTTATCATAACCGTATATAAAAAAGACACAGTATTATATCTAGAGTATAAATACACTGACGCTATTACTGAATAAAGGTCATCATTCAATACATAGGTTATTTTAATAATGGAAGTTGGCTTGCATCAAACATACTGATAACAAAAAGTCAACAACAATATTCACAGACATATGGAATCCAAGCAAGTTATTAGTTCAACTCTTTATGCAACAGATGTTTCGCAGTGAACAGCTTATGGAGGAGACTGTGATTAATAAATGCTCCACACACAAAATCTACCAATTTTAGTGCCAAGAGTTTGTTCAAAGGGATAACAATTAAAATCAGGCACAATTTAACTCAAAGTGCACAGGAGCCCAGGGCAACACACTACAGCTGGTAGCATTTATTAGACTAAGGAACATTATTTATTTTCCAGTTACAGCTGATATCTAATTAACAACCCTAATTATTTAATCAAAAGAGGTTATTATCATAACCCTGGTTCCCTGAAATAGGAATGTAACCATTAACGTATTGGTATTTACCTTGTAGAGACCCAAAACTTGAATAAGATATATCAAAGCTACTCAGCAAGCCTGTGATGCAGTCGTAACCTGAGGGGACCCCTGCCATTCCACACAGTGCCCCAGCCCAAGCTGAACGCGTCTGTGGTGACGACCTCCCTTCTGGTGGCACTGCCCAGCGGTATGTCTAGAAGTAGATAGGCCGGCCGTTTCTACCAAGAGAGTGCCTTCAGGACAATGGTGGGACACTGTCAATAGGTGGTCATGGTTCAACGTAGGCTGAAAAACCCTGCTGTTGAACCAGGCCTGCAAAGGGGCACAGGAGACCCCTTTGGAAGGGTTTAAGAAGCTGCTACCATCAAGCCCAGAAGTTTCTGGAAGGTTCAGATAATTGAGCACTCTGATGCCTTTAAGTCTCAATGGGGCCAAGATAGCTTCCATACACTCGAGAAAGCATAGGGAGCTAGGGTGAGGCCAAATGGCAAGACACAGAACTCGTACGCTGTTCCCTGAAAGGTAAACTGCAGGTACTTCCTGTGCGCTGGTTTTGTGGGGTTGTGGAAATAGGCGTCTTTGAGGTCCACCGTGGTGAACTAGTCACCTAGCCTGATTGACTGCAACAGCTGTTGGATCGTCAACATTTTGAACCTCCTTAGGCTCAGCTACAGGTTGACCTGTCTGAGGCCACCATCCCGCTTGGGCACTAGAAGTACCTAGAGTAGAACCCTTCCTCCAACTGCAGGGGGTTTGTCATGTGAATAGCCTGTTTTTGCAGCAAAGCTGCTACCTCCTGAGACACCACAGCAGTGTCTTGTGGGTCCGTGACTAATGTAGTCACGCCACGAAAGGGGTGACGAGACAGTGCTTAAATTGCAGAGAATAGCTGGTCTGAACGGTAGTAAGCAGCCAGATGTCCGTGGTGCATTGACGCCAATACTCCAGATGGCTCCCTGAAAAGGGGCCCTGGGCCTGTGGCAGCAAACTCCTAGGGCTGCTGCTCAGCTTGTGGATTGGCCTGCAGCTTCTGTATCTGTGCAGGGTGGCGGAACCTATTAAAGCCTCCGCAGCGAGCAGCCGTGGGCCGGTTTCAAGCAGCACCTCTAACAGAGGTTGAAGGGGAAGAGCGCTGAGCAGGAGTAATGGACGGAAAGCGCTCCATAGAGCTGCGGGAAAGCCGCTTCAAGCATGCGCTTGGAGAAAGGTGCACAAAACTTGCAGAAGCTGCGATTAGCTAGTGACTCCTTGGTGTGCTCTGGCCCCAGGGACGGTACTGGGTAGGTACCGGTTTGGTAACTTTAGCACTGGGTTGATACGGTACGGTACCAGGTTGGTCCAGTGACTTTAGCATCGGTCGATACGGGTATGGTCGGACGGACGGTGCAGGGACCAGTGCGGTAAACTCGGTCCCGGTTCGCCGGTGACCTCGGTACCGGTACGGGTCCGTCGGTTTTTCAGGCACCGCGGGTGGTAATGTACAGGGATGCCCACCTGTACAAGCCACTGGCAAGACCTCTCAGTCAGTACCACACAAGAGATTGAGAGAAGCCTGCATGTTACAATGGTACTAACAGCCTTCGTAATGGTGATGCAGCAAGATACTGTGGAAGAGATTGCAAGCAATCACAACCAAAGCAAGTATCTTAGTCCTGCACAGTGCTGCTGAGCACAGTAGCTCCTCTCCTATGCTATAGCACCACGTTGCAGACATGCCTTGTGTAGTCTCTGTGTAAAAAAAAAAACAAAAAAAAAACACACACACACAAAAGAAATAACTCTCTTGACAAATACCATAATTTAAACAATTAGACAAATAATATTAAACGTCATGATTGCGACACAGGCTCATGGAGCAGCTTTGGCATATCTTATTCAGGTTTCGGGTCTCTACCCATACGATAATGGTTACATTTCGCGCTTGAAAAGGAACTATATTTTCTGCTACAGAATGCATTAAAAATCATTATCATGTTCTACTATATATAATTATTTAATTTACATATTTAATTGAACATGAAGTTATGGCTCTGCATTTGTATGTAATTCACACAACTTCCCCTGTGCTATTTACTTTGTGCTTGGTTGAGGCAACCATAAAGGCCTATATTCTTAAATCTAAATATATCAACAGCACAAAACATTTTAAGCACTTTACCTTGTGTACAATATATCTGGTTTAAGATCCAACACAACTATAATTTAAAAGTATATGCACAGTTTGTGCCAAATCTACAAAACCTTGACAACCACAAATATGTGGGAACAAAATATTTCAACAAATTGTATACATCTGTCTTGTAGAGATCCAAAACTGTTGCCAAGCCAAGTATAACTTCTGGGCATTATTATTCACTTCATGTCCTAACTAAAGAAGCAAAACACTTAACTACTCAACTCCAGCAACAGTGGATGATAACTAATTGAAACTTGCTGAAACTAAATATAAATTCCATTGCTAAAACACTGCATAGCTTATCTGATTAATAACCTAAATCATATAATATTAATGAATGTATAGCTTTTGGGAGCACACAGCCTAAGCAGTTTATCCTGTGGTGCTATGGTTTCTATTTCTGACAACCATTACTGGGCTGGGGCGCTCCAGTGTGTATAGCCCAGTGGAACATTATGATCAGTGGTGTGCAATTTGTGAAAACACTCCTTGTCCAAGGGAAAAAATGCTAGAAAAATCTACTTGTCCTTCTTAAAAAATCTACTTGCCCCCTCACCGTCTCACAAATAGAATATAACGTTTAGGTTTTTGCTTTTGTTAAACAAATGAACACAATAAATTAGTGATTCATAATATTTTTTGCTTCTTGAAATCAAATAAAGAAAATGCAATTCAGTACAAACATACTTCCCAAAACTGAGCCCATCTATTTTTTATGCAGTGAAAATAAAAATAAAAAATAAAAAATTAAACTAAAAAGATTAAAACTACGTCACGCACCAGACCAATAGAGAGACCTTGTATTATGAGATGCAGCATTTCAGTATCTTAGGTTTCAGTTTCGATTACCGTATATACCACGATTTTAAAGCACAGCATTACTGGAGAGCACACTAAATTGCTTTACATTATGACGAATGCTTACCGACCCTATATATATATATATACAGTACTGTGCAAAAGTTTTAGGCAGGTGTGAAAAAATGTTGTAAAGTAAGAATGCTTTCAAAAATAGACATGTTAATAGATTATATTTATCAATTAACTAAATGCAAAGTGAGTGAACAGAAGAAAAATCTAAATCAAATCCATATTTGGTGTGACCACCCTTTGCCTTCAAAACAGCATCAGGCATCAATTCTTCTAGGTACACTTGCACACAGTTTTTGAAGGAACTCGGCAGGTAGGTTGGCCCAAACATCTTGGAGAACTAACCACAGTTCTTCTGTGGATTTAGGCAGCCTCAGTTGCTTCTCTCTCTTCATGTAATCCCAGACAGACTCGATGATGTTGACATCAGGGCTCTGTGGGGGCCATACCATCACTTCCATGACTCCTTGTTCTTCTCTACGTAGAAGATAGTTCTTAATGACTTTCGCTGTATGTTTGGGGTCGTTGTCATGCTGCAGAATAAATTTGTGGCCAATCAGATGCCTCCCTGATGGTATTGCATGATGGATAAGTATCTGCCTGTACTTCTCAGCATTGAGGAGACCATTAATTCTGACCAAATCCCCAGCTCCATTTGCAGAAATGCAGCCCCAAACTTGCAAGGAACCTCCACCATGCTTCACTGTTGCCTGCAGACACTCATTCATGTACGCTCTCCAGCCCTTCGGCGAACAAACTGCCTTCTGCTACAGCCAAATATTTCAAATTTTGACTCATCAGTCCAGAGCACTTGCTGCCATTTTTCTGCACCCCAGTTCCTGTATTTTTGTGCATAGTTGAGTCGCTTGGCCTTGTTTCCACGTCGGAGGTATGGCTTTTTGGCCGCAAGTCTTCCATGAAGGCCACTTCTGACCAGACTTCTTCGGACAGTAGATGGGTGTACCAGGGTCCCACTGTTTTCTGCCAGTTCTGAGCTGATGGCACTGCTGGACATCTTCCGATTGCGAAGGGAAGTAAGCATGATGTGTCTTTCATCTGCTGCAGTAAGTTTCCTTGGCCGACCACTCGTCTACGGTCCTCAACGTTGCCCATTTCTTTGTGCTTCTTCAAAAGAGCTTGGACAGCACATCTGGAAACCCCTGTCTGCCTTGAAATTTCTGCCTGGGAGAGACCTTGCTGATGCAGTATAACTACCTTGTGTCTTGTTGCTGTGCTCAGTCTTGCCATGGTGTATGACCTTTGACAGTAAACTGTCTTCAGCAACCTCACCTTGTTAGCTGAGTTTGGCTGTTCCTCACCCAGTTTTATTCCTCCTACACAGCTGTTTCTGTTTCAGTTAATGATTGTGTTTCAACCTACATATTGAATTGATGATCATTAGCACCTGTTTGGTATAATTGTTTAATCATACACCTGACTATATGCCTACAAAATCACTGACTTTGTGCAAGTGTACCTAGAAGAATTGATGCTGTTTTGAAGGCAAAGGGTTGTCACACCAAATATGGATTTGATTTAGATTTTTCTTCTGTTCACTCACTTTGCATTTAGTTAATTGATAAATATAATCTATTAACATGTCTATTTTTGAAAGCATTCTTACTTTACAGCATTTTTTCACACCTGCCTAAAACTTTTGCACAGTACTGTATATATATATTTTTTATTATTATTATTTTTTTTTATACAGAAGATGTTGATGAGTTGACTTATCTTCACATTACGCACCCATTAATTAATTTGGTGTAAAATCAAAACCAGACACAGTATTTATAAATTTATTTCTGATTCTGCTTCCTGAGAGTTGTGGCTACCACTGATACTTTAACAGTTTTTAGGTAGGAAATCACTAAATTACACTTGTGGAGACATTTCTAAAGAAAAATGAATTTGAGTACATTAAAACTTCTTTTTTACATTTAAAAGTAGGTAATCGTAGGGTATATTTTATCATAGAGTGAAAACGTTATTCTCTTCATAATCTGCAGATTCTCAGCTGTTTAGAAAGGAACAATATGGTATACTTTCGGTGGATATTTGTCCTCTTACACAAGCTGAAAGTCACGTTATGTCAGTCAGACCTCAAACAGGTAGAATGTTCACCGAAGCGGAAGGGTTAAGGATTGGTTTCTAAACTACATTACCCAAAAGAACGGCGATGACGCTTGTTTAATACGTTTTGCCCACTGGATAAAGAGAAATAAATTTTGTTTTCTGGGTGTTGCGCAAAGCCAATCTAGCTTTACAAACATACTGCCAACCACCCGCTTAAGTAGCTTTTTAAAAAATAAATACATTGCTAAAACATTACATATAAAAGTTTAGTTTTTGTAATTTTTTATTATGTTAAATATTCTTCCTACAGCTTGCAGTCAAACTTTACTGGGCTCCTACTGTAGACAAAGGCAATGTAATAGTATTATTGCATTAATTGAAATATACTTGTTACTGTGTGTGACTAAGGGTTTGTGAATTAAAAGGATACGTGTATGTGTGTACTCTATATGTTTGCATTGATGTTTAGACTTTTTTTAATTCATTTTTTAATTTTCATTTGTATCTGCGAGTTCAGGACCTTTCTTGATTACCTAGAAATCTACGGGAGTTTTTCTAACAGAACGTTGTGACAAAAGAAGAAAAAAAGTACTTGTCTGACGGGCAAAGTAGAAAGCTGAAACTTGTTGTCCCTCACACAAATCCTGTTGTCCTGGACGTCAGGCGATATGAAATGCACACCCTTAATGATACATCTTAACTGTGAAGTACAGTAGCTTTTTTCAGTGTTGCACCAATAAAATGTTTATATACACAAGAGTTAGTCAGATCTTCAGTACAGTATGTCCAGTTTTACTAAACAGCACCTGGACATAATGTACCAGCACCATAGCTATTGTTGTTGGGGGCTTTGCTCTTTAAAAAGGTAGAATTATTTTCATCTGGTCCCATATCCTTTTATGGATGTTAAAGATCCAGTGGCACTCAGATTCCTGATAACACAGACAAGAGTCACAAAGATTGGGGGAAGGGTCTCTGGAAACAAGAACAACAGTGTAATGTACCTGCACCCAGCTCTGTGTTTTAGAAATATTTTTTATTTAAAATGATCAGCAGCCAGTAATCGGAGAGCCTGGTAAATAAATGGTCCCACTCCCATACCTGCATAAGCAACTTTTTATAATAAAGATACAGACTCTGTCTAGACTTACTCACGGTGCTATAACTGAGATGAGTTTGGAATAGACTTATTAGGGCCTGATTGATCAATTTCTTTGCACCTTGTCACTGTAAGTGTGTGTTTTTAACCATGCACAGTATTGCAATTAAAAGATTGTGACAAGGTGGCTGAGTGAGAACAGGTGCAGGGGTGATGCAGTGCGGTAATTAAACAGACAGAGCCTTGTAATCCAGTTTGGAAAAGTGAGGTTTATTTTTATTCCAGGTCTGGTGACCAAAACAATAATTCCCCCAGCAATACACAACAATGTGTACTGCACAGGGTAAACAATAACGGGATTGCAGTCCCAACTAATAAACACAATATCTGACCCACAATAATACATACACGGTCACCAGTCCTGGGTGCGTGCAGTAGTGCTCGTGGTGGGTGATACAGGTTAATTAGTGAATGTTGGTGAAGTGCCGTTCCGGCTTAGTGTTGGCCCTCGGCGATAGCTCCGGAACTGTGCTAGCTGTCTGGTAACGTACAAGACAAAACAAGACAATTACCAGGCAAAACAAACAAAACACTAACTGTACTTTTCTGATTAGGAACGGGTCTCTCACAGTCGTTCTCAGTTTATTTACACAAACCATAAGCGAAGGAACAGATTGCGATTCTCCGCCCCCTTTCATGCCGTCACACATGACCCCTTGGTAAACGAGTGCAACCGCCTCTCCAATCTGCGGCTGCCATGGCGTTTCCCTTCCGGGTCAATGCGTTCTTGCAACGGAATCTCGCCTTCATCCAGACTGGCCGACTTCCCGACCCTGGGAAAGAACGGTCAGACCAGCGCGTCCAAAGAACTCTGTTCTCGCTGCTTAGCGCCCTCACAGGTCGGGAGGGAGATTTACAACCAAGAATCATTGTATTTCTGTCACAAAGATATATAAAAAGTTTGAAACCGTTCTAGACTGTTGTTAAACTTGGAAATTCAAAAATGTATGGACAGCACCCACCACTGTGAGGCCACCATCTTTGCTCAAACTTGAAGATGTTATGACCCCCCAAACATGAAGACCACATATTTCTTTGCTGCAATCCTCCGCTAACCAGGTCTTTCGCTGTCTTGAGAACAGGCTGGCAAGAGAAAACTCCCTGTGGATCAGCTGAAGAAATTCCAAGAGAGGCCTATTTAAAAATACTGCAAAGGTTCTGTGGGGACACAGCTTCAGCTGTTGTTACTAGACCTTTTATTCAGTCTGTATTTTTATTTTTGTAAAACTTTTATTGCTGTGTTTCACTGCCGCCAAGCTAAAAAAAAAAAAAAAATCTGCAAAAGTTGCGCCAAGGTGTGAAATATCCAAATTACCTAGTGGTTACATTGCTTGGACATGGGTTATTATTAAAACTGCACACAATAATTAAAAAGTAATTTACTTATAATTTAACTATATTTGTAGAAATTACTAATTTCTACAGCATCTACCTCACTTCTTGTGCAGAATATTACTGTGTGTGTTTGTTAAAATGTGGAGTGCACTGTAATGCAAATATTTTATCTCTGGGTTTACTTATGAACACTAGCATATGTATTAATGATGTCAATTAAAATAATCAACAGATTAATAAAAAAAAAAAAAATACACTCATGTGTGCAACTGTAATTAGTTACCAATGGAATGAAAACTATAGTGCAGCAACTTCCACTTCATTCAGCCTGTGCCTCAATACAGTTAAAGCCTACAGAATCCATTCCAAGAAGATATTGTTCCCCTGTTCAATATCAGGACTAACCACTCATGGTGCATTCCATCATGACGAGCTGGGAACTCACAAACACTGCACTGAACTAATCAGCAGCATTACACTGTGTAAACAGCTCACAAACCACCTCCAAACTACAGCAGCAGCAGCAGTAGTACTAAAATAAAAGTAATACATTTAGACAAGTCTTTGTTAATGTCTTGATTGCGTGTTTTAAAGTTGCAGATTTTACAGTCTGTATGCTTTATCGCAGCGACAGTAAAGGCAACTTAAAATGAATTAGTTTCATCAACAAAATAAATATGTTAAACTTCTGAACACTACAGTACAACAGTTACTGTAACTTTCTTTAACCAATGCAGTACTTGTTATGCCACTTTAAAACTGATCATGTTAGAGTCCTTCATCATAACCTTATTAGATATAGAAACTGATGGTGTGATAAAAAAAACAGAGCTACTATATTTGATATGAAATTAAGCATGTAAATTCCGCAATTGTGGCATGTGGAGACTTTACCCTAAAGAGTACTGTATTGTAGCAGGAATGCAAGTCTCTGATTTTGGAGGAGCATACAAATAATCAACATGGTAAAAGGAGACCATTTTCACATTTCTATTTCCTGCACCTTAGATCTACAATTCATTAATCTGTAATCGTTTCCACTCTTTCAAGCATTTACTGTGTTACGTGAAATGGAAAAAGAGAGGCCGTCTCATTTCTCCAACCTGAAGACTGATTAGCGCACTGCCTATAAATAAGACAGCACAGTATAAATAAAACAGTCCATTTCTGTTACAGTAGGTCTCAATTGCACTTTTCTTAGGGTCACAAATCATACAGTACCATATTTCTAAATTAACAACACTTTCCAGATTACATCAGTCACCAGTCAGTTATGCAAATCAACTATTCCTCAACTATAACTGGGATTGCTACTAACCACAAATAAATTAGCCAGCAAAATTCAGCACTTTCATTTAAGTAAGAGTAATTATAAAGTTATTTTATTATTTTGCGGAGCTACATGTATAACATTACATAAATACATTTTTGATTAATAAAACAAAAACTATTTTACTCGAAGTAAAGATACAAGTAAGTGTCTCTTCAAATGCAAAACAAATCTAAGCAAACTGAAGTTTTTCAGATTGTGTTCTGAACAACAGCAACAATAAAATCCTTCTATTTTATTTTCCAGTTTTATAGAAGCGGAGGATTGCTTCCCCTGCTGTGAATCTAAACTAATTAAATTAGATGCGAGTTTGCACTTGCTGACATGTCAAGGCACAGTCTACACTTAAGCCTATCTAAAATGTAAGAATTCTGCCACGCATCTCTATGCTAAACATAGCAAGGCAGCTGAACTCTATGACCTCTACAACCTGATAAAGTGCATCTTGAAATAGTTCCTTTTTTTAATTAACTGTTTTAAGGACCTGCTCTAAAGTACTCTAAAGGTCTGTTTTTTAAACTTTGTTTTAAGTGCAAAGAGAAATTCTGTGTGTGTGTGTGTTTATCACATTAAAAAGCCACCTAAAAGAAAGTTTTCTGCACTTAATGTTTTTACTTGTTTTTGTTTTACTTTTGGGTTTCAAGTAGAATCATATTTTACAACACACACATTTTGCCATATTGAAATACTACAGTACATGAGGGATTAAGACATATGAATCAAGCCAGTAACTGTTTCTTTTGTAAAACCAGCTTTAGGACAAAACAAAAACTACACATTGTTTGGTAAAACACAATAATCAGATCCAAGGTATGTGTTTTAAAATTGCTTTGGAGCTCACATCTTTATTTTAGATGTAAAATAAACAAACAAACAAAAGCTTAATTTGCCAGGGCTCCCGAGTGGCGCATCCGGTAAAGGCGCTCCGCATGGAGTGCAGGATGCGCTATAGCCTAGAGATCGCCAGTTAGAGTCCAGGCTATTCCACTGCTGAGAGCCGCCCAGGGGGAGGTCATAGGTCAGGGTGTCCTCGGCCCACCACGCACCAGTGACCCCTGTAGACTGGCCGGGCGCCTGCGGGCTTGCCTGTAAATTGCCCAGAGCTGTGTTGCCCTCCGACACTATAGCTCTGAGCTGGCAGCATGGCAGAGGACAGTGTGTGTTCGTCTTCGCCGCTCCCCAGTCAGCGCAGGGGTGGTAGCGGTGGGCTGAGCCTAAATACAATTGGGCATTTCAAATTGGGAGAAAAACAGGGTAAAAATGAATTGTCGACTACTAAATAAAAAAAAAATAATAATAATAAATAAAAAAGCTTAATTTGCTTTAACAGTTGGTAGCAATGAATTTTTCAAATGATGTTGTTCGCGTACAACCAAAACTCAACATTTCAAACTTGGATGATGTGGTTTGCTTCTTACTAACAAAGAACCCCCATCTCAGACCTATCTGCAGTTTTCTGACCTTTATACAGTATATTCTTAGCCTGATGGTTTTATCTGGAGCAGGGTACAGTACCTGTAAGTATTTTAGTGCACACTTCCACTATCTCTGGAAGCCTGCAAACATGCTTCTCTTGATTTTGTTCTGGGACTAGGGTGGGGTTCTTTAGACATTGATTGATTTATGTGATTTCAATTTACACATGACTGTTCACACTAGGGATGGGCATGTGCAAATGTTTATTCCAATAAATTGTTTAGAAAATTGTTAATTGTTTAGAAAGTTACTAAATTGTATAATCTATCTTGTATTGCAAAACAAATACATGGTCTGAACAGACCCATTACCCACACTAAGTCTGCTAATGCAGCCCAACATATTACTATACATAAATATTAAATAAATCATTAAATTATTTCTATGGTTTTAAATTACTCAAGTTAAAAAAAAAAAAAAAACACAGGTGTTCTTAAAAGTACAGGATGACACCAACACTGTAGCTATGGGTAACGGAGGAGGTTGGAATGCACCATTGCACATATTAAAACTATATGTAATCGTTAAACAAATTTTTTGCCTGAAAGGACATAACAGCAATTACAATTCTAAAACAAATAAGAACTTTAGGACTTACAAGCCCCCAAATTAATATCTGAGTTTTTAATTTATTTTTTGATAGCTTTAATTGGTGTTTTTCCTTTCTGAAAAATGTGTGCTAATGACGATTTGGTGTAATCATCTATTAAAATCTACCCCAATGTTGTTAAATCAGTGAAAATACTGTAAAGACTCCCACTATAGCAATTACGGTAGTGGTGAAATTGTAAGAAATGAAAGCCAGGTGTTCACTCTGTCTTTCATCACTTCCTGCAGATGGCAATTTTATTATCGGATAGCGTGACTCAGAAAGAAAGCCACTTGTTAACTGCTGTCATTGCGCTAGATGCACAGCCCATGTCAAGTTTGACAAGGGCATACCTTTTTAAAAACTACCTAGCAATTGGTTGATGACAGCCCTGGTAGGAGTATTTTTGGGTTAATTTCACTTAAACCTTTATGCAATACTGTGCCTGCAAAACTGCAGGACTTGCTACTATACAGTTTGCTTATTGTTGTGACTTGAACAGTTCAATAATATTGTGTTGTGGAAGGAACACACAGTGCTGTAGAATAGGTGAGGAATGAAGCATTCAGTATTCATGTAGATCTGGGGTGTAAAACATTAATCTGCGTAATAATATTGTTAATATTGGAGAGTATTTAGATCTTGGGTATTTTGAGATATGTGAAGGGCGTATCTCAAAATACTGCTCATCCAGCTTTTTACTGGCCTACTGATTAATGATAAAGTGCAAACAGGATGGAAAAACAAACAAAAACTAGCTATAGTACAGTATTCCACTATAGCAGCTTGAACCTGAGCTATTTACTGTGTACACAGCACAGTGCAGTCCAGCTGTTCCTCACATCGCTTCCTCTTAATCCCAATAAAAAGTGCTTGACTTTGAACTAATGCTAATTTTGTAAACAGCCACTGCAGCAAAGGCTAATTAAAGTCTTCAGCTCTCACAGGGAAACACAGGCTCCAGAGTTACCTCCCTTCACCCAACATACTGTACAGTGTCTGCTGCTGACCTTTAGTGTTCACATCCAGGATATAAAGTGCTAGGGGCAGATATAGCCAAGTTCAGGACAGACAGCACCCAGATCTCAGGTTCAAGGTGTCAAGAGTTTGGACACAGTTTCCAATGGTGATAGAAAGGGCACAAGGGGAACATGACAGAATACATGTACAACTGTATGAACCGTGTAAGACTCCAACACGAGTTAATTTTCAAAGAGATGTGTGCATGCATTTCTTCTGGCTATGTCTAACCACCCTAGGGTTACTGTAAAATCCTGATGAAACCTAAATTAACAAAACAACATTTAAAAATATCTTTCGTCACCTTTTAATACAGTACATCGTCAATGCCCTAAAAGTAAGTAAGCAAATATTCAAAATAGCATTTCAGCTATTATTATATATATTATTATTTATTTTGTATTCAGCAGTTTGAGTAATTGTGAAGCATTCAGTTTCATAAGGATAGAATAAGCGATAAACGTATAAATGACATTTTAGAACATTATTAAACAGTTTTAAAAGATTCCATGCAGTTTAAAATCTAGTAAGTTCACAAACAGAGCAACAGATGTTATCAAATACCTGATTTATCAATTTTTTTAAACTAGATGACTATTTTTACCCTGAATAGTCGTTCTACGGTACCCCTACAACATATTGGACAAGATAATTTGGTTACCAAAATACTACCAGAAAATTGTGATTGATGCCAGCCATTAATTCTAAGGTCTGAAAATTTAATACATTTGTTCTTGCATGAACCAAATGTATTAACAATATATAACTTATTGTAGGAATTAAATACAGAAGTTGTCAGTTTTAAGTAGTACTTAAGTAGTAGAACAACAATGTATATTTCACTGCCGAATAAGTATTTTTTACACACTGTGTCCTGGCATGTTAATGTTTTTGAATATCAACATTTAGACAATTAGCGTTTCGAATTCTGCTAAACTGTTTTAACAATGTTTAAAATGGTGTATTAGTTTATTTATTTTGTACTTCAAAAGGCTAATGTATTCATAAATCAATATATTACAAGTATTGTCCATTTACACAATTGTATACACATACTGTAGGGTTCTAATTAGCAGCTGATATAAATTACTGGGGTGTTTTCTCACTGGAGTGATCCATTGACCCACTTACTGACATTACTAAAGCACAATAAAAATAAAATTGAGGTCCGTGAAAAATCAACAAATATTACTGTTTAAATCGTTAAACAGACCCCATAGTCCTATACACATAAATGTTCATAAGAAAGCAGTACTCTGATGGTAGGCATCATGTGATGGGTTTTCTGATTGGTTACACTTGAGAAGAGGGATATAAATAAGACTCTTACTACATAGTAGTTTCATCCATTCCAGGTTTTAAGACACACTTGATTAGCCATAGTGTACAGGTAACAAGCTCAGGGGCGTCTTATTAAACACCTTGTAAAACCAGGCATGGCTCAAACCACTATGGAATGGGAGTCTTATTTCCATCCCTGGTGATTTTATTCCTAAAGAAGCTTCTGCAAAAGAAACAAAATTCAACAGGTACAGGAAAGCCCCCAAATAATGCTACTGAAAGGTAAATGGTTAAGTCTTAAAAATACACTCCTGACCAAACAGCTTGCGCAGACATTGTAAGACCAATTTACTACATACTGTACAGTAACTACAGAAACCCCAGCTGGCCCAGTTCTGTCAAGGCACCCAGGGGCCCCGCCACACACCTCCCACTACCAAGACACGTTTTCCCTGCTGCTTACTAACACCAGGTTCTCTTTTCATCTGACCACCAATAGCGGGTGACAGCTGACTCGACTTCACAGAACTGGCCCACTGCACCTGTTAGTTTTGTCTAGCAGTGTGACCTGCTCGGTAATGTGTTTCAGCAAACCCAAACAGCTGATCCCTCTGTTTCCAATTCTATCTTTAGAACTCCAAATGCACACTGACCTCCTCAAGTAGTCTGCTGAGTCCAAGTCCCAACTGGACGATCTCCCACTCCACTCAGAAACAGCAGACTAAGCTTGCACTTAATATGCAAACATTGCTGTACAGTATACAGCTTTATTGACTGAAGCGTACAGTATATGGGGTACTGTATTTTAAGAGGACAGGATCACATTCTGTCATTGTGCAGTGTTCAGTTTCCAAATCGTATGCCTTATTGTCAGGGTACAATTCATCTTAAGAGAAAACTTTACTATACTGAAACACGCTCAGAAACTTCTGCAACTAACAAGATTTCCCCTTTAGAAATGACAGTTCTTCATAACTGCAGAAGACCCAAGACCCTTTAGAAGCTGTCGTTGTAGAAATGGCAGAAGGCTGATATATTTTCTTAATACCATAACAAGATAAAAAGTAAGTCATCGTAAAGAGTTCATTTAAAGCAACTAGATGCAGTTTTTAACTGGGGTAGAGAACTTCTATAAAGACCTCCAATGTCATGTTTTGTAAGCAACAAATGAACCCCAAAAGGGATGTAGATAATAATTTAAAAAAACAAAAACAAAAAAAACAACCCACAAATACAATCTTGGTTGATTTTTTGTGATTTTAAGGCTTCATTCACACTGGGTCCATTTTAAACGGTCTGAAACAATGTATCAAATGTGCTTGCTGTTCACACTTATCTGTGAGCAAAGGGACAGAGTTCGTTTGGATGTGAACTAAAGTTAGTTTTTTTGGTCCATTTATTTTCAGGACCGAGTCCGTTTGTGTTCACAATGCAGTTCCCAAGTGAACTGTGTTTGTTTATGTGGTGTGTGAACCGGATGCTTACAATATCTTGCAAGTCATATTGATGGCAGCTATTGATGTATTGCTCCGCTAATTTAATTAATACATGTACTGAATGCCTACAAGAGAATAATGCAGTTTACACAATTCTGCATGGTTGTCCTACTGTCAGCATTAAACAAAGTAATTTAAAAAGATTGAATATATATTTTACTATTTTTGTGGGTTTTCTCCAGTTCGACTTTTGGTGTCTGACCAAATTTCTGTCAGAGCTTCAGTTTCTCCCACTGTCCAGATTTCCAGAGTGAAAAACTGGGACTTTTTTTTGTTGTTGAATTCACTCTGAAGACGTTTAAATTACAGTATATAATAACACAATAATAAGTCATCTAGTCCACACCTGTTAAATGTACAAAAAGCCAGATTTATAAAATAGATCAGCTATTACCATTTAAACATGTGGTATACACATAATCAGAATGCTTAAACAAATAATTATTATTTATTTCTTAGCAGACGCCCTTATCCAGGGCGACTTACAATCGTAAGCAAATACATTTCAAGTGTTACAGTACAAGTAATAATACAATAAGAGCAAGATAAATACAATGACTAGTTCAAGCAAGTACAAGTGTGACAAAAAATAAAAATTATAAATATTATATAATCCATATAATTGTTTCTTTTATTTTTGAATGGCGCCATCACAACCTAATACATTACTCTGCTATTAACTTGTTGAGCACATTGATGCAGTTTTGTACTTAATAAAATAAAAATAAAAACAGTAGCCAAACAGGAAGGATTAACAATTTTAATGTTAATATGAAACGGACCCAATGTGAATACACCCTAAATGTGCCCATCAGCCTGTAAACAGACTATTTAATTAAACAATCTCTAGGTTGTTTATGTTATTCTGTATACTGTCCTAAAAAACAAAACAGATGCCTCACTAAAGAGGTTACACAGTAGTTCTCCACTTCACGGCAGAATGATCCAAATATACTGATCCAGTACACTTTGATTGATTGCCACAGCTCCACAATATTCTCATTAACAGCTCTGCAGACGTTTTTTGTTACAGGAACCATTTCAAAACACTTTCACTTCCTACTTACTGGAAGATAAATTCCAAAGAATGAATTACGCTACCTACAGTTACATATAACTAGCTGAAGTACCCGGCATTGCCCGGGGAAATGCAATATTTCTATATTACATGCATGACAAACTGGGGAACGGTAGCCTTATGGTTATCCTATAAGTTACCGATCTTGAGTGTCGCACAATACGCTCGGACCCCTTTCCCTTTTTTAACTTTATTTTTTGTTTTTTTTTGCCATTTTTAATTTTTTTTTGTTTGTTTTTGTTTTTGTCATTTTTTTTTTTGGGGGGGGGTCTTTAATTTGAGATACATGGCTACTGTTGTGATCCAGCAATGGGGTTACTAAACAAAGTACCCCAGGGGTCCAAATTTTAGATCCAAACATGGGCCTCGACCTTCCCCTGGATGAAAGAGGAGGCCATGCAAAGTTTGTTTGCACTGGCTCCTGTGGGGTCCGAATGCATAAAGGAACAGAGAGACAGACAAACTTCCTTCTTTATATATTAAGAAGAAGCAGATTAAGATTTCTTATTCAGTTTCACTCCGGGTATAAAATTAGCTGTTTGAAGTATGTTTTTGCAGTAATCTTCAGAAAGGAAAATAATTCAAGTGGACACTTACAGTACTCTACTTAGAAGGTACAAATTTATGTAACTGTAGCTTCTATACAGCCTCAATACAACCATACAATAAAATCATACAACTAACGGAGTTTCAAATGCTGCTGCCAGTATACTGCAAACCGTACCACAACCTACAAAATGAACCTAGCTTAAAAACATAAAAATCCAAATACTTACCTATTTATGTTAGTACAGTATTTAGACAATTTCAATTTTTCGATATATCCTTCAAACCAGTAGAGAGGTAGCGCATGCCACAAAGCACAGCTTACTGTACTGTACGATACCAAACTGGCCCATTAATTTACTCCCACCCCCCCATTACTGTTGCCAGGCTACCTGCACGTCAACCTGCAATAAAGACATTTGGTGGCCCTGGAGCATCCGACAACAATGTCAGCTTCTAGCACTTCTTTGCTTTAATGCAGACGCAAGCACTTTGTGTTTCTAAGGAACGTGTCTTACTGATGCATACAAAAAAGCAGCGACAACCAGCTGAAAACAAACAAACAAAAAAAAGACCAGGTTTTAGAACCTGCTGGAGCACACATAAATACTGCAAAATGGAGATGAATATTACCACTGCAACAAGCTGCTAATCACCTCCCATCACAACTGTAAATACAAAAATAGAGCTGTCAGTAACCTGAATATGAAGATGATCATGACTTATATGCACAGATAGACAGATGGTTCCATTTAACCAACATTTTGATATTAGAACATCCAAACAAAGTTTAATATGTGTAACAACAAAGTGACTTTTCAGATGTATAAGTGTCAATGTGACAAACTGTATGGTTGGAAAGACGTTAGGGATGTGCTTTTGGTACATTTTTAAATGCAATGCAAGTGTCAGCGTTTAAACCATATCTACACACACACAGACACACACACACACACACACACAGACACAGACACACACACACACACACACACACACACACACACACACACACACACACACACACACACACACTCTTTATATTACATTATGATGTATACTAACAGCCCTGGTTAGTATTTTCTAAGCAAATAAACCCTAAATAAGCAAATTATGTTTTAACATTGCAAAGACTTAACTAGTAAGTAAAAAGGAACATGTAGACACCAAAGTATATATTGAAATTAAGGCTGTCACTCGATTCAAATTTTTGATCGTTAATTTATGGGCATTAGTTGATTTAACCGGTAGATTAATTTGTGCACATTATTAATAAAGGTAGCAACATTATAGCGGCTGTCCTGCATAGTAATACTAAAAAATCAATATAATCTAAAAAAAAATAAATAAAATAAGTCCAATGAAAATTTGGTATTTTTAAAAGTATTTGTATTATTATTTTTCTCTTAGTAAATGTTTCTCTTTGTATTTGTACTGCACTGTTGAGGCGTACCTGTTACATTATATTATATTCGAAGAACAAAACAAAACCAATAATATTAAAAATACTACTACTACTACGACTACTACTACATTTTAAAAATACAGCTTACACATGTTACAGAATCTATCAAATGCACAAATTCCAATACATTGTTATATTAACTCTACTGTTCAGGGATCGATGCCACAAACCGGAAATCTATTATTTAAAATTATTATTATTATTTTTTTAAATATCCATTCTTTTTTAAACAAATGATTTGCGTAAAAGTGTACTGGTGAATTAAAGCCTATATATAATTTATTTACACTTATGCGTCCTCTGAACTAATATTAAAAAAAAAAAAAAAAAAAAAAAAAAAACTTCCTTTTAAAATCGTTTCCTAAAATTTTCGGAATGTTTTCATTTCAAATGGTGGAGCATTGAACTTGTGTTTTTGTGGTACAGCAATTTTGTTTGACATAATTATGTACATACCATAAGAGATTTTTATAAAAAAAATATATAACAAAACATCAGAAAAAATGCTTGGCATTGACTTTCTATCACATAGACTGGATACCATACAACGCCTCCTACAGTGCCAGATCGACCTAGAACAAAACCCGCCCCAGTGTCAATCTTTCTGTTGCACCAATTACAAAAACTACTTGGAGGCAATTGCCAAACCCCTTCCTTTTTAGAATATCTGCCCTTACTCCAGCAGCACAGCAGTCAGCTATGCGACAGACTGCTGTAGATAATAAATTAGTAAAATGAATACATTAAAAAAATATGCGTTTGGTGGCATGTGTTACGTGATCGGTTATACGTTTAGCATATTATTCAACGTTTAACCACTTCTTTAGAGTTTATACGTTTAAAATTCCCATCCCTAAAAGACGTACAGCCAACCTTCATACTACATAACCAGATGACCGGAAGAAGCTCTAAAGTGTGACATGCAGATGGATAGCATACTTCTCCAGATTAAAGACCCCTGCCACAAAAGTTGGCAGATGCTATTTCCAAAGATTATACAACAAACATTCCACAGAACATTCATTTTGATAGTTAAGGTTCAGATTATACTTTCTAGTCCAATTTAGAATTTCAGATGCAAGAGCTCATATTTCACGCTTTACCTCAGATGCACCCCAGTGTAAAACGATGGATCATTGTTTATTATTTGTTTCCAGTACTGTACTATAATGCCACCAGAAGATAGTGGTACATGTGTCATTACAGTCATATTCAGAAGCAATGCTTGGCAAATTGCAGCTTTTATATTACAGCACTTTCGATCATCATTGAAATAGAAAACTACAAAAGAAAAAATGTATGTCGATAAACTCAGTAAGGAAAACAAAGTCAAGGAGTCTCAGAAATCATAATCGCTTAATTTGTGCCAAGAGCCGCTGGAGAATTTACATGAAAAACTACTGTTGCCAGCCAGAATTCAAATAGATATCTATGCAGACTCTCAAAGTAAACAAGAAACGAAGTATACCCAGTGCTCCAATCAAACTTTTTGTCTTATGAGCCACTGGCTCCTAGGCCAAACAAAATTGGTCCCCAAATATCCTACTATTGGGTGCCACTTAAGAGCACGTTGGTTACAATCATATTCAACTGCTTAAAATACAAGAACTTGCTAAGACACTAAAGTGATACTAAAACAGTAACTCAATGTTTGTGATCAACTGTTTGTTGCTTCATTCTGCTGAACGATGACTGCAATGAATGTTTATATTTTAGATATTTTGCAAGAGTTGTGTATGTAATTGGTGACCGCACCTTTAATTGTGTGCAACGTAATATGGGAAATAGCATGCTGCAGCCCTCATGCTCAGTGTTAGTTAGTGAAGTCCTGATCTGACAGCCGTTATGTTTACATGGTATCGTTTATAAAACAAGTTTAAGTTTCAGTGAGTTCCTTTGGTTATTTACAATATTAAATACACCACAGCAAGCACATTGTCATATATTTTAGATATTTCCAAAACATTCTTTGTCATTATCACCATCACAATCTGAGAGCTAAATTTAGAGAATGGCAGTTTTCTACTGCAATCACTGCAGTATATTTCATTTTTAATTCCCTACATTTTTTTTTTGTTTTTCGTTGTTCTAGTTCTACATTTCTTGAAAGCAGCTGTTCATTTCAAGCTACATTTTTACACAACAGTACTCGCTCGTTTGGTCATCATCACAACTGTTCCAGGAGGGGTTACCGTATTCAGCTGGTGTTAATACTGCACAACTGGACTTCCAGGCACTTGTGTTTCACTGTAACAGTCCTTCTTGCACTTCAGTTTAAAAGATGTGACATGCAGGCATTTATTTTTCTTTACAGACCGGATATTGACACGTTTTTTAAAAGGAACGTTTTTTGTGTTATAGGCACCAATAACGCCCCCCCGCACCCCCCAAAAAATCTTTTTTAGTCACCTTTGCACCCATTTTAGTCGCCATCTGGATCCCTGATATAGTACAGTCACTACTTAAAAAGTCCAGTGGCGCTCAATTCTGACACTCGACATCCAGTGCAGTCCAGGTTTTTTACTCCAAGCAGATTTTAAAATACTGAATTAAACCTGCTAAAAAAACTAATTTAGGACCTGCTTGGAATAAAGACCTGGACTGGAATGGATTTTTTTTTTTTAAATAATTTTCCCCATACCTGGGCCTCAAAGTTGACAAGAAGTAGTTTTAGATTTCTTAGCTAGAAATTTTAATTAAATGTAAAATATACCAATGTCTGTTCAGATAAGAACAAAAATCATAAGGTTAATTACTGACATTAAGAAAAGCAATTTGTGAAAGAAATAACACAGTGTGATGAGGCATATGGAATGAATCATAATCTTTCTTTCCCATGGTTTCTCCAATGAATTACCAACCTCAAAACTAAACGGCTTCAGGCACAGTTCTGTTGTAACTGATGTTTATCTGTGGTATTGTCAACACATGCTCTAGATTATGCATATAATGTTAAAAACAGGACAGTAATGACCTTGATTTCCATGGATACCAGATTGTCTATCTAATATTCTACTTGTGTTCGCTGTAATGGAAAATGAACATTTAAGAAAACAAATCAAACCCTTTAAAAAAATAATTTTGGGATTGGATTTTGGAATTGTAATTCATGCCAGAAGACATTGACCACTTGGGGCTGTATGTTTTTATAAATGTCTGAATGACATGGCATATATGTGTAGATACCACAATAAACAATAGTAAGATGTACTGTGGAAAGTCTATCCAGATATTTTGCAAAGCCAGAAAGTATAGATAAGAGAGAAAGTGGCATGAAAAAATCCACACAGATAAATCATAAAGTAAACATTGCCTTTTCCAATTTTATAACATGAAATATGTGTTTAAATAAAAATATAGATATTACATGTTTAAGTACTGTATACACACACACACACACACACACACACACACACACCCCACAACAACAAAAAAACACATGCAGATGCTTTGTCGCTTTCACACTACCATTTTCTCTCTAGTGTTTTTTTCTCATTTTCCACCAATTTTGGTCAGGATCTTGTCTTATATTTGCTGCTAAAGGTTCAAATAAAATGCGTTCTTAAGACCACCATACACAGGGCGATTTTGTCGCCTGCGATATGTCGGTCCGACAAAATTGCCCTGTATATGATGATAACACTGAAAAAAAAAGATGATTTAAAATTGAAACTAAATGGTTAACACACTTTTTTCTTTTTTACCTTAGTCCTGCTTTGTACACAATTAAATATAACAGATAATGGCGCATTGACACGCTATGATACTGAAGCGTTGTGTGAAAATAAAGCAGACTCACACAAGCAGGGTCTTCGTCTTCAGAAACTGACGGTTTATTAATTTTTTACAATAAACAGAACCACTGTCAGCCACGGTCCACGCCAAAATAATAAACCCCATGAATTAGTATTTCTCTTAATTTGTTTCGGTTATTCTCTGTCTCAGTCGTTTCCACTACACTTGTCATACACTATCCTCTTGCCAGCCTGCCGGGTTGTTACAATATTATTATTATTATTATTATTATTATTATTATTATTATTATTATTTGTTTATTTAGCAGACGCCTTTTTCCAAGGCGATTTACAGAGACTAGGGTGTGTGAACTATGCATCAGCTGCAGAGTCACTTACAACTACGTCTCACCTGAAAGACGGCGCACAAGGAGGTTAAGTGACTTGCTCAGGGTACCTTACATATACGGCACACACTTAAAAAAATAAATAAATACATTGTACACCAATCTAGTATCATTTTCAAATGGTATATGCTACTATAGTCCATATGCTGTGTGTGTGTGTGTGTGTGTGTATGTGTGTGTGTGTGTGTACACACACACACAGAATATTAACTGTTTTTCAAAAGTAAGAGTTGCAGAAGCACATAAAACCGGCAGTCCTCCTGCCATTCTCTCACTGGACGACAAAAATCACCCCGTGTACCATACAGTAGCTTTTTATTTGTTTAGAAGCATATCTTGTACTATTGGTTTTGGATCTGTATGGTATTTAGGGAACATTACAGAAGAATTGCACCAAAATACAAAACATGGTCGAACTGAATGGTTTAGCTGATCCAACAAAGGTATTGGAATATTTCAGTCAGAACAGTCTTTACTTTCTAAAGAAAAAAAAATATATATTCTGATTGGATCTGGGAAAGCTGGCAGCTGAAAGTAGGGATATAATTATAAATACATTTTTTATGACCACTTCCTGTGAACAACCTTTTTCTGTTCTGCAGCAAGCAGAACAAAAATAACAAACACTTTGCAGTGCATGAAATCCATCTGGCTTGTCAAAGGTCGACAAAATTTGAAATTCTACGATTGCTATTTATACAATATGGAGCATGTGCATGAAGCCAAAACAAATCAATGTTTTGGAGGATCAAATAGTATTGCCCTGAGGGGATAATTCGTCATTGAGCCTGGTATTTGCCATACATGTTATGGAAACAGAAAAATCATAGGAATGCTATGTTATACTGTACAGTAGACTGCAACCATGACCACTTCCAGCTTGAATTAATTTTTAACAAAACCATACATCCACCATTTTTGTTCGTAATGGAAGAATGTGCTTTAAACGGAAACAAACTTTAAACCTTAAGAAAACACTGGTTCTAATACAATCCTCATTTGTATTCAAATATTTAATCTCACTCAGAGAATTGGTACAACAGTCTCTAATCCTGATCATAACTGTCACTCAGGATTAGTCACTGTGGTTACAGTTATGTGAATAAACATTAGTATTGTAATGTGGTTTAAAGATGAGTTTGATTTAAAAAATTAGAAAACACACACACACACACACACACACACACACACACACACACTCACACCAGGGTTGGCGATTTTTTTCATTTAAAAAAAAATAAAATAAAATGTGATTTATTTTATTTAAATCAGTTTTTTAATTTAAAATCGCTTATTTATTTATTTTAATTATAGAGTTTTATGTTTAGTTTTTTTTTTATAGTACCATAGTTGTATCTCTACAATACCTCCAAACTGTAAGTTTTGTTTAAAATGCTTTTTTGGGTTTTCATTCGTTCAGTTTATTTTACTTGAGTAAACCGGGTTTTTCACCCAACGTCAAGCAAATTATTGGGAAAGGTGGGAGTTGACATGTAAATTAGCTATGCGTAAAGTACTCGTGCTGTTTTTGAAGATTACTAGTGAAATTTTGTGAAAATGTGGTTTCCATGCGCAGATAACTGGAACACAAGTGAATCTAAGCTGCTGTAATAAAGCAAAATACCTTGTGCCTGGTTGGTTAATAATGTGTTTTACTGCTCTTGCCCAAATTGTTTTTCAAATGTCATTAGTTGGGTGTCATGTCATTAGTAGTGAATACTGTTTCAACTAATTTATCTTAAGACTCATTAATTAAAAATGAACTCAGAGGTATAAAATAAAACTGACCAACAGGTACTTCAGATCACCATGGCTGAAAACCGGCAGAGACGTTATATATATCCCTTACATATATCCCTTTCATTCAGGCAATACAGCATATAGGGGATCAGGTGATGCTGTGTATACTACCCTGGCTTAGAAACCCTACCCGTCCGGACGGCTGACAGCATTCAACACAACCCTTGGGCAAATACGGGTAGTGGGCACTTGAAAGGGAGGTGGTGGATACTGATGAAATGGACTGAAGTGCAGCATTAGTTTGTTCCCAAAATTGCCACTGCCTGCTGTATCCTGCACAAACTCTTGTCAACAACAAAATGAGGTGTTCAGAAATCAGTGGCTGCCTGCGAGACCGACGGGGAAGGTTACCAGTGTTGCCAAGTCTCACGAGAAAAAAAGCAGCACTGCCTTTCAAAACAAGCGCAACCGATGTTAGAGTATGGGTGTTTATGCAAATTCCAACCCATCCCAGTGCTCCGATACTTTCTATTTTTCGGTACTACCGAATGCATAATTAATGAAGATCAGAACCGTTTTTGAAATTTGGTATCGCGGTAGTATCAAAGTATCTGTATTTTTGACAACCCTAGTCAGAATAATGGACAAAAATTCAAAGGGCATAATTATTATTATTTGTTTATTTAGCAGACGCCTTTATCCAAGGCGACTTACAGAGACTAGGGTGTGAGAACTATGCATCAGCTGCAGAGTCACTTACAATTACATCTTACCCAAAAGACGGAGCACAAGGAGGTTAAGTAACTTGCTCAGGGTCACACGAATCAGTGGCTGAGGGGGGATTTGTACTGGGGACCTCCTGGTTACAAGCCCTTTTCTTTAACCACTGGACCACATAATAGGGGCATGCTATAGACCGCCAAATTCAGGCACAGAGCAAAATAATCGTTATACAATGATATTAGAAATGCATGCAGCAAAGGAGAAGCAATATTAATGGGGATTTCAACTTCCCCCATATGAAATGGGAAAACCTGGTGGGTAGCACGACAGACAAAATTGAAATGGTGGAAATGACAAATGACTGCTTCCTAACGCAATCTGTCAAGAGACACAGACTAGACAGAATAACTAAAACAGAAGTCAGAGAACCATTGATCACAACATGGTCTCATTTGAAGTGCTTTTTAAAACCCAAAAAGTAATGACTAAAGCTAAGGTTTACAATTTTAGAAAGGCAAACTATGAAGGTTTGAAACAGAGACTAACAGAAGTAGATAGGAATAAAATACAGAAAACATCCACGGAAAAAAGGATGGCTGTTTTTTAAAAATGTAGTACTAGAGGCACAAAACAATTACATCCCAAGAGTAGACAAATCTAAATCTAAAACAAAATGGCCAAAATGGTTTAATAGATCAATTAAAAAAAATATTCAGAGAAAAAAGGCACGTTACAGAGCGTTTAAATGGGACCAAGAATAAAGTACACAGAAAGAGTACTTTGAACTGCAAACATAAGTCAAAAAGGAAGTTAGAAAGGCCAAGAGAGAGATAGAAATGAGCATTGCTAATGGGGCTAAAACCAATTCCAAAAAGTTTTTCCAATATTATAACAGCAAGAGAACATTAATATTCAAAAAGGAGGTAAAATGTCTAAGAGACACAAATGGCAAAATCATAGACGAAGAAAAAAAAAATAGCAAATATATTAAATGATTATTTTTCACAGATTTTTACAAAGGAGGACACGGACAACATGCCCCACATTTTGACCTGTTCCTATCCAGTTTTAAATAACTTTAGCATAACAGAGGCACAAGTGTTAAAGGGACTAGGAGCTCTTAAAATAAACAAATCCCCTGGGCCGGATGAGATCCTCCCAATAGTACTGAAAGAAATTAAAGAAGTTATTTACAAACCGCTAACCAAGATTATTATTATTATTATTATTATTATTACTATTTATTTCTTAGCCGACGTCCTTATCCAGGGCGACTTACAATTGTTACAAGATATCACATTATTTTTACATACAATTACCCATTTATACAGTTAGGTTTTTACTGGAGCAGAGGACATGTGTAAATACTGGTGCATGTCAGTAGGTTTACAGAAGAGGTCAGTCTCAATTGAACCTTCTTCAAGTTTTACTATGGTATCTAAAAATTATATTTCTTTTCTTGTCCATTGAAGGTCTGCCTTAATATTACTGTGTATTTCATTTGCCATTTTATTAAACTGGAAAAGAGATTCTTCTCCATTTGTCCACACCCCAAAAATATAAACTACAAACCAAATGTATTTTAAAGGTTCTTGTTCTTCCCATTTCCCCATGTATGTACTGGCAAAATTCATTCCTAATTTAGATCCTATTGCTGTACCATCGTTTTGTTTGTAATTCTTATCAACAAATGTAAAATAACTGTTTTCTAAAACTACAGTGATCTGTTGTAGTACTTTTTGACAAGCTTCTAAAGTTTCTTTACAAGGGGCACTTGGGTACATGGATTTTACATCCATGCCAAATAAAAAGGTATTCTCTGGAAGGTTGTGCTTTAGTGATTGAACTCTTTTTAAAAATGGTGTTGTATCCTTAACATAGCTTAGTAATTTCTCAACTTGTGACCTAAGTTGTTTTTCTGCTATTATGTGTGTTGGATTATCAATCGTGCTGAGTATCATTCATATAGGGTGATTTTCTTTGTGCATTTTAGGATTTCCTCTTTAGGCCTTTTCTTGCATTATGTGGCTGCATATTTGTTTTTTAATTCTTTTGATTGTATAAGCCTTTGTTGTATAGTCTCTCCGCAAATTCCTTAACCTCTTTTACTGATTTATTGATCTTATTGCTTTTAACTTCTACATATGTTTCCGTATTATTTAATTAACATTCTACAGATTTCATATAGTCATCTGTGTTCATTATCACTATTCCTGAGCCTTTATCTGCTGGTCTTATCATTATATCATCATCTTTTAACAACTCAGTCATAGCTGCTTCTTCAATATTGGTTAAATTAAGTTTACATTTTTTCTTTAGTCCTACTATTATTTCTTGTTTAACTACTTCAATATACATATCTGACCATTTATCTCTTCCATCCGGAGTCCAAATGCTTGTACTATTAACCTTAATCCCATGCTCATAATTACCCTCTGAATCAGATATTTTCATTGAAAAAATATTCTGCTAATCTCATGCGTCTCTCCCACACCTTTAATTCAGTGGCCAATTTATCATTATATATTACGCACACACCCACACACACACAATAGAAACAGTAACTTTTCACATTTTGTTTTTTTAATTTGTATTATTTATCAAGCATCAACAGTGCCCTTCTGCCCATAAACTACTGCATATGCATTTAGTCAGGATAATAAAAAGTACCCATTGAAGGTGAAAGGAATTTTTTGTTTGTGTCACAATCTGGAAATACTGGTCAGGCCTGTCTGCTTAGCGACAACAAGCATGGGTGGAGATTCCACTCTCTGGTAGTTTAGATAGGCTGGAATTATATATATATATATATATATATATATATATATATATAATTTGTTTATTTGGCAGACACCTTTATCCAATATATATATATATATATATATATATATATATATATATATATATATATATATATATATATATATATATATATATATATATATATATATATATATATATAAACATGTTAAAGAAATCTGGTATAGACTTGTCTGATTTATATATATTAAAAAAAATAAATAATCCAGTGAACACTGTAATAGTCCAACAGTGATTGACTGCTAAGGAAGGCATGCCTTTTCCTTAACTGGTTCTTTTCCTTTATCTGCAACCAGTTAGTGTCATCTGCTATGTTTTAAATTACGACATTTCTTGGGGATATTAATAATACTTAGTATATCAAACACAGATGTAAATGCACACACTTCATTTGTTAAAATGCTACAGTAAGTCCCAACCAACATGCATTAAAAAAAAAAAAAACTCTATTCTACTTGGAAGAACATTCAACCCCCTTTTAATATTTCTGTTTCTATCAGGCTATGTTGTAACAAGATATGTCTTTAAAAATACTTTACAATAAGGGTTAGAAGTTTTTGACTTTTGGCACAAAAAGGTGATATTTCTTAGGTTTGTGGTCGCGAAGGCCTAAACAGCATTTCAATCTAATGTGTGCTTGCAAATTATTATGGTGATAGATTTAATAGCAGGTTTTTGGGCTTTGTTTTAACAACCTGTAATTTTGTGTTTCATTCCCCCACCAATTATCAGTTCACAAGTAACTGTTATAAGTATCACAAGCTTTCAAAGAAACATTCAAACCTATAAAAACCATAATTGTGCTGCAAGCATGTGCACATAACTAAAGTTGTCCTTATACAGTAGGTTTAATAGCTGTTGCCTGTGAAACACTTGTTAGCCCCCAAAGAGAGATTGCTGTTTAGTGGGTTGTTTTATTCACTGCCTGCATTTGGGGTGTGGGTCTTTGGTACATATTTTCTTCTGCCCAGTTTATGGTGTCGCTAAATTTACATTATTGTTTGTAACTACGAGAGAAACAAAGAATGGTGCATAAGTTCACAGTATCTCGGATTGTAGTAGTTATTTTGGCAACCAAATGCTTTGCATATAAAAGGGTCATTCCATACCAACTCAACCAGAGCCGTTGCCTGACCGTCTCAAAATTCACCTGGGGGTTTTCAGGCCCACAGAGTTCAGAAATGCTCGTTTTATTTTTTTATTTTTTCAATTTCCCTTTCGAGCTGTGACCTGGCAAAGGTCAACCTAAAGTGAAAATGTAACCCTCACCAGAAAAATCAACCTGGGCTCAACTAAAGCCCAATTCACACTTGTATCGGTACGATACTAGTACAGTTTGTTTCAGTATAGAATATACCGATATGAAACCACTTTCTGTCCTAACTCACTTTTCAATACTGATACACCTGTCCACATTCATGTATGTTTAAATCTACAGTGTTCAGGTTCTGAACTCGTTTCCACGACGACCGCTGTCACATCTGTTAGAAATGGATCCACTGTTATGTAATACAGCATGTTGCCGTCCTGTCCATGTACAGTATTTTGTTTTGGTGTTCAATCATTATTAAGATATGAGCAGAACGAGAAAGAATGAGACAAACAAAAAGGCGAAAACAATTAGCCATCTTTAAAAGCATGAGGTTGCGAAGACAACAGGCTTCATCACGGCTTTGGGAATGTATGTTTTTTGGGTTTTTTTTGCTTTTTGATATTCCCTCACAAGGGAATTTATTTTAGAGCGGCACTGCTCTGCAGTATGCTTTATCTCATAGTCATCACTAATTTTGTGGAGATTATTTTGTCACTTATTTTGGCATTTTTTGGTGTAGCCATGATAAAGGTACTGCTCACCGTTAAAATGTAAAGCTGTATAAAGTATTTAAACTTAAAGCAAGACATGTCTGTGCTTCAGAATATCGATACCGTGTCAGTTTACCTGTCCACACTTAAGTTGATCCGAGTCGTATCGAAACAGTACCGGTACAAAACCTGCTCTTTTTTGAGTTTCGTACCGATACAGTTATATCGGTACACCACCGATAAGAACTCCAGTCTGGACGGATGTTTCGGTACTGTTTCGGTACAGATCCGCAACCAGTTTTAAAATGCTACTGTGAACAGGGCATTAGACGCTACCATCATGTGTAGTACCCCGTAATGAATAGGGCTTTCGAGAAGAAAATCACCCAAATATATTTTTGGATAGATGTTAATGAGATCTACAAGAATCAAGGAAAACATTTTGGTATCCGCGAATTTTGGATTTCTGGCATTTGTCATGCATTCGAGCATTGCTTATGGACACTTTTGTGAGGCTTCAGTACGTGCCAGTTGCCAGTTTAGCCTGGATGTCATGCTAAAAAGGGCAGGCCAATACACGTAATTTCTAAGGATACTAGCATAACTGATGTTGGCTAAGACTTTTCCAAACAACTCCGTTTCATGATGAGTGACCTCAGCCATAAGGACTCTCAGCTCATTCTCAGAAAAATCTTTTCCGTGCACCAAGAGGACTTTGCTGCCCTTCCTCTGACATTTTTTTTGGTTTGTATTTTCGTGCTCCACAAATGTCATACAGCAACTACTGCTCTCTGTACTCCTAACTCTGAAAGTGCAGCCACTAAATAGAACGAACGCGCTCATTGAGACCCTTGTTATCACAACTGAGGATCATTATTTGTGTGCGTTCAGTAATTTGCCTTGCTCTTTAAGCTTACATAGGATGCAGTGCAAAAAAATTGCCTGGCCGCATTGCAATTTGAATTTTGCATCCGCAATTATTGCACTACACCTATACTTGCATCATCCCTTGGATGTGGTAATCAGATAAAAGCAAAAGTTCACAACCACAATGAAAGTGATGACCACAATACTTGCTCTGTGTTTTTTCTCTCTTAAATTGAAAACTAACAAACTTAAAAAGGTATTGTGATCTGTAATAATATAAATTACTATCAGTTTCCCTACAAATGTTCTGTATACCGGTATACTATTTGTTACTAAGAGAAACATGCAGCAGGGGTATCAATTCCACTGTAGGGTTATTTATTACTTCTAGTAAAATAATAAAGCAGGATTCAAAGTTTGATTTGTTAAATATACACACACCTCTGCTTTTCTGAGTATCACTGGCGCCTTTGGGTACTGTACCCGAGCCTCCCCTGCCAGAACAATTGTGCTGAATTGCATTTTAGTTTTGTGTTGTGTGAACTGGGGTGTATGCCGAGACCCTCAAACTCATTTCATGGTGGGCTTTATTCATAGATACTGTCTAGAGACAAACATTTATGAAAATGTACATTAGGAGAACAGGAAACATGTTTTCTACTCACCTCCCGGGCAATGCTACCCAAGGCCTCATCCTCTGCGGAGAATCTGTCTTTAATAGGAGCACGCTTCCTTCCAGATCCAGGTGTCCCCATTTCCTTTGCTCACTTTTGATTCAACTTCTTGCAGTCCAGCAACAAGCAGAAAATCTTTGCCCAGAAAACGTCACAGCTGTAAATGGGAAAAATGTAAAATTACCCAAATCCACTGGCATTAAACAGTTAAGCACTTTTTTCCTTTGGAAATTGCTTACTAAAACAACGCTTAAGTGAAACCTTGGATAACGTAAACAATCAGCAAACTACAACACAAGCACAGAAATGCAGGATTAGATCAAGTTTTTATTGAGAGCACATTTTTTAAATATTTACAGTGACCGAATTGATTCATTTTAAGGTTAACAAACTTACTTTCTGTCAGCAAGCAAAATGTGCTTCTTTTATTGCCAACATTATTGTTAAGTATATCTATACCACATAACAGTGTAGCAGCTTTTGAACCAAGGAAAGTAATCTACAAAAGTGAGTGAATACTATATAACAATGAAATCAATCAATTCAATACTATATGTAAAAGATTTTAAATCTGTTTAAAAACTGTAATGGAATGCCAAATGACATTGGCTATTTAGCAAACCATGTTTGATCAATTAGGCCATATTCATAAAGCACGAATCTATCACCAAGCAAAGTTAAAACCATTTAAAGTTAATCTTAAAAGCTTCAAATAAATTACTCATGAGTAGAGCCCCGTAAAATCATTTAAATTTTTTTATTTCATAAATTGTTTTATTTTTCACAAATTTCGTTTTATTACAGATACACATTAATAAAACAACTCAAATAGATAAATAGTATAGTATACATCATGTTTTAGCTACATACATATTTTTTATTAAATATCGCTCATGCTTCGTTTTTTTTTTTTGTTTTTTTTTTACATTTTGACAAACAGACAGAAAAATAATTTAGATGCCATACTTTCTCATGAGCAGCAGTAACGGTAACATACAGTCCCCCACTCTTTAATTAACTGCCTATTTACAGTAAAAACTGCCCATGCCCTCTATAAAAATACAGTAAGATCAAATACACAATATAGATTTACACTGCCCTACTATTGTGGGGCTGTCATGATAATTGCACATACAGCAACCTACCCGTTACAAAAAACGATAGGATTTGTATATCAATCCCATTGCATTGAAGAGGTATACAAAACAAGCTTGGGGTTTCTCAGTATTTAAACACTAAGCAAAGCAGAATCATTCATTCAAATCCATTCAAAACCAAAACAGCATTTGCTCCAGTGCAAAGTTTGCACCACTTGACTTAAAACAAAGAATTAGCATATCAATACAAAATACAAGCAAACAGACATATTTTCCCAAAAAGGAATAAACAGCTAATGCTTAACAACGGTATCTTTCGACTCCCATTCCAGCCAACAGTTGCAAAATCTGCACATCATTATTTTGTCAGCGTCAGCTGCATACATCCCAAATTATTTGCAGAGTTGTTTAATTGTTATGAGCGGTTTAGGCATTTTAGAAACAAATGTCTCTTCTCTTCCATCACAATTCCCAAACTACTCGCTTCAAATTATACATCTGCGCAAGTGTCTATGGTAACGACTGAGCCTTGACAACTACTATTGCAAGTATTTATTTAAAGTATTTTTTGTATAAAAATGTCATTCTATGTTTGCTTTATAATTATTTTTCATTTTATATTTGCATTTCGTTTTATATGTTCCATTTTGTTTTATTTCGTATTTGCGAAAAACACGAGACTCTACTCATGAGGTTAATTAGGAACTTCTTTGTGTACCTTATTGCTGCTACTTCTGTATTACAGGATGCAGTTTTCAATTTTACACAATAGTTTGTGCTTTGTGTCTTAGAAATCCACGATTGGGGGCTCGAGTGGTGCATCCGGTAATGGCGCTCCGCGAGGAGTGCAGTATGAGCCCTATAACCTGGATGTCGCTGGTTCTAGTTCAGGCTATTCCACTGCCGACTGTGGACGGGAGCTCCCAGGGGGAGGCCACAATTGGCCGAGCACCGCCCAGGGAGGGAGGGCTTAGATTGGCCAGGGTGTCCTCGGCTCACCGCGCACCAGCGACCCCTGTAGACTGGCAGGGAGCTTGCAAGCTTGCCTGTAAACTGCCCAGAGCTGCTTTGTCCTCCGACGCTGTAGCTCTGGGCTGGCTGCATGGCGGGCCTACAGAGTGAAAAGAAGCGGTCGGCTGACGGCACACGCTTCAGAGGACAGCGTGTGTTCGTCTTCGCTGCTCCCGAGTCAGCACAGGGATGGTAGCGGTGGGCTGAGCCTAAATACAATTGGGCATTTCAAAATGGGGTAAAAACGAATTGCCGACTATTAAATTAAAAAAAAGAAAGAAATCCATGATTATTTCAAACGCAATCCCATTGTTACACGCACACAAAAATAAATCTCACATGTTTTATATTGCTATATTACTGTATGTGATTGTTATTTATACAGATGCAGAAGAAAATGACACACTAGCAATTTAATTTCTGCACAGAAAGGCAGGATTGAGCTGTTAACTTATATCAAGTGTAAGTAAAGCCTGCCAGCAGAGAGACTGATCAGACCTTTTTCAAACTGACATCTGGATTTTTGTGTCTGGTGAGTGCTGAAGGTTGCTACTACATGCAGAGCCTATTACACAGTATTTTCTTAAGACAGAGACAGTTGCAAGGCTGGAACTGTTATCCTGTCAATTAAAATATGCATAGTTGTATACCAATTTACTGTAGGCAACAATAGAAAACACTTCTATAAGATATAACAAATACATTATTTTCTAAATCACAGATATCTAGTCAAAGAAGGCTTAACTTTATTGGTGCTTGAATGAAAATAGTTTGGGTTCTTTTCATGTTCAAATATTCTTTCACATTTCAAACAGATATTCGATTAGGTTGGAAAACATGCATGTTTCCAGCAAGTACCACGTTACTAAATAAACCTGGTACATACTCCACCAAATTACCTTTTAAGCAAAGTAGAGGGAGAAGTACTCTTATGTACAGCATAATATGTGTTATTTATTATCTTTTTATAGTAATTTATAAATTGTGTGTTAGAAACAAAGATGAACTTAATCATTTGTGTCTGAAACACGTTGTCCTACCACTATAATTCAGAATAAAGGTTTTTTTGGTTTATTTTTTACTTTAAACAAAATCTTGAGAATAACATAAAGTAAATATCTAAAAACTAACAAAAAAAATCTGGAAAAATGTCGGAATCCTTACATCTGTGTATTACAGCACTGTCAGCATTATTTTCCAGGCAGACACACCTACTGCACATAAACTGAAAGGTGCCTGTGTTCTACGTTCGAATCCTAACAATTCTTATGTAAGATTCGAAGTAAACATGTTTAACGCACTACAACTTAAGTAAGATTTATGTTAAAACTGTACTAGGCAGCTGTGAATTATATTATATAATGAAAGCTACTTTTAATTAATCTATTTTATATCCTCCTCTTAAAACATTCTACAACAGATCTCTTCAGGGTGTTTCGACTGAGTTGAAAGAGCATTTCTGTACTGGAAAAGATAACAACTGTCCTAGCCTAAAGTGTATTAAACATAATCGTGAACTCCAATTGCCAGGGATACTGTATGTCCCAAATGTAAAAACAATCCAGTTTTTAACTTTAGAAAAGCGTAGGCCTGTAGCAAACCACTAAGTTGCACATACAGACGTGTCTTCTTCAAGCAAACAGACTCAGACCATGAGCCAGTGTTAATGTAATGAGTCAACATGTTTTTAATGTGTTGATTACATTACGTACACAAAACGGAGACTAGACATGGTTTAAGTTATTTCTGCGTTTTCAGATTTAGTACATCATACGAAACCACTATCATTTAACATAACCTTCTCTGCTTAATTTTAACTAAGTTACTGACCTAACCATGCCTTGGCATTTTTTGTGGAATCACACAACTTTAAACATTCTAAACCAAACCCAAGTTTCCAGAAAACTAAAATCTCGCTTAATGACTCAAAATAACCAACCACTTACACTTAAAAACAGTAACCTATCTAAACAAAATGAGATATAGCTGTAATACAACTGTTTCCCTTGACACTCCTGTAGTTTTTGGTGCAGCGGGAACCACATAACAAAAGTTAATGCATTTGTGTGTTTGTCAGTTTTTTCTTATCAGAGAAAAACATGTACCGTATTTGTTATTATTATTATTATTATTATTATTATTATTATTATTATTATTATTATTATTATTATTATTATTATTATTATTCCCAAACAATTACCTTCTTTAGAGTCCCGTGGGGTTGGTTCAGTCCGCAGCCACCCAGTGATATAAGTGACTCCAATTTGGAAATAAGGGCCAGACCCTTTATGTGCAGTAACCTCAGCCCAGTGTGACAGCACAACCTGACAGCCGATTCCCCGTCCTTGTTCATATAAGAAATCCAGCAACCTTTTCGCTCAAGCTTCTCTGTTACTTTGTGTACGGTACAGTAAATGGTTTTCTAAACGTTGTTCCAGTATTTTTCCGTCTCCTCTGTTGTGTCTGGGTGAATAGTTAGTTTCTGTTTCTGCCAGTATACCGCTCTGGCTCCTGCAGACTGCTTGTCTTCCTAGTTCGCCAGCTTCTCTGGGGTGACCCGGTGACGCCACAGTCCCCGGATGTGTGCGGCTGGGGTGGAGACAACGGCACAACTTGGCAAAAAGATCTGGTCATCCTCCTCTTAATACCATTGAGCTTTCGTTGATCATTTAATTGTCACAAACTTAAGGCCAATAAAAAATAAATATGGATCTTACTTTAGCCGTAATGTTAAACTACTGACAGCAGTCTTGTTAGTGTACTGGTAGAATATGCTCCACTGGTAAGAAACGCATCTACTGGAACTAGTTATAGATATGTAAAAACATCCTATGTCGAAATTTGGAAGAGTGTATGTGCTGTGTTAATTTTATGTTTTTATTTATTTATTTATTTATTTTATTTTATTTATGTGTATTTAATATCGACCGAAAAATGTACCACTTGAATTGTAAAATATGTACTCTGTCCAATGTTTTGTTACAGTCCTACACCTGCCCAAGCTTGTAGCTTTCAAGAAACAGCGACCCCTTCTGGTCAAACATATGTTTACAGCGGAACACAGTCTGACTAGAAGATACTTTTTCAGATTTTTTTTTTTTTTTTCACTGATAAACTAAACTATAAAGGACATTGTGATACAGGCGTAATGTGTTCCATACAAATAATAAAAAAGACCATTACAAGTTGTTCTAAACTTTTTATGGGACAAAGGTTCGAGGACGTTTTAATAGTGTCGTCTGAACTCAAAGTGACAGACACGGCGCTCCTATATGACAGAGGCAGGTACACCGAGACTTAGTTGTCACAGCATACATTTCCCACTTCTCAAATGACTTTTGAGCCATCCTGTTCTTACTGTACATAAAGTTGCATCTTCGGTTTTGCTTCCCGAGCATAAACATTTCTAATAAATAATAATAATAATAATAATAATAATAATAATAATAATAATAATAATAATAATAATAATAACGTCCTACGTACTGGTGCAATAAGCATTCAAAAACTAGGCAAACTACTACCCTTTCTGACTACCCTCACTCGGCACTGTTCAAAAAGTCACATTCAGAGGTCACCTTCAAATTGTTTTCATTCACAAAAAATCATAAAGGGAAGCATTGCACTGAAACCTGATTTATGAGGTCACGTTGGCTCGTTTGCAGTTTTGTTGGAGGAATTGATCGAGAACACTGAATCAATTCTACACATTCTGTGTTCGAGTCCCTTAATATACTTCCCAGCAGTACAACTATGACGTCTTTCATTCCTAGACGTTACAATATTCTTTGCGAAAGTCATTGCAAGAACCTATGTATGGTCAAAGATTATCCGTCACTTCGGATAAACTCCTGTGTAATCTGTTTCTCGCCGAGCGTGCGTCACTGACCCTCTTCAATTGCCGTATTATTGCTCGCTTTGCTCCACGTCGGCTGCACAGGCGCAGTTAGTGTTTACCTGCTGGGGTTGAAGCGAGCAGGAAGGCAGAGGCACGTATTATTAGAATATCGGTATTTATAATTATATGCATAATTTTGGTCTGAACAGCAACTGCAGCATAAAAATATGTTTAAGAAACTCAAAAAGAAAATTACCGAGGAGCAGTCCCCACAGAAGAACACACAGCCTCAACAACAGGCCCAGGTACGATATAGTTTACTTTCAGTGTGTTGATTGCTGGTTCTGTCGGGGATGAAAAACCGACTTGCCATCACTAGTAACGAAACCGCATTTAGTGCCAACATTAACTAATACGATTTAAAATAAAATAAAAAACAACAACTTTGTTTCACCAGCTGTTGAGATGTTCGTCGTATGTTCAACATTTATTCAGGGTCTCAATTGTACAGCAAGTAATAAATGTTATGAGACTAATAATGTGGGGAGATTAAAGGATGTTGCATTAATTACAAACCCAACGAATGTTAACGGTAATTTGAGATTTCGATATACAGCGTTTTTTTGTTGTTGTTTTTTTGTGTGTCGTCATACTAGTGCAAGGTCCAGTTTAGTGGTACTTCAACTGTGTAGTTTCCTCGCAGTCTTTAAAGAAGTGGATCTATTACAGAATTATACTGTTTTGTTTAATTTGTACAATTTTTGACAGCGAATATGGCGGATTCTTTTGATTTTAAAGTTGGGCACGTTTCAAAACTTGTAATATGATTAAAAGCTGTCAAAGTAAAAAAGGGTATTTCTTTAAGGACTTGACAGGCTTTGGCTCACTGAGTGCTCAAGTGCCACGACAGATCCTATTGGTTGAGCGAAATAACTCACTGACATTTTAAACCAGTGTCGTCGGGGTTTGCTTGTTGTGTACCACTGGTTAACATTGTGTGTTAGCTTGTGAATGACTCTGGCGTAACATCAAATCATGTCCATTAAGTACTGCATTGAAAGTCTGTGAAGTCCGCCACTTGAGCATGTATCTTTCACAACGGGGTGAGGTGGGCGACGACAATTATATTTTTTTCCTAAGGATGCGCATGTATAACTAAACACGGTTCTTGTAAACTAACGGTGCATTTTAAAATGTGTTCTCTACAACCCCATTGTTTTTCTCCCTGACCTTACATACAACAATTAAGTTAACAGCACACACTTACAACTTAAGCTATTGCACAAGCCTTTCGGTTTGGGTAATTTTTTGCATCAGTAAAATAAGCATGCTGGAGTCGTAGCCTACTTTTACATAATTTAGTTTTTTGCATGTAAACTTCGACTAACCGATTTATCTCAATATGACTGTTTTTTCTGAATTTAACATACAGAGTCAGCACATTCATACTGTCATCTGAGATGGTTAGTACTACCTGAGCACGAGGAGATCTGTATATAAATCAATAGTTTCTGGGTAATTCTTTATCAGTGATTGTATTGTATGTGTAAACTGAAAATACACTGGTAAGAGATCATATTTTTTTCACATTCCCAAGAATAAATGGGATTTGCACCACAATGACCATTCTGTTCAAAACCCACTTGTTGAGTTTTTTTTTTTTTTTTTGTAGGAATTATTGTCCACATGTTGGGTTATTAAGGTTTATAAGTGCATATTCATCCTGCAACTTTTGTCTTTGCTGAGTTAAAAGTGAAATTGAAAATATAATTCTCTTAAATATTTTTTTTTTAATGTTTGTTTACAGAAATGTGCCTTACATTTTTCAGTATGCTTAATAATGCATTATATCGTTTGACAGTGTACACCAATGTACTGTGTATTTCATGTGAAAACTACGGTTTAATCTTTTAATAGATGTACAGCCCTACATTTTTGCAAGTGAGCCTAATTGTGCAGTTGAATTGGGCAAAATAAATACATTACTTTGCTCACTCTTTATAGCTCTGTTTAAAGAGCCTACTTGAGCCCCATACATAACTCTGTGTGTATTTTCAACTGAGTATGAAACTCCTACTACACATTATAGGAGTTTGTAAAATACTATTGAAATATCTATATTCACAGCATACAGTACCAACTAAAAGCAGTTTATAAAAGAAAAAGCCTTGAGAACAGTTAAGGCACCATCCAATAAAAGCAATTCGAGTGCAGGCTTCAATAAATTATAGCAAATTGCCAGACCGTGCCAAGAAGATTCTTCCCCCTGGATTACAATTACAGCACAAAAAGCAGCCTGCTGTATCATTGTGAGCTGCTAGCGATACTTCAGCCGATGAAATTCCCCTAGCACTACAGTTTTCACTTGTCGGTCACTTCTGTATAAAAGCTTTTACGGATTTTGGCTGGCTTCATGCCCAGTACCAGAAACTGTATGAAGCAACAAATACAAAAATCCAGGACGTACTAACATTGTTTGTTTCAATTTTTTGGCCAGATCAGGGATACATTTTTTGTGAGTATATTTTTGCCCTTGACAACTAAATTGCATGCAGTGAATGCATTTATGCATGTTTAACTGTGCAGTATAAACATTGGATGAGAAGGACTTTTGTAAGATTTCACAGTACATATAACTAATTCAGTTTGTACTGTGTTCTTAAGCTTTTTGATTAATTTTGTGGATTAAGACATCCTGGGGGAAAAATAGTAAGAATCGGTTCTGACCCCGGTCAGAAACACGCAACATATGATGACCTGTAAGCTAAGAGAAGCGTTGAGATACTGGGGTTATCTGCAGTGTAATAGGACCCTTGCCCGCTGACCTTTTTTAAGTTTCCCCACCCTCTTCTTTCCTTATAGACCCCCTCCACAACCCCGCCTATAGGTAACAGAAGCCGTTCCTCATCCCTGTCTAACCGGCAGGATGAAAGCACAATCACTCCAGATGACAGAGAGGTGAGCTTCTTGTATTTTTGTCCTATTTGTTTAAGAAGTTCTCAATGGGATACAGTATGTTGACATTCCAGTTTGACATACCATTCTCTTGGGGGGGGGGGGGTTACCTGATAATTGTTTTGTATAAATAACAAGCTGTGTTGCTTCCACTCTTTAGACAAAACAGTCATTCAGTTTGGTCGATGAAAAGCTAGTGTCGCTCTGGACCCTTTAGAAGTGAATGGCAATGAAAGTAAATGGCAGCAGTGGTAGAATCTACTTGTCATATAAAGGGCAACTTGCTGTGATTTGAAATATTACCTAGATTGATTTTGTATGATTTTTCTATTTCAGTGATGTAAACTAAAAGAAGAAAACATTAGTTAAGATAACTGGTATTTCATAGTTGCCCTTTTAAAGCACAAAAACAAAATCTGTCAACAATGTTGTTTTAAATATCATTAACAGGGAGATTTGTCAGACTTTTTACAAATCTGTTTAATGTTTGTCATGAAAGGTTCTACTTTGCTCAGCAGAGTAATACAGTTGGTATGGATTATTCCGAACAAGTCGAGTAGCATGCATTTCACAAGTTCTGTTAATTTATTAAGCTGTTGTCCTATTCAGAATGGGAATCCGGAGATGTTTGTATTTTTCTTTTTTATACATTGTTTTACCATATTACAGTAATACAGTACAGTGGATCAAGATACTATACATTCAGTGCAAGAGCCTCAAAAACAGTACTGTATATTATGATTGAATTGGTATTCTTCAGGCGCCTTTGTATAGTACAGTATCTGCTTTTATAACAGAGATACCGTCCTGTTCCTCCAGCATTGATACGTGTCATTGGCAATGCAACATCATTCCAGTTCTGGTAATGTTTTTTGGGATTGATGCTGGTGGACAGGAGGCTAAAAAGCCACTGCTTAACTCCTACCACAGTCCAGTGCCATGCACTGCCACCAGATGGGCATGTATAGCAATATCCCTTTTCATCCAATCCTTCCTTTCCAATGTGGTATTTTTGATGGCACTGAATAGACCATCTTCTGTAGACTGATATGTTATTGTAGACTGGTGTGTTGTAGAAAATTGGGGGTACCCCAAAAAACTGGTTTAGAATAAAACTCATAGGCCCTACATTGTAGTTGATATTCCTATACTTCATAATTCTTTGGAAATCTTACAAAAACAAGGCAGAACCAGACAATCATTTTTGTATTTTGTTGTTGTAATTAACACATTTACATTTGTTATACTGTTATACTGTATTGCCTCAAGCAGATCCAACAGGGCTCTCCAAAACTTTTTCCCATTGAGGGTCCAGGACTCTCAACTAAACAAACTGAAGGTCCCAGATGAAAGTTTGGGGGTCCCAGTGAAAATGTTGGTGGTCTCAATAAAGTACAAAGTTTTAATGTTATGGTAAAACAAATCCTTTTTTTCTTCATTTATTAAAGTTTTGACGAGTCAACCAAAATGGTTTTTGTTTTTGTTTTTTTCGGTCTAAAAGAACAAAGAACAAAAAGGCATCACCATAGAATCCACAAAAGCAAAATAAATATAAATATCAAATGACACCCAACCATTCTACTCAACCAGCCATCCCCCACTGCGCTTAATATTAAATGAGACCAAGTGCTTCAGAAGTTCAGGTTTTTAAATTCATAAATCATACAAAAAGATTTGGTCTCACTTATTTTCCGAGTTCCCAAAACTAACTTACTTGCTTGTTCAAGATTGCAAACTATGCCTTAGGGATGTGCTTTTTTAAAGCCTACACAATTTATTTACACTTACACGTTCTCTGAATTAATATTGGGAAAAAAAACAACTTCCTTTTAAAATCATGTTATATGAATTCACAGGGATGTAAGGGCTAAGTGTCAGTCGCCATCTGGAGCATTCTGTTTATTATGGATGTTTGCTTTTTACTGCCATCAGTAACTCCTTCCACAGTAATTTCTTTTTTTATATATATATAAATTTAGTCGTTGCCAATTTTTTTTATTATTTTCTCCCAATTTAGAATGGCCAATTATTATTTGTTTAAGCTCAGCTCACCGCTACCACCCCTGCGCTGACTCGGGAGGGCTAAGACTGTGTGGTCCAGTGGTTAAAGAAACGGGCTTGTAACCAAGAGGTCCCCGGTTTAAATCCCACCACTAACTCATTGTGTGACCCTGAGCAAGTCACTTAACCTCCTTGTGCTCCGTCTTTTGGGTGAGACGTAATTGTAAGTGACTCTGCAGCTGATGCATAGTTCACATGCCCTAGTCTCTGTAAGTCGCCTTGGATAAAGGCGTCTGCTAAATAAACTAATAATAATAATAACAATAATAATACACTGTGCTCCGAAGCGTGTGCCGTCAGCCGACCGCTTTTTTTTCACACTGCGGACTCACCATGCGGCCACCCAAGAGCTACAGCGTTGGAGGACACCGCAGCTCTCGGGTAGCTTGCAGGCAAGCCCGCAGGTGCCCGGCCAGACTACAGGGGTCGCTGGTGCGCGGTGAGCCGAGGGCACCCTGGCCGACCGAACCCTCCCTCCCCGGCGGCCTCGGCCAGTTGTCGCCGCCCCTGGGAGCTCCCGTCCACGGTCGGCTGTGGAATAGCCTGAACGGACTACTGTATATGAGGATTCATTACTAAAATGAATACATAAAAAATATGCGTTTTAGTGAAATTTGTCACGTAACCAGTTATATGTCTAGCATATTATTCAACATTTAACTACTTCTTTAGAGTTCATACGTTTTAAACGTTTACAATTCCCATACCTACTATGCGTGCTCTGCTCGCCGTGCCAGAACACTAAGCTCTAGGAAAGTGGAAAGTGAAGTCCTGCTTTCATTACATTTCATAAAACTGCAGCAACATAATTAACATCAAACTTAACCCAAGGGGAGCACATTTTTTAAACATATTTAGTATGATCGGCTAGAAGTAGGGACATTTTAAATGACAGCATTTCTTTCTTTTTCTCTATATCTAGCTACAGTAATTAAATAAATAAAATACTGGTACATAGCAGAACTAATTAATTCTGCCAAGAATGAACAAGCAACCAGTAGACCCTTAGCCTAAACTTAGCAGTTTTGTAACTGCAGTGCAACCAAATAGACAACGAAAAAAGCTATTAAACTTCTGAGGCATTTATTTCTGTCTGCAGCCGCTAATAACTTTATAAACACAATTGTTTATGGTTTGGAAGCAGTCAGCAAGAAAGCCTGAAATGGATTTCAGCAAAACAAGCAACCGTATACAAGCGGTCATGTGAAAGGGACACAACTCAGTTCTTTAGTCCCATTTAATTTTCAGGTCCATGTTTTCCAGTTCTCCACAGCAGGAACTACAAGGCAGAGTATGCACACTCCAACATTCTGAAGCTTGCAGCTCACACAATGCAGCTGTATTACCTACATGATTTAAAAATAAATAAATAAATCATCTGGGGTTTGAGACGGACAGACATGACTCCCGGGAACGCAGACAACTGCAAACCTAAGAGTCCTGATAAATCATGCGTGTGTAAAGGAGAGCCCCGAGTGCCTTGTCCTAAGAATATCATGTGATAATCAATTCATGCTGTTTAATTCCATTTACATTTTTTTCTAGTGCCCTTCCAAGTAACATTTAGTCTTTATAAAGGCATTCTTTTTACTGGAAAGTAACTTTGGATTGTTGTGCTTATTGGCTTCTTGTTTATTCTGGTCTCTCAAACCCTGAGTAGCACTAAACTTGAAGTAAGTTGTGTTACATTATGTAAGGTAGTCCACTAAATGGTTATTGGGATCTGTGCAACCAACTATTAAAGAGTAAGTGTAATACAAATGATTACATGTGATAACACTTTACTTCAACTGCAACCTTTGTCGGTGCATAAGAGGTTGAATTCATCCAATATTTTACAGGCTAGTTACCCAATGGTATTACAGTTTGGTATCCCAGGACTGTGCTGTATTAACCCAAAAGCATTTGAAAGTCTTACGGCTATTATTTCCACAGCAGTGGGGGTTCATCGTTCTACAGCTCTCATTGCAAGGCCACTGGAAATGTTCAGAAACTCTTCTTGAAATCTTCCTTTTTATAAGGTTCAATACAAATATTTAGAAAGAAAAAGCCAAATTATTAAAACTTTCCAACTAATCGGTCATTTATGTATTTATTTTTTTTAAATATTGGTCAGACTTTTTTTTAAATTGATTCAAATGCAGTAGTATAGTCAAAGTTTCTGCAGATTTCTTTTGGCCCCATCTAATGTACCATCACAGTTTCTGTTTTGTTTAAGCCTGTTTTCAGTTTTTGGCCTCACCTTTTCTCTGTGTCATTGCAAAGGCATTTTTGTGATATCGCACACATCCTGAAGGGCGGTCGCAGTAGAACACTGTCTCATCTTCTCCATCCCAGACAAACCTTCTCCAGATACAGTACCACGCAGCTACAGTTCAGGACAGGATCACATTCCCTTCTCTTACCTGCCAAAAAACGACACAAAAAGGTCCCCTTTCTTTTCCTGAACCAAAAACTACTTGGCTGCTAAATTATTTCTCTGTTAGACCATTTTTAGCAAGTTTCCTTCCAATAGGTGTTGCATGCCAGTATGTTTGTTTAGGTGTGTCAATTGCGATACATACATACATAAACCCACACACACACAGTAGTGTTCAAATGTTTGGAAACAACAAATGATACAATGAGGATTGTATTGCCCATTTACTAGGGGTTGGGATTGTATTGCCCATTTTACCTCACTCATACAATTTACTTAATAAATATATTTGTATCCTTGAATAGATAATAGTAAAAATATACAAAATATTTTAATAACAAGTAGAATAGTACCCCGACATTTCTCCTTTTTCGAGGAAAGCAGTACAAATGGGGAATTTGTTGCCTGATAACTTCACTCTGACAACTTTCTCACTAAATAGCTTGGTATCCCTGAATAGAAAATCATCCTCTTTTTCATGAATATTATATTACATTCTTGTGCATCACTGGCGGCAAAAAGTAGAAAATGCTTCTGTCCACTTTAGTACAGTGCTCTGTCGTTATGAAGCTGCCCTTTTACTGCAGAACCAGTTATAATGTGGTATAATCATGGCCCCCATTCCACTAGCATTCTCTTAAAGGAGAAACACAAATGGCACAGTCTCGTAACTAGCTCCAGACTACAGCTTTATAAAGGGGGAGCACTGAATATCCATTCACAGCTCTGCAGACGGTGAGAACAAACAGCTGGCCCAGGGAGGTACTGTTGGGTCTCCATTGGTTTTTCTTTTGTTTCATTTCTCAGGCATCCTATCTGATCAGCCCTTGAGGGTTAAACACTTCTGTACGATTTCATTTTTATTTTTTTATTTTCTCATTGCTCTTTGTTTCCCTCTCCCCCCTGCTTATTGCACTGACTGAGACAGCTGCTAGCCGGGATGATAGCAGAGCCCGCTTTTCTCTCTGAATATACTATCTTTGCTCTGGACCGTACCAAACGACCTAAAGCAGCTCAGATTGCCAGTGCGGTGAGTCCTCCCACCCCCTCCAGCTTTTTGCAGGGTAGGAGAGCCCTTGTAGAAATAAGTAAAAGACTTCCTGCTTGCAACCTGCTCTCTCTATCTGTTTCTCTTTGACACAAAGGCATCTCACCCCGCTAACCCTGCACTAAACCCTAGGGTCCACTTTGTAATACCTTTTGGCTTGTGTGCGTTTTTGCAGTTTGCTGTTGTACTGTATTACATTTTTTTTGTGTATTTTACTAGGTGAATGAATGTCTTCCTGTGCGCCCTCAGTATTTGCAGCCCCCCACCCCCCGCGTGCTCCAGTCCCATTGAAGTATACAGTTTAATCCCCTCTGACCTTCCCTTACTCAGAAATGTGTTTGTTTAACACAGAGCTTCGCGACAGAAATGAGCAGAGCTGAGGACTTGTACAAAGGCTGGCCTTCGGGAGTTGCTCCTTATTTGATTTGAAGTGTGTTTTAACATTGCAGATTAGTGCTGACTTTTAAACAGTTTAGGGAGGCAAAATACATTTTTTCATGGTGTTTCACTTCTAAGTCATGTCTATATTTGAACCAACTAGTGGCTGGAATGGTGTCCTTTCGCCCGCCATGTCAACTATCAAATTAATAAAAGCTTCACACCATTACCAATGGTTGTTAAACATTTTGTGTCAGCACTTTAAATAACTACCGTCCATAAGGTTATGATAAGTAACCCCAATCTTTTATCTGGTCCTTTCAAATTTCCTCACTTGCTGTTTATCTGTGCTAGCTGCCTGCCTATACTCTCAAAATAATTTTTGTGCAATCTCTTTCCAAATCCTGCATTTAAAGAAGTTTATTTAATGGGATTTTAGTGATTTGGTTCAGACACATTTTTTAAAGTGTAGTTTGAATGTATTTTCTTGCAGAGGGAAAATAAAATAAATACAAATGTAGTTGACGTTTGAAATTAGTTTCCCTTGTACAGAATCTCGCTCTGCAACATAGCCCTGCACAGGAATATTTAATAGGGCTCCTGTTTTTTTTTTTTTTTTATCCCACTTATTAACTTATTTTCAACAGTTTAACAAACAGGATGTAGACAGAATTGTTAAGTTTTTATCAAGCAGGCTAAAAGAAAAAAAAAATCTTGCTTTAACCATGTAACAAAAATACTTCAACTCCCTTTGCTACTGTAATAATAGACATCATCACTGTGTTATATAAGGATTGTAAATTGTTTACTCAGAACTCCACAAAACAAAGAAACAATTCTTAAGGCCCTTACACACCAGACGCGCCGTGAAGAGCGACACAATAAAGCGACGCTAAAAAACCAATGCTTTTCAATAGTGCCCGTGACACCAAAGGCGACACGAGACAAGCGTCTTCACCGCAACACAAATTCCAATGTGGAACCTGGTCCTATTTTTGCTAATTCGTCACATGACAACTACACAACTGAGCAGTCAGAACAGCTTCCTGTCATGTGGTTTGAAATCAAGCCTGTTTCACTTTGTAATGGGGTGCCCACGCCTTGTGTGTATTTTATTATTTATGTAGGTATTAATTTATTATTATTATTTATTATTATTATTATTATTATTATTATTATTATTATTATTATTATTATTATTATTATTATTATATATTGTGTTTGTGCAGACGGACGAAAGCCGTACGACATGATTATTTATTATTTAAGATGATTGCGAAAAGCTGTGCGTTTGGGTTTTGTTTATTTATTTAAAAACCTCGTGCAGAAGGTGACCATCTCCCGACTTAATTCATTGATTAATTGTTGCTAATCGGGAGATGGTCACCTAAACCTGCAGCTTTCTGCGCTCCAGGAGAAAGTGTTGGAGGCGAGACGTGAGTCTAAATTAATAGAGAAACAATTGCTATATCTAAAATATGCTTGTTTAGAATTGTTAGCAAAGGCACTCTGGACAATGTAAAACAAACACTAATAATTCTAAACAAGTATATTTTATATATAGCAATTGTTTCTCTATTAATTTAGACTCGCGTCTCACCTCTGACACTTTCTCCAGGAGAGCAGAATGCTGCAGGTTTTTATACAGGTGACCAACTCCCGATTAGCAACAATTAATCAATGAATTAACTCGGGAGATGGTCACCTTCTGCACAAGGTTTTTAAATAAATAAACAAAACCCAAACGCACAGCTTTTCGCCGTCATCTTAAATAATAAATAATCATGTCGGACGGCTTTCGTCCATCTGCACATAAACACAGTATATTTATATACTACTACTACTACTACTACTACTACTACTACTACTACTACTACTACTACTACTAATTAATAACAATAATAATAATAATAATAACAAATGAATACCTACATAAGTAATAAAATACACACAAGGGGTGGGCACCCCATCACACACTTTCACTGAAATTGGAGGTGAAGATCATACTTGCAGTATCTAATTTCCCTGACCTTTTTGACAAGAGTCAAAGTAATTATGAAAAAAAAAACAAAAAAACAAAGCCAAAAACATAATATGGGAGTCGATTTCCAATGATCTGGGCATGCCTGGTTTGTATAATTTCATACATGATTAAATGCATATCGCCTAATATATTGCCATTATCATCAGGCCTATAATAATACTAAGCCATTTTCTATTGCGTTTGATAGTAATCATACTTTCTGAAAGATCTGGCAGCTTTCCAGCTTTCGTGTCATGTCTGTGATCGCTTCTGGTGTGTACAGTGTTTTCGGAGTGAATTTGTCGTGTCGACCCATTAAAAATCGTGTCGTGTCTGGTGTGTGAAGGCCTTTAGACAGCCAGCGAACATAGCCTACTCAGTCAACAAAATGGCTACCAATTGATTGTGCAATATTTACTCATTTTTAAACAAATTTATCCCAAATGTCTGACTTATCCCAAATGTCTGCGTATGTGCCATCACAGAACGACAACGAGACCTGTCATTCTCTGATTTGACTCGAGCGCGGGAGCTAAATACTTATACAAAAGAGAAGCTCAAACAAAGGAATTAGGAATTTCCTGATTAGTCTACTCTTGGTAAACAGTTGAGAGATTGAATGGTAGATGTACTAAGTTTGCATTTTTGTTGCAACAGTTCGCAAGTATACATTTTGTCGTATGTACTAACAGAAAACATGTTAATGAAAAGTGCCGCAATATGCTCATTTAAATATTTGTTGCATCTTCTTAGTGAGATCTTTATCATACATTGCGAGAGTCGTGCGACATTGTTCAGATAAATAGTGGGAGTTGAGTTGTGGTTTGCTGCAGCAGAGGGTGCCCGAAGGATAGCGTCTATACATGCAAGGGTGCAAGAATAAAAATGACAGTTTTTGTTAAATGTAAACATCATATATACAATGCATTATGTTCCATATTCATTTTACCTATTTTAATACTGCTATATAAAAAATGAAAGGCAGTTTAATCCCATCAGATTCTATAGTGGGGCCCCAACCTTCACCCCCAAAAAGCTTTTCATAATCACACAGTAGCCCCTCGCAAAACCGGACATGATTGTCCAACATAAGGAGATGTTGGGTTTAAAAACAATGCAGTAAAATTGCACTCACGTACATTTATAGTTCTCCATGTATTTTAAATATAAATCATTGCGCTGAAATAACACTAATGTGTTTTGAGTAGGTTACACATTACATTATGTAAAAATATAAATCTGTACAGTAGGCCTATACTGTATACAGTAAAGTAGTAAAATCAAATGAATACCTAGTGCACTTTTTAATTTAGCCTACTGGTAACACAAAATAAATCATGCTGCTCCATTGTACACATTGGTGTACAATGCGAGTAAAAGATTATTTTAAATTGAAACTAAATGATTTTTGGGGTTTTTATTTTATTTTATTTTAATTATTATTTTTAACTTGGTCTACTTAGTAGCCTAGACGATTAACACCCAATAGATCATGGTCCTATACAGATGCTCAGAATGAGCTGGAGGCACGTGTGTGCAGTCTATTGCTCCCAACACGCTGGAAAAACCAGAAATGTCATAGAAATTTGTTTTCAAGGCTTGTAAGTACTCCCTGACTGAAAATGAGGTACTCAAAAATGCATTACGCACAACTGGCAATGCACGAGAAAAAGAGGACTGGGAAATCCCAGCAACAATTGCGACTGTTTATAACGTGCTTTCAAAAGTTCTGAACAAATTGATGCAATTATAAGTGTCACCATTGTCTGCAGCTTTAGTACATCTCATTATAATATTTTTGAACCCTCATTTGCACTATCTCCGCTCCCTTTATGTAAATTTATGCAGGAACGCCCATAATTGCATATTCATCTAAGGTTGAACTGCAAAGAAACTGCTACCGCATAACATTTCCTAAAAAGACCCTAACAGCATTGCACATGTTTAGAACATTTCACCCTAGGCTTCTGACTCGTTTGAGATTATTGCGACAGGCGCAACACTTTAGTACATTTAGCCCTTAGTCTGTTCCTGCAAATTTTCGCAATCTGAAATTTTTGCCCACCCAGTCCCGCCCCCAACAAAGTACATTTTTCCCGGTTCCGCTGCAGGGCTCTACTCTGCACCTTTTACTTTTTATTCTGCCTGCATGTCTTCTCAGCACTAGTTTAACTCGGTGAGACAGTCATGCAGAATGTCACTCATATCAGTCAACATGAACAAAACTGCTCACTGCATTAGAATACACACTGATGTCTGCTATTACAGTAATGCATTTAACTTTTTATACCATATTCTTGAAAATATTTACCTAGGTTTTTTGTTTTTCATGCGCAGTCGTTTCATTAAAATCCAACGCAACCGATCTACACCCTGATTTCAGATCCTGCAGTCCAGCTGAATTTGGTACTCCAGCCCAGGGCTTTACTGGAACTATCGCTGTGGCCTAAGAGAATTGAGATTCAGAAATTAAAGAAAATAAATCCAAGGAAATTAATTATCATTTAAATTTTTTACGATTGTATTTAATTTTTGTATAGTGTCAAAGTTTTGTACTACATTTTTTTAAAGTGTCTCAGTTTTACTACACATTCTATAATTAGTGTTCTTATAGTAATGGACACTAAATCTAAAATGTATCCTGATACAGGCAGACTAGAGAGTAGATACATTTTATTTAGGAAAATAGAGTACTGTCAAGTGGAGACCACAGTTTGCCACTTACAATAGCTTGTGCATTTTAATGCCCAATTTTAAAGAACTAGAACTGTCACCGGGCATAAATGCTTTCAATATTTATGCCCTGCCCTTTTTGTCAATTTGTTTCAAAATAAAAACGCTATTCCCATTAAACGAGGAAAGTTGGAACATTTGCCTCTACAACAGATAAATCTCCTGTGAATAACTTTTTTCCTGTTCATGTCTAACACCATGAGGAAGAAAGTGGAGTGAAGTAATGCCCAATTGCTTCTTCAGTTAATGCTCTACTAATTTTTGTTGCCACTTATGGCTGCTTAGTTGTAGAATTTTTTAGTTTTTAACCTCCTTGGTTCCAGTTTGCATGAGGGCATCTTTTATCAACTCGGTGACGTGCAAATAATACTAATTAGCTCCAGTGAGTAATTCTTAACTAGAAGAATTGGGAGTGGGTTGCGATTGTTGTTAAACAAAACCTTGTTCTAGTGCAGGTATTATTTAGTCTGTTCTTTATCTCTCCTCAGAATGTAAATAAGCCTCCCACAGAACCTGCAAGACCTGCTGGCAGCATTAATGGAGATGAAGCAGATAGTCCACAGGTCAGTCACAAAGCTGGTGGTTCTTATATTTATCTACAAAATCTTATATTTACTCAAGGCGTAGGCATCCACAGTGCAAACATATCCACACAATACCCAGAGTGTGCTCCAAACTGTGTGATAAGAAATCAGCATTGTTATCATGGGCGTCTTCTTTGTCCATTCTTAATAGACACCGGGTCAAACTCTTGCTTTGAATAATCTTTTTCTGGAAATGACATGATATTTGTAGAACTGACATGGCTTATAAACCTTTATCTTCTTGTTTGTTATCCACTTCTGCAGTTGTAGCATTTTCTTTTCTTTTTTTTTTTTTTTTTTTTTTTTTTTTAACTCCGCAGGTGACAAACTTTCAACACATCATATCAACTTGAACCGGATTCATTTTTGCAGGGTTACATAGGTGGGGCAAAGTTAACCGGTGACAAACCTAATGGCTACCATTTTGCCTTTTGTATAGATAGTTAAAGTGTACATAAGATTGGAGTGTTAGGTGCACACTAGTTTTAATATACAGTCTGTCACAAGGTGCATTGTTTTTGTTCACAAAAGTAAAAGTTTAGTTTTTAAATGATTTTATGCAGCAGGTTTTAAGTGCTGCGCAGGCTGAATTGTTTTTATTGTCTGCATGTCTTTCTTAACTTGTTAGTATCTGTAAATTAAATCCTCGCTAGAGATTTCTGAAATGGCTAATCTCTTTTTCCTGTGCCTGTAGAAGCCTGAGGCACAGTCTTTTGCACAGAAGCTCCAGCTGCGAGTACCCTCCATGGAGTCTCTGTTCCGCTCTCCCTCCAAGGAGTCTCTGTTCCGCTCTCCCTCCAAGGAGTCTCTGGTGCATGGCGCCTCATGAGTCCTTGAACCGCCTGGGGGATCCAGAGTCTGCGCCACCCCCGTATGACCCCCCTCTGACATTGAGAGTGAGGCTGAGGACACCATAGGCAGTACAGACAGCCTCAGCAAGGAGCAGCTCCATCACAGGCTTCGCAGGATGGAGAGGAGTGTGAGCAACTACAGGGGGAAGTATTCAGAGGTGGGTTTTAAAGGATTACTTGCACTGTGGCCCATTTGAAGGAAATAATAGCAGGCCACAAAATGACTACGTGCAGTATGTTGTAGTGCTGCAATGACTAGTCATGTTGTTTCAATCATTCACCTTTAATGGGATATTTAGATAAAATGTCTAATTTGAATATTGCCTCGCCAATGTAATCCACTTATCAGTCACCAAGAGAATTGAAAATCAACCTCCCTTCCCACTGCCTAACCTGTAGTTGTCCATGGAGTGTAGTAAATGGGACCAGACACACAAGGAGAACTTGCTGTGAATCAGGTCAAATCATTCACATGGGTAACAGTATTTAATGATCCCCCTACATTTGCAAATGTTATTACCAAAGCTATATAATTTAGGACATCTTTGAAATTGAGATGGTCGATGTCAATTGATTTATCCCAGTAAAAAATAGATGACATGTATTGCGTTTTTAATTTTTTATAGAAAGTAAGCCAAGTATGAAAGGGAGACATGTTCCATGTAAATGAAGATTCCTTGCTAAAAGATTACAAGTTATTCAGAGACATTACCATGTGGCAGCACTAATCTAGTGATGAATTCAGGAGGCAACACATGTAATGGGTAGAAGTTGCATGTCTGTAGATTCCAGCAATGTTACTATCCTTTGCTTGGTATAATGAGCTAAGTAGTTCAAAACTGTAGTGCACATTGATGTATTTGAACATATATTTATCAGTAGAGTTTAAATCTGATCTTGGCTAATTATCATGTCTGCTTGAATTTTTGGTTCACAGTCGACTTGTCCCAAAACCAGGTTGACCCAAGCACTGTGTACATGTAAAGTAGAGGCATAAAGGGGTTTTCTACTTGGGGGTCACTACAGTTCTTTTTTTCATCCAAGTTGTATTTAATTGTTTACTAGATTTTACATATGAAATTTCCATTTATTTTGGTTTTTTACTTTATATCTTCGTGTTTACAAATTTTAGACATTTTACTGTTGAAAGTGCAGCTCCAGTTTATACCTTAAAGCCATGAGGCTGAGTAACTTCTGTGGTAGTTATGACATTTTCATTGGTTTATGTTCAAAATACAGCAAATGGCAACTTTCATAATTCTTACATAGCCTTTTACCATTCCTCTGTGGTAACACTAGGAATGAAATTGCAATCCAATATTGCAATATTATCCAAGCATACAGAAATCCAGTTATGTTCTTTTTTTAAACTCTGCCTATGGCTTTACAAAACACAACACACTGTATATTATTATTAATGTTATGGTTATTACAGCAATAGTAGTAGTATGCAGTCTACTACTAACCTGTTGTACAATGATTTGAAATGTGATGGACACAGTTCCTATATTTAAAATATCCAAGCATATTAAAAATGTAAAAAAAACTTCACAGATTAGTAGTAGTAAAATTCTGATTCTGATTGTGAGGAGTATTCATTAATGGTCTGACCGGACTTGCCTCTGATTTTCTCAGTAATCAGAGTTGATTTACGTCCGATTTTCACTCAGATCCGAGATGACTTGCGTCCAGCTTAATTTGAGTCTGACAGGCTGACCTGGTTTTGGCATGAGTTTTTATATGGCCCCTGTTACATTTTGATAAGTTAAGCACTGGTTATAAGTGATGCTGTATGTCAGAGAATATCTCCTTTTTTCACTTGCAGCTAGTCACTGCCTACCGAACAGTACAGCGAGATAAAGAAAAAATTCAGGTAAGATGCATGTATTGATCATTAGTCAAGTCAAGACAAGACAAAGCATGCAATAATAGTTTTGTTGATGAGTTAGCACTTGAATTCTGAACAGTATTATTCACTAGCAAAACAGTTCCAGCACAGCTGTATCCATGCATGGAATTGCCCAGTGATGCTTTTAACATAGCTAAATACACAAATCCCCACTAATGTTGTTCTTCCCTCAAAAATAAGGTTACAGCCAGAAATGAGACTCTGGCATTCTAAGAGTTCACTTCCAAAATTCCAGCACTGATTTATTAGTTTAATGTATAGCATTTCTTTGGACCTTGATACTGAGATTTTTTTTGCAATCAACTTGTAAAATACACACTGTACTGTACAGGTAGTAATTTAAGAAAGGGGTTGAATTGATTTATAACCGATAAGCCACAGCTGATTTTTGAGCATTTTAAAGTACTGGAAAATCCACCTGGAATGCATCATTTATTTTTAGGGATAATCCTGGAATTACCATAGTGGTTGATGCATTCCCGGGTGCTTCCCTAGTGCTGTACAATGCTGTAAAAATCCAGCTGTAGCTTTTCCTGGCAAGATATAGGTTGATCAAATCAGCCTTTTGGCCAAGTATCAAACGTTTCATATAGATACTTACAGTTTTACCCAAGTGGCTCACCTGGTAAAAGCACAGCTGTGTGGTGTGCAGGGTGAGTCCTACAGCGCAGGCTCATGCCCTGGCTGTGCGAAGTGGCTCGTCTTCACTGGGGATTCCGAAGGGAACATTGGTTCTGGCGCTTCCATGGGTTAGGGAGGCAAAATAGCAAACCCTGCTGGCCAGACGTCCAGTGAGCTCAAAAGTGCACACCTGCAGGGCTGGCCTTTGTCCTCCAGAGGTCGGTAGCTTGCTGTCATCCGCTCTCGCGTTCCTGGGTGTAAAAAGTGGATGCTGGCTCGGTCATGGGATTGGAAGACGCCCACTGAACCTTCAGTTCTCATGAGCTGTAAGGGAATTTGCTGCGTTGAGGGGAAAAATGATTTAACATGTTAAATTTGAATTCTGTAAAGATGATCAAACAAGAACATCTCATCCAGTACTACACACATCCATCTTGGGTGGTAGATGTCAAATTCAGACATTCTGCTGTCTTTTGTCTTCAGACTAAGTTTAAAATATGTTTCATTATTTTTATTATTTATTTATGTTTAGGCAATACTTAGTCAATGTCAAGACAAATCACTTCGCAGGATTGGCGAGCTGCGAGAGGTAAATGCTATATTACTAAGAAATGAGCATGTTACAGTAGTAGCAGTGATGAACTCCGCACACAAAGTGAACTCCCAGTCTCCATGTTGCTTTGTCAGGAGAAATAAACTGATCTCTTAGCGAAAGCCAGTGCCCCTCCTCCATAAAACTCCACATCATATCCAAACTTCTCCTGTGCTTGCTTGGGTATGAAGTAAGTAATCTGTCTTTCCCTATTTGTACTTGGTGTGTTTTTCCACTTCAACATCTTGTAGCAGGGATCTGTGTTTTAATGTGTCAATAGACCAGGCACGCCAACACAAAGAGGAAGGGCTCCACTGTTCCAGCTCAGCGACCAGATAAAGCCACTTATTCATCCTCCTCGACGCTGTATTGAGAAGGATTTCATCCTATCTCAAATGTCAATACCTAGACCTATACAGAGGTGGATAATTCCTATAGCATCACTGATGCAAAGTATAAAAAGCTTCTGAAGGGTTCCCCTTCTATGAGGCAGTCTGGAGGCCCAGTGGGCTTTATGGAGAAATCACCTGCATACACATATGCTGATGCTGTGTTGAGAAGGATTCCATCCTCTCTCAACATCAGTAGCCAGACCTAAACAGATGAGGACAGTTTAAGTAAGAAGCCTCTGAAGAGTTCCCCTTCCATAGGCATGTTGGAGCTATATGGGAGGAATCTGCCATGTCTTCCCAGAATAGTTCAATTCTACTGGGTACCAGCAGGCCACTTCAGCCTGAGCTGAATTCCATCCTGGCTACACCAGCTGCGGGTGCACCCCCTGGAGGGTAAGTATGTGACCTTGATCTACCTACAAGCTGCATGTGATACTATTGACACCAACGCTAGGGCTGTGGCGAATGTTGTCACTGCAAGGAGGTGCCTTCAGATGAAGACATCCACACTGGCAGCTGACATGCAAACCAAACTGCTGGGTCCCGTTTCACAAAAGCGATTTGCAACGATTTGCAATTGTAAGCACCTCGCAAAAAAAAATTGGGTTTTATAACATTTTCACAGGGCTGCAACATTTCTGAAACCTGTGACAGCCAGACAGCAGCCGCAAGCAGCAATTTTCATTGCAGATCCTATTAGAACATAGAATGACACTCATACTACTAGTTTGTCGTCAATAGCAGAGAAATCCGAAGGAAAAGAGTATTTAGGGTCTGTCAAATCCTGCTGATGCATATACAGACTCAGAATTAATATCATCGTACCGATTACCAAGAAGGAAGATAACTAGTCTTAGGGTGGTCAAACGTATTTTTAGATTTAAACAGAAACAAATCTAAATGGAGTTTATTAATCAGTTTTAACCTAACTTAGATACAGTATTTGAAACAAAAATGTTAAAGTCCATATATATACAGTACTGTGCAAAAGTTTTAGGCAGGTGTGAAAAAATGCTGTAAAGTAAGAATTCTTTCAAAAATAGACATGTTAATAGTTTATATTTATCAATTAACAAAATGCAAAGTGAGTGAACAGAAGAAAAATCTACATCAAATCAATATTTGGTGTGACCACCCTTTGCCTTCAAAACAGCATCAATTCTTCTAGGTACACTTGCACACAGTTTTGAAGGAACTTCGGCAGGTAGGTTGGCCCAAACATCTTGGAGAACTAACCACAGTTCTTCTGTGGATTTAGGCAGCCTCAGTTGCTTCTCTCTCTTCATGTAATCCCAGACAGACTTCGATGATGTTGAGATCAGGGCTCTGTGAGGGCCATACCATCACTTCCAGGACTCCTTGTTCTTCTTTACGCTGAAGATAGTTCTTAATGACTTTAGCTGTATGTTTGGTGTCGTTGTCATGCTGCAGAATAAATTTGGGGCCAATCAGATGCCTCCCTGATGGTATTGCATGATGGATAAGTATCTGCCTGTACTTCTCAGCATTGAGGAGACCATTAATTCTGACCAAATCCCCAACTCCATTTGCAGAAATGCAGCCCCAAACTTGCAAGGAACCTCCACCATGCTTCACTGTTGCCTGCAGACACTCATTAGTGTACCGCTCTCAGCCCTTGGCCAACAAACTGCCTTCTGCTACAGCCAAATATTTCAAATTTTGACTCATCAGTCCAGAGCACCTGCTGCCATTTTCTGCACCCCAGTTCCTGTGTTTTCGTGCATAGTTGAGTCGCTTGGCCTTGTTTCCACGTCGGAGGTATGGCTTTTTGGCCGCAAGTCTTCCATGAAGGCCACTTCTGACCAGACTTCTCCGGACAGTAGATGGGTGTACCAGGGTCCCACTGTTTTCTGCCAATTCTGAGCTGATGGCACTGCTGGACATCTTCCGATTGCGAAGGGAAGTAAGCATGATGTGTCTTTCATCTGCTGCAGTAAGTTTCCTTGGCCGACCACTGCGTCTACGGTCCTCAACGTTGCCCGTTTCTTTGTGCTTCTTCAAAAGAGCTTGGACAGCACATCTGGAAACCCCTGTCTGCCTTGAAATTTCTGCCTGGGAGAGACCTTGCTGATGCAGTATAACTACCTTGTGTCTTGTTGCTGTGCTCAGTCTTGCCATAGTGTATGACTTTTGACAGTAAACTGTCTTCAGCAACCTCACCTTGTTAGCTGAATTTGGCTGTTCCTCACCCAGTTTTATTCCTCCTACACAGCTGTTTCTGTTTCAGTTAATGATTGTGTTTCAACCTACATATTGAATTGATGATCATTAGCACGTGTTTGGTATAATTGTTTAATCATACACCTGACTATATGCCTACAAAATCCCTGACTGTGCAAGTGTACCTAGAAGAATTGATGCTGCTTTGAAGGCAAAGGGTGGTCACACCAAATATGGATTTGATTTAGATTTTTCTTCTGTTCACTCACTTTGCATTTAGTTAATTGATAAATATAATCTATTAACATGTCTATTTTTGAAAGCATTCTTACTTTACAGCATTTTTCACACCTGCCTAAAACTTTTGCACAGTACTATATATATATATATATATATATATATATATATATATATATATATATATATATATATATATATATATATATAATATCTCACAATTCAAATAAAAACATTTTGTCCCCTGCTGTGAATGAGCACCTGTATATGCGGGAAAGGTTTTAATTCTGTTAATGTTCAAGCCATCTCATATGCCAAAATGTTTGTGTTAGATACTATCATTAGATACCCTGGGAGTACAAACAGCAGTTTAATTTGGGCAAATTGTGATATTGCCGATCGCTTTGCCAGTGGAGATATTGGTGATGAGATATTGGGAGACAATGGCTAATAATAATAATAAAAATAATAATGCATTTTATTAACAAGTTGTGTAACTTTTTTATAACTATATCTATTTTCATTATTGCTTACTTAGATGGATAACAAAATTTTTATGTACATTGGGTTAAAGACAACAGAAAGTGCTTTGCTATCTTTTTGTGCTTATTCCAGTCCCCTCTCAATACCAGCAACACTTCACCAACTATTAGATAATTTTTTTTCCTCCTCATCCTAAGGTTTTTTATCTCCTTCATTTTCCCTTTTTAATTTTGTTCTACTTGCCAGATGTATCCACGTTTTCTTATTTCAAATATCGTTCTCTGCTCCACCCGTAGAGCATTTACTGCATCACTGATTATCTGCCACTTTTTTTTGTCTTTGTTAGTTAAACTTCAAGACAACTTGCCAAATAGAACTGATTTGTGTTGGCCAACCATTTGTATAATTGTATTAATTTCTTCTTTTGGAAAAATTGCACCCCTGCCATTGTGTAATTACGTAATTGGTCACTGGTCTTTAAAGTGGATTACCAAGTTACTGATTGCGCAGTATAGCTAAAGAGTGATCACAAGAGACACCACTTGCCAAGTGCTTTATGATACGCAAGGGGGATCTCCTCTTTTGCCCTGGTCTGAAGTATCCCCTGTCCCATATGAAGGAGGCGAGACTGATGACCTGATCCTGTTCAGCAGCTGTGAGAGGTGCATCCTGCAGTAGTGGTTTTAGGCAGCAGCTGATTGAATCCCCTTTTGGAAAGGCAAACACTTTCAGCGTGGCCAAGGATCCAGGCCATATAGGTCCTCCTGTGACCATAATAAGGAATTAGTTAAATTTCTGCTTCCTGATATTTCTACCACCAATCTCATTTTCTGGCAAGCTGGCAGAATAGAACATCAGTTTCCTTTTGTCCTAGAGCTCATGCAGTAGGGGTACACAGGTACGGTTTAGGTCTCAGCCACCACCGACAGGCATAATCCACACACTAGGGACTGGTTACACCTATAGGGAGTTATTCTACTAGAAGACATTAATCTGTGTTCTATTTACATGCCATAGAACAGATATCCTTACAGAGGCAGGGTTTCTACTCGAGGTATCTTGTATTCATGAAGGAGATGTGAAGTTCTGACCTATTACAGACCTTAGGGGTCTGAACACTTGCGTTCTGCCGGATAAATTCATGATAATTTCCCCTCTACCATCAAGGCAGTTTCAACCAGGGGACTGTCTGATTTCAAAGTAGCTGAAGGATGCCGCCACATACACAACGTCTGCAGTAAATACCTATTTTCTCCATGAGGGACTGTCTGTACCAATTCAGAAGGTTCCCTTTCTGCTTTTCCACAACCCCTAGGGTGTTCACCATGATGATGACTGAAGTAGCAGTACATGGGCATCCACATCTGTCTGTATTAGATGACTGATTAGTGCGGGCTCCCTCAAAAAAAAAAAAAAAAAACTTTTTTTCTCAGAACCCAGACCTGTTGATCAACAGGAAAAATCCTCTCTTTCTCTGGCATAGTCTTTAGTCTTCCCGGCGGCCCAGTTCTACACACACTTAGGAAAGGATGGCCACACTGTCGGGTCACTTTTAGATAGGGGCCAGGCCAACAGCACAGTTATTTCAGCTGTTCCTGGGCACTGGCAGTAACAATCTACACATGAGAAACCTCACCTCAAGGTTTCTCTGGGAGCCGCAGCAGAAGCCAGATGGTGGCGATTTTCACCTCAGATAAACATGAGGCTGCCACTACCTCCACGGCCTCCTACAGCCCATCTGCATATGGACACCTCCCTACTAGTGCAGGGAGCACACTTATCAGAGGCTCGGTCACACAACTAACACCTTCACTTAAGGCATCTTGAGGTTTCTAGCAATCTGCCACGCACTGAAAACATTTCTCCCAGTTTTAAAACAACGGGATACGTCAATCACTAGGGAGGCAGCAAGTTTTAGGGGTTTTGCCCCCTATTCATAAGATTTGAACTGGTACAGGACACAGGACGTCACAATCCAGGCAACCTACTTGCTGGACTGGACAACAGCATTGTGGATCTACTCAGCAGAGAGATGGTTCCCCACAAGTACAGGTCCACCCAAATGTGATGCAAGGGGTATTCAACTAACTAGGTGCCACTGCCAGTCCATTTCATCGTCTACCGGCCTAATGTATGCATACTTGCCCCTGCAACTATGCCAACAGTGCTCATTTAAGTATGTTAGACGAAGCCAGTCTCATCCTAAAGCTCCTCATTGGCCCAAGAGGTTCTGGATCTTGGAGATCCTGGAAATGGCAGAAGCCGGGGCCTTGGCCCTATAGATGAGCAGGGATCTGCTATCCCAGAACAATGGAAGAGGTTTACCACCATCCTTCTATGTTAATATTAGCTGCCTGAAGATTGAAGGGCAACTGCTGAGGAACTAAGACCTCTCTGAACAAGTAACAAACATCCTACTTGCTCCAAAAAACAAAACAAAAAATAAGGAAAACCTTCCACTTTTCAGGCCTATACAAATGGAAAGAATTTATCCTCTGGTGCAAATCAAAATCTCTACACTACTTGGATAACTCTCTGTCTTCTCATAAGTCAGCCACCTGTTTCATAAGGGTTCATTAATGTTCACATCGGTGCAGTCTCCAACAAGCTACCTGCTGGGAATGTCACTCTGTAGGTTTCCACAATGGAGCCTTAGCCTGGTATTTAACAGACTTATGTAAGCACTGTTAGAACATGGGCTAGATGTAAGAACAAATCTTACCTTGGAAAACAGCATTTCTAGTGAGTGATTTCAGCAAGAAGGCTCACAAATCCAGGGCAAACCTGTCTCCAAATAGACTTTCAAAGTGGATCTTGTCATGCATCGTGGTCTGTTGCAGCCTTGGAAGAAACCATCTTCAGGATCCATCACAGGGTAAGGTATGGCTAATATAGGGGCAAAATTAAAATCTGCCCAATACAAGATATCTGCTACCTTCGAGACCTGTTATTAGCGTAACTTGAGTGTGTTTTGCTCTCAGCCTGTGTGGAGGCTGTGTGGTCCAGTGGTTAAAGAAACAGGCTTGTAACCAGGAGGTCCCCGGTTCAAATCCCAGCTCAGCCACTGACTCATTGTGTGACCCTGAGCAAGTCACTTAAACTCCTTGTGCTCCGTCTTTCGGGTGAGACGTTGTTGTAAGTGACTCTGCAGCTGATGCACAATTCACAGACCCTAGTCTCGTATCTTGTAAAGCACTTTGTGATGTTGGTCCACCTTGAAAGGCGCTATATAAAAACAAAGATTATTATTATTATTATTATTACTTTTACTCAATGTGTATTATCTGTGGCTTCCTCTACTAACATCTAACCTACCACCCTCTTGTCTTAATCCTTTGGGTTGGTTCACTTTGTGTGTGGAGTTCATCATACGAAGTAGGAAGACGAAGATTACCTGTAATATGGTTTCTTCATAGGATGATGCACTCCACACACACATGGGCTTTTGCATCGAAAAGGATTATATCAATGATCTCTGGGTAAGCGATCAGCTTATTTCTCCCATCCAAGCAACATAGAGACTGGGAGTTCACTTTGTGTATGGAGTTCATCATCCTAAGAAGAAACCATATTACAGATAATCCTCGTCTTCTTCAAGTGAAGGTGTTTTTGCTATTAGCTGAGCACTAGGGGCTCCTTAGATTGTAGAATTGGTACCCAGTATTACTACCTCCAGCATCACTTAAGTACATGTTAAAAGCAGTGACAGACAAAGCGCAGAGGGCAACCAGTTATTTCGCTGCGCAGTAGACAGTATGCGAGAGAACGTCTCCAGGCATAAATATGAGCCAGCACAAGAGCTTGAGGTCAGGCTGGAGCTTTTCAGAGCTGGTCTTGTGTTGTAGTAGTTAATCAGACAGGATTGCGTCCTTTATAACCGTAGGAATTTTCATAGTTAGAGAGAGCAGTAATTCTCGCTTCAGTGTGAAAACTCAGTATTATGAAACAAAAAGTTACATATCTTGTGTAGCAGAAAATAATTAGTTATGAGTGCCTGGAGACTGAACTTGTATGAGAGACTCTGCTAGGAGTAATAATTGATGGCGTATTAAATTCTTAATTGGGATTTTATAGAATTCCCTGGCACTAAGTTCTAGAGCGATACAGGAAATCCACCGCTGTCTTCAGCATGGAACATCCCAAATAAAAAATTGGTTTGAACCCTTATTTATGAACAAATTGGGATATTTTCCAAAAGGATATTAAAACTGCGGAAAATAATCTTCTAAAGTGGGTCAGAAGAGGAGCTTTGTTAAGCACTGCAGAGCTGTGTGTGCTACTTTAGGTTTCCTTTGTTCAGACCCATGGGTTGTGGTTTTTAAAATGATCTCTCTGTGACTGGTAGGAGCTGCAGATGGACCAGCAGGCTAAGAAGCATTTACAGGAGGAGTTTGATGCTGCACTGGAGGAGAAAGATCAGCACATCACGGTTCTCCAGACTCAGGTAGAGGGTTTTACCACTTTGGGCAATCCTTTTGATTTTATCCTTTTTTTTAAATTTAGTAATAGCCAATTATTTTATTATTTTCTCCCAATTTGGCATATTCAATTATTTTTAGGCTCAGCTCACCGCTACCACCCCCGCACTGACTCGGGAGCGTTGAAGACAAACACACGCTGTCCTCTGAAGCATGTGCTGTCAGCCGACCGCTTTTTTTCACACTGCAGACTCATCGTGCAGCCACCTCAGAGCTACAATGTCGGAGGACAACGCAGCTCTGGGCAGCTTACAGGCAAGCCCACAGGCGCCCGGCCAGACTACAGGGGTCGCTGGTGCGCGGTGAGCCGAGGACACCCTGGCCGACCTAAGCCCACCCCCACTGGGCGGCGCTCTGCCAACTGTGTGCCACCCCCTGGGAGCTCCCGTCTACAGTCGGCAATAGAATAGCCTGGACTCGAACCAGCGACCTCCAGGCTATAGCGTGCATCCTGCACTCCACTCGGATGTGCCACTCAGGAGCGCTTGATTTAATCTTACAATTAAATGTAGTGACAAGAATCGCCCCGTCTATGATGATAAATCGTCTCTCGTCTGCAAGAAACGACAAGTCGTCAGAGAATAGAGCTCCCCTCTATTCTAGGCGACCAAGTCGCTTGGAATCAACCAATAAGCGCGGCTGTTGATGTCACGTGGTAAAAGTCATTCAAACAACTTGGAGAAATGATGTCTGTAGTTACGTGGCAACGGGAGTGCATTGAGAAACTGACTGATCTCTATGAGAAATGGCCATGTTTATATAATACGAAAAAGAGTATGATGATAAAAATGAAAGGAGCAAGGCAATTGAAGAGATTGCTGCTGAGATTGACATGTCAGGTGAGGTTTTGATATTTAGATGTGAAAAGCCCAGGCCGGACAGAACTACCGGTCAATCTCTATTAGAAAATACATTTTAAAAATACTTTTAAAAAAGGCATAGTCCATCCCTCGCTAAACGAGACGTGTCAGGAGACAGATAGGTTGTCCAAAAAAATTAGGTGTCCGGTTTAAAAAACACACACATAAGTGCTACATTTATTTGAAATAAATAGATTGTTGCCCTGAAAAATAACATTGTGTTTTCTCACAGTTGGCCTTACATAAACTCAAATAAATATCTACAGCTATAGTGTACTTTCTTTATAATTTAGCGTATAGGCTACCGGTAACATGTTTTGTTCACATTACCATACGATGCAAAAAAAAGAAGATTTAAAATTGAAACTAAATGGTTTTAGCACACTTACAAAAATAGGGCCTGGCTGGCAAGTGGGCCTGGTGTCAATTTTTTTGAAGAATTATGGCAAATGATGAAATTTAGATGCATGTCTAGCTTGGCAATCTGCAGCAAGACCAGCATAGGGACGTAGCTGAAAACCCAGCAATACAGTACATGATGTGAACCAATGAACACATTTATTCTAATTGTTTAGTTGCCTCAGTCTTATCAGGTCAAACTGCACACAGACAGAAAAGAAAACAGACTGATGAAACATTGTTGGTGAGAGAGACCTAACACTGAGAATGGAAAATGCACAAGAGAAACATCAGAGACTGCACAGGTTTTGGTTGTGATATAATCTTGAAGATCAAAAAGAGTCAAGTTTAATATTGACCTTGGGATTTACCAAGGTCACTATTAAACTAGATGCAAACAGGTCTACTGTTCTTCATCCCCTGTAAAAATTCCCTCGGTTGATATTTCCAGCATAGATATCCTTGCATATCTTAGACCGCAGTGTAGTAAACCGCATTGGTATGGTCATTTTTGTGTGTTTAGGTGTCCTTGCTGAAGCAGAGGTTATACAGTGATAAGGGGAATGCTGACCTTACCCAGCTGACCTCTCAGGCTACAGAAAGACAGGTGGAATCGGAGCCTCAGATTTCCACACAGGAGCTCAACACAGAAAACACTAACCTGTCAAATGGTAAGTCTACTATGTAAAACAAGTATATTCTAACAGAACGGACGTACCCATAGGACATGCAACAGTGAGATGGCATGTTCTTTACCTGTCCCATTGTACTGAGAAGACATTGACACTCTCATAACATACCTAGATAGGGACTTTGGCACTGCCTTTCTTTTGAACAGAAGGAACAGACTACTTAGCCACAGGCTCATTGCAATTCATTTATCCTCCTTTACATTGTAGATCACATTTGTGAATGAGTTTCTAAAAGCATCCAAAATAAGTTTACATTGGGATACATAGGAACATTTATTTGGGAATGAAATGTATTTGGGAAGCAGCATATCACAACTGCTGTTTGCAGTTAAAATGTCTACAGTAAATACAATCTAACCTATCTGATGAAAATAGGATTTATGCATATAGGTGCTTTAGTAATGTTTTTAATTCAAATATATGTGTGTGATTTAACTGAAGACTTGATATGCAAATAAATTAATTCTAAATGTTCTGGCATTCTGAACCAAAGTCCTATCCTAACAAAATGCAGTTTCTTTCAGTGATGTTATTTGCAGCAAAAACAAACCAAAAAACACAATTACTGTAGATTGTTGTGCTAGCACCAGCCTCTGCTTGTTCCCAACATTCCTTGTGTTCTTTTAAAAAAGTATATGCCAAGCAAGCTCTTAGTATCAGAATACTGACTGCCATTAGTGACCATTCTACTTCTCTCCACTAGATGGCACCGGAGATGCTTCGAAGACTCTGGATGCCTTGCAGCAGCGAGTGAGACGGCAGGAGAATCTGTTGCAGAAGTGCAAGGAGATGCTACACACACATAAGGAGCGCTCCACACAGCTGGCCAGCGAAAAGGAGGCACTGCAAGAACAGCTTGAGAAGCTGGAGAAAATCAAGGTAGTTCCTCTGTCCTGAGTGTTATGCATCCCCTGGAAATAAGGAGAGTTTTCCAAATTTAAAATGCATTTCACTCTTACAGTATTACAACGATGATAAGGCCATTCGCTAATTAACAGATAGGATAAGGTAGGATGTATATTATTTAGGAAAAATGCCTAATGTATATAATTCTAAAATATATATAATGTTTTCGAGAGCAACAGACTTCCCTATATGCAGGTTAATCTTCATGAGGAATGCACTAGCACCGCTGTAGATTTTTAAAAAAAATTTTCCTTTGACCTCTAGTCCCCGCCCACTTAGTGTCACATGCAGAAAATGACACTGTATACACATGCAAACCAACACTATTGCTGAAAAACACTTGCGCGCACGGAATCCAATGTGCTAAGCATGCAAATCAACAAAGTAAGTGAGACAATCAATATAGTACACACACAAACCAATACAATATGCGCGCAAACCAATATTGTATGCACACAAACCAATAAATTATGCATGCAAAAACATACAAACCAATATATTGTACAAACCAACCAACCAGTACATTTTCAACACTAACCAACTGTATGTATATGGATATTGCTGCTCTAGAAAGAGTGCAAGGAAGAGCAACCAGAATTATTCCTGGTTCAAAAGGCATGTCGTATGCAGACAAGCTAAAAGAATTGACTCTATTCAGTCTTGAACAAAGAAGACTATGTGGCGATCTGATTCAAGCATTCAAAATTCTAAAAGGTATTGACAATGTCGACCCAGGGGACTTTTTCGACCAGGGTTCACAAATGGAGATTAGATCAAGGAGCATTCAGAACAGAAAGTAGCAGGCACTTTTTCGCACAGAGCATTGTGGGAGTCTGGAACCAACTCCCCAGTAATGTTGTTGAAGCCAACACCCTGGGATCCTTCAAGAAGCTGCTTGATTAGATTCTGGGATCAATAAGCTACTAACAATGAAACAAACAAGATGGGCTGAATGGCCTCCTTGCATTTTGTAAACTATCTTATGTTTTTCTGTTCTTATGTTACCGTATATAGCAAAATATTCGCACACTTATTGCACGTAACGGCTATTCTGTATACGACTCTCTCTACCATGCTTGGGTTTCACCCATGAGTTTTGTGCAAGAGGATAAGCATGATAAGTGCGTCTCCTTGGGTACCGAACACACAAAAGAGTTTTTGAGGGACCGTGATTTTTTGCGTTTCATGTGCCCTGTTTTCCATGTGGAGTGTTTTACATCCCTTACACTGGCACAGCAGCCTCATCCCTCCCCATCGCCCCCTGCAGGAGTCGAACAAGGAGCTGTCTTCATCGCGGTCCAGTGCTGCACTGCCCCCCTGAGGATGCAGGTAGCCGCACATGGGTTTGAGACCCCTTGTCACTCACAGCCTCTAAGAACAGAAGCCCAGTGCTTGGCCCCATGCTTGGACTCACTCGGCTGTGCCCGCGCTGATGTGGGCACTTCCCCTATATGCTTTCATGTCCCCGCCTCTCCGGACATCACCCACCAATCCCGGATGAGGCAAGCTTACAGCTTCCCTGCAAACAAACAAACAAACAACAAGGTCCGTAGACCAGTCCTGCAACAGTGTAATTCCTGGGTCGTTACAATATATACAGTATAATAGAAACCGCTATTCCACCAGTTTAAAGTTTACTCCACTCTTATTGAAATTGTATCATTTTTATAATAAATGTTGTAAAGTGTAAATAAATAACACAGAATCCAAGGACGTTTATACACACTTACAGTTTCATACTTGTTTTGTAACATTTAACGGACAGTTTTGTTTTTTTTAGAATAAAAAAAAATAGTGCAAGCACGGGAGCTTTAGAAGTCCCAATTTCAACTTAAATGCATTTAAAATACGGTAATGTAAAAACAGCAGTAAAACATAATCAGTGTCAGGTTTTCTTTTCTTTTTTCAGTTTATATTACAATTTATCCTAGGTCGCATTATAACTACTGCTGGGATGAACATGGGAATTTCATGTTCGGATATTTATTCGTTTTTCTAAAAGTAATAAAAGCCATTATATTGCTCTGAACGCAGGCAGAGAGAACATAAAAGCAGGGGGCGTGGCCGTGGCCCCGATGTGTGCGTGTGTGTGTGTGCCTTTATTTACAGCAAGACCTTACAATATGTAACACGTTAAAATAGAAAAATATCCCAGGAATAAAGAACAAATTGTGTAGGACTTACTTTATCCCTGTGAATTAACTAAAAAACAAAGGATGCCAAATAGCAGCTCAAGTTAAACGTTGGTTTGTTTATTCCCGAAATAAGTAGTACATAATGTTGACGACGCATTTTATTTATTTTTTTCATGCTTTGCCATTGCCGTTTCTTCACAGTAAACAGTGGCCATAGACACGTTTTCATAAATTAATAACATGAGGTTTACTTGTGCCCTTTTGTAGCTGAACAAGCAAATGAAATCTGAAATTAACTTTAAATACTTCAAATAAAACAAACATGGAAACGAAGATAACAAAAGTGTAAAAAGATGAAAAAAATATGTGCTTTGCAAAGCGCTTTGTTTGTTTGTTTGTTTGTTTGTTTGTTTGTTTATTTATTTATGTACTTGTATATTGCAAAGGGCTGCATTTTTTATAGTAGTAGCTTCGTTATTTTTATAACCTTGCTTATAAAATAACCAAACTGTAAAACACTATCATTTTATGAGTCAAATGGCAATCATTTGAAACGTTAAATAAATGGTGTCACATATATAAAAAAAGTCTCTAAACTCATTGTACTGTATGCTTATTTTCTTCTTATTTGGTCAATTTGAACCTTGCCAGGGCTACTTCCAGCAGATCTCAGATAATAAAAAAATTGCTTGGTACGGCCTTTACTGTAGTAGAACATCGCTCAACGTTACGTCGCTAACAGGATTTTCACTGCTGAATTCTCGTAAGCATGTTTCCATGCAAAAATTAATTGTGTTTTTGGTAAATTGTACAGATTTGTAGCGTGAGAAGGCGATTTACCCACCCTTTTAAAGTCATAAAATGATTTAGACGCGCATGTCCTATAGCGTGAGGTATGTGCCTGCTGCGTCACATTAATCATGAAGGTGGAGAGAGAGAGTATCGACTATTTTAAGTTGCGTGGAAACGTGACCATTGAGGAACTTTACAGTAGTTAAATGTTTGTCATCAAATTTTGTTTCTTTTAGTATTAGCTATTGCATGGTTTAGCCATGAAGCTGGAGTCTTGATGCTGATAAATAAGGATTGTTCTTTATTTGCTACATTTTTCATAGCACAATTATTTTTATTCTACAGGAAAGGCTGTGGTTTTGTGTTTTATTGGAACAACATGTGTATGAATAGCAAACCCTTGACATGCTTGCTTTGATTTTATGTCATTCCAAAAAACATTCCCAAGAAGTATACAACTCCAGCTTCAGAAATATTTTCTCCATGCCAGGAAGACAGTAATGTTCTTAACAACATTTACCATCACTGATGACAATGTGCTTTTAATAGTACAGATTTACATAATGAATCAGTATAGTATAAGCAAATCAATATGTAAAATAGAGATCCCCAGGTCCTTTCTGTTGCCAGGCAATGTAAAGTAAGACCAATGAAGCAGCTTTACTTATTGAAAACCAGGGATTTAACTTACATGTTCAGGACACTGTAGATACTACTAGAAGTACTTACCCTCTGCCACAGTCACTAACAGTCAAGTGTAAGTAGATCCAATTTGTTAATGTATTTTTATTCATGATGTTTGCAATCATTCTCAGTTCTGATTTAACCTAGATTGCATGTGCCAATGGCAGCCTATAGAACTCTCAGTCAAAGCAACTTAACAAAAAACAACCACATGTCTGGAGGTGGGGGGGTTAAATCACTTTACCAAAAGGTAAACTGACTGACAGAGCCCATCCATGTGTGAGCTGTCACTCTTCATTATCCCCCTCTGTTCCAGTGGGTTCATTTACATTCACCCACTCCTCTCTGTTATCTTCTGTTCTAAACATATGCCTTGACTCTGCAGTTTGTTTGCTTGTCAAGTTTCATAAACAGAACAGGGAGCTAATGGAAGAGAGGGATTCTAAGGTCAATAACATCATTTAGATTTGTTGTTTTCCTAATTGTATTGACATTTGTTCAGTGACCCACAGCAATGAGTATGCCACTAAGGAATTTTCTCTTAGTGGAGATTTGCCTCAAGCTATATTTTACAAAATAGGGAAATACTGATGTTTCTCATGTAGAACAATTTGTGCTCAATAAACACTGCAGTGGTGTGGCCTACAATATTATTATTATTATTATTATTTCTTAGCAGACGCCCTTATCCAGGGCGACTTACAATTGTTACAAGACATCACATTATTTTTACATACAATTGCATTATTTTTTACATACAATTACCCATTTATACAGTTGGGTTTTTTACTGGAGCAATCTAGGTAAAGTACCTGCTCAAGGGTACAGCAGCAGTGTCCCCAACCTGGGATTGAACCCACGACCCTCCAGTCAAGAGTCCAGAGCCCTAACCACTACTCCACACTGCTGCCCTAAAAATACATTAACAAATTGGATCTACAATAGCAATCTGGTTCCTACGGAATGCACACAGGAAAAAGTTAATGGTGCTGAAGCAGAGTCTATATAGAGCATCGTCCATGTGAAACTATGTTTATCTGTCAGTTCTGGTGTCATTGTAAAAAATTGTTTACAGTAACTGTCTGTTTGAGGCTCTTTTAAAAGACAAGAAAGAACAAAGACAATCTAAGGCACGCAGATACTTAAATCATTATGAAAGCATTCTCCTGACACCTGCTCTTGTTTGTTTTCTTAAGGAATTCCAGAATGTTGAAAAAACCAGGCTGATTACTCAGCTCCGGGATGCTAAGAATTTGATTGAACAGCTGGAGCAAGATAAGGTAGATTTATTCTGTTTTAAAGGAGAGAATGAACAGATCAGACCTGAGGTCGTGGGATCTTCCACTGCTCCACCCCCTGAGAAGAGGCCGACCTGATTTGGAGCCGTTGAGGGATAGGGAAGGGCAAACCTGCAGAGATTAACGTTTGTCCTTCCTCCAGCAGGGCCACCTTTTTATAACCTGGTATGAGTACCAAATCTGTTAATTCCCTGTATACTTGCACCTCAAGTTGGTAAATGAGTAACCAGTGGAGACATTTTTTTTTTTTTTATTATGAGCGGTAGTTGCAAGTGACCTCTGCAAAAAGGCTTTTCTAAGTATGCTCAAGGTACGATCCGTGGGGATTCTTTATTTCCGGCCTTAAAATACTAGTCAATTTCTTTTTTTTTTTTATTCCTAAACAAAGTGAATCGCTGTTTTTTTTATTTCTACGTGAAATGAAAGAATGAAATCCCATCGTATCACAAGGCGAGGCACCTGCGTGCGATGTTCACAAGCCAACTTTTTTTGCAACAGTAGCCTAAGAACCCACAGGAGGCTCCTGCTCCTTCAAGAGTTCAACGTGGTTTACGCAATTTACGCAAGTCACAGCATAATCACGTACTCGCTGCACTGTGCTACGCGAACCTGTCTTGCTCTGAAAAGCGATCTCTGTTCATCATTTGAAAATACTGTATCCCAATTAAACAAAGTGATGTCCCAATTAAACAACATACGTAGCATTGGGAAGAACCATCTCCCAGAGTTGTATCCCATTTAAGCAGAAATCCAGATTTCTCAGTATCCCGTTTAGGTGGCTCCGACTGTAACTTAAATATGTACACGTAAAATAAATTGATCTAAATGGTGGCAGATCTTGGTACCACTTCCCTTGAAATCACAGATAGGACCCTCCCTGTAGATACATATTTCTGCAGTCAGAAATGCACTTATAACAATGTTTCATACACTGTTCGATTTTGTTTGATTTTTTATTTATTTTTTATTTTTTATATATAATCAAAATCTATATCTTATTGGTGGATTGTAGATCTGCCATAATGTTAGGTCAATTGAATGCACCTTGCAGTATGCAGTTTCATTCTGTTTGTGTAGAAAACTGTTGGTTAATGCACTACAGCATGTGATAAACAGGTTCAAGTGAAGTAGGTAATGAGCCTGGTCTTGAACTAATATTCCTCTAAATTGTTGTATAAAGGCAGTCTGCATCAGGCTGTTACCAAGCTTACGAGAGCATCTTCCCTATAGGTATTTATTATAACATGGACGCTAACACAAATGTATTTAACATATAGAAAAGGAAGCTGATGTTCAACAAAATTTAATTGTACAATTTCAAACTTGGAATGTTGATTTTATTTGTTTCTTTTTATTATTTTGTTGCGCGGCGTTCCTTTCTAAGGGAATGGTCATTGCAGAAACCAAAAGGCAGATGCACGAGACTCTGGAGATGAAAGAGGAGGAAGTTGCCCAGCTCCGCTCTAGAATCCTGCAGACTACAACACTGCGCGAGGAGCTGCAGGCGCAGAAGGAGAAGTCGGAGAAAGCTGGTAAGATACTCAGTACCTCCTGTCAACACCAACACACCCACTTGATTTATTGCTTTCCATTCCATTGTCCAGTTCAGCTCTCTTGTGTGTCTTGTAAAATATAATCTGTTCTTTTAATCAATTTACTTGTGTGTCATGTACTAGTTGTTTTAGCATTTCCTCCTCTTGCCGTTTTACGTTCTAAAAGTTAACAAAACTTTTAATTTATTATCTTTAATTCTATCGCAGTATTTTCGACAGGGCTTTACGCAAAAGCAAGGCAAACTTTAGTTTAGTTTATTTAGATGATCAACCAGGATTTCAAAGTGGTCTTATACCTGTTGTTGCTTCTGAAAAAAAAAAAGTGTCCATATTTAGTATCACTATAGCTCTACCCTTAAATTTCCACTTTGAGAATGTATGTATGTGATTTACAGAATAGAAGGTAAGAGGAGAGCCAAAATAGTATCGCAGTAAACTATGAAACCCCAAGACACCTTAACGTTGGCGCAGAGCAGAATGTAATGTCTTAACATTCATTATTGTTGTGAACTGTTATAGATTTAAAACATGTAAAGAAGAAAATAATAAGTTGCTTTGATAATCATTGTTTAAAGAAAAATGCTGTTATATTGATTATTTGAATTGCACATTGATTATATATGTCTGTTTCATAGCCATGGTATGCACCCTATTCTTACACACCATTTTATTTTTGTGCATCCACGCATGCCAATAAGTGAATCATGGTGCCTTTCCCAAGCCTTGTATGAACAGGACTGGGGTAAGGGTTCTTTATTATTTCTGCAACATAGGGGAATGCTTGCGTTAGGCTGTCCAAAGTAAATGCTTTGCATCTCAGGCAATTTTTTATATGTATGTTTTTTTTATTATTTTTATTAAAGTTAGACATTAAGAATGATGTTTATTAAAGGAAAGACACATATGAGCATTGCTCAGTAAAGATTAAATGAAGAAGTTAGGATGACCAGCACAAGAAGTAACATATGAAGACTGGTCATGAGAACATTCCTGGAACTAGAACTGGATAACTAGATCATCTTTTATTCTTTCATCTGTTTGTTCAAATGTTCTCTTTCATTACTTTAGTTTAATTGCCCTTTTGTTTATAAATAGATGGTTACTCATTAGTTATTTTTTATTTAGTTAGTTTAATAGTTGAAACTATAAAATGTATTATCCCCCTCTTGGGTAGATGTGGTGATAAATTAATTAGCTCAAGTTTTTGATATCCGCATCGTTCCATCTGTCTGTATATCAAACTTACATGTACAGTACATACGGTAGACGTGCGTCTAAGAGGGTTGTTTTTCAGGGTTACAAGTCTATACTTAGTCAGAGCTTCTTTTATAAACATTCTTCAAACAGTCCTTAAGATTTAGTGAAAATTGGCCCATTTTGATTAACTGTTTTAAAGGTGGTTAAGAGATTTGTTCTCAGCTTTGAGTTGTCCACGAAACCACAATCCGAACAATTCAACAGAAGTGAATACCATTTCATTACGCAAAAATCATTTCAACAATTAGTTAATTGTAGTATTACACATTTCAAATGTAACACTTAGAAAAGGGCTTGCAATTTTCAGTTTAGCATTTCACATTGTTTGCTAAAAGTAATATGATTTATAAATTAACAATGTAAAAAAGATTTTCATAATGACACTTTTTTTTTCATTTTTTTAATGCCTACCTTACATTCCAGGCTAAAGATTGTGTACTATTCGGAGCCCTGTGTATCTCCCTTCTACAATTTACCACTTAATTAATTTCGACATAAACACCCCACTTCTATTTTTTATTTCACATATTAACTGTTTGAACTAAGTGGAGTGATTTGAACACTTATCGTTGTTTATCCCTGTGGCCCTGTCCCTGTAAGTAATGTGTGTGGGGGAGTGCAAGGTTGGCAGGGACGCTATCCTGTCACGTAGTGTTAATGGTGGGATAACGTCACGGCCCAAGCTGTTACCGGCAGGAAGAGCGACTCGGAGACAGAAGCCGCAGTGAAGAGCTGTTGCACACATTTATTAAACAAAAAAAAACAAAAAAATCACAGGAACAAATAAACAGGAACAAGGGCCAAAATAAAAGGTTAAACAAAACACAGAAATGCACACAAAACTGCTGCCAGGCGGGGCATTCGCCTTCACTGAACAGACTCCAAAACACAGTACACACAGATCAAAAAGTCGCCAAACTCCCTCCACCAGACAAAGGATTTCGCCATCCTTATATAATGTATGTGGCCACTCCCCAGATAGCACCAATTACCTAATTGGAGAATGGCCACACCTGTGATTGCTGGCAGGGATAGATTTGACCCCATCCCTGCCCACCTTATATTCCCCCACACACATTACTTACAGGGTCGGGGCTGTTGCCCTGCCACAATCCCGCACATAATGTTTTTAAATGCGTTAACAAAACCAGTCCTTAAACATTCCTTTAAACATGCAAGTGAATATGGGCAGTTCTTTAAAAAGAAAGTGAAAGTATTCTGTATTATCCCCACAATGACATTGATACTGTTTACTTTTTAGAGCAGCAATGCCTCCTTTGTAGGTTTGAGATGCAGTTAGTTAATGATTATTTACCAGGATTTAATATGGGAAATGGTGGATACTGTTTCTAACACGCATGCAATTAGTTATTGTTGGGGTATTAGACGTGCACACGTATTTTTGACCCAAAAAGAAAATTGAGGATGTTGTTGTGTCCTCTCCGTTTTATAATTGCCAGAAATCACATTTCTCCAGAATTCATTGCCATATGGACAGCTTTAGAATAGAAATGAATAGCCCAAACTGGAATGTTATTTCTTTGTGTTGAAAATATATTGCAAGAATGTCAGGCATTTGTTTGGTTTGAAAAGGGTCAGTATTCAAATGAAAAGGGTAGCTTCTTAAAACTGCTTATAAATAGCCTAACCTTCCAGCCCCACAGCATAAAGCAAAAATAAAATGCTGGATTTGGTCAGCCAAATAATTATCACATCTAGTAAACTCAAAACCAAATGCTTAAACAAACATTGCTTGAAATAATTTGGCAAAAATACAATGTTTGTACTCCTTGGATGTAACGTTTGTACTTTACTGGCACACAAGTAAAAAAAAAAATTTCAAACCTTGTGAAGTAGTTTTACACCAGGTTTTATCTTTAGATACAGTATATTACCCTATTCTTGAACAAAACTCATTCTACTGTACAGAAGAGTTTATATCCTTTTATTTAGTGAATAATTAGATGCAGCATGTAGATTTTTCCTGAGGTATTTCTCAGTTGTGTAGTTCTATATTTCATATTGTTGCCAGGTAATTCAAATTAAATTAATATCCAAAATTGTTTATTTGAAATTTGGAAGAATGTTTAAACATGAAAAAAAATGTTGTTCCGTCACTAAACAAAGCAAACAAAAGCCATGTTTATTTACAAAACTGATTCACTGCTTGGATATCAGATCAATATATTGAAAATTAGCTACTCATGTGGATGTTCCAAAGCCTATTTTATTTCAATAAATCTGTGGGCAGCTTCTTTAGAAGAAAAATACCTCGCAAACGCTAGCCAGGCCCGAGAGTTTCAACTGCGCTTCGGATACTGTCTTTCATGATGAATGTAAAGCAGGCTCTGTTTTAAAAAAAACAGCTAAATGCATATTAATTTTGTAGTATGATAAACAGAAGACATGGTGGTTGTGTGTGGGTATGGGCACATTTCATTTTTGCGTTACCGACTAAGAACTACTGTGCATCCCAACAGCCACAAAACAAAATATTCTTTAGACGAAATACACATTCTTGTATACCAGTGTATACATATTCTCAACCGCATGTAACACCAGGCAATCTTTTCTGGCAACTTTTGAAGCGTGGTGGTGTTGTTGCAGACATTTACAAGCGATTTATCTCAAATTGTAAATCAAGATTGATTTGAGTTTGTGGCTTGATCTATTCACACTGTGAAATGTGTTCAAATGTTCCCTTCAAGTTGCTTTGTAAGTTGCCCAAAGGTTGCCTGGTGTTTTCATGAGCAGGTGAGGACAGTGAATCGTCTTAATTTAAATATTCTAAGCTTCAGTGTGAGGTGAGATTGCCTGAGATGCATAGTATTTACCTCTGAATTGCCTTTTTGTTGTGTATAACTGTGACCTGTTTTCTCTCTGTGCCTCATAGCCCTGACCATTTGTCCCATTAACACCATCTTACCCTGTGACCTGTGCTGTGTTTGTGGTGTTCTGTGGCTGTGCTACTGCATGAATACTGTAAATGTTAATTTGTGTGTGTATTGATGTATGAAATGTATCTTAGCTCTTTGATAATAAAGTCTCACCAAGGATAGAAAAAAAAGCCTGTATTGCATCTTTCAAACAAATTACCTTTTAATGCACAGTGAATTCTGTTTTACTAGAACAAGAAATATGTCCAGAGTCCAGAATAAGGCCATGATATCTCCAGGCATATGAGTGATTTACATTAGAGTGCTGAAAGATTGTGCCGGATTGGCCAGTGTGCTGGATTACACAGTTACAGTAAAAAAATCTAAAACGTACCTAAAAAACTACTTTATTACTGTACAGGCACAGTATAATAAGCACAACAATGCCTCAACAAAATCTTTACCTGTTATTGGCATGAGCCTGCTTAAATCATTCCCATAGAAAGAAAAATCACATGACCCGGTGCCGGATTGCACAGTCAAATGAACATGTTTGTCAAAAGAGAATTTAAAATCATGCCGGATATCAAAATATACAGGCTCCGGATTCTGGATCACCATTAATTTCAATAGGGATTTGGTCAGGACCTAAAAATCGTGCCGAAATGAACACAATGCCGGTTTGTAGAGGGGCTGGTTTTAGACCGCTTTTACTTTTAATTCGATTTTTTTGTGACCAGGACCTACAAAAGATAAATGCTAAGTAAATTCTGGACTTAAACGTTTGAGCCATTTATAATACAATCAACAGATGCTTTTGAAAAAGTCAAAACTATACACGAATCTGCATAATACTGTAGAATTCTAAAATGAAACATGTGATAGAGCCCTGCTGTTTAAAGCAGGGCTGTCTAGCGGGTGGCTCTCATGATTTAGATTATAAGTCACATCCCCATTGGAACCTATCAGCAGCCACTACACACGTAGATGTCACTCAATTTCAACAGCAAAGCATTCTGAACATTTAAACCACAACAGGTTCTATAAAAACAGGTTAAGTATGTTAATGTCAGCTTCACGTCTGTATATTTAGATTTTAATGATTTAGAATAAATTTATGTGTGTTCTGTGGCTACCTCTAATCAAGTTGAGAGTGTACTTTCTATTGCATTCTTCGTAAGACCTGACAGTACACTCGACTGCAAATATGCTGTTGAAGTACCCCATTTAAGGCTCTCGAATTTCAAAAAGACAATTAGTAGTCAGCAATTTAGTCTGCTTTTTAGTTTTACTTGTATACATTTTATTCAAAGTTTTGTTTGTAATTATTTTTTTTATTTTATTTTTTTTGTGTGTGTGTGTGTCTCTAAGAGCCCTCTGATCATCAGTAAAATAATTTTAGCCAAAAGATGTATATCATTTGGGACAGTCCTGGTTTAAACCATTCTTTTGAAGTCTCTCCTGTATGTTTACTTATATTTCATAGAAAGCCTGTTTGTATTCCCTCCTTAGAAAGGGCTCCAAAAGTCCTCCCTTATGAAGAAAAAAATACATATGATGTTTAGCATTACATAACTGCCCAAATCTGTCTTATTTTTTGAGAAGAAATAATCATAATTGCATCCAACCCTATACAAAATAGTACTGCACAATTTTGGACTTTTCAGTAATAGTGGTTGATTTGTGGTTTTATTTTCTTTCTCCTAATAAAGTGAACATTGCCACTCTTCAGATACATTTCTGTCCTTCCTTCTGATCAGCCATGCTTTCTGCCAGCACCTTTGTTCTAATAGGATGGTGCTGCAATATTCCAATTCTCTAGACTTCTTTGTTCCCATATTTACTGTACAAGAATCAGTAGCCTACACCATTGCAATGGAGGTATTTGTACACCTACACAACGGTGGCAAATACTGTAGATTCCAGCTGCAGTGTTTCTTTGGGGTGCACTGTAACAATGAAATTATGTGACAATTCAGCGGCATTTGGGATATGTTTTTGTCTCTTTCTTTTAAAATTATACTCTGGTGTTTTTGTTTCTAAAATATGTTGTTTGAAATGGATAAATACTGATGAGTTTTCTGCAGCTTTTCAGATTGCATTATAGCAGTTCAATTTCATATCACATGCTTATTACCTGTTAATACATCTTTAGATTAACTCTTTCAGCACTAAGCAACTTTACAGAAAGACTACCCTAGGATAATGTTATCTGCCTGTCTATCTGTCTAGCTATCTATCTAATTTTGGCGTATTCGATTTAGTTTACTGGTCACAAAATTCTCTTGAAATGGACATTGATACTTAAACATATAGTATAATACAAAACAGAAATTCTGTATTGCACCAATAGTCTTATTTCAGCTTCATAGTGAGGATTATTATTTGATTTTATTATATTGTCCATACATATTAAGTGACCTGATTATAATAATACTGTGACCCAAAACATCTTTTCATATTTTATTTATCTATTTTTTTTTCACAGTTCAAATTTCACAAATACCTGTACCTTCAAACTAACAAACACACTTGTGAATGTGTGATACATATTTCACTTAAAGATTTCCACCAATATTGTTATTCATGCCACAAATCTTAAATCGGCAGTACACAAATACAACAGTAGACTGAAAGCTGCTCTCAGCACCTGTCTGCTGTGATTCAATGAGGTGTCTCTTTTATTTTAGCATTTGAGGAGCTGGAGAAGGCGGAGGAAGCCCGGCGGCGACTGAAGGCCCAAATGGAGGAGCAGATCAAGGCCGTGGAAAAGACCAGTGAGGAGGAGCGTAAAAACCTACAGCAGGAACTCTCCAGGGTTAAACAGGAAGTGGTCAACATCATGAAGGTACAGCATGCTACTTCTCTTAATTTCTTCAAACTAAGCACAGGGTTACACATTGGAGTACCACATGTTGACTACTCGACTACACCTGAACGCCTTTGTGTAGCCTGATTTTTATTAATGCAATTTTAGTTTTTGATCATATTTTGAATTTATAAGTGAATGGTCTTGGTCAAAAAGCTTCCATTTGTTAATACTAACTGAATTATCAGTATGGGCTGGATTATCAAACCTGATTTTAGTGGCCAAGTTAATGGGGTCTTTTCAATTGATTTTAACCTGAGGTGGCCAAAGTTGGCCTTTCCAGTCCTTGTCTTTGCTCCAACTCCTGTTATATATATATATATTTTTTAATTGAACCAGATAAACCTCTATCCAGACCTTAAAGTATTTATTATTCCAGTTAACCTGTTAAATCTGGAGGGAAATGGACCTCCAGGACTATGATTGGACACGGCTGATATTAAAAGTACCTCCAACTTTTTTTTTTTAATATTAAAAAAAGGTCCCAGCCTGTCAAACCCTTATCTATTAGACACACCAACCAAACTGCTTTGGAGTTTCTAAATGTGGCAGTGCAATGAAGGGTTTCGTCTTCGATTTAGTTGCTGTTGTTATAATTCTTGTACTTGAAATCTCACCTGGCAGACCATATTCAGAGTGCATGGCTTATGAACACAGCTGCAGTGGAGATTATCTGTGGTTATTAAAATGAGCATATTGAGGGTAACAAACTGCAAGAGGGACTGAGCATCATACCAGTTATAGTTACAAACCTCAAATGAAACACAAATTGTAATAAATGTGGGATCTAGTGTTCCACAAATACTCAAGTCTTAGGATCTTAAAAATAAATAAATACATAAATAAATAAATAAATAAATAAATAAATAAATAAGGTGTCTTTTTATGGGGAGCTGTCTGATTTTTTTTCCCTTTTTTTTTTTAATTTCTGAAGAATTATCCTCCTGTGACATTCTTACCCTTAACCTAAATTAATACCCAAATAAACCCTTGTTGGAGCTGCAGCGGATTATTGCTGATCAAAAAAAACAACAACACTCTGTTAAGATCAGTAGTCTTCAAAAGTCATGCATATTGATTTTTATCTTTGGTGTTGGTGGAAGAAGCAAGGGGTCAATTACATTGCATGCCCGTGGTGTGTTAAAGATGCCCCCATGCTGGATCACTTCAAGAACAGATGTCAAAACTCCTCTGACCCCAACTGCTTCTTGGTATTTAGACATTTCCTTTCACTTAGACAACCTTGTCAAAAAGACAAACTACTCTAAATGTGGTGGTGCTTAATTACCATATGGAAATGCAACAGTTTTGAACTTAGTGTACTGATTTAAGCAGTCAATTTCCACATGTTTTCCATTCTTTTAGTACATCCCTGGATTTTAGCTCTTGGTTACAGCTTGAATTCATACAGACAGGTCATGCTTTTGAGGTTTGCATTTTACACATTTAATAATAATCATAATAATAATAATAATAATAATAATGCAGGTAATGTGTGTTTCAAAGATCTGTTTTAACAGGGAGTTTTAATGGAAAACTAGACTACTCTCTCTGCATGATCATGGTTTGTGGGACAGTTAAGCTCTAACGTTTCTATGCATTTGATACATGCAGTGACTCCAAAATTTGGACAGTTACTGCTGGAGTTTTCCCTGTTTACCGAACTCAAACTAAACATTACTAAACATCTTGTTATCCCTATGAAGATAATTGTCTGTTCTCTTTAACATATTTTAATGAGCAAGCCACTGGATAAGTGGTAAACCTAAATGTTAGATTTTTTTTAATATTTTGTAATTCACCCAATAACTTTGGGCATGTGTCCACTGTATCACTTTTTCAATAGTAGGGGCATCATTTTTTAACTGTAAGACTCCAGTCAATATGTGTATACTATTACACATGAAGATGCCATTCCCAATATTCATGTCACAAGCCCCTTGGCGTTATTACTTAATACAGGTCTACAAACTAAAACATGACTACTTGCATAAAAACCCTGTGTGCGTGTATTGTAGAAGTCCTCAGAAGACAGGATAGCAAAAGTTGAGAAGATGCATGCAGAAGCCCTGGCCAGCAAAGATCAAGAGCTGACTCTGAGACTACAGACACAGAAGGCCCAGTTACAGGAGCAGATGAGTACGGCTTTGGTAAGTCTAGTTTCTTAATCACTTTAGCTCCAAAGACAGAGCGGTTACGGTACCATGCTGTGCCAGCATGCGTCATGGTTTGCTGTCTGTTCTATGGGGTTTCTTTCAGCCTGGTCTGGCACTGCATGCTGTATAGACTGTATTGACACAATGGAATGTTTGTTGGGTGACATTTTTATCCAATCGCATTTCGCGCACACATCCCTTGCATCTGTAAGTGCATAGAGAAGATGATATAGCAGGATTTCCATTAGATGAGAGTAGATTGTGGGCGTGTGGGTGCACACAGACCAAGCAGACAGTAGTTTCCAATTCAAGTTGGTTTATTAAACTTTACAAAAACACAAAAAATAAACTTGCTCGCTTACTTCACAACAGAAAATACCATCCTAGTTGTGAGATGCGATGTAAAGAAAATAAACAGTTCAAACACGATTTGTATAACCAAAAAAAAACAACCAAAATGTAAACTAACTGGACAGTTCACCACATCCAGTTGAATTACTTGGTTCCAGGGTTTTACCAGGTTGGTTGTTGGCTTCAGCTTGTCTCCAGCATGTAAAAACCAGCGGCATCTATTTCCCTGTTGCTGTATTCCCTTCCAACAGCGCTGACCCAGGAAAGAAGATGTTAGTTGCAAAGGCAGTTCTTTTAGCTTCTGTTTTATATTGACGGTCCGTCTTGGTTGTGGACAACCTCACGCTGCTCACTGGTTAGAAGCCAACTTTGACTGGCTGTGAAGGCTTTCTTTTAAAGGGTGCTGCATCATCTGGTAATGGGATGGTTACAGGCTACAGGTGCGGGCAATTTAGGCTAATGGGAATTAACCAAGGTACAACCTTGGTCCCCTACCTAACCACACTTGCAGCCTGTTTACCCGTTAACTCCTTGACGTCATGGCAGGCAAGTATGCTGACCACAGGTCTATCATTGTATTATCTGCCACACCTGTGGGCTTGTTCCTAGCCTGCCATGAACGCCTCCTGCTGGTGAATCTGTGAGCTGGCTCACAAGATGTTAAAACTTCATGCTGATTTGAACTTGGCTCTCACCAAGATCAGCACCAACTAAGACGTAGCTTCACAGTAAACTAATGTGATCCATATGTGTCTCCATCCATTTGTGCTTCCTTCCATATGATGATGTAAATATCCTTCTGTCTGGTGTTGATTGCTGAAGTGTAATGCTGGCTCCAGGGATCAGCTTATTGCCTCCCTAGCGCATCAGCACACACAACGGCTGCGATGCTGGCTCCGGGGATCAACCATAGTGCGGTCTCCCCAGCGCATCAGCATGACAACCGTCTGGATTGAGCTAAGTAGGGTACATCTCTGGGGTCTTCAAGTGGGCACCTTCCATCCTCGGTGTTTCGTCAACTAGCCCACGACACCTCAAGAGGGCTCGACGGTGATTCTGGCGTCCCAGCATCACCCCCCTCCGTCCCCCACTCAACTCAGCCCAGCTTACTTACCCGTACATCAGCGTTTCTTTCTTTCTATTCTGCTTGAGATCCCCAGGCAGAATCTTTCCGTCTCAACCACAGCCAGTTGCTGCTCCTCTCTGCTGCTTCAGATAAGTTCATCACTGTGCGACGCAACTCTTGGCCATTGAATCTGACATCTCTGAGAAACCGGGTTGTAGAGTGTGCCACAAATCCTCGACAACCCACTTCCACTGGGTAAACCCAGACTCTCCATCCTCGCTGTTCCGCTTCAGTGGCTAGTTGAGCATACCGCAGTTTCTTCCTGTCATACGCCTCATCTACAGCATCCTCCCATGGCACTGTTAACTCTACCAGGTGAACAAGGCGTACTGATCCAGACCACAAGACAATATCTGGTCGAAGGTTAGTGGTGGCAATCTCAGGTGGAAAAATAAGCCGTTGACCAACATCTGCCAGCATTTACAGTCTCTAGCAGCTTCCAGTTGTTCTGGGCGAGGATTGGTTTTAACACCTTTTCTTGGTGGTTGCTCTCCTGGGCGGAGGAATGTTGTCTTTTGTGTGTAATGTTTTGATGGAACAGGTGGCAACTTATTGGTCATGTTACGCTTGTCTTCCAATGCTAAGGCCAAACATCGCAGCACCTGGTCATGGCGCCAAGTAAACCGTCCTTGGCTAAGAGCCACCTTACATCCTGTCAAAATGTGCCTTAATGTTGCAGGTGATGAACACAAAGGACATGAGGGATCCTCTCCTACCCAGAGGTTTAGGTTCTGTGGTGATGGGAGAACATCATATGTTGACCTTATAAGGAAACTGATCCTGCTCTGTTCCATTGACCATAGGTCTTGCCAGCCAATCATGCGTTGTTCCACACTCTCCCATCTCATCCATTCTCCCTGCTTGGCCTGGGAAATGGCCTTACCTCATCCTCTCCTCCTGCTTTTGCACCTCGTTGACTACCAGCTTCCTCCGTTGAGCTGGGGCTGCCTTGTGCCATGTAGGAGGAGCTGAACTGAGACCAAGACCCCCTCTTCCATGCTGAACTTGCCCCATGATATCACCAATTCGAAGGGCAGCCTTGCATCCTCCACAGCTTTCTTTGCCGCCCACTTTCTTCCAGTTTTCAACACAGGTGCTGCCTCCCTTACGCATTTGTCGCGTGACTCTACTAATGTCATTTCCAGTCGGACCTTGGCGCACTTAAACTCCTCGGTTAGAGCGGAGACAGGTAGCTGCAGTATTCCTTTACCATAAAGTCCCACTCTACTGAGGCAGCGTGGAACTCCCAACCATTTCCTGATGTGTGAACTGATTAAAGCTTCCAGCTTCTCTACTGTTGTCAAAGAAACCTCGTACACAGTCAGTGGCCACAGCAACCTTGGCAGTAGACCAAACTGAAAGCACCAGAGTTTTAGTTTGCCTGGTAAAGCGCTGCTGTCTATGCTCTTCAACCCTTCCACAACTTGTTGTCTAACTTCTCCCACACGAACTGTGTCCTTTAGATCCCCGTCGCATCATCTCCCAAGGCTCTTCACTGGCTTCTCAGACACTGTTGGTATTGCCTCACCATTAATGAAGAATGTTTTATCTACTACTTTACCTTTAATTATAGAGATGCTCCTTTATTTAGTGGGCTTGAATTGCATTCGTGCCCATTCAATGTTATTGGTTAATTTGCCCAATAACCGATTAGTGCAGGCTACTGTTGTAGTCATGGTTGTCATGTCATCCATGTATGCTCGAATTGGTGTTAGCCGCATTCCAGAAGCCAAGCGCTCTCCTCCCACTACCCATTTTGATGCCCTAATGATTACTTCCATTGCCATGGTAAAAGCCAGTGGAGAAATGGTGCATCCTGCCATTATTCCAACTTCTAGGCATTGCCATGTAGTGCTGAATTCTGAAGTTGAAAAACTAAATTGCAAATCTCCAAAGTAGGCTTTCACTAGATTTGTTATTGTCATCGGTACACTGAAAAAATCAAAGTCTGACCAAAGAAGTTCATGTGGCACTGAACCATATGCATTAGCCAAATCCAGGAATGTCACATGGAGCTCCTTCCTCTCCTTTTTAGCTGATTGAATTTGTTGCCAGATCACATTGATGTGTTCTAAGCATCCTGGGAAACCTGGAATGCCCGCTTTTTGTATTGAAGTGTCAATGAAGCAGTTCTTTAATAGGTAAGTTGACAATCTCTGAGCAATAATGCTGAAGAAAATCTTCTACGTTTAATAGGGAAATAGGGCAAAACTGACTGATGCTTGTAGAATCTTTTTCTTTAGGTATAAAGACTCCACCTGCTCGGCGCCATGCTCTTGGTACAACCTGTTTTTCCCATGCTACTTTCATCAATTTCCACAGGATTCGTAGAACTCCTGAAGCACTCTTGTACACTCTGTACAGAACTCCATTAGGCCCTGGTGATGATGAAGACCTTGCTTTTTTCACAGCTTGCTCTACTTCTTTCCACATAGGTGCACAGTCCTCCATTTGGTATTCTGGTGGATTGATAGGTGGGATGTCTGACGGAATTGACATAGGCTCCTGCCTTTTTGAATCTGTATGCGTTTCCTCCAAATATCTCTCCAGCTCAAACTTAAAGCTCAAGCAGTAAACCAACGGCGATCTAAATGTGTAGATGTAGAATTTACTTTCATTTTGTATATGAAGACGTGGAGCCGAAACCATCTTTAAGTGTTGCACTCGAGTATGCTGTTTATCTCTGCATGTTTTCAATTTGTTCACATTCCTCTGTGCGCTTGCGCCAACAACAGACAAGCGAGTAAACAAAATATAGTAATAATGTGCAAGTTATTGTTTTCAGAGTTTTTTGTATTCATTGCAAATCTGTTCTTTTGTATGTATTATGCTGTTTACAAATAACATGTTTCTTTTATTGTTAATTGCATGTGTTGCCATTTATAAATAATAAAAATACATATGAAATGTGTGTGCCTTACTTATTTTACTATGTTTTACTGTCACACAGGGGTTAATGGAAATGTTATAGACATCATTGATTTGTTTTGTTTTCTATCTAATAGTATTTTATTTCAGGGGTAAAAATAGCAATTACATTTTTTTCAGAATCTGGTACCTGGCCTGTACATTCATTTTTACATCTGCCTTGAAGGGGTTAAATGTTCAGTGTGATCCCCATCCCTTCTCTCAAATTCCTAAACTGGTAAATGACTGGAGTATCTAGTTGAAATAAGTTTCATTGGAAGATGATTCATACTGCTTCATGCAGTAGGGATTACAAGGTGTTGCCTTGTGGAAATCGCATCAGAAAAGTTGACAGCATTGTTCACACCCTTCCCGCCTCTCTTGTGCATATTGTCACGTTAAGGGAGTCAAGTAGTTGTGTATTTTCCTAGTTACATTGTTTATATTTTCTAACAAAAACACACACATCTTTCCTTTGGTGGCTTCCTCAAAGGCGAATGTGATGTTTAAACTGAAAATAATCTTCAGATTAATGTTTCTCTTTGTGCTGTCTTTCTTATAACAACCATGTTGACAAATGAGTGAATTTATTCTGATTGAGACATGATTCATTGTTGATTTCCCAAACTACTATTTCATGACCTTAATATAAGCATAGTATGCCAGCTGTTTGAGATCATATTTAAATAGCTTCATTCTTGTTTAATTACCCATCAAGTCCCAAAGGAAGCAAGTAATCAAAAGGAGGCAGATGTTCATAATTTATTTATTGTATCATTCTGAAATATATATGGTATGGCTTTTTTTTGTTTTTTTAAGTTTTCTATTTTATTTTGTTTAAAAGTCACAGATTAATGGTGTGTTTGTGTGTTGAAACAGGAGACATGTCAGGCTGAGAGCATGCAGGTGATTCAGGAGAAGGAGCAGCAAGCTGCACTTGCCTTGGAGGAGCTGGAGCTGCAGAAGGCAGCCATAGAGTCTCAGAATAAGATCCAGGTACAGGAGCTGCAGCAGGAGCTTGAAACATTCAGCAATGTAAGTGCAGTGGAAGGAAGCAGTGGCATGTTTCTGCTTATGAATTACAGTGAACTCTCCATCAGTTAGATGCTCAAGGAGTGTTAAAGTTCTTGTGTCAAGGATGAAAGAAAGACTATAGCTCTACAGCTAAAACTACTATTTGATAGTGTAAACAAACAACTGTCAATAGTATCTGGTTTCTGATAAAAGTATAGCCTAATCTAAACTATGGAATAATGTATAGACAGTAAGAAGTTTTATTTCAGTGTAAATCTGTTTTGTCTTCTCTGACATAGAGGGAAATATTTTCAGCAAAAACCTAGTGTGCTTTTAAATGTTTGTAGAAATAATATTACCAATATATAAAGCAGTCTGAGCACACTATGTATTGAAAAGTTGGATCCTAATGATAAAAGTAAAAACAGACCCTTTTTGTATACAGGCTCTCTCAGGCAATTAAATTAAATGGCATGCACTAAATTAATATTTTGTAGAATACAGTTTTTATTCTGGAGAACTTAATTCTTCTAAAATCGGGTATGCCTATGTTTTGATGATTGAACTGTCTTTTATTACAGAAAATACTTGAATTGGAAAGTTCCCTGGCAAAGAGTTCTCAGTGCGGGACTGACCAGTCGGATGAGCTTTTTGCACAGATTGAGGCCGAGAAGAACAAGCATCAAGCAGAAATCGCAGCAATGGAGGAAAAGCACAGGGTAGAGATCAATCACATCAGACAGGAACTCTGGGAGCTCTGGTCTGACAAACTTCAGACCACAAAGAAGCAGTACCAGACTTCTGTGGAGGAGCTTCAAGAGAAACACACCCAAGAGCTGGAGGCCTTACTGAAGAAAAAGGAGTCCCAGTTCCATTCCCATATCAAGGACATGAACCAAAAGACCCTGGAAAAACTTGATGTCAATCAGACTGAGCTGGAGACTCTCTCGTCTGAGCTGACAGAATCACTGGAAGGAAGGAAGCTTTTAGAAGAGCAACTGGCAGTCTTAAATGATACCATCGACTCTATTAAACAGGAGTACGAGATTAAACTTGAGCAGGAGAAATCCAGGTACCTGGATGAGATTGAAAGCATAAAATCAGAGCTTGAGCAGTCATGGGGAGGTGTCGAGAAGACTCTGAAGGAGGAACTTAATAATCTCAAGATGGTCCTGGAAGAAAAGGAAAAACAGTTGGGGGAACTGCAGGCAAGAGAAAGGGAACTGAAGGAAAATGCTGAGAAGCATCAGCCGGAGACAGCTGCTAAATTTGAACTGCAGATGGAAGAGCTAAGGGAAAATGTGAAAAGGGCAGAAGCAGAAAAGGAGGGTCTGACAGAAACCAGCTTGACACTGAATCAGGTTAACTCTGAACTGGAGAATTGTAAATGTCGGGTACAGCAGCTGGAGCAGAAGCTGGAAGAGGTGCAGAAGGAATCTGATGAGAAGGTGTCTTCTCTCCAGGCAGAGCATACCACAGAGATTTCAGAGCTTCAGGGCCAGATTGAGAAGGTTAAAACGGAGCTGTCTGAAAGCGAACAATCTTGGACTGAAAAATTGGAGGTACGTCACCAGCAGGAGAATGATTTAAATAAACAGCTAGTGGAGGTACGAACTGCAAGCGAACAGAGAATAGATGCTGCTAGAACAGAGTGCGAAACCAAGCTTAAAGCAAATGAGGCGAAGATGGACAAAATAAAGCAGAAGGCCAAGGAGATGCAAGAGAAGTTTAAAAAGAAGCTCTCTGATCAAGAGGTCAAGCTGAAGGAACAGTGTGATAAAAAGCAGCAAGAGCTGAACCAGAAGGAAAAGGAGTTCAATGAGAAGATCCTGGAAATGGCCCATGCTGGTTCTGCTGGGATCAGTGATGCGGTCTCTCAGCTGGAGCTGACCCAGAAGGAGCAGCTGGAGAGTTTGAAGGAGTCTCACCGGGAAGGGCTGGAAGAGCTGATCCAAGGATGGCAACAGAAACTCAGCCAGCAGGAGGAGGAAATGCAGGAGAAGCATGAGGTTGAGCTGCAGGAGAAAGTGCAGGAGGTGGATGAGGTGAGACAGCAGCTTGGGGCCACCAGGGAAGAGAAGGAGCATCTTCTCAGTGAGGTGAAGGGCCTCAGGGAGGAACTAGTGGTGAGGGAGACCACAGTGCAGAAACTACAGGCAGAGCTAAAGGAGGCTGCTGCACAAGTGGAAAATTTGTCCAAGGGGGAAAACATGCTGAAGGAGCAGGTGGAGGCAATGGAGAATAACCTTAGTCAAGTTTTGAATGAAAGAAACTCTCTCCAGAACCAGTTCAGTAAGGCTGAAGAAGAGAGCAATAAAAGGGAACAGGAGCTAGCAAAACAGCTAGAGGAGACCCATGGCAAACTAACAGCACTGGAAGACTCACATTGGAAAGAAGTTGAAGATCTCCAGAAGAAACTCAAAGAAAAGGTCCTTGAAATGCAGTCCAAAGAGGAGGAGTTCAGAAAACAGCTTCATCTGCAAACAGAACATTTATCTCTTTCCTGCAATGAAGTTCAGAGAAAAATGGAAGTTAGTGCTGATGAGTTCCGTGACAAATTGAACAGTAAAGTCGGTGCCCTTAGCGATAGAATTGCCTGCAACCAGAAGCAGGCAGCACAGCTTAAAAATGTCATCCTGACCAAGATTGAACAAATCAGCCATCTAGAAATACAGCTCCAACAAATAACAGCAGAGAAAATGGCGTCAGAAAATTCATTGCTGCAGATGACCAATCAGATGCAAGAAAAAGAAGAACATATTAAAGCCTTTAAAACAGAGAAGGAATCTTTAGAAAAAGACAGAGGCAGCCACTTGGAAAGTCTGTCCGAGAAAGATATTTGCATTGAGCAGCTGAGAAAGGAACTGATTGCAAGTACAGAGACCAACATAAACATTTCTGAAAGCCTGAAAGAAAAGGAAGCCCAAATCTGTAGCCTGGAGGGTATGATAAATGACTTGAAAACCCAGCTTGCCAATTGTGTAGGTCTTGCGGACAAGGAAGAAGCCATATTGTTACTAAATCAACAACACAGGGAGGAGCACCAGAAGCTAATAAACCAAATGCAAGAGTTATCGAAGAGCATGAAGGCTCTTAACCAGGAGAAGTCATCTGCCCTTGACCAGGCAGAGCAGTGGAAGAGCAAGCTGTCAGACTGGAAAAAGAAGACAGAATCCAAGTTCACGCAGAACCACAATACTGTCAAGTCACTGCAGGGCAAGTTGGAAGAGATGGAAAAGCAAATCCATGAGAAAGATGAACAGTTGGGCAAGCTCACAGACGATATTGATAAACAGTCTTGTAGTAAGTCTGAGATGGACCAGGTGCTGAGCGAGAAAGAGAAAAAAGTAGGAGAGTTAACTGCTGAGCTGCAGAGCTGTATAATCAAGGTAAAAGAGCTGGAAGAACAGCTTGCCAAAAAGACTGAGGAACGTGATCAACTTACTGTACAACTGCAGCAGAAGATTCAAGCAAAGGATAAAGAACAGAAAGAGCTGGTGCTGCAGCTTCAGCAGGCTCAGGTGCAGTTCTCTGAAAAGGGCAATGAAACTGAAGAGAAGTTGCAGACTTTAGAAAGGGAGACAGAAACTCTCAAGCAGGAGTTTGAGCTCAAACAAGAGAAGATGAAAGCAGAACTCCTGAAGATCAAAGAAGAAGAACTCAAGGCAGCAGAAGAAAGATGGTCTGCAGAGAGTGCCGGTAAACTGGCCGAGCTAAAGAAGAAAGCCGAACAGAAGATTGCCATGGTGAGGAAGCAGCTTAACTCACAAGTGGAAGAGAAGGAACAGGTTGTTAAAAACTTGGAAAGTCAGTTAGATGAGTTGAAACAGACGGTGGATAAGAAAGAGGAAAGTGTCAAAGACTTGCAGCAAAGAGTGAATTCACTTGAAGATTCAGCAAACAGGGAAGAGATGGAAAAGCAAATCAAGAATTTAAGGGAAGCCAGCGAGCTGGAGAAAGAAAGCACCTTGCAGAATCTGAAGGAAATGTATGAGGAGAAACTGAATGTTCTGCAGAAAGATCTGGCTGATAGGGACCTCCAAGTACAGAAGATGCAGGAGAGGGAGACAGAAAAGGGGGCTACTGAAGAGGCACAGAACAGGTACGAAGAGCTTCAGCATAGCTTGGAGCAAGCAGAGGAAGAGAAATGCAGACAACAGGCAGAGGTTTTCAGGCTTCAGGAAGAATGGCAGAAGCAGAGTGAACTGCATTCCACCTTGCTTAATCAGCAGACAGAATGGACTGCAACATTGTCAGATCTTCAAAAGCAACTGCAAGACAAGGAAGTAAAGATTCAGGAAATGGAAGGCAGCTTGGAGCAGATGAAGAAAAACATGCAGGCAAGAGAATCATCTGAGAAGTCACTGGAACAGAAAATAAAGGAGCTGGAAGCCAGTTTAGCCAAGGACAAGGAGGACTTTAAAGTAGAAAAACACTCCCTGTCTGAGCAGTCTGAAGTAGAACTGAAAGTCCTCAGCCAGCAACTGGAGAAGAGTGGGTCCCTTTTGAGAGACTACGAGGAATGTTCAGAACAGAAGAACAAGTCTGATTCGGAACTACAGAGCCTTCTAGCAGAGATGAGAGCCAAGCAGAAAGAACTAGATGGCAAGCTGCAGGAGGCAGATGGTGAGAAACAGAAGCTGCACAAAGAGATGACAAGGCTGCAGAAGGACATCCGCTCCTTGCGTAAAGAACACGAGAAAGAGCTGGAGTATGTAAAGAAAGAGATGGCTGAAGAAAATGAACTAAAAATGAAGTAAGTTCTCTGATGTCCCTTATTATTGAGTACCGTTTTGAGTAAACTGTGGACCTGGCATAGCTAATTTAATAGGTTCCAGGTGTCTATCAGATATGTAAAAATATCATATCTAACAGGGACTCGTTATACTATGTTGTAGTTGCTTTATTAACGTCGGGACATTATAAATTAACAACGCCAGCAGTGTGTCTATGGGCCCTTTCATACCTAGTTCATATGGAGAGGTTAATTTGCACTAGAGTTCAGTTAACACCCAAGTTCAGTTCATTTTGGCAGGTGTGAAACATAAGAAATATTTGTTTCGCATCACAGTGCGCACCAAATGAGGGGGCTAGGATTCACTTGAAAAGGTGGTCTCTGCAATTTTTTGAGGAGTAACTCTAATTTTTTTCCCCCACAGTCAGGCAGTGTGAAACCAATTGCGTTAGAATTCACAACGAAGCAGAAACCGACCCAACTAGTGGTGATGTAATGCAGGGGCACCCCCAGAAATATTTCACATGATTTGCAAAACTGAACCACCCGACATCCCATCTCATGTCAAGAACGACTGTATCACCATGCCAAATGTGCTGCATTTTTGTTCTGTCCTGAGTTTCGCAGCACATAAACTGTCACATTAGAAATATACAATTAAATTGCATCACCATTTCCATTTCTGAAAATGAATAGAGTGCACTGCCATCGAGACAGAAAAGTAACTAAAGCAACAGCCATGAAAAACTGAACAGTAAACCAAATAGTCCATGACGACAATAAAAGGTACAAAAATAAAACCTATTTGATATACAGACTGAAATTATGGAAAAAAAACTATGTCACATATGTTTTATGCTCAATCTATTTCTAATTATTATTCTTGCAATCACTACAGCTAATGTAATCATTACCTGGGCTGTATTGACATTGTTTTATGCAGTGTGTTCAATCATTTACCAGAAGCAAACTAAAGGTACTGATACAATTTAAATACAAATGAAACTTTAAAAGTGCACTTACTGTGTTCAGTCCTGGAAGAGCAGCAGAATTCTATGGGGGGTTGCTGATGTGTGCAATATCCTATACTTCAGATAATGCAGCACTGTAACATTCAGTGCTGCTCGCGTGCCAGAAACAGACGGTTCGGTGCTTTTTATTGATTTTTTTTTTTTTTTTTTTTCAGCCTGATCGAATTCATCATCCCGCTAACATTCTGAATTTTATCTGCTTCCATTTGTTCATTACTATCACTAAATAAACAGTACAATTCAATAAGCTTAATACAAATAATTAAGTCTGTGTCGCTTCAACCGATTGCACAAGATTACATATGATGCCGAAACTTTGAAAATCAGTGGTACGCACAGTGCGTAACGTGCTTATGACTGTGTATTTTGTTCTGTTTTATTATATTTTAGCCGCCGACATGAGCTAAGTTATTAAAAGAAAGTAGGCATATATATATATACTGTTTCTCTTAGGAGATGACCTTTCAGACAAGTGTGTCAATGCAAAGAGAGAGACCAAGTGATGCACAACGAGAGAAACTATTTATATACGTAACATAACAATAATAATATAATATGTAGAAAGACTTGTAAATAGCCTTAATGGTTTTACTTGTTTTAGTGAGACAGGAAATAGGGCTTGAAGTTTTCTAGCACCAACAGAGCCGACGCCTGTATGAAATGTATATATGTGTAGAGTCTCTCTACATATTTTATATATTTTTGCATGTTACAAATTTTAAATGGCTTGGTCTCTCTCACTGTGCATACTTGGTCTCACTCTCTGCCTTGACACACTTTTTTGTCTCAGACGGCTCCTCATTGACATAGGGGTCTTTACTGAGTAGTTATGTATCATTACAATACAATCCTATTGAGACCTGAAAGACTGATAAACAGGGACTGCCAGTGGCAATGCAATAGCCAACAGAATTTCAAAGATTAAAGTATTCCTCCTGATATGTCGCCTTTTGAAAATGTCTGCTCTTTGCACATAATCTAGCATTAGATATTTCTAATCCGACTTCCGTGCTGCCATTCTACCAGTAGCAGATGGTGAAAAAAACAAAACATAAACACAGCTAGCACAGCGAGCCTGACATGGATGCAACCTTCCATGTGTGTTATATACAGTATATACGTTCACTGTATTGAACAGACACCTGACAGCATTTTGGTCACATGCACATATCCAGGTTAATTGCAGTGTGAAAGCAAATTAACTTGAATTCACTTGGAGGCGAATTCTGATGTGAAACCAATCTAAGCAAAATGGCAACAAGTTAGTTAGTTTTGAAGTGAATTGTAAATCTGATCTTTATAAATGAACTAGGTATGAAAGGGCCCTAAAATAACCAAAGTACAGCACTGAATGTACGCTACACAAAGAAAATCAATGAAACTTATTGTAAAACAAAGTACTTCAATACAGTATTTGACCATTTACAAAATAGCATCCCAAAAACAGTTTTTGGCGTGCTTTCTCAGTCTCTGCCAAAGTAATCTGCCAGGTATTATTGGACCATGGGTGTTAACCCAAGACAGAAACAACAACAACAAAGTCCACAAACTGGCTTTGGAGGTAATTTAAATGAATTCCTTGCTTTCTTGTTTTCCTTTACTGCACATGGTTGAACTAGGCAGTTACATGTCTGTGTTGGCATGTAAAAAGTGAAACTGAAATCCTAAACGTACTGTCTTTCTTTTCTTTTTTTATCTACCACTGAATCCATTCTGTCCTGCTAAAAACTGAACTTTTTTAGACCCATAATAAAATGTGCATTGATCAGTTTCCATCTGTACCGTTCATTTGGTAACGGCATATGTAAATGACACCTGCCAGAGGTCCATCGGTTACTACAGGTTATTATATCTTACAGGATCAAATATGACAGATTCTACTGTATATCAAGTGATGGGAAATAGGTAGGAAGTTTAGTTGATATAATTGTGGGACAAATGCCGGTTTAATTTGATGTACTGAATTATATTGCTTTAAAGACTCCACACCAGCAAACCCTGGGAGCATCTGTTTCTTAATATATCTGTTTGTATTATTCCAGGCTAGAGCTTGAGGATCTGGAGATAAAGCACCATTCCAGCCTGAAACAGGTAATAAGGGAATTCAACACCCAGATAGCCAAAAAGGAGCAAGATCTGGATTCTGCTGTGCAAGAAGCTATTGGTAAGGACAAATATTTTTATCGCGGAATGACAGGAGTTTGGGTACATTGAGCCAGATGGTAGCACTTATTTTTAGTTTTTTGAAAGCTCATCAGTCTAATAATTATTTGTTTATTTGTTTATTTAGCAGACGCCTTTATCCAAGGCGACTTACAGAGACTAGGGTGTGTGAACTATGCATCAGCTGCAGAGTCACTTACAATTACGTCTCACCCGAAAGACGGAGCACAAGGAGGTTAAGTGACTTGCTCAGGGTCACACAATAAGTCATTGGCTGAGGTGGGATTTGAACCGGGTACCTTCTGGTTACAAGCCCTTTTCTTTAACCACTGGACCACACAGCCTCCTAATTAAGCTTCCTCTGAAGCATATTGCATATTGGGAAACTGTCTCTTACCATTCCAAGTTAACATATGTTACAAACTAAGTGTCTTTCAATGGCAGTTGCATAAATGGTTCACAGTTGCATAAATGGTTCACAGTTGTAGTTGAGAAACTGCTGCGAGTGTTTTATAACTTGAAATCTTGTACAATTTCCACTTCCTGCAAATTCCCCTTATTTTATTTGTTAATAGCGTTATTTAAAGAATGTATTTTCAAAGTCTGTTAATGAATGAAACAGAGGTATCTATTCACAAAGTCAAAGTTTTAACTAAGTCTTTTTTTCAGGAATATCAAACTTCATTTTCTTCATAAAAACAGACTTCTTTAACATTGTGAATAAAGCCCACCGTTTTATTTTTGACTAATGTTGTTTAAAACCTCATGAACAGGGTCCTGTCTTTCAAACAGCAATCAAGAACAGACTTAAATTACAAAGCAGCACTTCAAATTCGTCAACAGAGACACTGAAATGTATCCCATATGTGGAGAAAGCAGCATGCAGTAGAAACTGTAGCGAGCTGTGTTTCAATTATTCCATTAACCAGCCTTTGTGCCAAAGGATTGCAAAGTTACTGAAGGCATTTAAAAGAAGGATTAAGGAGTTACATGTTGGGTGTTTCTTGGTCATCCTGTATGTATCCTGAGTAATTCATAGTTTCCCTGTTATATTTCTCTAGGCAAGGCCCAGGATGTTGAGACAGAGTTGTTGAATACTTATCGGGAGGAGACAAGTCAGCTCTACAGGAAAATCGGACAAAAAGAGGATGAGCTCAAACAAACTGCCCAGAACTACGAGCAGATCTTACAGGTAGCTGCACATTACACAGCACTTACGTTTTTTGTGTCTAAGGCACATAATGCCAGAAAAAAATCGGAAAATAAGTTATAAAGAAGATAATTGTCTCAGATAATCGTGTCATGATCTTAACCACTTTTATTTGAAAATACATTGTCCTTCAGTTATGTTGTCGTTCAAATGTATAAATCAGTTTAAAAATAAATGGTAACAGCACAGAAACCATGTATCTTTTTAATATATGTTTCTTTAATTGTACTGAATATTTTGGGTAGACTGTTAGTACAATTCCATATCACACCAACATGTGAATTAATACAATCCCTTCTCAGATTCTCCCTAAATGTAGTACCTTACGGATTCCAATGATTATTATTATTATTATTATCCATTATTTGACCTCCCTACTAGAGAGCAGAGACCTGTCATTGATGTGTTTACCATATGTGCATAACCAAAAAACACATGTTCAGGGTTTGTTTGTTTTTAAAGGGGCTCATTTTATAGATTAGTACTAGACCATGTCATACATGTGGATGTTCTACAAAAAAAAAAAAAGCTATGTGTTTGTCAAATATGCTTTTCAATCAGGCATTTAATGAGGTTAGGTGGAAGAGTTCATTTTCATTTTCACTTTCTCGTACCCTGTAATGAGCTGGTGATATTTAGTGAAGTTAAATAGGAAGTGCAGCCCAGTAATGTGTGTTTTTAGCTGTCACTAAATCCCTATGGTCACGGGCACATTCTTCTGGGGGTTCTTGTGTGTAGGCATTTTTGTACATTTCGCCACAATTCTGTTTTAAATCCTCCGTATTTTAACTGTAATACAGCTTTAAATCCTGCTAACAAGCCTCCATCCTGATTGTAATCGTGTTTTAAATCTCGCAAGCGGAGTCTCCAATAAAAATGTAGGAATGTGCTGTGACTCAGTAGTTAGGACGGGCTTAAAGTATTCAGAACGAATCAATGATAGATACAAGTCTGGAATGCGGGACATTGCCCAACAGCACTGGGAAATGTATTTATTATTATTTTTGTAGTAGGTTTTATTTTTTAATGGGAAAAGGGTAAAGTCAACGTGAATAGATTAAACATTTCCACAGTTTTTCCGGTGTTTTCCAGTGTTTTCCACCGATTTAATTTAACTGTTTTATTGGGTTTTATCGGTTTAAAACCGATAATCAGTGTTTTTGGAATTAAAAGTATAAATGCAAAACTGACTTTTTTGTGAATGTGCTGTGAAAATATCCCCCAAGGTAGCAAATCCACCAAATTTTAATACCAGCCAAAATTTCCTGTTTTATATGGTATATATTAACTTAAAACAAATCTTTATGCTGACACGTCTCCAGGCATGTTAGTTTGTAGATGGCGCTGTGCGTCTGACTGGTGCCTTCTAAACCTGTATATTTTTGGATGAAGTCCGCTGCCATCTGGTAATGTATGTTTGTTTTATCTGCTTACTATGTGGTGTGCACGTTAGTAAGCGTTGGTCACAATTGGTAAACTGTAACTTGCAGTGTTAAGTTTGCTCTTATGATGGATCGGTGGCTGGTTCGTGCTAATGTGTGTGTGTCAGTATGTGTGTGTGTGTGTTGGGGGGGTGATCAAGTACCATAGACAAGAGGAAGGGGGGCGCAGCTCAAAAGGTTTGAGAACCACTGGGTTAAGGGACTGCCTCAATAATAATGATGGTAAAAATATTCCCCAAACAGGTACAGAACAGGTTTTAAAATTTCGATTCAGTGTTTTTAAATTAGCAGTGATCCCGAATCCATTGTTCTGGTATAATATTGAAATGAGCAGTGCTAAATCAAACCTAGCTAGCTAATAACTAACATAGCCCACCCAATTCAAGTTTACAGGACAACAGAGACATGCTTGTTTGTTTTGTGTGGTTGTGTATTTTGTTTTGCTTTGTTTTGTATTTTGTTTGTAGATTTTATGTAGTGTATATACTTTGTTACAACTGAACAATTATGCAATTTACATGCAACTTTTTTGACTCGTGTGCTGACCAACTTTTGCTCTACCATAAGTTAATTCATTAGTTCTCACTGGGACCTTTTAGGATTTGGGGTAACTGGAGTTCACACTAAACCCACAATCTGTTGACAGTGTCATAGAAAGTGGCCAATTCTATTCAAGACCAATTTAGCACATGGAAACCAAGTGCAAAGGCATACAAAAACATTTAAATATTCTGAATTTTATGACAATGCTACACTAGTATATCTATTAACCTATCTGTGTCTGCAATGCAAGAACCAAAGCTGAAACCTTTTGATCCTCAGAACCGAGAGGAGGAGATGACGTGCAGAGTGAACGAACTACAGAAACAGCTGGAGGAGCTCCAAATGGAGAGAGAGCAGAGGCTCAAGGACAAGAAGAATCAGAACAGTGAACAGGTACTGTACCATCAAGCAATAGATCCCTGGTTAGAGGGCAGCTCCATCAGTCATGTACCAAGCAGAACAGGTCAGCTGCCAATGTAGTGCTTGACAATGACGGTGCTATTGCTATTTTAAACCATTCAACTGAATGGTTGAATGGTTTAATGGCAGCATACTTATGAAGTATGAAAGCAAAAAGAGAACATGAACAAACTTGGCCTCCTTTTCCTTCACCCCAAAAATGACCGAAATGTTTGTATCCTAGCAACACGTTGATGTTGGCTACCTATCGTATTAGCACTAATATAAGCATGTAACTATATAATCAATCTTTTAATGCAAACTGCAATGGTAGATGTCAAATTAGGCTCTAATTTTAGGCATTGATTCACCAATATGTAATCGAAGCTTGAGAAAAGTAAGCACGGATGATCAATGCATCTGTAGTAGTGTATAGGTTAATACATCGTTAATACGGGGGGGGGGGGATTTGTAATGCTTTGGACTGAATACAGTTTCTCTTGTAACAAAGATCTCACAGCATAACTGATACCAAACAATCAAAGCGGTCGGCTGTAGATTGCATAATGATTGCTAAATGTTCAGCAAAGTTATCATGGGGCATTGGTCAACATTTTTTAAAACTAGAGACAACAACTGTTAGCAACATGGGGACTAAGATCCACACTATATATTCAGTATTCCTTTAACATAGCATGGTATTTCATTGCCTAAGCTTCTTCCCCTTCACTGGAAACAGTGCTGAACAAGATCCTTTTCTCATCCCTGGCGACTGGCTGAGAATGGAAGGGAACATTAATAATATCTGAGGTGCTAAGCTGTGTTACCAAGAAGTTTGAGTGCCAGATAGTTTTTAAAGACTTGGAAGAGTAAGTGTAAATGCTGAGCTGGCTTTTACCCTTGTGTGGAAGTGTGTTTCCTGTGTAACAAGAAGTCCTGCTGTGTGCTGCAAGTATTTATATCATCCATCTCTCTAACAAATACATGTATTGGGTCATAACTAAATGGTCTTGTATCTTAGTAGAAAAGTTTCTCAGGGACTCCACAGAGCTGCTCTTTGGAAGAAGACATAAATACAAAAGTGTTTAATAAAAACAGGCTGAACGTTCTCCCTGGCACAGCAATGTTTTTAAATGTATCATCATTTAGTTATAGAGAATTTAAGATAAGTGATTTCCTATAATTCTTAATTCTTGATCTTTACAGAATGATTTGTGGTGGTTGTTTGTACATTCAGTTTGTTTAAACTGTCACTGATTTATTCTAATAACACTCATTTTAGCAGGAGGTGTAAAATGTATAAATCACTCGCATTTGTAAAATGTATAAATCACTCGCATTTTTGGAGGACTGTGTTTATTCTGAGTCATTGAAACACTGTGAAAGCTGTAACTTGACTTTGCTCTTTTTATAACTTTAATCGGCTGCATTAAACTGTGCCTGGTTGAGTTGGTGGTGGGTAACAGTGCCAAATGCACTTAAGGTGGATGTCAACCATATGTTAAGACCCACCTAATAAGAAAACAAATTCCAATGTAGAAGAAAGAATTGCTTTTATTTCAAATATGTTTTTAAAACAACAAAATCATCCAAACCCAAAAGTTTGTTGAGTAATTTGCTATTTATTAAATAAGATCCAACTATTGCATTCAATGTGGGATCTTGTTTAAAAAAAAAATAAAAAAATTAAAAAATCTGCTATGCGAGTACTGCTATACCTTTACTGGCGCTACGTAGAACTACAACTACGCAGAAATACAACATCCACCCACATTCTAGGAAAAAGTTTGTATTCTGTTTGTCTTTTCAGAATGCGATCATGGTCTGTATTAACTTCCAGCTAAAAATAAAATCGCGGTGTGCCAGATCCTATATAAATGACCTCATATCCTGCATCCTTCAAAACAGTCAAACAGAGCTTTATTATCACAATCTGACAAGTATTCAGCTTGCTTTCACAAACCACTCTGCCTTGGTTTGACCCTTACAGTATTTCAGATTAGTTATTTAATGTATATTGGCTTTGCAGTATTTTTCAGAACCTAGTTTATCTAGCTGTTCCTAATCTATTTTGGTTTCTGACCTTATTATATGAATAGGCAACCTTAGATGTGTTCAGATTTTATACAAAACATTTTTTTTTTCTGTTCTGTGGCATTTTTTAAAAGTCTTTCTCCAGCTTGCTATTAAGTCCAGTTTACTGTATGTAAGTTTTCCAGAACCACACTTCGACAAGTATATTGTTTCCAGAGTACTGTAATTGAATAAATTCAAACATTTGTATTCTTTCATTTACAGGGTTCCATGTCTGAGCTGCAGGTGAGAGATGCCTTTTTTATTTAAATTTAAATATTGTAAATTAGACTGCCCTGCCCCACCTTCTCATACAGTACATACTAATTACAGACATTACATATAGTCTGATTCATCCAACCATTACCTTATCTTGGTAAGTCTGTTGTACATACCACTCACCAGCTTTAGTTTACTTTAAATCCTACAGACTCTCATCAGACATGCATAGTTTCAGCTTACAGAGGTAGGTAGAATAGGGTTGATTCCCTCTCTGGGTGGATTGTCAGTATTAGGGGAGGATGGGGGTTGTAGTATCACAGCCCTGGGCTAATGAGAAACCTACAATAGTTTTGTGTTTTTTGGAGGAGTTACAGGCAACTTCCTCTTTTGAAATGGCTTTCTGTGGTGTATTTTCTATCAGACTGCTTCTCATTTGCTGCGGATTAAATCCCCTGTGAAGGGGTTATAGTGGAGGCAGTCATATGTCTAGAGACTTGCTTATCCAATTAATGAAAGTTGGTATTAACATTATTATAAGTTATTGAGATAACAGATTGAGGCGTAGGGGAGTGGGATCTGTACATGCAACCAGCCAGCATGAGTGGGTTTGCCTTTTTGCGTATTTTACAAGGGACTACAGCATTTCATTAAAAAAACATGGAATGCCTCCTGAATGTGTGAAACAAGTCCACTTAGAATTATTTAAAATAGCACCCTGTCTCTCTTTTTTCCCCAATTGACATAGAGATCTTTTGCAGAACATCTGTAACATGTTTCTGCTTTCTTGCAGGCACAGCTCGCGCTAAAAACAACACTACTCAGCGAAGCAAAACTAAAGGAACAGGAGTTCCAGGGAAGAGTAAGTGGATGTGCTTTTTTTGTTGTCATAAATTATAAGTAGGGCTTCTGATTTTCGGTTTTAACCGATAAAACCTTATAAAAACCCCTTCCTGATACAAAAAAAAAAATTAATCGGTGGCTAGCCAATAAACACTGGAAAAACTGTGGAAATGGTTACACATTATTTTTATATACAATTACCCATTTATACAGTTGGGTTTTTACTGGAGCAATCTAGGTAAAATACCTTTAGTACTGCTGCCCTTCTGTTAGCAGGATTTAAAGCTGTATTACAGTTAAGATACAGGGGTTTAAAACAGAATTCTGGTGAAATGTACAAACATACCTACACACAAAAACCCTAGAAGAATGTGCCCATGACCATAGGGATTTCAGTTGTGGAAGACAGCAAAGGAAAGAAGGTACAACTTAAGTGTGCAAGTACTGTCAAGTTACTACTATACATATTGTGACAGAAAAAAAAAAAACTCTCAAGCATTTTGGAAAGTAACTGAAAACACTAATTTCATACAGTATATAAAAAGCGAAAGCCCCAAAAAAAAAAAAAAAAAAAGATTTACATAAAATTCGAATAGCTAAAAATAAGCACCGAAAAATACAATTAATAAAACCCGAAAATGTCTTTAAGGCAGAGTTAAAATTCACTAGCCATACGAGAATAAAAGCACAAAACTGGTAAATCTAGTCCATAAACAGAAGCTGTGGCCTAGTTTCATGTCAGCTTTGCACAATATGCATAGTATTTCTAATTAAGCTTGTACTAAAGTAATGTGCCTTAAACTGCTCTGCAGTGAGAGTCTCAACTTTCAACAATGCACTAGCAAATAAAAGTCAAAATGACAGCTAGTACAGCCTAGGAAAAGTACATCTATGCAACACAGCAGACTAGTTAAGTGGTCTTGGCCTTGCTTATGCCCCTGTATTCTGTGTTTTTTTTGTTGTTTTTTTTCAAATGTTACTTGGTGCTGAAAGAGTTAATTATGTAATACGCCATACAATAACATCCAATAAAATATACATGTAAATTGTATAAAGTTTTGTGACCACCATCCTTTTTTGCTTTGTATTCAGATCCATTCACTTGAAGACAACCAAAGAACTTTTCCTAAGAACTCTGTTGTGACACATCTAGGGACACCATACAGAGGTAGGTAAAGCAGTGTTGACTCCCCTCTTGTTCTGGTCAGGGGAGAGTGTTGGTACTGGGAGGGATGTAAGTTGATGGCCTCTAACCAATGAGAAACAAGTAGGCTGACTGGTGGAGGGCCTAAAAATAAATAACTTCTGGATCTGTCGCTCACATGTTGTTTCCACAGTTTTGCATATATAGTACAGTTTAAATATTATTGGCATAAAGACCTTATTTTAAATGTTTACCGTGGCTTGGCACATCTAATTAATGGTGTTTGTACCTTCATGTGTGTTTTTTTAGAGGGGAGATAGTTGATTCTGGATATGGTCCCAGTTGAAGTAATATATCAATACTTGCTTTCTTAGCACAGCACTTTTCATGATGCTTTTTAGAGCTGTGCCTGACTTTGCTGACCAGATTGGATAGGAGCTGAACGGTATATTTGGCCGTCTTTTTAATTCGATAAGTTTCCCATTCCCTGTAAAACCTAGATCCAAATTAACTGATAACAAATGAGTTCATTCCAAAAAAGTCATTTAGAAAGAAAAATAAAATCTGTGCAGCATTTCTGATACTTAATGTTATTTGATACTTTTTAAATGACTATTCAATGACCATAAATGTGTGGTTTTGTGATTTATAACAGGAAATCTTAAAATACATATTTTTCCAGTTTTTCTCATACAGGTAAAGATCCATTTATCATTTAAACATATCGCTCAATATATGCAAAACAAAAAACTGCCCTAACACTGTCAATAGGATGTAGGTGCTTCATGTGCATGGCTGGCACTGATTGGATGTGATGAGTCTGCAAGGTGTATAAACTGTTCTGCAAGAATATGTGACCATGCCTCATTTTAAAGCTGTCAAAAGGTGAAAGTCAAAATAGATTTGTGCAATCATTATCACAACAGATTTATAAAGGTCAAGTTTTTGCAACATTGATCAAGAAGATTGTCAAACACATTTTGACTCTATTGTAAATGCTATTTTGGAGTTAAAAAATAAGAGACTCAGAGTGTCCATGTTAATTCAGAGAATTATTTGGTACCCACTGTTCATTGCATATCTCGTGTTAGTCACCACAATAGCTTGCGCAAATCTCAAAATGTACTGTTTAAACTAAAAAGTAAATATTTAAATGTCAAGCAACAAGCCTGAGTGGAGTTACATTTCTAAGCCTGGGAATTGTGGAGCAATAGAAAAATAAAAAGGGCAGTACTTTTTCTTATTTTGTTATTTAAGATTGGAATGAATTCCCATAAGTGGAATATGAAAGCCAAGCATTTGTGTTTGATTAAAGGTGGAATTACGGTTGATAGAACAAAAATCTGTTAAAAACCCTTGACAATTGGGTCATGAACTTGTTGACTAACCTCGGGCTGATCAGATTCGCGGCAGATTGGAGAGCACTTTCTGTAACTTTATAGTGGAAGACCTCCAAGAATGAGTTTGGCTTGTGTTTTTCATTCCTTTTCTGAGATTTTGTCTCCAAACCAAGGGCATTGCAAAACCATTAATACTGTAAGAACCTTATGAACTGATGCAGTTCCCTTTCAAGAACGAAATGTTATTCCATTTCCGATTGGGATATACCTCTGTGTAGCCCAATTCATCTGAGCGCGTATGTCAAAGCTGCTCGTGGAGCCCCCTCTGCGCCAGACACGAAGCCTGAGTAGGAGCCTGTCACGGTTGTTTTGTGAGACAAGTCACGTTTTTCTACTTCTCTCCCTCTTCCTTTGGGAAAAATATTCACGCTTCTAGTATACATCATACTTTCTTTCTGCACCTTTAGCCATCTGTTCGGGTTACTTCCCACATGGCCTTGTGCACTGCTGGAAGCCTGCAGGTTTTCCCACTCCTTCCCCAGGATCAGTTACCCCCTCTGGGCTAACTTGGTGCTCCTTGCTGCTGCGCTCCTTCAGGATCCTTTACTTTTTCTATTTCTTTTTCTCTCCCTCTTGCTCCAAGCAAGAGAGTAATATGTGTATTACTAACATTAGGAAAGAAAAGTAAATGCATTTCTTTTCCTTCATTCTTTCTAGATTGTTCCAGAGCGGTAGTGGCCTGTCTCCCTGTTTTAGGTTACAAAGCCTGTGCTCACAGACAGCCTCCAGTTTTCCAGACTTGGTGTCTGTCTGTCTCGTGGACTGGCCCCATCACTTGCCCTGTGGCAGCCATACTACAATTTTTGCAGGACCTTTTTTAAATCTCCCTCTCCTCTGAAGGTCAAACTGGCAGCTATTTCAGCTTCCCATATTCAAATGGACACTTCCTGGCAGAACCAGTTTTTGAAGGGAGCTTGGAGGTTGCGTCCTCCTAGGAAGGATCTTGTCACTCGCTGGCGGTTGAAAGTGATGCTTGACGCGCTTACGAAACCACCATTCAAGCCCCTGTATTCAGCAGAGGTGAAATATTTATCTTTGAACACAGGTTTCCTACTCACAATCATCTCTGCAAAGCGAGTATTTGAAGTGCAAGCATTTTCCATTACTAAAGCCTGCCTATTTTTATGGAGACCAGGACTAAAGTCACGCTCCGTACTACCCTGCTTTCTTCTCTAAAAGCATCTCTGCTTATCATGTCAACCAGTCAGTGGAGTTGACGGCTTTTCATCCATCACCTTTCCAATCTGACATGAAGAGGAAGCTCCAGTTATGCCATTAGTGTACTGTGCTGACCGGACTCAGGGTTGGCGTCAAACAGACCAGGTCTTTATCTGCTATGGGCCTGAGTTCCCTAGACAAGACTTGTCCAAACAGCGGCTGTCGAAGTGGATCTGGAGGCACTGTCTGGATTGCCTATGATCTAGCCAACCTGCCCCCACTGGTCAATCCACAAGAGGTCTCGCAACCTCTTGGGCATTATTATCTGTCTCTGACATATGCAATGCTGCAGTATGGGTGACCACACCCCCCCCCCAATACCACCAAGTTCTATAGACTAAGGGCCTCATTCACTAAACAGCGGTAACATGTTTTGCACACAGTAAGCCCCTTTACTACGTGTTTTGTATAGCTGCTGTATTCACTAACCAGTGGCAGGCAACCTAGCGCATGGAAAAAGTACAGCGTCCGAGTCATTTAAATATGATGAATAATGTTAATGTGTGAAAATGCAAATCATGTCACAAAATACTGCGAGGGAGGCATTTGATATGTAAACCATATTCACTTAAGGGTGCTAACTTTACTAGGTACGTCAGTGTTTGTTAAAACTACCACTTACTGAAACCAGGCAGTGTCACAGAACCAGCAGAAGAGCTGCACAGGAGAGCGAGAAGAGTCAGGGAGAGAGTATTTTGGACCAGGCAGATGTTACTAGGGCTGTGTGAGGAGGAGGAGGAGGTAATAACTAGATACAGATTGAGAACAGATCATATTGACCTTATATGTAGGGCCCCGGAAAATTCACGAATGTCACAGAAATCGTATATTTGACTGCCTACCGTGAAAAATGTGCATTTTATTTTCCTTTCAGTATTTTACTAGACAAGCATCTAGACAGCGCGGTACACAAAAACAAGAACATCAAACTTGAAGTTCAGGCTAAACAATTACCGAACAAGCAGGTCACAATCACAGGATTTTTTAAAAAGCGCACAGAAAGTGGAGAAGCACATAATGTCAACACGTTTGAATTAGTATAAGCCTTAGTGCAACGAACATACCGATACAACTGCTGGTCAATGAAATATTACACATTTGTTTAATGGAAAAAATCCCCAATTGTGGAGCCGTGCCTAACAGCAACACACTGAGACAAAAGTCTCTGTATGCAGCACACAAAGAATGTAAAAATGAACGATTCTGTGTCTGTTTGCGTTGTATGCGACAATGACACAGAGTTTAATATTTTGGGACTAAAAGCAGCAAAATAGTCTCTGGGAATTACACAGTCATTGTAGTTAATGTGTCAACATACATTTTAAAGGTTTACAAAACTCGAAAATGTTGCTGAATTTGTCATTCAAGGTTGTTTTTTAAAAATCTGTTTTGTCTGCTTATTTTAATGTTCTGCATCTGTCAAGGATGTTTGCAATGCAGCAGTGTGGGCTACTCCCCATACCTTTACTAGGTTCTACAGACTTATTGTCGTGGATCCTCAAAAGCACCGTAGTTACTTGTTACTGGAGTTCCCTATGGTAACGCAGAAGACAGCCTTTCAGCTTAGCCTTGTAGTATTCCAGTCATCCTGCAATCTTGCCCTTGCGATGGCTTTGGTACACTCACCCATACGGTAATGGTTACATTTCGTACTTGAAAGGTCCAGTTTCTGTGTTTTTTGGCCCAGGCAAGTCTCTTCCTCTTATTCTGCACTCTTAACAATGGTTTCTTTGCAGCAATTCTTCCAGTTAGGCCAGCTTCACGCAATGTCCTCTGAACAGTTGATGTTGAAACATCTGTACTTCTAGTAGCATTTAGCTGAGCTTGTATTTCAGGGGCAGTTAATTGCCGGTTTCGCAGACTTGTGACTCGAATGAACTTGTTCTCTGATTCTGAGGTCACCCTTGGCCTGCCTGACCTTGTTCGGTCCTCATGAGTGCCAGTTTCTTCAAATCGTTTGATGGTCTTGGCCACAGCAGTTACAGACACTTGCAAAGTTCTTGCGATTTGTCTTAAAGATTGACCTTCATTTCTTAAAGTAATTAGTCTTTTTTCTTTGCTTAACTGAGCGTATTTTGCCATTTTCTGCTCCCTTACATTCAGAAATGACAAACTTGTGCCTATGCTACCTATATTTATAGTAATCATGGACCCTCACCTGTTAACAATAATTGGTGACAAAAGGTTAATTAGGTAACATGCTAGTTAACTCGGAGAACATCTAACAAAGACACTTTTATACTTAGGCCAGTGTTCTAACACCGTGTTACACATTTCAGACTTTTAACTGACTTGGGCTTCAGACTGAAATCCCCTTGCTTTGGGTGACCATTTCATTGAAATTGACAAGATTTACATTTTCATTTAAAAATAACATTTTGGAATGCAATTCACTTATGATTATCAGCTTATATAAGTACAAGTATCATATAATGAAATATTAAGTGTTTATAGACAAGTTTATAGACAAGTTTATACAGTTAAAAGCATAGATAATCATGAAAAACCTGGTTTCAAGCAGGTGTACTCAAACTTTTGACTGGTACTGTGTGTATATATATATATATATATATATATATATATATATATATATATATATATATATATATATATATATATATATATATATATATGAAACCTCATTGAATCATGTTTCAATGAGGTTTCAAAAATAATTTCTCTGGTTATAATCACATTTCTCTAAAGCAAAGGATAGCAAATTCAGCACAACAGGATTTTAGTATTTAATGGCCTGATAATGTTCACCTTAAACCTTCAGAATGGGTTATCCTCAGAGCCAAAGTTAAGTAGAGGTAGCTTGGCACCATACATACAGTACAGTGTGCCTTTAAAACAATTAAGGAGGACGAACACACCAAGGTAACTTCTATTGTATAGGGCCTTTTGTTTAAACAGTTCAGATATGCTGGCTGAGCTGCCAAGCATTCGGCCCGTCTTGCTTGTTTGGTTGTTAGTAGCTTATTGATTCCAGAATCTCATCAAGCGGCTTCTTTAAGGATCCCAGGGTGTCAGCTTCAACAGCATTAGTGGGGAGTTGCTTCCAGACCCTCACAATTCTCTGTGTAAAAAAAGTGCCTCCTATTTTCTGTTCTGAATGCCCCTTTATGCAATCTCCATTTGTGACCCCTGGTCCTTGTTTCTTTTCAGGTCAAAAAAGTCCCCTGGGTCGACATTGTCAATACCTTTTAGAATTTTGAATACTTGAATCAGATCACCGCGTAGTCTTCTTTGTTCAAGACTGAATAGATTCAATTCTTTTAGGCTGTCTGCATACGACATGCCTTTTAAACCCGGGATAATTCTGGTTGCTCTTCTTTGCACTCTCTCTAGAGCAGCAATATCCTTTTTGTAACGAGGTGACCAGAACTGAACACAATATTCTAGGTGAGGTCTTACTAATGCATTGTAAAGTTTTAACATTACTTCCCTTGATTTAAATTCAACACTTTTCACAATATATCCAAGCATCTTGTTGGCCTTTTTTTATAGCTTTTCACACTGTCTAGATGAAGACATTTCTGAGTCAACATAAACTCCTAGGTTTTATCTTTTTCATAGATTCCTTCTTCAATTTCAGTATCTCCCATATGAGTCTGTAGTTACCTGGTTTGGTTTTCTTTTCCTTTTTGTGGATCGGTATTACGTTTGCAATTCTCCAGTCTGTCGGTACAACCCCTGTGTCAAGAGACTGCTGCATGATCTTGGTTAGCGGTTTGTAAATAACTTTTCATTTCTTTGAGTACTATTGGGAAGATCTCATCCGGCCCAGGGGATTTATTTATTTTAAGAGCTCCTAGTCCCTTTAACACTTCTGCCTCTGTTATGCTAAAGTTATTTAAAACTGGATAGGAACAGGTCAACATGTGGGGCATGTTGTCCGTATCCTCCTTTGTAAGAAATATGTAAGGATCACAAACCTACACTGCTTAATCCAGATAATAAACAGTTGGAGAAGTGAAAGCTGGGCTGTCTGCCCTGGTTTTAATTATCAAGCTAAGCAAAGGGGTCTTATGGGACATTGCAGTGAGGTAAAGACATTCTTCAAGAATGCAGTCATTTTGTATATTTTCCTCCAAAATGGCACAAAAGCATATAGTCTATTTTAATTTATATTATATTATTTTAACACTGTAGTAATACTGCCTTTGAAAAATCCAACTTCCAAGGTCAGTTCTCAGAGAGAAGACGGGGAACCTCATGTTTACATTAAACTAACGATATATGGATTTGGTTTATAGGAATGTTATAAAGTATATTTTATAATTTGGTCTGTGTTCATGTTTCTGTGAAGCCTAGTCACTCATAACTCATAGGATCTCTTCACATTCACAGGTGGAAAACACCACAGCGATGGCTTGCCAGAACCAACAGAATTTGAATACCTGAGAAAAGTGATGTTCGAGTACATGATGGGACGAGAGACAAAGGTAGGACAACTTCAAAATGGTCTGGTACACTCTAGCTCTTAATTGTGTATATGAACAATTTCATTCTGGATTTTGTGCTGCACATAGCAGCAATATGGCCCTTGTTAAATTAGTAAATTGTCTGTTGATAAGATCTGAATCGGGCTTTCCCTCAGTTTTAGTTCTCCTAGATCGAAGTGCTGATTTTGATACTGTGGACCACTCAATTTTATTGAATCGTCTTGAAAGCTCAGTGGGATTGTCGAGGTGTCCTATCTTGGTTCAGGTCTTAACTTTCTGATTACGCTTCAGTTCATCTCTGCTGGGGAGGTGAAATCGGCATTATCTGAAGTTGACTACAATGTTCGGCAGGGCTCTATTTTAGTTCCTTTGTTGTTTTTGTTACATATGTTACCTTTAGGGGACATTATCGGCAGACATGGAGTAAACCTCCATTGTTCCACTGATGATACTCTGCTATATTTGTCTTTAAATCCAGGAAATACTTCTGGGGTATCATTAGCTGCTTGCCTTGCAGATATCAAGTATTGGATGTCTCAGTGTTTTGTAATGTTGAATACTGATAAAACAGAGGTTATGCTAGTGGGCTTTCAGAACCAACTAAACAAATGTTGATTTACTTGAGTTGGACTAAAACAATAAATGAGAAATTTGGGGGTCATCTGTGACCCGGATCAACCATTCGAGACTCATGTTAGGAAAGTTACTGAAGTATCCTTTCATCATTTGAGAAATATACGTAAACTTGGACCTATTTCTGTGCCTGATGCTGAAAGACTAATGCATGCCTTTGTTTAATCTAGAATTGATTATTGTAATGCACTTTTCTCTGGTTTTGCAAAATATGTGGTGTCTCGCTTACAGCTCTTTCAGAACACTGCCGCTAGAATACCACTAAAATCTGAAAAATATGACATAATGCCCCTATTTTGACGTGTGAATACGAGTATTGAGATCATATGCCAGACGACGGTGTCTAGTATTCTTTTTGTATTTACTAATCAATAATGCAATTTGCCATATCTGGATTTCCACATAAGTCTCCCAATTTTCTGTTGACTCTGGTTTGTCATAAATTAGACAGACCACTTTGTTTACAACCCCTCAAAGGTTTCAGCTTTAGAGACCTCCCTTTATGTACATTGTGAACAAAAAAGGTTGCAATCAGAGGGGGTTATATAGGTGGTACTCCTATTATATATCATACAGCAACCAGAAATTCATGTATTATCTTTTATTCTGAAAATATGTGTTGGCCTCAATCAAATATTGCCAGGTCCCAAAAAAGAAAGGTGTGGGACACTACACCTTTGAAATTAAACACCAGTTCAAGAGTAGTGCTTAAGTCACAAACTAAAGGATACACATTTTTATGACTTTGACATCTTGCATTGAGTATAGGTGCGCAGAGTCATAAAGCATGCAGTAATATCTCCTACAAGAAAGGGTTGAATCTTTATTTTCCTGTTGGTGTGGATTTGATAGTGGTTTTGAAATTTTGATATTTAGGAGCTTATTTGGAGTACAGGACTCAAGTAAGTCATTTATATAAACAAGACTGATCTGCATGCGCTAGGGGGGAAATAGATTGATATTAAATGGGCTTTTAATATCCATATTATCATTGCTACACGGAAGATCTGTAAAATGTTGGATTTAAAGAAGTTGACTGAGGTGTTGGCTGAGTGCTGATGATATGAGAAGATTCTCTTATTCTGTGTCAACTGTACATATATGAACAAATACACTAATTTCCAGTAGAAGTGCTTTATTACTCCAATCCTTACAAGTTAATTGGCAACAATTTATAGTTTGAATTAATAGACAATACTCTATAGTTATTCCATGAATGAGGATGACCGAAGCGGACTAGAGGGTTATTTTATTGCCATCCTTGTGAGTGAAATAAATACAGCACTCCAAGAACGTTCAAGAAGTATTCTGTTTATATAACAGGTACAATGTATGGAAAAGAAAGTATGTTTAAACCTAACAGCTTAATCTGGAGAATTACTTTTCTTAGCCCAAACTAAGAAACTGCTTAGCAGCACAGGGTAATTTGGAACAGTGCAATTTTTCAGGTCATTGTATCATTAGATTTGGAACAGTGCAATTTTTCAGGTCATTTTATCATTAGATTTGAATAAATTCAAAATAGATTCCAAATTAAGATCTGGTAATAAAAATGTAAAAGAATATTCACTCTGTACAAAACATTTTTCAGCACTAGAACGCTCTGTATTTCAGTCTGTTCCTCATCTCTGTGTATTTACAAAAACAAAACAAAAATCAATAACCCACAAGTTTTGCAATACAGTGCTCCCTCGCTATAACACGGGTTTCGGGTGACACAATATGAGCGTTCTAACCAAGAGTAAACGAGGGAGGGGTGGAGAGGTGCCCATGGGACACATATCACACATCGGATTAAAATACAAAATAAAATAACTCCATCTCCTATAATGCACAGGTAGTGAAGTAAAAAGGTTACATTCCCACTCATGGATCATTTTAATTAGCAGTTTTTTTAAACTATAAATAGCCTGGCTAAACAGCGGTCGGGAGTTCAGTTCGAAGCAACAGACAAACAAACCAAGTGTGAGAAGGGGAGAGGGGAAGAGAGAATGGGCTGCTGGAGCGGGGTGAAGCTGAAGCTGAACGTCTCGTCTCCCGGAGAACGCCGCATCTCCTCTCACAGCAAAAAAGTAAATCCATTAGGAAAGTGCAGCTTTTCTCAGTTCAGATACTGAAAAAGTGAGAAACAGAAAAGGAAGTTAGACTGAGAAGTTGTTTACAGTTTGAACACCGGTACTGTATTTACTGTAGAAATATTGCATGAATCACTAGTATAGGGAATTGTGGGACATGCTGTAGGAGCGTTATATCCAAGAGCCTTCTAGCGAGGGAGCACTGTGCTCCTCATAAGAGACGTGACAATTTAAAGAAAAGCTGTTTCCTATGGCTAGACTGCATAGATTCCATTTAAAAGGGATTCAAGATAATGAAAAACTAACAGACTGAAAATAAGATATTTAAACCGAGAGCTTTCTTTAACCTAGTATGGCACTAGATATTCCTTTTTTTTCAAGTTTGTAGAACTTGCAAGATTTACTGCACTAAATCACTTCAAAGACCACATTGCCCCTTCCCCCAACGCATTGTAACTTTTACTCACAGTAAAAAGCTACGAATCCTTAGACATTGCAGGAATGTATTGGTGTTGAAGTCACAGAAGATTATTGTTGTATATCGACGGTTTGTAAAGGTAATGGCAGTTGCTTTTTTGTGTTTTGAAGCTATAGTGTAGTTATAACTGTTCATGGTTACAAACTTACACTAGTCCACCAGCCAATCCTGGGTTCCAGGACTGCCCTCGGGTGTGTATTGTAAATGAAAACCTATAGACCGACTTTGAAAATGGAGACTAATGGGGAACAAGTGTCAGACTGGTTCCCACAAGTGAAGCTTTCTGACAAAGAAAGCCATCTTCCACCGTCATTTTTGTTTGTGGTATTCTGTACGTATTCTGTATACACTTGCACACGTAGGAGGATTTTTTTCTTTTCTTAGGGATGTATTTTATTGTGTGTTTGTTGCCAGAGGTACTCTTGAGCTTTAAAAATGAGTTACAGTGCATTTCTTATGCCTTTCATCATGTCTCTGTTAAAACGCAAGGAGTTGGGCTGTCTGCCTCCATGTGAAATCCTTCCCTCTGTTTCTCCTCCTGAGTATTGCTTTGGCTGCTAAAATAGCCAAGCTGTTTAACCAGGAAGTGAAGAGAAGTCGCTCTCCTCTCCTCGGCACCAGCACACCACAATGTAACAGGGAAGTCAATTAGTGTGTTATAAATATAAAATGGCTGTAAAGGGAGCAGTAAATAGCTTAAAAATTGAAAACTGCCTGACCTGGCAGCTAGTGTGACATCCTGTACAATGTTGCATCTTTAAGCAATGTACACATTTTCACATTGATTTAGTAGGTCAGGTAGTGAAACCACAATTTACAGTTGACACAGGCAGGCTCCAGCAGTGTACCCCAGTTTGTATCTGAATGGCTACTACTCCTATTTTATAAGGTGTTTTGGTGTGGACTGCTGTACAGATTTTTTTTTTTTTTTTTTTTTTTTTTTTAAACTTTCATATCTTCTGCTTTTCCTTTTACAGTATGAGTTATTATTTGTCTCTAACTGAAAGCTTCTGCTCTTGGTTTTTTTAGTATTTTTGTGTCATGTTTTTACCGGTGTAGATTTATTCATTTGGCTTTGTCATCGGCTACAATAGTTTTATTGCCTGTTGAACACATAGTATCCCAGTTCTCTTAACTAACTCTTCACTGGAAATATATTGTGCAACAAACTTAAACCCGAGTGGCCATTACTTTGTAACTCTGTGTTTCGCTTTCCTTTTAGACCATGGCGAAGGTCATCACTACAGTACTCAAGTTCCCGGCAGACCAGGCTCAGAAGATCCTAGAAAAGGAAGAATCTCGACCGCTGGTGAGTGCAAACAAGCATTAGCGCCGGCTTTAACCGCTTGTTGAGGCACTTCTCACACCTGGTATAATGATGCAGACAACATTTGATCTAAGATCTTTTTTCATCTTCCTATTCCTCCATGCTATTTCCTTTGACATATCATACCTCTGGATCAGCAGTATTTATTAAAAAAAACAACCTTTATGATTTTAAGTCTGCAGCTAGAACAGCTTTATATCATTCTTTAGACAGAGCCCTAACAATATTATCGTCAAACTGTGGCCCATTTTCCACATAAGTCTTTAAAGACTGCTGGCTGTGCCATTATCCTTTCCATTAGTTATTGCTTTGTCAGTGGCAGCTAGTGATTACACAACATTTTCTTGCACAAAGTATTCTGCTTGATCATGTGTTTTTTACTTCCCCATGTTGTACTTAAAGGAACACTATTGACACAAGCTTGCATGTGATCTATTGCACTACACAAACTTTTGTCTGCACAAAATCTATTCTCTTTAGACTTTTGATGAAGACAATATATTCGAAAAAAAGGTCACTTGGCCACTTTGTGTTGCTGCTGTAGAAAAATTCAGCTTGACTGAATTATTGCAATCTCTTTTCATAAAATACCACCTGAATGCATGAGATGAATCGTGATTGGTAGTAAAGCCTTCATCTGCATGTAATGTTTTTTTTTTCCACTAAGGGACAGAGTAACTACTATGTAAAACAAATATCCCCTTTTATTAAAATGAAATAAAGTACTACGAAACATTGTGCTATCCATATAATACTGCATTCATGCTAAATGTAAAAAAAGGAATGGTTAAATTAATTTGCAGAATGAGATATTGATTAATTGATTACTTGTTCCTTATACTGTATTACTGTTCTTATTTGAGCAGATCAGTTTTAAATCATAAATCTAAACCAGACCCTTCACCCTTGAGTATTTTTCTATTACTTCCCTTGGCCTGTTATTGAAATGTCCTTGCATGGTAAATTCTTCCTGGTGTCACATCCTTTTCCGTGACAGACTGGCACCTGTCCATACTGCAGTATGCAACATCTTGGCCATTTTAATCAAACTTCCTCTGTTGCAAAACTTTTTTCATAGAATGCCACACGAAAGGATACTGCAGCTGATTGAGAGTAGCTTAGGAAAAGGGCAGCATAATGTTTTTCAGTTCTGCATTCCCATTACTGTTTTTATCTGTAACCAAAGCAAAATTAAACACTAATGTGGAGCTGGCACATGCATTGAATCGATACAGTGGTGACCCATATGATTTACAAAAACGCCTTTATAAGCTAATTTTGAAAATATGAACTGTATGGGTTTATTTGCGTTCCTTTTGTAAAATAACTTTTTTATGTCAAGTTGTAGCAGTAAAACATAGTAGGACACAGTGTCTATAAATGCAGCCATGTCATCAAGCTCAACACACAAGGTTATGTAATGTGAATATGGCTCCATGTTAAGTAACTACAAATGTAACTGCTGTCTGTATTCATGCATCTATGATTACAGGTCATTTTAGAATTCTCCTTTTTTTCTACACCTGGATGCATTTTGCAGCTTAAAATTAATACTTACAGCTCTGAAATGATCACTAAAAATCACAAGGCATGGTTACTATGTAAGACATGCTTTGATAAAAGTAAGCCTGCTATAAATTGATATTATTAGGTACCAAAAGTCGGCTGTAAAATGAATGCTGTTGGGATTAGAAAAGATTGCCTGTTATACAACCTGCAAATAGGTGGAGATCTCAAGTCATGCTACACTAGAGCTTGTTCAGAACCCTATATTTTTAATTTTCTTAATGGTATTTGTGTCCTGACTAACGTGTAATCTCTTCTCTAACTCTGTATAACCACGTCTGCTTTCTACTAACAAAATCTGCACACAATAACCCAAGTCATAAACTGGTCTTTTCTGGCTTTGTAGTTTGCCTCCCTTCACAGTGGTGTCTTCTGAATAGAGTGAGGTCAGGCAGTGCATGGTTAGCAAGGCGGTGAGTTGAACATTAACCTCTTTACTGTGAATCTGCATGAAACTAATGATTTTAAAGCTTGGATCCTTTTTACTCTTTCCGCAACATACAGGGTGGTTAGAAAGTTGCTTTGTCTCTTTGCATCGCTGCTATGAAGAAATAATTTCAAATCATCCATCAGTAAGTGTTGTTTCCCCTCGTGTAAATGGAATGTATTTCCTCTTTTGGTTTCCACTCCCCCTGATGAACATTGCTGATTTTGGCTTGTTATTGCAGTAACACCAGGGGTTCCCAGTTTCTTGGCCAGCAGCACCCCATGACATTAGGTATCCTGACAGAGGACCCACACGCAATCAAGCCATGAATTTTGTTCTTGCTTATAATCATCCCTTTTTTTATTTTTTATAATGGTGCATTTTATTATCCATAGGCATTAGAAAAAAATATTGTAAATGTAGAGCTGTTGTCAGGGTAGTGTTACATTCGAAATAACCGAACGTTCATACATATAAATTGATCAGGTTCATTTGAAAGGGAAAATTTCTAAGTGAGCTGTGGCTCACCAATACCACGTTTCCATGAACCACAGAACTCGGGAACGTGGTCAAGCTGCCCAGCCCACCCCTCTGTTTCCATGTGTTTAAATTACTCGAATTGGCTCCCAATTCGGGCGGGAGCCCAAATTCTCTAGTCCGAATTCACTCCTCGGGCTGGCCTGAATTCTGAATTCTGAATTCGGGCTGGGAGGAAATTACATCACTAACTGTCAATCAAAAATGTTTTGTTTCATTCATGGACTTTGCGATACCTGCACGGTGGGTGTCTTTGTTTTTGTCGATACGTTGTAGATATTACTAACAACCATTTGTAAACCATTTTGGCTGTTACTTAATTAAACCCTTGTAAAAAAAAAAAAAAAAAACACAAAAAATGCTAAAAAAAGGACAGTCCTATAGTAGCAGGCGTAGTTTACATTGCCTCTGGATTTCTGATCACACAGATCAGTTCCAGATTTTTTAAATCCTTTTGATGGAAATGTCCGGTCTACTTAATATTTTCAAGCAAATTGGCTTCATTACTGCCATTCGCATATCCACTTTGACATCTGACACATTATTTCCCTTGTCCAGCTCTTCTTTCCCTGTTCTGCATACCAGTCTGCCAGAGGTATATACTAGGGATATGCTTTTGGTACATTTTTATGAACGTCTAAATGCTATGCAGATGCCAGCGTTTTAAACCATATCTACAAACACACACACACACACACTCTTTATATTACATTATGATGCATACTGACAGCCCTGGTTAGTATTTTCTAAGCACAGAAGCCCTAAATAAGCAAATAACATTTTAACATCGCAAAGACTTAACTACAAAGTAAAAAGAAACACGTAGACACCAAAGTATATATTCAAATTAAGGCTGTCACTCAATTCAAATTTTTGATCGTTAATTTATGGGCATTAGTTGATTTAACCGGTAGATTAATTCATGCACATTATTAATAAAGGTAGCAACATTATAGCGGCTGTCCTGCATAGTAATACTAAAAAAATCAATATAATCTAAAAAAAAAAAAATTATAAAATAAGTCCAATGGAAATTTGGTATTTTTAAAAGCATTTGTATTATTATTTTTATCTTAGTAAATGTCTCTCTTTGTATTTGTACTGCACTATTGAGGCGTACCTGTGCTGGCACTTCGGGCACAAAGTGAATAAACTAAACTAATTTTTTTTTTTACATTATATTATATTCAAAGAACAAAACAAAACTAATAATAATATTAATACTAATAATAATAAAAAAAATACAGCTTACGTATGTTACAGAATCTATCAAATGCACAGATTCTAATACATGCCACAAACGGGAAATCTATTATTGATCTAGTATTTAAAATTACTATTATTGTTTGGGTTTTTTTTAAATATCCCCTGCTGTTAACAAATTACATACCGTAAAACACAAAATAATTGCTCGGTCTCAAATAATCGCCGGGTCTGCAATACGCACCGGGTCTGCTGGCAAACATTGTAAATAAACTCCAGAGGCGTTTTAATTGAAGTTTTACGGTGGAAAGCATGGAAACGCCTCCTTTTCCACCAATTCCAGTTCTGGAAGAATACAAGCCAATTCGAGCCTTTTCGAGTTGGCTGTCCATGGAAACGAGTTACAAGGGTCCCCAAAAGCCAGATTGGGAACCACTTTAATATCACATTTGCGGTCTTCAAGCTACAGTGCCCTCTATGAATCATGGACCCAAAAAATCTTGTTGCTCATCCTTTGGAGCTTCTGGAAGTTCATTACTAACCTGAAAGATCTCCTCAACTTCATACTGGATCAGCATACATACTCAAATTCAATTGAAATGTTAATTTTAAACTGTTTAGTTAAAAATGGCTAGTGTTTGTACAGTGTTGACGTGTGTGTACAGTTTGTATGAACAGATTTATATTACTCTGCATGAGCCATGCTATTTAACTAGGCATCTTTCCAGCACAAGAGATCAAAGCTATGGCTGATAATGTATGTTTTACCAAGGTTAGACTATCGGTGGCGTTCTGCTTCTTCTCACACATTTTACATACATATACTGCATGGCAGCAGTTTAGGGTGTTAGTTTTCATCTTGAAGCACTGTGAAGGGGCGGAGGGAGTGTAACTACCCTGTCTGATTATTGCCTGTCTGGTATTTTAAATGCCTTTTTTTTTTTTTTTTTGCCTATGCTTTGGGTCATTGTCGAGTTGGATAAATAACAAAAATGTTTATTTCTTGCAGAATAATTAAACACACATTTTATTATTTTATATTACATTTATTATTGTAATCTTGAGGTTTTCCAGAAACACATTTTCTTTCATAACTTTTGGCACTGTTTCTTCAAGGTGCAATTTAATATTTGTTCCTGATATTACGAGGGGAGAAATAGCGTTTAAGCTGAAGTTCAGTTGCTGGTTTGAAGGTTTTGATCTCCTGTAGTGTGAAGACTTTTTGTTATCTGAGCCTTTGCTCCTGAGTTCCAAACCCTTTCATGTAGTTTGCTACAGTTTGATATCCATGGAAATGGTATTACATTTACATATAAAAAGAAAAAAAAAATGCAGAAATAACAGGGGTTCTCCAAAAAAAAACAAAAAAAAAGAAACATTTTATTTTCCGTTGTTGTCTACTGGGGAAAATCACCAACATTCATACCTTTTTGTTCATCCCATGAAAAACACATTCAAATCCAAAGTTGAATGAAATGTTGTTGTTTTTTTTAATGGAATAGCTACAGTGGTGAAGATGTGGGAGGTGGATGGATGCAAGAATAAAAGATAAAGATAAGTCTGGAAACGTTTAAATCAAATTCCATTTCTGAGCCAATACGTTACCAGGAAATTGAAGTATTTCACTTGGATGTCCTGTTTCCTTTTCGTCAGAGAGTCTACAAATAGCAGATTTTGTATAAAGTTACTATTACCTTACTGAGGGAGTAGTATCTTGCCAGAAAAAAAGCACAAGGTATGGAGTGTATCATGTTATGGTGATATTAAATCTGTCGGTCCTTATGTCACTTACAAATAACTGCTTATCCAAATATCATGAAACTTGAAAATGACTCTATGAATCTATGAGTCTAATGAATCTATGGGCATATACAGCAATCTGTCCAACTTATTTTTTCATTTGACTGATACCTCTCATTTTGTATGTAGTAATGATAGTTAAACTAGGCAACTAGCAATACCAGATCACTACCATGCATGTAAAGGTGTCGGACTGCTTCACAGTTTCAGTTTGAAAACAATGCTGTTATGAGGCAATGGGCCTCGAATACTGTTGGGTAAGTCTTTAAACATTTTTGTTGTCATATTAATTTTAAAATGTGTACCATTCAACTGGTACCTCAGACTTGGATTGTACTGCCAAATGTGTTTTTTGTTTTTTCATTGTGAAATGAATAGGTTTTAATTTGTCATTCTTTTGGTGTCCTGTCAGATGTTTACTGCATGCATTGCGTTCCTTTCTCCATTATGCATCTGTGTTTGATCAGCCGTTTGTTTTTGTGTTTGGTGAAATACAAAAGAATGTACTAAGCTTCACTTTATTCTTGTTTTAGACTTGGCTACGATGAGCATCCTGAAGACCATTGGAAAATGTGATAATCACAGCATTCTGCCAGATACAGTGGTGGCCAAAACCAGCTATAACAATGTTCACATATGGTGCGGTACATTTAAAGAAAGTTTTTCTTCTTGATTATTCTTTTGGAAAAGGGTAATGGGAACTAGATTGGTTTGACATACCATAAAATCTTCACTTTTTAATTGAAGCATGGGATTTGTAGCCGAGTACAAAAAGATCAGGGCCCGTCTTATCCACTATTGGCAAATTGCAGACAAATTGCCCCCCTACATAGTAAATGTACTGTAACTACATGGGAAATTTGCTCACAGTGGAAAACTGGGGCCAGGGATTCTGTATAATGAATTGGTCTGTAATTGGAGAAAAAAAAAAGTCTAGTTCCCATCAGCATTACAGGTTTATTGTATACATTTTAATTCACACAGTTTAAATGAAATCAATTTCTTCCTTTTGTTTCTGTTTAGGTTTAGTATGGTTTGATGGATTGTGCAATAATTGTAATCTTTTATTCCCTTTTTCTTTCCTGTTATATCATGCTGCTTTTATTTGACCTGTGTCTGTAGAGTTTGTTTGTTCATTGTACTGTGCTCCAATCGGTTTCCAATGCTTCTGCTGAAAATGACACTGGATTCCAGTACCTCGTTTGTTTACTAAAGCTTTTGTACTTTATATTTTTTGGGGGAGAAAAAAACTACTGTAAATTGTAAATAAATGGTTAATATCTATACCATAGGGCATATTGTAACTGTTGCAATGTTAATACATTTGGTGAACAGTTAATAAAATTTTATTTACAATATTTTTTGTGTTAATTTAAGCCAACCCCATTAATTTGGTTTTCTACAGTTTATCCATGGAAATTATATTTCATTTACATTAATAAAGCTTTTAAAAAAGCATTTTATTTTAAATTGTTGTCTACCGGGGCACCAATTTTCATACATTTATATTTATCTCATGAAAAACACATTGAAATCCAAAGTTGAACAAAATGGTGAAGATGGGGAAGTGGGATGGCTGTAAGAATAAATGGTTTAAAGATCTGGAAACGTTTAAATAAAATATAATTTGAGCAAATGCGTTACCAGCCAATGGAAGTATTTCACTTGGCTGCCATATAGTTTCTGAACTGGTGGAGTTAATGCATCTGTACAGGCAATGTGTGAGAGATCCATGGTTAAATAACAACTTCACTGTCAATTCCAGCTATTCTGAAATGATTAAAGGAGATAACATGCCAGTCACTTTTTTATATATAAAATTATGACATTTATTTCATAAGGAGATTTTTTTTTTTTTTTACCGGTTGTCCAACATCAAATTCAAATGCAGAAAATGCACATTTTAAATTGTATTGACTTATTTCAGACCAGGACTGATGATTACAGATCTGCATGCTACCATGGTTTTTGCTATGATGTGCCGAGAGATCTAGCCATTAGGGGGCTGATGTAAGGATATGCAAAATTGGCATTTTGCACATGTAAACTGTGTTTAGCTGGCTTAAAGTGGAACTTTAGCAGCCACTAAAAATGCGGCATATGTAAGAATGGTTTTCACCTGGCGTTCTACACTCGCTATCAAATTAGCACTTTGCCATCATTAATCCATTTAAATGATATTGAAATGTATTCAAATGAGGAAAAGAGCATGGAATTGGGCTGGAATCTGGAATACTAAGCGGGCGCAAACATTCTAATGAGATGTAAGGATTTTGCCTTGCACTTAGGCAATTGCTGACTCTCCAAAAACTGTGGCCCTCCTCTTACACACTGCAAACCATTTTAGAAGCAAGTAATTAAGAGCTGTATAAACCACACACCTTCAGAGACCTGTCATTGGCCTCCGGATGGCTGCTGTGGTACACTTCCTGATGCGGCGACGCTTGGCTCTTGTTGAGGACAGGCAGGAAAACCTTCTGAGGAGAAGGGCAAGACGAAGAAGACCCTGCATATTCAAACCCAGGCTCGCTTTGTGTGGGATGCCAGAGGATGCGGTGGTAAGGCGCAAGTGTGGCCACTAAATAGCCTGATGCACAGGCGGCATTCATTGCGACCCTCATTATCGTGATTGCAGCTCATTATTTGTGCGTGTTGAGTAATTTGCATTGCTCTTAAGCTTACAATGCAAAATAATTGCGTGGCCACTTGGCAATTTGGATTTTGCAGGCGCAATTATTTGCAGTGCGCCTATCCTTACATCAGTCCCTAAATGTTCTTGGTGTGACTTCACAGTTCAGTGTAGTGGGCTATAAAGGGAAAGGGGGGAGTTATCCAGTGCTGATAGGAAGAGAAACACTCTATCAACCACTCAGCTGGAGAGCTATTAGGAGTTTGATTAACCAGTTATTTCATCCAGTTTTGTTTTTGTGTCCAAATAAACAATATGAAGATTGAGTTATTTTGGTTGTATTGCATATTCCACTTATTATTATATAATACTTTTGTTATCGGTTTGGAAAAGAGACATTTAACAAATCACAAGTCACTACTGTTATCTGTTATGTATGTGATATATAATGTGTGTATTTGTTTTTGTTGTTTTTTTTTTTGTACTAAATAAATAAAATAAAACATGCTGGTAAATCAAACTTAAATCTTAATGTTAATTGTTAAAAATCTTATAACAATAAAACAAGATTGACAGCAGCCAAGGTCAGTAGCAGAAATTACATTTGTATAGGAGCAGCATATTCTACATGAATCCTACAATTATATTGCAGCTTAGTACCCCCTAAAGATTCAACACCTGGCTTTCCCTAAAAATGTAACTCTAAAAGAATGAAATTCTTCATACTCCAATGCTAACAGTCATCAACATCATTGTCTACTGAATATCATGAAAGTAACTAAATCTGTGTTAATTAATGTACCCAAAGCACTTTAAAGAAACAGTCAGTCTGCCAAGTCATGAAGCTAAATCATGATTGATAGCAATATTAATTGAGAAGTATAGAAATCCACAAATGACATGCACAGGAAGTGTGTGTAGTGTAGTTTTAAAGACAGACATGTCTGTAAGAAGATCAAACAAAGTGTCCACAATTATAAAAGAGTAGCCCTGAAATTTCAGCTGTCAAACTGCTATCATGGGCATTATTATCTGAATAGCGCCTTATCTTGAATCCCTGGCCACAATTATGAGTAAGAAAACCCATACCTTGACCATGGGGTTCTAATTAGACAAATATTGTAGGGAATTCGGTTTTGCTTCACAATCTGTATATATAATGTACTGTCCTTGCTGTGTTATGCCCATATTGAAAACTTCAGAACATTCATCCACCAATCAAGAAGCTCCATTGCAGAGCACTACTGTAGATGTTCAGATAAAATCTAGCTTGAAGGTAAATAATTCCATAAATTTAAGATTTAAAATGTTAGTAACAATAAAAGCACTGTTTACCAGTTTCTAACTGCAATAAAAAAAAAACCTGGTGGCTTCTTACCTTCTCACCACGGTCACATGCCAGATGGTAATGTCCTCTAATGAGGGTTCTATTGCTTAATTATTATTATTAGTAGTATTATTATTATTAAATTATGACAAATAGAATATTTGCCTTTCAGTAGGATTCCAAATCACTATATCCTATATTGAAGTCACAGTGCAGTTTTCATGTACTGTGAGGCCACAAAGGCCTCCACTGAAAGCTTGGCATATTCAATAAGCAGAAGCACCACTTAAGTTCTTAACTGCCCAAACAATTCATCATATAATAGCTACAATTACAGGGTGAATCTACTGGTATCTGGAGACAGCAGTTCCGCTCTCCAGTGTAATATCCTAAACTCTGTCTCAGAAGACTGTAGTATGTGTCTGATTGTGGAATTCTGGTGACTGGGGTTTTAGTTTCACTTTGACTTGCCATTCAGAGTGCACTGACTTAACTCTGAGAAGCTTCTCTGTTCATCAGTGTTTAAGCTTAACAATATAAAGACATAATAAAGCTTGTTATTCCCTTCAGTGGAAAGGGTTTTGGGCTGTTGACTCTTGGACCTCCGCAGTTTAACTTCATATTCTTAATACTAATATATATATATATATATATATATATATATATATATATATATATATATATATATATATATATATATACACACACACACACACAGTGCCTATAGAAAGTCTACACCCCCTTGAACTTTTTTCACATTTTGTTGTGTCAGTGCCTCAGAGTTTCATGCATTTAAATGAAGATTTTTTTTCTACTCATCTACATACCATACCCCACACTGTTAAGGGGAAAAAAGTTTTATTGAGAAATAAATTATATATTAAAAATACAAAACTGAAAGATCATAATTGGATATGTCTCCACCCCTCTGAGTTAATATTTGGTGGAAGCAACTTTGGCAGCAATTACAGCTGTGAGTCTGTTGGGATAGGTCTCTACCAACTTTGCACACCTAGATTTGGCAATATTTGACTATTCTTCTTTGCAAAACTGTTCAAGCTCTGTCAAGTTCCTTGGGGAGCGTTGATGGACAGCAATCTTCAAGTCATGCCACAAATGTTCGATTGGATTTAGGTCGGGGCTCTGACTGAGCCACTCAAGGACATTTACCTTTTTGTTCCTTAGTCACTCCAGTGTAGCTTTGGCTGTGTGCTTTGGGTCGTTGTCATGCTGAAAGGTGAACTTCCATCCCAGTTTCAGATTTCTTGCAGAGGGCAGCAGGTTTTCCTCAAGGACTTCTCTGTACTTTGCTCCATTCATTTTCCCTTCTATCCTGACAAGTGCCACAGTCCCTGCCGATGAGAAACATCCCCATAACATGATGCTGCTGCCACCACCATGCTTCACGGTTTGCGCCAAACATAACACTTTGCATTTAGGCCACAAAGTTCAATTTTAGTTTTGTCAGACCACAAAACTTTTTGCCACATGGCTACAGAATCAGAGTGTTTTTTTGTTTTTTTTTGCATACTTCAAACGGGATTCAAGGTGGGCTTTCTTGAGTAATGGCTTCCTTCTTGCCACCCTACCATACAGGCCAGATTTGTGGAGTGCTTGGGATATTGTTGTCACATGCACACTTTGACCATTCTTGGCCATAAAAGCCTGTTGCTCTTGCAAAGTTGCCATTGGCCTCTTGGTAGCCTTTCTGATCAGTCTCCTTCTTGCTCGGTCATCCAGTTTGGAGGGACGGCCTGATCTAGGCAGGGTCTTGGTGGTCCCATACACCTTCCACTTCTTAATAATCGTCTTGACCGTGTTCCAAGGGATATTTAAGGCCGTTGATATTTTTTTTATACCCATCCCCTGATCTGTGCCTTTCAACAACTTTGTCCCGGAGTTCTTTTGAAAGCTCCTTGGTGCTCATGGTTGAGTCTTTGCTTTGAAATGCATTACCAAACAGAGGGAACCTACAGGAACTGCTGAATTTATCCTGAAATCATGTGAATCACTACAATTTAACACAGGTGGAGGCCACTTAACTTGGTGTGTGATTTTGAAAGCGATTGGTTACACCTGAGCTAATTTAGGATTGCTATTACAAGGGGGGTGGACACTTATCCAACCAAGCTATTTCAGTTTTTCTTTTTAATTAATTTTCTACAAATTTTTAGAATATTTTTTTTCACTTGGAAGTTGTGGGGTAGGATGTGTAGATAAATGAAAAAAAATATATATATATATATATATATATATATATATATATATATATATATATATATATATATATACAGTACTGTGCAAAAGTTTTAGGCAGGTGTGAAAAAATGCTGTAAAGTAAGAATGCTTTCAAAATAGACATGTTAATAGATTATATTGATCAATTAACTAAATGCAAAGTGAGTGAACAGAAGAAAAATCTAAATCAAATCCATATTTGGTGTGACAACCCTTTGCCTTCAAAACAGCATCAATTCTTCTAGGTACACTTGTACAAAGTCAGGGATTTTGTAGGCATATAGTCAGGTGTATGATTAAACAATTATACCAAACAGGTGCTAATGATCATCAATTCAATATGTAGGTTGAAACACAATCATTAACTGAAACAGAAACAGCTGTGTAGGAGGAATAAAACTGGGTGAGGAACAGTCAAACTCAGCTAACAAGGTGAGGTTGCTGAAGACAGTTACTGTCAAAAGTCATACACCATGGCAAGACTGAGCACAGCAACAAGACACAAGGTAGTTATACTGCATCAGCAAGGTCTCTCCCAGGCAGAAATTTCAAGGCAGACAGGGGTTTCCAGATGTGCTGTCCAAGCTCTTTTGAAGAAGCACAAAGAAACGGGCAACGTTGAGGACCGTAGACACAGTGGTCGGCCAAGGAAACTTACTGCAGCAGATGAAAGACACATCATGCTTACTTCCCTTCACAATCCGAAGATGTCCAGCAGTGCCATCAGCTCAGAACTGGCAGAAAGCAGTGGGACCCTGGTACACCCATCTACTGTCGGAGAAGTCTGGTCAGAAGTGGCCTTCATGGAAGACTTGCGGCCAAAAAGCCATACCTCTGGCGTGGAAACAAGGCCAAGCGACTCAACTCTGCACGAAAACACAGGAACTGGGGTGCAGAAAAATGGCAGCAGGTGCTCTGGACTGATGAGTCAAAATTTGAAATATTTGGCTGTAGCAGAAGGCAGTTTGTTAGCGAAGGGCTGGAGAGCGTACACAAATAAGTGTCTGCAGGCAACAGTGAAGCATGGTGGAGGTTCCTTGCAAGTTTGGGGCTGCAGTTCTGCAAATGGAGTTGGGGATTTGGTCAGAATTAATGGTCTCCTCAATGCTGAGAAGTACAGGCAGATACTTATCCATCATGCAATACCATCAGGGAGGCATCTGATTGGCCCCAAATTTATTCTGCAGCATGACAACGACCCCAAACATACAGCGAAAGTCATTAAGAACTATCTTCAGCGTAAAGAAGAACAAGGAGTCCTGGAAGTGATGGTATGGCCCCACAGAGCCCTGATCTCAACATCATCGAGTCTGTCTGGGATTACATGAAGAGAGAGAAGAAACTGAGGCTGCCTAAATCCACAGAAGAACTGTGGTTAGTTCTCCAAGATGTTTGAGCCAACCTACCTGCCGAGTTCCTTCAAAGACTGTGTGCAAGTGTGCCTAGAAGAATTGATGCTTGATGCTGTTTTGAAGGCAAAGGGTGGTCACACCAAATATGGATTTGATTTAGATTTTTCTTCTGTTCACTCACTTTGCATTTAGTTAATTGATCAATATAATCTATTAACATGTCTATTTTTGAAAGCATTCTTACTTTACAGCATTTTTTCATACCTGCCTAAAACTTTTGCACAGTACTGTATATATATATATATATATATATATATATATATATATATATATATATATATATATGCTATAAGGCAACAAAAGGTGAACATTTTGAAAGGGGGTAGACTTTCTATAGGCACTGTATATTATATATATATATATATATATATATATATATATATATATATATATATATATATATATATATACACAATGTCAGAAGTTTCTGAGTAAATTGCATATATTAAAAAAACAAGAAAACATGGAGCATATCCAAATAACTATTGGCTCTAAGGATTGGGTTGGCAGCTGTACGGTGCTACAGTATATGTTGATTACTGATGAAATAAACAGACAAAAATGTCTAGACATGAGGACATCACAATGTAGTTAACTGTACAGAAAAAAATACATTTCAATGAGGAAAAATATATGTATAATAATTATAAAATAACATACAATCTTTATTGAAAGTGTTACAAGGTTAGAATCGTGTTCTGTAAAGTACAGTATTTAGTAGGACTTATGTAAGTATAACTCATTTACATTTTACATTTCATTTAACTGTCTGTCACCCTACATTGTGAACACAATAACTGCCTTGATTTTGTACCAGTGTTCACCAAACTTGTATGTATTTATTCATTGTAACTTATTTAATTAGTGATTAGACAGCAGAGGCAAAATACAATGTAAATGTGATTATTACAATTATTGTGCCAGGGATCATTAAAGTTATGTTAAAAAACATTTCTCCTTTACATGTTTATGTCATCTTTACATCAGTCACGTACTGTTCCCTTCCCTGGGATCGAACAACCTTAAGTTGGTTACTTGTGTTCTCTCTCCGGCTGCTAGCTTCGGTTGAATTCTGAAAATAAAAATGTAGTTTTATGTTACGAGAATTATACTAAATTAATGGGAATTATTGTGTTATGTGAGAATCTTTTTTTTTTCTTCACAGAAATACGAACGCAGCTGCTGGGCTCAGCTGTCCTGCATTTGACCGGGACACGCGCTTCGGGTTCAGCTGCTTGCAGTTTTTCCCACAGTGTCTCGTTGCCACATTAGTTCTGCTTGCAGAATCAGTGTGAAGACTTGTTAGGGCTCTAGCAGTAGGCTTTCCTCAGTTTTCGGACTGTTGGTTAGCCAGGAGCGTTATAAGTGGGCATCCCTATAATTGCTCCCGTGGTAACTGTAGGTCTTGGGTCTGCGCCCGTTCCCACTAGTACTTTGTACTGCTCACCTGCACTTAGCCGTATCACTGGGCAGCGTCACCAGAACGGAGGTTATCACCACAGATGCATCCAGCCTCGACTGGGGTGCTGTGTGGAATGGCGTGGGAGCACAAGGGGTATGGAAAACCCTATGGCAGGGTCTCCATATAAATATTGCAGTGTTTCTAGCCTTGTAGAATTGTTTACAGGTGCAAGGGAGACATGTGCTTGTCCAGACGGACAACACTACCGTGGTGGCTTATATAAACCACCAGGGCGGCCTCAGGTCCCCCAGTCTCCATCGGGTAGCCCACAAGCTGTGGGCGCACGATCACCTCCTCTCACTGCAAGCAGTACATCTGCAAACTGGGCGACGGACCTCCTTTCAAGGGTAGTCCCCAGTGCCTCAGAATGGAGGCTTCACCCAGAGGTGATGAGCCTCATTTGGCAATGGTTTGGGAGAGCACATGTTGACCTATTTGCTTCCCAGGAATTGACTCATTGTCCCCTCTGGTTCTCCATAACAGGAGCATGGACCTGATGGCAATAGATACCTTGGTGCCCCACTGGCCGAGGCAGCTGCTGTATGCCTTTCCATTACTCACCATGCTTCCGCTGTGCCTGGAAAAGATCAGGCAGGACCGGACCAGGGTGCTATTAGTAGCTCCTTGCTGGCCCAGGAGACTGGATTTCAACCCTGATACTGCTCTTGAGCTTGCCAAAATACAGTGACCTGCTCAGTCAGGCATGGGGGACATTGTGGCATCACGACCCATCAAGCCTGCAGTTTTGGGTCTGGTCCCTGAACGGCAACATTTGAGCCATCTGGGTTTATTCAATAGGGCCATCGACACCTTACAGAATGCCAGAGCGCAGTCCACGCATTCCTAGTATGGGTACAAGTGGGGTGTTTTCCAAACATCGTGCCTGCCTAAGGGTTTTGGCCCCACAACCTGTCCCATGGCAGTTATACTGCAATTTTTACAGGACCGATTTGATGTGGGGAAATCTCCCTCTACATTAAAGGTCTATTTTGGCAGCCATTTCAGCTTGTCAGATTAAAATTGATTCATTTTCCCCAGGAGCTCATATCCTGGCAGGGCAATTTTTAAAGGGAGCTCAGCGGCTTTGGCCGCCTATGAAGGACATCGTCCCTCGTTGGAGGCTTAATGTGGTGCTGGAAGCGCTTATGAAGCCCCTTTTTGAGCCATTGCATTCAGCTGAGCTGAAATATTTATCATTAAAAGTGGCTTTCTTCTTTGCAATCACATCCACTAAGCACGTGGGTGAAATCTAAGCATTTTCGATTGTAAAAGCCTGCTTAATTTTTGCAGAAGCCAGGCCGAAAGTCACACTTCACACCAATCCTGCTTTTTTGCCAAAAAACCATCTCGGCATTCTACATTAACCAGACAGTAGAACTTAAGGCTTTTCATCCGCATCCTTTCCAGAGAGTGTTAGGGGCAGCCTCAGGGTCGAGCCTTACAACATAAACATAGAGATGAGTTGTCCCTCAATTTCTTAGCCCAAGCTACTTGTACTGGGATTCATAATGGTAACGAGAAAGGTAGCCTTAGCTTAGCCCTGTAGCATTCCTGTTGTTCTGCGATATTGCCTTGCGACAGCTTTGGTATTCATACCCATTAGGTAATGGTTACATTTCGCACTTGATAGGGAACATTAGGATATTATCATAACCCTGGTTCCCTGAAATAGAAATGTAACCATTAACCTTTAAGGTTGCTGCGTCCATATTGCAGTAGTCTTGAAGAAATGTTGATGATGATGTTTGTGTCAGCAGTCTTTTATGCCCTTTGGGAGCGGGCTCGAATGTGTCACAGGCACGACATGCAGCTTTGCTATATCTTATTCAGGTTATCACGGTCTTTAGGTTAAATACCCATTAGGTAATTACATTTCTATTTCAGGGAACCAGGGTTATGATAATAACCTAACGTTATATAAACTATAAGGTATTTGACTATAATCTTTCACTTACTGTGTGCTTATTACGAGATTAAGAGGACCCTCTGTATGTGCCTGACTGGTTTTAATATAAAGTAAGGGCAGCAGATACCAGAATATATTATTCTAGTTTATAATATCTTTGCTGCAGGGTATTTCATCAAGACCGCCATTGTCTTTGTAGAAGCTATATCCCAGACATGCAATAATGTTCATGCAGCTATTAACAACAAACTAAAATGCATGCATACCAATGAAATGTGTTGCTGTGGTGCATGTAAAAGGCAAATTTGCTTTTTACCACACACTTTACCATGCTTTTCTCTATGCCATCCCACTTTACTGGTTTGCCATTATACCAATGTTATTTTTATATGGGGCCAAAATTAAATAAAGTTCAGATTATACAAGTAGACAAGTGTTCACATCTATTGTAGTTTTGAGGAGCGTGTGAACTTAGTGACCATGTGTGCAAGTCATGGGCAAAGTGCTTGCAGTGTAGCAGAGGCCTCCTGTGAAAAATATCCATACAGGCCAAAGCCAAGTCACACAACTGTGTCTGCGTCCATTAAAAGAGTGAATCTGTTTATCAAGTACTCATTTTATTTATATATATTGAATACATCCTGATTATGATATGGGGGTGTTTTAGCAGTTCAGGAACTGGAGACATTCATGTGATTGAAGATGGAATGAATTCAGCCAATTATCAGAACATTCTACAAAGTACAAAAATACCATCTGCTCATAGGTTGATTGGCAGACAGTTCATCTTCCAACACGACAACGACCCAAAGCATATGGCTAAGACCACTGTGGAATTCTTGAAGAAGACTGAGAAAAAACTTCTGAAATGGCCTTCGTAAATCACCAGCTCTCAATCTAATAGAAATGCTCTGGACTGATCTGAAAAAAGCTGTGGCCAAGTATTGTGTATCCAGTACCTCTGAGCTAAAGGAAAAATGCAAGACAGAATGGGCCCAGATTTCACCAACAAGATGTAACATACTGGTTAAGAATTATCATAAATGTCTAAAACCCAAAATGAAAGCAAAAGGATGGCACACAAAATACTAAAGTAGGGTTGCCAATACTTTTGACGTGAACAAATATTTAAAATTGCTTAAGTGCTTTTGTTGTTTTATAAAGATTGTTTGTTTGTTAAGCTACCAGAAATTGTGTATGTTGGTCTTTGTCATGTTAATTAGTGGCTAATGTTTGCAAATGCTTGTATATAACAGTGAAGGGTGCCAATGTTTTTGTCTGCAAATGGACATTATTTCTTTAATGTTTCTTTGTATCTGGTATACATGCTACAGAATTCTTTTTTTTTTACTTTAGCTTTGCCCATGCAATATTGCTTGGCTGTGAGATATTGCATCTCTGTTGCTATAAATTGCTTTCCCACTGCTACACTGACCTGTGATGCTTGGCTCCCTACTTGGAGTTGCGTCTGTAGTGTGCAAGCAGAACACATACAGTACAGTGGCAGAAACCAACCTTCAAGCACCTTACGACTCCTGAAGAGAACATTTTAGATGGCTCTGCTGTGTAACAAAACCAGCTGCGTTTCCTATGAGGGGCCGTCTTTATCTTAAAATAAACAGAAACTCAACGAAGAAAAGAGGAAGAAGCTTTTCATCCATGTTCTATTTTTCTGACAAATAACACCAACCAGGCCCAAAACACTGTCCTGTTTTGCTTTTGTAACTGTTCTTTGGAGAGGTTCGTGTGTCCACTGGCAAATGGATGGGGTATTTGTGGTACTGCATGTACAACCACCAATGGTCTGATGCATAGAATTCCCCACATTTGGGTTTAAGGGATTACATCCTTGCAATGTTAAATAATGTCTATATAACTTTGTATGTTACTGTAAAACCTTCCTTCATGGCCACTTCATTGTTGGACTTGAGCTGCATTTTTCGTGACTTTGACTCGGACTCGAGTCACGGACACAAAAAACTCGGACTCTACCTTGTGTGACTCGGACTCGGACGTTCAGAGATATTGACGACAAGTCAATTTTTATTTTCTATTACACAAGTAATATTACAGTTACTAGGAAACTGTGCACAATAAAAAACCCACCCAACAAAACATTATCCTATCACTGGTTAGCCCTGTTGTCTTTGAAGCCAATCATAGTAAGAATAAGAAATTGGAAGCAATTAGGTTGTAGAGTAAACACACCCCAACACAAATCCAAATGCAACCATCGCAGACAAAGTTTTTTTTTCCTCTTTTGCATTAAGTTTTATAAGGAATAAATAATGTCAGCATTGCTCCAACCAAAATGAAAATAATTTATTGTGGATGCAGGAAAAACACATTAACAATACAGTGTGCAGCGTCAACCTAGACATCAGTGTGAACGCCATTTTTTTATTCCATTATGAACCTACACAAAGGGGAAATACAATATGGTTTTGTGTAAGAGAGAAAAGATACAAAATACATTATCTCTAATCAAATGAACTGAAACACAATCTCGTAAATGCATCATTGTATTGCAGACTTAATAAAACTGAAAATGCAATGAAAGTGAAACATAACTCTTCTGTTTTGCAAAACAAATAATAAAAATAATACTATATTTACGATTTAAGAACACGGTATATATATACAGTTTCGGCAATGTCTAAATCAGATTTACCCAAATTGAAGTCAAAGTAGATGTTATATTCAGAGGTGAAAGTAACTTTATTTCTTACTGGTGTAGTGTTATTTTCAGGTACACATTAAAAAGTGGTACTCTGCACACTGCGCTTGCTCGCGCATGCCTAAACAACTTCCACTAAGAAAGCAGGGAAGCACCCATTCATATCTGGTACATTGGGGCTCCCAAGTGGCGCATCTGGTAAAGGCGCTCCACGTGGAGTGCAGGATGTGCACCATAGCCTGGAGTCTAGGCTATTCCACAGCCGACCGTGGACGTGAGTTCCCAGGGGTGCCGCTGGTCGGCGAGTGCCACTCAGGTGGGGAGGGCTTAGGTTGGCCAGGGTGTCCTCGGCTCACCGTGCACCAGCGACTCCTGTAGTCTGGCCGGACGCCTGTGGGCCTGCCTGTAAGCTGCCCAGAGCTGCGTGGTCCTCCAATGCTGTAGCTCTGAGGTGGCTGCCTGGCGTCCGTCTTCGTCTGTCCCACGTCAGCGCGGGGGTGGCAGCGGTGAGCCGGGTTGAAATAAAAAAAGAATTGGGCTTTCCAAATTGAGGAAAAAACAAGAAAAGAAATGTATATATAAAATCAGACAGCTGCCTCCTATATATAATATATATATTATTCAGAAAATGAAATATAAGGGAACATATTTCAAAGCATGCTTATACACTTATATACTTTGAAATATATAAAATTATATATTTACAATATTTTGATTTATATTATAATATTTTTAACATATTGTTACATTACTGCTACACATGCATTCTACCCAGAAGTGATGACAGATTCAACAGTTTTATTCATCCAACCCATAGAGCTGCAGAGCATAACACAGGTCAGGAAATTCAACACAGTGGGCAGAGACAGGGGGGTCACACCAAACAACTCACACACACTATACAGTAAGACATCACACAGGACAGGACAGTGGTACACACAAGGGGAAACAATAACAAGGGTTAACTTCCGAAAAGGAGAACAGAACAGTCCTTCAGAGCTGAAAGAAAGTCCAGTCGCTCGGTCCCAGCATGCCCCGCTTTGGTCATATGCTAATTATGTCCCTGATTCCTTGTACTGTGAGGTAATGTCATTTATAAAGTTGTTTTGTGTTTAGACAATAATGACTTGTGTTTGATAATATAAAGTGTTAAACTTCTTCAGGAAAGGATAAATACAAATTAATAATAAATGAAATCTGCAATAACGAGTGCTTTCCTATATTAGTAAAATATAATGTCTGTTAAGGAATTAAATTTAAACCCAGGATAACATTTTAAGAATTGTTAAATGCACTAAAGAAAAATGGTATGTTACAGAAACAGTGTGGGCTCACCACGACATGCAAAGTATCCTTTTTTTTTTTTTTTAGAATGTATTGCAATATAGTTTGATGAAATCCAAAATATATTTTAGAATTCTGCCATCTATAAAATATATCATGTATTCTTGTAGGAATTGTACTGCAACATATTTTTTATGTTTTCTGAAATATATGAGAATATTGCACAGTACAGCATATATGGAGGAAAGAGATGACACAATATTACCATGTATTGTAAATATATTTTTATTACTTTGACATATACGGCAATATATTATTTTTCTGTATGGGATAAGAGACAATGACAATCACTGTTTCCACAGCAAGTAAGTAGCATGCTCTAGTCTAGTATGATCTGACATTTATTTCACAGCATTCCGGCAGTCATGAATTCATTAGCTTTCAGGGTCAATTTTTCTTGCGGAATGGTTATTACACACACGCAATCAGAATGACTTACTTATAAATAACGTGAGACACCTCAGAATAATACATGAATAAAACTCGGTCTGACTGGGCTGTTAAATGCCGACATGTTAAGGTTTGGGGTTGTTTATAAAACTTTTTTTTTTTTTTTAAATCCATGTAGGTCTATTTACATTGCTGTTGTCCACAAATGTGTGTCAGTCGTTGCAAAAAATAAATACAGCCATGATGTATATAATACATGTTACTGACAAGTGGATCACATGGTTAACGCAAAACAGACCTGCTGGTTAACCTACTTGTGTTCTTTCCAGAGAAACTAATGCTTCCTGTTTACATGAGGCTTCCTCAGCTGACTCCCTCACTACTTGGTCTCATTCTTTATTTCCCAACTGCACTAACCAGCAGGCTCAATAGCAGCACTGTTCCTGCCAGCTACAACTCCTCCTGTTCTAGTAAAACCTGTGGGTAGTTTTCTGGACACGCCTCATCGTTGGAGTTGCTGAGTTGTAAGTTAACCCCGACCAATCAGTGGCCGCTGTCAGACCCACTGCCCGTAGCTTCTTCCAGATGCACATAATAATACCTGGGAGCATTTGCCAGTGCTTGTAGGGGTCAGCGCTGGTGCAAGGTTGCACCAATAATCCAGCATAGGAGGACAAGTGTCTGCAGCAGGGTAAGCGCTCCTGTGTGCAGGAAGCATGGTTGCAGACCGTGCAACTTAGCTCTGCAAAGTGGCATAGTTCAGTGCAAGCACAGTTCCAAAGGCCCAGCGCCTACCCTTTGTTACGTTAACATTTGATGCACAAAACGCAGATGGATGACTCCAGAATTTAAAAAAAAAACAGGTGACTAAATTATTTTCTAATTATTTTTGAACATTGTTAATGTGAACCCTTATATGACTTACCAAAATAAATATGTACTGTAGTGTTTCACAAATCAGCACAACACAAGCTTCACTGAAAATAGTGAAACCACAACCACCATTCCAAAATAGACAAACATGGGTAACAAAAACAAGGGCCACAAACTCACACAACTTCAACTGGGATATCGTAGGAATAACATACAGGAGGCTGTGTGGTCCAGTGGTTAAAGGAAAGGGCTTGTAATCAGGCGGTCCCCGGTTCAAATCCCACCACAGGCACTGGCTCATTGTGTGACCCTGAGCAAGTCACTTAACCTCCTTGTGCTCCGTCATTTGGGTGAGATGTAATTGTAAGTGACTCTGCAGCTGATGCATAGTTCACACACCCTAGTCTCTGTAAGTCGCCTTGGATAAAAGCGTCTGCTAAATAAACAAAAAATATATACTCGGTCCTAAAATAAAATGAAAAATCTGCCCTGGTATGCAGGTCAGAGCTGCTGGTTTGCTTGCTCTGTGCTTATCACCAGCTCACCAGTGATCCTGCCTAGACTGGAACAAGAGCCAATGTATATCACACCATTGCAGAAACCCAACAAATATCCCACACAGATTCTGCATTGGTAGAGAATGGATAACATTTGGGGTGCCACTGCACTTGAGGGAGGGCTCTATACAGCAAGGACCGTTTATGTGTTATCAGGGTATTGGCACAGCAAAAATAAATCAGCCAAAAGCACCATTTCACTTTTAATTTGAAGTTCCCAACAGTCTTAGGTGAAATGTAGAAATAAAAGCCAATACCTGTCATACAATATGAGAAATAAGTCACCAAAATAAGGTAAAAATGTCCTTCTCCTCCTTTTTCTCCCAATGTATTTTTTGCAGACCCCAGGCACATTTATCCACGCATATGTCTATTACAGGACATCTGAATTTAATGACAATTAACTTATTTTGTCAACATGGAAATATACTAGGGAACGCATTTATTTGTACATCTGTATCATTTATAGTAAACAATTTATTGATATTTTTAAATGGACAAGTTGCGCACATTGCACGCAAACAAAAAACAAAGAAACTTTTTTTTGAAGACCCCAGGGAGTTTTATCCACACATATTTATATTAAATATTATTTCTGTTTTAAAATTGAACATTTGCCTGCAAAAAATATCTGTTTTCATCATCATCATCATCATCATCATCAGTAACGCTATTTGTGGTCCCCACTGGACTGTACATTTTTCTGAGAATTAGCTGTGCTGAAGGATAACCTATATATTTGGTAAACGTAAAATATTAGTAAATATTGAAATAAATTAATACATAAATCAATACATGACATTTAATTTTTTTTTTTTTTTTATCAATCTTATTATTTATTTATTTTGTTTTCACTATCATATAAACTCTACCATTTAATACTGTATGGAACAAAAATAAATACTCAACAGTTCTTGTTCAATTGTATATTAGTCAATAATTTTGTACATAAAGGTCGTCATGCTTTCATATATTTTTACTTTATTATTATTATTATTATTATTATTATTATTTATTTCTTAGCAGACGCCCTTATCCAGGGCGACTTACAATTGTAAGCAAATACATTTCAAGTGTTACAGTACAGGTAATACAATAAGAGCAAGATAAATACAATGACAAGTTCAAGCAAGTACAAGTGTGACAAAATACAATTCAATACAGCAGATAAGTGACAGTGATAGTTACATCAAGATATGATTAAATACCAAATACTACAGTTTAAACATATGGCAGGTTACAGTACTCTGAAGTACAGGATTAAATGCAGTAAAGTAGGGGGCAGGTAAGAGTAAGTAAAGCAAATTTAAGGAAGGGTGAAAGTGTCCCAGGGGGAAACAGAGGAGTTCTACAGGTGCTGTCTGAAGAGGTGAGTCTTAAGGAGGTGCGGAATGTGGTCAGGGACTGGGCGGTCCTGACATCTGTAGGTAGGTCATTCCACCACTGCGGAGCGAGGGTGGAGAAGGAGCGGCTCTGGAGGCAGGGGAGCGTGAGAGGAGGTAGAGCCAGTCTTCTAGTGCCGGCGGAGCGGAGAGGTCGAGTGGGGGTGTAGGGAGAGATGAGGGTCTGGAGGTAGCTGGGTGCAGTCTGGTCAAGGCATCTGTAGGCTAGTACAAGAGTCTTGAACTGGATGCGGGCGGTGATCGGTAGCCAGTGGAGTGAGCGGAGTAGTGGAGTTGCGTGGGAGAAGCGAGGCAGAGAGAACACCAGGCGGGCAGCAGAGTTCTGGATGAGCTGGATATACTGTAACGACCCAGACAACTGCTTTGTTGCAGGACTTGTTGTCTGTTCAGTTTGTCTTGTCTGTCTTTTATATGTTACATGTATTGTAAGGGGAATGGGTCACAACATTACTTAGCATGGGAAGGGGGAGGGAGTGAATGTGTGTTGTTGTTTTCGAGGATTGCAGAGCATGGATGTGACTGGTTCATGAGCACGCTGCGGTGGGAAATGACGGAGGTTATATATAATGAGGTGCATGAGCCTGGAGACTGGAGACAGTCCAGTGCTGAACCTAAATGAGAAACTGTGGGTGCGACTGAGTGAGCGTGTGAGCTGTGACTGGAGAGAATATGAAGTGAAAGTGCCAAGACTAAAACGTAGGGTTATTATTTTGGTGCAGTGAATTCCGGCCCCTGACAGGAATTCTCTGTAGTTCCAAATAAAACAAACATTTTTAGAATTCAACACCATCTCCCTGAGAACTACTTCCTAAACATGAAAACGTTACAATATACTAAATGAATTCATCAAGCTTATTATTTCTGATAGTTTGCAAAATCAGATGAAAGCTTTAAATACAAATCGGGATAATACATAATCATTATTTACAAAATATTATTAGTTTCATTACTTGTTAAAAACGTTAACATTACTGCCATACTATTTGCAAATGTTGTGAAATGCAAGTACACTTTGTTGCGTGAAAGCTAGGGCATTTGTATTGGAAGCTGCACTGGAAGCATGTCTTGGGTTTTATTACACAGGGTTTATATTGCAAACTTAAAAATTAAATGTATTTTGTTTATGTGTAAGTAACAAATTTTTAATGTGAAAAAAATAGTTGATATGAATATATATATATATATATATGGATTTATCGCATGATATATATCACATGATAAATCCACAAACTTGTCCTGTACTACTGAGAGAAAGGAGGCTGTGTGGTCCAGTGGTTAAAGAAACCAGGAGGTACCCGGTTCAAATCCCACCTCAGCCACTGACTCATTGTGTGACCCTGAGCAAGTCACTTAACCTCCTTGTGCTCCGTTTTTCGGGTGAGATGCACTTGTAAGTGACTCTGCAGCTGATGCATAGTTCACACACCTAGTCTCTGTAAGTCACCTTGGATAAAGGCGTCTGCTGTGTATATATATATATATATATACTGTATATATACAGCATATATACAGTAGCCTATATATATAAAGGCAGGATTTTCACTCCAACTACATAAATATAAAGGCAGGATTTTCACTCCAACTACATAACGGTTGTGCTACACAAATTCACATCTTAACCCTTTCAACAGACTAGGCTACTATTTACATGTAGCCTACCCTATCCAAACGGCAATACATTGCCTCAATATAGGTTGAATAATTTTGCTATTCCCATAATGTGTATGTGCTATTATCCATTAAGTGAAAAAAGAAGTGATATCTGAAACAAAAACACATTGGAAATGAGAAAAAAACACCAAGTTATCAAAAGTGCCCAGCCATTTAAAGTGGAGCTATCAAAAACTGACAAACTAACTTGGCCTGTGTTTTTCAGGCACAATAAAAGTGGATCGAACTTGCATGAAAAACACAAGCCAAGTTAGTAGAAGCAATTGGGGCAACTTTGACCCCCACCGCTTTTACAGTTGTGCCTATTTGCTTCGTGCTGGGCAAGGTTGCCCCAATGGTTTCTTGAAACGTGCTTGTGTTTTTGATAACTTCACTTTAAATGTCTGGGCATTCTTGTTAACTTGGAGTTTTTTTCACATTACTAATGTGTTTTTGTTTCAGATATTAAAAACATGTGCATTTATTAGATTAAGCAAAATGTTGTTTATCTATTCAGCGCTATCAAATATTTAGTAACATGCTGTCTGGGAGACCAAATTCTCGGTGATTGTTGTATCACGGTAGTTAATCAACTTCTCAATAGTCCACAATGTAATGCCATTCAAAACAAATGTATTCTATTGGAATTTATGTTGATTTACAATAATTACAGTAGTTTAACTGTTACCCAAATACCAACTTTAACTTGGTAAAAATAAACAGATGTGAGGTCATTTTGTAAGGTATTGTTCTACAAGCTGGTTTTACTGCAACACAATATCATATAATAACACTGCATAACATTGACTTTACAGTTTATTATTGCAGCATATTTGTGAGAAGAAAAACGACCCGTATACTTGCACCAGACAGATAACCATAATAGAATCCGTTAACTATTACAGTATATTACAGTGGTGTGTCGACCCTGCTAAACCCGTAGGGGGCGCCTATGTTCACATTATGCCGCAACTTGGATTTGTAATTCTGTAACGTGATGCTAGCTATTCTCAGTGAAATCCCACCTCCCTGCAGGCTGTACACGGTACAGGGATACTAATTGCCAGAAGCAATAGGGCACAGTTTTTATCATCTTCAGGAAGACAGAGAGACGTACAGTGAAACTCTGGACCGCTTCTTTATCCCTTACAAAGTGGTTTAAAGGATCTGCGTAGTATACTTTCAGCAGCACTCTGTTTTTCACTGCTTCTGAAGATTTTTTTTTATTAAGAGTCTCCTTTCATGTGTTTCTTGCGTTAATTCTTTTTGCACTGTTTTTTTTTTTTTTTTTAATTTGTTTTCTTGAATTGTTTTTGTATTAGCTTTGGCCCCGGGGATGAATAATTTTAAGATGGCTGGAATGGTAACCAAAGGCAGAAGAGGCGTGTTAAAAGTGTTTGTGGCTTTATTTTCTGTTTCTTTGGTTTATTCTTACAACATCGACTTGGACCATCCCGTGGTTTATCAGGGACCCAAAGGGACATTCTTTGGATATTCCGTCCTGGAGCACTACCATGACAATACAAGATGGTAAGTTATTTTACAAAGTCGGTAGAGGGACGCAACATCACACTTAAGAAATCATGTTAATTTCAAAAGTTTTACTCAAACTAATGTTCCAATGCGTTACCGTTACCCACAGTCTCCAGGGTTGGCTTTCCGAATCCTTTTGCCCTGATACATAGGCTATAGTACACGGTGCTGATTTACTCTGCTCAACAGATCCTACTGTAATATGTAACTGAACCTATATTTATTAAAATCTGTGTTCATGTGTGAGGACTTTGTTTCAAAACGGTTCAAATAAACAAGAAAGTAAAACTAACACAAGACAGATGGACAGGCTAAACCAATGGCTTAGGATTCGATCATTATAACACATGGGTGTCATATAAAGTAACCACGAATTAGATATCCTTCGTGACTACGATTTATTTTGGTTTTCATTAAAGCTCGAATGTTGAATTAAGTCATGAGATAATCTCGTAATTTTCATTTTCGCCTGAAATTCATATTTTCACTTTATAACGGCATGTCCTGCATTTTATCGTTGTATCGTTTTGAAATAAGTGAGTAGGAAACACACACGCGTCTTTTAAAAGGTCCAGTAACTCTTGAATATGATTCAGATTCAGATTTCACAGACCACGTTTAGCACTAAACCTGGACTACTATAATGACCTTTCGGTTGGTTTCACTTTAGGCAAGGTAAATACAAGATTCGAACTAATCAAGATCTGTGAAACTAGTCTTTTAAATAAAGTGGTTGGAAAACCAGTCAATATAACATAATGTTAGCATTATGGCTTGGTTTACAATATTTAAGCAATATTGTTTTAGGTGCAGTGAAGTATATTATTGAATTAGATGAAGCTGATGGATATATTGTATGAACTTTAATGTTCACTTTTTAATGGGTTTTACAGTGATACACCTACAACTGTGCAAGACTTATCTATAATTACATATCAACAGCATCTATACTTGTAAAGTAATTTCTATCACCGATGAATGATTCAACACTTAATTTACCCGTCAATGATTTTTATATAAACAAATATTTTGTCTGTGTCCTTCGCTTAATTTTTAATTCAAAGATGTGGTTGAAAATTATGTAGATGATACTATATTTTTTGATTAAAGGGCAGCCTTTGTAGGCTATTGTTCTCAATTAAATTAAGTATAGGTTGACTATCCTTCTTGATCACCATTCTGAGAGCCAGCTAGACATATATAGTCATTTTCATTAACAGCTCTTTTTATTCTTCTAAATATAGTAAAATAATGACCTATCATTACCTACCTATCCATAAACGGTATACTTTGAGAATACTGTGGAATCTTGTAAGTTAGTTTGTGATAGTTATGTTGCTCTTTCACAGTTCTCCAGCCTAATACATTTAGCAGATGGCACTGTCCTTGAGTAAAGAAGATTAATTTGAAATGTGTACAGCTATGGCCAAAAGTTTTGCATCACCAAGAATTTAAGGATTGAGACATAAAAAATAAAAAAAATAAAAAAACTACACGAGCATAATTTGGATATTTTATTTAACATAATGTAATGAAAGAAACAAAATCATATCGCAAGTCTACAGAAAGCCATAATAATATTACAGTATTTCACGTTAGATTTTGAAATGTCAAATGTTTAAATTTTCGTCAGTTTTTCGTCAACTATATGGAAAACTACAAAATGTTATATAATTAATATTATTCTGCAAGTTTCATTCGACTTTATGAAGTAAAATTAATTAATTTTATAGGGTGATGCAAAACGTTTGGCCATAGGGGTAGCTTGCTATCTCAGCCCTGTAGGCACAGGTTTAAAGCCCACACCATTGCTCTGGGGGGGCGGCGGCTTGTTTTGCAGTAGAGCGGGGCGTTGCAGAAAAACATGGATATTGGCAGGGCACCAATGCAGTTGAAGCCGCCAGTGTTTAGAAGCTTAAAATACTGGATTTGTGACATTATAAATCCAGACTGCTGTTTAAATAGAGTTACATAACCACTGAGCAAACCAGCGACCCCAAACCATTTGCAACTAATTAGATAAACCAGTAAACTACATTTTTATTGTAGATCTCATTAGCATTGTAGTTTTCTTGCAAATCAGCTTTTCTTTCATTTTCAAGACTTTATTTTCCCCTTCGAATTGGATTAAGCCATTACCTGTCATCACACGTCCTACGCGGCAGGGGTGTAGATCCCAGTTTAAACCACTTAACTTCACAGGGAGTGAAGCTATAGTGTGGTGGCTGGGTTAAACAGTAAACTAACCGATCTACAAGGGAATGTTGGTTATCACCACTTTAATAGAATCATTTTCAATTGATTTTGTGTTTAATTGAAGACTTTTATTGAATTTGCCAGTGTAGTGGGGATCGAGCTATTTGCTGCTGTTGATTCTAATCTAAAAGTCTGATCCGTTTTGCACCTCTGCTTGTCTTCAATGAATCAATTGCAGTATACAGTACTGAACAAACTCGGTACACCTAGTATAGTTCGATTGAAATAAGAATTAATAAAATAACTGCAGCGTTATTTTTACGAAAACAATCCAACCACAAACTGTTACTTTTAGTTACTGGCTTGCACTGTCTAATTTGACGACTTAAATAGCAAAAATTAACAAATGTAGAATTAACTCGGTGAACAAAATCTATAATAAACAACTTACAGTTTCACAAAGAACTCAAGCATTGTAGGTTGTTTTATATGCAAAAACACGCGCTTTGAAAGCTCTGCTGACAAGCTTGTTATCCCGAATAACATGAGCTTTAAAGCCAATTGAACGAGAATTTATTTTGCGCTTCTCACTTAAATTGTGAACTGATACTGTATCCAGCTGCACCTGGTAGTTACAAATGAATGAAGGAACGATCGGTTTCCTGTCAGAGGTCAGTCACGTGAAACAGTGTCAAGAAGATCAGTCACGTGAATCGACAGTGGCGAGTTATCCACTAGTCTTTTTAATAGTTTTTCTGTTAAAAGTAAAGCGTGGTGTCGAATTATATAATCGGAAATTCACTGGACCACACAGGAGGCTGTGTGGTCCAGTGGTTAAAGAAAAGGGCTTGTAACCAGGAGGTCCCCGGTTCAAATCCCACCTCAACCACTAACTCATTGTGTGACCCTGAGCAAGTCACTTAACCTCCTTGTGCTCCGTCTTTCGGGTGAGACGTAATTGTAAGTGACTCTGCAGCTGATGCATAGTTCACACACCCTAGTCTCTGTAAGTCGCCTTGGATAAAGGCGTCTGCTAAATAAACAAAATAATAATAAATAATAATTCTCGTCTGTGATTGGTTAAAACCTCATCATAGGAGCAAAAATAGATTAAACTATTGCCCGAACATCCTTACACCACAGGGCAGTTGTCTCCCGCTGACATGTGATTGGTTCACATCACCGTTAGTCCCACTGCTTTTCAAAGGAATACCCTTCACTTCCAATCTTAAAAACATCAGAAAATGGCTGAATGGAAAAAAAAAACTGTAAACAGCGATTGTGTGACTTATCAGAAAATGAATTACAAAACATACTATAAAAGAAAGAGTCACCAGACACTAAAATGGGGATTAAAAACACTTTCTGAAATTCAAACAAATTCAAGTCGACGATGTAAACAGATATGACGGCCGGGATCTAAATTGTATTATGCGGCAGTCAGCAAGCCAGACGGACAGCTGTGCGCCAAAAAAAAAAAAAAAACTTTGATAACTATGCGGTATGAACTTCAAAAACATTTTGTTATTTATTTATTTAATTGTGCTGTATCAATATATTTAAACAAAATATGTAAAGTCATGTTTACTATCCAACCTTGCCTCACTTATTATTTTGACTGATTCATATATTAAATGTGTGCTGCAGACTCAGCTCATAGTGGAAAATTAAATGCCCCTGTGGCCTTGGGCATTATAGCCCCCTGTCGGTAACAATAGTCTTCAATAGTCTGTCAGGGGGCAATAATTTTCCTCCATAGAACTCCTCTCCAGTCCGTATTTACTATATATAGACCTGTCATAATGCACATTTAGAAACCATATATATATATATATATATATATATATATATATATATATATATATATATATATATATAAGATAGAGATAGAAAACTGAGACCACCAAACTTCTATCACTTGTGAACTGAGCCAGATTCAAACCCAAGTCAGTTAAATTTTTGCAAATTACCTATTTAAGGGCACAGTCAGAAGTGTTTACAATTCATCCAGTTTTATGATTTTCAGTATCTTTAGCCTAGTGCCCCACTACTCCACTAGTCATATTTTATCCAAACAGTTTGGACACTTCTAATTTAATGAAATGCTGTATAGTAGTCAACTTTGTTTTTACACTCAGCGGGTTTTGCAGCACCAGTCCTGTCAGTTACCACACTCGCATGGCGAGGATATGCAGTTCTGAAACCAGTCACGCTGTATGTAAGCATTGTCTTAGCAGGGATTGCAACACATCACAGCGTGAAGAAACCTAGTTATACGAACATAGCGGTCTGTCTAAATAAAGAACTCCATTGTGTTATTTTTCTCCCCTTTTGCAGGGTCATAGTTGGAGCCCCCAAAGCAAACTCCACCTTCAGTGTCTCAGTAAGTTCGCCAGGAGCCATCTTCAAATGCAGAGTGCACAGCAACCCCGAGAAGAGGTGCACAGAGATGGACATGGGCAGAGGTCAGTGCTTAATAGCTACTTACTGCATGAAACTTACTGTACTGCATTTAAGTAGGAGATTCCACACAGCATCATAGGTCTACAAATAGCATTCTTTTTTTTTTTTAATTGAAGCATATATTTTGGACCATACTGATGGAAGTCTCCAGTTTAAGTGTGTGTTTGTTGCTCATAGTGAGTATCAGAGCCTGTCTGACTGTGTGTGCTTGCTCTGGAACATTGATTGTACAGCACAGAGGGTGGCTGTTCCACACGCTAGCCTGTGTGGAGCAAACACGCTGAAATGGGAGACTTCACAGAAATCTTGCAAAACATACATTTAAAAAAGCATTTAGGATTAACAATGAAGGTGTAATTGAGATTGAACATATCATTAATTATTGTACTCACAAGTAGTCCTGAATTTTAATTCTTACTGTACATTGTCGACTTTTGTCACCCTTGGGAAATGTGTTGTTGACCCATTCATTATTTCTAGGTCTTAAACATGCACACAGCCAGGTTTGGGCAAAATATTTAGGTCAATGTATTTTCAATACAAAATATAAAATACTCAGAAAAATGTATCCAAACACAAAATACAAACTACTTTGGGGACACTGTATTTTCAGTACAAACTACAATTGTGTTTTGAAAATACAATTTGAAATTACAAAATACCTTTATCCAGAAAAATATTTTTTGTCAATAAAGGAAATTAAACAGTTAACAATTAACAAGTTTCAAGCTACATTAAGAAAACATGCAGTGGGTCCTTGTTTCCACCAGGGGACCCAATACCTAATAGAGTATAGGTCTACCTTTGGCAGCAATCACGGCTCGGGCCCTGTTACTAACACTGCCCACCGCATTTTGATAGATATCTGGTTGACATTTCAGCAAGAGTTGGAGGTCTGATGCCTAAAGTGGCATTTCAAAACGCCCTATGGTAGTTTGATGGAGTTTAAGTTGTCATTCTGTGCCAGCCACTGCAAAAACATTATTGTCCATGAACCACTGTCTCACACGTGGAGTCCTCTAGTGGAAAAATAGCATCTAGGATCTTGTGGCTTGGAGGACTGTGGCAGTCTGGAGCTCCTCAGGCTGACAAGAGGAAGCTCGACTGAGAGACTGATGTACATAGAATTAGGCACCATTAAATCAGGAGGAAAACAGAAAAAACGATTGGGCACACTAAATAAAAATAAATAAATAAATAAATAAAAGTGTGCTGTGGCTGTTCTCCATCAGGTTCCTTTAATGAATCCTTTTTATGGAAGTTGTTTTGTAATTTCATTATAGAGTTTACATTTATGCTGTGTTAACCAACTACATCACCTTATGAGGGTTTTTCATGGAGAATGAACTTATTTCTCTGGGCCTATGAATCATATGTGCAATCTTGCATCAATTGTAGGCATATTATTACTAAGGTGTAGTATTTATATTGTTTGCAATATTATATATTTTTCTTACTGAAAAGCTAGATTTTCTTGAGATCCCTTTCAACTTCAGCTGCGTATTTTTCTCTCCTTAAATTGAAATACGTACTTGGACAAAGTGGTATAATTTTCTTTTCTACTATTATCTATGTATTTATCTTTTTATATTTCTACCCACCTACTTTGATGGGAATGCAATCAGATTTGTTATTTTTAAATAAGAACACAATTGATTTTAACTCACATTGGCCTTTGTTACTATTAGAATGAGTTGAAAAGTAAAAATTTGGCAAAAGGCACCATCTTTATTTTAAACTTTACGTTAATTCCCTTTGGATGGTCTGTTCTTTCTACATTGTTTTTTTTTAAACGTTGAACAAAAATGATAGATAAAAGCTAATAATAATAAGTATATAACACACTGTATATAACACACATTTTTCTTCCCTGGTGTGCTGACAAGTTAACAGTTTTCTTTGGGCTGCTGGGTGGAATTTCTGACTGGAAGTATTATGTACACAAGAAAGAATTTAGGTGTAAATGTCACTTTTAATCTGATAATAGTATACTTTTTCAGATACAAAACATGAAAAAGTAGGTCAGATTTAGAGAGGTTGAGTTTGAGGTGATGCGAGTGCATCCCGGAGGAGATAGCAGACAGACAGGTAGAGCTACGGGAAGCAGAGAGCTGGCAGTGTACTGTCCGCTCGAGGGTTTTAGAGAGGAAGGGTAAGAGGGAGGAGGTAGGGGTGGGATGATAGGTTTTTGAGGAGGGGGTGATAGAGGCTTGTTTGAAGGAAGAGGGAAAGAGGCCAGAGAGGAGAGAGGTGTTGAGAAGGGAAGAGATGAAGGGGAGTAGAGCAGGAGCAGCAGCTTGAAGTGGGGAGGGGGTCCAGGGCGCACGTGGTGGGTTTGTGGCCCTGGAGGAGAGAGGTCAGTGTGAGAGGGGAGAGAAGGAGGAGAAGGAGGGTGAGTTAGTAGGAGAGACAGAGTGTGTTACGGTTGGAGCATGAGGGGGTGGTTGGGGGTGAGGGAGAGGTGTTAAAGAGTTTACAGATATCAGAGACTTCAGAGGAGAAGAAAGGCAAAGTCGTCAGAGGAGATAGAGGAGGGAGGAAGAGGGGGGAGGGTTGAGGAGGGAGGAGAAGGTAAGAATACGTATTCACGAGCTTCAGCGTGTGACACCTGCTGGCGAATGTTTTAATTTAATTATGAGGCTACAGTAGTTTAACTTGGTCCTGAAACTCATAATGTTTATTTTATTTCAAGAAACACATCTTAAATCACTTTTTTCAAAATACATTTTTTTAGAATTGCACCCCATTCCTGTGCCACAAACAAAACCAAGGGTGTTATTTTCCTTATAGATAGAACATGCCATAGATCTATTGAAGGGTGTGGGGGTCGTCGATTTGTATATTTGTAGACCATGTTAAATAATGATAAAATAGTTTTGGGGTCAGTTTATGCCCCTAATGAATATGGCGCTCTTTTTTATTTTATTTATTTATTTATTTTTTATCAGGGATTGCTGATACTATGTTGGGTTTTTCAGAATAGTCATGTTCATTAGGAGGTGATTTCAACACAATAATCAGCCCCAATTTGGATAAATATATTTCAGAATCTTCAACACTTCATTCATCCCAGGCTCTATGTAAGTTTATAATTTATTTAAATATAGTAGATGTGTGGCACCTGAGAAAGAACAATGTAAGTGATTTTACATTTTTTTCCTGCCAGACACAAGTCTTATTCTCAAATTGATTACATTTTTGTTTTTCCAGGGCTCATTAATTCTGTGTTGAAAACTGACATTCTTCCAATTGAATCGGAGCATTCCCCAGTGCTCTGTAATTGTACTCCCATTAACAAAACCTTGCGTGCCACTAGGTTGCATTTCAATACCTCTCTGTTGCAAAATGCAGAGTTCGTAGCGCAACTTCATTTTAAATGAGTGGAATTTTTGCAATTTAATACTGCCTTCTTTTCATATTTAAACCACATGGAATAAACGTATCTAGAAAGGCAAGTATTGGTGAGAAAGTGCTCAGAAGGCAGACTTTCCTTAAGACAGAGCAAAGGACCTGAGTGTAATAAAGGGTGAATTTAATGCTTTGTCTTTATGGTTTTATGAAAGGACGATTCTGCATTTGTTTCATATTATCCATTCAGCTGACACACCCTGCAGCTTGTGCATTTTTTCCTCTAGATGCTGAAAAGGCTTTAGATTGTCTGGAATGGGACTACCTGTGGTTAGTTTTAGAACAGTTCGGTTTTGGCCATGGTTTTATTAGTATGGTGTAGACTCTGTATAATACCCCAAGGATGTCCGCTGTCACTCTTATTATTTGCTCTGTCTTTGGAGCCCTTGGCACAAGCTATTAGGTAAAGTAGTTATTTCTCCAATTGAAATTAAAGGCTCAAAACACATCATTTCTCTCTATGCCGATGATATCATTTTATATATATCTAACATGTCAGAATCTATCCCCCATGTCTTGACCCTGATTGAAAAATCTCAAAGGATGTCAGGTTACAAAGTCAACTGGACTAAATCGATTTTGATGCCCTTGAGTACTGCAGCTCGGGTACCCCCTATTGTTCCTATGGCGTGATGTTTTACTTATTTAGGCAATTTTATTACTCTTATGCAGGTAAAGGCTGATCCCTTAAGATGGTCCTCTTTGCAATTCTCTTTGCAAGGTAATATAGCAACGATTAAAATGAATGTATTACCATGCATACATTTTTTGTTCTTCATGTTGCCCCAAGCACCCCCTCCCAAAGATATAGATGAAGCCTGTTCTATGATTTTCAAATTTATATTGGGAGGCAGTCGCCCACGAATACACAAAGAGCTTAAATTATCTTAAATTATTGGATGCAGAGCTCCAGAAAAAAGATGGGGGGAGGACGTAATATACTGATACTACAGGGCATTGTGGTGACTGAAGTTCTCCGCTGGTGATGACATAAGAACATAAGAAAGTTTACAAACGAGAGGAGGCCATTCAGCCCATCTTGCTTGTTTGGTTGTTAGTAGCTTATTGATCCCAGAATCTCATCAAGCAGCTTCTTGAAGGATCCCAGGGTGTCAGCTTCAACAACATTACTGGGGAGTTGGTTCCAGACCCTCACAATTCTCTGTGTAAAAAAGTGCCTCCTATTTTCTGTTCTGAATGCCCCTTTATCTAATCTCCATTTGTGACCCCTGGTCCTTGTTTCTTTTTTTCAGGTCAAAAAAGTCCCCTGGGTCGACATTGTCTGTACCTTTTAGGATTTTCAATGTTTGAATCAGATCGCCACGTAGTCTTCTTTGTTCAAGACTGAATAGATTCAATTCTTTTAGCCTGTCTGCATACGACATGCCTTTTAAACCCGGGATAATTCTGGTTGCTTTTCTTTGCACTCTTTCTAGAGCAGCAATATCCTTTTTGTAACAAGGTGACCAGAACTGAACACAATATTCTAGGTGAGGTCTTACTAATGCATTGTAGTTTTAACATTACTTCCCTTGATTTAAATTCAGCACTTCTCACAATATATCCGAGCATCTTGTTGGCCTTTTTTATAGCTTCCCCACATTGTCTAGATGAAGACATTTGAGTCAACATAAACTCCTAGGTCTTTTTCATAGTTCCCTTCTTCAATTTCAGTATCTCCCATATGGTATTTATAATGCACATTTTTATTGCCTGCATGCAATACTTTACACTTTTCTCTATTAAATGTCATTTGCCATGTGTCTGCCCAGTTCTGAATGCTGTCTAGATAATTTTGAATGACATTTGCTGCTGCAACAGTGTTTGCCACTCCTCCTATTTTTGTGTCGTCTGCAAATTTAACAAGTTTGCTTACTATACCAGAATCTAAATCGTTAATGTAGATTAGGAATAGCAGAGGACCTAATACTGATCCCTGTGGTACACCACTGGTTACCTCACTCCATTTTGAGGTTTCTCCTCTAATCAGTACTTCCTCTAATCAGTACTTTCTGTTTTCCACTCCCTAATCCATGTGCATGCATTTCCTTGAATCCCTACTGCTTTCAGTTGAGAATTAATCTTTTATGCGGGACTTTGTCAAAAGCTTTCTGGAAATCTAAATAAACCATGTCGTATGCTTTGCAATTATCCATTGTCAATGTTGCATCCTCAAAAAAGTCAAGCAGGTTAGTTAGACACGATCTCCCTTTCCTAAAACCATGCTGACTGTCTCCTAGGATATTGTTACCATATAGGTAATTTTCCATTTTAGATCTTATTATAGTTTCCATAAGTTTACATACAATAGAAGTCAGGCTTATTGGTCTGCAGTTACCTGGTTCGGTTTTGTCTCCCTTTTTGTGGATCGGTATTACGTTTGCAATTTTCCAGTCTGTCGGTACAACCCCTGTGTCAAGAGACTGTTGCATGATCTTGGTTAGCGGTTTGTAAATAACTTCTTTCATTTCTTTGAGTACTATTGGGAGGATCTCATCCGGCCCCGGGGAATTGGTTTATTTTAAGAGCTCCTAGTCCCTTTAACACTTCTGCCTCTGTTATGCTAACGTTATTTAAAACTGGATAGGAACAGGTTGACATGGGGCATGTTGTCCGTTTCCTCCTTTGTAAAAACCTGTGAAAAGTAATCATTTAATATATTTGCTATTTTTTTTTCTTCATCTATGATTTTGCCATTTGTGTCTCTTAGACATTTAACCTCCTCTTTGAATGTTCTCTTGCTGTTATAATATTGGAAAAACATTTTGGAATTGGTTTTAGCCCCCTTAGCAATATTGATTTCTATCTCTCTCTTGGCCTTTCTAACTTCCTTTTTGACTTGTGTTTGCAGTTCCAAGTACTCTTTCTGTGTACTTGGTTTTTGGACCCTTTTAAGTGCTCTGAAAAGTGCCTTTTTTCGCTGAATATTTTTTTTTAATTGATCTATTAAACCATTTTGGCCATTTTGTTTTAGATTTAGATTTGTCTACAAATCTAAATCTAAAATTGAAAGAAATAGAAAAAAAAACATGCATGCTAAAAATAGCCAAAAAATAACAAAACAATCAAAGACAACATTAACCTGCTAGATGTTTTCAAAACAAGCCACATTTGGCTGGAAAAACGCCATTACCTATTAAATGTTACCTCAAGTTCAATGTACAAATAAAATGTGAATTTGTATAATTTGTTTTAGAAAAATCTATATTTTAATTGGCATTCCAGTACTTTCAGATTTAGGACTACACCACTGTTTACCTCTGAGGTTCCTTGGCGACATGTGGAGGAGGCTTTTGTGCTGCCTTAATAGGCCATAAGACCTCTCTTTCACTGGCATTAGTTCTAAAATTATTGAGGTCTTTGTACGTTCCAGGACCTAAAGGATACCTACACCCTTCCCGGCTTCTCTTATTTTTATGTCCTTGAGGCTCAGATCAGCTACACAGGCCTATGGTATCCCGTGGGATACAGCTCTGCTGCCTCCACCTCTGGCAGGTTGGCTCAATCCAAGCAGTTCTTCCCGGGGGATAGTATCTACTATTTATGGCCATTTACTAATTAAATCTTATAAGCCACTAGCTGTCACAAAAACCGGGAGTGGGAGTTGGGGAGTCTAGGTAATATTCCTAATGGCTAAATACATTTGTGGCTTTTAAAACCCCTGCCCATCAACTAATACATTATAAACTTATTCATAGGGCTTATGCAACCCTGTAAAGACATTTCCAAATGAAAATGATCTCAGACCTTGCAGGGAACATCTGTAAACTTTTCACAGTGTTCTGGGACTGTCCAGTCATTCACATTTTTTGGAGCTATGTAGCTTTGGTGTTACCTAAATTGACTGGTTCAGTTAGTAGCTGAACCTTGTTTATTTTAACTTAATAATGGCTCATTGGTAAATGTCTCTTTAATAGCATAGAAATCAGCTTGCTGGCCTAACAACTTCTAAAAAGTCAATTTTACAGCTTTGGATATGATGAGATTTAACTCTGGCCCGCTCTTAGCTCTGTATGAGGGGGATATTGTGCACTTAGAGTGAACCACAGCCAGGCTGAATGGGGTGTGACCAGCGAGGATGAAGCCGTGGAGTTCGGTCTCTGCTGCCCTGGCTAACCTTGTTATGGCATGACTGATGTGTGTAGTTTCCTCTTGTGTTATTTGTTTTATGTATTGTGAGCTCTGGTTCCTTTGTATATAGTTTTGTTCATTTGTTATATTTCTTCATGATTATTACATTTAAAAAAGAAATGTATCACAAAAAATAAACCAAATTGTGCTTGTTCGAACAGTAGAGTGTAAAGAATATTGGGAAGTGTATTAACCTGCATCCAGATTAGCACATCTGTACTGTATTTTAATGCTGTTTTGGGACTACTGATCCTATGATGCATTTCGAGTTGCCATAGGGCTCACGCATCAATGTAATTTCCGTGAACCACAGCAAAAAACTTGTATTATCATTACAGACAAAAGTGGAGTTGTTGAAAGTGTGGGTAATTCACCACTGTACAAGGAAAAGAAAGATTTTGCTGCAGATTTCAAATCATTCCCGCAAACATTTTTCCAACCATTCTGAAAAACCAGGATCCAGTAATACAGGCTGATGAACAACAAAACTGTGGATGCAAGTGGTCAGCATTTCCTATTTGTTAACACCCTGATGTTGAGGCTGCCTTGCTTTTTTTTTTTTTATAAATGCCTGTGATCAGAAAGGGACATTCAGATTTCAAGTTGCAATGTTAACTTTTTAAAAGTTCACTTACAACCATATTTTCAATAAAATACACAGTACTTAAACGTATAATACTTTGAATTGTACTTTCATTGAAATTTGATTTCAGTGTTATGTTAACTTCACTGACAGTATTCATTTGGCTTAGACACTTAATTCACTTAGTTACGTGGTTAGATTTTAACAAGGACCTTTTGAAGCCAGTGTTCTTGGCAAATACATGTCTACCAGGCTCATTAAAACATAGTCTGTCTGAGCTTAAATTAATACAATAAAAAAGTAGTTGTTCATTTTAATGTCTTTGACACAACATTAATATAAACATTATGCTTCAAAGCAATTAAAGTTGTTTCAGCTGGGTATCTTAAAACTCACCACATTGGCCTAATTAAATCAACCTCCTCTTCGTCACTGACAACCAATGTGTACAGGCTATGTTGGACCTGATCAATTCCAAACTACCTATCTTGTGGTGATTTAATCCAATCCAAACTGGGCCTATCGGTATCACAGTGGCAGTTTGTTGAAATTGTCAACTGTCAATAGTTCTGGGGTCGGACGCTGTGCAAAGCAAAGTAACGAATGGGGAGCTGGGACTGTCCTGGCTTGCTGCTTGTTAGGAGACATGCTGCCTTATGATTATTATTATTATTTGTTTATTTCGCAGACACCTTTATCCAAGGTGACTTACAGAGACTTAATTTGCAAACTGTAATGATATCAAACACGTGCAAGGTACAGTAGTAGAATTGCTAATAAACATGTACTGTATAAGTTCATAGTTAACGATTCACTCGTGCACAGACATCACCTGGTGAAAGAAACGCCCACGTGTGGGTTTACCTGATATCCTCTGCTTTAGTGGACCTCAGATGAGGTCATTGTATGTGGTGAGTCTTAGTCCCATGCGTTTTTGGCTAACTGTATATCTAAAAAATGGAATTAATTCTGTGTAGCAGAAAATTGACAAAGGATAGCTGTAACATTAATTATAAACCTGCTTGGAAAAATCCTGCTTTCTGATTGGTTAGCTGCGTTCTATCAGCCATACGTTTAATCCCATTCAACCTTTCAATGCAGACGCATCACCAAAAGCTTTGAATTTAAATTCATACGCCATTATTCTATAACGTTTAACATCTGTAAATTATCATTAAAAATTACAGACCCACAGTCAAATTTGTATCTTTTTAATGGAAAAACGTTTGACGAATGGTATGAAGATCAATGTCCCGAATCTGACAAAGTACCGGTGCCAGTAATTAACTTTAAAAGAAAAACGGCAACAGAAACAGAACTAAATCAACTCGAACTTGAACGAAACAAACAAAACAAAACAAGCAAACAAACAAACAAACAAAACACAATAAAAGTTTTGTGCTGTGAACATCATAAAAAATTGGCTAGAGCAAAAAAAAGTAAACCTGTTACTTTTTGTTTACTTTGAGGAATTTTACGCTTCCGTAAGAAATAAAGATGTAGAGCACTACAGCATTTCCAGCTTTATCAGTCTGCGAGCTGGTATCAATCACTTTTTGAATGATCCGCCGTACAACAGAAAAGTAAATTTAGCGAAAGATTCTGCATTTAACACAGCTAACAATGTATTTGTAGCAGTATTAATTAAACTGAGACGAAGTGGAAATGACAAAGCAACACGCCATCCCCCAATAACACCTGCAGACCGGGAGAAGCTAAAAAAAATCGTGTTAGACTTATTTATGTAATTTACAAAGTTATATATGTCCATTAATGAATTAGTATAATATGTTATGTACTTAACATTTTAATAAATATGTGCAATATTTACAATTAAACATATGTTAATATATAAAAACAAACATGTTTAAACAAATTTTGTTTACATTACACTGGAACTATTTTTTTGTGCATAGTGATATTTGCTGTAATTGAACATAGTTTTTCATTTGCTGTGTTAATTTAAAAAGTAAATAAATATAGTAATTTTAAATTTGATTTATAGTAGCATTAAGGCACTCCAGGGGTTGGGTTAACATGAGATAACCGCACACTGAGGGGTTAAAGGCTTAAGTGTGTGGTTGTCTCATGTTAACACACCCCTGTACCTTAATGCTTCATTAGACACCAGTAAAGCCTGTAATTACTCAACTCATAGGTTACAAATGAATTAAGTCTTTAAATAACTATTGATTTAAGTTATTTTAGTCTTGTTCTTAAAATATTAGTAATTACAGTTCTACAGCCACCATAATATAAAAAGTCACGGCCTTGTTGAGCTGTTTTTCTTTTTTTGTCATAGACTAGTATTGCTAGTATGCACCATTAAAAAAAAAAAATACATGCAATGATACGATCCAATAAAATATAACTGAGATGTGTAAAAAAAATAGAGGACTCCAGGGTATACGGGTTGCGCACAAATAATACGTGAAAAAACTTGTTGCTAGGAGAAGAAAGAAAACAAACACATTAACATGAAAACACAGACACAATTAAGAAGCGTCAGAATGGATTTTACAGATTCAATTATGTCATTACACAAACACAAGATCAAATATTATTGAGCCAAAAAAAAGGGACCTTGAACCTTTTTTCGGGATGTCAAGTTTGACCTTATTTCAAGTTCAATCTTGTTTAAACAAGGAAAACGATGAACTGTATTTAATGATAAAATCAGTAAAACACTTATCTCTCAGCATAGCTGTATTGCCGGCACACACACCAAGACAAAAATGAATTATTTAGTGATTCACTGACGAAAAGCGTGCACAAACATCCATACAAACTTTGTTATAGCCAAGCAATTTTTTCCAACTCCCTATGTTTGGTAACTGCTATTGATTATCTTAAAAGCTTGATGCAGACACAAATGAAAAAAGGACATTAACAAAACCTTTATATAAGAAATACAATAAAGTGAATTTCCATGATATATCTGGCAAAGATTGAAGAGGTTTACAGAACTGTTAAATAAGAGGCACCAGATTTGAGTTTCCAGCGGTTGGCAGACCCTGCTAGTGGTTTGATAGGCTTCAAGCTGTTTGGTTCAGTCGCTAGTAGACCTTAAAAAATATTTCTGCTGTTTACAACAAGTGCAGAAACCACTGCCTTTGCAACTGCAACAGCATCTTATTCAAGCTATAGCATAACTGTTGTTACAGAAGTCAAATATGATGCAGAAGTCTACAATGGTTTATGTGTTTGTTTGAACTGCAGCCAATAATTTCTAAACTGCATACAGAGTATACAACATGCTACATTTTATAAACCAATGACATTATTCTTGTCAAAATTCCAGTACATCTTATCTTGTGTAGAGATGTCCTGTTTTTTTTTCAAATTGTGAGTATAAATAATTTAATCTTTAGTATGGGACGTATAACTGGATTGTGTGTGGCTGCTGTCCCCCAGGACCCCCAAGATGGTGCATCTTAAAGGTTTATATCCTGCACAGCTAGTTTATATGAAGTTTATATGAAGTAAATGAATAAAAGCAGAGTGTACAGTGAAAACATGGTTAAGCGCAGAGAGCTGTGGTGAAGCATGGTACGCTATCTGCAAAATTGATTTAACTAATCAAAAAGCTTTATTTAAATAAAATCTATTTCAATATTCCTGAAACCGTTCTGGGCTGTTGATGGATTTTATTAACACCAGTAAAGAACAGTTATAAGTATCAAACTTTATTTTATGAATACAAAAGTAGACTTAAAAAAAAACATCTTTTAAAGCTTTGTTGAAGAGCACTAGAATTCATATCTGAAATGTATTTCAATACATGTCACTTATAGCAGTCACTAACATTTTTAATAAAGTGTTACCAATGACAGTCAAAGATTAAGAATGGCTTTGTTGAATGTCTGTCCAGGTAATGAGCGGAGCTCGTCGTGTGGTAAAACCTGCAGGGGGGACAGGGAAAACGAGTGGATGGGAGTGAGCCTCGCTCGACAGGACAGAGCCAATGGAAGCGTGCTGGTAAGTAGGTACTTTTCCTTCCCATATTCTCACTGCGGAACAGGCTCATATACAAGAGAGTACCCTTAACACTGTGCTGGCTCCATATTGACTCCAATGATCAAATTCAGACTAACAAACATCAAGAAATGATTTAATGATTTAATCCAGTTAGTAATAAGGTTCCTTGCTGGTCCTGGTTTCTTTGCGCTCCGTTGTTTAAATGTGCGAGTTCTTTAATGTTGCGCTGCCTTTCTCTTTTGATTAGGTTAGTGTGCTTTCCTAGAGCTTTCAAAAACATGATATCATCACCCGAATAGATGACTCCTCTATACTACTATGTACCACTAACTGAGAGAGTTAAGTTAGGGCTAAGGAAAGGGTTTAATACATTTTTAGATACATTTTTTCTCACTATTTTTTATTTAAGATGTGTTAAGTAAATTACTAACAATTAATTAAGATTAGGTCATTTTACATGGATTCTGAGACCAAAAAGATCAAAGGTCAAATTTCAGGGTAATGCATTTTAACAAGACCAATATCTATTTACATATTTGTTCTTAACCAATTTTAGCAAAGACATACCTCATTGGGTTTTGCATAAAAATCTTAGAAAATACTTTTTTAATAGATACATTTGTCTGCTTTCTTTAGCCTTCTATGGCATACAGAAAAAAGTAGTATGGTGACCTTTCAATTCTATAGCTTTAAAACATTTCTTTACATCTACTCTGAAACAAAACAAAAATTGCATGTCTTCAAGCAAAATATTGTTATAATGAATTATATGCGGTAAAAAGCACTCGTCAGTAAGGGTCAGTCAGCACAGGATTACCTACAAGAAGCCATTTTTTAGGAATTCAAAAATATTCTCTATATCTGTGTGCCTCATAGTTACTCCATGTGTTAGCCCAGTCACTCCATCATTTTTGACCACTGTTTACACTTACAGCACATTTTGTGTTGACGTCGTAGCAGGATTTCTGATAACAGCGTTTTTTTTCAGTGTGTCTTTTTTTTTTTGCATATACGGGATAGGATCGCTCGTCATCACTTTAACTTCCTCTGCTGGTACATATGTGACCGAGGACAGTTTTCTAAATGGAATAAGGTTTAAAAAACATTTGGAAGCAAACTTTCCTTTCACTCTGGGCGCTGGCATCTTCTTCACGCGAAAGGCATGCAAATTAGCAAATTGGACATAATATTCTTCTCAGGAGTCATTTACTCATAACCATCCGTGTTTTCGTTGTGTTTAACTCTAACTTCTGTTTTAAAATGACCCTCAGCACTGTTTAATGTGTTTTGGTTTCTGAATTAAAATAGAGAAACTGTTAATTGCGAAAAGTCGGAAGAAAACACCGAAAGCCAGAAACCCGAATGTGTGTGTGTGTGTGCGTGTGCGTGTGTGTGGTGTGTATAACTCATCTCGACACGTAGGAGAGGTTGGATGTTTTTATTTGTTTATTTTTTTAAGAAAAAAACTGAACTGATTATTGATTTCCATTACATGAGAGTAGATGTTAAAACTTCATGCTGATTTGAACTTGGCTCTCGCCAAGATAAGCACCAACTAAGACGTAGCTTCACAGTAAACTAATGTGATCCATATGTGTCTCCATCCATTTGCGCTTCCTTCCATATGATGATGTAGATATCCTTCTGTCTGGTGTTGATGGCTGAAGTGTAATGCTGGCTCCAGGGATCAGCTTATTTTGCCTCCCTAGCGCATCAGCACACACAACGGCTGCGATGCTGGCTCGGGATCAACCATAGTGCGGTCTCCCCAGCGCATCAGCATGATAACCGTCTGGATTGAGCTAAGTAGGGTACATCTCTGGGGTCTTCAAGTGGGCACCTTCCATCCTCGGTGTTTCGTCGACTAGCCCACGACATCTCAAGAGGGCTCGGCGGTGATTCTGGCGTCCCAGCATCACCCCCTCCGTCCCCCACTCAACTCAGCCCAGCTTACTTACCTGTACATCAGCCTTTCTTTCTTTCTATTGTGCTTGAGATCCCCAGCCAGAATCTTTCCGTCTCAACCACAGCCAGTTGCTGCTCCTCTCTGCTGCTTCAGATAAGTTCTTCACTGTGCGACGCAACTCTTGGCCATTGAATCCGACATCTCTGAGAAACCGGGTTGTAGAGTGTGCCACAAATCCTCGACATCCCACTTCCACTGGGTAAACCCAGACTCTCCATCCTCGCTGTTCCGCTTCAGTGGCTAGTTGAGCATACCACAGTTTCTTCCTCTCATCGCCTCATCTACAGCATCCTCCCATGGCACTGTTAACTCCACCAGGTGAACAAGGCGTGCTGATCCAGACCACAAGACAATATCTGGTCGAAGGTTTGTGGTGGCAATCTCAGGTGGAAAAATAAGCCGTTGACCAACATCTGCCAGCATTTTCCAGTCTCTAGCAGCTTCCAGTTGTCCTGGGCAAGGATTGGTTTTAACACCTATACATTTAAAAAACAATGCAACACAGATCTAAAGATCAGTCTATTAATTTTCCTGAAAAAGACTGTACAACTATTGTTTTTTTTTGTAAATTCAGATTCCACTAATGCAGTGTAAAGTTTTAACATTACTTCCCTTGATTTAAATTGAACACTTTTCACAATGTATCCGAGCATCTTGTTGGCCTTTTTTTATAGCTTCCCCACATTGTCTAGATGAAGACATTTGAGTCAACATAAACTCCTAGGTCTTTTTCATAGTTCCCTTCTTCAATTTCAGTATCTCCCATATGGTATTTATAATGTACATTTTTATTGCCTGCATGCAGTTTCTTACACTTTTCTCTATTAAATGTCATTTGCCATGTGTCTGCCCAGTTCTGAATGCTGTCTAGATCATTTTGAATGACCTTTGCTGCTGCAACAGTGTTTGCCACTTCTCCTATTTTTGTGTTGTCAGCAAGTTTAACAAGTTTGCTTACTATAACCAGAATCTAAATCATTAATGTAGATTAGGAATAGCAGAGGACCTAATACTGATCCCTGTGGTACACCACTGGTTACCTCGCTCCATTTTGAGGTTTCTCCTCTAATCAGTACTTTCTGTTTTCTACATGTTAACCACTCCCTAATCCATGTGCATGCATTTCCTTGAACCCCTACTGCATTCAGTTTGAGAATTAATTTTGTCAAAAGCTTTCTGGAAATCTAAATAAACCATGTCATATGCTTTGCAATTATCCATTGTCGATGTTGCATCCTCAAAAATATCAAGCAGGTTAGTTAGACACGATCTCCCTTTCCTTACTTGCCCCCTTCCTGTCGCACAAAACACACACAAAAAAGTAGAATCTAACTTGTAGGATTTTGCTTTCTTTTGTTGCAGGAAATAAATTATTCTTCTGTGTAGTTCCGTGGAAGATTTTATATCATTTAGATTTTTTTATTCCTCACTGCAGATTTGCCTTTGCAAAAAAGGGTTTATACTTTTTTTTCCTATTTGTATAAAAAAAAATGGAATGTGGTTACATTTTGGTAGCAATTGCAAATATTTTATAACCTTTGACTTAGATGGATATATAGCAGCTAGGATGTTCATAGGGTTAGATGCTGTTTGTTGAAATGTGTTATGTGTACTGTTGCAGATACAAAGTTATGGGTATATGGAAAAATACTGATTAGTCCTGTTAGTTTCACAGTTTGGACCATAGGAGAGGGATTGAGAGGGAAACAGTATAACTGTAGAGTTCAGCGTGAGTTACCTCTTTATTGTAGGTTACGAATATTGTAATCACCCTTTTGTCTGTTTAACTCATTGTACTGGTTACTTTTTAATACTGGCTTTAAAACATCACAAGGATGTGATGACTGAAACAAAAAATGATACAAAGTGAACTAAACAACCAGAAGAATAAATTGGTCAAGATGATGCTGATATAGTATATCTATTGTAAGTAGCTCTTTAAATAAATAAAAACCCTTCAAGAAAAGAGACAAGCCTTGGTCATTGACCAACATTATGGCTGGTCAAGCACGAGCAACATTATCTAGATTATTAAACACTTGGAAACATCTTGCATTATTTCCTTAACAAAACAATCCAAAGGTTTTAAGCCTTCTACCACATTCAGAGTTTCATTTTGGCCCTGTCGCTCCATAAAACTTTATGCTCCAAAAACGCATGTGCTGTTCCTGTAAGTTTGGGCAAAGTCCAGCCTTTCTTCTACTAAAGAGACCGTAGAGACATTTTAAGAACACATTAGACATCAATACCACCATTTGAGGATTTACAAGGAATGCAGGCAGAGTCTATGTCAAGCTTCAGCTCCGTTGGAGAAGCATTGGTCTTGACTTTTCTCGCCTTTTCATATATAAATATATATAACACTGACCGTCACTGGCCCCCCATGCCTCCTATGTCTCCTTGGCTTATTGCACATAGTCCCAGGACTTTAGAACCATGCATTCCATTGTTTTTTGGCACGTACAGTAAGTAGTCTGGCTGTGCTACAAAAAAAATCACCCTCCTTCCTCAACTTGACCGTAGTCAAACACAGATTCCAGATGAGAGCTAATGTCATGCATGTAATGTAGTCTGTGAGTGACCACAGTGGAAATGTACAGTACATGACACAAGTTCAATTTACCAGTTAAGTTGGCTATTAGCTTTCAAAATTTTAGATTCTCATCACGCTGTCCATTCTGATGAGATGGTGGATGAAGACAAGCCCTGTATGATTGGTTGTGGTAATATTTGATTTAATGTCAATTTATGGATGATGACATGTGTTTGAGGGGATGTTGTTGCCATTTAGAATACACAGTACATTAATTTGTCAATTGATATATACTGTTTTGTCAAACTTAATACCCTTTTTCTCCATTGCAGAGTTTGCAAAACATATACATTGTTTCTTCTCAAACACACTTTTACCTGATATAAAGTTAAACTTATATTTTTGTCCAATAAAAAGTATCATCATCATTATTATTTCTGGACTAGCTAGCATAACGTTGTTTTTATTTCTAAAATGAAAAACATACATGTCTTACAAACTAACAACAGATCTGAGACTTTTTAAATGATCTAAACAGTGGCCTGTCTGAATACAGATATATTGTGTTTCCCGCCAGTGAAGATTTATTGACACCCTTATTAAAAACACTGAAGAAAATACACTTACAGTGGAAATATGTAGGTCATACAACTTCAGAAGTTGAGCAACGACATGTTTTAAGCAGATGGGGCTGCTGCCAGCTCAAGGTAATTCACTGCTCACTTCAGGCCAGTTTGTGCCAAGGTTGCCAGCTTGCTTTGCGTCAAAGGCAGAGATTACACAGAGTCTTTCATATTCCTTTGCCTGTTGCAGCTGTGTAATGAGCCCCCCCGAGGTCTGCAGACAAGGCCGGGGATGTAGTGGGAGAGCCTGCTGTTGATAAGTGTTGTCCTATCATAATGAGTCGTGTTTCTTTCATCTTCAAAATGCAAGGGAAGTAAAAGACTGTAACTCTGACCACCTTGGAAGAAATGTTGACTGATTAACTCACTGAAAAACCACAATATATTTGTGGTTATGAGCCACAGTCCCATTTAGGTGACTTACAACCTAGCAAAAGGTGGTTAATAGAGGACACCGAATTTGAAAATGGTGGTTTGGTTACTAGGCCAAAAATGAAACATTAATAACAGGGAAGTTAGAAAGTGGTTTCATAAACACAGTATTTACCAGGTCAAAAACTCAACATTTATAAAGAATGAAGATATCACCCAGCTGTATTGTCTGTATCAATAGTAAATGGGGTACCACTACATCTTGCTTATTAAAATATTTTACCTATTTCTGAAGCTGGTATGATTATTTATTCAGGTATACCAAGATATTTAGTAAAAAAAAGGAGACTGATTAGGGTGACAGGGGCAGTAAGTGCACCTCCTCAAGTCATTTTTAAAGCCTGAAAATGTGTACATTTTGGGGGTACCCCTATTGTGGGACTGCTTGCATGTGTAAAAAAATGGAGGGAACAATAAAACAGAAAACCTAATCATATATCTGCTCCATGTTGTTGTCTGTTCTCTCATTTTTCTAGGTCCCCTAAAAGTGTAGCCCACATGTTCCTCTGTATCTAAAAGCCTGTTCTTTCTTTATTAACATATTTATTTTTCTTAAAGAAAAAAAACATGGAATACCAGCCATTCTCTTTGTGTTTTATGTTTTGAGGCCTACTGAAGTTTAAGTGAGTTCATTTCATGTAGTTCATCCTTCTATTTTGTTGCTTATTATACTGCAGTGGTAGTATTTCAAGTTCATTACTTGAGCAAACTTAGTGAGGCCCGGGTTAGATAGTGGTTAGAAAACTGGGCAGCGGTCCACAGGCATTGGGTTTGAGCAAATACTTTGCCATACTAAAGATGGCCACATGCAGATGAAGAAGCTGTGACTGTTACCTGCTATAAACTCAGATGTATCAGGACTCCAGATGCTACTTTGACCCTTGTTCATCAAGGCCATGTGGTAACATTCTGTTTGTGGCTGAGATGAATGAATAATTATTAATTTGTGCTTGCTCTTGAGCAACCCATTGACGTCCTAATAAGTGGGTAGAAATTCTCATGCAATCGAGAAGTGAGTGCTTTTAAATGCCTTTCATAACTAATGGTTGTTAGTGGCTTGGAAGAAGTAACACAGGTTATGAGTTACGGTGTTGGAAAAAAAAAAAATTAAAATATGGCTATTGTACTGAACTGTTTTTAAACGGTCTCCCTACTTTTTCAGTTCTGAAATAAACTGTCGTGTAAACATAACATTTCCTGTTCTGTGGTAAAATCAGGGGTGTTGTGGGGCTGGGGCGGACTGTACTTTTATTGTGGTAGGACGCTGCTCCGTCATTTATTTATTAACTAAAGTCAACATTTTATATTGGTATTTGTGTTTAATTAATAGAGACACTTTTTTTCCTGGATCCCGGTCGTGACTCAAATTTGTCTGGGGTGCATAGCCTTACATTAGCTACTGTTACTCACTGTCAGACAGCGCACAATGCATACACCTCAGTCGCACATAACAGGTATCTCAGAGTGATGTATTAAATGAAAAGCAGGCAAACATTAAAGTGCCCTTCTCTCTGATGCAAAAGGAGCCGTAGCTGCACATCTGTATCTATTTAGATGTGTTATTATTAAAAGTGTATACACAAATACACCAAAAAAACAAAACAAAAAAACAAACAGGATACTCATTTTTTATTTTTATTAAAGTACATCAAAGTGCCCTATGCTGTGAAAAACAATGCATTGCCTTCGATATAAAGAATATGGATACCTTAAATTTTGATTGAAGTTTTGGATAAACAATTTTATTATAGACAGTGAAACTGATGATTACTGTCAATATCAAAGGTTTTCAATAATCTAAGCTGACTGCCAACATTTCACAATATTCGTTTAGGAATGTTTTACCTAAAAACAGATCCAGTTCCTAATGGAATTGGAAAAGGTGTGACAGAACACATACAGACTGATCAGGCCCAGCCAGTCTGTACTGACCTTGTCCTGCTTCTTCAGTCTTCCCCAGGCAGCCCTGCTTCAATAGAGGGTAAACAACTTGACAGAGCCAATTACAGTTCAACAGACTGACTTATGTATGTTTATTTGTATGTTGCTTGGGGGGAGCAAATATTAGTGGCTTCCATTTATATTTATTTATATATTAGCTCAAAGAGCCAGCTGCCCAACGTTTCGATATGTTGCACATATCTTTCTCAAGGGAGCCTGTGTTTGAATCAAAACATTGGAGGTATTTATAGGTTTATATATATATATATATATATATATATATATATATATAATATGTATATCGCTGACATTTGAACTTTTCCATTAATTTTTAGTGCTACTGAGAAGGCAAAAGGATTACTCTGTTTTAGAACCCAGCACAAATAGACAAACAAAACAGAAAAGGTGTGTCCCAGTGGAAGAGGCACAGTTTCCCCTTCAGTTGAGGAGCATCACAGACTAGAACTGTAAATAGAGTTTAGAAAGTCATTTTGTAAATTATGTGAACAGTCTGGCCAACAGAGAGCTGGAACCTATCCCACTGTAATCCTCTGTCTTAATTTAGCTTTCTGTTTAGTGGAGTTACTGTTTTCCCAGAGGGAATCCAACAAGGATCTTTTCCACAGGCTGAATAAACAGTGTTGTATTTGCAATAGTTTTTCCCATCTAATGGGTTTCTGTAATGTTGTATATAATAATAATAATTAAAAACATTACATTGTGACTCAATGGCTTTCATGCAGGAATGTGGTAAAGTTTTCATATTTTTACACAGCAATGCTGTTGCAGTGCCATGATGAAATTCTCTTTGGCAATACCAAGCCTGATAGTTAACCACTATCTTTTGCTCGCATGTGTTTTGCGTGGTCACCGGTTTGCATTCTTTATCTCAGGAGTGATTTCACAGTGGATTGTGTGTCATGATGCTGGCATGCGAGGCTGTATGGAGAGAACACAGATGATCAAAGCACCTGGGATAATGAGTATCTGCCTTGCTCCTGCTGGGTGCTATACTGCATCTGCTCATGGACTCCTAGAGAAGCTGTGTGCCCCATTTCAAATTGAAGCTTTTTATATCTCAGAAAATATCCGATCACCAAACTATTACAAAAATATCTAAATACCAGGTGCGACCACTTTTTTAGAAGTATATCCAGATCCTACTAAAATCTCACTAAACACCTTACCACCTTGTTTGTAATGTCCAGACACTATTTGTTGATAAACTTGTGCTGTGTTAATCCTGAAGTCACATTACCTTCCTCCTGGATCTTCATGCAGCACTCTCAGCTGCCTAGTCAATCTGGAATTTGGCACCAGATAACGTTCAGAACTCTGGCAGAATTTTGGAATTCAGTAAATCATGCTTCAAATACTTTTATGTTGCCTGTTTTTCTATTTTACATTACTATCGGTTCCAATATTGAAGCATCCACTGCAATCCTGGAGTTCTGTTTCTTCTAGTGTGATAAATGACCAAATACACAAACCACAAAATAAAATATAGCTCTTTAACTTTTTGACTGCCATGCAGATATAATGTTTCTGTTCCTGCTGAAACAAATTGCACTTTTTCAGCGTTCTATTAAAACACATGAACATGTTAATATAATGTAGAAGAAAATGCAGTGACTGGGGAAAAGAAATCTGTAGCAACTGGGGAGTTTATGACTGCGTTGTAGACAGTTTCAGAAACAGCACTGTCAAACACTGATTGTGTACACAAATTAATACAAATCAATTATAAGAAAAGGTGATTTCTAATGTGTGTTTTATACATAGTATTAGTGTAAACTGTATTTTAAACTAGCTTGAATGCAGGAGACTTTGGCACACATGTATACAGCTAGAATTTTAGGATTGAAACAATTAAAAAAAACAAAAAACTTTATGAACATAATTTAGATATTTTATTTAACATAATGTAATCAAAGAAACTACAACACAATATTGCAAAAGTCATAATAGTGGTACAGTATTTCATGTTAGATTTAGAAATGCCACATTTTTTAATTTCTGTCAGTTTCTTTTGTTAAGTACTGTATATGGAAAACTGCAAAGCGATATGTAATTAAATATGTTAATGCAAAATTATTCAGCAAGTTTCATTCATGCATTACCCTATATTAATTCTATGCAAGATTTGCAATACATAGCTGTATTTTGAGAATAAAAACATTTACCAACTGAAGCGCCTGCAAAGCCCCCAGGGGGCAGGTTTATCTCTGTTGCAAACAATTTACCTTTCCCCACTAACCAAATCTCCTGATTTCTTAATACTGCTTTCATACTCTCGTTCAATGTACATTTAAACATTGAAAACAAAACACAAAGTTGTAAAGCCAGCTAAAGGCATTTATTTTGGCTGTATAAAACACTAGCTTGTCTATATGGAAATAACTAAAATGGTATCAGCATTGTTACCGGGATGTTCTTTACGTGTGTGATAGATTGTGAAGGCACAGAACTTTAGTCTAGTCATCTGAGACACACTTATAAAGCGCACATTTCGCAGTTATTATTAACAATCAGTCAATTCATATTTTGTATAGATTCATAAACGTACTGTAAGTAACTTGCTTCGCTTCCCTAATGAAACCTCCTATGTGTTTTGCAGGCCTGTGCTCACCGCTGGAAGAACGTCTTCTACGGGTCTGAACACATCCTGCCACATGGCTTCTGCTCCATCATACCACCCAACCTGCAGCGCAACGGACGAGATCTCATTCCCTGCTATGAAGGTAAACACAGCACCGCCTGTGCTGGTCTGTGTGGAAATGAGTGTGTTAGGGTAGGGCAATAATAACATCTTCACATTTTAATTACTATCAATTGAGATTTTCTTCCTGGTTAATTGGTATCTGTTGTACTCTTTTTCTTTCATTCTGTCTACTTTTTGCTTGTTGGCTTTTAAAAAACACCACTGTGCTTTGCCACAATAGAGTGGTGGGGGTGGGTGCATGGGGGTTGTCTTCAGGAAAATAAACATTTCAGTAGTAGTGGCGCTGATCAGTTTTATCTTCATATGACTGTTAGAAACATATATATATATATATATATATAAAACCGCAGCAACACAATTTTAGTACTTTACAGTAACTACTTTGTACACTTTTTATTTCTTATAAAAAAAAAATCATGTTTCTAACAGTGTATATATATATATATATATATATATATATATATATATATATATATATTAATTCTGCAGTTGATTTATGTACTAAAAAATACAATAAATCAGACAGACGTCTAATGCAGCGGATATACAACTTGAACTCTATCTTGATAATAAATAAATAGCTATGAACACACAGAAACTTCAGTACAGACAGCAAAAATACTGGGCACTGGTAGTTGTCTTTTTAGAAGACTAGCGATTGAAATAAGCACATAAAGCACCAATATGGCAAATAGTTGATTTTTTTCCCCAACTATTAAGACTTTTTTTTTTAAACTAAGCCAGTATTTCAATTACTGCAGCACAGTTTCCTCCAATAAAACTTAGAGTTTATAGCATCTGCCAGGTTAGGACAGGGGAAATTTAAAGTTGAATACCCTTTCAAATGTAGTCAAATACACCCCAAAAACTATGCCACCCCTTGTTTATGTAGAGAGTTATGGGACATTAAGTCGTGACCAAGATATGGGTTCCTTCACACAAGCCCCTTCAATTAAATTAAAGTCAATAGTCACAGTGCAGTTTAAAATGGCCTTTTTCAAAGGAGTTTCATAATAAAGTATAAAAAGAGCACCACAGGACTCTAATGTATCAGAAGAAAGTTAGAATTAGTAAATGTCAGGTTTCTAGTTGAACAGCTGAGGTTGAAGTTCAAAAAGAAACACCCAAGTATTTCTGGAGAGACAAACTATAAGACAACCACACCATGGAGAGCATGGAAAAGGACACACAGGAAACGTGATAACTACACAAACAAATATAACATGAGAAAAAAGGAAACAAATAAATATAAAAACCACAAAACACCAAATGCAAAAGAAACAAATATGCAAAATAAATCCAAATCAAATGCCTCCAGTACATGCAGGCCGTGGTGGGTTTGCACTTTGTTGTCAAGTTAATTAACAACGCTAACCGAAACACAGGTGTATAAAATAAGAAAATAAGAAATGACATTCCAAAATTAAAATGTTGATTTAAATAGAGGGGAAGTCAGTAAACATAGATGTATAACCAAATAAATACAGTAAAGAAAGAGAAAATGGTAATCATAAATAAGCAAATAAACAGTAAGTAAACAACAGTAATAGGTAATAAACAGTAATCAGCGCTCACAACCTCGGCCAGAGTGGCGTGTTCATAAACCGTAGAGTTCCCCACAGCTTGCTACAATACCTATAAACAAAACCAGAAAACAATATGAGCGATTCTTTTAAAATGAAAACAAAAACACACCTCAGGTAAGCTGTTAATATACATACAAGTTGGAGAAGTCTCGCACAGCTCATCCGACAATTTACCGAACATGAATGTCTACAAACAGTAGTGCTGGAGTCCTGCACTTTTTGAAAACTTTTCGAAAATAAATATAAATCTTTTCCAGCAAACTATTTTCTGATTTGACTACACACATGTGAAAACGTATGAAAGAATATCGCTGTCTCCTCGTTCTGGACGTTGAGACTCAGTCAACCTCTGTGCGGATTGTACAGTATGTGCATGTTTGTTATATAAATTCATGAAGACTAGGCTAGCGTTTCCATTTTAATAGCTTCTTAATTAGTGATTTCAAAAAGGGAGCTACAACCTGCATTCCGTGTGGTCCTAGTGTCCCAAAATTACAAGTTCATCAACATCCTATCAAAATCCCAGGAGGGGGGCTCAGCCCCTTTTTTAAAATTTCGGCGGGGGCTGGAGACGCTACTAAGCAGAAATGTTTTATGTTGGGGACCAATTCATTCTGTATCCTATTGGCTGCATGTGTGAAAATAGGTCAGAACCTAATTTTAGTTCTCTGAAATTGTCAGGGCTTGATTTAAAAAGGCTGCTTAAAGAAATTAATTCTCTTTTTATTTTATTTGTTTAGCAGACACCTTTATCCAAGGCAACTTACAGAGACTAGGGTGTGTGTACTGTGCATCAGCTGCAGAGTCACTTACAACTATGTCTCACCCAAAACACAGAGCACAAGGAGGTTAAGTGACTTGCTCAGGGTCACACAATGAGTCAGTGGCTGAGGTGGAATTTGAACCAGGGACCTCCTGGTTACAAGCCCTTTTCTTTAACCACTGGACCACACAGCCTCCTAAACACTAAATTGAGGATAATGCTGATATGAATTTGCTATAAAACTGTGATTATTGTTTTTGGCCCATTCATGTACACCTCTGGGACCATAATGCCCACACAGCCTTTTAAAATGATTCTAAATCAATCTTTTAAATCAGATATCTCACAGGCGTGCCATTATTGTATGACAATGGTATAACTTCCAAATAACAGACATTCCAAAGTAATCTAATTGGCTTCTTTCCTACACTTAGACTGGGCTCTGGGAAATCAAGCATTGTCCTTTTAGAAAAGGATAGCTCAATTTTTAAGGACCTGGGTAATTTTCCTCCTGTTGTTACATATGTTTAATTACACATTGATTTGTCCTGACAAGAGTTTTTTTTACAGCAGGGATTCAATGAAATACAACTCTCTGTTCATTTAGGCAACATTGCAGTTCCTTCATTATCCCAGATAGACAGATATCTCCAAAGTGCACTGCCAGACTCAAATAACCACACATCACTTTCATTTGTAATACTAATGAGTTGCCTGAAATGGTCCAAGCCTAATATTTGCTGTAAATTGAGAATGCACCCAAGAAGTGGTAATGTTAGCTAAATATGGCTGCTTTAACACATATTTCCTTTGGATATGACACCGGCTTTGAATGCCTGTGTAGGGAATAGAGGAAGAATTCAAATTAGTCTTGGCCTGGAATGCTGGCAGAGCTTGAAAGTAAATAATGTGGATTGTTTTTCTTGTAGAGTATAAGAAGAAATATGGAGAAGAACATGGCTCATGCCAAGCTGGAATTGCAGGCTTCTTTACTGAGGTACGCAATGGTTTATGTACTACAGTATAAACAAACATAGTCCTTCCACTATATGTTTACTGGAACCAAACATGCTAAGTGGGTGCAGTCTACCTCTTATGAAAGTTTACCACAGTAAGAGCATGGTGTGTAAGTGTAATAAAACAGAGTGAAAGCATGGTAAAGCAATGTAAAGCCCAGACAGGTATACCAAAGCATATTGAAAAAACATGGCAAACCATGATAAAATTGATCATGCAATGATATGGCAGACCAACATTGAAGAGAACGATATTACTAATATGTAAGAATACTGTACACAAAGTGTTGCGATATCTAGCTTCAAATAACTTTTTCATATTCTGCAGTCATTGCTATGATGAACAGTATGCTTATCATCTGCAACCACTTTTTATATCCAGAATCTGTTTAAAGTTAAAGCAAATGCCCTGAGGCCATGGTCTATAGCAAGAGCAATTTTAAATGCTGTTATTATTATTATTATTATTATTATTTATTTCTTAGCAGACACCCTTATCCAGGGCAACTTACAATTGTTACAATATATCACATTATTTTTACATACAATTACCCATTTATACAATTGGGTTTTTACTGGAGCAATCTAGGTAAAGTACCTTGCTCAAGGGTACAGCAGCAGTGTCCCCCACCTGGGATTGAACCCACGACCCTCCGGTCAAGAGTTCAGAGCCCTAACCACTACTCCACACTGCTGATAAAGCACGAGGATCCTGCTTGGATCAAGCAATCATGCAAGACAAAGAAATGCAAGTTTAAAGCCTGAGAGAATGCATTGATTATACAAGGATATGGACAGAGTGCATGCAGAATCTTATCATTGTTTATTGTTGAAATGTTGTCTGATTTTTTCTTTACCAAAATGTACTTTCAATGGCAATGCAGTGGTTCTGTACTGAGGGCCAATGATGACACAAGGGCAGTTATAATGGTGTGAGACATTTTTTGAGTATTTTATATAAGTTAATGGTATCACATAGTGCTGGCAATCTATTGCAGTATTATTATTATTATTATTATTATTTGTTTATTTAGCAGACGCCTTTATCCAAGGTGACTTACAGAGACTAGGGTGAGTGAACTATACATCAGCTGCAGAGTCACTTACAACAACGTCTCACCCAAAAGACAGAGCACAAGGAGGTTAAGTGACTTGCTCAAGGTCACACAGCGAGGCAATGAGTGAGCTGGGATTTGAACAGGGGACCTCCTGGTTACAAGCCCTTTTCTTTAACCACTGGACCAAGCAGTATCATGGTACCATCTAGATAGATATACTTAGGAGACTGTTCACACACAGAATAGTGAGGGTATGGAATGGGTTACCTTGTCATGTTGTTGATGCTCAGCTTGACAATGTTTTGAGATAAATCAGCTACTTGGAACTGGATGAGCACTAATGGGTTAAATGGCCTCCTCTCCCTCATACATTTTCTTATCATCTTATGCTCTTATTTTCATATCTGTACCAGTTTGCTACTATATCCAGACCACTTTGCTCATCCATTGAGGGTAATGCTACTAGCGTTTCTGTTTATATATATATATATATATATATATATATATATATATATATATATATATATATATATATATATATATATATACTATATATAACTATAACTGAGTGTGTTTATGTATACTGACCTACTGTACATGTGCAATTGTAGTGTCGGGGAGTGTTTTCAGCTGTCTTTCCTGATGCATTCCAGGAGCTGGTTGTGATGGGAGCCCCCGGGTCATACTACTGGACAGGCACAGTCAAAGTGTTAAACCTGACTGACAACACCTCCTACAAGCTGCGGGACGGGTCCATCGGAGCAAGCAGATACAGCTATCTAGGTACGGTCAGCTGGAGCAGGGGTTCCCAACCTTTTTTTACCTGAGGCCCAGCTGTTTTGCTACATTAGACACTGCGACCCACTATTAGCACGTCTTAAGAAAAATGACAAATCAAAAACATTTTTAAACCTGTAACACTGTAAATAAACTTAATCTAAATTGTCATTTTTTTCATTTGAATCATATTTTTCATTTGTATTTTATATATATATATATATACAGTGCCGAGAAAAAAGTTTGTGAACCCCTTAGGATTTTCACATATTTCACATATTTCACGTATTTCAAACCTAAAATGTTATTAGATCTTAATCTAAGTCCTAATAATAGATAAAGATAACCTGATTAAACAAATGACACAAAACATGATACTTTTTCAACATATATTTATCCACAAATGATTCAACATTCAATATCCATGTGTGAAAAAGTGTGTGAACCTTTAGATTCAGTAACTGGTGACACCCGCTTGAGCAGCAATGACTTCAACTAAGCGTTTCCTGTAACTGTTGGCCAGTCTCTCAAATCAGTTTTGAGGAATTTTGACCCATTCCTCCTTACAGAACTGCTTCAACTCGGTGACATTTGAGGGCTTCCTTGCATGGACAGCTCGCTTCAGGTCCTGCCACAACATTTCGATGGGGTTTAGGTCCGGACTTTGACTAGGCCATTGTAAAACGCGGAATTTCGTCTTCTGCAGGCATTCTTTTGTAGATCTGCTCGTATGTTTAAAATCATTGTCTTGCTGCATGACTCATTTTTGGTTCAGCTTCAGCTCAAGGACGGATGGCCTGACATTCTCCTCTAGAATCTTCTAATACAATGCAGAATTCATGGTTGTGTCAATGATGGCAAGCCGTCCAGGTCCTGAGGCAGCAAAGCAGCCCCAAATCATCAAACTCCCACCACCATGCTTGACGGTTGGGATGAGGTTCTTCTGTTCGAACGCAGTGTTTGGTTTTCGCCAAACATAACGTTTCTCATTGAGGCCAAAAAGTTCTACCTTTGACTCGTCTGTCCAGAGAACATTGTTCCAGAAGTCTTGTGGATCATCTATGTGCTCTTTGGCGAACTTCAGACGGGCAGTGTTCTTTTTAGAGAGCAGTGGTTTCCTCTTGGCTATCCTTCCATGAACACCATTCTTGTTCAGTCTTTTTCTGATAGATGAGTCATGAACACTCACATTAGCCAAGGCGAGAGTGGCCTGCAGATCCTTGGATGTTACTCTGGGGTTCTTTGTGACTTCCTTGATGATTTTCCGGTTTGTTCTTGGAGAGAAGGCTAAAACTATGGAATTTCCATAATTATCATTGGGGTTCACAAACTTTTTCTCGGCACTATATATATATATACTGTATATATGGCTGTATATATTTTTGGTAATCTGTAATCTGTGAGTTAGTTTCCTATTAATGGATGATCTGGTTACAGTTCCGGAGACAGTTTCCTGTCTTTGTTAAGCTTGGGTGTTAATCATTTAACAGCAGCCTTACCCTTATAAAAGTTTACCACAGTATAAAAGCATAGCAAAGTGTAATAAAGCATAGTGAAAGCATGGTAAAGCATAGGTAAAAATGGTAAATATGGTAAAACATATTAATAAACATGGCAAACCATGGCAAACTATGGTAAATGCATAGTATAACCACTAGCTGGTTAAAGTGCTATTGGTTAAAATACCTTGCAAACATACTTTGGTAAACTTGGATAATGCTATCTACACTGTATAGCACTCTATCATGGGCTTGTGCAGTTTGTATAAAACAATAAACATGAGATAATCTTGTGCGCAATCCAGTTGAAGATTATGAAAGTGAACTGTATGTCTGTGTTGTATGGGGTAGGAACTGTAGTCTCTCCACCAGAACAATGTGGGATCCCGTCCTGCACAGCCGCAGATTTCTCAAAGGGGGATGATGTAACTTGAGGAGGCACACCGCTTTACAAATGTTATGTCCCATCGGTTCTGCTAAAAACAGTTCTGAGTCACTCTGTTCCCCAGTGTGTTTATTGAGCTCTTGCAAAGGTGAAAGGTTATATCACTGGTCCTTTCCGGATGCTGGATTGGTCGAGCAGCGAGAGGAGGTGTCTCTATAAACCAGCCCTTCAGCTCTAACACAACTCGGCTGACTTGGAAAGCTCCTCACAGTCTTGTTCCTCTCTCTCTGCCCCCTCCCTGTTTAGGATATGCTGTGACGGCTGGTCACTTCTCCCAGCCCACTGCCACTGATGTTGTTGGAGGTGCTCCACAGGATGGGGGAGTAGGAAAGGTGGGCCACTCTTTAAACATTATTTTTATATTTATTTTTTATTTTTTATTTTTTAACCCTTTAGTGCTCATTGGATACAATTTATTGTATGGATACAGTTTTATCCATCAATAAATACCACCATGTCACACACGTACCAGTCTTACATAAAAGTATTAAATGTACTTCACTCAGCTCTCACTAGATGGCAGCATCAAGTATCATGGCTCCCTCATGTGGACTAGCTGTCATTATTTTAACAATCAATAATAATCTGTATTCGGAAAAGTTACATGTTTAGAAACCTTACATTTAAAAACATATTCTTAATGCAATACACATTTAAAATATATAGCAGACATCTTTTTTTTTCCTTTGACTATTTTAGACTCTACCTTTGTAGTGTATATTGTTAAATATATTTATTTCAGTTACCTATTTTTGGTGTTTGGCATAATTCTGTGTGTTTCTTCAAAATACTTAATAATGAATATGATTTGTTCTCAATATCAGTCTCAAACTGACTTTTGAGTGTGCTTAGGGTATCCTTGGTATTAACCATGAGATTTGAGACCAACAGAACTCAAAACCACTGAGAATGTTTGCAGGCATTTTTAAAACAGAAGTTCTATTTAACGTCATACCCTTTCAGTGCCCAGGAGTCCTGGCTATGATAACACCATCATTTCTAAATCTGCATTACTCTCTATAAATGTTTGTCTTTCGTAGGTTTACATTTTTAAAACAGAGAGGGGATCCCTTGTGAAGATTTTTCAAGCCTCAGGGAAAAAGGTAGGCATACAAGATGGAAATCTTACTTTCCTTAAAAAACTGAAATGACCCGAGGGTATAAAAAATGTATTTCTTATCCAAGGCATGTTTTAAGGAGGGTTAGAGAGGGTTATAAGAAAAGGATGCAGTGTGGTCCAGTGGTTAAAGTCCAGGGCTTGTAACCAGAAGGTCACCAGTTCAAATCCCACCCTGCCACTGACTGACTCACTGTGTGACCCTGAGCAAGTCACTTAACCTCCTTGTGTTAATTGAATGTTCTATTGTAAGTGACTCTGCATATAATGCACAGTTCATAGCCTACTTCTGTGACGTGCTTTGTGATGGTGGTCCACTATGAAAAGACGCTTTAATAAAGATATTATTATTGTTTTTTTCAAAGCACTGTTTAATCAAAAAACAGTCCTTAAAACAGTGGGAATAGGACCCTTAAAATATGTAACCATTGTAAATGTAACCTTGAATTTCTGTATAAAAGCAAACCTCTGTTAATTTGCACAGCAGCTTTACAGTTTACAATGCTTTGTTCAATGCTTATAGCAGGTTTTTAGCCTGCTTTATCATGGTTAAGCATGATCTTTACAAAGCCTTGCCACACTTATGCTCCTGCAAGGCTTTACTACACTATGCATTTACCTTGATATACCACAGTAGACTATTATTATTAGTAGCATTACCTGTATATAATACATGGATAGTACTTATAACTGCAGCCTTTGCTCTTATTAGGACTGAAGTCATTGTATTTTGTATCTTGCTCTTAATTGTACTGTAATTCTTGATATGTATTTTTTATATACAACTGTAAGTCGCCCTGGGTAAGAGCGTCTGCTAAGAAATAAATAATAACAATAATACTAATGTAAAGAAGTAGTAATTTGGTGCTCTGACATCATAGTCACAATTGACCGTTCTGATATCAGAACAGTGATTTATCACTTTCCATGGCAATAGAGTGGCAGTTATAAATAACCCAAACTGTCCTTAAAATGACTTATGTTTTTTTTTTTTTTTTTTTTTTAAGAGCTTTAAGACAGTTTGAGCTGCTAACTTGGAATGGAATTCTTAATTTATCAGAAATATTTCAGAAATAATCTTACCATCCATCCAGGACATATGAGAACATAAATAAAATGCTCTGCGCTTTTTACAAAAAGAAAATGAACTGTTTTTATCACATTAGGAAGGTATTTTTGACCCTAACAAACACATAGCAAGATAAAAGCCAGCCCTGCCGCTTTATATATTTAAACAGTGGTCTGATGCGCTAGTGGTCACTTACCTTGAATTGAACTGAGCTCTGCAGAGATTGTATTTGCTTAAGTGACACATGTACAGTTTCACTTTGCTTGTCAAATATACCTTCTGTAATATTTTACATTCTCTAAGGTTGAAAATACTTTTGGAAGCTGTTGCTAAGACCTTGGAATACAATTGTCTGTGTATGTATTTGAAAAGTCCCACTTTTTTTAAACCAAGAAACACAGAGAGGCTGATTTTTTTTTTTTGGTTGAAGCGTCAATTTATTTATACTAATAAATTACCCAAAATGATTGCCTACTTGACGTGAAGTTTTAACCACTTTCAAAAAACATAACAAAAACAAAAACCCAAAAAAGGGAAAACTGATGTGTAACCTGACTCAATGCTCTGTTGTGGTTTGGCTTGGTTACAGATGGGCTCTTACTTTGGCTCCTCCTTATGTGCAGTTGATCTGAACCAGGACGGCCTGTCAGATCTGCTGGTCGGGGCCCCTATGTTCAGCGAGATCAGAGACGAGGGCCACGTAGCTGTCTTCATCAACAAGGGAAACGTGAGTACCAATAAGATAATCCACCGGCGGATGTACAAAAAATACCTTGCAGTAATATACTTTTCTATGATCTTGTACTTAGTCCCCATCTGGGAGGCTGCTACTGAAGTTAGTTCAGTAGTAATGCTGTCTTAGGGAATCACTAGTTGTCCTTCTCACACAAATAAGCCAGTTCTGCTTTACCTCAAAAACAGCTTTTTCCTATCCTCTCTATGGTTATTCACCAGTAATATCTATGAATTAATCTTTTATCAGCTCATAGTTTTTAAAAACAGCATATTGCATAAACCATTATCAATGTGACTAACCTGCCTTCCCCATTGCAAAAGTACCACACAAAAACCATGTGTGATTCATGTGATTCATGTGACTACAGCATTTGAAACCACACAATACCAAAAACATGAATGATATGTGGACCACACATAAACCACTTTCAGACCACATGAACAAAATGTGGTTCAAGTTTTGTTTTTTGCATTACACAAGCAAATCAAATGTTTGGTCAATATTGTGGGTTTTTATTGTAATCGGAAACCCCTCAAATGTATCCATTTAATTAACTTTGTTAGCTTAGAAAGCAACTTCGCAACATCGCAGCTATCTTGACACAGGTATATTTCTTATTGTTTACATTCACTTTTTATTTAATTTTCTGTTTTAGTCATCACATCCTGATGACTTTTAAAAACGCAGACGTTCAAAGCACCCTTTAGGCCTATGCATCTCTCAATCATGTCTTCTCTCTTATTACAGCTGGCATACCACACTATAATCATTATGCTGTCCCCTGCCACATTCTGCCCCTAGTGGATGTAAGAAATATATCAGTAAGCTAAAACAGAACAAATGGGATATTTCATACATCCATTAAAGCAAGCTTCTAATTAGCACTTAATTGGTCCAATTAAGTAATTTAGGGTATGGTTGGAACAAAAAACCAGAGGGACACCAGCCCTCCAGGACCAGGATTGGACACCCCTGCACTAAGGGCAGAGTGTTGCAGGGGGACAGGGTTAATTGTAGTATTAGTAAGGACGCTCTACAGGGGCCACAGGGGTGCATTAGACTTTTAAAAAAGTCATCAAGATGTCAGGACTGGAATAGAAAATAAAACACAATGGGGTTCAAGAAGAATACATTAGTTCGGATAAGTGGTATGTTTCACACCTGTATGAAGTTGCTCTTTAAATTATTTCCATGTTGGCCCCAAATATGCCTTTATAAATCTACTCTTACATTTTTTTTTCATACAAACCCAGTCCTGTGTCATTTTTATTGCAGTGCTAAACACAGCAGCACAGTGAGCTTGTTCATGTGAAGCAGCTCCAGAGGGGTGATGCAGTCACACAGGTGTTTCCTTGGCTGGGTTAGATACCAGCTGTCTCCTGCAGACCAGTTGAGTCTGAGCTTCACAAAGCAGTCTATGTTTTCATTGGCCTGTGCTGTTTCCTTTGTGTATTGCAGGGGGTCCTGGAGGAAAGGGTGCTCCTGAACGGGGACAACGCCTACAACGCCCACTTTGGGGAAAGCATCGCCATGCTGGGAGACCTCGACGATGACGGCTTCCCGGGTCAGTCTCCACACTCAAACTAGTTCATTGTTGGAAATTAGGATGTTTTTTTCGTGGGTACTAGTTTTTTAGTCTGACTACACTGGATATAGTCAGGCACCATGATATCACAGTTTTGTAAACATGCCTCAGTCCTGACCTGAACACACCCAGCCTTTCAGTCCTGGTAGTCAGCTTTTGCTGTTCAGTGCCAAAATGTATGGAAACCATCAAAGTCATTCCACATGTGACCTGAGACTCAAACCCAGGCCTTCAGAGGTGAATTGACAAAAGGCTAGTGAATTAACCCGATCTGCCACTGTCCATTTTTACTATATTTTTCTGTGTTTTACCGTATTTGTGCTTTTACTTACGAACGCTTCCACTATACACTCGTCCCCTGGGGTGGTAATAACATGGGAAAGTTAACCCTAATACTGTATAACGTTCAAGAAATATACAGCACAAAGACATGTGTTGCTCCTCTGTCGGTCTGAATACACTACAACACACGTGGAGTCCCAATTATTTGTTATTGGAGGGGGTTTTTAAGCTACAGAACAGTGGTTTTACCAAATGGTCATTACTACACACAGAACAGGAAGCCCTGTTATTAAAGCTAAGTATTGTTAATGACTGGTCATTACAACACATGTAACAGGAAGAACTGTTCTTTAAGGTACCAGTACGTATAGTATTACCAAGAGCAAAGCATCACTACATCTCTGTTGCATAGCTTTTGTTTTTACTGTGTAATTTGTTCTTTAAAAGCTTGAGCTTCTTATATTGATAGGCGCGCATGCATGTATGTGTGTGTGTGTGTGTGTGTTTACCTTTATTAGCGTGGTCCTCTTACAACAGGTTTTTCTTAGCTCAAACTCCCCATTTTAAAGCAACAGAGCCCAGACCATTTAAACTATGAAAACAATGCCTGCAAAAAGCTGGAAACACTGTTCTCAGCAGACCCCCATTCATTTGCCCGCGACCATACAATACCACTGTGTTGGAGAGAAATGTTTTTATTTCCACTCACTATTGAAACTATGTTTAGTAGAGCAGGCCAGTCCAGATGGATTTGGTTAACAGCTTTAGTAACAGCACACTTTTACCTTCAGTTCAAGCTGGACTCAATGGTCTTTTTTAAAGCCCTTTGACACAACGACACAGATAATATGGTACTATATTGCAAGTTGCCATTGGTACAGCAAAACACAAATAATAGACATGCATATAGACTAGGACAGGACACAGAGTGGTGAGGGTATAGAATGGGTTACCTAGCTACTTATGTTGTTGATGCAGAATCATTCTAGATCCCAATCAGCTACTATGAACTGGAGAAGCATTGAAGGTTTGAGAAGCCTCCAGTTGATTATTTATGTTCTTTTGTTCTTAAGTGCATGAAAGAGAATAGTAGTAATAGTCTACTTTTACATTGACATTTAGCTTAAAAGTACCAGGACAAAGACAGCTGTATCAAAATGCATTCATTGTTTTTAAAATCCAAGGCGACTTACAGAGACTAGGGTGTGTGAACTATGCATCAGCTGCAGAGTCACTTACAATTACGTCTCACCCGAAAGACAGAGCACAAGGAGGTGAAGTGACTTGCTCAGGGTCACACAATGAGTTAGTGGCTGAGGTGGGATTTGAACCGGGGACCTCTTGGTTACAAGCCTGTTTCTTTAACCACTGGACCACACAGCCTCCTAGTCTCTATCCTAGTCTCTGTAAGTCGCCTTGGATAAAGGCGTCTGCTAAATAAACAAATAATAAATAATAATAATAATAATAAAATGATTTTCACATGAGTGCTTACTTTTTGTAGTGTTTATTTAATTTAATGTAATCTAATAATATAATTTTACAGATTTGTTACAGACTCATACACACACACACACACACACACACACACATATATAGTTTACATTTAAATATAGATCTATTGCGTAGACACTAAGACATGTTTTGCACCATATTTTGTGAAATAAATATAAAAATGTTCCATAACTAGATACAAAACCATTGAGTGCTAAAAGTATATTTAATAGTTGCTTGTTACATGTTTTACTTAAACAAAAATATTAGAAAATTGCATTTTGGTGTTAAGACATTGATAAACATTGTCCAATATACTGTCAATTGAAATACAAAACATGAGTCCATCTTGGGTCAGTTGTTTACTAGACAAATGTTTACAGGCCCTGCTAATGTGAATCAGCAGTGACTGAAGTGAATTAACAGGGAGTTACTCGACCACTACTTTAGCTGAGAATAAACATGGTTTTATTGGGCTGGTGTGTATGCAGTTCAGACATTTCAACTTTGTTTTCATTTACAGATGTTGCCATTGGAGCCCCCAAAGAGGAGGATTTTGCAGGAGCTGTCTATATCTACCACGGGGACGCCCAGGGGATTGTAGCAACATATTCCATGGTAAATACTCTTAAAGGGGTTGGAGCCAACAACATAATTCCATCAATCTTACAAGCACTTCCATTTGCTACATAGGTCTAAAATGTGCAGTTTTGAAAGAAACACATACTACAGCAGACATGTATTTCCATGTAATACATGTGAAATGACCAAGGAGGTGTAACACTACCTGAATGCCAAGAGATTTCTGTAACCCAATGTAATACCAGATATCATGTCTTAAAATAAAAATACAAGTTTGCTATAACATCTTTCAAAACTGCACATTTAAGACCTACTGCATATACAGTTGCAAATGTACATGAATGACAGGTAAGATTTAAGAAATTATTTAAAAAAGATTTTAAAAGTTCCAAAAAGATGGACTCTGTGTTGTTTTTTTTTAATGCCTATCTTCTGTTTTTAACTTCAGAGGCTGTCTGGACAAAACATCAACCCAGCACTGCGGATGTTCGGTCAGTCTATATCGGGGAACGTGGACATGGATGGAAATGGTTATCCAGGTAAGCGCTTGAACTGGCTTCAGACGACATGATATGAGATACGATTTTTGTTTTGTTTTCTAGTCATTTTAAAAAGTTTCTATAACGATAGCGGTGCCGTAATTCAAATGTAATCCTCGGGTAGGTGTTTAAAGGTACTGGATTACTTAATTGGCTTACTTAACACACAGTAGACCAGCCCCCCCAACTACCCCACTTACTACATTTTTGTGACCAACATCTAAAACTTTACTTTTGTTAACATGAAATTTAAGTAACCACATATGATCTCCCATGTCCCCCTCTTAATAGTAATTAAGGGTGTATTTGTCCTGACTTCCATACCGTAACATCAGATGTAAAAATGTAAATTAAAATGTTTAAAGGAGTTTTGAACTCTGCAGCATGATGTTACTCTTTGACACATACATTTACCTACTATAACATTGATTACCTACTTGATTACTTTGCTGTAAGATCCATCACAGTTTTGGTTTTGGTTGCTTAGTCTCTGAAAGGTTCCTCTCCTCTCCTCCTGGCCTCTGTCCCTCTATCAGGGGACCATCAGAAGCCTTTCAAATTGAAAACAGATGACGACAGGGAGCAGAATAGTAGAACAGTTGTTGGCTCCAGTTCCACTACGTTTCATTTTCTTTTGCCAGAACAGCTTCATAAATGACATAAGCCTTCAGAAAAATGTTCTGTATTTCTTTGAGAAAATGGTGCTTTTTGATCTCGTAGTTGGGTAGTTTTATTTTCATAACCCTGGGGTCGCCTTTTCCTTAAAAGCACCCAGGAGACTTCTACAGAAACAGGCGTAGTGCAGTTGAAATTGATTCAGTATCAGAGATTTACAGAAATGAGCTGTAGCAGATCACTGTACCATTAGTGTTTAACAAAACATTCCTTAAAACATTCCTTAAAGTTTTGTCCACATTTTCATTTAATACAGAGAAAACAGTATATTAGTGTACCATGATACAGTAGTTCCTGATCTGTCCTGTATCTTCCTTTCCAGATGTCACCATTGGAGCCTTTATGTCAGATAATGTGGTGCTGCTGAGGTGAGCTTTCGTTTAGTTATTAACTTACTACAGAAGTTACATGGGCTTTTTTTGTTTGTTTAGTTTTTTTTGTTGTTGTTATTTCACATTGAAAACTTGTAGGAAAGAAAAATGGGACTGCTCACTGGAATAAGTTTAAACGGTACAGTACTGTAAGTAGCTTCAAAATAAGTTTGAATTGTTTTTGTATATAGTCCCCTTACCTTTTTATGATGTGGTTCAAAATGGAATTACTCAAATTTAGTTTTTTTTTACATAGCCAGTCTGTTTTAAAGTGTTTTGACTGTGAGTGTATGAGCTGATCTTCAGTTTTAGTTGCCTACCATAGGCATATGTTACCTGGGCTAGATCAGCCAAAGTGTCTTATTAGTACGTGCTAGAAATTTCCAAAAAAGCTGAGCATATGTCTAAAGCAAGCAACTATAACTGAAGAGCAGACAACTTCTGAACTCAGGTAAAAAGCAGGCAGAGTTCCATTGTCACGTGAATCAATGGAATTATTATTATTTGTTTATTTAGCAGACGCCTTTATCCAAGGCGACTTACAGAGACTAGGGTGGGTGAACTATGCATCAGCTGCAGAGTCACTTACAATTACGTCTCACCCGAAAGACGGAGCACAAGGAGGTTAAGTGACTTGCTCAGGGTCACACAATGAGTCAGTGGCTGGAACCTCCTGGTTACAAGCCCTTTTTTTTAACCACTGGACCACACAGCCTCCAATGAGGAAGGCTGTTTAGTCCCAGTGTTCTGAAGACAAGGTAATGGCTGAAGAAAATAATACTAACTCAGTATTGGAGCAACAGATTCCAGAACCTTTAAGAATAATTGCAAACACTATACAATAGTAAGGAACAAAATCCAATAAAAATGACATTTGAAGCTATTTTAAGCAAGTTACGGATTTTATTCTAAAACACTTGCAACATGCCGTGCTTTAAGCTAACAACATATAGTTTAAGCCACTGTTGTAATCTCTGCTTCAAACAGGAGAATCCCAGTCATGTTAAACACTGTGCAGTTATTTTTACACTGTGCAGGTTAAACACGACAGACAAATCTGTTTTCTGACCTAGAAATTACTTACGTAATTGGCGGCAGCATCGCCTGGAACACATAGATCAAGCAGGGGCATCAAGTCTGTTGACACATTTTAATTTGCCAGGAAACCTTCTCAGCAATAAGAAAATCATAGAAGGCTATATAAAATAGAAGTACGTTTAAAATGATTGGTGAAACTACAGGTCAAATAACTACATGATACAGCAATGAACAAAAAGCCTATTTGCAATGAATGTTCATGTACTGCAGCCAATAATGGAGTTTACTGGAAAAAGACAGACTCCTTTGTGCAGTGAATTGACATTAACAGTGAACAAATGTCCTGAGCTAACTAAAGCACCAGCCACGCCTGTGTCATTTACATATGCTTGATATTTTCTCATCCTTGGAAACGGATCTCGTTAACAGAGTGGCTGGGTGGCTAAGTGCCTGACAGTAGGCCACTCTTAATTTTGTCTCATGAATATTAATGAGCCAATCCAGAACGACAATAGTAGGGTTAAAATCAAAACAACCATAGCGATAACGAGTTAACATCGTCTTTTGCCAGAATTAACATTTTCAGTATTGAAACTTACTTTAAACCTAAATGTAAGAACTCTGGGCAAAAGCTTGTTTCCAAGGGTGTACAGTTTTACAAGGAGGCCTATCTACGTGCGCTCAGTGGTGAGTTAATTTGCAATTTATAACACATCTGAGCAGCATACATTTCTCACGCTTGGTTGCGGTTTGTGTAGACACTACAATGTAAACAGTATTCGCATGTGATAAAGAGTGCTCAAATTGTAAACTTTTAACAAGGGGAACTGCACAGACAGAATACATTTTGTGACCCCCTCCCCTCCCCCTGCACTGTCATCACTCAGGGACAGTTTGATTGAATCAGTATTTTAACAACTGTATATTGGCAGGGAATAGTAAGTTTAAATCCATTATACTGCTAGGATTGCCATCTGGCTGGTTTATTTACTGTTTTGCCGGTTCCTGGTGAAAAGATTTAATGTGCTAGTTTTTTCTAAGCACAGTGATTGTACTGGGATGGATAGGCCTATACTTTTTTATTTTTTAATTCTTGCCTTTGCATCTTTTAAAGATTTAAAGCTTTTAAAGCAGTAATCAACTGTCATGAAGTCTATTCCATTCCTTATTTAACATAATTATGTTTATCAATAGCGAAGGAGTTCATGTCGGATGGTGTAAAACCGAACTACATTTTAATTAATAAAATACTAATGTAGTCCTCCAAGCGTGTGCCATCAGCCTAATCGCTTTTTCACACTGCGGAATCACCATGCAGCCACCTCAGAGCTACAGCGTCAGAGGACAACGCAGCTCTGGGCAGCTTACAGGCAAGCCCGCAGGTGCCCGGCCAGACTACAGGGGTCGCTGGTGCGCGGTGAGCCAAGGACACCCTGGCCGACCTCATCCCTCCCCTCCCCGGGTAGCGCTGGCCAATTGTGCGCCTCTCCCTGGGAGCTCCTGTCCACAGTCGGCAGTGGAATAGCCTGGACTCGAACCCGCCACGTCCAGGCTATAGGGCGCATCCTGCACTCCACACGGAGCACCTTTACCGGATATGCCACTCAGGAGCCCCTTGAGAAAAATATTTTAAGGATGACAAGCAATTAATAATTAATCGGTTCTCATTCGCAAAATAAACAACTTTCTCAGCTGTTTTTAAATGCAGTATAATTAATTATAATGCCATTCCAGGCCAGTCTTTTTACCCCAAGTCGAATGTAAATATGAAACTTAGGCTTGAATTTGATGTCTTTTTTATGTGCATCATTGCAGCTACAAAGTAAAAACAATTTAGCTTGACTGTTAATTGCTTTCTCTTAAGTTTAATAAAAAAAGGTAGATCAACAAACAATAAACCTTAGTGTGAATTTAATGTGCCCGCAAGGTGGACACCTTCACTTACTTCCTACTATAGTAATTTCCCTTACGTTTTACACTTGCAATATCTCAAAAAAAACATGTCACTCACAATAGCGCTTGTTAAATTGGTCCACAAAGATAATACAAGGATTTTTGTAACCACTGTTGGTGCAGCCTGGCACTGAACACGCAGCATGAACAGTGTAGTCAAGACATGCAGTATGTTTTTGCTTGTCGGCAACTGTAAATCAGGGCACGCCATCTATGTGTACTTTTTATCCCTCCTAGCCTCGCTTTGGGGAATGGAAAGTGACACAAGCATAATATTTGAAAGGGGCCTATGGGATGTAATGTATTACACTGAATTATCAGAGAACATGACATGTTTTCATATACAATATACAGGGTCTATTTAATGTCACATCAATAGGAGTTTGCTGTCATATGTTATCAGTATAACAAGAACTCCATGTAGACAAAAAGAGGATCCCTTATTTTATATGCATATAATATACGTAAATAATATGGTTCAATATTATGAACCTCTGCAAACACATGCCACCTACAGTATTTGATAAGACTTTCAGTTACAGGCCTGAGTCATTGTTAGGAAATGACAGGGCAGTTATATAGTCATTATACTGCAATCATGGGGTTATTGTTGTAGCATTAATTCATAACTACTTGTTGGTAAGTACTGCTTTTGGTATTTTATAGTGTCTATAGATTGTCCATATATGTTTCTCCTCCCCTGCAGGACCCGGCCTGTCATCACGGTTGACATCTTGATATTCCTCCCTGTCTCCATCAACATCACGGCTCCTCAGTGTCACGATGGCTCCCAGCACCTCAACTGTCTCAACGTCTCAGCCTGCCTGCGCTTCCGAGGAAAACAAGTGCCCGGACAGATAGGTAAGCCCTTATCAAAAGATCTTCACTGGCACCACAATGGAAATGCTAACTTCTGTATTACAGGGCACTGGCAATGGTATGGCTGCCATTGGCAGAATGTTACATCTGTGGTAAATGTTTCAGAATTTGACATACCAAATATGACAATAATATAAACCAATACACACCATTAGTATTTTTTTATATAGTTCCCTTAACAGATGTGAAATATGCCTTCCAATTGCTGTGTCCCTTCTGAGTGGCAACTAGTACATCAGTGTAAATCATATGGCATATTCCTGAAACCACTTCAGATTACAGGTCATACATAGCCATGTAATAACATGGTAATAACAGGGTAACTAGCAATGCTATACCATGTGTAACTACTGCTGGAAATGTGTATTAACAAGGGAATGATCTGTGCCAGGGTCATCTCCGTGTAATTGCATAGTAGTTGCGATGTAAGCGTAGGAGCCATTTGTTATTGTCCACTTATTACAATGTAATTAGACAGCTATTTATGCCCAGTAATCTAAAGCGCTGCCAATTAAAAAAAAAAAAAAGACTTTCTCAAGAATAGTAAATAGCACTGCGCTAAAATTAGACTTTACTGAATTGATGGCTCATAATGTAATGGTTCAAAGTTTTGATTGACTGGTTTTGAGATGTTTACAGCAGTATGCCATGGTGAAAGTGTAGCAAAGGGTAATATGAAAGCATAGTGAAAGTGTGGTAAATCACAGATAAGTATGACTATATAGCATAGATATAGCCAAAGCAAAGTTAAACTTGCAAAATGACTGTATCAGCACAAGGACGCACTTTGGCAGAGCTGGAACCGCTATCAATCAGGGGCAGGCATCGCTCTCCCAGTGAACAGGAAGCAGCTTGCACTGTTTACACACACTGCTGAGTTCAGACAATGTCCATAACTCACAGTAACAAAGCATCTGCTGACAGGATCTAATAGAATTGCAGGAAACATTCATTGCAGCTCATTAGAGTAGGGGTTGCACAGCTGCACACATTGGCAACTGTATTTACTACCTTGTACTGTACCTTGACAAACACACCTCTGTGCTGCAATGCCAAAGGAGTTCCCTTCCTGAAGGCTTCCTTGATGGAATCTCCCTTGAAGTTTATACTCAGCACTTTCTCTCAGCTTTTTGTTGGCAGACATTTGCAATAGCAAAATTAAAAAAAACAAAAGAAACTGATATTTAATACACCTGGGGCCATATTTATAAAAGATGGCTGTAATTTCCAGCTATTAAAAAAAAAATACCTGGCAGTATTTACAGTCCACACAAGTGATGTTTTTTGATAGTAAATGGTGTTTATGCATCACCCGATGAAATGCTGTCATGTTCAACACTATTACTGACACGATAAAGGAGACAATCAATAAGGAATACTATTTATTTGGATTAGCACAAGCGACTGAGAAACTATAAAAACTGTAAGAGCCTACTGCTAGTGAAAGGAGACTCTGTGAACGCATGGAGAGTAGCAACTTCCCAGACTACAATATTATTACTGTTATTAAGGCAGGACTAAATGGCTGCAAAAAAGACATTGTTTGATTTTTTCAGGTGGAAAATAAGGAAAGCCCAGCCTCTACATGTAGAACTATTGTAAATGAAGTTGTTGTTCAAAGTAACATTACAGTTAAAATGAAAGTATGTACAGTATTTATTGAAAGTACTCATGACTTCAAGGTAATGTTGCATTTTACCCAAACTACATTTTACTCACAAAGGGGCTGATGTAAAACACCCATATTGTGGCCAAAATCAGCGTTTGCATGCACAAACCGTGTTTAGCTGCCATAAAATTGGACTTTAGCGACCACTAAAAATGCAACATATGTAAAGAATGAGTTTCACCTGGCTTTCTGTACCCACTATCACATTAGCACTTTGCCATCATTAATCCATTTAAAATGTATTCAAATGAGGAAAAGAGCATGGAATTGGGCGGGGCTCTGGAATACTAAGCGGACGCAAACATTATAATGAGATGTAAGGATTTTGCCTTGCACTTGGGCAATTGCTGACCCTCCAAAAACTTTGCACCTCCTCTTACAAGCTGCAAACCATTGTAGAAGTGAATAATTAAGAGCTGTCTGATGCGGCAACGCTTGACTCTTGTTGAGGACAAGCAGGAAAACTTTCGGAGAAGAAGGGCAAGATGGAGAATACCTCACATATTCAAACCCATGTTTGGGATGCCGGAGGATGTGGTGGTAAGGCGTTATCGTCTCTCTCCGCAGGTCATCCTAGACCTAATAGCTGAATTTTACCTTCTTTTTGTTTTCTACAATAGCACTACCGGTGGGCATTTTCGAGAGCTCATCGAGAGCTCAATAACCCTTAACCATCTTAATATAGTCAAATCAAAATTATGACAAGACTAGGGGGGAGGGCTTAGGTCGGTCAGGGTGTCCTCAGCTCACCGCGCACCAGCGACCCCTGTAGTCTGGCCAGGTGCCTGCAGGCTTGCCTGTAAGCTTCCCAGAGCTGCGTTGTCCTCTGACACTGTAGCTCTGAGCTGGCTGCACGGTGAGTCTGCAGTGTGAAAAAAAAGCGGTCGGCTGACGGCACACACTTCGAAGGACAGCGTGTATTCATCTTCGCCGCTCCCGAGTCAGCGCGGGGGTGAGCAGAACCTAAAATAATTGTATATTCTAAATTGGGAAAAATAATAAAAATAATTGGCGATTACTAAATTAAAAAAAAAAAAAAAAAAAAAAAGATGAAAAGACCTAAGTATACGCAGGTATACGCAAACACGTAGACACAAAGACTGACTTAAACCATTTCTTAAAACAAATGCATCCAAAGAAGTGAAAAACTGAAGCTGAAAGTTTCTGAATTGGAAAAAAAGGTCAGTCTGTCACATGTGTTAAATTATTCAGTGTAGACCTAATAAAAATGTAATAATTATACTAAATGCAAAAGTATTGAAAGAAAATGCATGCGTTGAAATCAGTTTTATTTGTCTAATTACTTTGTTGCTGCATTTTATCAGCATGTTGATTGAATTCAATTGAATTCCAAACTGGTGAAAGAAAAAGACTGAATGGTGGTAGCTGTTTGTTAAGTAGATGTTTGTCCAGGAACTATACATGTAAACTTGTGTTAAAAAAAAAAAAGTTATTGTGTTGTTTTTTGTTGATTTTACCACTAACACAGACTTGTGTTAAAAAACACATTATTGTGGTGTTTGTTGATTTTACCACAAACTTGTGTTGTCCTTGTTTGAACACCAGGTTTGTGTTATATGTAACACATGTTTTTACAGTGTTGAAGTACATTTACCTGTGTCGTGTAAGTGTATGTAAGGCATTTTCTACTAAAATTAGAGTATGTGGCTAAAACTTATTCGCCGTAGCCACACCTTTGGGTAGTCAGCGATTTCTATTAGACAACACTGGCCTATTGCACATTTTACAAACATAAGTATTGATATGGTTGGAGGTATGCCTGTACATCGTTCAGCTTCACTGTAACCGGACGGGGGTCTGTAAAGCGGGTTTTGTGATTATACGCGTCTTGTCATGCATAATCATAAACCTGTTCCTGCCCCTCCGAACCTGCACCAGAGTGAACAGGTAGGACAGATGAACCAATCAAAATGCTGAACTCTGGGAACCAATGAAATGTTTTGGATTGAACACGCTGGATTGAAACTACTGGTGTTGTGAAATCAGAAGATATTTTGACGGGAAGACCTGATGTGGAACGAAAATAACTGGTCAAAACTGATTCATGACCAGGAATATGTTAATAAAAATATGAAAACAATCGCAATTATTTTGAAAAAGAGAATGCAGCAATGCGTACAACAAAGCAGGAAAATAAGGAAAGTAATGTGTTGTGTTTTAAACCCTATAGCCTGTTCAGTAACACTTTAACTTTGGTTTTACCATGGTATCCAACAGCGATACAGTTCTTTACAACTAAAAATTATTCATGATACATTATACTATTACATTTAATGAGATCATTATGGGTTCCAGAGCATGCACTGAATCACTCTGAATGTTGTTTCTCAATATGACACAATGCACATTCCTCCTAGAACAGTCCACACGAGAGCTTGGGTTATTTTTAGTGCTGCCAATTTCTATTTTGAACATTACAGAGAGCTCATGAAATTTTAAACGATACCGAATGCCAAGGTAAGAGTTTTGTAAAGGACAGTGAAACAATGACAAAGCACCGGGGGAGGCAATAATTACCCATAGTAAATTACATCAACCCAATTAAATAGAGTAAAGATTTTAAAAATACATTAAAATTAAAATGTCCTAATCCAATACACTGGCTTTCCTGCAAACATCACTGCAAACCTTTTGTTACTTAATCATCAAGTCCTTTGTATTTTTCAAAATAACACGCTGTAGAATTGACTAGGGGTTGCTGTTATCATCTAAAGGCTTTTATTTCCTTTTAATCTTTGGAATATTGTGGATTCCATGCTATGCTGTCACTGACACATTGTTTATATACTCTCGGGTATCATTTCACAGTGTGTGTGTGTGTGTGTGTGTGTGTGTGTGTGTGTGTGTGTGTGTGTGTGTGTGTGTGTGTAGTGCAAGACTTCAGTTTTAAAGCAAGTGTTGGGCCTCTCCATGAGTCATTTGAAAGCACTCTCCATTCAGAAAACTAGGGACAGCTCAGAACTGAATTGCGTGTGAGGGAATGTGATTCAAAAAATCCTGAATCCTAATGAGCCCTGTTGCTTTTGGAGGATACTTACAATCGTCTGTGACCTTCTGTAGAGGGCTGTGTAAACACTGCCTGAGTATGAATTTATTAGAGCCTTTGTAAGAGCCTGCATTAACTATTGCCCCTTGGCAACTACTGCAACACAAACAAGCCCCCTCGGATCAATTGCCTTTATCAGGATTATTTTATTGAAATACATTCATTAATGTGAAATTAATAATGTGAATTTCCCTTTAAATGACTGTACAGTGCATTGTTAACTTCCAGCAATATTTAGTAAAGGGTACTACAGTTTTCTGGTAGAACAATTTTTCAGAAGGGTTGGAAACAAAATGTAATACCTGATTTATACTTTTTCTGCACATTAGTGATGTTGCCTTCTATGTTAACGTATTACATCACTTTCCATAGGGCTGGTTTACAACCTGACAGCAGATGTGACAAAGAGAGAGAAGGGGCAGCAGTCCCGAGTGGTGTTCGCGCTGAACGGGGAGCTGACGAGTCACGTGAATGAGCAGATCCAGCTCTCCTACAACGAGGAGAAGTGCCGGCACTACATGGCTTACGTCCGGGTGAGTAGATTGGGCAGGACATAACCTGTGGCTTATTCTGCCCCTTGTATTGTGCTTTTAATATCTGCAAAGTATAACTGTTTTCAGCTGTTGCAGGGTATGAGAAAGATGATACTGATTGGAGGTGACAGCGGGGTAATTTATTTTCATAAAGTACAGTATTATTTTTAAACAGAGATGATAGAGCTAAATTGTTTTGATATTTGTGCGTATAATTACCTGTAACTGTTTATTTAGTCAGCCATTAAGCTTTCCTGCTGTACATATATTGGAAGTATAAAAAAAGAATAGTAATCTGAATAATAGGTTCCAGACCCAGCAGAATTCTGGCCTTGTAATCCAGTGATAGACATTTCTAAACCAGTACAACTTGTATTGAGCAGCTTATGTGGCTACACTACTGGAGATGGTATGAGTCCTTCAGATAAACTTCCATTGTATGCCATCCTTCTTCATAGTCATGGATTAGAAGCTCCCCACACATATATGCTGGGTGGGGTGGCATTTCCTCAAAGATTGCTTTAACTCATATTAAGTGATTTCAGTGTAATAATGTATGGATATAATGTTGGACAATAATGACACTTTAAATTATAATTTATTGGCTACATAGTCATGATAATGATGATTAATATCTCAAATCATGCTTTAACTCCAATTCATTGTGACCATCCCATATTCTTTCTTTCTCACACACATTTCTATGTTTTTTCTCCTCTGCCTTTTTTTTTTTTTTTACATCTTTTGGCTTTTTCAAATGTGCTCATACGAGTACTCTCTCCCACAACACACAGGGGACTGAATTACTGAATTAAAGGAATGTTCCGATGCTCAGTTTAATTACTTGGCACTTCCCTTTATTGACACATAAGATGTCTGCAGGCAGAGAGAGGAACACCACTCTACCTGTGCAAGCAGTGCTTTTAGCTTTGAATGACTTTCAGAAACTATATTAGCAGTAATAATCAATAACCATTTTTCAATACAATAAATAATAAAGATTCATCAAATATTCAATAATTTCACAATAATTGATTAATGTTCCAGCAGGCCAGGTCTGATGTGTATAAAGACAATAAAGAGCATTTGTCTAGCATTTGTTAAGGTTTCAGCCTGCTAATGTGGAGGCTTCTGTGCCTAAAGTTGATCCAGTAGGTTCTGCCAATGTTGAATACGCAGATTGAAAATTATGCTGGTAATCCAAAATGTACTCATGATTTAAAGCTTGTAGTATGTGTGTAGTAGTTCACAGCATTTCAGAGACTACTAAAAAAAAAAGTGCACTTATCACAAACTATCTAACACAGTGGTTCCCAACCTGTGGTCCGTGAGTAAACTCCAGGTGGTCTGCAAACTCCCAAAATTCGGTTACGCAGTTGTACCCATTATTATTATTATTTATTTCTTAGCAGAAGCCCTTATCCAGGGCGACTTACAGTTTTTACAAGATATCACATTATTTTTTACATACAATTACGTTATTTTTTTACATACAATTACCCATTTATACAGTTGGGTTATTATTGGAGCAATCTAGGTAAAGTACCTTGCTCAAGGGTACAGCAGCAGTGTCCCCCACTTGGGATTGAACCCACGACCCTCCGGTCAAGAGTCCAGAGCCCTAACCACTGTGCTACTACAATATGTATTTCTAAGCACCACAACAAACAGCTTTAACCATGTGATATATAATTATAAGAGATGTATGTAGTCTGTATTTTCCCCTTTATCAACTTATTTTATTACAGGTGTGTTTATAAATTAATATACAGCTATAAATTGTATATTATAGCTCCCTTTGATGCAATACCAAGCATCGCCTTCAAAGCTGCCATTAACTGAAACAGCTTAATGTGAAGCAAATACTAAGTAAATAACTTACACATTATGAAGGCACATTTGTCTTGGCAAAACTTTGACTTCTTGACTTCTTCTTTTTAGCCAGCATTATTAAAAAAAAATCTACACTAGCATTCCCGTAAATGCACTGTTTCTAATCTGTGCTCATTCTACTGCTTGTGTTCACTGAATTTAAAGAAAGAAAAACTTAATCTGGCTGGCCCAGCATTTTTGTTCCACATAAAAGTAGCACACTGCATTGAACATTCCTCACTCGGTTGGAAAGATTAAATTAAAAACTAAAAAAAAAAAAAAAAACATTAAAACCACAGTTTTAGTACTTTTCATTTTCAACAATATACATGTTACTGTATTGCCAGGGGGATAGGAATATACCTATTATTTCAATACGTTTTTGGAGATGTTAGCTGCATATTGACAGATGTTAATGTGAAACAAAAAGAGGCTATTTGTAGCTTGACTTGTGAGCTGTATCGTAGTGTGAATGATCGATTTCAGCTCCATTTTATTATATGGGTTTATTCAGCCAGGTTTAATATCTCACAAGACTATATGCCAAAAGGAAATTCTATTAACACTAATTCTGGAAATAATGTGTACAGTCTGTTCTTGACGCTGTCATACTTAACCAAAATGCTATAAATCCTATCGACTGTGTGCACCAATCAGTTTCATTTACACATCACAGCCCACCAGAAGTGGATGCAACATCCTGTACACTCTCCAATCATTTTTTAATTTTTGGAAGTTGTTTCCTACCCACCTCGTCTTCCTGTGTTTTTTATATGTACATCGAGCGAAGCTGGCGATCAGTGAGGGCAATAAGTTGTGTTAGAAATGGATAGATTAATTTGCTACACGAGGTAACGGTTGCAGGGACCAGCACTGGTATTTACATGTACTGGATCCGAGGACGACCCAGAGCCCCAGTGCATTATTTGTCAGGAGGTTTTGCAAACAAAATTCTTAAACCTGCTAAATTGAGACGCCATTTATCTACAAAGCATTCAGAAACAGGAATTTTGCCACCAGCAACTTTCAATGCGCAAAATGGCAACATCCCTTGATGAACTGGTAGCAAAGATTCAAGACCAGGAAACTCATTAAGTGAGGTACGTTATGTAAATATTTACTTTCTACATGTACTTATGCATACACACACACATACAAATTAGTTTAAAAATGCTGTTGTGAAAAAAGGTCAGTGGGAAAAATCCAAACAACAGGGTGGTCCCTACCTTGAAAAAGGCTGGGAACCACTGATCAAACAGCATCACTGCAACCATCTGTGATTTCCATGTGGTATTGAGTCAAATGGAAACAATATTAAGATTCACGTCAAATCTAAATAGATTCACATCAAATCTTTTTAACAACATGTAAACCACTTTCAATACAATGTAATTTTTTATTATAACTGAAACCTCTTTGTAAAAGGACTATTTTCCACAAGAAGAAATTGTAAATTGAGTAGTAGAAACCCAGGAAATGTACATGCACAGTTTAAGCAATGGTAACAAATAGGAAGAGTTCAAATAGGAGCTTGTCCCTAGGTGAGGCAGATGCCAACTCTTCACATTTCAGACTTTGTGATCCTACCGATCCTACAGACTTGTGATCCTACCGACCGCAGTTGTTAGTTTAAATCTGAAAGACTTAGTGGGAGAACACCTGGCCACTTTGATGGTGAAATGGGCCTGTTTAATTGACCTCTGGGGTTAATTAGGAGATGCAATGCTTGTCATGATCCACAGCTTGACTCTTGTGTTTTAGGGTCTCCTTGTGGTCTGCAGTATCCACAGTGGAGGCCATGGGGATTTCCTGAAGCTTGTTGTGGGAGGGTAGCCAAGCAGCTGGTACCCACAGCGGGGAAGCCAAAGACCTTTTGTAATATTATGTGTTGAAAATCTGTGGACTGCTGTGCTGGCTGATAACATTGCTGTAGTTATTACTGTAGCAAAAGTTCAAAGTAAGGGGACTGTTTTATTGTACACCTGTGGAACTGGTCTGTGGTGTAATTATAATGGAAGTACAAATTCTCATCCCTGATCCTATATCAAGGAACTCCTAGAGTTCAGATATGTGCTGTGTGGTCTTTATCCTGTGTAAGGGCAGCATGGGCAGTGTCATTGGTAGTGAATAATTAAGAAGGTATTTATTTATGCATATTTTTTGGGTCATTTGTTTTTTATGTACCGGTATGATGATTCTTTGCATATTTCTTTTCAGTTAGTTTTCTTTCATCATGAGAGTGACAACTTCTATGACTGAGCATTTTTGAGTGATTGTGTACAGTTCGTTATACTACTGGTACTGTACATGTAGACCTAAATATCCTAAACCAATAACACCATAATACCTGTATGTTATTCCAAATTATAAAATGGCAGGCAGAGATGCTGCTCTCTGATTGCTTAATCAGAACGTTCCACTAATTGAAACATTTCACAATATCACCATAGCTGGTATCCACAACAGGTCACAAAAAATAAGGCATCCATCAGAAGCTACTGGCAAGCGAGCTATGAAGAAAGAAACACATGGTCCCTTATCCTTAACTGGAAGAGGCAACAAACCATCCAAATTCAAAACAGTCCTTCATCCACACTAGAAATGTCCCAGTCCGTGCCAAATAGTGTCTCTAGCACAATTGTGCTCATTGCAAATGACAACTAGAATAACAATGTGCAATATATTGTACAGTATAACCATATTGATTTGACATTATAATTGTTTATCATTCTTTATTTTTGAAGACCAGACAGCATTGTACTATTAATTAGTGTATTTATTACTATAGTGGAGCAAAATACTGTCTCCATTTGCCTTTCAATGCATGCAATCACGTGTTGAGGATGCAGAAATGTTTTTTAGAAATATATGTTTGTTGAAAAAAAGGTTTTGTATAATAGACTTTAAGTTAAGATATATGAAGGTTGAGGTACAGTGGCAGGTTCATCTACAAGAGTGAAAGATATATGTTTGGAGCATGGATTTTATCTATTTACAAACAGCGGTATTCAACTAAGTTACATTTTATTGTAAAATATGATTCATTTGCATCTGTTCATCACATTCTTCCACAGTAGCCTTCAGTACACACTACTGTATCAGAAGTTAGAAAGCAGAACTTGCTGACGGTCCAGTTAATTGTGCACAAAGCTATAACTCCCTGGTGTCTATTCAATACACTCTTCCATTGTCTAGCATTTTGTACGTAAAAGTATATAAGCAAACATTTTTCTGGAAATACGTGTAGAGCTGATCTTTTTTTCAGTATAAGACTCAACTACAAATAAATAAATAAATAAATACATAACTAAATAAATAAATAAATAAATAAAGAACTATGCGTAACTTTTATAATAAGGCTAACACCTTCCTCTGCACAAACATCTGCAGTGTCCTCTTTCGATAACATTACAGCAGTCTCATTTTTAGTAATGATGATAAATAGGCATTGTGCCTCATAATATCTCAACATATCACAACACTCTGTCGTACCATAAAATACATCACAGCAATAAAACAGTGAATACATCTCAGCTATCAATAAAAAAAACCCCAAATGATCAGCACTTGAATTCTGCCTAGAAATTTGGTTGAAATCCAGCTTGGAGCAAAAAAGAAGACATGTAAGATGTATCTGATAGGCAGAAAAACTGTTGTAAAGAAAGGTTAGCCAAAGCAAAACAATAAAGTAGCAGTTTGTCGGTGCCAGCTTGACATTGTTGATACAATGTTATAAAACAAAAAACTACATTTTGAAATAAAACATTTGGTACAATTGGTATAATTGACAGCCACCAAGACTTTCCTTGGATACACTCATCTGGGAAAACAGCCAGGGGAGAACTCAGTTCAGTTTCAAGTATGAAATGTAACCATTACCATATGGGTAGTTATCTCCTAAAAACCCAAAACCTGAATATTGTATACCAAATCTGCTCAGCGAGCCTGTGATGCAGTCAGACCCGCTCCTGAGGGAAAAAGGACTGCGGTCACAGATCTTGACGACATTTTTCCTTTCAAGACTGACCTGATCGGACAGCCTTGATCAGACAAGGACATTGTTGCTTCTATATATTTCACATGTATTGTGTTTTTACACAAATTTACCGGTGGACCCGTAAAGAACCGATGTCACCGACCTGCTCCGCTCCGTACTGGGACCATAGTTACCGCTCTGCTCCTGACCCGGTACTAAAGCCTCCGACCTGATACTGACCCGGTTCTGAGCTGGTGCTACAGTCACCAAACCATTAACGACCCGATCCTACACGGTGCCAAAGCTACCGAACCGGTCTGGTGCCAACCAGGTTCCGAACCAGTTCTGCACCGGTCCTGAACCAGTGCTGACCGGGTGTTAAATACACCAAACCGGTACCGAACCGACCCGACCCGGTACCTTCAACGTACCAAACCAGTCCTGCGCAGGTCTTGACCCGCCTGGTCGATATCTATAAGCAGATTGAGGTAGCACCTGTACAACTGTATCTGTACACCACATTGCTTGCTCCTTGCATCATGCCAAGGGTCTACCCCTGTGAGACATGAAAAGCCGGTCTGCCTATTGAGGACAAGAACGACGGGTGCTTTTACTGCTGGGGCCAGAGCATGCCAAGAAGGCACTGGCTAATCGCAGCTTTTGCATGTTTCGTGCTGCTTTTTCCGAGTGCACGCTTGAGAAATGGCTATCCCTCAGCTCTTCCCCATCACCCTCAGAGAGGTGGCTGTGTCTTGACCCCACGGCTCTGTCCCAAGGGAGAGCGGAGGACACACCCGGGAAAGTAGTACAGGTAGGAAACTGTCCTCACGGTCTTCCTTATCCTCATCGCTCTGCCTCTCCTTCCCCTGCCACACAGAAGAGGAAGAAGAGTCGCTGTTCCAGGCGATCGGCTGACTCGGAGCAGATGGAAAAGCTCTGAGCAGTTGTTTCCCACAAAGGAACCGTTCTCGCTGAATTACTGCGGGAATGTTCAGCGCCGTCTGTCCTGCCTGACCCCTTGGGGCCCGAAGCGCAGATTGGCCACAAGAGGACATACTGAATCCACTGAGGAGCTCGTTCGCCTGCTTTCCAAGCGACCACCTCCAGTACATAAACCAGCGGCAAAATGGCACCCTAGGCCCCAGTAGTCTCAAAGACTGGCACAGCCGTCTGCTCCCGCTTACAGAGGTGACGTTTGGAGTCGGCCCGCGGTTGCTTGCCGCAGGCCAAGCCACAAGCTAAGCAGCAGCCCTAGGAATTTGCTGCCACAGGCCAAGGGCCCCTGCTCAGGGAGCCATCTGGACTATTGGCGTCAGTTAACCACAGACATCTGGGTGCTTACTACCATTCAGAGCGGCTATTCGCTGCAGTTCAAGCATGGTCCCCCTCCCTTTCGGCGCGTGACTGCACAGGACGCTGCTGTGGTGTCTTAGGAGGTAGCAGCTCTGCTGCAGAAACGGTCTGCATGATAGACCCACTCCAGTTGGAGGGAAGGGTCCTACTCCAGGTACTTCCTAGTGCCCAAGCGTTATGGTGGCCTCAGACCGATCCTCGACCTCAGACAGGTCAACCTGTAGCTGAGCCGAAGAAGGTTCAAAATGTTGACAATGCAACAACTATTGCAGTGAATCAGGCTAGGTGACTGGTTCACCACGGTGGACCTCAAGGATGCCTATTTCCACACATCCCCATGAAACCAGCGCACAGGAAGAACCTGCAGTTTGCCTTTCAGGGAACAGCGTCAGAGTTCCGTGTCTTGCCATTTGGCCTCACCTATCCTGGCCCCAAAGCTTTTGCTTTGGGCACACAAGAACCTCCTCTCACTACGGGCAGTACATCTACCCTGGGTGACAAACTGGGCAGCGGGCCTCCCCTCAAGGAGTCCCCATCAGCAGAGTGGAGGCTTCATCCCGAGGTGGTGAGCCTCATTTGGGAGAGGTTCGGGAGAGCAGAGATAGATCTCTTTGCCTCCCAGGAATCAACCCACTGTCCCCTCTGGTTCTCCATAATAGGAGGCAGGGACCCATTGGAAATAGATGCCTTCGCACACCAGTGGCCGAAGCAACTGTTATATGCCTTCCCACTGCTCGCCCTGCTCCTGCTGTGTCTGGAGAAAATCAGGCGGGACCAGGCCAAGCTACTGCTAGTAACCCCTTATTGGCCCAAGAGACTGGTTTCAACCCTAATGCAGCTCCTGAGCGGCCAGTCGTGGAGACTGCCCAAGCGCCACGACCTGCACAGTCAGGCATGGGGGGACCTTATGGCATCCTGACCCATCAAGCCTGCAGCTCTGGGACTGGTCCCTGAACGACTGCATTTGAGTCATCTGGGGCTTTCTAATAGTGTTTTTCAGACGTGATGTCTGCCTCATGGCTTCAAGCCCAGGACCTGTCCCGTGGCAGTTATACTTCAATTTTTGTAGGACTTTTTTGACGAGGGGAAATCCCTGTACACTTTAAGGTCTATCTGGCAGCCATTTCGGCTTGCCATGTCAAAATTGACTCAGCCTCCCCAGGAGCTCACTTCCTGGCGCGGCAATTTTTGAAAGGGGTTCGGCGGCTTTGGCCACCTATGAAGGACATTGTTCCTCGCCCGAGGCTAAACGTGGTGCTTAATGCACTCATGAAGCGTCCATTTGAGCCCTTACATTCAGCTGAGCTTTGTTATCGCTCAAAACGGCTTCCCTGCTGAGATCTGTGAGCGCAGTCCTTTTGTGCCCTTGGGGCAGGCCATAACTGGGTCACAGTTTCGCTGAGCAGTTTTGGTATACAATATTGAGGTTTCAGGTCTTTAGGAGGTAAATACCCATACAGTAATGGTTACATTTCTATTTCAGGGAACCAGGGTTATGATAATAATGTTTTCCTGTATTCTGGAGAGAACTGTGTGAGATAGATTTTGCTGTCTCAGAAAGAAAAAATATTTTTTTTTTATTGTGTGCTCCTTCGTTATTTCACAATTTAATAATTCATGAATATGTTCATTCACAATTAGCCCATGTTGACAGTAAGTTGTACTGTGCAAGTACTTTATTTTGCTGTTCAAAGGCCCTTCACTATTTTTTTTTTTAATTTCGTAGTTTTATTAGTTTCTCCCAATTTAGAACATCCAATTATTTTTTTTTAGGCTCAGCTCACCGCTACCACTCCCATGCTGACTTGGGAGGGCGAAGACAAACACACACTGTCCTCTGAAGCATGTGCCGTCAGCCGACCGTTTTTTTTTCACTCTGCAGACCCACCATGCAGCCACCTCAGAGCTACAGCGTCGGAGGACAACGCAGCTCTGGGCAGCTTACAGGCAGGCCCACAGGCACCCGGCCAGACTACAGGGGTTGCGGTGAGCCGAGGACACCCGGGCCGACCTAAGCCCACCCCCCCCCCGGCAGTGCTCGGCCAATTGTGCACCACCCCTAGGGATCTCCTGTCCATGGTCGGCAATGGAATAGCCTGGACTCGACATCCAGGCGACGTCCAGGCTATAGAGCATATCCTGCACTCCATGCGGAGCGCCTTTACCAGATGTGCCACTCGGGTGCCCCGGCCCTTCACTAATTTAATGTTTTCAACAGTTCATATAGTTTCAGATAGTTACACAGCAGAATAATAAGGGGGCACTGTAAAGCTCTAAAGCATGTCACAGCTCCCTGAGGATAGACAGCAAATTATGCACCATGACACTGATAATTAGAAGGCAACCAACATACAAGCGATAAGGTCTAATTAGGTTGCTGTTTAAACACACTGAGATTTTGATAGCTGTGTGATCTGCAATCTAAAATGGTTAAACTGATAGGGAGCTGTTCAGCCAAACAAGTTCTTACAGTCAAAAGGGTGTTTATCTGGGATTTGAAAGCATAGCCTTTTAAAAATTCCATAAATAATAGTTTTTGTTACACAAATAGTGTTTAGCTGTATGGGAGAGCTTTAGCTAATGTTTAATCAGAGCCATGGGTTTGTCCAGTTTCATTTATAGAGCAGTAATGCACTATTATGACTAAACAAACCCTCCTATTTTTAGAGGGTCATTTTATTATAAATCTACAGATGCCAAATTTCCATGGAAAATTGGACCTTCCCATGGGAACTGAACATTGACCATCAGTGTGTAAATCTCTGTGGAATTTTCCTAAATAATGTTCCACTGATTATTTTTATATAGCAGTTCATCTCGGGGTTGGTCCGGAGAATTCACAAAGCTCAAAAGTAAACAGTAGAAAAAAAGCTCATTGAAATTGACAAAATGGATACGTTCCAGATAAGGTGCTGAGTCTGGGAGTAACTTATCCTCTAATTTTAACACTGAGAGAGTAAAATGTATTTGCAGGGGGTAAAATGCAACATTACCTTCCATTTTAACAACAGCTACTCTTAGTCACTTTATTGACCACAGCCAATATGACTTTGAAGATAAGCACAGGAACAGAACATATATATGAAGATAAGCACAGAAACATAACTTATATTTTAACATTAAATTCTTAAACTTCAATATAAAGCCATACAGATAAATAAAATAAGGAAATGCATAAGTTATAAAATAGTTTGTTTAATATTATAGACACTTTTTTTTAGCGGTTGCCTCTGACGATGGTTCCAGTTGGATTTGTAGCTGGACTGGGGTGTTTACGCTTCAACTTGTGTAGCTTCGAATTTTTCTTATTCTTACTGTGATTGGCTGCAAAGGTTGGTTTTTCTTGTGTACAGTTTCCTAGTAACTGAAGACTGGAAGTTTTAGGGGAGGCGGGAGGGGAGGCAGGCAAGCTGTGCAGCAAAATGTCTATGCGTATTTTTAACGTGTAAAAACGGCAGGTATGCAGCTTATCTGGACCGGGGGGTGGGGGCGTGGGGGATCTTGTTTTAAGGCTTGCAATGGCTATTTGCAAATCAAAAGAACAAAGGGAAAAACCGATTAAGTCGCTCAGTCATGACTTTGGCCTGTGTGTATTTATTTACTGTACTTGTTTAATATTTTTTTTTCATAATAGCTTAAACCGCCTAGGAAACGAGCCATATTTCTGTTTCTTTCTCACGATTTAGAGAGAAATGTGAGCTGCAGAAAGGCTTTCAGTGTGATGCAAAGCCAGCCTGAGTGTACATTCTGTAGGAAGAAAGGCAATCACTGTCACTGTCTTAAATCCTCGAAGGTAGTTGTCTCTGTGTACTGAACTGTGGAAGAAGTCCCATAAAAGTTTTTTTCCCATATGGTGAAGATTACAGATTTTTTATTTAATTTAGTACGTGAGGACTGTATTTTATATTTTTTAGTTAATATCGGACCAAGATTTTGTGTCATCCAGGAATGAAGCTCCACTGCCTGGCTGTCTTTAATGCAACTTTTGGGAATGAGAAAATCTGCTGTCACTGTGTGCTTCAGGACATGTTGGTTTTGAATAGATGTATTACCCATCAGCATTTGTGGTGTTTTCGTGCATCATGCAACATATTGTCCAAAAGAGCATGTGAGATTTAAACCACGCTCTGTAGTGTTTATTCAGCAAGCAGACACAAGTAGAACAGATTTACAATAAAGGAAATGTCCTACAATTGGAACTACAGTTCTGTGCTTCAGAGTATTGCCTATTGACTGAAGTCCTGGGAGATTGAGTCATGATCCTATATGCGTCACTAGGCAGACTTCGCACTCTGGAGAGCAGCTGGGAAGAACACTTGCTTTCAAGGTTTCAGCCCCAAGCACAGGATGTCCAAGTGGAACAGCTCTCAAGTCTTAGCTAAAAGAGGGGGATTCTAAATCGGAAGTTCTTATCAAGATAACTGGCTGCATTTCATACTGGCTGAATCTGGCATTCAAAGAAACCAGTTAGTTGCAACAGACTCTGCATGAAACAGACAGAAATGCATTCATATCTTTCTGCCATTTGAACACTAGATATCCTGTAGACAAGAGTGTTCCACCCTAGACATATCTGCTACTAGTCCAAAGTCCCAGTTGAAGCCTTCTTGTTTGTTTGATTATGCAGTATGCTTAGTGATAACAGACATGGAGCAGAAATGTATTCTTTTATGACTAGATCTCTACCAAAAAAACAATAGCTTCCGCCAACCCGCCTTCTTTTCCTCGTCCAGTCTCTGCTGTGTTAAATACTATACTCTCTCCTAATTACCATCAATTAAATCCACACCACCCATCCGCACCCGGGTCCTGTCTGCAGCTCTCTGCAGTGCTCTGCAGCCTCACATCTGGCAGTCGAACAGGCACATTGTCCACACGAGCTGCATACCAAGAAACCATAACTTACACAGACTGCTGGAACCACCAGTAACCTGCAGCATCGGGCTGGAGGGCTTAATGGATTCCATTGACCGGTGGGGTATATTGCACCAATCCAAAGGGTGAGACAGACGGATAATAAACTGAAGAGACTGATGGCAGAGAGAGCTAAGTATAGTTCTCATCAACACTTTATAGATTATTGTCATGCCATCAGAAACCTATAAATACCTCCAATGTTTGATTCAAACACATGCTCCCTTGAGAAAGATATGTACAACATATCAAAATGTTGGGCAGCTGGCTCTTTGAGCTATATATATATATATATATATATATATATATATATATATATATATATATATATATATATATACTACCGGTCAAAAGTTTTAGAACACCTCCATTTTTCCAGTTTTTATTGAAATTTACATAGTTTAATGTCTCAATGTACTCTGAAATTAAAGCATAGAACAAATAAACAATTGGAGATAAAAAGAAATCATGGAATCGTTTTGTTTAACAAAATTTAATGTAAATTTTGACTCATCAAAGTAGCCACCTTTTGCAGATATAACAGCCGAACACACTCGTGGCATTCTTTCTACAATGGAAATCAAATATTGTTCGGAAAGTTCTTCCCAACACTGTTGCAGAAGTTCCCACAAATGTGTTGCACTTGTAGGTTGCTTTGCTTTCACCCTTCTGTCCAGTTCATCCCAAACCAGCTCGGTGGGGTTTAAGTCTGGAGACTGTGCTGGCCATTCCATGATTTGAAGCCTACCGTCTTGTTCTTTTCTTCTAAGGTAGTTCTGACATAGCCTGGAGGTATGTTTTGGGTCATTATCTTGCTGTAGGATGAACCCCTGACCAACTAGGCATATACCAGAGGGTACTGCATGGCGCTGCAAAATGCTGTGGTAGCCGTTTTGGTTTAGGGTGCCACTCACTCTGTGCAGGTCGCCGACTCTGGATCCAACAAAAGAGCCCCAGACCATCACGCTTCCTCCTCCATGTTTGACAGTTGGTGTCACACACCGAGGAACCATCCTTTCGCCTACTCGACGGCGTACAAAAACCCTGCGTGATGAACTGAAGATTTCAAATTTTGATTCATCGGTCCAGAAGACCTTCTTCCAGTCTTCAGTAGTCCACTGGCGGTGCTTTATGGCCCAGGCAAGCCTCTTTTTCTTTTCTTATCTTAGCAATGGCTTTCTTGCTGCCACTCGACCTGTCAGACCTGCAGCTCGAAGTCTTCTCTTCACAGTTGAAACTGAGACTTGCTTACTTCGACCAGTGTTAAGCTGTGCTTGAAGCTGTTGTCCTGTGAGCCGCCTATCACGCAAGCTGTTGACTCTCAGAAACTTCTCTTCTGATTCTGTTGTGGCTTTGGGTCTGCCAGACCTCTTCATGTCAGAGTTTCCTCCAGTTTCTAAGTGCCTTTTGATGGTGTAGGAAACTGTACTCACTGACACCTTGGCTTTCTTTGCAATTTCTCTAAAGGAAAGACCTACACTTTTAAGGGTTATAATGGTCTGTCTGTCTGTCTTCCTTTGTTAATTGCCTTTTTCTCGCCATTATGATAGCAATATACTACTTCCTGCAGTACAATACTGTCCAAATAATGCTTAAGAGGGTAGTAACACAGTCTGTTCCAACACTGCTTTTATACAGACAGAGGGTTTGTAAGTAATCAACAAAAGTTGGGACACCTGTAGGAATTGTTAGCATCAACTTTCAAGGCTTAATTTACTTCCATTGCTGCAGAACAGCTGTAAGTTGTTAACCCATTACTTGTTCCCTGAAAAAGGCCTTTTTGTATAACTCTGAAATGTACATTATTTTTCAGTTTTTGGTAACCTAAACTTTTTTTTTAACCTCTGGCAGTTTACCGCTTACCTTTGTACCATTGAACTGCTTAAATTTCAATAAAAACTGGAAAAATGGGGGTGTTCTAAAACTTTTGACCGGTAGTGTATATATATACAGTATATATTGTAGCGATCTGCGTGATTGGAGGAAACAGACTCAGGGAGACCAGATGGGATTCAAAATTGACTCTTTAATTCTGAACTAAATGAAATAAATAAACAACGAATCCCTGTTCGGGCTGGGGTTCACAGCAAATTAATAAAACTATCTCCTCACTCCCTAATCTTTCACTCGCTCTCTTCCGTCTTTCTCTCACACGCACTCGCTTCTTCTTTCTCTCTATTCTTCTCAAGTACTCGCAGACACTCTGTCGGTTCCTCGTTTCTGTTTCTCAGGGTAGGCCCTCTCTTTCAGCCTCACATTCTGTCCCTCACATACACGCCAACCGCTCCAGTCTCTATCTGCTCGCATTCATATATATATAAAGTAGGAGCAGTGTAAACTCAGACTCATGTGGTTAGATAAAATGAGGAGTAATTACATGAAATCTGGCTGATGAAAAAGAATGCAGAGCAAGTCTTCTGTCCAGTCATTTGTCTTACTAGTGTATTTTATTCATAATCCCTGGAATGCTAATGGAAACCAGCTGTTGAAATGAGAAGGGCCCTCCCGGGTACCTATATATAGGGACTCTGGGACTGGAAATATGATATAGTATGATACTCCACTTATTAGAATAGCTATGTTAAGCATCTATGTCAATTTCACCACTGGAGTAAGTCTGTGTAATTGGTTGCTACCTATGTGAGGTTAGCTTATGGAAGCAGAATTGTGTTTTGAAAGGTGACCAGGGCTTTTAGTGGGAGATTTATTTTCTCTACAAATGAGGTGAGCGTGTTGAAGTGGGGAGCAGGAGCAGACACCAGGTTCCTCCAACTTCTTGCTGAAATGGCGTTTGTGGTGGGTGCATTTTTCAGGTACGTCTGAGAGTGGGAACCCGATCAAAGCTGGCATCTTTTTGGAGTTAAACTGTGCCAACCCTCTGTTTCCTGGCTGAAGTAGTGATGATATGGTACACTGGAATGTCTAGAAGAACATATGGCTGCCACTTGGTAGCCATCTTTAAAAAATGGCAAATTGTTCCAAAACAAATATAAAACTATGTTATCGTACCTTTGTACATCATGTTTTACCACTTAATAACTTAAATGAATGTTATTTATTATTATAAGTTATATATGTACAGTACTGTGCAAAAGTTTTAGGCAGGTGTGAAAAAATGCTGTAAAGTAAGAATGCTTTCAAAAATAGACATGTTAATAGTTTATATTTATCAATTAACTAAATGCAAAGTGAGTGAACAGAAGAAAAATCTAAATCAAATCCATATTTGGTGTGACCACCCTTTGCCTTCAAAACAGCATCAATTCTTCTAGGTACACTTGCACAAAGTCAGGGATTTTGTAGGCATATAGTCAGGTGTATGATTAAACACTTATACCAAACAGGTGCTAATGATCATCAATTCAATATGTAGGTTGAAACACAATCATTAACTAAAACAGAAACAGCTGTGTAGGAGGAATAAAACTGGGTGAGGAACAGCCAAACTCAGCTAACAAGGTGAGGTTGCTGAAGACAGTTTACTGTCAAAAGTCATACACCATGGCAAGACTGAGCACAGCAACAAGACACAAGGTAGTTATACTGCATCAGCAAGGTCTCTCCCAGGCAGAAATTTCAAGGCAGACAGGGGTTTCCAGATGTGCTGTCCAAGCTCTTTTGAAGAAGCACAAAGAAACGGGCAACGTTGAGGACCGTGAGACGCAGTGGTCGGCCAAGGAAACTTACTGCAGCAGATGAAAGACACATCATGCTTACTTCCCTTCGCAATCGGAAGATGTCCAGCAGTGCCATCAGCTCAGAACTGGCAGAAAACAGTGGGACCCTGGTACACCCATCTACTGTCCGGAGAAGTCTGGTCAGAAGTGGCCTTCATGGAAGACTTGCGCCAAAAGCCATACCTCCGGCGTGGAAACAAGGCCAAGCGACTCAACTATGCATGAAAACACAGGAACTGGGGTGCAGAAAAATGGCAGCAGGTGCTCTGGACTGATGAGTTAAAATTTGAAATATTTGGCTGTAGTAGAAGGCAGTTTGTTGGCGAAGGGCTGGAGAGCGTGCACGAATGAGTGTCTGCAGGCAACAGAGAAGCATGGTGGAGGTTCCTTGCAAGTTTGGGGCTGCATTTCTGCAAATGGAGTTGGGGATTTGGTCAGAATTAATGGTCTCCTCAATGCTGAGAAGTACAGGCAGATACTTATCCATCATGCAATACCATCAGGGAGGCATCTGATTGGCCCCAAATTTATTCTGCAGCATGACAATGACCCCAAACATACCGCTGAAAATCATTAAGAACTATCTTCAGTATAAAGAAGAACAAGGAGTCCTGGAAGTGATGGTATGGCCCCCACAGAGCCCTGATCTCAACATCATCGAGTCTGTCTGGGATTACATGAAGAGAGAGAAGCAACTGAGGCTGCCTAAATCCACAGAAGAACTGTGGTTAGTTCTCCAAGATGTTTGGGCCAACCTACCTGCCGAGTTCCTTCAAAAACTGTGTGCAAGTGTACCTAGAAGAATTGATGCTTGATGCTGTTTTGAAGGCAAAGGGTGGTCACACCAAATATGGATTTGATTTAGATTTTTCTTCTGTTCACTCACTTTGCTTTTAGTTAATTGATAAATATAATCTATTAACATGTCTATTTTTGAAAGCGTTCTTACTTTACAGCATTTTTTCACACCTGCCTAAAACTTTTGCACAGTACTGTATGTTACTGCTAAAAGCTTGAAAAAAACTCCAATCATTTTGTAACGTTTGTGTGGGGAGTTATAAAGTTGATGGTATCGCTAAACCTCTGCCCTGTACGTATATATATCCCAAGGCAACACTTCTTTAAAAAAACAAAAAACAAAAAAAAAACAACAAAAAAAAACAACTTTAAGGAGACAAATATTTGTTCACAGCATTTAGGATTACAGTTATGGATGAAGTATTTTATACTGTATGTATTTATTTATGAATTTAATTTGGTTCCTGAGGTAATGCTAAAATAAACTACAATTATTTGACAAATGCTTCGACAAGAAGTCTTTTCTAATGTTTTATGAGAAAGACAGCCTTGTTGAACTTGTTCAATCATGTGGTTTTCCTTTAATGTATCTTAAAACATTTGATAAAATCAAGAGTTTATTGGATTCTTGAAGTCATGTAGGGTTCCACAGATGGTCATACGGAATCAGTACATAAGGGTCCACATTTAGTTTGAAGACCTTAAATAGATGTCAGTGCAATAAGCTGCTTGTAATCATTCATCACCACGTTACCACTTATGAACTGAGAGCATACCACCCTCCAATGATCTCCGCCTGCACTTTTTTTTTTTTTAGTTTGAGTAGGATAAAACAGGATAATGTCTCCTCTTGGATGGGATAGACATACAATACAATATTATTTACTTTTATATAGCGCTCTTTATGGAAAGCATCCCAGGGCACTTTACAATAAAACCAAGAAAGAAACAGTAACACCAGTGGTTAAGCAAACCAGCTCATAAATATGCTAACTCAAACAGGTATGTTTCTAAAATTGATTTAAATGTTCAGACTGTGCCTGCGTTCCTGATATGATTTGGGATAGAGTTCCAGAGGCAGGGAGCATAACTAAACGCCTTTGCCCCTCCTCAGCTCAGCCAACTTCTAGGAGTTACCAAAAGTGCAGCATTTGCTGATCTCAGGGTACGACTAGGGGCATAAGGTACCAACAGTTCATGCAAATACTTAGACCCTAAGCCATTAAGAGCCTTATACGGGAATGTTTGTAATTAATTCTGAATGTAACAGGAAGCCAATGTAGTGATTTAAGTACTGGAGTAATGTGTTGTGAACGGCGAGTGCAAGCAAGCACTTTGGCTGCAGCATTTTGAACCAGTTGGAGCCAGTATCATTTAGAATCGTGAAGGCCAGCAAACAAAACAATATCAGATAGAATGGGTCTGTTTGGCAATTTTCCTCAAATTATAAAATGAGGCCTTTATACTGAGCTAATGTGGGTATCCAAGCATAGTTCTGGATCCATAGTGATTCACAGATGTTTCACAGTATTATATGGAGTCAAAAGATTCCCATCAAAGGAGATTTCGAAATTAGGTGATTTAACTAAATTGTGTCTAAAGCCCACTAAGAGCAACTCTGTCTTATTTTTAAACTATTTTCAGCCATCCATGAAGCAAGCCTGCCAGCTCTAAATGGGACTGTATTTGTTTATTGGTTTGGTTTCAAACCCAGTCCTACTCTTTGTTTTAGTAAACCTGTAAAACATCTGCCAAAACACATTGGGAACAAAAAAGTCATTTCCCAGAGGAGTTAGTCAGGATTCACAAATCACTTTGACCAGGAATGCAGTAGAGGCTTATAAAAATGACAGAGACACCTAATTGATTTGTAATGCCTATCTGGGAAAGTGCGTGGACAGCAGTGGAAAAATATTTTTTGCATTGTCTTTTTATTTATTTATTTATTTATTTATTTATTTTATTTTATTTGGGGCTATGAACCTTCAAATACAATTTGTAGAGCTGTCAGGCTTACGTCTAAAACTGACTTGATAGGTTTGGCTGTTGGTCTGTGGGGCAGGGTGCCCCGCCCCTGTGCTTGATTTTGTGTTTTATGTTGTATGTGGTGTGTTATTGTTAGTGTATATATATTGGTGCACAGGATATAATGTGAGATATGTAGCACGAGTGATGTAAACTATATATTTGTATTTAGGCACGGGGATTGCACAATCGCTACACGTGCAGATTAAAATATGTAGTAGCATGTGAGCACGGGGATGGCACAAATTAGTTCACGTGCTGGGATTCAAGAGAATGATTAATTAGCAATTGAATCCCGGCACAGCTGTATATATATATATATATATATATATATATATATATATATATATATATATATATATATAGATGCACAAATCACTCTCAGGGTTGGTGTGTTCACTGTGGAGAAAGAGAGAGAGGAGAAATAAACAAACACAAATTAAAATAACAATCTCTTCCAGCACGATACTTGATTAGGGTTCGTCCACTGTCTGTTTTGTCTGTCTATTTATTTTAGGCCAACGTGCCGTTTGTTTTGTCCATTGTTTTGTGTTTTGTTTAAACCTTTTATTTGTTCATTTAATAAACCGGCACAAGCAGCGCATTCACTGCACAACTCTGTCATTCAGTTCCTGGTCTGACATCACCACACGAACAATCCGTGACAGTCTGTGATAACTTTAGGGGCACTTTCAAGGTATTACACCTTTAATTTGTTCCCAATGTGTACTACTTAACATAACATACTGTAAACATAGCAAGCTATTAAATATTTACAACTTATTGATAACGTACCTTCTCTTCTCTTCACACCATATGGTGCACCTCAGTTACTTTGTTGTCTGTTTTTCTAATAGAAAGTTCCCCATTGGACCTTCATGGGTTTGAATCTGTTGCAACCTCTGATAATTCATTTGATTTGGGACTGTCTTTCCAGGGGTCTTTCTTACAGAGAGAGAGAGAGGGGGGCAGGTGTGAGATTTAGGCAAAAGCAATCAGGGAAAAAGGCAGGTAATAATAACAAGTTTTAACTTGTGGTTGCTTTTGGCAATCACCCACTGGAGCTCATTCTTAAGCCCCAGCCTCCACAAGACTCATACAACACAGGCTTGGTGCAGCCTTTTATACACACCTGCATCGTTAAACCAAAGTGAATTGACCACCAATCAAGGCCCACATTCTTACATGGAAATAGTACTGTATTTAAATCAAGGCTCAAACTTAACCCTTTCGTGGGTTCAGTTAATATACACATTTAACAACAAAAACTAACACTGTTGAACATTTATGCAGTTATTGCAGAGCATGAAAACTTGGCTGGTGGAAGCTCCAAATGATGGCAACAAGTCTCTAGAGCTCCCACCAATACCCTGTATCTGACACCTACAAGAATAATTGCACTGCTTTGTACCTGAACACTTTGTACAGTATGTCATGATACCATTTAAACAGTGCAAGGCAGACTTCTCAGAAACATACTTTAATGTTTTAATTTTCAGCTAAGTGGCATCATTTCTTATAGCCTCCCATTTTATATTTATTGCACTGGTCTGCGTATCTGTTTGGTTTCCCTGGGCCAGCTTCGCAAAGCCTTATGAATTAGACAGCTGCTAAAGAAAGCAATGGCATTTAAGAACATAAGAACATAAGAAAGTTTACAAACGAGAGGAGGCCATTCAGCCCATCTTGCTCGTTTGGTTGTTAGTAGCTTATTGATCCCAGAATCTCAACAAGCAGCTTCTTGAAGGATCCAGGGTGTCAGCTTCAACAACATTACTGGGGAGTTGGTTCCAGACACTCACAATTCTCTGTAAAAAAGTGCCAGTTTGTTTGCAGTTTAATGAATACCAGACATCATTTCATTCATCAAAACAAGCTGCAAGTAATTCATTTTGTATGTAGCCCGTTGTTTCACTGTATTTCTCAACTGCTGCTGCAGTTGTTCAAAATCACTGAAGAGTAAAACCTGGAAACGTCTTGACCTTGGATTTGTTTTTATGGTACAGTATTAGCATACATCCACTTCTTTTACTTTCTGTTTCCATTTAAAGAAAGCCCAGAAAGTGAATACAATCACCTTCAAATACTGCAATAACAGTCGGATCAAATTGTATTTACAGCTATAGCCAAAAGTTTTGCATCACCTAAAACAGGTGTGGCAAAACTTCTTGACCCTACAAGCCTCATACCAAAATTTTCATATGGCTGAGAGCCGCAAGACACATACTGTAAAACATGAAATGTTTGCGAGCAAGACATTTTAAGTACTTACATTGTTTAAAACATTTTTTTTAATTCTTTCGAACATTATAACGGAATCTTGCAAAAAAAAAGACAGCAATTGCAGAGCCTTACAGTTTCTGTGTAATTGTTATTATACTGTAGTCTACAGTGTATTCAACTTTATATGTAACAATATGGTGTTTTTCCATTAGTTATGTTTATACTGTATGTATTGTAGCACAGCTCGCTAAAGTATTATGCACTTTAAATAAAATATATTCAGTTATTATGAAGCAAAATACGATTGCCCAATTTCACCAAAACCACATAAAAAGACACATTTTTGTAAGGATTCTTTTTGACAAGCTCTTTCTTTGAAGATCAGAATGTTCTGTTTTTAAAAAACAGAAGCGTTTTTTTGTGTGTGTGACTGTTGCATGTATTAAATACTTTTGTGAGCTTTGTGGATGACAAATGCACTGTATTTATTTTGAAAGGGATTAAAGTACCTGCTCATGATGAGATGTAAGATATGTAAATATAATATTAATTTTAGACCTGCGATATAACATTTAAGCATGCATTCTCTAGTCTAGCGCTAACACTCCAGTGTTATAAAAAAGATTCATTCATCTGAATAAGGATGTTTTTGCACAAGCAATATTCCATGCCATACATAACACGCTTGAGTTGTTGCATCAGTTGTTACTGAATACCCACAGAAAGTTGATTGCTGAGGCGTGCTTTTAAAAGAGGCTAGCTTGTTTCTCCTCGAGTCTGATCCAGGAGGATATTCAGATGAAAATGTGTTGTGATTTGTTTCATAAACAGGTTTACCACTGTTTTCAGTGACAGCAAACTCTTCCTCCCATTCTGGCTTAACGCCTCTTACTTTCGTTTATTACACCTGGAGGGTTTGTTCAATGCCATTGTCTCCACAAAACGAATGAAACGTACAGTGTCGAAGGTCATCAAGTGACGAAATGTCCTGGCAGTATACATGCAGGTTAAAAAAAAAATTAATGGAGAGAAGAAAGAAAATAAACACAAATGAATGCAGAGAACAAAAATAATAAACTTATTATATATTTATTTATTTTCTCTCTTTTCTTTTTTGCATCACCTAGCATTTCACCAGGAGCTGCACTTGAATTGCCCAGGAGACATGGTTTGGCCACCTCTTGAGCTAGAATTTAAAACAAAAAAAACCATATGAACATAATCTGGATATTTTATTTAACATTGTATAATCAACGAAACTACAAAATTATTTTGGAAAAGTCTACCAGAAGCCGTAATAGTAGTGTTAGATTTCAAAATGTGACATTTTTCAATTTGTGCCAGTTTTTCGTTAAGTATATGGAAAACTACAAGCGGTATGTAATTCAAAATATGTTAACGTAACATTATTCAGCAGATTTCATTCGACGCTATGAAGCAAAATTAGATAACTCTATAGGGTGATGCAAACCTTTTGGCCATAGCTGTAGTGTACTTAAGTCTTGAGAAGGAATGTTTAGATATCCATGCATCGCTGCTGTGTTGCATTTGGTATTGCACTACATGTGAATCATGCTAATGTGAACCCAGTTGTCTGAAGCCAGTCATAATGAAATGCATGTAGGTAGTTTCTGTAGAAACCAAACTTAAGTATCAAAATTCTGGTGGGAATGTGTAAAACATTTACAGTTGTATCTGTGTGTTTTATTCAAAGGGTTAGTACACATTTTTTATAAAATGGAAGTATCTGAAACATAAAACACAGACTAGACATTGGTATGGTACATTGATCAGTATTATCATGTTAAGTAGCTACACCTGTAATGTTTCACATGACCAACTCTTTCTGTTTGCATCTCGGTGTCTTACTGTGGGAATTTCAGGAGAAGGCCAAATTGTCAGGGACGTATACACATACTGTAGGAGCAGGTTTTCTTTGATGTGGTGGTTGACAGCTTTGAAACCTGGGATAAACAAGCGCTCTAATGATTAACCATGCAGGTAATTCTATAAACCACTCAAAATATATCAAGACAGAATACCAACATATTTATCCAATGTATGCATTTTAAGGACCATCATGGTGTTTGTTGCTAAACCTGTTTGTTAAGCTGACAAATATACTTGCTTTCATATTTTTTTTTTTCCTGGTGAAATTCTGGATTGTTTCCAAATATTTTGTTTTACTATTTTATGTGAAAAATAAAATCTCGGGTACCAATCAGAAATGTATTCTTTTTTTTCATATCTGTGTTGCGAATAATGTTTGTTTGGAAATAGAAAAACAGAAGTCTCTGCTTTGACTCACACAACTCGCATGCCACAGGCTTAAATGATGATGTTTATGCTCCAGGGTCAATGCGGAAAAGAATCGTTAACAAGTTGCCATCCAGTCAGAATGATTTTGTTATGAAAACAAATAAAAAAAGCTATCTTGATAAGAATGCCAGCAAGTATAAATAGAGTTGGTCTAGACTTCTTTTAATCGAGAGTCATGAAAAGTTTCATGTTCACAAAATAGTATTAAATCCCTGAAAACAGATTTAACAATTTGTATATAGGCCCTATAATTGAATACATTTATGGTGTGCAGTATTTCATATCTGGTTGTTTTTCATGTACGACAATCACAGAAAATCTGTGTTGCCATTCCTGCTTTGTGAGTGGAAAATAATATTACACACATGGGGTTGTTGCCAGGACTGTAAAAACTGTAAGCTATGATCCATTTTATTTCTCTAAATTCCATCTGTCTATAGCTTATAAAAATATGTGGTCCTCATTATGACACTGTCACAGCAAGCCTGGAATCCTGTGTGTGCGTGCTATAATGAGCCATGGTGGCTTCTAATGAGCCAAACTATTAATAGTTGGAATGTACAGTACGGGGTTGTTACGAAGTTAGTATGCCACTTTTCAGTGCTGTGGAACAAACGTTGGCCACTGAGCAAAGACACTTGGCAGGTGCAAGCATCAAATGATGGGCAACAAAATTCTTGGACTATGTTATGCATATTGAAGGACCTGCTGTCAATGCTCCCTAGTGCTCCGTCTTCTTAATATAATTTGTTTCGAGGAAGGATTCCTTCATCAACAGAATATTTAGAACAGCAGAACTGGTTAGAAGTGCTTTTTTCACAACAGGAGCATATTGCGATATTTCAACCCTGTACATAGGAGATTTTGTTATTCATTTAAATTGTAATGCCTTGTAATGTATTCTATTTTATCTGAACAGTACCTGTGTGTAAGTCCGTTTTTAGCCTCTGTTTTGCCAGAGAGAAGGCTATGTAACCAGTGTTAAATGAGAAAGACAGAAACTACATTTTGTTCTGTCCTGCAGTGAAGACTTCCCCAGATTATGTGATCAGATTGATGACTTTGTGAAACATGATAAAAAAATATATATTGCTGGGAGAGATTGTGAGGTAGAGAACAGAGCAGAACTCAACCTGGCACTTACTGAGAGACACACTTTAGAAACACTGTACTTTCTGTTTGTACTGTTTTTTGTATTGTGACATACAGTATTCCTACTAACATGAATGCTTGCACTTTTTTTGACTGGGGGATCATCTTGCCTACTAACATGAATGCTTGCACTTTTTTGACTGGGGGGGGGGATCATCTTGCCATGGCAATGAAGCCCATTTGAAATTAATATTAAGAGCGAGAAAGAAAATGAGTCTGAATAGAGCTATGAATAGCATGGAGCCGTCAGTTAAAACCAGAGTCTACCAAATTTAGAATGGGGTTTTGGTATACCAGGATTTCCTTTAGTTAAATCAGTGGTAACCATGGTACAGTAAATCTGACCATTACATGTTTGTGTGTTTTGGTGATATTCCATCACCCATAGTTTTTCTTTCCTATTCTACCCTCACATTGCCTCATGATTTTCCTGTGTGCAGTGCATAGTACATACATATGTTCCATAACACTGTTAATGAATTAAGATTATGCAGTATTAAAGTCTGGGATTCATGTATTTTGCTAACATATGTAACATAATATGAGAAAGGACTATTTTTATAAGGATTTCAATAATGATATGATGTAAAAATGAGTTATAAGTAAGTACTAGCAGGATATCCACCATAATCAATTTTGTTTCTTAATTTTAAAACACTTATATGTATCCTGCAACTATTGGGCCAAAAAGAGCTTAAATCATGTAGTTAATGATACAAAATGAAAGACAGAAATCCAAAGATACACCCATGCACTGCAGGCAGACTCTACTTGTTTACTTTGTTATGGCTAGTTTCAAGCTGTACAAACTGTTTACGAAACCTGACTGCCAGACATGGAGCACAGGAAGGACAGGGCGCGAGGGGAAAGGTCAACTGGATCCTTTAATGTTTGATGAAATAAACTGTTTGGGTTAGGTTCTTGAGCGAAATATTTCTTCGCATGTGCCTTTCCAGTTGTTTTCCAGCTGGATTGTTTCACTGTCATCCAGTAGACATTGAGAGGACACAGTTGCTCAGTAACTATCTATAACAACTCCCAACCTTTATCTTTTTTTATAACTGGTAAACTAAATAATGACGTCAGCTTTAGGCACAATGTTGGTACCCATAGCCAGCCATATACCCAAATACTTAGTTCAACAGAATCCCTTTCAGTAATTCGAAAGGTAATAGATACATTTAAGCTATTGCTCCAACTACTCTACAACTCCCATTTTTTGAAACAGAGACAATATGAGGGTTTGGTCTGTGGACACATCAATCTTCAGTTGTTTGACAGTGTAGTAATTTAAGCAATTTGGAAAATGTTTTTTACCAACCAATTGAAGTTGTCATTACATATTTGCTTTGTTTATTTGTAGTTAAGTTTTGCTGTACCACTTGAAACACAGAGAAAGTGACTGTTTTTTAAAGCCCACTGAAAGTATAATTGCATTTTTAAACAGACTCTGCCACTACACCAATAAGAATAAATTAATTCAGAGGTACTGTCAGCAGAACGCTATCTCTGTGGTTTATGTTAGTACATTTTAAACGCATGTGAAATCTGACGATAGTTTGAAAACTAAAAGATCTTTCTCCTTTTTGAGGAATAGGAAACTGAATTGGGGCACAAGTGATGAGAGGCTGCTGATGACAAATCTATCTGCTTATTTATTTGTCAAGTCCAAAGACTGGAACATTCAAGGCAGTTTGCATGAATCTTTGTAGATCTGACTGACATTCTCTACAGTGTTGCATATGAGTAAAAATTATCTGGACTAAAAGAAATATGTATTTGTTGGTTGGAAACACATTAAAATGAGTTCAGTGCAATGGTGTCATGCTGCTGCTTAACATGCTTGTAGATTAGATACTGTACGATGTCCAGAAGCACAACACATTGTTCTAGCTTGGTCTACTGTCCCTGCTCTTCCTATAAGCAACACCACACCACACCCTGCTGCTCTCAGTCTTTCCCTAAACTAAATCTCCCAAATCAAGACCCAGTCACATTAAACACATGGGTTTGGCAGGACTGGGATTTTAACCCCATCCCTCCCAAACTTAAATTCAAACTAACCAAATCACATTATTACACATCCACCCTGACACACCAAACTTACTTCCTCTTTGCTCAGCGATTTAAATATTTAAAAAAAAACAAAAAAAAAAAAAAAAAACACTTGCTAGGAAATTCAGAACTGGAGAAAGCTGTACTGCACCAGATATACATTACAATTCAGCTCAGATGGTTTCTTTGCTGGTTGCCCCAGCAGCTAGTTTATAGCAGGAGACCCCCAGATAAGGAGCCTAACCTCAGCAAATCATTCTCCCCCTCCTGGCTGTGTAGAATCTGGGCTTGTAATCAACAGTTGTCTTTAAACTGACTGAGCCTTTCAAACCTTTCGAGTTACTGGGATTACATGATTTACTGTACTGAGACACCTCTGGAGTATGGTGTATTTAGCAGCATTTGGGTTAGCTATTTACCATTATTTGTTATACTTTACAGTGTTTTTACCATAGTATATAATACCAGGCAGCAGGAAGATTTTAAGAGTACAAATTAAAATGTGTTATTTTATTTGCTGTTTGTTTTTAATGTGGCAGAATTACAGCTGTTGTATTTAAAGATGAACTCCCATCTAAATTACGTATTTTAAAATAAATAATAATAATAATAATAATAATAATAATAATAATAATAATAATAATAATAATAATAATACAAAATGGTGCAAAAGCCTATATTGTGAATGATATGAATTAATCTATAGTACAATGTATGGATATACAATGCACTTTACTCACAGTACAACAATTACACCAAAGCACTGAAAAGATCAACAGTAGTGGATCTGTCAGCACTTTATTTATTTTGTTATTATTATAAAACGTATAAAATATTTAGATATTTAGATTTGTATCTGATGAGGAAATAGCGAATTAACGCAGTGCAAGAGACAAACTTCCAAAGTTGACTCCATAAAAGGACATGTGCCCTTTCACCTTGGTCGCTGGTGTACAAACAGTCAGCTGCTTCCATACAAGGTTTTCCTCAGATGCTTTTGCACAAGTTACTGAGTTTTTGAAACTTATCAAACAGAAAGAACAGAACACATTAACCTTGATCGTCCCCAGCTTAACTCTCTTTCCCTTATGGATGCCTGGAAAGTGCCAGTTCGATTTAGCAACAACAGCTCTGATTTAAGGAGGAGGCTAATACTGAAGGAATTGTTTTGGAATTCAGAGAACGGATATATTTAAATATTCAAGTTGAAGCCAGCAGTAATTATGCTGAACCAGTTATTTTTTTGTCTTTTTTTTTTTTTACTAACAGTTTCCACACTGAAGACCGCTATTCAGGCTTAGGATACATAACGCCACTAAAAACTGCAGACCATTCTAGTTGTATTGGACAGATAACTTCACCCAACAGAGTGGACTTGTATACTAATCTTATACTCACTGGGGAATCTCCATAACCAGCATCAGCCACCTATCTGGTTATCCCAGGATTACCCCTTAAGATAAGTGGTTGATGCATTCAAGGTGGATTCCATGGTGCTGTCAAATGCTTATCTAAAAGTTTATCAAATCAGAATAGTTAAAGAATATATTTATTAGTGGTTCCTATTCACAAAACATTAAATATTATTTTAAGATATAAACATTCCCTTAGATTAAACAGTGCTTTGAAAAATGTCAATGAAAAACAGTTGAAAACTGGTTTCACGTACTGCAAACTTGATTCTATTTGAAATTAAAACAGGATCTGAACAAAACAGTGCTTAACAAAACATTAATTAAACAAGTTTTATGCTAGGGCCCAGTGTTTCAAAAGGATTACTATCTAGCCTTTTCTGCTTCAGCAGCCTTTGGGCATCAAAATAGAAGATCATTTTAAATTAAAGTATTCTCTAATAGTCCACTCCTGTTTTTGAAAACGCTTCATTTGTGAGCTTGTCATTTCTACAAATTCCCGAAGGCCACAACCCATAGTTAAGACAACTTTGGAGAATTTAAAACCTGATTGCGTGGTTAGAGTTCGGAATCTCTTCAGACCATGCTCAGTAATTCTAAGTAAAAAAAGTGAAAAATAAATTTAAAAAAAGTTTCCAGCCCTTTCAAATTCAATAAAAGTGATGTTTAATGGTGCTATTATTAAACACTTTTAAAAAGAATAAACACAGCACCTCCCTTTCCCTCAATTTCAAATTTATTTGGCAATAATATACTAAAGGGGTAATAATCATGTTTAAAAACAAATCTTACCTCTTGCTTGCATAACAACATTCCCACAAGGTTGTTTTTAGTTTTACCTACTTTTACTTTGATAAAACTCATTATATGTTTTAGTGCTGGTTTCCTCCCCCTTTGTACTTCCTGTGGTAGAGGTAATAGGGCACTGCCTGACCCCTGTTAGTATTATGCCTAGAGCTTCAGCTTAAGGTTGGATATTTTGTAAGCGTTTGGGAAATGTTTTAAACATTTAAAACAAACTAACACTTAAACCCTAAACTATCAACACCCCTAATTACTGTTTCCCTTTAAATGACCTGGAAACCCAGAGTTTTATGAAATCATAGCTGGAAAGTAATGTGCATGATCCAGTGAGAGTAGACCTGACTGTTAGAAGCTGTTGCACATTACCCTTGTACGGGGTAATACCAGGAGCACCCTGTCTTTATTCTTTTTAGCTTTCACCCCAACTCTTACTGGTGGAACCACAGGGGGAATTGAACAGTTTCATATTACTGTTCATTCCTTTATTTCCACTCAAACTTTACAATGTATCCTTGTAATATCTGCCCAGGTTTTTATAGTTTTTCACAGGTTATACATCATCTGCTAATGCATGTGTGTTTATACCGCTCCCTTGCTAACAGTGTCTCCTTGAAAGACGATGTGTTTTGAAGTTTCCATGGCGAGGGTGCATGATTTAAGCTGTGTTCTCCATCTACAAGAAGAAGCGAAGCTTCCCATTGTCTCGCTGCTAGTGGAAGAATGATTTTTGTCCAAACAGATTTTAAAATATGTTAACCTTTTTAATAGCAATAGCACCACTGAACCAAATGTGCATTTTGTTACCTTTGTCTTTAGCATTTAAAGGTTAAAAATCTAATTAACAATAAAGTAGTAATTGGTTAAACAGGAATATATTAACATCTAAAACTTGTACCACTCAGTGGTCATTTTTTTATGGAAAAGGAAATGGAATAACACCAAGAACAGAAGATTCAAAGGGCCTCCAAATATGTATAAAGAATTTGTAAATTGGCATGCACTCTTGACTCATTCGAACAGTGGGTTGAAATCTGTAAAATTAGAGGTCACCAAATATTAAATAAGAAAAAAAAATATTTGTAACATATCAAACACAGCTCTGATGCCAGAAGTAACAAATAATATTAAAACATTCAATGAAGTTGTTCAAAAATGGACTATGCAGCCCTGAACAATTCCAACCCCTCTATATTCAAACAGCTCATTAGTTTCTGAATGCCCTGAGTATTTTTGAACATGTTTTTACATCAGTGAGAACTGTACATTGTAGACGAATGCAGAACTTTCCCAACATTATAAAATGATCTTTCTGGGTTCTAATTTTGTGTATGCTGAGAGATGTGTTACAGCATATAGACAAGCAGCAAAGAAATCCATATTAACCAACTAACATTCCCTAAATGTAATACCAAAATGTAATGCTACAGAACTGAATGGAGTATGGACTGTATAACCTATTGAATGAAAAAGAAAACAGATTCCATTAAACCAGGATTCCTTGGCACTTGATTGCACTGTAGCTGTGAATCTCAACTCCGGTTAAGAAAGTTAACTCTAACTTGCATTGAAGCCTTCTGATGGCTCCGGTCATCAGTTTTATTAAGACAATTGTCCTTTGAAGTACATTTTCAAGGAAGAATAAAATACAGGCTAACTTCACTATAACGAACCCCCATGGGACCTGGAGAAATGTTCGTTATATCAGGGTCTTCACTATATTAGGGTTTGGCTTTTTTCTGTATCAGAATAATGACACAAAAGCAAATTTGAATTGAACATCAATATATAGTACTTTTATGAAGATTCCTTCACATTGATCAGCATTTAAATGGTATTGTAACAAGGTACTCATGTCACATGTGTGGGTAACCGCATTGCAAGACAGAGACTGCATTGGAGTTGAAACGCCAGCACAAGTGGGCAGGATTTATTAAAAACAAAACAGAAAGTAAACAAACAGGTCATGTGACGCTACCAACAATGATACAGAAGACAGGCAGACAAAGTCTCAATCGAGCACCCGTCTGTAAACAATCATTTGATCAAGTATAACTCCAAAAAGCACACAAAACAAACCCGTTTCCACATATAAATTACACCAACACTAATCTCCCCCTGTGCAGGGCACTCACCCTGCTACAGGTATGTTTAAAAGAAAACAGTAAAGAAATGAAAAAGGAAAGAATGTACACTTACATGCTGAATACAGTTACATGTCCTTTCTCTTGAAAAAACTATCCAGCGTAGATTGCTCCTCTCGCCCGTTGCCTGGTTGCAGTTGGTGTGAAGATGACTGACAGGCAATGATTGCATTCGGCATGCATGATTCGTACTACATTAGGTCATCTTTGAATTAGCGTTATCTTTGAATTAGTCAACCATGGTCTTTGTTTTCACTGAGAGAATGACACACTTGACACTGGAGAAAGTTCAGTGTCAGTCAGTACTGAGATTTTTGTATCCGGTCGATCCTGTACATGATTGTTCTAATAGGGCTAATTTGCATTGAAAAAATCGGTTCATGCTGTTGAGATCGTTAAAAATGGGTGTTCGTTATAAGCAGGGTTCGTTATCTTGAAGTTAGCCTGTATATTAAATTGTATAAAACCCAATTGGTAAAATGAATTTGTATAGCAAGTGTGTCAGTTCATTTTGATTTCTATCAACTGCAGAGAAATGTTGGCTTCATTAGCTGGAGTGGATGCCACTAATGCATTTATTGTAAGTGCTTTCTGTATCTAGGCAGTTTAGTCATTACAAGAAAATGCAAATAGCAAATAGATTAACAGGGAACATAAGCAGATGGGGGGATATTTTGAGACTTCAATAGGGGTAAACTGCTGGGTGAGCAGTTTGTAAACCACATCTGCATTCAATCTAAGCAAAGAGCAGTTGAAGTGCATTGGGGATGCACTACATCTAGACACAGGAGAAGAATCTGACTGTTCCCATAGAACCAGTTAGTTTAAAGATAGTGTCCTCTAATCATCCATGTCTAATATACAGTGACAAACATTGAGAATGGACTGTATCCCACTGTAAAGGGGTTTAAATCTGAAACTTGTATTATTCCCAGCGTTGGATCTTCTCATCAGTAAGAATAGCCAGGAACAATGTTTTTGGTTTCAAGTGAGCCATGTTTGGTTGACCAGTCAGTTTGCAAGTTCGTAACTTTTAGCTTCTACTGTACTATGGTGTTTTTGTCTAGCCAAGTTTAGCCAAGCAGATATTTTTTATCGCTTTGTTTCCATTTCCCAAAGGCAGTTTTAGCTGTACAGGCACACGCTTGCACCTCCTTGAAACCTGTGCTTGTCACTCTGTAGCAGCTATGCACAAACGCATTGTGTAACATGAAAAACAATTGTCTCTGCACTGGTAGTGAATTACAAATTCAGGTTATAGCATCCACAGAGAGCAAATCTGTGAAAATGTTTTTTTCTTTTTTTCTTTTCATCTGCAGTAAAGATTTAGGATCCCCCTTTTCCATTGTTTGTTTTCTCAAAAGTCAGTCAAAGCCCAGTGTAGGAGTGACCACATTCTTTGGAATGGAGGGGGGGGGACTAGAGGTAGTAAAAGAAACAGTGATTAGGTGATATCTTAAGCCCCTTTCACACTGGCATGCTCTACCCAGGTTGGAACCTACCCGGGTCACGACCTGGTGTCATGCGGGTCGGCTACAGCATTTAACACTGCTTTTGGAAAGTTCACATTGCAATGACAAAGATAGAAGCTTATAGCAATAGACCTCTCAAATAATGACAGTTTATAAGCCAACATAAGATTATGCACAGCTCTCTAGTGTAACAAAACCTGGCATGTGCCTGGCCAGAAACGTCTTCATAATGTCTTGTAGTTTTTATGATTATTACTCATCTGTCTGTCTAACTCTCTGCTCACTTCTTTCCTTTCAAGGCTCTTATTGGTTCCATATGCTGAGATCCCTTTTTTTTTTAGCAATAGGGCCTTTTCATTAATGCCTCTTGACGGCTTTGTGTAGAGTACCTGATGTGCAGCACCATTGTAGTATTGTAGTACCGTATGTAGTATCGGAGCACCATTATCCAACTGTGAATTGTACAGATAAGATACATGTGGCAGTGCAGAGGCTCTGCACATTAGAATATGTGATTTGTGGATGACAGACAATTGGTTTGGTGTGGTGTCTTTCTGAGGAGGCTTAAAAATGTGCAGTTTTGAAAGAAACACATGTCATTTCAAAACATGATTCTGGTACTACACTAGGTTAAAGAAATCTCTGTTCTAAAGACATGCTTTTAGACTGTCTTGCACTTCCTGGATCATTTCACCTGGAGAGTGAAATTGTCCCCACCCAGTCACTGTCTGCTTTCCTGTCAATAACCAATCAGCTGCTTCCCCTATTGACTGACAAGTTTTCATCCAGCAACAAGCTTTGATCCTGAAGACTCTGTATGGTGAAATGACCCAGGAAGTGATAACCAGAGAATATGGCATAGAAAATGAGAGCTTCCTTTAACCTAAAGTAGTACCAGATACATGTTTTAAAATGAAAATACATCTGTGCTATAACTTGAGTCTTTCAAAACTGCACATTTGAGACCTGTGTGCAAGTGCAAAATGGCTCAAATGTCTGAAATTATTTTGTTAATTGGGTCTGTTTTAATGATCTAACGAAAGAACATTCCCCAGACACATCTGTGAAGTAAACCTGTAAATACTATGTACAGTATACCGCCCATGTTGGAAAATGAAATTGAATTTAGCCAACACATGGTTACATCATGATTTATAAAGCAGTGCTGTGTTTTTGGAATGAATCTTTTTAGACATTTAATACCTGACAGAGGGGTTACTTTAGTCTTATAGCATGACAAAATGAGCAAATATAACCGTGCTGTGTTCCTATGTTACTAATGCATTTGTCTGTAGCAGTAATCCAGTATATCAGGGTACAAAATGTTTCCCATTTAGTTTCTTACACTATGCAGTAAAATGCACTATTTTATACAGATTTTTAGTAGATTACTGAAAGAGGCACTCAAAAAAGGTTTATGAGTAGTCCTCTGGAGGTATGATTAGATCTGTTTCTACACAAGTTTAATGCTCAATAAACACGTGTAGGTGAGATTTTCTTGAAGGGCTCAATAAATCATGGGCCTGATTACATTAGTAAGAACTGTTTGTGCCCAAGGAATAGCTCTTACCAGCTTTCTCCTTAAAAGGGAATCCATGAGATTCTGAAATCATTTTGCAATAAGGTTTACAACAGGCCCAAGCTCACATGAGCTGTCAATCACAGGAGATGTATTTTTAACTTGTTTGATGAATGCGCTTATTATTTTTAGTGTGTTGTTACAAGAAGTGGAATGACTTAATCATTGAGAGCCAGTTACCTCCCAATTCCCTTTCTATGGGTCATGAAAAAAGTATTATTCTTCAAGCGTGCCCATATCAGTTACCTTTACCAGTATCAAATATTTAGCCTTACTGTAATTATACAAAACATTATACATGTAGGTGATCTTAGACTTGTGTGCAAGGTCCGTTTGGAGATCTGAGTGTAGGCTGTAGATGGAACGGGCATCATGAATTCATTCAGTCAAGAATTGTCTTAGATTAAGTAAATTGTAGTATATTTTGCGCACTTACTGAATGTGAAGCATTATCAATTACACATAACAAATTGTAAAGTGTCACCCAAATGTCAAAATAACCAAGAATGATGTTGAAATAAGTACCAACCGGGTCACAATAAGTGTTGCAAAATAGTTTGTTTGTTTACATTAGAAAAATCGAATCCCCCAATCAATCAAGTTTTATATATGTTTTTTACGATTTGAACCATATGACTTGACTGCTTGGTGACACTTGCCGTTTTCTACCGCTGTCTAATTGACGTTGTGTGACTTCAGCGCTGTACCCCATCCATTTCGTGACCCTGTGAGTAGCAGAGCTGGGATTCAAGCTAAAAGACAAGGCTTTGGTTCAGGACATTGTCCCTCTTGCTCCTTGTGGCTATCCACAGCACCATCAATTTGCACAGTTTCATTTCTGTCAGTTCGTTGACTGATTGCTGTGATGTCCCAAAGGCTCTTAGACAATGATACAAACTTCAAAGTGGTGTGACTCAGTGTAAGATGCTGTCAGCTAGTGGCTATGGCCTTTGAATCATATTCTGTATTTCGGATATTTTTATGAATGAAAAAAAGCATTGTCAATACAAAGCTGCAAAGTCTTTTCCTCCTGGCTCGGTATACAGGAATGACCTGAGACTGATCCGAAATAGGGTTTGACTTTGGCAGTCAAATATAAAAATACCTTACTGACCAGTTAGCACCATTTATTGGCGCCATGTTTTCCTCCTTACATGGCGATTATCTTTATAACATACACCCCCCCCCACAATAATTAGCAGTGCTGCCAGGCTTCCTACTAAAGATATGCATTGCGGGGTTGCATTGGTTTCCATACCACAGGCTCAATTAGGAGTTACAGGCAAACAACACCAGTAAGTCTAGACTCAACTGGAGCACTGGGACTTTCAATGCCTATAAATACAGGCAGTATGTAGTGTGTATGCAGATTTAAAAAGGGGAAATGGGGTGGTGATAAATATTTATTGTTCAATAAAATAAGTCAAGTTCACAAGTTATGGTTGATCTGTCATAACTTGTAGGTTAACGCGTTGGCCATTTTCCTGTAGGGCTTAGCAACAAAACATTTAAATAATATTATGGACAAAATCATTCCTCTTTAATTCTAATTGTATTTTACTAGTTCCTGTCTCCGACAGCAGGATATTATAATAGCTTCATTAAAATAAAAAGTAAAAATACAGTTTACTGTTTTTATGAAGGTAGGTTTTAGAAATGCCCACTAAGGGGTGTGCAGCTGTGAGTTAGCAAATTAAAAAGCTCAATACAAAATCACTGTTTCAGAGTGGTCAGAAACAGCTGCACACCTCTAGTGGTCTTTTGAAATGCAGTTATCAAGAGTCTTTTCTGAAACAGTAAAATGTTATGTTATTGGATAATATCGGATAAACAAAAAATAAATTAAATATTGAGAATAGTATTATGAATCACTTTTTCAAGACCTCTTTATCTTCCTTTCAATAGATTTCATTTGGTTGGCTACATATTTTTTAAAATCAAGAAATAAATTAATGTATTTAATGTGCTGTGAGAGGATGCTTAAGCTGTTTTGTTTCTCCAGTGATGTGACCTAAACAGAAAATATGATACATCGCTGTATTAATATACAGTATTACTTTATAGAGAGAGGAAAGGAAGGGGATGGGTGGACACAGGAAAACACTTACAAAAGAAAAAGAAAGAAAGAGGGGGTGCTGGGTGTATTTGAAACGGAAATAACGGTAATAGACAAGTGTTTGTACAGAGGGCCGTGGCACTGAGCTGGCAGGTTTTTCACGGTGGACTGAGACAGGAATCGGTCATCTAGCAGGGATTTAGAACAGGCACCCTGATGTGTGCTTCCTGCACTAATAACAGTGGCTACTGCCTAAGGCGACGGCATAGGCTCCAGGGTTAAATAAATCAACAGGTTATTTCACTGTTAATTGACATACAGTGGTGAGCATACAGAGACATATGGTTATGCCCTCTGTTTTTTAGGACGGTTCATTTTTGTATTGTTTTGTTGGTTCCTACTTCCTAACCCCTGGCCAAAACCAACACGTTTCTCACTCTGCCATGCATTAATTGAGACTCCAAGGTTGCTAGAGGGGTTCATTGTTCTCGATTCATTTACTCTTGTCTACGCCTGGCAGATGTGGCTGTGATTAAGCCCTTAGAGACTGGAAAAGTAACTGAAAGAATGAGACTTAAGACCGTGAAGTTCTTTGTTTCTGGTATTGTTCTCGCACCCCTGGTATGGTTGGATATATTCATAGGTATTGCTGAGTGTACAATAGTTTGACTACAGTTTAACTTAATTCTAATGTAACTTTACCTTACCCATAGTAAATTGTAATTAGTGTAATTTATTTGTGGATGTAAAGTGAGTGACCAATAGTGCGGCTTGCAGTCAGTCCCAGTGGAAGTATTTCCTATTAATTTCACCCAGGATATGATATGAATGTCTGCCCCCGCTTCTTAGTCCTCAGGATCTCCAGAGCAGAGATGGCTGTTGTGACAGTAATGTGCCAAACTATGTGGTGTTGATTTGGATAAAGGGATACTTTTTCAGAATACAGTAAAATGTCACTACTCTGAATCTCAGTTACTTGAACTGACCTAGCAGCTACTGTATAGAAAACAAAATCCGACATCCTAATTTTATAATCTGTAACATTTACAGTTGACTCTGTATTTGTATTTAAAGGGTTACTACTGATTTTTGATGAAATGTAAGTAACATAAAACAAGGACTTGGAAAAGTATTAAGTATGGTACAGATTACGATTAGTACTCCAAACAAACCATTTCTCAGAACAGGGTTTGGTCCCAATTGGTTCACATTAGGGAGATTCTACTGTATTGAATTTTCTTACTTGTTTAATGTCATGTGCATGTTTTGTGTACTTCTCAGTTGCTGTTTCTTTTTAGATCATTATTTACCATGCTGGAATAGTTAGTAAGCATGTTAAGAACAATCTACGAAAAATGAACACTAGAACATGTAGCTGATATGAAGTAACCCTTTAACTGCTATCGACTCTAGATCATGTTTCCTTTCATTCCTAAACTGGCTGGTGTATTAATTGACTGCACCAGCATACTTTTCTTGGCTAAGTTTGCACAGCCACTAGTTCCTCAGCGTTGTTTCCTAACGGTAGCTGTTTTCATTTTCCTGCAGAAAGAGGTGAAGGACGTCTTTTCCCCCATCATATTTGAAGCTGCTTACAGCCTGGTTGAACATGTGATTGACAGCAAAGATGACAAGGAGCTGCCGGCGCTGAAACCAGTCCTGCGCTGGAAGAAAGGAGGCAAGATAGCCCAGAGAAACCAGGTGAGAGTTAGACTGATCACCCCTGCCCACGGGGTCTGCCCAAACAACATTGACTAACACAGGCAGAACACTTCCAGAACATGCCTTAACTCAGCAGCAAACCCATAAGACAATGTAGAAAAAAAATGATGAAATACCACTTTGTTTTAAAGATGTAGAGCTGGATTACAATTCTGATATTTATAATAAACAGCGTAAGATCATTTACAAGCCTCTTAATTAAATCAAATTAACTTTATTGGGTATGGTTTTCCTTTCTGAAACAGAAAATGCTCATATTGTTTTGGAGTTTGAGAATCAAGGCTGTAGTGTCCCATACAGGTTGCTCTGATGTGAGACCAATGGTTAAAATGCTACAGGTATTAACTATAAACCAGTACCACAGACATGATGGTCTTTTTGGGATATTAGGAGGTGGGGAGCAGGGATGGGAGCTGCTAGTACCAAGGGCTAGATTCTCAAAGCTACTGTATTTACTCCAAATCTACATTAGGACAGTTTATTCAGTTGTACATAGCTCATCACAAAACAGGTAACTAAATAAAAATGTCTAGGACCATTGACTCATTGACTCTCCCCTCCATATTGAAAAAAAGAGCTGTTTAGATAACAACCTTTACGAGTAGAACTCCACAGGGGTGTGAAATTCCTGGCCTGTAAATTATACTATAACATAAAGGAATTTGATACAAGAACAGCAGGCAAACGTGGCACACATAGCAATATAGAATATCGGGTTTAGAGCAACATTTCAAAGTAGGGATCCAGAAGTGGAAACCCTGTGCATGATCCATATGTATTCTTCCCTGTCTAATATAAAATTTGCTTTCCTTTGTTATCTTGTCTAATAACCCATTTTTAAGTTTCATGCTTTCCCCATTTACTATAGCACACAGACCTGAACAGGAAAAAGTCAATTTAACAAACCCTTCTGTTGTAAAGTCATCTGCCCAAGTTTACTATTTTATTCTGCACCATACAGAAAGCACGTTTTCCTTGCTGAAGTTTTTATTTCTGCTTTTCAAAGGTAAGCCCCACGTATATCTGAAGTGCAAAGCAATGTGTATACTGTATCATTGTTGAACATCAATCTCAACCCCGAAATAACATTTTATTTTCGTAGTATATTTATAGACCTTATAGTTTCCTCCAGAATGTTTTGTTAAATGTAGTTTTTCTTGTTCATGTCTGTCGTAATACACACACACTCACACACACACACACACACACAGCTGCTTCTAACATAGTATCCACATTGAATGCCAGGGATACTTGGTCTGACTTGCTGTCACTCTGTTTTTTACTGGTGGATAGTCGTATTGACCGTGCTGAAGCAGGCGGAAAGCTAACTGGTGGAAGTTTACATTATCCACCACTTTGGTCTTAAGAAAATAGACAGATTCTTGGATCATTACGTATTCCATCAAAAGAAACCGTCAGAATAACTAATGAACCAAACTAGCAGATAGAGTCCCGCTGTGTTTTCTGCAGCTTTAGAAAATACTGAATCCATGGGGAAAAACAGAGGTGCAGAAAAAAACGGTCAAAATAATGCAATCCTCCAGCGCATCTCCTTTGAAAATAACCCCCAATGTGTTTGTTATGAAAAATCAACAACCGATCTTGGAATTGTTTTTGTAGCACGAAGCAGTGGGCCAGGTTGCATAAACATTTAAAGACTGGCACCTAACACGGATAGGTATCAGGTTGTCTACATCAATATAGAGATGTAATTTCATTTCATTTACTGGCCCATGTAATGGTGCTTAGTTTACCTAATGTGGCAATGCTTTAACGATTACTTGTTTAGAAAGAGTCACCTCTCAAGAGTTTTTTTTTTTTTCTGGCATGGTTTCTTAGTCAGGCTAGGAATACAAAGTTAATTTACTGATACTACTTCCAGATGCCACTCGGTCCCTCCAGGTCCAGAGACTGTGTTTGCTATGTTTGTACTGGAATGGATACAATGCTTCAGGTTTCAGTGTCAAACTTTCACTCATGTGGGTTCCAAGAATTCCCTGGTAGTGCTACTCACTTAGCCGGTACAGTTACATCATGCCATTAATCCAAACCAATCTGGTACAGTAGGTTTTAAACAAGCAGAGATCGCCATTGGACAACAGAAGTCAGAACCCTGAGACGCACATATTTGCAAATGTATTGGGATTTTCTCAGACAACCTTTTATAAAAGCTCCCTGTTAAATATAAAAATAAAATATTTATTTAGTTTAACCCTTTTTAGCTTTAAAGTAAGTGCTTTAGACGCAACTCAGAGAGCACAGGTAATTGAAAGGCCTGTGCTTCTGATGCTACTGTACAAGAGAATGGGAAATGTTTTATCTTTTAATCCAGGACCGACACTGTGTGCCGTTTTCCTAAAAAAAGAAAGCTATTTGCTAATGGTACAAAACTAGAACTACTTAACTGGAGTTTCTAAACTTTAAGTTAGGTACGAGGGACACACAACATGTGAATGAAAAGTGTCAACTAGTTGCCTGTCTTGATTTCTTGTTTGTTCGCACTTCATGTCACCCCACTCATCTCAGCCCTTGTTCTGTTTACACTCTGTTTACAATCCATAATGGCGTGAATCTGTATTTGCTAAACAAATTGAGATTTTTGTCCTCATAAGTACATTTTGAATGACTGGCTTTTTAATCACTGAACAAGGAAGTTCATTGTCACAAGTATTGATTACTGAAACTGCGGAATAATTGGACACTAATTAAAAGCTATGGGTCTTAGTGAAACGGTTTTCTACCACTGCTATTTAAAAAAAAAAAAAAAAAAATGAGCCACCTAGATAACAATTGAATCCCCGAGGGCTACAGTGAAGCTTACTGTCTTTAAATTGGGACTTTATTTACTCACAGGTTGTAACCCCCAACTCCACAAACCAGCCAGCATTTTTATAAATAGCAACATATGTAATGAACAATAAAATAAATATTTGTGTCATCGTGTCAATTTCAGGCGGAGCTTCGTGGTCGGCAAGGTGACACAGTTGAGATTTTTTTCCCTCTGTCATCCCGTCTGGTGCTGTCAGTGTCAGTTTCTCAGCACACAGTACAGTAGTCACTCAGTAACGAGGTGATCAATCTGTAGGAGTGTTTACTAAGGTGCCTTTGTTAAAAACATTTTAAAAAAATAAAATAAAATAAAATAAAATAAATAAATAAATAATGATAATAATAATAATAATAATAATAATAATAATAATAATAATAATAATAATAATAATAATAATAATAATAATAATAATCTAAATTTATAACAGTGTTTATTTTTTGGGAAAATATAATTCAAGCCTAATATTGTTGATTCTAACTCAGGAACTTCACATGATAAGGACTAGTAAGTTTACATCAGGACTAGCAGGTTTCAAAAGGTACTACTCCATTGGACTAGTATCACAATTTTGTTAGTTTGTAACCATATATATATATATATATATATATATATATATATATATATATATATATATATATATATATATATATATATTAATGTAACACATGTTCACAGAACAATGTCAATCCATGAAAGAGTTTGATAGCAAAATATAATGGACAAGAACTGCCTTTTGTGTTTCATGCAAACATAAGTAACATTATGGCTCCTTATGAACAGCTGTTTTTTGTTTTAACATTAAATTTAATTGTAGTAAATGCACACACACACACACACACACTTTCAGGATAAAATCATTTTGAAATGCTAAAAATGATGAATGCAGCACTAAAATGTGATGGTGGATTGGGGAGGCTTTTAAATAATGCCAAAAACTGTAGATAATATCTACTGATCAGACTGTGGTCACAACTGCCTGCGTGGTGACTGATAGGGGAAGACTATGGCTGCAGAGACATCAGAAAAGTGTCAGTCATGCCCACTATAACACCAAATGCAAACAGCTACAGCAGTTACCCAAGATGGGTGTTCGCCAATTTCCAACTGTAACTAAAGCAATTCATTCACACAAGTATTGAGCAAACTGTTATTTAAAACGTACTTTGAAAAAAGTCTGAAGTTCAAAGTTTCTAAATCTTTACCAAGGTATCTAATGGGAAGGGCTGTTTCACTGCAAAACTGTCCAAATAAGAGGCAGTGTAAACTTTTTTTTCTCTTCATTATTTCAATTTGTATGTAATGTTACTCGTCTAGGGAAACTAATTAAATGGCTTTGTATCACCTTGAGGGCATGAAACAGTGCTGCATTGTATGGAGGTGATTAACAGACACCCGAGGGGAAAAGATAATTTGCACTCTGTGGCTAGTACCTAATGAATCTATTAATAGAATAGCCCTATTGTAAAACTCAACTCAGTAGGGAGTAGAGGGTGCTGAGGATGGATCTGACCCTGGGGTTGTAAAGTTAATTTCATTAAATCTGCAGCTCCTACTCTAAAAGTTTATTAAGAATAATACAATCACTGCAGGTTAAATACTGTATGTACTGTACAGTGCATGCTTTTATTGTGGCTCTTTTAACACACATCTTTGCTATTGACCTAGCTTCTATTGCTGAAGTACATACAAACTAAGCATAGCGTATAAATGTAAAATAATAATAGTCGCTCATGTTTTTTCAATAGATTTTTAAAAATATTTTTAACATAATTAACATAGTTGCAAGTTGTAATTGTTGTAATATGTTGAATTTGTGCTTGACTGTGTCTAAGCTGCCTTGCCAAACTAATTGAAAACAGGGCTCACTGGTTATATAAAATACATTTTAAAATTGTTTAGCAGTGCTATATAAAACAAATATAATTTACCTGCCCTAAAATGCAATTCCCTTGAACCTAATGAACACATAATGAAGTCATGTTTGACTTCCATCCACTGCTGAGATGGTTGGGCAATCTCCTTAATACAGAGGAACAGTTTAATTCTGACATGTTTGTTCTGCAGTTATTGCTCTCAGTCTTTAATGCCAGGATTAAAACTGTCCTGTTAACTTGGGTCAGTTAGCTTTTACACAGAGCATCAGCAGAGGTTTGCCAACTGCCCTTGGACTGCAATAGCTCTTGGAATTTTAGAATGTAATTGCTAATTTTTAACAGCTTTATTAACCTTTCACAAAAAAATGGTGCAAATTGCATTTTGGCATACAGACCTTGATAAATCTGGTTCTTAGTACATTAAAAGTTACTTAAAAACAGAACAATGAACTAATTCTAGAATTCTTGGCAATCCAGGAGAATCCAGTCCTAGAAGTAAAACCGTAACCATGGCAAACTGTATAAACAGGATATGCAGATATTGCCTCATTGACATTCTTAGAGACATTCTTTCGGCATTGTAAAACTGCTTCGGTTTTTAGTATTATTAAGACAGTATGGAATACATCCTAATACATGGTAACTAACATGTTCAAGTGTTCACAGTGAGACACATTTACAGCTACTAGAATTACTTATTCCCTGTCCACACTACATAACTGATCTTGAGAACCGTACTCGGAACCATTCTAATTAGCTCAAAACGTTCACACTGAAGCACCGTTTCATGTTTTAGTCAGGCTTAATGTATCCACATACCATTAGCATAGTTCAGTTACAGTTCCGAGCAGTGCAATGAACAGTGGAAATGAATACGATAGTATCCCACCATGCACTGTATTTTATTTTAAAATAATGTGTTATGCCCCATATTAACAGAAGTCCATATCTGGAAAAAGTAAATGCCAACACACACACACACACACACACACACCCATGCACGCACACACTCACACACACATGTAGGGCTCGTAAGTTTTCGGGTTTTATTTTTAATCAGGTGATGTCCCATTAAAAAAATTGAGCTGATTCTATTTCATAATTAAACTCAGAAAAAGCTGTTAATTACAAAACAATCTTTGTTTTTACCTTCATATCTTGCCTGAGCCTAATTCTGGCCCCCTTCATTTTATTTCAAACAGAGCTGACAAATGACATGAATTGTTCAGAGTGTACACTGATAGCAAGTCCTTCAGGAGCATGCTCTGAGTGTTTTGCCAAACATATCACAAAGCATTTTGGGATATTGGAATATACACAAAAAATTTTGTTTGGTATTACAGCGTCCACCTTTCTGACAAACCGCACTACCTGTTGCGATGTAATTAGAACCGGACTTGAGACTACCCCCCCGAGGTGGTCTCGAGTACGATATTAAACACTGCATAGTGTGGAAGCAAACCGTATTTTGCTCTTTTAAGCTGGTTTAAAAGCAACTAATATGGCAATTACTCTCACCACTCTTTAATAGCTTATTTATTACAGGGAAAATTTGGTGTAAGTAACTACATTTTAACAAGCTAATAACAAGCATGCTGTTAAATAGGTTGTGCCTCATTACATAATATAAATGTACCTTTAAATGTCATGGGTGATTGCATTCTGCTTCAAACAAGCTAGATGTGAGCCAGGGTCAACTGGGTTACGTTAAAGCAGATTAGATCCAGGTTTGTGCAGGGCTATAAACATTTAAATGTATGCTATAATTTGGGGGAAAAAAGCCTTTGCATCAGGTTTGAGAATGTGATTAATACAAATAATAATGCATAGAAACTGCCTTTAGTGGATATAAAAATCACTTAAGTAAGAAATACCACATAGAGCAAATGTGATATTTCTTACATTAGCTGGACATATGTAGGAGGCCATTTAAGGCCACATGGTGATGACTGAAGCAGAAAATAATACACAAAGTGCATCTAAACACTACTTTAGTTAAGATATTTAAATCAGTACCAAGTTGTGATTTAAATGCTCCATTGCATTATCTTTTCAGACTGTGTTTGAGAGGAACTGCCTATCAGACGACTGTGCTGCAGATCTGAGGCTCCGTGGATGGTTATTGCTGCCTGGGTAAGTTCATTTTATAGCAGATGGATGTCACCACATTGTGCCACATATGCATTACAGCAGGGATGGCCAAAGTCGGTCCTTCCATTCCTGGTCTTTGTTCCAACCCTGTTCTAAATTGTTTAATTGAACCAATTAAACCTCCATCCAGACCTGAAAGGAGTTCATTATTACAGTTTACCTGTTAAACCTGGAGTGGAATGGCCCTCCCAGACCGCAACTTCCCACCCCTACAGCACACAGCTTTATTTACAATAACCCTTGGTTTACTTTACTTCACTATTCTGTCAAAGAATGTGTCTGAAATACTGATTGAATAGTTCCATAAAGCAGTGAACCTGGAAGCTTAAATCATTATACAATGAAAGTTTGATCTGTTACCATGTCCAAATTGCTCCTCCTTTGCTTATCAGTGTAACACATACTGTTGCCACCTAGTGGTGAGTCCAAGGTATGAACAGCTGTCTGTTAGGGACCGTTTTGTTTAACGGTGTCTGGTGCTAACAATTACAGTCAGTTTGGCACCTTTTTAAGTCTGGGCCAAATCCAAACTGAAAACATGAGCTAATACAAATAATTAAATTCTAAATAAGGATAAAAAAACATATTGTTTTCAGAGAATGTAAACTGAGGCAGATATCTGTTACAAGAAAAAAGAAACTCTGATTTGCTTTTGTATGTTTAAGTATAATAAAGTTAGAATGTTAATCACTAGAAAAAATTAATTACATCCTGTATGTTTAACAACCAGTATAATTCACCTAAATGCATAATATTATCCACAGTGTGGGATGCGTATCCCCTGGTGATGGGGCTATACAGGAAACTTGCCTTTATCACACTACAACAGGTGGGAGAATTGTCTGAGCAGCAGATTTTGAAGCATCAGGCTTAAATCAAAAGTCTGAAATCGGAAACCCGGTCCAAAATACAGTTTGTTGGTCAGTATTATAAAGCACAGCACAGCAAACCTTCACAAACAGCGTTTTTCTCTGTATCCCTCTCACCCAACAATACATCAAACTGCCCTTTTATCCCTTCCTGAGTTAAAAGTAATTGGCTTCACCTGCGCTCTATAGTCTGGCTGATTGGCAGCCATCTTGGCAGGCCAGTGGGTACCTTTTCCAGTTGGGATCTCCAGGATTCAGTCTCTTGAGTGAGGGTCCCAGTGTCGGCTGGTCAATGTCTCGCAGTGGAAAGAATCAGCCATCTCAATCACATTGTCAAGGGTGTATTTGTGATGCTGACGAATCTAGGTCAGGTAAACCCAGACTCTCCACCCCCGCTGTTCCACCACAACGGCTATCTCAATATACCAGAGTTTCTCGTATGCCTCATCCATGGAATCCTCCAATGGCACTGTTAGCTCCACGAAGAGAACAAGGCATGCTAAGACTGACCACAGGAGAATGTCAGGTCGAAGGGTAGTTGTCGCAATCTTAGTTGGGAAAATAAGGCAGATCTCACTTCTAATAACCTTTCCTGTTGGATGCTCCTGGACAGAGTGTCGCTGTGTGCCAGGTATTGCTGATATTGTCGGTGAGCTGTTGATCTTATTACACTGTTCTTCCAGTGCTAATGCCAAGCATCACAGCACATGGTCATGATTAAGTGAATCAGAGACACCTTGACTCCTGTAACAATGTGCTTCAGGGTAGCCAGTGATGAACACAAAGGGCTGGGTGGTCCAGTGGAGGAGGCTGTGTGGTCCAGTGGTTAAAGAAAAGGGCTTGTAACCCGGTTCAAATCCCACCTCAGCCACTGACTCATTGTGTGACCCTGAGCAAGTCACTTAACCTCCTTGTGCTCCGTCTTTCGGGAGAGACGTAAATGTAAGTGACTTTGCAGCTGATGCATAGTTCACACACCCTAGTCTCTGCAAGTTGCCTTGGATAAAGGCGTCTGCTAAATAAATAATAATAATAACATGCAGAGTTCTCTCCATCCCCTCAAATTCAGGTTCTGCGGTGATGGAACATCATATGTGGACCTGATTAGGAAGCTGATCCTCTTCTGTTCCATTGTCCACAGGTCTCGCCAGCCAATCTTAAACTGTTCCACATTCTTCCATCTCATTCTTTCTCACTGCTTAGCGTGGGACACCACCTGACACACCTCATCCTCTCCTGCTTTTGTACTTCAGTGACTCTTTCAGCTGGAGCTGCTTTGTGCCATCTCCTCCTCTTCCCTGTTGTAGTTGCCCCATGAGATCACTGATACAAAGGGCAGCCTTTGCATCTTTCACTGCATCCTTTGCTGCCCACTTTCTCCCAGATCTCACTACAGGTGCTACCTCACTTACTCACTCATCACAAGACCTTACCTTTCATTTCCTGAGGTCACCACCCTGCAGAACAATCAATAGACTAGACTAAACAATTTGGTTGGCTCATGATCCCAGCATCAAGGAAATCAGAACAATAAATGAAAGACTATCAGTAAATACAGTACTGGTTACAATGGGTTTGTATTATATTATAAATTGACCATTTTGTTCAAAGACAACAATTAAATGCGATAGGGAGATTATGTATTAATGCTAATAGTAAAACACATGTCTTATTCATTCCTAAAACATTTGGTGAACTACAGTGAGCTACAGTATGTTGTGCCTTTGGTCTCTCTCTCTCTCTCTCTCTCTCTCTTGCAAAAGTATTCAGACCCCTGACCAATTCTCTCATATTACTGAATTACAAATGGTACATTGAAATTTCATTCTGTTTGATATTTTATTTTAAAACACTGAAACTCAAAATCAATTATTGTAAGGTGACATTGGTTTTATGTTGGGAAATATTTTTAAGAAAAATAAAAAACTGAAATATCTTGCTTGCATAAGTATTCAACCCCTGTGCTGTGGAAGCTCCCAGTTTACACCGATGAAAGAAATTGCCCTAACGAGGACACAATTACCTTACCATTGGCCTCCACCTGTGAACCATTAAAGTTGCTGTCACATTTTCTGGATAAAACCCCACTGTTGAAGGATCATTGGTCAGGCTGTGAATCTGAAGGAAAATGAAGACCAAAGAGCATTCTACAAAAGTTAGAGATAAAGTAATACAAATGCATAGATTAGGGAAAGGGTACAAAATAATATCCAAGTGTTTGGATATCCCAGTGAGCACAGTTGGATCAATAATCAGGAAGTGGAAGCTGCATCACACCACCCAGGCACTGCCAAGAAAAGGCCGTCCCTCAAAACTCAGCACTCAAACAAGAAGGAGATTTGTGAGAGAAGCCACAGAGAGGCCAACAATCACTTTGAAGGAGCTACAGAGTTGAGTGGCTGGGAATGGAGTAATGGTGCACCAGTCAACCATATCAAGAGCTCTGCATAACACTGGCCTGTATGGGAGGGTGGCAAGAAAGAAGCCGTTACTCAAAAAGTACCATCTGAAAGCAAGTCTGGAGTTTGCCAGAAAGCATGAGAGTGACCCAGCTGCAATGTGGGAAAAGGTTTTGTGGTCAGATGAGACCAAGATAGAGCTTTTGGCCAAAACTCAAGGCTATGTGTGGCAAACCTAACACTGCCCATGCCTCAAGACACATCATCCCTACAGTGAAGTATGGTGGTGGCAGCATCATGCTGTGGGGATGCTTCTCATCAGCAGGGACTGGGCATCTTGTTAAAATTGAAGGAAGAATGGATGGAGCAAAATACAGGGAAATACTGCAAGTGAACCTGCTTCAGTCCGCTAAAAAACTGTAGCTTGGGAGGAAATTCACCTTTCAGCAGGACAACGATCCCAAGCACAAGGCCAAAGCAACATTGGAGTGGCTCAAGAACAAAAAGGTGAATGTCCTACAGTGGCCCAGTCAAAGTCCTGATTCTCAATCCCATTGAGAATCTGTGGCACTATTTGAAAATTGTGGCCCACAAGCGTCGTCCAACCAACCTGAACAACCTGGAGCAAATCTGCCAAGAAGAATGGGCCAAAATCACTCCGACACTGTGTGCAAAGCTGGTACAGACTTACCCCAAAAGACTTAAAGCTGTTATTGCAGCGAAAGGTGGCTCTACCAAATATTAATGTGTGGGGGTTGAATACTTATGCAAGCAAGATATTTCAGTTTTTTATTTTTCTTAAAAATATTTCCCAACATAAAACTAATGTCACCTTACAATAATTGATTTTGAGTTTCAGCGTTTTAAAATAAAATATCAAACAGAACGAAATTTCAGTAATATGAGAGAATTGGTCAGGGGTCTGAATACTTTGCAAGGCACCTATATATATATATATATATATATATATATATATATATATATATATATATATATATATATATATATATATATATATACACACATACACACATATATTTGTATAGTGTAATATTTCTATACATATACATTAGAATTTTTGATACAATTCTATGTTTAATTACATTTTCATTTAAAAGCATATTTTATGACATACCTCTGCTGAATTTAAAATGATGCCAAAACCTGCAGACTGGGGAAAAGTAACATGAAATATTATGGAGAGATTGAAGATATTCTTCCGAGAGGTTTTGGAAGATTTGTTTTCCTTTAGGAATGACCTTTACCTTCTGAAAGCAGGCCTTGTGGTTTCTTTTTAAACCTTCATTCAATTTCAACCATATTTTGACCCGGTGCCCAGAATCAAGCAGTGGAGCATAATGCTTGAATAAATAACATCTCTGCATGGGTAAAAGGATTTTCCTGGTCATGGTCGATGTGGTTCGTCTCTATAACCCAGAAAAACAGAGGGTACAACTTCAGATGCTGTTTTCATTATTCTGTAAGATTTATTTTCACTCGGTCTTCATAATGTTTTTTTTTCTTTGGATGCAGTATGTCTGGACAAGTCCCTCACTGAATTCAGTATGTTTTCCATATCAAGTGAATGAAAGCAGTAGGCAGTGAAGAAAAATACAGTAAAGTTAAGGTGCAGTTTTTTGTGGAAGTTGTGTTTTTTTTTGGTGGTGGACCAATCAGTCAAAGTCAAACTCATTTCTAGTATGAACATTTCCATTGACTGTAAAAGTAGACTTCCACTCGTTCCAATATCAAGTCGGGTTTAAAAACTTTTCTTTATGCATTATTTAGATGTTCCCACAGGTTGCTTTTTTTTAACACAGTAGACTCAACGAAAACTAGTTTCTGTCCACACACAATTGCAATAATGGGACTGAAATAATCTTGTTTGAAATCTTTTTGGGTAACTGCACACTCAGCTCTACCCATTCCAATTTTTTTTAATAAGCCTAAGACCGAGGCAGATGGGGACGTCTTTCAATCCTTTTGTTTCTTATTTCCCCCCTTCCTCTCGACAGCATGGACCCCAAGCCCTACCTGGCACTGGGGTCCGTGAAGAACATCTCTGTCAATGTATCCATCTCCAATGCTGGGGACGATGCCTATGACACCAACGTCTACTTCAACTTCTCCAGAGAGCTCTACTTCATCAAGATGTGGCAGAAGGTAGGGGACACGAAGAACTGGCTCGCTTAGTTCATATATGCATCTAGCACTGAATTTTGTAACTCTACCAAAACAACTTACTGAGCCACTAACACCACTTACTAAACACTTTTCCAAATACTTACCCTGCTTCTCTTTGAGAACTGACAAGATCAGTTCCCAGTCACAGTTGATGCACAGGCTAATGCACGTAACAACTGTTGATAACAGCTCAGTCCCAATATTGGTAAGCCCTTGGCAGTAATAAAGAATAAATTGGTGTGGAAACACAATAAGGGTTTTCTAGATAATTTCCTCTGTTTATTATGGAACTAACTCTATTCAGTCATGTAAGAAGATATGCTGATAAATATGTGCTTGGCCAGCCAAAATCTACCATGGTTAACTTTTCTTAGAAATGTGGTATGTAATTATAACAGTGTGGATATTTTGGTACCTACTCTACCTTCTGGCTCATGGATAGTACTGTATAGGTCATCTTTCTACTGCAACCAGTTCTGAAATTTAGACTGGAATACATATTTGAACACTATAACAAAAAAGATGTGTCAAAAGCTTTTCAGGCTGCTTTGTAGGGCTGCCGTTTGCCCTAATCGTATATATATTGATAGACCAGTGTCAAAAGTCATCTTCATCTTCAAGCCTTCATCCCTGCAGGGTCAATACTCAGGCAAGACATCGCTATTAAAACTGGATGGTGTCCAGGAGATACCAAATCCAATACTGTCCTTCACAGCATCTATTGGCTTCTAGATATAGTAGTCCATATTAGATGCTCAGTGTATTGTAGTCTTTCATAAAAGGGCTAACCCACCCTGTTGGAGAGAACTGGAGCTGGGTTTAACATACCCAGTAAGGCAGAGGAGAAGGGTAATTTGATTTGAAGCCATATTCTAAAGGATGAAATAGAAGGGTAAACATACAGAGGACAAAGGTGAACAGACTCCTGTTAACCTTGTTGGGTTAAAGCTTATGTACAATATGTGTGAAACTGGATGTTCGGAAGAGCTAATACATCTGAATGTTTGTATAAGTCTACGTCCACAATATAGTATCAAAACCTTATACCTCTGAACCTACAATGCACAGAGAGGGATTCCAAACCAAACAGTAATTGAGAACCTGTCGGATGCGAAATATCTTAATCCAAGCATGGTGTTTATTGGGGTATTGACTGTTATCGGCAGCTCTATTGTATTGTCTTGTATTGTATTAATATATGGGTACTCAGATTATGCCTGAGCGTATTTTTCATGCAACTCTGTATAGATCAGCCTTTGCTCTCTGGGGTCTTCAATTAGATAGCTGCACACTAAAGACCAGCTAATACGAAGGCTCCATAATCTACTGATCTGAATCCAGCCCCATAGTCGCAACAATGTAGGGTTCTTAGATATATGGCTTGACCTTTTCCTTTTGAAACAAAGGCCAACATAAGTTCATCTTGGGGCCCACTTTGTTGCCCATTAAGTATTAGATGACATCTACTGCTTTCAACTCCTTGCGCTTTATAGCAGGGAAATAGTGTTAGCGCACATTGTTCCAAGTTTGTTTTCCTTGTAACCAAAAGCGGCAAAAACTGTCAGGATCTGGATTCATTTCAGGTAAATTAGAAATGCAACTGCAACCATCAGTACTGGTACTACAGGACACAAGCAAGTGTTTGGGCAGTAATACAAGTGACTTGATTACCCTTTGTGTGTTAAAAACAAAGCTTTAAAATCAGTTTTCATGTCTTGTATGACTTGTTACTGGTATCTAAGGAATAAGCGGATAGCAGGTACTGTAATATGTAAACCATTTGTTTAGAAATATGTGAAAGTTTCTGCTTTGATGTTATACAACGTTCACAACTGTTTTCTTGCAGCAGTTGAGTTAAGAGGATATGAGTGTACATGTAAACTTCAAAAGCCACTTGCAAATGTACAGCTTCTCAATATAATCGAAAAGAGCTCTATTGCATTCTTTTGACCTTATGTAGTTTATTGATGTCACTTGAGGAATCACTATCTTGTTTTACACTAGGTTTTGAAAATAGATAGTTAACACTTGCATTGCTAGGAATTGCAGCACCTGTCGACTTATAATGGTTTTGAATTACTGGTATCTACTGATTTCTTGCTGGTTATTAAAACCTAGCACATGTTTACAGCAGCTTGAATCAATACAGCAAATTCCAATGAAGAGAATGGCAATCGTGTAACTGTAGTGGCTTAAACCCTCAAATGACATTGAGATGATATCCAATTTTTTTCTGATGTTTAAAGCTAACCTTCTACAGAAAGTTATCTGGAAAGAAAGACAAGAGCTTATTTTGGTTGATTATTATTATTATTTGTTTATTTAGCAGACGCCTTTATCCAAGGCGACTTACAGAGACTAGGGTGTGTGAACTATGCATCAGCTGCAGAGTCACTTACAATTACGTCTCACCCGAAAGACGGAGCACAAGAAGGTTAAGTGACTTGCATAGGGTCACACAATGAGTCAGTGGCTGAGGTGGGATTTGAACCGGGACCACCTGGTTACAAGCCCTTTTCTTTAACCACTGGGATATCATAACATTTAAAATTCACTGTTTTTTATTTTTTATTTTTACACAACATTGCCATCTTGTAAACCAGCACGAATTAGTGCTAAAACATGACACAACAAGTAGATCTTGCTGAAAATTTACTCTTAAATGAATGTGTTGTGTGTTGGGAGATCTCATGGAGTTTGAGCAAGAGGGCTGTAAAGTGAAGCATACTTAAAGAAGTCTTATTATCTTTCAATTAGTTCATTTCTAAATTGTACTGAGAAGTGATTTGAGGAAGCTCTGGCAAAGAAAGAGTTAAAATTAAGCCAACAGTGAAGTCAGCCCACTATTATCCATCATATGCAGATGTATATGTCTTAATGACAAGGAAAAGGTACCAACATGCACATATTGTATTCTATCACTCTCATTTCACCATCCCCACCCCTGCACATGTAGTGTGGGTTTTGTGTTACATAAATAAAGATGTATTGCTTTGAATTTAAGTTTTGCAGGGATGGGGCTAATCCCTAATTAGGTAATTGAGTGCTAATTGAGAAATGGCCACATGTATATAAAGGTTAGACGGTCCTGTGAAGGCCCGGCTCAGCCTCAACAAGTAGAAACATTTATTGCAACACAAGTATTGTATTGTTTTGTTTAAATTTTTATTTTGAATAAACATGAGTCTCCTTCCTGATGCTGTGCTGTTACATGTGGTATGTGTGTGAGATAACGCGCCCTAGAGACTCAGCGAGGAACTGTAGTGGGAAAAAAAGAGGAGTTGGGTTGCAGAGCCTGTGGAGAGGATGGGCACATCCAAGACGTTTGCCTGTACGAAGACCCTAAATTTATGGAGGCCTTCGTGAGAGACGAGGTGGAGTCGACCGAGGTATGACTCCGTCTGAAGGTCATGTTGGTGCCTCGGCTGCGGGGAGTTTGGGCACTGGGTGGTATGCTGCCCCTTCCTGTATTAGGAGGAGGAGCTACCTGCTTGAACGCCCGAGAAGGAGGACCGACCTGCCTGCACGTCCCAAGAGTCCAGCGTCAGCATGTCAAGAAGGTCCAGTGTCGCAGTTGCCAGCGCCAGTCCTGGCCAGTGCCGCCACCACTGTCTGAGTGCCCGGCACAGCCACCACTGACGGAGTGCCCAGCGCAACCACCACTGACGGAGTGCCCAGTGTATTGTTTTGTTTAACCTTTTATTTTGGCCCTGTGCCTTTTGTTTCTTTGTTTTGCTTTATTGTTCCTTTGTAAATAAACATGCACAACAGTGCTTTCTGCAGCTTCCTGACTCTAAGTCTCCTTCCTGACGCTATCCTGTTACACCATTACTTAGAGTTGTGACAATGGGTAACGGCTATCACTTTAGTAAAGTGGCTGAGATAGTCTTATGCCAGTAAGAACAGTATTGGTTTAGGCTGAGGGAAGTGAGGTTCCTGAGAAGAGGTCACCTTTCATTTCCTTTACAACCCAGTCAGTAAATGGCTTAGATAGTGTGCAACCAAAATTACAGGCAACCAAAATTACAGGCAACCAAAATTACAGTCAATCAATCTGTGCCACAGGCTCACGCTAGAGTAGCAGTGTAGCGCAACCCTGATCAGTGTCAGAAAAGGGTTCTATGATCTCCCTCCAACATCTGCTTTTTGTTAGAAGAATGTGCTCTGTTACTGCCTTTTGGTTTTAGATTGCTGTTCTATGCATCCTTGTATGTTTTTCATTGCCTGTAATTTGCAAATTGTGTGGCCAAACTGAAGAGAGATTTTTGTTAATTCATACTACAGTAGGATCAGTGGTGGCTGGTGGCCAAAAAAATGGGGAGGCAGAAAAAAGCAGAGGGTTTAGGGTCCCCTTAAGCTCCCAGCAGCAGTAGCATCTTATTGTTGTATTCAGACTGACAACACTTTTCATATTATTATTATTATTATTATTATTATTATTATTATTATTATTATTATTATTATTATTATTATTATTATTATTCAAGGCGACTTACAGGTGTTACAGGGCAGTACAGGGTTAAAATGCAAGACGAATATTTAAATACAGTTAATACAGTTAGGATGCAACAAGTTATGATTATAAGAGGTTATATCTACAATGACATAATACTAGTGCAATAGTGCAAGGATAGTGTATTAGCTGAGGATCCAGTAACGTGGTGCGTAGGTCAGGTAAGTCCAGAGCATAGTAGGAGGAGTAGATCAAGAGATCTACAAGTGCAATCTAAACAGGTTTTACCCCAATTCGGCTGTTAAACACATTTTCTCCACGAGCCAACAGAGAAAAGAAACAATAGCCCATCATAGTTTATTCTAATATACCTATTTGTTACACACTGCCAGCATATGTTTAAAAATGCACTACATACAGCATTGATATAGCATTTTGATTCCAAGACCGTCACTAACATACCTTGCATGAAATATTTTCTAAACAAAGTTGTTACGGCAGGAGAAAGGTAGACAAAAATCAAGCACATCATATACAAAATAAACAAACACTGTTGGGGAAGGGCTAAGATAATATAAATACAACTTCCAACAAGCACTAACAGAGAAAAAAACAACACTAACAACTAGATTTTTTCCCAGAGAAAGGAAGAGGTATCATAATATGAAACTTTGAACTTTTCGGGTCACTTTTTAAAATCTACAGAGAATTGAATACGAAGTAGAATTATGCAATTTCCATTATTCAACACTTCACTCATAATTGAGCACACAGTAGCAGTGCTTCAGCAGGGGGCGGGAGGGTATGAGTTGATCCTCCAATTAAAACCAGGACTCAGACTACATCATCTGCCATTGCTAGTACTGTGGTTATAGAGATAGGAGTTTATAACAAAGGCTTGTCTCCTCTGATGAAAAAACTCTGGACCCCTCCAATTAAAACCCATGCTCAGATCACGTGATCTGCTACTGCTCGTACTGTGGTTAATAGCAGATAGGAGTTTATAATGGAGACTTGCCTCCTCTGAGGAGCCAGTACTGCTGTTAATATAGGAATGTTGAATTGGATAAAATGTAATTTTTTCTTGCATTTTAGACAATATTTAGTTTTTTGTTTTATTGAACATTATTATATTATAATGCTACACAATAATATATCATCATCATCATCATCATCTTCAGCCTTTTTCAATCCACTGCTGGATGAAGGCCTCCCCAAGATTCTTCCACAAAAGTCTGTCTGCTGTGTCCCTCGTCCATGTTGCTCCAGCGTGTTTCCTAATTTCATCTTGCCATCTTCCTGGAGGTCGTCTTCTTGTTTGCTTTATATCTCTTGGGATCCAGTCTAGTATCTCCTTGGTCCAGCGATGGTCTTTTCTTCTTGCTACATGTCTGGCCCACTGCCATTTCTGTTTTTTCGCTCTTATAATAACATCACATACTTTTGTTTGTGCTCTTATCCATTGCTTCCTTTTCCTGTCTCTTCTTGTTATTCCCAGCATGCATCTTTCCATACTCCGTTGAGTTGTTTGTAATTTTTGAGTCATTTTTGCATTGAGGGTCCAGGTCTCGCATCCGTAAGTTAGCACTGGCAGCACGCATTGAGGCATAAGGGTAGTTTTCCTTTCAGAACCATGCTTAATCTTCAAAAAGGCACTCCAACTCATTTTTGCTCTTCTGTTGATTTCACACATTTGGTTCTCCATTTCCGAAACTAACTGCCCTAAGTATACATAGTTATTGACTTCTTCAAGCTTGATCCCATTGACTGCAATTGCCTGTGGAGTGGTATATTTATTGAACATGACTTGAGTCTTCTTCAGGTTTATTTTCAAACCCGCTTTGATGCTGGCCTTGTGATGTTCTTATATTCTTGTTTGTAATTCTTCTGGGCACGTTGTAAATGTGAGGATGTCGTCAGCAAGTCGTAGGTGATTCAAGTAGGCTCCATTGATCTTCAGTCCCTTATTTTCCATATTCAGTCTTTTGAAAATGTCTTCTAGCGTGGCCGTGAAGAGCTTTGGGGAAATTGTATCTCCTTGATGAACTCCTTTTTTTAATCTTGATTTTGTGTATATGGTGCTGATCAAGTCTGTCTGTTTTCTCAATTCTTGTTTTTTCAGAGAGCTTAATGCAGATCTTGTGTAAACAGTGTTAAAAGCTTTTTCATAGTCGATGAATCTCAAGCAGAGTGGTTGTTCGTACTCGTTGCTGGTTTGAATCACTTGCCGTACAACTTGAAGATGATCCATTGTGCTAAATCCACTCCTGAATCCTGCTTGCTCATTTGATTGTGCCGAGTCAAACTTATCTTGAAGTCTGTTCGTGAGTATCTTGGTAAAAAAATTGTAGATTATAAGTCTGTAGTTCGTGACATCTTCTTTATCTCTTTTCTTGCGTAGAAGTATCACTGTGCATTGTTCCAGTTGTTTGGTACTTTCTTTTGCTTAATACAATCTGTAAAAATATGCAACAGTATTTTTGTCACTTCTTCACTGTCTTCTTTCACAATGTCAATCGTTATGCCGTCTTCTACGAGTGCCTTTCCTGTCTTCGTATGTTTGATAGCATGTTTCACTTCTTCCGGTAGAACATCTGGAACTTCTTCCTCAGGTTACATTTTTTTCATCTTGTCTTCGTCATCTGCTACGTTGCTCTTTTCATCTTGATATAATTTTCTGTAAAAGTCTTCAAAATCAATTTGTGGTTCTTGATGACAGTACCGTCCTCTTGTTTGATTGCTAAAGTCTGTTTTTTCCCAACGATCAGTCTTTGTTTTGCTTGCTTCATGTTTCGGTTGTTTTCAATAGTTTTCGCTACCAACCTACAGTTGAACGACCGTGTATCCTCAATAATGTGTGTGCTCTTATAGTCACATTTTGTACTCTGTGTTCCAGCAATGTTTTTTGCTGTTTCTGCAACTACTTGCGTCACTTCCTCATAGATTTTGTTTACCTCAATTATTTCATCTTTTCGCAGATGTTCCAGTTGAAACACCAGGCTTTGCTTCTGAAGCATTTCTATGTTGATTGTGTTGGATTTCGTCATTGAGTTTCGCTCTCTCCAGTGCTGTGTTTAGGTGTATTTTGCATCTTACAAGTCTGTGGTCACTTCCTGTGTTAAAATTGTTTTGTACTGAGACATCTTGTATGTAGTCAATTTCATTCTTCACTTCGTTGGGTCGTCTCTATGTCCATTTCCTGATGGGTTTCTTCTGGAAGAAGGTGTTCATGATGAATGTTCTTGTTCTCTGCAAATTCAACTGTCGCCTCTCTTAGTTAGAGGCCGAAAGAAAAAAGTTTAGTAAGTACTCCATGTGTGAGTTTGGAGTACTGGTCCCTGGAGGACAAGGGTCAGCCATGCAGGTCACTGCCTTAGGTCTTAGGTCACTGGGCGTCTGACCAGTAGGGGGCGTTGTAGCACAGTTGTAGCACAGTTAGGCCTTGTTTCCACTGCTTGTTGCTACAGGCTTTGGCTGCCCACGGCTAGCCGCCAAAATGAAAGAGCTTTTTTCCAAATTTTTCAAACCTTGGAAAATCTTGCCGTCGTCAAAGGTTACTAGGAGATTGTGCAATCGTATTGTGTTTTGTTTTTAAAGAAACCAGTGGTAACAAATAGATTTAAACATAGGCTTATATCAAATAAAAATAAACCTAGTTAAGAAGGAGAGCACAGCCAAACAAGCAGTCAGGTTTTGTCGTTGTGTTTGTCATGAATAAAAAAAAAAAAAGCAATGCGAATTCAGACTATTTTTCTTGTGTGCCGAAGCAGGAGTATGAGACAAAAAGCCTGACCAGATAGCCTCGCCAGCCAGCTGGTGCTGGCAGTGAAAACACCATGTTTTATTGCAATGGGCAGCTGTAGCCGGGAGGGCCAGGCAGTGGAAATGAGGCACCAGGTTTGTCATCCCTGACCATATGACTCAACCGATAGTTTTACATAAACACATCTAAAAAACAGGAAAAACTGAAACAAAACAGCCCAAAATATAAGCTCTAAGTGTTTCCTGCACACCTATATCAGTATTACAATAACAGTATTTTGTATGAAAATCTGGGGCTGTGATTGAGACCAACTATTAGTAACACACAGTTCAAAACTGGACTGTGGGAACTGATAGTGCTGCATGATAGGTTAAGAGAAAAATGTGCTTGTGGCCAGGCCGAATATTCAGTACCTAAATATGTATTTTTAAATGGGCTAATAGACGGGGGAAAATAAGTTTGGAAACAACCAGGTCCCTTCTGAACAGTGTTTTAGGGGGCAAATGATTTCAGGGCTTGTGTTACTGATGGTGAGTTTAAAATGAAAAATCCAACATGAAAGATGACTCCCTGTAAAAGCCCTGGTAAGTCTGTCATCAATTCTTGGGTAACTCACAATGGATTGGAGATGATTATTTGAGAGATGTTCAAAGACACAAATCAAGGCATTGCTGGGAGGTATGAGTTTCCTGTTCAGGCCAGAGCCAATGATGTCAGTCCCTATAAATAGAGAAGCTAATGGAGAATGCACTGAGGGAATAAACATAGAAAACTGATTTATAACAAAAGTCAGATTCACAGACACGGAGAGAGGCTTGTTCTGTTTCTGGGTGGGATGGGAATCATGCTGCTAGCTTGCAGGATGGCAGGAAATATACATCCAGTCTAAATACTCTTTATTTTTTAGTTGGTAGTGTAATGCAGGCAGTAATGCAGGCTCTTGACAAAGTACTTATGGCAGTTTGATGCATAAAATGTTTCTTCCTCGTCACAGCCTAGATATAAGTTATGACCAAGATTTTAGTTCAATTTTAGAAAAAAAACTACCTTTTTTCGGTGTTATATGTTACCTTGTTTAACTGCTCTTTTGTTATTTTGATACTGTGAATTAAATCACAAGCACATTAATAGATTTATATATATTGTGGCAAAGTAGGGGGAGGATATTTCCTATGCAGTTGATCACATGGTTTGATTGTAGCTAGATCCTTAGAGTGAAACTGCAGTATAGCACAGGAAGTGATTTCATATCAAAGTATAAATTACAAGCAAAGAACCAAAAGATCATCAACTCAAAAAAGGGGTAATGCTGCTAATGTTTATAAGATGTAAGAAAATTGATTTTAAAGTTAAACTCTCTTATAAATAATTTACACAGGGCTATAATACACTGTTTATGTTACTGGTTGTTCAAGGCTTCATTTTATTTAGTTTTTTTTTTGGGTGCTATTTTCAGAACGTGATGTTACAACAGTCGTAAAATGGAATTACATTTTATTCAACACACTTATAGAGATGGTATTTTCAGCGTGTAACAAAACAACCTTCTAAATATTTGTTTACAAATATAATGGCAGTACAGTACTTTAAATATGAGTATATTTACTTTACCATTTACCAGGAATAACTATTTGTAACAGCTTGTGTACTTGAGAGGTACACTGAGCCATTAGTTCATAAGGACATCACAGCCCTTATGCTATTGTGACAGAAGAGGACAGAGGGAAAGTAAACATGAAAATGGAGATAAGAAAAACAAAGAAAAGGGAGAGACTGGCTTGCTGAAATTCTAGCGATTCATTCCTGTTCCTGTGACCCATGGCAGCTGTGAAGATAAAAGTGTAGTGACTGACCCCTACGCTAAGATGAGGTGATGGCTGACTCGCTGTGCATTGATTAAATCACTCGCTTGGGGAACGGAGGGATGCCTTGTGTACAAACAATCAACAAAACAGTCCTCTTTTTTAAGAGTGGTTGGATCAGATATAGCCCTTCTTTTCTTTTATAAGAGTATAAATACATTATTATAATTGATATAATCACGTGCAGATTTAGTTGAATTAAAACAGAATTCAACGTGCCATGGTTTTGCTCGTTATGGGTAAACACCATAGACCAAGTAGTTGTGAAGAGCTTTGCATGCCAAAGATATAAGTTTGACCCGCAGCAGAGCTAAGGCTGTTCTCTTGCTTAAATAAAAGAAGACTGTAAGAAAGTTGCACAATATAAGTAGTCTAGTGTATCCCTCGGAATGTCTGATAATCCCAGAATGATCTGTTTTGTGTAAATAGCAGACAGATGAGTAAACATACCGTTTTCCTTTGCTGCACAGAGAATAGGGGATTGTAAAGCGCTAGCACAGTTATGCCGTTGGACAGCGGAGGACATTATCTAATGCAGAGTTTGATAACGTTTCTCCAAGGGCTTTTTACCCTTGTGCCCGCTGGCTCGCTGTCATTGTTCGTTGTTTGTTTAATGAGACAAGATAGCTCTTGATGGAAAAGTGCAATGTACAAGACAAAGTGCTGCAGCAGGCATACAAATTTTAGTATTATACATATCGAGCACTTCAGGTTACTGATATTAAAAGAATGCAGTTTTTGAGCAGAAATTTACTACATTCACTGACCCAATGACCTTTTTTTTAATAATTTAATTAACGGCACTAAGAAATAAAGGCATGATCATTTTTTGTGTACAGAAAATTCTGATAAAAAATCGCTATTAAAAAAAAAGCAACATACTGACAATGTTTGGTGGTATAGTTTATTATGCAGAAGTTAATTTGCAATTGAATGCCTAATAATATTGCACATCCTTATGAATAGTATTGTCACTGTATTTGTTTTGGTTCTATTTTAGCTACTAATTATTATACTATTTTTTCTGTAATATGCATGTTATACACATCATGTGGGTAACTTTTCTGACACTGTACAGCTATGGCCAAAAGTTTTGCATCATCCATCCTATAGAATTAACTAATTTTGCTTCTTAAGTCGAATGAAACCGGCTGAATAATGTTACATTATAACATATTGAATTACATAGCGCTTTGTAGTTGTCCATATACTTAATGAAAAACAGACAACAATTGAAAAATTTCGACATTTCGAAATCTAACATGAAATACAGTACTACTATTGTGGCTTCCGATAGACTTTTGCGATATAATTTGGTAGTTTCTTGGATTACATGATGTTAAATAAAATATCTAAATTATGTTCATATAGATTTGTTTTAATCAATCCTAAAATTCTCGGTGATGCAAAACTTTTGGCCATAGCTGTACAACACAAGGATGTAGTGATCTCCCTCAGTTTATAAAGCTAACAGTTATTCATTTTGAGCTTCCCATAACATTTAATGTTAAAGTCAAGGCCCAGTTGTTTGGATAGTTGATTTGGTGAGCCAGGCAGTGCTTGGACAAGTCTCCACATGGGCATAAATCTGGGGATTTCTTATTCCTCTTCTTTCGAGTTTGAATGGTTGCGTCGAAAGACAAGGAAAAGCCAAGCCCCAGTTCCTTGGGAGATATTGTCTTTGTCAGCTTCTCTTTTGATAAGAAGATACATTTTCTGTGCTACATTTCTTTTTTTTGTTTTTACACAGGAAGAAAAGGGCATTTCCTGTGAACTCTTGGAGTTGGACTTCCTGAAGTGTAGTGTGGGATTTCCTTTCATGAGAGCACAGTCCAAGGTAGGACACACAAACACTCACATTTCTATACAGACACACACACACACACACACACACACACACACACACACACACACACACACACACACACACACCCAAATGGTCAAAGAGAAGGAGAAAATCCAGTTTGTGTCTCAGGGGTCTTTCTTTTAATCTACCAATGCTTAGGCACGCTGCTGGTTGTTATATTTATGAAGTATTGAAAGTGATTCACACAGCCAGTGTCACAGCTGTAACACATGGTTCACATTATTGTCGTCCGTTCTTTATTAATGTGACCCAGCTGTATGCTGGTCCCTTGAGACACTGGCGTTGGGTGGGAGGAGGGGAGAGGTTATTAATAACTCATTTACCAAAGATTATCTTGACTCCATTATAGTTCTTGAAGAAGCCATTCTTTGTTTCCAGGCTTCTCGGATTGTGTGTTTGTTTGCGTTTCTCTAAGGTGACCAGCGGAGTCCGACACGGTATCCCCATTATTCCCAAGCACAAGATCATTTGAGAAACCGAAACACAGGCTGCGTCTCATCTGATAATGTGTCATTCTTTTACCCAGTTCAACAGAAACTCATGAACAAGTTTACAGTGGCATGTGCTTTGCTAAAAAAAAAACACATTCCCCAAATACACATTCATTGTAACAAGTGCTGTTCTTCTGAAAGGATGACATGAACTCCATGATTGTTTATTTAAATTTCCATACGTTGGGCTGACCTACTAAAATAAGTGACCATGGCAAAGTTATAACACAACATAAACGGAGGACACTTTCTTCAACTCCAAGGTATACGCGTGTTTGACCTGTCCTTCATGACATATGCTTGCTACAGTAGCAGTACTGACAATGCTACTGAAAGTTAGTAACTAAAATGCCATAACGAATTCAGTTTCCCATCTAAAATCTTTGTTTTGTTGTTGCAGTACCACCTTGGAGTTATTTTTGACACCAGTCATCTATCCGGAGATGAGGAGAACCTGCAATTCCTTGTCAGCACACAAAGGTAAAGAACGCTTCAGGTTGCTGATATTAAAAGCATGCGGTTTTCAAGCAGAAGGTTACTTACATTCACCCAATGATCTTGGCTGCAAACTGATTTTTAGCATTTAATTAACGGCATTAAGAAATAAAGTCTTTGGCACTGTTTGCTAAGTTAAAATCCCTATAAAAAAATAAAATAAACATAGTTACCAAAACATCTATTTTAGTTGAGAATCTTCTATCACAAGCTACTCATTTTTATTTATTTTAATATTTATCGTTAATATACATGCCTAAACCACACGTCATTTTCAGAAGTCGTAACACTAAGCACAATTCCGGAGTAGATTTCCAAAGCTGGCGTACTGGGAAATTTATATAATAGTGCTGCCTGCTCTCCGTGGGTAGGTAGGCCATGATTGCTTTTTACAACAAAATTCCAATTACGCCATGTGTTACTGAAACCACTTCAAGCACATACAGTGTTGTTCAAATGTATTTTATCATGTTCTGACTTATTTTGTGGCTGAGCTGAAAAAGGCGAAACACATCTCGAGGATCAAGCTAAAAACTACCAAACGTGTCAATATTATTAATTCATACACATCACTATTGATTTGCATAAAGACCGTTGATTTTCTTTTTATTTAAGTTTTTTTAGCCTTGTGGAATCATAAATTAACCTTATATGCGTCTAATATGTGTACATACTACTACTACTATGGTCTAAGAGCTTCAGTTTCACTTAAGTTGATCGGGCCATGCTGATGGATACTAAGCGAGTTTGTGGACCAGAGGAATCCCAGTTGCCCTGGCTGTTCATGCAGCAGAGCCTGGGACAACCGACCGGGTCCCCCAGACAACTGAGTTGGAAAGACGGGCGGACGGCAGGCAGCGGGGCCAGGTGGATGCGAGGCCGATGTTTGCTCGCTGCGGACTGGTGAGCCAGGCCAAGGGCTCTGCCTATATCAAGGCTGGGAACATGAAACTGATCTGCTCAGTGTACGGACAGCGCGAGACAGAGGAAAGACGAGTTGGACATGAAGGCGGGCAGGCTGGTGTGCGCTTTCCGACTCGCTCCCTTCTCTTGCGCGAAACGGTGCCCTTGGATCTAGGGCAGTCAGGAGAAAGACCTAACCCTGAGCCTGCAGGAGAGCCTGCAGCCTGGGGTTTTCCTGCACAAGTACCCGCAGTCCCAGATCGAGGTGAACGTGCTGGTTTTGGAGAATGACGGCTCTGATGTACCACTTGATCCTCGGATGCTCGCTAAGACAAGACGGTGCTGTGTATTTGCTCGACCCGACCTGCTGCGAGGAAAATGGGGACGAGTCGACTGAGAACCAAGGGAGCTTGACTGTGGTGCTGCTACCCACCCTAAACCAGATCTCAGGGCTGCTCTCCACCGGGGAGATGAAGGAGGAGACCGTTTTGGGAGCCGTCAGAGCCTGCGTCGACGGCTGCCAACGACTGTACCCTGCAGTCCAGCAGTGTTTGCTGAAATCGGTGCTGTGGAAGGTTCCTGCCCCGCAGAACTGACGCGGTCCGGGGGGCTCTGAAAGGCATGATGATGACTGAAAAACTATCTGGCAGCAGAAATCCACAGTCCGCAGTGAATTCATGTACTTTTGTTTTTGTCATTGTCAAAAAATCTAATCTTTGTGCATTTGTTATTAAAAGTGCTTTTGTTTTTTTATAAAGATAATTCTAACAGCAAAACTTTCAAGAATACGGTCCCAGGTCCCCTTACCACCTAAACATAACAAATATGTATTGCTTCTAAAGCCTGGTGTTAAATATATCTATATGTACATATTGTCTTTCTTTTGTTTTCTTTTTCTTAACTTTAAAAGAAAGGCTTTACAGAGAGCGACTCTGAAGTTTAAAAGAGTCCCATTGGATGAAACATAATTGCTCTACTTGACTACTTGACCTTTTCAAGTTAAATTTCCCATCTGGAGAAATAGGATATTTGCTTCCTAAACATTTTGGGAAACACTTTTGGAAAGGCGTGTTATTCTTTGCTCGTTCTTTTGGCAGCTTTAAATGTGATGAAAAAGGACATTTGACGCCCCTACACTGGTGCAGTCCTCTCTGTCTGCTCCCATGTGCTATACCATCTTCATCTGGAGCTATGAGGTTGCAGCATTTTAGAAAGGTGGCTTACATGCCCCAAAACTCTCAATTTAAACATGCAGCTACGACCAGAAATTTTGCATCACTTAGAATATTTGGATTGAGACATCATTAAAAAAAAGCTGTATGAACATAATTTAAATATTTTATTTAACATTGTGTAATCACATAAAGTACACAATGATATTGCAAAAGTCTACTGGAAGCCATAATAGTATTTCATGTCAGATTTCAATTTGTCCGTTTTTCATTAAGTATATGGAAAACTACAACGCAGTATGTAATTTAATATGTTAAAGTAACATTATTCAGCAGGTTTCATTCGACTTTATGAAGCAAAATTAATTAATTCTATAGGGTGATGGACTACTTTTGGCCATAGCTGTACACTAGGGTCAAATGAGATTACCTTTGTGCTTATAACTTTTGCCATAGGCACTGGAGATTTACATATCAACCCAAAAAAAATATCAATATCAGTATTTCGCTGCTTATAGTTGATCCAGCAGGGAATCAATATACTTACTGTACCAGCTGAAATGCAGTTCTGGCTTTTGCAGGGATTTCTAACACTTATAAAAATGGCCTCCGTAGGGATGTTCAGTGAGTAATGTTATTCTGAATTAATTTTAGTGATTTTCTGTCAGTAGAAGACAAAAACATAAACCTAATTTTTTGCTTGTATTTAATTATGTAATATTTGTGTGTTTATTCATTTATTTATTTACTGCTTCTAGTGCCAACCCAGAACATGAGGACACATTATCAGACAACATCCTTCACCTGTCTGTCCCTCTGATCCATGAAGTGGACACAACAATCACGGGGTATGTGGAGCACAGTCTGTTCATTTCTTTACACACATGCTGAATATGAAAGAGGTAGCTATTCATATTGAGCTCCCAATTTCAATTCTTTACAAATGTTGTTTAGCCTTTTCCCATTGACAGTCTCTTCCAATTTTGATTTTATTTTTTGTTTATTTCATTTTCTTTTTCACTTTTGAAGCCAGAAGACGTGACATCAGTAAGCTGTTTGAGTGTTTACTGTATATTGTTTTTAATTTGTGGAATTGAAATCCATTCCCTGGTCTGTTTCTGACCCCAAGATTGAAATCCTGCATTTTTTCCAATGCAAACTCATACTTCATTGTGCACAAATGGTCTTTTTTAACTTTGACGAGAACCGTGAAGGATCCCCATAGGATTCTGGTTAAAAACTTCATCTAATCCCTTGGGATGCAGATCAAGGTTCCTTTCAATACAACATTCTTTAGATATGTATCTGACTTCATGTTTGATGTTTATACTCTTAAAAAAATGATTGTTTTTACTCTTAAATAAACTCCTTCAGGGACACATAGGGTTGTATTCATAAAAAAATAGTTCAGTCACATGTTTTGCAACTATTTGTATAAACTGCTGAATCAAAGAGAAAGAACCCTGCAAAAAATCTGAACATCGCTAAAAAACACTTGGCTGTAAACAAATGTATGTTTTAATGTTACAAAACAGGTAACAAAATACTCAGAAGGTTCATTTAGGGACTAGGATGTGTTTGTTGCTTGATATGTAACATTAAAACTTATTTTTTTCTCAAAAATGTATTGATTCATTTTTCTCACCGTGATATGAATTACTTGAATGTTTATTTCTAATGCCAATTTATTTTTATTATTTAAAGAAACAGCTGCCCTATTCAATACATATATATATATATATATATATATATATATATATATATATATATATATATATATATATATATATATATATATATATATATATATATAGCTCTGGAAAAATTAAGAGACCACTGCAAAATTATCAGTTTCTCTGGTTTTACTATTTATAGGTATGTGTTTGGGTAAAATGAACATTTTTGTTTTATTCTATAAACTACTGACAACATTTCTCCCAAATTCCAAATAAAAATATTGTCATTTAGAGCATTTATTTGCAGAAAATGACAACTGGTCAAAATAACAAAAAGATGCAGTGTTGTCAGACCTCGAATAATGCAAAGAAAATAAGTTCATATTCATTTTAAACAACACAATACTAATGTTTTAACTTAGGAAGAGTTCAGAAATCAATATTTGGTGGAATAACCCTGATTTTCAAGCACAGCTTTCATGCGCCTTGGCATGCTCTCCACCAGTCTTTCACATTGATGTTGGGTGACTTTATGCCACTCCTGGCGCAAAAATTCAAGCAGCTCGGCTTTGTTTGATGGCTTGTGACCATCCATCTTCCTCTTGATCACATTCCAGAGGTTTTAATGGGGTTCAGGTCTGGAGATTGGGCTGGCCATGACAGGGTCTTGATCTGGTGGTCCTCCATCCACACCTTGATTGACCTGGCTGTGTGGCATGGAGCATTGTCCTGCTGGAAAACCAATCCTCAGAGTTGGGAACATTGTCAGAGCAGAAGGAAGCAAGTTTTCTTCCAGGACAACCTTGTACTTGGCTTGATTCATGCGTCCTTCACAAAGACAAATCTGCCCGATTCCAGCCTTGCTGAAGCACCCCAGATGAGTCCAATTTTCAGCTTTGCCCAACACCTGGTCGTCTAATGGTTAGACGGAGACCTGGAGAGGCCTACAAGCCACAGTGTCTCGCACCCACTGTGAAATGTGGTGGAGGATCGGTGATGATCTGGGGGTGCTTCAGCAAGGCTGGAATCGGGCAGCTTTGGCATGAATCAAGCCAAGTACAAGGTTGTCCTGGAAGAAAACTTGCTTCCTTCTGCTCTGACAATGTTCTCCAACTCTGAGGATTGGTTTTTCCAGCAAGTGTACTCAAACTTTTGACTGGTACTGTATATATATATATATATATATATATATATATATATATATATATATATATATACAGTACTGTGCAAAAGTTTTAGGCAGGTGTGAAAAAATGCTGTAAAGTAAGAATGTTTTCAAAAATAGACATGTTAATAGTTTATATTTATCAATTAACAAAATGCAAAGTGAGTGAACGGAAGAAAAATCTACATCAAATCAATATTTGGTGTGACCACCCTTTGCCTTCAAAACAGCATCAATTCTTCTAGGTACACTTGCACACAGTTTTTGAAGGAACTCAGCAGGTAGGTTGGCCCAAACATCTTGGAGAACTAACCACAGTTCTTCTGTGGATTTAGGCAGCCTCAGTTGCTTCTCTCTCTTCATGTAATCCCAGACAGACTCGATGATGTTGAGATCAGGGCTCTGTGGGGGCCATACCATCACTTCCAGGACTCCTTATTATTATTATTATTATTTATTTCTTAGCAGATGCCCTTATCCAGGGCGACTTACAATCGTAAGCAAATACATTTCAAGTGTTACAGTACAAGTAATAATACAATGTATTGTTCTTCTTTACGCTGAAGATAGTTCTTAATGACTTTCGCTGTAAGTTTGGGGTCGTTGTCATGCTGCAGAATAAATTTGGGGCCAATCAGATGCCTCCCTGATGGTATTGCATGATGGATAAGTATCTTCCTGTACTTCTCAGCATTGAGGAGACCATTAATTCTGACCAAATCCCCCCAACTCCATTTGCAGAAATGCAGCCCCAAACTTGCAAGGAACCTCCACCATGCTTCACTGTTGCCTGCAGACACTCATTCATGTACGCCTCCAGCCCTTCGCGTAACAAACTGCCTTCTGCTACAGCCAAATATTTCAAATTTTGACTCATCAGTCCAGAGCACCTGCTGCCATTTTTCTGCACCCCAGTTCCTGTGTTTTCGTGCATAGTTGAGTCGCTTGGCCTTGTTTCCACATCGGCGGTATGGCTTTTTGGCCGCAAGTCTTCCATGAAGGCCACTTCTGACCAGATTTCTCCGAATAGTAGATGGGTGTACCAGGGTCCCACTGTTTTCTGCCAATTCTGAGCTGATGGCACTGATGGACATCTTCCGATTGCGAAGGGAAGTAAGCATAATGTGTCTTTCATCTGCTGCAGTAAGTTTCCTTGACCGACCACTGCGTCTACGGTCCTCAACGTTGCCCGTTTCTTTGTGCTTCTTGGACAGCACATCTGGAAACCCCTGTCTGCCTTGAAATTTCTGCCTGGGAGAGACCTTGCTGATGCAGTATAACTACCTTGTGTCTTGTTGCTGTGCTCAGTCTTGCCATGGTGTATGACTTTTGACAGTAAACTGTCTTCAGCAACCTCACCTTGTTAGCTGAGTTTGGCTGTTCCTCACCCAGTTTTATTCCTCCTACACAGCTGTTTCTGTTTCAGTTAATGATTGTGTTTCAACCTACATATTGAATTGATGATCATTAGCACCTGTTTGGTATAATTGTTTAATCATACACCTGACTATATGCCTACAAATTCCCTGACTTTGTGCAAGTGTACCTAGAAGAATTGATGCTGTTTTGAAGGCAAAGGGTGGTCACACCAAATATGGATTTGATTTAGATTTTTCTTCTGTTCACTCACTTTGCATTTAGTTAATTGATAAATATAATTTATTAACATGTCTATTTTTGAAAACATTCTTACTTTACAGCATTTTTTCACACCTGCCTAAAACTTTTGCACAGTACTATATATATATATATATATATATATATATATATATATATATATATATATATATATATATATATATATTTATATATATACACTGCTGTACAGAAGTCTTAGACATGTTGGACATGTTGTATTTTTCTACTCTGATGCATTATGAGCATCAACAATTTACTCGAAGCCTCCACTAGTGTTTTTTACTATTATGACAACCTTGACTTGCATACAGAAGGAAAAACATTGAGTGAAATAGCTTGCATCACTCGGTTTTCAAGGTGTGGTATCCGAAGCATAATCAACAAGTACAGAGAAACACCATCTGTAATTGACAAACCCAGGACTGGAAGACCCAAAAAGTTGTCTAACAAGGATGAGCAATACTTGAAGATAATATCCTTAAGGAATAGAAAGAAGACAAGCATTGAATTGACAACAGAACTGGCAGAAGGCACAGATGTCGTTGTCCATCAAATCAACAGTACGAGGGTCAGTCTTGAAATCAGGACTTAAAGGATGTTTTGCAGAAAGAATACCTCTGTTAAGAAAGGGGAACAAGACTAAAAGGCTAAAATATGCACAAGAACACAGAAATTGGACTATAGAACAATGGTCAAAGGTGCTTTGGACTGTTGATGGATGGACAACGACACCTGTGCCTTCTGCCAGTTCTATTGTCAATTCAACGCTTTTCAATATTTCAATATATATATTATTTTCCTTGAGGTTAAAAAAACTATTATGTAATTAATTGCAAGCAATCCATTTAAGTGGCCAGACCATTCTACAGTGATGCAGTTTTTATACTTGCTTTGTAACAGCAAAAACAGTAAGATCAATCTTGGCTTTTTTGTGTCAGTTATTTAGCTTAAACACTATTAAGCCAGTAATCATGTCATTGAATTGCAATATTTTGAGCAAAATGCAAAGGAGTCGTGATGCAGATACATGTCAAATGGTTAAATGCATTAGCCTGTATAGCACAGTGCCAGAAAAAATGTATGGGACAAATCTTGTTGTCTTTTCAGAAACAATAGCAAAGCGCTTTGTGAAATTTACTGGTGACATGCAAGATATTAAAAGCCAGTATCAACATAATCTAATTCCTTTTATTTATATGCATATTTCATTAAATCCCACCCAATAATCTTTTTTGATACAGTGGAGCCCTGTAATGAATATGCTTCAGGCAAGTATACAAATGCAGCTGAGCTTTGGTAAGAGGCAAATGAGATAGTGTCAGTCCAGGTTTGGCTTGGCAGGAGAGGTTTATGAAGAGAATGGTGTTTTCAAATCAAGCATATTAGTTACTGTAAGTTTATTGCAACTACTGTATTCCTTCGAATTTAAGACACACTTTTTTAACCATTTTTTTGTTTCTCAAAAATAGCCTGCGTCTTAAATTCAAGTACAGTACAGTGATGCATGTATTAAAATCACCAACAAAAGACGTGACTACCCGAGTACACAAACTGCAACGAGACTGACTGCCGAGAAAAGACAAACCAAAACGTTACAGCCCGATCTCGAATCATCCATGACTCACAGGCAGCCATTTTCAAAGAAGCGTCATTAGAAGCTTTTACAATTTCAGTGTTTCTAAAAAACAGTACCAGCTTAGACAAATTGGAAATGCTGATCAGACTCCCATATTTTTCAACATGCCAAGCAATATCACAGTTTACAAATTGGGAGAAAAACAGGGGTGAGTAATCTCCATGTGCCTATGTTATGTTATGTTGGTATTATACATACTGTTCTAACTTTTGTGGTTGCTGGGTTAGATGTTGCCTGAGTGTTGTGTTGTGGTTGCTGTTGCCAGGATGCGTGATACCGTAAGTGAGTGAGGGGTGTGTGTACGACAGAGACGCCATCTTAAGTACTATAGTACGCAGCACAATAAAAGAGCTCTGTGGTTAATCTACAACAACCGTCAGTTTTGTATGATACAACAGTGTAATTGAGGTTGTGTCTTTGTAAATGCATATTTATTTGATGTTTAATTTTTTTCTCAAATTGAGGGTGATAAATTTGGGCTGCATCTTAAATTCGAGGGTGTCTTAAATTCGAAGGAATACTGTACAAACAACATTTCCCTCCACTTTTCCTGGTGATGTCAATGGCCTCAGGATGTCATGACAATGGTGTTATGTATGATTATCTATTGTTTCTGCTTATATAATTATTTGCCATACTAACACTGCTTCTGAAAAGAATCCTTAAGGCACTGCACACTGAAGCCCATAGGTGAAGCAGTGTGTGCTTCCTTGCCTTACTTCCCCAGACCTGAGGAATCTTGTTGGAACCCTTGTTTGCTAGAGCAGTCAGTAAGCATAGCAAATAATTATTTATTGAGAGACTCATGCAGCACACACATAATAGGATATTAAACAGGTATAACATAGAATATTACGAAAATGTAGATAAAGTATACTAGAGGCCAGTTTTTACAGTGATGGATGAGCACTGGTATTCTTAACAGAGCCACGGGTGTCTGGAGTGTGTTTGAGGTCTGCCCTTAACGGTGTATAGCATCCAAGCTCTGAGTCAATGCGGGCAGGGTTCCTAGAGGGGGGAAGGTCACTGATTCATTACCATTATCCTTGAAAGTGCAAGAGCGAGAGACAGGTTTCAGTTTGCCAAGTAGCTTATCCATTTAGAAATGTTCCAAATTGTACAGAGTTGCCATATTTATGTTGATATCCTTTTATCTGGGTGGTAGGGAAGGCTGCTACAGCCACCGCAAACAGATCTTGAAGATGATGTTTTTTGAAAAAAAAAATCCTTGAATTACTTTGTTGCACATTTCATTGTGATTAAGCGGGTGCTACAGTGGGTTAGTCAAGTTGTCCTGTTTTAGTAAGGCAATGCTATTTTCCTGAAAGGAAGTGACATCTATTGAATAACTGTAACCCTCAGATGCTGCAGAAATAAGAGTCTCCTAGTAAAACAGTCAATTCAATAGGTTCAGGAGTTGAGGACTATTTGAAACTATTTGACTACAGACAGGAGCACAATCACTTCCTTTTCTTTTTTAAACACTGCTACTGTACCCTTAAAGGAGCATTTTAATTATGTTACACTTTGCAGAACTCTAAACATCAGGTCATTTGTTTGTTGTCCAGAGGTTCCCCAGGACAATTATTTTCCCTCCTTAACTATGAAACACGCAATGGTGGTACATGTAGTAATATTTCCTGTCTTTCTCAGGGTGGTTTCCCCTACCTCCTTTGTGTATGGAGACTCAGTGGATGCTGCCCGATTCGTTCAGATGGACAACATGCAGTGTTTCTTCCAGCCTCTCAACTACACCTTCCAGGTAAAAGTGCTTCTGGTATTCTCAAGTCCACATTTCTCATGCTGGGTCTGTTCTTGCACAGATATGATTAGCATTTTATTCTTGCATTCATTGATTCTTCTCCCATGTATCCCCATTAAAACAATATAGCCATTAATATGTAACTAAACAACAGCACTAATCCAACCTAAACCATATAAATATGCCTTCATGCAGTTATGCTGCTAAACATGTAATTATAGCCATGCAGTAATACAACAGTACCAAATGAATCATATTTGAATTAGACGCAATATAGCACCACTGTGCAATATGTGTTCCAATCCAATACTGGTAATGGTATGGTGTGCTGGTTATAATGGTAATACAATGGTTATTTTCAGACTCGCTTGTAAGTGGTTCAGTACTATGAAAGACATTGAGAAAGACTAGTTGAATTTTTTGTCATATAAGTTTTCTTTTATGAGTGTATTTTGCTGTAGTTATGCATTTACCAGTGTGCTCTTGCTTTATGAATACGACTCATGATCCAGACATGGAGGGAACCTCTTTATATCTTTCGGTTAGCGTAAACAATTTCAAGTTATCTTTTACATTGTGCATTGAGGTTTTGATGGATGCATGCATTAACACTGGGTGTGTGAGTGAGTACATTTATAGTGACTGAACTGATGGCGACCATCCAGACACACAGCTCACTGAATGCTCTTCAGACCCACTTGATGTGCATTTGAATGAATCTCCTATCCTAGATGTTACCGTTAATTGCTTAGCAAATGTTTCCAGACATCTCATTAAAAATGTACTGAGTGTTTGGACAGAGTTGTAGAATGTATTAAAAAGGAGTAGAACAGAACAGCATTAGGTTTGTGGAAAACAGAACCTCGCTTTTAATTTTCTTTGGCAGCATACACACTGTCCCCTCCTATATTCCAAGGCTGCTGGCATGTCTTGCTGTTGTGCAGAAATCTGTATTGGTTGTGGATTCCTTAAAGGATATACAGCCTTCTGAGGTTCTGCTCAGGTCCTAATTAAACTTTATACAGTGGTGGCTGTCTCCTGACCACAGGGAGGAGGAGCAGGCACTAATTAATTCTTGTCTAAAGGGATTAAGTGTAAATGTGGTTGTGCAATGTACTTTGAAGGACTTTGATTCCATATACTGTATAGTGCCATTGATTTAACCCAAACTTAATATGAACCTGTATTTTGTTTTCTGATGTGGGTTATATTTAAGCAATTGAACCCGGATAAGAGGGCATTACCGACAACAGCATTCGGTACAGTACAGACAAGGTCTTACACACCAAGCTTAACAGTTTTCTTCAGTCCTTTAACTATTCATTCTCTAGACTTTTTTTTTTCGCTTTAACTCTGATGCAGTTCATTTAACTAGTCAAAACACTATACCTGACTCTAGATGCAAGTCTTTGTGCAGCACAGCCAGTCAGTATGAAGGGGTCGCTCGCCTGGTAAAGACAAGGCGTCACCTTGGCTCTGGCGCTCACGCAAGTTAGGGAGACAAAACCATCAGGGACTGCTTCTCCTCACCACACTACAGCAGACTCTACTGGCCAGGTGCCCAGTGAGCTCAAGTGGACACCTGCAGGGCTAGCCTTTGTCTTTCAGGGAACGGTTTCCTGCCGACATCTACTCTAGAACTCCTGGATGTAAAGAGGCAATTGACTTGGTCAATGGATCAGAGGACGCTCACTGACCCCGAGTTATCCTAAACCATTGCTGCAGCGAGGGAACGTAATTGGACATTCTAAATTGGGGATAAAAACAAGAATAAATGTGCACCCTAAATTAAGTAAGAGGCTCAGGTGGGGTCTTAAACTCTGCTGCAGAGGAAGTGAATGAATGGGTGTTGTGGATAAATGAGCTTCTCTCAAGTCAAAGTTAAAAAATAAACCAACTGAAAAAATGAAAAAGAACTAGTGAGAAAGCTGTGGTTTGCTAATAAGATAAGACAATTGTACACCTATACAGTACGTGGCCATTTCTAAAACCTGCAATTGATTTTATTTTCCCCTTTTTGTGCCTCAGTGTGTTTAGTGCCAATAATGTGTGGTTTCTGTGATCTAACTTTCTGTACCAGGAATAATGGGCCTTTTTCTCTCCAGGTTATTAACAATGGGCCAAGCCGTTTGCCCGGCTCAACAGTACACATTCTGCTTCCGAATCGACTCGGAAGCAGCGGAGCAGAGATGCTGCATGTTCAAGAGACTGTGGTATGTGTTCATGTTCCAGTTAAAGATCCCTTATACAAATTATCTGTAGTAATACTGCCCAGCAATTCTGCAGTGTACCATGCTTATACTGTACTGTGTATATATGACTGTCTCCATTTCAGATGTTTGCAGTCATTCTGAGTGGCTCCTATTGCAGTTATTTGAATATTATTGTGATTACCAGACTTGCCTGTGATTTAGTTTGGTGTTATTTTTACTATAATTTACTAAAATGTACTATGATTTTACTATTGTATGTCACAGTAAACATATATCCTACACACATTTAGTTTAGCATACAATTAAAGAACTTGTAGCATTCAAGAGATTTTGTCCATTTTACCATATATGTAAATAATATACCAACATGTGCCCTGTGGGTAGTCAGTCTGGGGAAAACAAACATTTATGTCTGTGTCTGTCTGTCTGTCTGTCTACATTCATATCCTCCAGGATGGTCCTGTCCTATTGAAAAGTGCACATGCAAACATTTCAGGAAAGGGAGACAGAAGTTATAAAACAAGGGGGCACTGATACCCAGTGCAGAAAGGATTTCCTTTTCTCAGAAGACAAACAGTTATCTGTTGTGTATTTTGGCAATTCATGTAACTCATTAAAGGAATTGAAATGCTTTGGATCAGCATTTGCAGTTTCAATTTAACTATTGGGAGGCAGAGGTCTGAACTCAAATTCTAATGTGGTTTAAGCATTCCTCTGGATATCTGGTTTAATTTCAATAATACCCATTTTATGGACCCCCAATTGCTTTATTTATATGAAATTAGAGCCTCCAGAACCCCTGCAGACTAACTATGTCTACATGACTTGACTATGTTTTACCTCAGAATTTATTAATGACTGTTTGAAGATATGTAGGCATCTCAGTAATGTTAGTTTCATGAAATATAAATACTATCAACATGACAATAGTCAAAGGAACCATGATTATGGTATTACCAGTTGCATGGCAGCAGTTAGTCCCAGAAGCTTAAAGCACACCTGTGGCCTCAAAATGGCTCTCAAAATTCTCTCCACAGCTGGTACAGTGGCTGTAAGAAATACAGCACAGAACAAATGTGTTTTTTTCATACTCCCACTTGGGGTAGAGTGTTGCAGGGAGACAGGTGAATGGTTATACTCAGGTGTATCAGCTGTACATGTAGAGAATATATGTCTGAGAGCCCTTTTGAGAAGGTCTCTGTTCTGCCTTTCTCTGAAGACAGCTCTCTGTTCTACTTTTAAATACACTGTATAAACTGCACTCCTATTCCCCAGGGAAGTTTTAAAAACCCTAGAGTCACTTTGTTGTGTATGCAATGGCCTGTGAATGCAATGTAACAAATACATCCTACTAACCAAAGCAAAAAAACAAAAAAAAAACAACAGACTGGTTGCTAAGCAACTCAACCTTTAGACCCAAATATAACCACCAATATTTACTTGGACATTTTGTATTTAAAACGGAGTAGTACACTGGCTTGCCATGCACTTGTAGTTTAAAAATATGTTCTCCACCCAATACTTTCTTTGCTGGAAAGAGAGTCCCATTCTATTGATATCTCTACTGTACGTGTGCCCTCTTTGTGCTGCTGTTACATGTTGCCTCAGAGAGGGACACTTTCAAGCACAGAGACCATTTGGGGATTCTAATACCTGTAGACCAACATGGAGGACTGCTCTATAGTGATGTTTCAGAAAACTTTAAGAAATATTATTTATGTAGTATTGTGGGCTATGGAAATAGTTTGGATGGGTTAAATTACATTTCCACATGTTCATAGCTCTCTTACTTTTGTTTTCAATCATTCTGAGTGATTCGTATTGTGATTACTCAAATACTGTTTATTATTATTATTATTATTATTATTATTATTATTATGACTGTTTTATAGTTTGTGGTAAGGTGCATTGATCTGAGTTCAGAAGTTGCTCTTCTTGTTGTCAGCCAGGTAGATAAACCAAAGTGTATTTAAAGTAATAGGAGCTAGCGCCATCTATTGAACACCTACTGCAACTCAACAGGAAACGTGATCCACAGTTTGTGTCATTAGATGGTGCTCTTTGGCTGGTGTTACATATGTCTGTGGCGGGCAACTGGAATTTTAGAGCAGCATGTGAACTCAGGCCAATACCATCTAAGCACAGACTAATGTTAAAAAAACACAAAATGCTGGTAACAGGGTACCAGCAATGGTAATCTGGGAGGCCCTCAGGGATGCTACCAGCAATAATAATCCATAATCCATAATCAAAGAAGAAATCAAAACAGAAAAAAACACTGTAAGCAGGGTCTCACCACCTCCGCTAATCTGCAAAGCACAAGATTAATTGACGGTCTCCTATTCCCTCACCACTTGAATGGGGTTGCCAGACACAGGTAGCCTTTTCTTTTAGTCAGTCCGTACACTTTCGTTCTCTCTGATTATTCCAGGTCTCTGGCCAGAGCTTCTGCTCTGTTGTATCTTGCAAGGGCTAACCCAAGGAATAAGAGAGCGTAATTTGTATGGGATCACATATCTCAAGAGTAAGCCATTTAAAGAAGCACTACGCATGCAAGCATTGCATCTACTGTGAGCCCATTTCTGAAAACTATCCTGTAACGAAAGTGAAAATTAGTTTTTTTTGTTTTGTTTATTTATTTGTTTATTTCTTTTTTTTTTAAAATAAATTTAGTCATCGCCAATGGCTTTTACCCCAGTTTTCTCCCCAATTTGGAATGCCCAATTATTATTTTTATCCTGGTTCACACCCCAGCGACTCGGGAAACGGAGACTGAAACACGTGTCTTCCAAAACGTGTTCCTGCCAATCCGTCATTTTTTGCACTGCAGATCCACAGCAAAGCCATCAAACCTATAGTGCCGGAGGACAACACAGATCTGAATGGCTCCACTGCAGACCCACAGGCTCCATGTTAGCCACAGGGGTCGCTGGTGCGCGGTGAACTGTGGATTGCCCTGCCGACCTAAGCCCTCCCAACCCGGCGGCGCCAGCCAATTGTGCGCCGCCGAGGAACCCCAGTCACGGTCGGCAATGACATAGCCTGGATTCAAACCTGCGATCTCCAGGCTATAGTGTGCATCCTGCACTCCATGCGGAGCGCCTTTACTGGATGCGCCACTTAGGAGCCCCTTGAAAATGAGTTCTTGATACAGGCTGGAGTAGCTGCACGAAAAACATGAAGACACCCGGGAGGGCCAGCATAAATTCTTATCGTTGGATCGGATGAGATACAGGGACCTTGTTGGGAGTGTGCAGACAGTCCCAATTTCAAACCTATTGCAATAGTCTTATTTTTCCCTATTAGTTATCTGTATCACCAAAAATGGTTCATAATGTGCCAAATGTTCACGTTACAGAAATTCCTAGTTTTTAATGTTTGACAGTTATTTCAATTTCTTATAAAAGACACATATAAAGAAATCACAGAATAGTTTTGTAGCATGCGATGCAACAGTAGTTTTATACGCATCTTAATATAGCGGTTAAAAAGACAGCTCCGGTAGTGCTAGGTAAAGATGTATGTCCGGTAGTTCGTGTTAAATATGCGATTTAAACTAAGACTATTTTTTTTAATTGCTTGACAGCCTAGTAATAATTTATAAAAATGTTTCTGCAAGTAAAAATTAACAACATCCCAAACCTGCAATGAACCGTGATGTTTCACCTCATAATCACATTTAGAAACACTACTATGCGTCACAGGCAGTAATATACATATATACAGTATATATATATATATATATATATATATATATATATATATATATATATATATATATATATATATATATATCGTGACAGATTGCCTTCTGTTCACAGGTTTTCCTTCTTCAAATAAACACACGACAACCAGGATGCGAGAAAATGCTGTAGCGTGTATTTATTATTTACAATACCAAAAATAAAGAAAACAAAACCTAACCCCATCTCGGGTCCTAGCTAAACAGATGCTTTCCCTAACTAATAACGAGGCAGGCTAAGCCTGTTACCTCGTCTCCAAAACCAAATCACAGTCCAAATCGTAGTCCAAATACCTTTTCCAATAATAGTTCTTTGTCTCGTTTCAGAGTAATAATCCTTTCGCATCCTTTCGCTTGCTTTCTCGCTCTCCAGCTCTCCAGCTCTCCAGCTGTCCAGCCAAACTAATACCATCACCCTAAACAAGCACTCACAAACACAGACGTTTTAAATGGTAACCAATTACATCATTAAACAATTGACAAATCATTAAATTAAATAATTAATTTGAACTGGAGCCAACCCTGACTCCAGTAGTTTCCACATGGTCCTAATGCCCCCATGTATTGTCTCTGCACAATAGTAAATACGGTATTTATTTTAAACCAAACTTTTTACTTTCCCTTGTTTAACACAGTTAATAAACCCAACTTTATTTCTGATCCCAAACACTTTACATTAAACTCTTTGTTTATCATTTAAACATTTAGTAGACATGCAAAAAAACTTTCATTTTTTCACTATATATATATATATATATATATATATATATATATATATATATATATATATATATATATGTAATAAAAAAACTACAAGATCATAAGACATTTTATGACGGGAATAAGCTATTCATCCGATCAGAGCTGACAATTTTTCTGTAAACTAAGTAATGTGGCTAGCAGGTAGAAATATCACCAGATATTATCTCTAATTTATTCAACACATTAATATTAAATAATGGTAGCTAAGTGTAGCTAGTTTTCTGGGATTTCAAACAAAAAATACAATTGTATTTTAAATAAGCCTGCTGTGTAATTTAAACTTGATTTGAACAAAATACCAACAAAGTACCAGCAGAATTTTTTTTTTTTTGTAACAGCTTTTTTAAACAATTCACTGCTGCAAGTTGTTCTTTTGAACCTTGACAAAGTCCATAATATTATTTTGTTTCAGTGAGGCAAAATATGTTTGCTTGGCTTCACTAAGTAACTGCCTCAGGAGAACTAATTTTACAGAATCCTTCTGCTGTTTATACCAACACATGAATCCTGGCATCTGTAGCACTGCTGTCTTGGCGTCGACTCCACGGGTTAGATTGACTCATCGTTGTGCGTCGTTGTGTGTGTGTGTGTGTGTGTGTGTCTGTGTGTGTGTGTGAGCGCGCCGCGGGCATTAAGTCTACATTGGCTGTAATGTACTGTATTTCACAGATAAAACTCATCATTATATGAAAAATGAACTTAAACATACTTACTCTTTAAATTTGACCATTGGTGGCCCCATAATTGTTTGTCAGTACCTCGGCATATAGTTATTTAACAGCACCAGACAGGACAGGCAACAGCCCAAGTGTTGTGCTTTTCTACAGTAAAGAAAGCCTAACTCAGCCAGGCTTGACCTTTTCCCAGCAGATATTTTGAATTATGAGAAACTACTTTGGGGGGCCTGGTTACAGCCCGAGGGGGTGCTTAGTCTTCACGCACGACACTGTTAGCATGCAGAGGAAGTCTGTTATCAGTAAAGAAAAATAAATTAATAAAGCATATTCACATGACCTGTAGTTAAGCCTGGTAATAAAAACATGCTGAAAATGCAGACCTCCGGACAGATAAATAGGCTCGAATAATTATCCTGAAATTCCTGAGTTTCCACCCAAAGGGACCATGAAATAAGCCACTGGAAAGGTGGAGGCAGAAAGGGAAAAAAGCAAGTGCGCTCCAGAGACCCGCACTCAAAGTATGAGAACCGACATAATGAATCATTCTTCCAGAGTCTGCTGTGAAAGATGTTGCTGCTCTCCCCCCCTTTTTTAAAGCTGAGTTGGATTGTAAATAAATCTGGTTATTTACACTCTGGATCCCATTGAATGCAACTTCCTTTAACCCTTTCCTTTTGACAAAGACCTTGACGTCAACATGCCAATAAAGCGATAAATAAGTACATAATGGCTCGTCTGGGGCCAGTAGGCCTTGGGTGGTCGCACGCCCAAGGTGTGCAGTTATGAGAGCAATAATGAAGTTGTTGCCATTTCTCATTGTTTTTATACAAATATTTGGAAAACAAACTAATAATTCAACTTAAGACAGCTATGTACTGTAATGCAGCTGATGTTTGTATTATGTTCTGAAGCATTAGCAAGTTTGAAGAGATGATGGACCATTTTTGAAGCATTGAGGGTGAAAGCAGTCTGTAAAAATGGTTAAGCATGGGAAATGGTGGTCTCAGCTAAAACAATTATACGGAACACACACAGTTAGATGTTGAACAGGTAAGAAATTAATTATAAGGAAAATGTACAAGATATTAAGTCCCTATAAATGGTTCGTTTAGCTGAGTTTCAGTGTTTAATTCTGGTTATATTCTGGTATTGCAAGTTATCTACACACTGAACTGATGTGGGAATTACTGTTTTTTTCAGGTGGGTCAGGAAAAAGGGAACTGCACATACCACAGAAACCCTACACCATGCACAATTCCCCAGGATCGGGAGAGCATCTTCCATACCATCTTCGCATTCTTCACTAAGTCGGGCAGGAAAGTCGTGGTAAGCAAGTTTAGTAGTTAGGTACAGCCCTAAAAAATAAAAAAAAAAGATTCATTAGAAATTTGCATTTATCTACACCATCTGGCATCCCTTGAAGTAATTCATCTATTACATCAACTTTTTGAGATGCCAAATCTTATTTGAGCATTGATTTTACTAAAAAGTAAGACTGACTTTTTGTTTTTCTATTACTTTCAGGACTGCGAGAGGCCAGGCAGGTCCTGTCTAATCATCACCTGCCTCCTGTCTTCATTGGCAAAAGAAGAATCGAGAAGTATAGATGTGAGGATTTTGCTCAATACGGAGATACTAAAGAAGGTGAGGACTCACTGACCCACATTTTTTGTTTATTTAAGTATTTATTGTTTATTTAAGTAAATAGCTTCAGTGTTTGCTTTTTTGTTTTGTTTTTTGGATCCAACATTATGATTTTTCTCTAAACCTTTGAGGTGAAAGCAAGGCCGTTTAGTCTCGGCTTGTCCAGACAAGCTCAAAACATCTTTGCACCACCATGTTAAATGCATTGCAAGCACAGCTCCATATGTGCAATGAATGTCACAAAGGTTGGCTGGTGTTATTGCTTCTGCACTGCCTAGAGTAAGTAAAATGTACATTTAAATCCTCGCCGTGGGTTTCTACCCCAGCCAGGAATGATGCTCCTGCATAATACATGTCATTTAATTCACTCCCTCTGGCTTGCTCACAGGACACCTCGTCAGTAATACAGTTTGTGACGAGGGGCAGTGTGATGGTGGATACCAGTCTCCGGGCAGTAGAGGTCTCCAATGGGCTCTCTGAACATACCACTGTAAGTGTGCCTTCCTGGCCGGCTTCCTGTGCTTAACCAATAGATATTATGCACTGTTGTTGTGTGGGATGAACTACAGATCTGTCCCATTTGACTCTCCCTTTAAAGTATCAAGTGTTCAATAGGATCAAGAGATCCATGTTTTGTACATTTTGCTGCATTAAGTATTTGTAAAGTATGAATCAGTATGATATCATTTCAGAGAGGTTAAAGATTGTTGGGCACTGTGTTTTCATGTTTTCTATACCAGCTGTAGACATGAAAGAAAATATGGTGGTCATATTGTAATTTAATACTTAAATTGTTTGCCTGAAAAAAAAAAAATCATTACATTTACAGCAAGAACGTTTTTTTACTTTATGGAAATATTACATTAATTACTGATGGCCTGTAAACTAAAAACACAAAAGACAAGCAAGTCCTGATTGGTTATCTCTGGAAGCCATCTGCCTCACTACCATTGCCTTCCTTGTGTTAAGGGTTGATGGGATTTGAACAATTCTCTCATAACACCGGTTCACTTAAGAGATGAATGACCACAATTATACTAATGTTAACTGTGTGTGTGTGTGTGTGTTTGTGTGTGTGTGTAGTCCCAGGCTGTCTGTGTTTAGATGCTAGGGTTGATCCTGTTTGATCCTACTTCCCCCAGTGGATTAAACTGGGTATTAGATTAGGGGACTCAGGCTCATGCAAGTGTGACCTTGCCTCTAACCCCTCTTTTCAGAAAGGGTGCTGCTAATGCAGGGTCCTGCGTTTCTCCTTTTATAACTAGGTTTGTTCATTCCCTTAATTCTCTCTGCTTCTGCTAGTCATTGACACATGAGGTTTGCTGTCCTTCATGTCCTTCAATTTCCATCCCCTTTTTTTGTAATAAGCAAGCACAGTGCTTGGATAAGAAAAAAAGCACAGCTTCAGTGACTGAGAACAGGACCGTAATCTGTTTCCATGACCTCTGTGAGAATGATAAAATACCCACTGATGGGGGCTCCCGAGTGGCGCGCCCAGGCGCTCAGCATGGAGTGCAGGATGCTTCCTATAGTCTGGACATCGCCGGTTAGAGTCCAGGCTATTCCTTTGCCGACCAAGGACGGGAGCTCCCTGGGGGGGCGCTCAATTGGCTGATTTGGCTAGGTTGGCCAGGGTGTCCTCGGCTCACCGGGCACCAGCGACCCCTGTTTTCTGGCCGGGCACATGGGGGCTTGCCTGTAAGTTGCCCAGGGCTGCGTTGTCCTCCAAAGCTGTAGCTCTGGGTGGCTGCATGGTGAGTCTGCAGTGTGTAAAGAAGCAGGCGGCTGACGGCGTGTGTTCATCTTCGCCCCTCCCAAGTCAGCGCAGGGTGGTAGCGTGGGCTGAGCCTAAAAATTATTGGACATTACTAAATTGGGGAGAAAACAATAAAAATAATTGGCGACCAGTAAATTTAAAAAAAAATTAAAAATACCCACTAATGAATAAAAAGTCATGGCATATACTTACTGTAACAAAGCGCACGTAACGCACGTTATGAGCGTTCCTTGATAATCATCTTTATTGTTACTCAGACAATGTGGATTCATCTGAATCACCTGCACAGAAAGGAATAAGACACCAGTGGAAATTCCAGAGAAAATCATATATATATATATATATATATATTCTTCAAATAATAGGATTCTTTTTTGTCAGCATCAGATTACCAGTAGAAGGAAATCTTCTGTTAGATTTTCTACTTGGATTTACTGCACTAAAATGCCCAGTATTCACAGGCCTGCACTATCGGGATGAAGATCTGTTGATTATTGCACCAAAGTAATTAAGTAACCAAGAGATTTCCATGCAGGGCAACAAACAAAAGAAGCACTTTCATTGGCTAGGTTGAGTGTCAAAAAGGCCTTTGTCAATTGGTACATGGTAATACGCTTTTATAGGAAAAAATTGCTTGATGCTTGTCTACATGTTAAAACTAGATTGGCAAGATTCAGGCCCAAATTTATAAAGGGGAAAAACCCACCACAAAAAGCCATGTAATGCGTGTTCAGTACAGCCGCACTCATCGTCAAAATAACAACCTATTTTATAAGACTAATTAGGTAAAGCAGACGATTCCGCAATCAACCAATTTAAATACCGCTCACCACAATTAGCGGTGGAGAATTACACACCTCTCACAATAAATAGTGGGTTTGGGTCAACCCTGCGTGTGTAGGCTACACATTCCAAAAGAAAATGAATGGTACACAAAGACCTCAGCCTGGTATAGCCATGGTGATGAGGATGCTCAGAAGCGAAAACTGAAATTTACCAATATGGAATTGGAGATTTTGGTACAAGCTTGAAATACATCACCAGGACAAATGAATAAAATATGGAATGTGTGGTGGCTTCTTAATAAACAAATGTACCACTTCAGAGTTTGTAGTCTAGGTCGCTTACACATTACGACGCATCATCCAGTTACTGTGCTTCGCATATTTGTTCAACTTCTTATTTCATATAGAATAATTCCAGGCATGTAGACTTTTCAGACTTCAGAAACAATAAGTTTTATTTACATCCATGGCAGTCAAACAGGTGGATAATCCTTCCACTGTTGTTCATCAACAATACAGCTGCATACAAACAGTCTTCAGTTTAACTACGACTTATATCTTCTTATGCAGTTACAACTCTCCTATTTCTTATGTTTGTCTGTATTTCTTACTCTATGTATGATTTTAAAGCATATCTATATGGTATATATGGTCAAAAAATTGTACTTGCTCTAGCTACAAACTAACTGCGTCATCTGTCCCTCTGTCCTTTTTTTTTTACCGTTTTCTTTGCTTGAACCAGTATTGTTAAATACCAGAATGCCATATTACAAAAAAAATACATTCTGTAGGCATTACTAATATAATGGTGGAGGATGAGCCCTCATGGTATATGCATACTTTTTCTTTCGTGTGCCTCGGAATATCGTTCCATTTTTTCTTAATCTCCTCCACCTTTTAATAATGCCTTCACTAAGAAGTAAAGGCTCTCGTTAGAACCTTGCTTTGTCACAGTGGGGAGACCTTTTTAGGTGCTTCTAAGAACCTTTTTTCTATTTTTTCTATTTTTCTATTCTTTGTTTTGTCATATAAGCTATGAAACATGTATTGAAAATTGGAGTTTGCAAAACAATACAATACCGGTATTATAAACCGTAATTTACAAACTGGCTTGATCAGAAGGGTTAAAAAATGAGCTCTTGGCAAAATGTTATTAAATGTTTCTTTGTCCTTGAAAACAATCTCTCCTTCTTGCTGCAGACAAGTTTCCCACATCACCTTGCCTTTTATATAGGCTGCTGTCTGACTGTGTTTGCGGCTGGAGCAAGGCGACAACAGTCAGGGGTTTGAAGATTCATCAAGGGAGAATGAAATGCTTGAGGGAGAAGGGACAAGGGCCTCGCATTGATCAGTACTTCTTACGAAGTCAGTCAAGTCAGTCGAATGAAATCCAGCGACAGGAAGCAAACCACAGTTCGCAGGATATCAGCACCCCTGTCATAGATGTGAGGAGGACTTGCATGGACACAGTTAGTGATGAACCTAATGATCCTTGTGAACCCGGGCAGACAAACCAGCGTAAGAGAGAAAAGAACCTCAACGGGCACAAGCCTGGAGTTAAATGGCCAAGAGCTTGTGAGAAAACTGCATGGGACACAGTAAACACAGATCTTTGCTTTGCATTGGAAAGGTTAAGTGGAACAGTTGAAAAGAAACTGGATAAATTTGGGGACATCATCTACGCATATGGAAGCGAGAGGTTTGGAGTTGAAAAAAGGAAGGAAAAAGTACAAACTATTCCTGGAAAGTCTAGACGGCAGCAGGAGATTGAACGCTTAGTTAGAGAAAGGAGACAGCTGAGGAAGCAATGGAGAAGAGCAGAAGAAAGTTAGAAGGAGGGACTCAATCTCTTACAAAGGGTCATAAAACATAAGCTTGCAACATTAGCAGAGCTGAGCCCTACGGAAACGCTACAAAAAGAAGGAGCGCGAGAACTAACTTTATAAAGACCCATTCAAATTTGTAAAGAAGTTATTCACCAGTGAGAAGAATGGCACACTAAAAGCATCTAAGTTTGAGTTGGAGAGATATTTGGAGGAAACGCATACAGATTCAAAAAGGCAGGAGCCTATGTCAATTCCTTCAGACATCCCACCTATCAATCCACCAGAATACCAAATGGAGGACTGTGCACCTAAGTGGAAAGAAGTAGAGCAAGCTGTAAAAAAAGCATCATCTCCAGGGCCTAATGGAGTTCCGTACAGAGTGTACAAGAGTGCTTCAGGAGTTCTACGAATCCTGTGGAAACTGATGAAAGTAGCATGGGAAAAACAGGTTGTACCAAGAGCATGGCGCCGAGCAGGTGGAGTCTTTATACCTAAAGAAAAAGATTCTAGCAGCATCAGTCAGTTTCGCCCTATTTCCCTATTAAACGTAGAAGGCAAGATTTTCTTCAGCATTATTGCTCAGAGATTGTCAACTTACCTATTAAAGAACTGCTTCATTGACACTTCAATACAAAAGCGGGCATTCCAGGTTTCCCAGGATGCTTAGAACACATCAATGTGATCTGGCAACAAATTCAATCAGCTAAAAAGGAGAGGAAGGAGCTCCATGTGACATTCCTGGATTTGGCTAATGCATATGGTTCAGTGCCACATGAACTTCTTTGGGCAGCATTTGATTTTTTCAGTGTACCAATGACAATAACAAATCTAGTCAAAGCCTACTTTGGAGATTTGCAATTTAGTTTTCAACTTCAGAATTCAGCACTACATGGCAATGCCTAGAAGTTGGAATAATGGCAGGATGCACCATTTCTCCACTGGCTTTTACCATGGCAATGGAAGTAATCATTAGGGCATCAAAATGGGTAGTGGGAGGAGAGCGCTTGGCTTCTGGAATACGACTACCACCAATTCGAGCATACATGGATGACATGACAACCATGACTACAACAGTAGCCTGCACTAATCGGTTATTGGGCAAATTAACCAATAACATTGAATGGGCACGAATGCAATTCAAGCCCACTAAATCAAGGAGCATCTCTATAATTAAAGGTAAAGTAGTAGATAAAACGTTCTTCATTAATGGTGAGGCAATACCAACAGTGTCTGAGAAGCCAGTGAAGAGCCTTGGGAGATGGTACGACGGGGATCTAAAGGACACAGTTCGTGTGGGAGAAGTTAGACAACAAGCTGTGGAAGGGTTGAAGAGCATAGACAGCAGCGCTTTACCAGGTAAACTAAAACTCTGGTGCTTTCAGTTTGGCCTACTGCCAAGGCTGCTGTGGCCACTGACTGTGTACGAGGTTTCTTTGACAACAGTAGAGAAGCTGGAAGCTTTAATCAGTTCACACATCAGGAAATGGTTGAGAGTTCCACGCTGCCTCAGCAGAGTGGGACTTTATGGTAAAAGAATACTGCAGCTACCTGTCTCCGCTCTAACCGAGGAGTTTAAGTGCGCCAAGGTCCGACTGGAAATGACATTAGTAGAGTCACGTGACAAATGCGTAAGGGAGGCAGCACCTGTGTTGAAAACTGGAAGAAAGTGGGTGGCAAAGAAAGCTGTGGAGGATGCAAAGGCTGCCCTTTGAATTGGTGATATCATGGGGCAAGTTCAGCATGGAAGAGGGGTCTTGGTCTCAGTTCAGCTCCTCCTACATGGCACAAGGCAGCCCCAGCGAACGGAGGAAGCTTGTAGTCAACGAGGTGCAAAAGCAGGAGGAGAGGATGAGGTGTATAAAGGCCATTTCCCAGGGCAAGCAGGGAGAATGGATGAGATGGTAGAGTGTGGAACAACGCAAGATTGGCTGGCAAGACCTATGGTCAATGGAACAGAGCAGGATCAGTTTCCTTATAAGGTCAACATATGATGTTCTCCCATCACCACAGAACCTAAACCTTTGGGTAGGAGAGGATCCCTCATGTCCTTTGTGTTCATCACCTGCAACATTAAGGCACATTTTGACAAGATGTAAGGTGGCTCTTAGCCAAGGACGGTTTACTTGGCGCCATGACCAGGTGCTGCGATGTTTGGCCTTAGCATTGGAAGACAAGCGTAACATGACCAATAAGTTGCCACCTGTTCCATCAAAACATTACACACAAAAGACAACATTCCTCCGCCCAGGAGAGCAACCACCAAGAAAAGGTGTTAAAACCAATCCTCGCCCAGGACAACTGGAAGCTGCTAGAGACTGGAAAATGCTGGCGGATGTTGGTCAACGGCTTATTTTTCCACCTGAGATTGCCACCACAAACCTTCGACCAGATATTGTCTTGTGGTCTGGATCAGCACGCCTTGTTCACCTGGTGGAGTTAACAGTGCCATGGGAGGATGCTGTAGATGAGGCGTATGAGAGGAAGAAACTGCGGTATGCTCAACTAGCCACTGAAGCGAACAGCGAGGATGGAGAGTCTGGGTTTACCCAGTGGAAGTGGGATGTCGAGGATTTGTGGCACACTCTACAACCCGGTTTCTCAGAGATGTCGGATTCAATGGCCAAGAGTTGCGTCGCACAGTGAAGAACTTATCTGAAGCAGCAGAGAGGAGCAGCAACTGGCTGTGGTTGAGACGGAAAGATTCTGGCTGGGGATCTCAAGCACAATAGAAAGAAAGAAAGGCTGATATACAGGTAAGTAAGCTGGGCTGAGTTGAGTGGGGACGGAGGGGGTGATGCTGGGACGCCAGAATCACTGTCAAGCCCTCTTGAGGTGTCGTGGGCTAGTCGACGAAACACCGAGGAAGGAAGGTGCCCACTTGAAGACCCCAGAGATGTACCCTACTTAGCTCAATCCAGACGGTTGTCATGCTGATGCACTGGGAGACCGCACTATGGTTGATCCCGGAGCCAGCATCGCAGCCGCTGTGTGTGCTGATGCGCTTAGGGAGGCAAAATAAGCTGATCCCTGGAGCCAGCATTACACTTCAGCCATCAACACCAGGCAGAAGGATATCTACATCATCATATGGAAGGAAGCGCAAATGGATGGAGACACATATGGATCACATTAGTTTACTGTGAAGCTACGTCTTAGTTGGTGCTTATCTTGGCGAGAGCCAAGTTCAAATCAGCATGAAGTTTTAACATCTACCCTCATGTAATGGAAATCACACCTGCTTTTCAGAGTTCTTAAAATAATCACACAAATACGAGGCCCGCAATTACCGGCAGCTTTAATAAATTAGACTGAATATTTAATAGACCTCATTTGCAAAATCCCCTCCCAATTTTAGCGGTTTTGTTCAGAAACACCCCAGAATTACATATGCATCTACAGAATTACATATGCATCAAGGGCTAAAGCAGAGACATCACGTCTTAATTGCTTGTTTATGCCGTTGTGTGTGTTTTATAAATCCCATCCAAGAATTCAGAACACTCAGCGCCCGTTTTATAAATCTGGGCCTCAGTGTTGTAGAGCTGTATGACTTTCTCTGAAGGGCAATTGTCAACTCATATTTAAAATTCAATTTAATTCATTGATATTATTTTCAAACCAGCCCCATTTGAGGCAAGCAGAAGTGCCATATTGACACTTATTGCCTTTTAATATCAGAGGGCTTTACATGTGCATGGAAACTTGGGGGAGTTCTTTGTGGACACAAATTGCCCTCTGCAACTGTGAAGTCAGAATTCTTTAAACTGCAGAAACTTGAAGGTGCAGATTCTCTGTCCAGGACAGTTAATCTGGGGGTCCCAAGACTGCTGGAGTTAGCACTGGCCTTTTGATCTAGGAGCACAGAGAATGTGAGTGCTTTTGGCCCTTGACACTGTTGCGTTTGTCACCGCCTTTATTGCTGACCCCAGCCCTATAACCTCCAGGTCCCACAGAGACTGCATTGTTCAACTGTGGTGCATGTGCACCTGTTCCAAATATAATGTTTTTCAAATTCCTCTGCTTCATTACCGGATGTATTATTTTATTTTCCATACTTCTAAATTTGATGACGCTCTCCTCTGTGATTGTAAGGAATTGGAAATGTGTTAGACTCATGTTATACGATCCCTGTCGGTGAGTACAGAGGGAGCGTTGCGCTTATTGTGTTACAGTAAGAGACGGCATGTTCTCTTTCATCTACTAAGACTGGAACATGTGTAGGGAAAGGACGCCAGTAAGGCCTGAAGTGACCGGCTCTTGTGTCACACGTGTGAACATGTATCTTACTCACTGCTTTGCATGATCTTTCTTATACAATCGCAGACAAAAGAACCACAATGAAAATTAATTCTATTATTTCTAACTGTTCTATTGAAGGATATAATTTAAAGTAGAGATTCAGCTTTATAATAAAACAACACATTATTACATAACATGTATAAAATAAAAAATAGCATGCAAAAAACAAATTTTGTGTGCCCACCTTTTGCTTCCTTTACAGCTTGCAGTCTTTTGTATTTTGAAACCAGTTCCTGAGAGTGCAAAATGTCTTGATATTTTGCAGCATTCATTGATCCTTCTACAATACAAAGGTCGCCAGTGCCTGAAGAAGAATAACAAGCCCATACCATCACTCAACCTCCACCATGTTTAACACTGGGCATGATGAACTTTTCTTTAAATTCTTCTCCTCTCTTCCTCCAAACATATTGTTGCTTTCTTGGTGAAAAAAAGTTATAATTTGGTTGAAGAAATCATCAGGCTTCTTCAAATATTCAATGGAAAACTCTGATCACTTTCTTTTGTGATTGTTTTTAATAAAGGTTTGCATCTTGTTTTCGCCTATGGACATTCATATTGTTAAGGTACCGTTGAATTGTTCCCTCGTGAATTTCTTGACCATCTTCTCTCAATTCTTGTGTCAAATCTTTTGCAGTAATCCAAGGATTTTGCCACGCTGCTCGAACGATTCTTCCAGATTTTGCAGAAATCTTTCTTGGTCTTCCACACCTGGAGATAGTTGCAGTAGTTCCTGTTCTCCCGTGTTTGTCAATAATAGCCCATACAGTGCTTTTCTGTAAACCAAGTCTTTCTGCTATTTTTCTGATAGTTTCTCCTTTTCCGTTTAGTTGTATCACTGCCATTTTGAGATTGTTGCTGTACTCTTTAGTTTTAACCATTTTTGTTGTTTGTTTGTTTGTTTTATTTTATTTTTCTGATTTTCTCCCCAATTTGAAATGCCCAATTATTTTTATTTCAACCCGGCTCACCGATGCCACCCCCGCGCTGACTCGGGACAGAGGAAGACGGACACCGCGTCCTCCAAAACTTGTGCCGTCAGCCGTCCGCTTCTTTTCAGTCTGCAGGCTCGCCCTGCAGCCACCTCAGAGCTACAGCGTCGGAGGACCATGCAGCTCTGGGCAGCTTACAGACAGGCCCGCAGACACTTGGCCAGTCCACAGGGGTCGCTGGTGCGCGGTGAGCCGAGGACACCCTGACCAACCGAATCCCTCCCCACCCGGCGGCGCCGGCCAATTGTGCGCCGCCACCTGGGAACTCCCATCCATGGTCGGCAGTGGAATAGCCTGGACTCGAACCGGGGACATCCAAGCTATTGGGGCACATCCTGCACTCCACGCGGAGTGCCTTTACCGGATGCGCCACTCGGGAGCCCCTAATTGCTATTTTGAATCACAAATTTCCAATTTATTTTTCAGAACTTGATGATTATCTATTTATGTATTCTATAATTATCATCAGGTGTTGGTTTTCAATCATGATAATTGTCAATAATTAGCAACGTATGGGTTTCATACGAAATATGTTCATTGCCCAAATACAGAAAAGTTTTTGCATGTTATTTTTCATTTTATGCATGTTATGTAATAAACCTGAATCACTGATTTATATCTTTCAATAGAACAATTAGAAATTTTAGGAATCACTTTCTTTGTGGTTTTTCTCATTTTTTTAACTGCCCAAATACTTTTGTCTGCGACTGTATATGTTGAGCCTCAAAATAGCTGTCTTTCAATAACTGTCTTCTCTGTGTATGATTCCATTTTCTGATTTGTTTGTACAAGTCATGCTCAAAGATGTTCAGTAGAATGGATGCAGTTCTTTTTTTTCAACCTTATCCTTCTTCAAAGAGTCCTAACCAAGGCTTTAAAATGTCAGTTTTTTACTTCTTACTGGTCCTTTTTTGTACTGAAAATCTTTTGGCTGACATATTGTGGTCATAAAGACCTAACTCTTCAAGTTATTGGCTTCATTCTCTGTACACATCTGTATCCCATGACTCTAGGTCAAGGTCGATTGTGGGTGTTGTACAAGAGAAAATTATGTAATTTTACAAAGCTACCACAGCCACAGTGTCTAAGCCTCACTTCACAGACCCCATTTGAGGTCGTGACTTCATATCTCTGTCAAATTCCATTGCAGGGTTGTCCTGTAAAAATGAACTGTTTCAATGCTGCATTTTTTAATCCCATATCCATATTACTGTTTGAAAACTATTCCATCAAGATTCCCTTACATTAAGCATCTTTCAAAATTAAGCATAGCACAAAATGTTTTGACCGGTCATGTTTAAAAATCAAATATAATTTATATTTGAACTATAAGCCATTTACAAGATTCCTTCGCAATTTTTTTGTTTTCAAGTCCGTGAGAAAGCGTTCCAAAGTGACACTTAAGGAATGTATCAACTGTTCTTTTTCAGCCTAAACTGGCTTTCATGCTACATTTGGATCAAATGTTAATGGAGAGGTTGTATGCTCTGGGAACGTGATCCCAGTTCAGATTGGGTTACATAAAGGGTTCAAACCTACTAGTGGTTGTTTTGCTAATTTGAAAATGATTGCAGCCTGTTTTTAAATCTCTAAACTGGATGTGTTTTTAAACCTCTAAACCTGATGTGGAATGGCCCTTCATTGAGTTGCCAAGAACTGCTGTAAACACTGTGCTTGACTGTAACCTGTCAACATACTGTAGTGCCAGCTCCTCTAGAAGAACCTGTCTGTATGTATGTGCTTTAATGGCTGCTGTGTCTCGTGTCTGTTTCAGGTGGTGTTTGAAGCCCTGCATAATATGGAGCCTCGTGGCTACGTGGTCGGTTGGATCATCGCCATCAGCCTCTTAGTGGGGATTCTCATTTTCCTGCTGCTTGCAGTTCTGCTCTGGAAGGTAAGCATGGGGAGAGGACCGAGATGAAATGGAAAGTCTGCAGTGGACTGTTGAATCTGTAACGCTTCAAAGTGTTGCTAACCTGTGTCAGCTGCTTTTAATAGCCAATAATTCCGATTCACAAAGGGAAAACTTGAAACACAAAGTGACAGGTTTACGGGGCTTTTGCCACTTGGGCTAAGGCTGTTTTTTAAAAATACAAGTAAACAAGACATTGTATTCAGGGTTAGAATTAACCATGGTACCGTTGTTAAACAGGATTGCTTCATAGTTGCTCTGTAAATGTAATGCAGATATCTGGTAATTTTTTTTCTGCTGTACTTTTAACCCTTCAAGGTACAAAGGACATATGTCTCCCACAAATAAAATGATTCCAATTTTTTTTTTACTTTGCAATGAGGTGCACGAAACAGGGTTTAAAATGTACTGACGGGTTGGTTAACGACTATACTATACAAATTCTAAATCTGTAATGACATGAAATGCAATAATACCAGATTACTTGCAAAGATTATCATCTCAGCTTTTTTTTAAAACTTTTTTCTGATTATGCAAGAGTACATTTTCTTACTTTTAATTATAAGCTACAGTATTTACATTAGTTAGCTTAACTGTTTGGGAAATCAGATAAATGAACTCTCCCATGTTTAACTTGCAATTAAAAACACACATGCTAGTACTTTTTGCCACATTACATCTAATGAAAGACCATTTGTTTGTATGTATATGTTACGGACAAACCCCAAAATGCGGGCAGTTTGCGGATTGCCCGGGTGATTCGCGATTTGCTCGCTTACTTTGGGCAAAGCTTGAAATTAAAATTAAAATAACTTATTTCGGGCTTTGACCGTGCAAACCACAGTCTGCCCACTGCTTCTCAGACAGAGTCCAAATCACTCTGTTCTTTCATTCCTGTTCTGCGTGACAGGCAGACCTGTCATTGGGGTTTCTCATGTTCAATTTTGTTTCGATGTACCCATATAGGGCAGCACGGTGGCGTAGTGCTTAGTGCTGCTGCCTCACAGCGCCAGGGTCCTAGGTTCGAATCCGGCCTAGGGTACTGTCTGTGTGGCGTTTGCATGTTCTCCCCGTGTTCGCGTGGGTTTTCTCTGGGTACTCTGGTTTCCTCCCACAGTCCAAAGACATGCTGTCCAGGTTGATTGGTCACTCTAAATTGCCCTTTGTGTGTGTTGCCCTGCGATGGACTGGCTTCCCGTCCGGGGTGTAGTCTCGCCTTGCGCCCTGTGTATGCCGGGTTAGGCTCCGGCTCACCGCGACCCTGTAAAGGAGTAAGCGGTTAATGATAATGGATGGATGTACCCACATAGATTGCGCAATTTTGTGCTGTGTGAATAGGCATTTTTAAAGAATCTTTGAAACGGCTCTGAGACAGCTCAGTAGTGCCATTTGTGTGTCAAAGTGGCTTTAGTTTTGAAGTTATGGATCTTTCTGGTGGACAGCTTTCCATCCGCTTAACTATCAGCTGTACTTTCTAATGTCACGCTTAGGTAAACCTGTAGCTCCAGATGTTAGAATGTAATGCTATTCAGAGGCCCTGTCCCTGTACCCACGTATACACATTTAGTGAGGCCAGCTAATAATAAGCATATAAGGGTCACAAACAGAGCTGGTAGTAATTTACACTTTATCCACAGCGATTAAAACAACATGCCTACCCCCGCCTCAAAGGGGACTTTGAAATAGGAAGCACATTGATGTCTGTGACTCTAAAGACCCTTTGCAAAATCCATTCTTTTTTGTGGGCTCTGCCAAAATAATACTGTTTAGCAAAAGTATATTCTTATAACATGTTTGTGCGTGTGTCCCCTTACAGTACACTTACATTTTTATTATGTTAGCAATCATGCTGAGTGGTTCTTATTGCAATTATTCAAATACATTTTACAAAAAACTTTTTTTCTTTCGATAGGACTGTGTTAAGGTGCTCTCACCTGCAGCTGGTAGTACTAAAGGGAGTTCATAGAAACTCTTCTCTTTTAGTTGCTTGTAATAGCTGACTCTTACTGGAATAAAGACACTTTTGCTGATCTAACCTATCCAGCTGGTCTGTATAACTCCTATCTGGTTCTCAAGAGTTTTTTCTGATAATTTGGAATCATAGTTTAGGACCGTCAAACATTCAAACCTGACCCCTGACCTCTCAGCTGGACCCCTGTCAATCGACTTCCAGGGCACACCTTATTTATAAATCCTATCTTCCGTTTGGTCCAGTTCATCACCTACTATCTTATTACCAGTGGTTTGAAACTCAAGAGTGGCCCATAAATTTGGACACAAAAAATATATAAGCTTGGGCCAATTTCTGCTATTAAAGGCAAAAACATATCTAAGTGCTGTCTCCTGAACGTGCATCAACCAGATGGTTCACTGTAGTATTTTCTACAATCTATGTGCTGTTTTTAAATTATACACATATAAAATATTATACATGTATATAATACAGTAATGTACAGTAACCCTAAAGATGACATAACTTTTATATTCACAATAATAATAAAACAAATGTATATTGATACAGCTGCTTGTGATTATAGGCCTAAACTACTACTGTAAATACAATTACAGTTGGTCATATTCATCCACTCCAAAAATACGTTGTATCAGCATTACCTATTCACAATTTCACAATGCAGAGTGGGAATGGTATACTGTGACTTGAACTTCAGAAGGAGAATCAGCACTTTACTCAACATTATGTCTGTTAGGGGACTTTCCTTGTTTCCCTTGTTGGCTTAAGCACTTAGGCCTGGTCCTCCAGCACTTCCCTGAAATGAAAGGTACAGCTCATTAAAGCAGCTTTGTTTATTTACACAAGCAGCCACAGCATAGTCTCCATAACTACATTTGACTACGTTGATGTTTTGGTGTTGTAATACCATGCAGTTTTTTTAAGTGATTGTCAACTGGCCAAAATAAAACTGGATACGGCTGTTTTAAGAGGCTGGCATGGCAATCTTTCTCACCCTCTCTTCTCTCGCTCTTTCTCTGTCTACAGATAGGCTTCTTTCGTCGGAGGTACAAAGAGATTATCGAGGCAGAGAAGAACAGGAAGGACAGTGATGAGAGCTGGGACTGGGTCCAGAAGAGTCAATGAACAGACACTAGTGTCACGTGACACCTATATGTCATCCTATTGGTTCTCAATCATGAATCTTCCATATGTGGAAGAAAAGAATCTTCTCCAGATTTTTCGGAGACTTGATCATTATATTTTTTTTGTTTTAAATCTGCGTGGAGTTGACAGCTGGGAACTATTCCTGCGGCAATCATGTGACCCAATTGGAGGAATTTGTACTTCCTGTTGGAGTTTAACTTTGAACTCTGAAAAGAGAAGAACTGCTACGGAAGGGGGTGGATGGTATGAAGACATATGCGGTAAAAACCCTCAGGGTATTGAACTCTTGTTAGCAAAAGATTTTTTTTATACATATATGTCTTTTTTTTTTTTACTAAATGTGTCTGTCAGGAAAATATATCAACAATGTATTTTTTCTGTTGGACATATCTATATATATATTTCTTTCAAAGCACTGAAGACTGGTTAGAGCCTTGGTAACGTAAAAAAAACATATTTACTATTTTAGACTAGAGAAATAGAAACGAGAGGGCATGTTTTTAAAACAAAAATTGAAATATCCACTGGTATCTTGTTGGTATTTCAACAAAATAAGCATCATGTTACAAAATATTTGGACAAACTTTATAATAAATACCTCTCTGTGAATTACGGTCAGGATTAAGGATCAAACTTTAAAATAAGTGGTTAAAACTGTAAGAAACAATAAGCCAAAAGACAAAAGCTTCGGCAAAGACCTTCATTGGTGTAATCACATATTACATGACTTTGGGCTGTATTCTAATTTTGTTTTAAAAGAACATTTTGTTAATGAGTGTTTTTTAAGCCTATTTTGGTTAATGAAATCAAGTTTGCAGTTCACAAAATCAACTGTCTTAGAAGTTTATTCTCAGCTTTCAAAGAACTGTTTAAACTAAGAGAATGTTTATAAACACATCACTTCAAAAATGTTTTGTGAATAGAACCCTTGTTTCTTATAGTTATAACTTCAAAATTTATGAGAGTGTTTCAATTGATAAATTATATAAAAAGATAAAAGAGCCTGTTCTTGACTAATTCATAATAGGGTGTGGCAGTCTGGCTCGCAGTGGTGACGTCACGGACCAGGAAGTAACTGAATCACAAACAGTGGATGGGCGGGTGAAGCTGAATGCTATGGCATTCAGCGTATTTATTAATCAAATAAACAAAAACAAAAGATTCAAACAATGAACAAAACACAAAACAAAAAGGCACAAGGGCCAAACGAATAAACAAAGACTGTTTAGCAGTCGTTTTAAATGTTGTTTCTCGCTCTCGCTCTCGCTCTCTGTACTCTCCTCTGTACACTCAACCAACGCAGAACAGACAGCTGCAGGTTCTTATACTCTGGCCGAGGGGTTAACTAGCTGTTAATTATCTTATTACCCCTCGCCACAGTCTGCATCGTTTGGTAAGGATGCATGACTGTCAGCTAGTTAAATAATCAGTAGCTGATCAGTCATGCATCCTCACGAGGTTTTAAATATAAATAATAATAAATACGCTGGCGCTGTTATCCGCCGCAAACAATAATACAAATAATAATAATGGGGCGGACACTCCGCCACACATGCCCCCCTATGCGCAGCACACATGGCCTTTTCGCCACCTCCCCTTATTCCCTAAAGTCCCGCTAGCAGTCCTGGCCCAGGAACAGGGGAAGCAAGGTGTCTCCGAGGCGGCCACGGCGGGATGTCCTCCTCCCACCCCAACAACTGTAGCGCCCTAGTGGACCACGCACAGGCCGGCTCCTCTGGCCAGAAAAATTTTGGGGTGGTCTCCAGACCTGCCCCCTTCTTCATGGCCGGCAGCTCCCTCCGTGGGGCTCCGGCCACAGTATTTCCTGCAGCGAAATTGCTGCGGGGAGCTGGTCTCCTGACCTCCCCTTCTTCATGGCTGGCAGCTGCCCTTCATGGGGCTCCAGCCACAGTATTTCCTGCCGCGAAAGTGCGGCTGGGGAGCTGGTCTCCTGACCTCCCCCTTCTTCATGGCTGGCAGCTGCCCTTCATGGGGTTCCAGCCATAGTATTTCCTGCCGCGAAAGTGCGGCTGGGGAAGCTGGTCTCCTGACCTCCCCCACCTTTTCCGTGGCCGGCAGCTCCCCTTCATGGGGCTCCAGCCACAGTATTTCCTGCCGCATGGCAGGACTGGTAGCCACCCCAGGCAAAACAGGACCCTCGGGAGGAGACGGCAGCAGCAGCGACCCTCGGGAGGCGACGGCAGCAGCAGCGGACCCTCGGGAGGCGACGGCAGCAGCAGCGGACCCTCGGGAGGCGACGGCAGCAGCAGCGGACCCTCGGGAGGCGACGGCAGCAGCAGCAGTAGCGGACCCTCGGGAGGCGACGGCAGCAGCAGCAGTAGCGGACCCTCCGAGGCGAACTCGGGAGGGGAGCCCCTGGCCATGGAGGCGGCAGCGGGAGCTCCACTTCTCCCTCGCACCCTATAACTGGTGGCTCTCCAGGCGATGCGGAGCAACAGGCAGCCCCAGGCGATCGCGGAGCAACAGGCAGCCTTGGGCGACGCGAGGCAGGCATCCTTGGGCGGTGCGAGGCAGGCATCCTTGGGCGGTGCGAGGCAGGCATCCTTGGGCGGTGCGAGGTAGGGCAGGAGCAGTCCTTCCCATGACAGTGGAGGTGGAACCAGCAGGCATTCACCCTCTGCTGGTGGAGCTGGGAGCGGCAAGCAGTCCTCCCACGGCGGTTGAGGCGGAACCAGCAGGCATTCACCCTCTGCTGGTGGAGCTGGGAGCGGCAAGCTGTTCTCCCACGGCGGTTGAGGCGGAACCAGCAGGTATTCACCCTCTGCTGGTGGAGGTGGGAGGGTCAAGCAATCCTCCCACAGCGGTTGAGGCGGAACCAGCAGGAATTCACCCTCTGCTGGTGGAGCTGGGAGCGGTAAGCAGTCCTCCCACGGCGCTTGAGACGGAACCAGCAGGCATTCACCCTCTGCTGGTGGAAGTGGCGGAGGCAGAGGCAGCTCTTGCTGCTCTGCTCCTGGTGGAGACAGAGGCAGCTCCTGCTGCTCTGCTCCTGGTGGTGGTGGAGACAGAGACAGCTCCTGCTGCTCTGCTCCTGGTGGAGACAGAGGCAGCTCCTCTCCCCCTGGCGCTGGAGACGGCAGCGACGGCTCCTCTCCCTCTGGCGCTGGAGAAGGCAGCGACGGCTCCTCTCCCTCTGGCGCTGGAGAAGGCAGCGACGGCTCCTCTCCTCTGGCGCTGGAGAAGGCAGCGACGGCTCCTCTCCTCTGGCGCTGGAGAAGGCAGCGACGGCTCCTCTCCCTCTGGCGCTGGAGAAGGCAGCGACGGCTCCTCTCCTCTGGCGCTGGAGAAGGCAGCGACGGCTCCTCTCCCTCTGGCGCTGGAGAAGGCAGCGACGGCTCCTCTCCTCTGGCGCTGGAAAAGGCAGCGATGGCTCCTCTCCTCTGGCGCTGGAAAAGGCAGCGACGGCTCCTCTCCTCTGGCGCTGGAAAAGGCAGCGACGGCTCCTCTCCTCTGGCGCTGGAAAAGGCAGCGACGGCTCCTCTCCTCTGGCGCTGGAGACAGCAGCACTGGCTCCTCTCCTCTGGCGCTGGAAACAGCAGCGGGCCCTCCCATATCTGCAGCCAGGTAGTTGAGCACCATGGCTGCGATGTCTGGGAGGGATGCTGGTTGGTGTTTCTGTTCCCAGGCCTCCCAGCGCCCCCATCTCTCGCCCACAGGAGGTTGATCACAGCAGGGAGGGCGACCATTATATCCCTCTCAGGCTCCGCCAGCCAGTCCCAGATCCCCTCAGAGGAGACGGGATTCTTCCGCCTCGGAGGATGCGGGTCCTCTCACCCTTTCTGGATGCTCAGGCTCCTTCCTCTCCTGCCATGGAGGGGTTGGTCCGTGCCACGTGCCCAACCTCACCAACCGCTGAAGCACCACTCCTCACCCTTCAGGCAGGTGAGGCAGACGTCCAGCGTGGTAAGGACCTGCTGCTGTTGCTGCGCTCCTGCTGCTGTTGTTGTTGCTGCTGCTTTCTCCTCCGCTACTCTTCCCCATTTTTTTTATTTTTATTTTTTTTCCAAAAACACACAAAAAAAATACTGTTTGAAAAACAAACAAAAAACGTCCTTTTCTTTCCTGGTCCGCTCTTGAGGCGTTGTTTGTCCCACGCAGGACACCATATGTGGCAGTCTGGCTCGCAGTGGTGACGCCACGGACCAGGAAGTAACTGAATCACAAACAGTGGATGGCGGGTGAAGCTGAATGCTATGGCATTCAGCGTATTTATTAATCAAATAAACAAAACAAAAGATTCAAACAATGAACAAAACACAAAACAAAAAGGCACAAGGGCCAAACGAATAAACAAAGACTGTTTAGCAGTCGTTTTAAATGTTGTTTCCTCGCTCTCGCTCTCGCTCTCTGTACTCTCCTCTGTACACTCAACCAACGCAGAACAGACAGCTGCAGGTTCTTATACTCTGGCCGAGGGGTTAACTAGCTGTTAATTATCTTATTACCCTCGGCCACAGTCTGCATCGTTTGGTAAGGATGCATGACTGTCAGCTAGTTAAATAATCAGTAGCTGATCAGTCATGCATCCTCACGAGGTTTTTAAATATAAATAATAATAAATACGCGGCGCTGTTATCCGCGCCGCAAACAATAATACAAATAATAATAATGGGGCGGGACACTCCGCCACATAGGGTTACAATGTAGTATATTGACCAAATGTGGGGAATGTAATAAGAATGTATGTTTACAGCATTCAATAAGACTTGAATGCTAGTTCATACAGTACATACTTCCATCATTATAGTAGGCTCAACGTTTTCTATATCGGGAAAACCTCTTAGGATATGCAGAAAAGTATGGCAACTCATCCATACTGATAAGCTTACTGGGCGTTATTGTCAACTGTGTTAGTTTTATTATTAGTCAACAGCCTGTAAAGGAGGTTAGGATAAAGTATTGTCAAGTATTTTGTCCCCCACTCCCTCCATCTGTTCTCTTTTAGCTCACAGGAAATAGCTACTGTGCTCTACAGTGACCCCAACTGGGTGAGTTTGAGGCAGACTAGCAACTGTACTCTCTTCTGGTTACAGCTTACCAGCATCATCTACTGATCAATGACCGTGGTACATTAGCAGAGGCAAATGTGTGATTGATTGTCCTACCCTAAAGGCAACAGATGACCCAATACGACACAATACAAATAGGATAGGGATGTGTATAATTTTAAGCTCACATCTGGTGGCCTAGTGTTAAGTAACTTGCATTAGAAATACACATACCTTGCTCTTGTGGGTGTTTTTCTCATTGCCCAGCCTTATATAGTATTGGAAACTTTGAGAAAACTAATTTTAAACAACCCGCTACTGGAATTTAAAAGTGGAGAGATGACAAGTAACAGTTAAAAATGAATAACTAAGAAAAGGTCTGGTTACAGTGGCTGTGTATATGAGCTTTTGGGTACTTGTGCCCACCTTCTTAAATTGTAAGAAGAATTGTATTGAGCAGAATTTTTGCTGCCCACTCAGGAGACAAATGTTGAAGATTTTTTCTGGCAAAAACAATGTGTTGGAATGTTTATTGCATGGTTCTAGGACTATACCACTATGGCTCAGAAAAGGCAACGTAGCCAACAACTATAGATGGTATTGCATTAACTAATCAATAAGGCCACTGGCAGTCTCAAGGAAGACTGGGATAATTACCCAGTGATTACCCAGTGCAGTAAATCTAATGCTGTAAAATGCTCTAAAAAATCCACTGTGGCTTATAAGATGATTAAATCAAATTCAGGTGGGTTAATATAAAAAAGAATGTCAAGCAATGTAAAAAGATGAGAGGAGTGACAGTTGCTTATTCTTTCGGTTAATGTTAAGTTAGTTGAAGTCTCAGTGCTTCTTCTTTGACATTAATTTTCTCAGCAATGCAGTGCAGAGCTGGAAGGAAGCGAATGGCTGAGTGTCAATGGAAGCTGTTGGAGGGGAAACTTGGAAGTCAGTGAATCTAAGCTGGGGGATCTGTGCTGTACAGTGAGTGGGGATAATGACTTGATTACAAAAAGGCAAGGTACTGTATCTTGATTCAAATACAGTGAAAGCTGACCTCCGCTCCAAAAATACCCCATGAAACAATGTGTATTATTGTATAGAGCCCTGTCAGTTACACTACAAAGCTTGTATGTTTTTTAGTTACAGGAAATAGTGTTTTTTTGGCAGTGGTGCAGTATACATTTTTTTCATATGGGAATTCAGAGCTTGGCGCTCTCTTGTGACTTGAAAAAGAAAGAGTAGCTAATTATTAGAGCCTGCTGGGCTGAGCGGAGTCACTACTGAAGAACACTGCGTTGTATGACATATTGTAAAAATACAGTATACTGCAGAATTACAGAATAATGGGTATAATGTGATATGTTGGTCACCCACCTTATACACATTTCTGTATTATATTATAAGCAAGGAAAGTGTAGTTTATGATAAAGGTCAAAAGGATTCTTTTTTGTTGTCTGCTGTCTTTTGCAGTGCAAACTTGACATTGGTCTGTAAAAGGATAAATAATCAAGATTTTTAAAAGAAAAATAAATACCTCTCATTAGCTACCTTCTCAAACATATCTTTTTGTTTTACTGTAGATCTGTGTTTTCCAAACTGTATTTTAACCTCACATGAAGACCCATTTTCCCTGTCTCAACAATGTTTGTTTGGATTTGATATTGCTTTCACCAGTCACTTCGTGTGGCACACAGGTTCCTATTCCCTGTAACACAGGAAAAGGAACTATAGTGTTGTAGCGATAAAAATAAAGCAAGTGTAAATAAATCCTGGAAAACAAAACAAACAACAGCAGCAACAACAAATCAAAAAGGGGCTTGTGAAAAAGATGTTCTGCCAATGTGCTAAGAAACAGTTTTAAAGCATTGGCTATGACACATTAAGGAGTTGATAGCTGTATTTCTACAAAAACAGTCTTGAGGTTTAGATGTGCAGCGTTTTAGTGTGCCGGAGAAGGTTTCTCCTTTTTTTCCTGATAGACAATGTCAGTTTATGATATTCATCCTTCCGTCTTTAATAAGATCTTTGTAAAACTACGGTGCTGTAAGCAAGATGATGTATATGTTTTCTTGAAAAATAAAGCATATGAATAGGTAAAGCTAGCTCATTGGAAAGTAACTATGCTGATAATTTACCACAAATGTGTTATAAAGATATTTCTGTTTGTGGTGTAGGTCACTTTGTAAAATTTAAATAGAGAAGATGATAAGTTTTCATGTTTACAGAATTTCTCATGAATGTTTTTTTTTGTTTTGTTTTGGTTTTTTTAAAAACAAATTGGTATACATATTTTCTGATGTTATCCAGGAGTGGCTTCTCACACTTCCTGCAGTTTTCTTTATGGATGATAAGTATTTCACAGTGTTGCGTTTTACACAATGCTTTTCCATTATTACTTTGACAGTGATCTAGTTTCCTGGTATTTACTGACACCACCTCCTTTACTAAAATGCCAAACCCACACAGAGTACAGTGCATGAAGGGGAAAAAAAACAACCTTACATGATGTACAAATAATAAAATCCTGTTTGCATCATAATTATGTTTATACAGTTGTTTATAGTTTTATCAGTCTGCCTTGTTCTGTATGTTTTCATTTTAAGGTATAGATGGGATGAGCCTTGATGGGCCAAAAGGCTTCTTTTCTTTTTTCTAGTAAGTTTTCTTCATTTTCTGTAATCCAAGTTTAAAATCTGTCAAACATGTGTTTCGATTTTTTTGTATTGAACAAACTTAAAGGCAAACAAAACCACAAAATAAAGTTAAAAAAAAAAAAAGATTCTTGTTAACAGGTTCTAGTCTGAATGGATAAATGAATCCAGCATGTATAGGATGTCTATTTTTATAAAGAGATGTTTTCTTGTGCAGTTTTGGGTTTTGGGTTCTAAAACTGTGCAAAGTAATTTATGTTAAAATACCAGACATCCTATAATAACATCACAAAAACAAAGATTGTACTTAGGAACTACTGTTAGACATATTTTTTTCTGTACACAGGATAAGATAAAATACAGCTCATTTTTATACTTTGACACTTGAAACTGCAATTCAACGGCATATAATTTAAGCCACATTCTTCTGAGGGAAGATAACACAAAATAACATGTACTTGAGGGCAGTGAGTTTACTAATTGTCTAATACCGTTGTAAATATTATTGTTAAAACTGATTCCATTACTTTATATGCACAGAGCCTTATAGACCAGCACCAGAAAAAGCAAAGTTCATGGAATAATCTAAACATTGGTAGATCTATAGATGTACCTTTTAAATCACTAAATAGGATCATCTCTGGCATTTTACACAAAACTTACAGACTGAGATGCATTAAAGGAGACCCACACCCACTGTTTTCATAACATACTTACATTTTCTTTGTTCTGTTTTTTAACCCTGTTGCTGTTTAGATCAATTGAATAGACTCCCACAAATTTTATAAAAATGTAAATACAGCAAAAAAAAAAAAAAAAAACCTAGGGGGAACACTGCATACTTGTATTTTACTAAGCATTTTTTTTTTTTAAATATATATTTTAAAGCATCTGTATTATTTTTGGAAACAATCCAATATAGATACTTGCTGGCATGGAATTGTATTTACAGTTATTACTATCAATCTATCAATATGTATTACAAAATGCTTTAATGAAGGCTTTTTTGAATGAAGGCAGTGGCTTTAAAGAACATGGTTACAGGGGTCCTATGGTGATCCAATAAACCAGGTTTGTTTTTTTTGACCAAAATCACGAATTCAGTTTTAAAAAAAACAAACATTTAGCTTATGCAGGAAGAAATGAGACAGCTTACTTTTGAAGACATTGGTTTTGTAGTAAGTATGACATAATCAGATTTTAAATGCAGGTTTTACCTCTGTTACATTCTGATTATTAGTGGCTTCATAGCATAGCTTTGGAGCTTTTAAGTAATTTGGAACTCTTGTGAGAACTATTGGTTACGCATTCCGAATGCAAGCCATTTTGTGAGTTCATGGAGTAGGTTGAGGAAGGGAAGAACATGTTTAATTATTTCAGTCAGTCCACAAACAGGTCATCTGAGGTAAAAAGATCGACTGGTCTGTGCTAAAAGCAATCCACACTGTCATTATATTAGGACTGTTCTTTTTGCAATTTGTTAGCATTTTCATAACAGTGTTACTCATAATGCTGTAAGATAAAGCTTTCATTAATGTTCTGTTCAGCTTCTGAATGTATTGAAAGTAAAACTTGACCTTTAAGACATGAAGACACACCACTGAATGGAAAACTCTGCCAGGATGTACAGTATTATCTTCAATCATGTGACATTCACCTGAATTTGCACGGCATCTAACACCGCCTCGGATTTGTAAAAACAAATAAATAAATAAATAAAACTACTGTTACTAAATAATTATCCTTTTATATAAGAGTATGAATCTATATATGATGATGTACAAGCTAAAGTTCAAGCTGTATTTATAATTATTGAAGTTGTCATTTTCAAATAAAGCAATAGTTTCACACTGTTTCAGTTGATGATGTTCCTTGCTTCTGGGTTTTTATATGCACTGTTAGCATTTAATAATTTAACTTGCAACGCTGGTTTTCAAATACCCCGGTTAGCACTAATCTTGGACTACTGAATGTTACCTGAATGTTAGATTGCTGTTAATAGGAAAAGAAATACTGCTTCGCTAGATGGCAGTGTCTCCTACTTCTGTAAAGACACTTTGGTGATCAAGCTGTGGGTTACACGGGCATGGTGTAAAGCTCCTGGTCAAATGTCAAAGCACCTTATGGTATAAGATATAAATATAAAAAAACACAATATAATCAGAATTATTGCAAACATCAAAAGCAAAGGGATAGTAAAAAAATTCTAAAAAGTCATTTGAAGCTACTTGCTCTTTAATTTCTAACCTTTTTTTTGTATATTTCTTAATTGCTGTTCCTGCATAGATCATTGTTTACAACCCCGGCAACTGCTTCTGAAAAGACTTCTAAAAGCTGTATTTTTAATTTTTTTTTTAATCAAGCGGTTTTAGAAATAATTACTAAGGTAAGGGTAAGCTATTGTAATTTCTGCAATTGTGAGATAAAACCTCAATTCGGAAATTCAAGTTTTTGAAAAAGTGAAAGAAAACTCAATGGTGTGTTCAGGTAAGCTTGCATGGTCCCCTCTCCTTTAATGCCCCATTGTCACATGAAATTTGGGCCCCACTGAAAAATGAAATTTCATAGATCAGCCTATGGGGGAACAATTTTTCATAGGATAGTCTGTGAAAAATAGTCGGGGGGGGGGGAGGGGCTGCCTTGGATATTTCATGGGGGACAAAATTTTGTGCAATATGAAATTTAGTCCTAGGGGGCCATATTTCATAGCTCATCTATTACATTTAGTCTGGGCGGACCATATTTCGTGTGACACTTCATTTGACAAATGACATACATATAAATCCCAATTGAGGACATCTTGCTGTATTGTGTTTAAGGATACACAAAAGCAATACTGCCCCCTTGAGGCAAAACAACTGTAAAGTGATATGAAAATTTAGGGGAAGCAAATAACTGAATATAAAAAATGTAATTAAGATCCTATTTACATCTTAGAGCTGTAATTATTATTTATTTCTTAGCAGACGCCCTTATCCAGGGTGACTTACAATTGTTACAAGATATCACATTATTTTTACATACAATTACCCATTTATACCCAGTTTTTGGGTTTTTACTGGAGCAATCTAGGTAAAGTCCTTGCTCACGGGTACAGCAGCAGTGGCCCCCACCTGGGATTGAACCCACGTCCCTCCAGTCAAGAGTCCAGAGCCTTAACCACTACTCCACACTACTGCACCCTACTCCATAATATACGGCCATAGCTAATTGCAGCTGATTCTATTTGTGGAATTTAAAAATGTGTTTACTTCCATCTCATTGTGTAGCATTAACCATGTGTTTTAGTTGTTTTAATAAAAAAAGGAGTAGATTTCTGATTGAAGTAAACACTTTGAAAAGCTGGCCTTCAGGTTTACAGTGATTCCAGTACAGCTCCCAAACTGATTAAATTCCTGCTTGGGGGATACACCAGGAACACAGATGAGGCCGGAAATATTCCTTTACACATTTCAGTGCTTGTTTATTATCTAAAGGGGCCTTTGACTGTCCTGCCCAAAGATAGTATTCCTTACATGCAGAGGAGCAGGAAATATGTTGAAGAGGTATTCACAAGTGGGGCAACTCTCAGAAGAGTAACATACTTTTAGAGATCACCCTTACAAAAAGTTTCATATAGTAAAAGCATAGACGTGTGTAATTAAGCATGTAAGTAGTGAAAGCATGGTAAACCAAAGGTAAGCATTGTAAAAGCACAGACAGTTATGGAAAAGGCATTGGAAAACTGGAACATTACTGTGCAAATATATCATGACAAACTGTATTAAGTGCTTGTGATATATAGGGCCTCATTCACTAAACAGCGGTAACGTGTTTTGCACGCAGTAAGCCCCTTTACTGCGTGTTTTGTACAGCTGCTGTATTCACTAACCTTTTATGTAGGGCGCCGCAAAATTCACGATATCACGAATTTCACAGAAATCATGTATTTGACTGCCTACGGTGAAAAATAGGCATTTCATTTTACTTTTACGCATTTTAGATTACTCTTCACCTCTCCTGTTCATTTCATATTTGTATAAAGTAGAAGCAGCGCTACAGTAGCTGTACACACAGTCCTGTGTCAATGCAGTGCATTTGGTTACTACAGCAACGAGGTCAAACAAATACCGGCTTCATGATTGGTGAATTCCTCATACTGTACAATGAGTAACATGTGGGTCAGAGGAGGGTAGTTTAAAATGGTTGTTTAGATAGTGTTGATTTATTAGCTTACAGTGTATGATTAACATAAAAAATGCAGACAGCTGACACATCAGAAAAAAAGCTAAATTAATTTCAGCAGAAGATCCCGTTCAGAGCTATGAAAAGGGGACGCTGTATGCAGATGGTGGGATTCTGTTTTGCTCAACTTGTAATGTGTCTTTGAATCATCTAAGAAAAGGTACTATTGACACGCATCTAGACAGCGCAGTACACAAAAACAAGAAAACCAAACTTGAAGTTCAGGCTAAACAATTACCGAACAAGCAGGTCACAATCACAGGACTGTTTAAAAATAATACAGAAAGTGGAGAAACACGTAATGTCAATTAGTGGACGCCTTAGTGCAGCACGAAGTTGTTTAATGGAAAAAAATCCCAAATTGTGGAGCTGTGTCTAACAGTGACACACAGTAACGTAAAACCTGCTTAACATCACCACAATGAAATGTCCCAGACAGTGGCATAGCCAGAATTTTGTTTCGGGGGGTGGAAATTTTTGCAGATGGGTATTATAATTGGTTCTGAGACAAGGGGAAGGGGCAGAGCTGCCAGCACAACAGAACACAACAAAGCGAGGCAGTTAAGAGCATAAGAACGGAGGCCATTCGGCTCATCTTGCTCGTTTGGTTGTTAGTAGCTTATTGATCCCAGAATCTCACCAAGCAGCTTCTTGAAGGATCCCAGGGTGTCAGCTTCAACAACATTACTGGGGAGTTGGTTCCAGACCCTCACAATTCTCTGTGTAAAAAAGTGCCTCCTGTTTTCTGTTCTGAATGCCCCTTTATCTAATCTCCATTTGTGACCCCTGGTCCTTGTTTCTTTTTTCAGGTCAAAAAAGTCCCCTGGGTCGACTTTGTCAATACCTTTTAGAATTTTGAATGCTTGAATCAGATCACCGCGTAGTCTTCTTTGTTCAAGACTGAATAGATTCAATTATTTTAGCCTGTCTGCATATGACATGCCTTTTAAACCCGGGATAATTCTGGTTGCTCTTCTTTGCACTCTTTCTAGAGCAGCAATATCCTTTTTATAAGGAGGTGACCAGAATTGAATACAATATTCTAGATGAGGTCTTACTAATGCATTGTTTTAACATTACTTTCCTTGATTTAAATTCAACACTTTTCACAATATATCCGAGCATCTTGTTGGCCTTTTTTTATAGCTTCCCCACATTGTCTAGATAAAGTCATTTCTGAGTCAACATAAACTCCTAGGTCTTTTTCATAGATTCCTTCTTCAATTTCAGTATCTCCCATATGATATTTATAATGCACATTTTTATTGCCTGCATGCAGTACCTTACACTTTTCTCTATTAGATGTAATTTGCCATGTGTCTGCCCAGTTCTGAATGCTGTTTGCAGTTTGCTTACTATACTAGAATCTAAATCATTAATGTAGTGTAGGCAAATAAATCTGATAGTTGATTTTTTTAAAATAAAAAATACTTTATATGTATAAAATAAAATAATGTTAATACAATCGTATACACATTAGATACAAGCAAGCAAAGACGCGTAGGTCACAGCATGCCCTAGTGTGTGGCATTAGGTCCTTATCGAGCACTATATTCTGCAATTTTGAATACTGACTTGGGATACTGTTTTAATTCTGGAAACTTTTTTTAAAAAAAACTTTTCGGTTTGCTAAATTGCACTGCCTTTTACGTAGTTCTGTGCTTGTATAACATTTAGATTGTACTTTGCTGTGAGGTCGTTAATGGGACATTTTACATACCTCTACAATACGTATCTGACTTAAAAGTATGTACTGTATCACAGTTAACGTGTTGTCTCTAGTTTTGGCAAGTGATATTTTCAGAATCATATCGTTCTGAATTAAAATACTACTTCTGTTGAAAACATAGTAGCCTACAGTACCAACACAACCAATACAGTACATCTAAATGGAAGCTTACTTATTTTAAAACTCAGTCCTTTCAGATATGTATTTTTGATATTTTTTGTGTTCCTGAAAAACGGACAAGGGTTGAACAGCCAAAATGAAATATGCCTCACACGCATTTAACCTTCACTAAAGTAAAAATGTTATAGGGTCGGATATGTGAGTGCTGGCTGTAACTGCAATATAAAATGGTGTGTGTGTGTGTGTGTGTGTGTGTGTGTGTGTGTGTGTGTGTGTGTGTGTTTTTTAAACACAATTATTTATTTAATGACATGTCAACCAAAGGTATGTGGGTGAAAAACAACAGTGACTGAGGCTGGAGTAGTGGTTAGGGCTTTGGACTCTTGACCGGAGGGTTGTGGATTCAATCCCAGATAGAGGACACAGCTGCTGTACCCTTGAGCAAGGTACTTTACCTAGATTGCTCCAGTAAAAACCCAACTGTATAAAATGGGTAATTGTATGTAAAAATAATGTGATATCTTGTAACAATTGTAAGTCGCCCTGGATAAGGGCGTCTGGTAAGAAATAAATAATAATTTATTAAATGCAATCATACAGGCCCTACCAAATGCACGATTTATTCAGTATATAGTAGCATTATTTGGCAGATTGCCTTGCAACAATTATTACGTGAATAATAATAATAACAATAATACAAACAAAATTAAATTTGTACAATAAATAAGTTAAATAAACACACAAACGTGATACAAATGAATAAAATTGACCAAACTCAAGTGATAAAAAATGAAAAACAGGCAAGTGCCTCTTTCTGACTAGATAAAAACTATCTAAAAGAAACCCGCCAGATCCCCAAATCACGGAAACAAAAAGCACTTTCCTCCATTCGTGTCAGCTACAGTTCATCACAGCAAGCAGAACAAAGCCATCACCTGCCTGTCCACACGTTTAAAAATGAGGCTAGACGCAGCTTTAACGTTTCAACTTCTCCTTTCATAGGGTTGCAGTACAGAGTGTTTGACATTATTGACAGGCTTTAGTTTTAGCTGTGTTTATGGATTATAGTTTTATGAAAGCGGGAGAAGGCAGATGAACGTGTCAAACCCCCCATTCAATTTCCCAAAGTAATTAACTGTTACAGACCTAAATAATAAGTCACTTGGAATGTCCATCTCCAAAGCGATGAGTCTCCAAACATTTTCACTGTTTTTTGTATCCTTGCAGTTGGCACAGGATGGGTTGTATAATACAGGACATTTTTGTACTTCGGTAATTAATATTTCCAACATTCTTCTTTTTGACAGTTTTCCATTTCTGGTGACGTCACTCACTAGTTGACTGCTATTGGTCGAGTGCAGACGTGCTGGTGTATCCATTCCTTTCGGTGGACAGCGAAGCAGACAGCTCACGGGTCAGCTTAGTTGGGTTGGGGGTTTACAGTGTCGCAGGGGGGTGACGTTATTTCTCTCTCTCTCTCTCTCTCTCTCTCTCTCTCTCTCTCTCTCTATATATTTATGTAAATTGTATAGTTAACTTGAAATGTGCAACTGTTAAGAACTGTAAACAATTAAAAAGGTCTAAATCAGCAATTCAGTGAAGGGTCTAGTTAAGTAATTGAGAGCTCAGTTGGAATGAAAACCAGCAGACTCAGTGGGTCCCCAGGACCGGTTTGAGAATCACCGGTAAGAGGTTGTGGGGAAAGAACGTCTTCCAGGGGAGCACACTATCTCTGGGACTATGTGTTTTATTGACTTGAAACTTGAAAGGTATAACAGCCAATGTTTTTTCTCGATGTGAGAACTGGCTGAATGAATTCTTTTCATTTTTTTTTTGAGTAAAGACTCTTCATATAAATCTGTGCTGGTTACCTTTTTTGGAGATGATCTGAAAAGCGATTGACTGGTGGCTAGCCTTGGTTTAATCATTTTTTTACATTACAGTATGTATTACATTTGTTTTCTTCTGACGTTCGAAAATATCCACACTAGAATAAAGGGATCAGTTATTGTTAAGTTATGTTATTGGAACTGCAATTACTATCAAGATATTTTAAACATGTCTTAATGCAATACTTAACATTCGGGGGGGGGGGGAATAAAGTATGGTCTGCCTAAAGTTTAAGGTGATCGACAGCTATCTGTAAACTAGTACAGTGACTCAATGAAAATTGCTTGCTTTTGAAGTTACACTTTTTAATCTGCTTGCGAGTCTCTATTCCACCGATAGGGGGCGCAGTAGTTTTCAAGTAGTAGAAATGCATTTTTCTACACTAAACTGGAGGAGTAGCAGTCGAAAAGGGTTAATAAAATAAGCAGCTGGAACGTATATCAAATATGGATTTCTACAGTTTAGGTCCATGATATACAGTTTATTGTTTAATGTGTGGAATTATATATATATATATATATATATATATATATATATATATATATATATATATATATATATATATATATATATACAGCTCTGGAAAAATTAAGAGACCCTGCAAAATTATCAGTTTCTCTGGTTTTACTATTTATAGGTATGTGTTTGGGTAAAATGAACATTTTGTTTTATTCTATAAACTACTGACAACATTTCTCCCAAATTCCAAATAAAAATATTGTCATTTAGAGCATTTATTTGCAGAAAATGACAACTGGTCAAAATAACAAAAAAGATGCAGTGTTGTCAGACCTCGAATAATGCAAAGAAAATAAGTTCATATTCATTTTTAAACCACACAATACTAATGTTTTAACTTAGGAAGAGTTCAGAAATCAATATTTGGTGGAATAAAACTGATTTTCAAGCACAGCTTTCATGCGTCTTGGCATGCTCTCCACCAGTCTTTCACATTGATGTTGGGTGACTTTATGCCACCCCTGGCGCAAAAATTCAAGCAGCTCGGCTTTGTTTGATGGCTTGTGACCATCCATCTTCCTCTTGATCACATTCCAGAGGTTTTCAATGGGGTTCAGGTCTGGAGATTGGGCTGGCCATGACAGGGTCTTGATCTGGTGGTCCTCCATCCACACCTTGATTGACCTGGCTGTGTGGCATGGAGCATTGTCCTGCTGGAAAAACCAATCCTCAGAGTTGGGGAACATTGTCAGAGCAGAAGGAAGCAGGTTTTCTTCCAGGACAACCTTGTACTTGGCTTGATTCATGCCAAAGCTGCCCGATTCCAGCCTTGCTGAAGCACCCCAGATCATCACCAATCCTCCACCACATTTCACAGTGGGTGCGAGACACTGTGGCTTGTAGGCCTCTCCAGGTCTCCGTCTAACCATTAGACGACCAGGTGTTGGGCAAAGCTGAAAATTGGACTCATCTGGGGGTGCTTCAGCAAGGCTGGAATCGGGCAGATTTGTCTTTGTGAAGGACGCATGAATCAAGCCAAGTACAAGGTTGTCCTGGAAGAAAACTTGCTTGAAAAGTGGTCTCTTAATTTTTCCCAGAGCTGTGTGTGTGTGTGATATATATATATATATATATATATATATATATATATATATATATATATATATATATATATATATATATATATATATATATATATATATATATATAATCTGTTGGTTTCTTAAGGCTTTCTGTATCTACCACTGAGAGTCGCTGTTGCACTATTTTTAAGTTACACAGTCTCCTCCTCCCGCTCCCCTTGTTTGTTTTGCGCGCACAGTGAGTGGTACAGCCGGCGGGAGCTTTGTGTACGGTAAGGAAACTCTGAGAGTAACTAAACATATAAAGTAGCTCTCATTGTATATGTTGTTGTTTTAAAAATGGAAAAGTTCCTATTACAGGTGTAATGCGAATTAGCCAACAACATTCTGTGATTGCTGTGACCGTGAGGAAGTGTGAGAAAGGTTGGTTTTCAGATTGAATTTAAAGTACAACTAGTCGAAAGGTCCCGAATAGTACTGTACAGATATAACTAGCAGTTCATTAGGGTATTAACAACAATAATAATCTACTCTCATTCGAGCTACACTACAGGCAGAAGTGTGCCAGTTGTACCTACGTGGTTTTTACCACAACTGGTATCTGTGTCATTTTCGACAGTGGCAAAAGTAGCACACTACTAAAGAAAATAATGTGTATTTTTTACAGAATACTGGTTGGACAAGGTAATTTAGAATAGAACTTCACTGTATTCATTCTAAAAGTAAGTGTACAAATTGAGTGACTCAAACAAGTAAAAAAACAAAAAAAAAATCTTGTAGCACTGTACCAGCGGCTTTTTTGGTGTTTAATATAGTACCGTACACATTACTGTCAGTAAACCCCCAAAAGACTGCGGCATAGTTTAGCGCTTACCCTACGTTTAGAGTAAGGACAATTGGCAATTATATTACAAATTATTTGTTAAGCTGTATCAGTAGCGGCTGCTTTACAGTCGATGCCAGTAAAAATAATACTGGTAGACATAAGCCTCAAAATAAACACTTTTTTTTTTTTTTTTTTAAATAGAACTTTTCTGTTTTTACAAGTGAAATGTTTAACTTATTCTAGGTAGCATGTAACACACATTTCTATTTTTGGCGCGCAGTTAACATAAATGTAAATTCGTGACTATATTACAAACAAAGAAAATAATGAAACGCACGTGTAAGGCTCTCAGAAACTCAACGTGATGTGGTGCAATATGTATACAATACAATGCAGTAAATTACATTACAGGGCGTATGATTGGAAATTATTGTTACTATTTTTTAAATAAATTTTAAAAAGTCGTTACAGTAAAAATAGGCTTCCCAATTTATTTATTTATTTATGTATGTATGTATGTGTTTATTATTAGGCTTCTAAGCTGGCTTGGGAAGACTATTATTATTAATAATAATAATAATAATAATAATAATAATAATAATAATAATAATAATAATATTATGCTTCCAAACATCAAACTGCTTCTGTTTGCAAACCGTTTTCTTCAGTTGAACACCAACTCCAAAGTTGACAAGCATTATCCCTGTGTCAATACAATTGACTTTTTCAAAAATGGTGTTTGTGCATAAACCAATATGGCCACCTGATGCATTTCTTTAAAAACCTTTCAAAATCTTCAGTCAAATGTAAAACTAGCTTATAACTACTTACAAAGTGCAGATAGGGTAATGGTTACTATGTAACACATACAGGAAACCATATGTGCTCTATCCAATGACTTTTGCCTGCGACCTTTGACCTGTCCTTAAGTTAAAATGTAAAACTAGCTTGTAACTCCTTAGCGTGTATATAGGTTTATGGTTACTATAGAACACAGATAGGAACCCATATATGCTCGATCCAAAAATCACCTTGCCTCAGTTGCCTGTGACCTTTGACCTCTCTAAGGTCAAATGTAAAACTAGCTTACAACTCTTTACAGTGCATATAGCTATGGTTACTATACAACACATTTAGGAACCCATATATGCTCATTCAAAAATTACCTTGATCGTGACCACCCTCCTTAAGGATAAATGTAAAATTAGCTTATAACTCCTTACAGTGTGTAGATAGGGTCATGGTTACTATGGTGTTTAAAGTTCTAAAGCATCGTGAGATAATGAACTAATGCAGTATTTTGAATTGAAACTTCTCCATAAAACTGATCTGTTGCTGACACTTGTGCTGCAATGCTACAGCTTGCCAAAATCTCCAACTGGTACTGAGCTTGGAAGCTGTTAAACTTGCCTGGCAGTTGATGTTGTTGTTATTATTGTACAGTAATAATCTCTTATTTCTTTAGTAAAGTGAACAGTCTCAACATCATCCCCAGCATCAAAAAAAAAATAGTTGCAACAGTAATCGTTCGTTTAAAAGAAACAACCGTCTTTTACTTTCCATTTCTTAAAGAAGTAATAGTCGATCAAGGGAGGGTACCAACAACATTATTGACCACATAAATCCACAGGATGAAGCTGACCGATTGGTTTAATAATTATTGGCACCAAAGCTGCCAAATAACTTCTCATGATCTTGTTGCCAAGAACTAAGGTAATTACATCCTCCCTTTCCATTGGCTCATTTTAGGGGTGCACCAATAAAGATTTTCTTGGCCGATACCGATAGCCGATGGTTATCTACCCATATTGACCAATACCAATAAGATACCGATAATAATAGATAGTGCAGGTAAGCTATTGTAAACTACTAGAACAACACATAGGGCCTATATTTAAACTGTTTTATAATTATGAATGTTAAAAATTAACAGATATTGTTTACTTGTTGTATTTGACAAAAATGAACAGGTATTGTTTACTTGTTGCATTTACTTCAGAAAATGAATACAAAGAATAACGTAGTATTATATTGTGTGCTTGACAGCAATTTATACATTTGTTTTACAAGTCATACAAAAATAACATTTTGCATTTGTACTAGTAAAACCACTTCTGTAGAAAAAATATATAATGTGACATTAACTTTTAAAGCCACTTCCTGTCAAACATTGCTTATTATAGCTTCAACCTATATTCACGGAACAGCCACTGCACTGGCACTTGGAGCCGATGTTGAGGGAGGAGCTTCTGAATGTGAGGCTGTGGATGGAAGAACTGTCTTTGCGTAAGAGACGGTGACCAATAATTCAGAGGCTGTTTTCACACAGATGAACAGTAACCAACATGATTTCCCTGGACTGTAAAGCTGCACTGAACAGCATGTGGACAATATCGTACTGAAAGTCCAGCTTGGTCTGAAATGCGAGACATCATGTTTCCAAATTAACACCAACAGGTTAATGAGAATATCAAATTGAACTACAGCTATTGCCAAACGTTTAGCGTCGCCCTGTAGAAGTAACTCATTTTGCTTCATAACTTCAAATGAAACCTGCTGAATAATGTTACATTAACATATTGATTGACATACCGTTTTGTAGTTTTCCATCTACTTAACGAAAAACTGACAAATTGAAAATGACATTTCAAAACCTAAAATGAAATATTGTACTACTGTTATGGCTTTTGGTAGACTTTTGCAATATCATTTTGTAGTTTCTTGGATTACATTATGTTTAATAAAATACCTAAATTTTGACCATATATGTTTTTATTTATTTATTTATTTTATTCTAGGTGATGCAAAACTTTTGGCCATAGCTGTATATATGTGGCTCATAGGGTCAGGAAGTTTGCACCCTATAAAAAGGCTCTCGGGGCACGCGTGGTTTGTTGGGAATCTCAGGTTTACAGTTGTCTGCGTCTCCGGGACTCGTGTCCGTCTGTCTGAAATGTGCAGCCCCACTGCTGATTTATTATTATTATTAATGCAGCTGCATCGTGTGAGGTGCAAGCTTCAGAATGTTAGCAAGCTCATACTCTGTTGTAGTTCCTGCTGTGGAGAACTGGGAAACATGGACCTGAGAATGTCTTGGAGTCGATTGAACTCTATACTGAGTTGCGCCCCTTTCACGTGACCTCCTGTGTACGTTTGCGTGTTTTGCTGAAATCCATGTCTGGCTTTTTTGCTGACTGCTTCCCAAGCATAAGCAGCAGTGTTTGAAAGATGTTAGCGGCTGTTGACCAGAAATAAATGGCTCACAAGTTACTGTATTCCTTCGAATTTAAGACGCCCTTGAATTTAAGATGCAGTCCAAATTTACCTCCCTCAATTTGAGGAAAAAATAAAACATCAAATAAATATGCATTTGCAAAGGTATAACCTCATTTACGCTATTGTATCGTACAAAACTGACACAAAACAGTGTTGTTGTAGATTAACCACAGAGCTTGTTTCTTGTGCTGCATACTGTAGTACTTAAGATGATCAGCATTTCCGATCTATCCAAGCTGGTAGATACGCTGAAATTGTAAACGCTTCTCTTGGAATTCCTCAAGAAGCAAATGACGTTTCTTTGAAAATGGCTGCCTGTATGTCATGAATGATTCGAGATCGGGCTGTAACGTTTTCTCAGCAGTAAGTCACATTGCTGCTTGTGTATTCGGGCAGACGTCTTTGTTTGGCTTTTCTCTTTAGTCAGTCACGTTCCTGTTTGTGTACTCGGGTAGTCAGGTCTTTTGTTGCCGATTTTTAATACGCACATCACTATACTGTACTCGAATTTAAGACGCAGGATATTTTTGTGAGTCTTAAATTCGAAGTAATACGGTACAAAGAAAGAAAGAAATTGACTCTACTGTAGTTACAGTACTGCTAAGTTTAAGGGTCTACTGGTTTCTTGTTAATGTTCCAGTATTTTTGTTGTCAAGTGACAGTAGCTGGATAGGCTGCCAAGCAGAGTAAATTGTGTCACTGGATCCGCAGATTGAATTTTCTCCAATTGGAGCATCTGCATGAGATCCCAAATCCAGTGGACATACAGAGGAGGGGCAGCTTGCTTTCAGCAGTATGAAATGTGGCGTCTAGCAGTTAGTTGCAAAGGCCAGAGTGTCAGACTGCATCCTAGAGAGTCCATTTCCTTTGGGTGCAACTCCAAAGAGTGCAGCAATTGGTGAGGGATCAATGTGTGTCTAACACTTGAAAAAAAGTTTCAGAAATAGAAGACCAGAAAGGTGCCAGCTAGGTACAGGACCAAAACATATGGAATAGAGACAGGTGCTTGTTTGCATCTCCCACAAGTAGGGTCCAGTCCAGGGTAGATTCTGGCTAATTTAGTTTTAGAAAAGTGAAGACAGTGTAAAACTTTAAATCGGATTAGCCCATGACGTGCACAGAATGAAGAAGAATGCCCTCTGGACAGAATAGAATTTGAGATGCTGTCCGATATGTCAGACCCAATGTCCGGTTCCCATGAAGATATTAATATATTTAGTGAAGGACAACTTGGTGTTAAAATATGGCTGTAGATGGTAGACATAATGCCTTTAGATGAAGGGTTTAGTGCTAGAATAGAATCAACAGGGGATGAAGGGGGCAGAGAGGGAAACTGCACAACTATATTATGTATGTAAATACGAATTTCCAAGTATCGAAAGAAATGTATTCATGGTAATCTGAATTTTTGTGACAGCTGTTCAAATAAGGCAAAATTGTCATCAATATATGTCTTTAAGATTCAAAATGCCATTATTAAGGCCAAATACGGAAACCAGAGATAGTGTGCAATATTGAATAAGCAAGTTAGTTAATTCGGGGAACTGTAAAACAGTGTAGACAGTTTTTAGTGAGACTGTCACCCAGATGGCTTGAGGGTGACATCAGACCAGGAAATGGACACACACAAGACTGCAAGGTGAAGCGCACACATTGGCCAAAACAAACAGACAGGAGTAGCAATTGTTATTTATATATTTTTAGTTCTCTTTCACGTTCCATCTCTGAATACCCTACCATGATGAGTGGCTGATCCGCTGTTTTGTACATCTGTGCCTGAGCGCGATTGCTTGTTTATAATTCAATCGAGCTCAGACACAATCTGCACATGAAGTGATTTAGCAGGGAAGGTACTTAACCCTTCCCTGCCGACCTAAAACAACAGTGCCCAAATACATAAATTTTAAATAATAACAACACACTACAAATACAAAATAATATATGTAAATGCAGGGGTGGGGTTTACAGGGACCAAAAAGAAAAATGTGTTATGAGTTATTAATTTAAAAACCTGATAGGTTCTGAACTTCTGGAGCATTTGGTCTCCTTTAAGCGCAGTGGGGGATGCCTGGTTGAGTAGAATGGTTGGGTGACCTTTGAGCTTTATGGAATTTTGCTTTTGTGGATTCTATTGCTATGCCTTCATTGTTTTGGACAGAAAATCTGTTTGTGTCTTTTAGTGTTTGTTTCCTATTGCTAAATTGTCAAAACTTTAATAAATTAAGAAAAAAACGATTTGTTTTACCATAACATTAAGACTTTGTACTTTATTGGGACCACCGACATTTTCACTGGGACCCCCAAAGTTTCCTCTGGGACCTTCAGTCCTGGACCTGCAAATGGGAAAAAGTTTGAGAGCCCTGCTTTGTCATTTTAAATTCCATTGATTCATATAAAGTTTTTGGTAGACCCTGATAAGCACGAGGTAAGGAAGGTCATGAAACCAGGTGTTTATATCAAATGGTTTCTGAGAAGAATCTTTTTTTTTATGTTTACCAGAGCCTACATGTGACGGGGTACGCCTGCCCTTGTATTATTTGTGTATTACGATTTAAATGAATTTTTTTCTGTTTATTATTAAAAATATATATATTATTGGTTCAAATTCCCCCATCCAGATAAACCTGTGCATAATGTGGCCATCTCCAAATTAATTAAGTGATTACAAATTTGTGTGTTGATGTCTCAGACAGAGAGAGAGAGAGAGAGAGAGAGAGAGAGAGAGAGAGAGAGAGAGAGAGAGAGAGAGAGAGAGAGAGAGAGAGAGAGAGAGAGAGAGAGAGAGAGAGAGAGAGAGAGAGAGAGAGATTTAAAACAACTGCTACTCGTACTCAGTTTGGACCAGCATGGTATTTGTTTTGTGTAGTGTTTTGGTTCTGTTTAAATATTTTATTTGTTTTTATTAAATAAATAAGAGCGCGTTGGTGACTCACCCTGCAGTCGATGTGAGAGTCTGTGTATTTCCTGGTCTGATGACATGACCCACCCAGCCACTCACACTTCATAATCTATATAAAGCAGAAATTTGTATTGTGTACAAATGTGTCAACTTTGTGAAATTATTCTGCCTTATGTAGCTGTTCGTACAAAATGCAAGTAACCTACATTTGCCATTTTCAAATACAGTTAGTACTGATTTTTCTGTGTTGATGTCTTTGTATTTATTATTATTATTATTATTATTATTATTATTATTATTATTATTATTATTATTATTATTATTAATAGTAGTAGTAGTAGTCATAGTAGTTAGTATTATACTGAATACCCTTAATTCCCAGATGTGTATATACTGCACCTATTTAATCATTCTCAAATGTTTTAGTTTGAGTTTTAAAAAGAAAATGGTCAAGTTTGCTGAATTTCATATTTTAGTAAATGTAAATTAAAAACAAATGAGCCCTTGAACACCACAACAAGCTGGAGAGTGAGAGACAACAATCCCTTTCTCCAGTTTTTCTTGCTATTTATGGTTTTTCTGAGTTTATAAAAGCATGCAACTCCAAAAAGCCTATGAGTTTTCAGTGCTAATTTATGCAGTGTACTTTTTTTAAATATGATTTTGTTAAACTAGAAAAAACTTTGTTTTTAATGTACAGTATGTATAAATAATTTGTTCCGTATAAACTTTACTCTTTTTTCTCCCCATGTTCCATTTAGGAGCTACAGGCAAGTTCAAACAGGCTAAGGCAAGTTCAGCTAACATGAGTTCAGTACACCTGAATGAATGGCAAAAACGGTCCTTTGACATTACATCTGGCACCTGCACACCTGAACAGAAGGCTGATGCCTACCGCGCACATATTCTAGACATTCAGTATGCATGGGCGAACTCTGACCTCTCCGAGGCCTGCACTGGGAGCTTGTTCAGGAAGTACACAGAGAAATACTCTGCCATTATTGACTCTGACAGTGCTGAGACCGGGTTGAATAACTACGCAGATAGCATCTTGCATCTGGCCAGGTGTCAGAGGAATGACAGCGACAAGTGGGAGTCGTCCCTTACAGCAGAGAGCGTATTAAAGTTAAAATGCGTTCAAGGGATGATTGAAGCTGGTACAAAAAGTAGGAATGCTCTGGTGGCCCCGGCCGATGTTAATATAGTAGTCGGTGATGAAGTCTATGGTAATGCAGATGATGGTCATCCTAAATTTGCTGGCTCCTCTTCAACCAATAGGCCATCTACAAAAACTAGTGCAATACCATTAGGTACTCGCACTGGTATTGCCAATATGTCCTCCTTGTTTAATGACGGACCACCAAACACTGGGGTTTCTGCAACTTCAGTGTTTGGAAACCTGGAAATGCCTGGTGCGAGTTCTACCAAGCCGACAATTGGTCCCCCTCTAGCAGTGAGTCATTGTGGTGCAGGATCAAGTAATCTCTATGCTGCCAACCAGCCCACCTTGTTCTCGTATTCCAACTCCACGAAAAGAAATGCTTTCTATGGCATCGCCAATGAGGAAGACATTGACTCATTTCAAACCCACGGGCAACGACCGCAAGGATGCTCTGCCCCTCCTGATGTAAGAAGCTACTCTGGGAATGGGAGACTAGCAGAGGAAAGTAGCCTCACCAGCTTTAAAACTGCCAAGGAGCAAATGCTTGTGGAACAGCAAAAAAAGTATGGCAACCAGCCTCAGCGGACACCCGCCATGTCATCCTACGGTGGGGCAAAAAAGTCCTTGGGAGCCAGCAGGTCTCGAGGTGCGTTTGGAAAATTTGTCCCACCTGTGGCAAAACAAGATGAGGACGAATATGGGAGGATGTTGACAAGAGCCTCAGGAGGTCCTTCTTCTGAACCCAAGCTGCCTGTGGACGAGCGCTTGAAAAACTTTGAGCCCAAAATTATTGAGCTGATCATGAATGAGATCATGGACCACGGCTCCCCCGTTAGCTGGGATGATATTGCTGGGCTAGAGTTTGCCAAGGCCACCATCAAGGAAATTGTGGTCTGGCCAATGCTGAGGCCAGACATCTTCACGGGACTGAGAGGACCTCCTAAGGGGATCCTCCTTTTTGGACCCCCAGGTACTGGGAAGACGCTTATCGGTAAGTGTATTGCGTGCCAATCAGGGGCGACCTTCTTCAGCATCAGCGCCTCCTCTCTTACCTCCAAATGGGTAGGGGAGGGGGAGAAGATGGTACGTGCTCTGTTCGCTATAGCGCGCTGCCACCAGCCTGCAGTGATCTTCATTGATGAGATTGACTCCCTCTTGTCTCAGAGGGTGGATGGGGAGCATGACTCCTCCCGCAGGATTAAGACTGAATTTCTGGTGCAGCTGGATGGGGCCACCACCTCTGCTGATGACCGGATTCTTGTTGTTGGGGCCACCAATCGCCCCCAAGAGATTGACGAGGCTGCACGCAGGAGGCTGGCCAAAAGGCTGTACATCCCCCTGCCTGAAGCTTTGGCAAGGAAGCAGATAGTTGTGAATCTGATGTCTCAGGAGAACTGTCGGCTTGGGGATGAGGAACTCGAGCTGATCATCCAGCAGTCGGAGGGTTTCTCCGGGGCGGACATGACGCAGCTGTGCCGGGAGGCCGCCCTGGGCCCCATCCGTAGCATCCAGATCACCGACATCTCCACCATCGCTCCGGACCAAGTGCGGGCCATTGTCTACACAGACTTCAAGGACGCTCTCCAGACCGTGCGCCCCAGCGTGTCTTCCAAGGACTTGAAGTTGTACGAGGACTGGAACAAAACATTTGGCTGCAGCCGTTAAGAGAAACAAACCTGAAATCAACATAGTTTATACCAGTTTTTCTTCCATATATACCATATGTGTCTAGTTGAATACGTGCAAGGTTTGTGTCAATTGTTTTGCAGTCAGTTTTTTTGAGATTTTTCAATTTGACCTTCAGGAAGTTTAAGCTTTTTTAGAGTATGGCTACAGTAGTACACTAGTAGTTCCTTGTTTTCATCTGCAGTTTAATTCATGCTGTCCTGACCCAAAGCTGAAATATCCAGCACCATATTAACCCGTGGCAGAGTCTGCTCCTTGATGCTTGAATCACTTGTATGCTGAAAAGTATTCTGTACTGTTTAATTCAAGTTGTGGAATACTGCAAATAGAAACATAGAGGAGAAACCAGAAACTTACTTATTTTTTTATAAAACAAACACAATATATCTGGACCTACATTTCAGTTCTTAATATAACAAGCTATTAGTTGTTTATCTCTGATGTATGATTAAATAAATGTAATAAAGACATTTTTAAGGTGTATTTCCATAAATATGAGGACCATGGAACCTTACTTTTTGGTTGTGCACTGTTGGTTTGTTTTGTTTTGCACAGAAAATAAACGTCTGTGTTGTTTGCAACTGTGCTCGATACACTTCTGTTCTTCAAGGCTTTTGGGATGAAAATGTTTTCTTTGTCTCCGATTCTGGGTAGATTGTATTGTGGTGAAGGGCAGTGCCTCTGCGATGCTGAGGGTGAGAGAGTAAGAATCACCATGTGCTGGTTAACTGCTGCCTATTGCTGCTGAACCAAGAACAGTCATGCCTTCCACGACAGTCTACTGTAGTTTGGTGCATGTGAAGCTAAACATTTTTAATTGGTACCATATTAGAGAAATCTCTCAAGTAAAATAAGCACTGCTCTCCTGTACATCAAATAAAATTACTTTTGGCTATGTTCATTAAACATGAGCATGTTGTTCAATGCATAGAACACCTATAGGTATAGCAGAACTCAACAGACTAGATGCCACCTATGTCAGCGAACAATTGTATTACAAAACTGGCACATATAAGTACTCGGTGTAGACAATTAACCAGAACTAAAAACTGGCTTTTCACTCTGCTAAGTTCAAACATATAATACCACCAAATAGATTTGAAACATTTACATTTTCACTACAAGTTCAGGTCTTTTTTTCAGTAATTCCTAAACAGTAGGTTTGCTACTTTTCTAATTATGTTTTAGTAGTATATTGTATTTGTGCAGTCCTGATGATGGAAGCACCTGTCATCCAAGCACATACCATAAATCCTCGAGCAAAATGTCAGCTATGCTGTCTTGATCTTACAAATAATTCTAAAGATGGATATGCTGTTTTTTTTTTTTTTATTTTGCAGAAAACATATCTAGGCTGTGCATAACAAATGAACCATTCCAATACATCATGTTTTTGAACAGCCCAATGGGTACATGTTCCCCAGTTTTCATGTGGTATTCACTGTTTTGTTTCCTGTTTGGCAGTTTGGAAGCGATTGCTTGTCTCGTGGTGTGTTCACCCAAACCACAAGGTGGAGTTATTTACTCATTCAGCTTCATCTTAATTGCTACTAATGCCCCTCCTTAGAAATGTGGGTTTCCGTTCCAACAGATAGTCGAAAGTTGATGGTTATCAGTAAGGAGCCCATGTTGTTTTCAGTAATGAATCTGCAAGCTGGTCCCCATCCATATTCCATAAAAATGGAGGTAAAACATACCGTCAGTTAATTTGCAGAAAAGGTAACAGCGCTTTGTGTTGGGTAACAATTTTCTCTGAACAGTTATTTTTAAATATTTTATCTGAGATTACCATTAAACGGAAGTTCAGTTGCTTTTCTAAAGGAACCCCACATTTTCCATATTAGTTCAGTAGTACAACTAAAATTAACAGTTTCTTAATAGGTTAAAGGGTTTAATTAATCATCCACAATATATAAAACAAATACACAAATTGTAATTTTATTAAGATCATATTGCACCCTGAGTGATTGACTGCCACCAACCGTGAATGTGTTAACCTGGCTTTCAGGGCACACAATTAATTCATGTTGCGCTTCTTGTAAAAATTCGGATTGTATTGGGATGGTTATTTGAACCTGTTTAACCAACTGGAACTGCTGCTATTTGGACGACCCCCTTAAAATGCCATATGGGACGTGCTGGGTTTTTAATTGGAGTAGAACATATAATAAATAACAAGATGTGACCAAAACCACCAGTAAAAGCTTTTTTTTAATGTATTTATTGTATTAGGGTTAATCCAATAAGATTTTTCAGTTTAAGGAGAAGGTGAAATCAGGTTTAAGTAACAGCTGTGATCATAACCATAAATTACAAACCAGAACTGGTAAATCGTTTTTTTTTTTTTTTTTTTTTTTTTTTTCCTCGTGGCCTCAGTGTGGGCAACTGAGGCTAAACGTATGGTATCTACATTTCATTGAAAAACATGTTCACCTTTTTTCATGTCAGGAACTTCTGAATGCTATGGTTATTCATTTGAGGTCATACCGAGTGCTAGGGAACAATTTGCATTGTTTATTTTAAAATCAGAGTGTAAAGTGGTATCATTTTTACCCCTCTTCATGCCTTTAAAAATAATGCATTGCCAATACTAATTAAAGAATGAGTTTCTCAACATTATAACAAGGGTGACAATTTGCTGAGCATGAACCTCAATGACTTATATTAGAGTATGTTGGGGAGGAAATATTTGAATGCCCATGGGAAAATGTTATTAGAAGCTTCAGCTGTGTGCATTTGCTTAGAACAGATGAGTGGGGTATTCCACCGATACCTGGGTCTTGTTTCTGAAATATGAAATTCTCAAGAATATGATGCTGAGTAATTTTAAACTTAACTACAATTGCTTTCCACACCACAACACAATATACTGTTAATATGGTGGGAAAGATGCATAAAGAGACCTTTGCTGTAGGGAAATCAATCATTATAAAATGGCTTGGATAAATTATTGGCTGAACCAGATCCTACGACCGTGCATTAAAAAAAAAAAAAAAAAAATGGCAGTTAAGGACTCCTGGCCACTTAAATATTCAGTATTTGTATACTTTTTATAGTCAAACACTAACAGAAATTAAATAGAATTGTATGAAATTAAAATGATGATTAATTTCCTTGGATTTTTTTTTTTTAATATAAAACTCACCATCTCTTCGCCATGGCAATAGTTCTTGTAAAGCCCCGGGCTGAAGTACAAAATTCCGCCGATCTGCAGGATCTGAAATCTGGGTGGAGAGCCATTGCTTTGGACCTTAACGAAGAGACCGCATATGACACAAGATAGGTTCTTATTTTCAAGAAATTGCATGAAGAGTAAAATATATTACTGTAATTGTAGGCAGCAGTGTGTATTATAATACAGTGAGCAGTTTTGTTCAGGTTTACTGATATGAGTGACATTTTGCATGACTGCCTCACTGAACAGTTGCGTTAAATGCTGAATATTGGCAGTATTTGCCATTACAACATAAAACAGTATGTATGATACAAAAGGTATATGTACAAGTGGTTATAGTATGTATTTCTGATATATCTCAAATATACTCAAAATATGGCATGCCATGTACATACTAGCATTATGTATGCATGCATACCTGTATAAAATATTTCGCCACAATTTGCAATTCTGTTTTAAATCCTCTGAAACAGTAATACAGCTTTAAATCCCCCAAACAAGCCTCCATTCCTGATTGTAATCTCGTTTTAAATCTTGCAAGCGGAGTCTCCAATAGAAATGTAGGGATTTGCTGCCACTCAGTAGTTGGGGTGGGTTTAAAGTATTCAGAACAATTCAATGATACAAGTCAGGAAGGAGCAACATTGCCCAATTGCACTGGGAAAGGTTTTATTTTTAAATGGGAAAGGGGTGAAGTCAACGTGAATTGAGTAACTATATCCAGTGTTTTTCCAGTGTTTATTGGTTATACACCAATTTTTATTTATTTTATTTATTTATTTTATTTCGGTTTTTATCGGTTAAAATAAGAAATCAGAAGCCCTAATTATAATGCAATATACCAATTTTCCAGTAATTTGTAAATAGGGAATATATTGCAAAATATATTGATACATGGAAAATATAATGCAATGCATTTTGAGAGTCATTTTATATAATGCAATATATTTTTTGAAAATATCTGTATGTGTGTGTGTGTGTGTGTGTGTGTGTGTGTGTGTGTGTGTGTGTGTGTGTGTGTGTGTGTGTATATATATATATATATATATATATATATATATATATATATATATATATATATATATATATATATATATACACACAAGGTGTTATGTAAAATTACAGGTTTTAGGTTTTAAATAGTCTTAGGAGGAATTGTATTGCTTTAAATAATAAGGTATATACAGGTTACAATGTATAAACCTATTTCCTGTTAAAAAACAAACAAACAAAAAAAAAACTTCACATATACAAAAACACCAAGGACCGCTACATCAAATGGCCATTATCTACCAAAAGGGCCAAGTTCAATGCACGTTAAGAGTTTTTATAAAAATGACCAAGAAGACAGAATCAGGGCTAACTTGGCCCCCTCTGTTTTTAATATCAGAAAAGGAGATCATATACATTTCCAAAATGGGAGCCAAATTAGTCCCAATTATGTTGTATTTTATACTAAAATGACAAAACAGCTGTAGTACATGGAATTGATTAGGCAGAGGGACTGATACCAAGCATGCTATTCGGGGTTAAGACATGACATGATACTGTGGCAAAAGTCAGACTCCTTTATTAGAAAGTTCTGTTTTTAAAAATGCTTGCTCCTCTTTCTTTTTTTAACTGTTTGGCTTCACACTCTGTGTCTGCATCAAGCAAACCTGGCATTCTAAGCAAGTTCAGTCTACAGATAAGGTAGCACAGTCCTTGTAGCATTTAATTATCCCTCCATTCACAACTAAATAGTGCAGGTTTGGATTTTACATTCATTTGAAAAGTTTTTGCCAAAAAAACAAAACAAACTTGGTAATATTGCAACCTTAAATCTCTCTCGACTACGCTTCAGCTGAAGATTGGCCATGTAATGCATTTACTATAGAGGGTGCAGTTTGACTGTAGCTCCTAAATCTTCTCTAGTGGGTTTTAGCTGTAACTGGAAGAAGAAATGTGGAAAGTTGTTTGTGTGGGACTCTCGCCTTGTCATGAGACCTGGGTACAGCAGCTGATTTAAGTAACTTCCCTTGTAAAAAGAACAGCAGCTAATCCTGAATCCTTGCAACACATCCTTGTAAATTAACAACAGAAAAACAAACAGCAAAGTTATGCAGTGTTAACTGCTGCACATGACATTATGGAGGCTGATTTTGAAACATTGCTGCTGTCTTAAGATAAAGTTGTTTTTGTTAAGGTGTAGACTCAAATTCCAGCTAAAGCACAGATGAACTGGTCCTCATTTAACAAGGTGCTACACTACACAAGCTGAAAAACCACAATACATAATAAAACCGATAACACTGAATAAGCAAAATTAAACAAATAAACACCAGACCAAAAATGATAAGGTACTAGCCCTGTTAAGAAAAAGGAGTTTAGCAAACGTCACCCAAATCGCAAGCTAGCTCGGTGACAAAACAAATCCAGACATGCACTCTCCTTTATCCTCCTAGATTAGGACTAGTCTTGGACTACCTTACCAAAGTTTACATTTACATTAAGTAGTATTACATTGGTTTTATTCAAGGACTGTGGACCCAGATTTGAAATTGCAGAAGTATCCCTATAGGTCAGTATTTTTGCTTAAATACGGAAACACCTTTCCAGAATTTGTTTCACTGACCCTGGAATAACCGAAATAGATGTTTCCGATCAGATTGCTCCGGTAAGCCTATTCATTTTTTTGCAGTCTCTCATATTTAATTTTTTTTTGCAGTCTCTCATATTTAAATACATGGGCAGGAGAAGAGAAAATCCAAAAATAGGGAAGGTCCTGTTGCACCTCGCTGTCATTCTTTTTCTGGATTGATTGTGTTTTTCTGGGGGGAAAAAGGGAAGAAAACAGCAGACCATTTTCCTTTTATGCTTCTGCTTCTCCTTATTAAAAAAGCTTGCCTAATTTCCTCTGCAAATAAAGCAAAATAAGCCATTCTGAGAACAAGCATGCTTCCCAAAGTGCTCACTTATATGGTACAAGCAAACTTTTCCACAGCACTGACAACATAGGAGGACAGGCGGTCTTCTAGAAACCCAGATGCTCAATCGCCACACCAAGTATTCAATATGTCAGTACACATACACACACATTTATTTTTTATATATATATATATATATATATATATATATATATATATATATATATATATATTATATACAGTACTGTGCAAAAGTTTTAGGCAGGTGTGAAAAAATGCTGTAAAATAAGAATGCTTTCAAAAATAGACATGTTAATAGATTATATTTATCAATTAACTAAATGCAAAGTGAGTGAACAGAAGAAAAATCTACATTAAATCAATATTTGGTGTGACCACCCTTTGCCTTCAAAACAGCATCAAGCATCAATTCTTCTAGGTACACTTGCACACAGTTTTTGAAGGAACTCGGCAGGTAGGTTGGCCCAAACATCTTGGAGAACTAACCACAGTTCTTCTGTGGATTTAGGCAGCCTCAGTTGCTTCTCTCTTCATGTAATCCCAGACAGACTCGATGATGTTGAGATCAGGGCTCTGTGGGGGCCATACCATCACTTCCAGGACTCCTTGTTCTTCTTTACGCTGAAGATAGTTCTTAATGACTTTCGCTGTATGTTTGGGGTCGTTGTCATGCTGCAGAATAAATTTGGGGCCAATCAGATGCCTCCCTGATGGTATTGCATGATGGATAAGTATCTTCCTGTACTTCTCAGCATTGAGGAGACCATTAATTCTGACCAAATCCCCCCAACTCCATTTGCAGAAATGCAGCCCCAAACTTGCAAGGAACCTCCACCATGCTTCACTGTTGCCTGCAGACACTCATTCGTGTACGCTCTCCAGCCCTTCAGCAAACAAACTGCCTTCTGCTACAGCCAAATATTTCAAATTTTGACTCATCAGTCCAGAACACCTGCTGCCATTTTTCTGCACCCCAGTTCCTGTGTTTTCGTGCATAGTTGAGTCGCTTGGCCTTGTTTCCACGTCGGAGGTATGGCTTTTTGGCCGCAAGTCTTCCATGAAGGCCACTTCTGACCAGACTTCTCCGGACAGTAGATGGGTGTACCAGGGTCCCACTGTTTTCTGCCAGTTCTGAGCTGATGGCACTGCTGGACATCTTCCGATTGGCGAAGGAAGTAAGCATGATGTGTCTTTCATCTGCTGCAGTAAGTTTCCTTGGTCGACCACCGCGCCTCACGGTCCTCAACGCTGTCCCGCTTTGTGCTTCTTCAAAAGAGCTTGGACAGCACATCTGGAAACCCCTGTCTGCCTTGAAATTTCTGCCTGGGAGAGACCTTGCTGATGCAGTATAACTACCTTGTGTCTTTTTGCTGTGCTCAGTCTTGCCATGGTGTATGACTTTTGACAGTAAACTGTCTTCAGCAACCTCACCTTCTTAGCTGAGTTTGGCTGTTCCTCACCAAGTTTTATTCCTCCTACACAGCTGTTTCTGTTTCAGTTAATGATTGTGTTTCAACCTACATATTGAATTGATGATCATTAGCACCTGTTTGGTATAATTGTTTAATCATACACCTGACTATATGCCTACAAAATCCCTGACTTTGTGCAAGTGTACCTAGAAGAATTGATGCTGTTTTGAAGGCAAAGGGTTGTCACACAAATATGGATTTGATTTAGATTTTTCTTCTGTTCACTCACTTTGCACTTAGTTAATTGATAAATATAATCTATTAACATGTCTATTTTGAAAGCATTCTTACTTTACAGCATTTTTTCACACCTGCCTAAAACTTTTGCACAGTACTGTGTATATATATATATATATATATATATATATATATATATATATATATATATCTCTATCTATATATCTGTGTGTATATATATATATATATATATATATATATATATATATATATATATATATATATATATACATACATATACAGTACTGTGCAAAAGTTTTAGGCAGGTGTGAAAAAATGCTGTAAAGTAAGAATGCTTTCAAAAATAGACATGTTAATAGATTATATTTATCAATTAACTAAATGCAAAGTGAGTGAACAGAAGAAAATCTAAATCAAATCCATATTTGGTGTGACCACCCTTTGCCTTCAAAACAGCATCAAGCATCAATTCTTCTAGGTACACTTGCACACAGTTTTTGAAGGAACTCGGCAGGTAGGTTGGCCCAAACATCTTGGAGAACTAACCACAGTTCTTCTGTGGATTTAGGTAGCCTCAGTTGCTTCTCTCTCTTCATGTAATCCCAGACAGACTCGATGATGTTGAGATCAGGGCTCTGTGGGGGCCATACCATCACTTCCAGCACTCCTTGTTCTTCTTTACGCTGAAGATAGTTCTTAATGACTTTCATTGTATGTTTGGGGTCGTTGTCATGCTGCAGAATAAATTTGGGGCCAATCAGATGCCTCCCTGATGGTATTGCATGATGGATAAGTATCTGCCTGTACTTCTCAGCATTGAGGAGACCATTAATTCTGACCAAATCCCCAACTCCATTTGCAGAAATGCAGCCCCAAACTTGCAAGGAACCTCCACCATGCTTCACTGTTGCCTGCAGACACTCATTCGTATACGCTGTCCAGCCCTTCGCGAACAAACTGCCTTCTGCTACAGCCAAATATTTCAAATTTTGACTCATCAGTCCAGAACACCTGCTGCCATTTTTCTGCACCCCAGTTCCTGTGTTTTCGTGCATAGCTGAGTCGCTTGGCCTTGTTTCCACGCCGGAGGTATGGCTTTTGGCCGCAAGTCTTCCATGAAGGCCACTTCTGACCAGACTTCTCCGGACAGTAGATGGGTGTACCAGGGTCCCACTGTTTTCTGCCAGTTCTGAGCTGATGGCACTGTTGGACATCTTCCGATTGCGAAGGGAAGTAAGCATGATGTGTCTTTCATCTGCTGCAGTAAGTTTCCTTGGCCGACCACTGCGCTCACGGTCCTCAACGCTGCCCGTTTCTTTGTGCTTCTTCAAAAGAGCTTGGACAGCACATCTGGAAACCCCTGTCTGCCTTGAAATTTCTGCCTGGGAGAGACCTTGCTGATGCAGTATAACTACCTTGTGTCTTGTTGCTGTGCTCAGTCTTGCCATGGTGTATGACTTTTGACAGTAAACTGTCTTCAGCAACCTCACCTTGTTAGCTGAGTTTGGCTGTTCCTCACCCAGTTTTATTCCTCCTACACAGCTGTTTCTGTTTCAGTTAATGATTATGTTTCAACCTACATATTGAATTGATGATCATTAGCACCTGTTTGGTATAATTGTTTAATCATACACCTGACTATATGCCTACAAAATCCCTGACTTTGTGCAAGTGTACCTAGAAGAATTGATGCTGTTTTGAAGGCAAAGGGTTGTCACACCAAATATGGATTTGATTTAGATTTTTCTTCTGTTCACTCACTTTGCATTTAGTTAATTGATAAATATAATCTATTAACATGTCTATTTTTGAAAGCATTCTTACTTTACAGCATTTTTTCACACCTGCCTAAAACTTTTGCACAGTACTGTATATATATATATATATATATATATACAGTATATATATATATATATATATATACACACAGATATATATATATATATATATATATATATATATATATATATATATATATATCTCTATCTCTCTATCTATCTATCTATCTATCTATCTATCGGCCAGTATTACCGCAAATGACATTTTAAAGCCACCCTCATATTTCTTGGGAATTAAAATTTAAAGTTCTATTGTAATTATCATTCGGTGAATTTCCAAGTAAACTGCATTATCAGAGCTGTTGCAAAACTTCCCAGTTCCACAAATGACTCAAAGCTGAATACATTCCAACAATAGTTTATTGTGTCTTTATAGTTCAACCACTTAAGAAGGGGAATGCAAACTTTTGTAACTATTTTCAACTGTCACTGTTACAACTGTTCTAGAGTGGTCTGGATTGTCACTTTGCACAGAAACAATAAGTATTGCTTTTAAATGAGATTCATGAATAATATCTAAACCTATTTTAATTTGGATAATTTGATGTGATTTAAGAAGCAGGAGAACAGAAGTCTTAACAAAAATCTAGTAAACTCTATCAGACCCATTCGCTAGCTTTACGAATCCATGTTTAGTATCATATCAATAACTGCAGTACAGTACAGTTCCACTGGATTGTTCACACAAAATAAACAATGGAAACCAAACAATTGAAATGTTAGATGTATTATCCCCTTCAGTCACTTTTTTTTAAACTTTTTATCATTAGAATATGAAAACAGTTTATGTGAACTCCATGGGGTACAAGAAGTTACCCTGCATTATAACATATAGAATAAGATACAGGTACCATCATACTTGCAGTGACTGAAGGGGATAGTGAATGTAATACATTGAACTAAATAGTGTTGATCTGCTGTTATTGAATCTAATAACCTACTGACTCGCATTCAACAAAGAATATGTTAATTGCAGCTTTATTCAAATGTATTTATTCAAACTAGTGTTTTGCTCACCTTACAGTGCACGCATGTTATATTATAAATACTAATAGATGGTCTGTGTCGTTCTCTTCTTATATAAAAAATAAGTATCTTCTTTATTTCGATTTTTTTTTTTTTTTTTTTTTTTTTTTAGAGCAGTAATGATGTTTAAGAGAACCCTAAGGAGGTTAACATTTGGTTTATTTACTGGGCCGAGGAAACAAGAAGTGAAATCAGAAGCTTTGCCCAGATCCAGGCCAAGATTTTAACAGGGACAGTTTGTATACTAGATTATCCCTGCTATGCAAATTTCCTCGCTCACTGGCTGTCTCCTAGTGATGCATGAGGGAGAAGCAGTGATCACATCTGCTTCCCGTTTTTGCCGAATCAGAGATCAACCATCTGCTTGCCCTCATCCCGACTACCCTGCTCAGTGCTGATTTTCCTCAGCCGCAACCACTCTGGCCTTGTGTCCAACAGCCTGTGAACCATAACCTTCCCAGCACACCCCAAAAGAGCACAGAAATGAGTTTGACAGGCAGAGACCAGCAGCCTACAGATGCCTTGGACTGGTCTAACATATTTCATGTGTGGTTTTCATGCGTTTGGTTTGCACCATTGTGCTAGTCATTATGATGAAAGGATTGGGTTATTACACAGTTTACCTTGTTTTTCTTTCTTTATATATCTTGATGAGTTGACATATCTTGATTACACCACAGTTTAGACGCCATAAAATGAAATGCTGTTGGTTTAAATGTAATTTTACCGTCTCCCTAACAGTTTTCTTGCTCCAATATTGCATTGTAATCATTATATCCACCTGGCATTATCTGCACAGACAGAATCCCAGTTGCTGGCTCATTTTTTTCTGGTTCCAAATTAATCACAACATGCCGTAACCTTTCACCTCCACTGGTCCCACCTTCATGCTATGACTATGGGGCCAGCAGAGTTGAAATGTCTCCTTATCGTGTGTATGTATATAAAAGTTGAAATAAACAAATAAAACTGACTTTTACAGTTAAATGCAGTAAAAGTTGGGCATTTTTATTACTATTTAATATATTCCATTATCTTTCATCAACCTTTAATTTGCTTAACTTCCTATTTGTTACTGAGGAGGAATAATGCTGTCAGTCATTTTTTCTGACAGCCCTCTTATTTGGAATAGGTGATTTTTTTGACACATTGACTGGCCTTATTTTTTGCCCAAACATTAGTCATGGCAACATGGTTCTATGCAGCAGGACATGCTTATTATGTATTTGGAGATTTACAGTATACAAGATGTACGGTACCATTACGTTTAGTGAATTTATGACTTTTGAATTAAATTAGCAAGAGCATTATTTTTTATATACATTATTGAAATTCAGCACCCAAAGAGGCCCTTCATTTAAACCATAATTGTTAAAAAAAAAAAAAAAAAACACTTAAGGGGCTCACGAGTGGCGCATCCAGTAAAGGCGCTCCACGTGGAGTGCAGGATGCGCCTTATAGTCTGGATGTCGCGAGTTTTAGTCCAGGCTATTCCTTTGCCAACCAAGAACGGGAGCTCACAGGGGTGGCGCCAATTGGCCGCGCCGCCTGGGGCTAGGTCGGCCAGGGTGTCCTCTGCTCACCGCGCACCAGCGACCCCTGTAGTCTGGCAGGGCACCTGCGGGCTTGCCTGTAAGCTGCCCCAGAGCTGTGTTGTCCTCCGACGCTGTAGCTCTTGGGTGGTTGCATGGTGAGACCGCAGTGTGAAAAAAAGCAGTCGGATGACGGCACACACTTCGGAGGACAGTGTGTGTTCTCTCGCCTCCCGAAGTCAGCGCAAGATTCTAAGCTGGCAAAAAAGATCCTGAGAACTAAGAATAGGTTGAGACTGTAGAGAAGGTGTCCAGCATGCTAAGCCAGGGAATGGGATAGGGATTTCAGCTGCTTTCCTTTGCTGTAACTGGGACACACAAGAAGAAAGTTCAGCCTTCCTGGCCGTTGATTTAATCAATATAGTAGCATAAGAAATATTTGGGAAGAACCCTGACACCACAACATATCTCGTTTTTGAAAATCCACCCAATTTTTTTTTTTTTTTCTTGGGCTGAGGATTCTCACAACCTATATTATAAGGGTTCAGAAGAAACCTTATTAAACCTTACACAGTAGTTAAAGTCTTTTTTGTTAATTATACTATAGAGCAGGGGTGTCAAACTCAGTTCCTACAAGGCCGCAGTGTCTTCTGTTTTTTGTTCCACCCAAGCTCTCAATTACTTAATTGGTCTAATGATTTGATTAATTGGACACATTTAATACTTCTCTTCAGGTCTCAAAATGTTTCATAGGTCGTGTACCTTGAATCAAGTGCATTTTTTAAATCATCAAACCTACAAGTAACCAGAGGAGCACATACAATTGATACCACAGATATATCCATAGGGTGTCACAGAACCTATGGTCCCCCTCAGACAGTGTGACACATAAAGAGAGTGTAGCTTGTATTTGCCGATAATATTTGGTTGACGGTTTTGAGTCATTCCTGATGATTTTGCAGCTGAATTTCATTTCAGTTTTCATTTCCTCTAATGTGGCACTTCCTTTTTTCAGGATCTGTGCCTTTCTGTAAAAAAAAATAAAAAGAAACACGTAGACAAGATGATGTACAGTATTGACTCACTTTTAGGTATGACTTATAGGTTGAACTGCTAGGTCAAAGCCACACAGTTACTTTCATAGTCCTGTTTACTTTAGAGATAACTCCACCCAATGGCAGCTCTTGGGAAGCAAGGCAAGAACTGAGATTGTTCTTTGACCTAAAGTTTAACCAACTGTCATGTTTGCTTACTTTCTTTCAAAACTGCACATTTGGAACCTACATAGTGAATAAAAATGCAAGACAGGTAAGATTCATGGAATTATTGTGTTAGCTACCACCACTTTATAATTCAAATCATGTAGGATTCCTGGGTATAGCCCTGACTGATTTTAGGGATAACCAGTCACACTAGTACCTGTTATTCAGGCATGCCTGGTCTGCAGAGAGAAAGCAAGTTGGAAAGGTTCTCAGAATTTGTGTAATTGTGGAAGGAGGGGAGCTTGCTAAATGTATCCCTGTGGTTTGCATTAAATTGAGTTTCACTCGCATGTTGGCACGGAGAGATTTAAGGGCTGAACGCCATTTGTGGCTGGGCCATGATGCAAGAAAACATAAATTGTGAAGCCATATGAGACTGATTGGAGTGGGCAATGGTGACGGCACAAAGACTAATCTATCTCTGGTCTGGGGATGGTCAGAATGGGGTATAGGGATCTTGGCTTGTGCTCTAGTGTGTGTAACCTTTTTCCTGTCTCCATGCAGCCGTGTCCTGGGCGGCTAATTGTTTTGATGAGACTGGAACAACATTCTACAATCTTATTTCCAAAGGAATTTCCGTGAACTCATGATGAATTGTATTGATATTCATATGACTAGCATTGCAATCATATTGCAGTTTCAGAGCAAGATTTACATTCTATACATCTCTGTGTGTGTGTGTGTGTGTGTGTGTGGTGCAGCATTTTGGCTTTAGGGGTGTGATATGAATGTCCCTTTTTGTACCATAATGCGTTTCCAAAATGACTATTAATAAAGACTGGAGCCAAAAGGAGGTGGTGCTCTGAACTGTGTGGGAGATGTGTGAAATTAAGAGATGTTTTCTAGAGTCAGAGCTGTGGGATTTTTATACTGCGGGCTGTGCACACATATTTCTGTACATTTCAGCTGCGATGTAGTGAATTAGGACCTTTGAGTGTACCCCTGCATTGCTTTTCAAATCCATCTTTCCAATGCAGAATTGCAATGCGGGTCTTTACCACCTGATCTATAAAGCACTGAACAGAGTAATTCAAATATAATAATTTGTAGGGTTAAGAAGGCTTCACACCACCCTACAATAGTCCCTACAGGCCAGGCACCCAGTTGGCTCAAACTGACACCCACAGGGCTGTTTTTGAAGGGGCGGTTTGCTTGTCAACCTTCACTGTCAAGCTCCTGGGTGTGAAGAGGTGATTGGATTGGTGGTGGGATCAGAGGGTGCCCACTGACCTTCAGTTCTTCTGATCTATTGTGTGAAGTTGCGCGGTGAGGGAACATAATTGGACTTTCTAAATTGGGGAAAAAATGGGGGTTAAATGATTTGTCACTTTTTATATTTATAAAATGATATTTTTTATTTGACTACTTGCAGGCATATTTTTTCAACATCCTCGAAGGCAAAAACACAACATAAAATAATTTCCTGAACATAAACAAACTAAAAAATAACAAACTAGTCCGCTAAATCATTATACAACTGCAGACTGAGATGTGTTCAGCATTCACCATGACTGCTGAAAGAAAAAAAAAAACCTTTTGAACATTCACACTTTTTTTTTTGCTGTAAACAAAACTCAGACTGTACAGAAGAAATACAGTATGTATGAATGTACTCATAAAATGTATGCAAGCAGAAAGCATCTTATCATAAATACATTAAAAAAACATGAAATACATTATGCAAAATAGCATAAATACTTTACATAAAAATAATGTCACTGATGGTTCTGCATTATAGAACCACGCATACAATGATTGCCTTAATTCTTCCTTTCAATACTAAATATTGTACAACTTGACCCCTTTTTTATTACAAACTAACAGTACCCAAATGAATTCAAAAGTTGAAACAGCTACTTTATGTGCCACCACACATATTTAATACAGATTTAATTACACACAGATTTGTAAGTTAATCTCAAACAAACATTGACTGCAAAATAAAAATGTCAATATACAAGTGTCTCACTTGAGATCTAGTTTGCATAATCACTTCTGTAATGAGTGCACTTCTGTATGTACTGCGCTGTTTCATCTGTTGCAGTTTTGCTCCACGTAATTATAATCCTGTCACTATATGGACATTTGAATTGGAAACGTAGAAATAAAAACAGCTATTTTTCTATTGTAATACTAAGTATCAGGGTTTTAATCCAATTAAAATATTAATTTATTAGTTACACAGTAAAAAAAAAAGTAAGATAAAGCTTCATTCACTGTAATGTAAAATGTCTTGTTTAACAGAATGTTTTGGCAGGCAGACTGTAACGTTATTATCATAACCCTGGTTCCCTGAAATAGAAATGAACCATTAACCCACTCTAATGGTTACATTTCATACTTGAAAGGGAACTACTAGTCACTGAATGTCACCTGGATAGAACACTGCTTGTAGGTTCAAACTACATGGAACTGTAACCAGGAAGAGTAGCCCAAAATGTGTATTTCAAGTACGGTGACCAAGGGTGGTGCAATTTAATTTTGGAATAAAATGTTTCAGCTGTAGAAAGAAAGCAAGCTCTTGTTTACTCTTTCAAACAGTTGCATTACAAAGCTGACACACAGTTTTACAATCATATATCATCATCAAATACTTGTGAGAACCCTTCTGTTGTTGTGTATGTAGGATAATACCAGTTTAGCTCTTTGGCCAAATATGGAATACTTGAACAAACAACCCAACCACGACATTTTAAAATACATATTATAAATGTTTCGTTTTGGCAAATACAGTAGTTTTTTCTTTAATTTATTAGTATTTTCAGGATTTCCACATATGCTACATCAAATGTCACCTTTCTGTAGTTTGCACTTTTTCTTATCTGAAACAGAAAAAAGCAGTTCAAGCTAAATAGCAAGTTCTATTGCATTCTTTATATTCCCTTCACAAGATTTGTCTGTATAAAACAGTAAGCCTCTCAACTAAAACATCTTCTGTTTTCTAAAAGGATGTTGGCACAAACACATGGGGAAAATAGTGGGCATGATTCCTTTTAAGCATGTGAATTAATTTGTTTAATGAAAATAAAACCAAAAAAGTTAATTTGCTGTTCCATTTTGCTTTTTAGCATAATAAAATGCTGCCTAAAACGTGCTGGGTTTTTTTGTTTTTTTTTCTCACCCATGCAGTATGGAAATATTATATATACATAAATCCACATCAATGGTCCCTCAGATTTTCCCAGTGTGTGCATTAAAAGCGGTGCTCCCCTCGGGTCATGTGGGAGGAGAACTCATACCTGTCCTGGCTGCGGTAGCCACACAAGTTGCACTCAAAGGGGTCTCGGAAACCGTGGCAACCCATGTGGATAGTATACATGACGTGGTCCAGGAAGAGAACTCTGCAGTGTTCGCAGTAATACGCCTTGACCTGCTCGCCCTCGTTAGTGACCACCCTGAACTCCGCTACGGCCCTCAGGAGATCATACTGCCTGCCGTGCTCCTCCTTGACGGCGGAGATGCCATTCCGAGCCTGCGGCGCGATGTGATTGGTCAGGTAGATGAGACCGCCACCCCCAGCCCGCTCCTCATTGTTGCTCTCAGTGTCGGTGGAATCTTGACAGCTGTTGCTAGGTGACACATCCCTCTCTGTGGAAACGGACTTTGCCTTGGAGAGCAGGAGCAGGTTCTCGGCAGCACTGTCATGGACTGAGTGGCTGTGGTTGTTGCCATTGTTTGGTTTATGAAGAGGATATATGGGGCTGATAACCACATCGGAGGAGGCAGGGGGAGTCTGGACCAGGGGACGCAGGGACTCGGCCCCCAGGTAACTGATGGCACTGTTTATGGCCTGGTCCATGACATGAGGCTGCATTATCTCGCTGTCCTTGTCGTAGCTGTTCGAGTTGCCATCATAGGAGAGGTCCGATAGCCTCTTTTCTCCTGTTTTCACAAAAAGACAATGGTTAGCCAAACAGAATAAAAAAAACACATTATAAAAATCTTAATGTAAATTGTTAAAGAATACACTGCAATATAAGTATATTTCTTTTTCAATTTCATAGAGGGGGTTTTATTTCTAAACACTGCATTGTATAAGAGGTAGCATAGCAGTCCAAATCTGCAGAAAACGAAATTCACAGTCTTCCACAGATTCACCAAATTCTGCAGCTACATAATCATAATTATCATAAAGAGACTGCTAAAGTGACCTGAAATATAGAACTTAAGTTGTTTGTTTCTAGTTTTGTTAAATGAACAGATGTGATGCTATTGTTTGACAGTTTCTAAAGATTTTACTGACAAAAATGCTTGATGTATTAAACTGGAAGTTGCTGTTTAAATGACATATCTGTCATTTTTCTTTTCATTTTTCTTTTCATTTCTTTTCATCCTGACAACTTTTTACACTTATAACTTTTTAAAGTCTGTTTCAAAGCTTTTTTTTTTTTAAAATGGCCGCTCTAGTGCTCTGGGGTTTGAGATCTGTCCTGTAAATCAGTGGTTTCCCAATCCTGGTCCTGGGGACCCACTGTGTCTGCTGGTTTTCATTCCGAGTTCTCAATTACTTAATTAAACCTTTAATTGAACCTTTAATTTGCTTAATTAGACCTTTTCCTTGTTTTCAGCTCACAGTTGCAGATTTCAAGTAAGCTGTAATATTTTATAAGTAACTTGAACTCTGCAACTGTTTAAGAGCTGAAAACACTTAAAAAGGTCCAATTAAGCAAATTGTCAGTTCATGTAAGGGTCTAGGATTGGAAAACCCTGCTCCAAATCACTGCAGGAAGAGCGATACAATAAGAAAAAAAAAACATAGTGCTCTGGCTTTTCTGTTCCATACCACATCATGGATCGTTATTGCTGTGTTACCTGTTTGACAATGTGGGCATTAATCCTGACACTATCAGTGCAGTAGAGCGGGCATCTTAAAAAGAGCTTTGAAGTTGTCGGGATCATGTTAACAATGAAAATAAAAATTACAGGTACGTTATTTAAACAGTTGTAGCAACATGTGGGGGAGAGTAACGCTATTTTTTCAGAACCCCACTACTTACTCTTTAACACTTAAATTGTTTGATCTCATTATGTTTACTTGTTAACAATGTTTATAAGCCATTATTAATACAAATACTAATAATGGCTGCCTCTAGCAATGGGTTTGATCCCTGGTTGCACAGTCTACAACAAGCATAAAATCAATACTGGCTGCCATTTACATTACCCTCCACCTTAGTTACACAAAGGGCTAGATTCTCAAAGTTATTTACTCGAAATCGTTAGTAGCACACTTTCTTTTGAAATGCACACAATAAAGTTATCAAACCATAAATAAACAACACACCCATTGTATACAAAGGATTGTAAGTAGTATTAAGCTGTTTTTTATTGTAATATATATATATATATATAATATATATATATATATAAATTATTTATTTATTTATTTATTTAAATAAATAGCGTATACCACAGCCATTGTTCTATCCCTAGAATATTGCAGACTATTTTTGTATTGGTATGTTAAAGACTGGATTGCTTTCTGAGCTGTTGAAATTATAAAAAACCCTGGCAGACACACGGTTTTAAATATAAGTGATGATAAAGACTCTGAAATGTCTTGCTGACCACTACAGACAGGACCTTTTTTAGTTTAAAATACGCTCAAAGATGCTTTGCACTGTGTGGGTGTGTTAGGAGTTGATTGAAAATTGGCATAATTCACATTGCCTAGTTTTTATCCAGAGGGGAAAGACATATTGTAAACGCATTTGTCCATTGTCACATCCCAGTGTCCTACACTTGAATCCCTATGTTTCTTACTGCTACAGATACAATTACTTTCTAGATCAGTGACACCACTCAACTAAAGGTATATACAAAAAAAAAAATACAATGGTTTCCATTGTCCTGGTTGATGTTGATGAATAAGATAAGTTGAAATAAATCCATTACAAACTAAACAAGTACTATAACACAACGGAAATACTCTTCTTCTGTACTAGCTAATTTAAGGATGGCTGTTGTGGATTGAGAGACTGAACCTCTCATCTCCTCACACATTATACACCAGCGTTTCCTCAGTTGGAGTCTGGCCTAGTCGTAATGGTTCTTTTGTGGTGGTGATAACCCTACAGTATTTGTGAAGGAAATCCAGAAAGCAAAACTATACTTCCACAGACTGGGTTACTAAAGAGAAAACCGCACCATGACACCCACTTGACTGGACTTTAAACAAAAAAAAAAAAAGATGTAACCCTTACAGAACTTCTTGAAGTACTCGTTTGGTTGTCTGCAAATGCATAGTCTGGGGTGCTTCAATAAGCTAGTTTCAAAGTTATTCATGGTAGGACAGTGATGATTGGGCTTGATGTTTTTTATTTATTTATTTTTATTTATTTATTTTTTTTACTCCAAATTTTTGATTTGGAGTAAAGAGCTTCAAGAGTCACTGGTGTGGGAAGCAAACACTAAAAGTAACTAATGGGGTGTTGATAATACATCACAGGTTTTAAGATACCATGCAGTAGGAACTCCAACTGTAGACACTCCTTATTTGCCTCCCAATTTGTCCTGGTTCAGCACACCAAATGTCACTGTCCGGCCAAGTACCAATACGTTCAATACTACAGTTTGCAGAACTAATTTGTTTTTTTTTTGTTTTTGTACTTCTAGTTTTTAAAATGTTAAAAGGAATGAGACAAATACAAACTCCTATGATTTAATGTAGATATACTAAAAAAGCAGACTTTTAACCCTTACCCACAAACTTCTGAGGCATAGAACTCTTACGCTTAGCTACGTTACTAGCTAGTCTGTCTAGCACCAGGGCTCTTTTTGCTCCCATCTTGCTTAAGTCTTCACTCATCTCATTGTGGTTGCTTTCTTCCTTTACTACTGGAAAGCAAAATAGAAATGTGCAGTTTAGAATTAAAATAATAAGAAGACTTCACAAATTACTTAGCTGTGCTCCCTCCCCATGAACTGCTAACACAATTCTCCACAAAGATCTAATAGTTCTCAGTTGCAAAACAGCAAAATAGCCATCAGAAGTCTGTTTGATAAACTAATGAAAAATAGATGTGCTTGCCAGGAACCAGGTGCTTCACATTCTGGGAGTACATTACCTACAAATCTAGTAGTTGCAATGGTTCTGCTCTGTCAAAGAAGACGCTGGTGTTGCAAAATCTTTATCCATATCTCCAGTAAGTGCTTATTCTCTAATCAAAGATTATTTCAACAAATGCAAATTGAATTAAATAAATCTTGGAACTCTATTCATCCAATTTATAAAATATGATGTTACTCACACTTATCTGGTTCACGCACGCAATAACTCAATCGTACCGCGATATACAGGGGCAACAGTGTGGAGTAGTGGTTAGGGCTCTGGACTCTTGACTAGAGGGTCATGGGTTCAATCCCAGGTGGGGGACAGTGCTGCTGTACCCATGAGCAAGGTACTTTACCTATATTGCTCCAGTAAAAACCCAACTGTATAAATGGGTAATTGTATGTAAAAAAAAATAATGTGAAATAATGTGATATCTTGTAACAATTGTAAGTCACCCTGGATAAGGGCATCTGCTAAGAAATAAATACTACAGTTCAGAGGCTTCAACCAGCCACAATGGAGTGTGTTGTTTTGCTTATAAAATTGCTTTTCATTTAGGATTTAAAAAAACATATATACCAGAACATGTATGTTTGTACTATGAGTTAATACATTTTTTATAAGAAATGTAGTTCTGGGGAGCAAAATTATTTCTAATAATTAAATATTATACAGAAAATATACTGCAGCCTATAATGATTGATCTTAATTATCACAGTCTTATAGTGTCATCACTTTTTGTAATACTGATGTTTTTCTTTTTAATGCGGTTTTCTTTTAAAATGTACATGAGCTCATTGAAATCTTAAAACATCTTGCAAATAGGGACGACCAGAGTTTGCAAGAAGGACATTCAACCTAGAAACAGACTAATAATACAATACAATAATACAAGGGGAAAAACAAAACAAACCAAGCCTAAATAAATACATGCAACATGTGAAAACAGGCGAGCAGCAGCTGCAAGACAACCGTTGACTGCTCATGCGACTCCTTTTCCAACAACCTCGGCTGCGAGTTACTGTGTTATATTAGAAGCTGCTGTGTGTAGAGTGTCTTATTGTTATAAGAAATGTCATATTTTGCGTTTAGGGCTGTTATTGGTTGCTCAAACTGAACAAAATGATTTCTGTTATAAAAGACACCCTACAAACAGCGTATTAACTTATTTTTAATCACAAAAGATGAAGACTGTACTCATTAAACATTAAACATAAAAAGTGTTGTTTTTTAACTTCATAACTTCCCTACGTTCTATGCATAGGATGACGTTTATACACGAGATAGGATTTTGACAAATCCATAACGATTGATTTCTCATACGTGATTAATAATGAACAGTGTTAGAAACCTTGTACAATAGGAAAGGCGTTTAAACGAAGAAAAACTGTCCAATCAGAAACTCACAATTTTCGAGCAGGTATTTAGCGCTGCACGATTCCCTTCTGTGAATTAAGCCGTATTTAAAATGCTCACCCTGATGCATTGACAGTAATCTATCCATCACATTCTATATGGTGAACAAGATATCTGCCTAAAATTTGAATTGGATTTTCACAGTTGGATTTTTTTGGAGCAATTTAAAGCACCAGGGAATCATCCTGGATTTAATTAACAACCTATCCTCTGTGTCCCAGGATAACCCATTAAAAAGGGTGTTTGATGCAATCCTGGGTGATTGGCCAGTGCTGTAAAATGCACCCCTGTCATCCTATAGATCTTCATTCAGCTACAAAAAGGCACAAGTAAACCTCATGTCTCATGGCCACTGTTTACTGTGAAGAAACAGCAATGGCAAGGAATTTAAAAAAAAAAAAAAAAAAGTAAACAAAATAAATAAAATTAGGAGAGGTCAGCTAGCCTTTAAAATGTGCATTTGTAAAAGCCATCTCCAATACCATCTCAAAATCTGCGTTTTCAAACAAACACCTGCGTTTTTACATATTGCATCAACATAGTTATTATTTTCCAGTGTACCTATTTTAGATTAACAAAGTAAACATGCAAAACAGTACACAGTATAAATAATGGTAGTAGAAATAGACAAGATTACCAAGAAACATTTTCTTTTGAAAATCCCCCATTCACAACATAGAAATCAGTGTTGTAGAACATGCACCAATGTCTCTGCTGGTAGCTGTCAACATCATAACTATTTACAGTTTTGCGGTTTAAAAATTCTTTACATTTTCCTTTTAGCATCCAAGTCAAAAAAGACTTGTGCTCGTTCCAAATCAAAGTCTTAATAATTCTCAGGAGCTTCCATTGAAATTGTCATCAGTTTCTTTAGATGATCCTCACGTAAACGAGTGTTTGCTGGTCTGCACTCTGTTCTCACAGCTAAAACCCTGTTCTGCTGGTACACTAGATACAGGTATCGTAATTGTAATTGCTGCAAGTTTTGTGAAAGCAGGAAAGATGTTGGAATAGTTCTCAATAAAAACCCTGCAGGCCTCATCCATGGTCTTAAAACCATGATTTCTGAGCATGTGTTTTACTTGTCCAAATTCTTGGCTGAGGTAACAGGTAAGGTGCTCTGATACAGATTACTGAGTCGCTCAAAGGGACGTGCAAGTCCGCTTATAATAAGCAGAACTGGACCTGTTGTTTAAAAAAGTCACTTTCAATTTTTGAGAGTCGCAGGTTGCATGGGAATGTACGTTAGGCCAGTTTACATGTTGGTTTGTTTAATGTGAATGGGCAATGCACGTGAAACTTGGCAGGGAAAGCTCATGAAAACATCCCAAAAAATGGTCTCAGTATTTCCTTGTGAGATTCCAGGAAATGCTCGTGAAATCAACACCCACTTACACATATAAACACGAGTTTCTCGTGAAAATGTTAATTAGCTTGTTCAAGTCCTTTCCTAAAGCTGCTATAAAAGTCACATGGGAATACGTAAGTTACCATGGTCCAAAGATGGCAGCAGGGAAATTAATGTTTTGTTTGCAGTATTTCCCTTATCAGATTGATGTTGCAGATAACCCCACTTTTTTCTCTGTCTTCCCTAGAACTTTGCATAATGTTAATCATACACAGATCTAAATGTTTGTAAAGTATCATACAGATTGTATTTACCAAGTTTCTGTTTAAAACTATTACTAGAAATGTTTGATAAACTGCATTGTGGGCTTGTGAATTCAGGTGGTTACAGCTACTGTACAGTACTTCAGAATACACTTGCAAATAGCTTCCCAAACAACTGTCAAAACAACTTTATTGTAAAGTACTACTAAGTACTATGTTTAAATGTGTATAATTATACTCCAATGCAGTTTCTCCTAGTTACTTATGTCTGAGCAAAACCCGTGTCCATCCTCCACTTACGTCCGTTGGAGCGATGAAGAGACTCGGGTGTAAATATCCATAAGGGAAGAGGATATGATGAGCCAATTATGAGTGAATATCCGAACATGAAAATGCTGTGTTCGTCCCAGATTCAATATATCTTATTAACAGCAGCCATTAATTCAACTAGCCCGTCAGAACACAGTTGTCTGCAGGGGTTCTTGCACTGGTGTTGAAGGTGAGACTATCAATTAAATTAGACTGACTCTATCTTCCTTAAGACCACTAGAAATAATTGGCTGAGCGCTGCCTGGGTGGGGAGGGCTCAAGTCGGCAGGGTAATCCGCGGTTCACCGTGCACCAGCAACTCCTGTGGCCGACAGGGCGCCTGTGAGCCTGCTGTAGAAGCAACTCTGATCTGTGTTGTCCTCCGGCACTATGGGTCTGGTGGCTTTGCTGTAGACCTGCAGCGCGAAAAAAGACGGCTTGGCAGGACACGTTTCAGAGGACACGTGTGTCTGCCGCTGATTCCCGAGTCGGCGCGGGAGTTGCAGCGGTGAGCTGGGATAAAAATAATAATTGGGCATTCCAAATTGGGGAGAAAACCGGGGTAAAGATCATTGGCGACGACTAAATACAAATTTTAAAAAATAATAATAATAATAGATGGGCTTCAGAGAGTTACAGGAAAATAATTCCATCTAGGGTTTATGTGACGTCATAAACTACAAGACCGTTAGGTCCAGTAGTTTATAAACTGTCACAGAAACCTGAGGAGTCAAATATGGGTCTATATATTCTTCTAGAGGAATATGCCTTTTTGACATCACAACTGCGGTATTATGCCTTTTTTTTCGAATGACTCAGGATGCAAATATATCCTATATATTTACAGTGTATCTACAGCTCTGGCCAAAAGTTTTGCATCACCCTGTAGAATTAACACATTTTGCTTCATAAAGTGGAATGAAACCTGCTGAATAATGTTACGTTAACTTGTTGAATTACATACCACTTTGTAGTTTTCCATATACTTAACAAAAAACTGACAAACTGACTTGTGCATGATGTTAAATAAAATATCTAAATTATGTTCATATAGTTGTTTAATTATGTCTTAATTCTAAAATTCTAGGTGATGCAAAACTTTTGGCCATAGCTGTATATATTGAAAATGTGGAGTAACTGATAAACACATTTGTTTAATAACTAGCTACCGCATTTTGGCTTTCACCTTCTTCACATAGTATGGATGGAAATCTATAATACACACAATATTACAGTCAAGTAAAAAAGAGCTTCTAATAAACTAATGAGAGGTAGGATTACTGTTTATTATAGTACATAGTATACTACTGTATACAATAATACCAAACAAGAATTACAGAGTAATAATCAGCATGGTGATTACCTGCCATTTTCTGTTTCGCATCTGTTTAGAATGGGAAAGAGTACATTTATTATTGATCGTTCACATGACCAATTCATTATTAAAATACGTGGTACCCCATTTAATTTAAAAAAAATATTTGTTTTACATATTGCAGAAGGTTACTTGATAAGTTCATGTTAACAGCATTTAGCGCTGTATGTGTCTCTCCATGTAAAATCAACATAGCACCTTTTAGAAAAAAAGGTGACCGCATTTCTAATGTAGACATGCCTGTGGGATTCTGCAGCATGCCCTGGCCTGCTACCTCTCTGGCCCCGTATAATTTCCTAGCAACACTCTTACCTGGGTAGACTGTGTTTGGCAGCCCCATGCTTTGCAAGTAGTTGTGACAGCGCTCTTTGTGTTCCTCTAATGAGCTGCGCTGTTTGTAGCTCCGGCCACAGTATCCACATTTGTGAGGTTTCCCAACTGCCGAGAATAGAAATGAGCATTAAAGAAATTAAAAGGGCATACTTTTTTTTTACGGCTCAACTTTCTGGGTCCTCTTGAAAGTTCCAAACTGGTTGTTTTTGGAAAAGTTTTTGCAACTTTTGTCAAAGTGAAACATAAAGGTTCCACTGTTAAGAACCTAATTCAGATCAGTGGTGCCCTGCTCATGTCTGTTCCTTGCCATTCTTTGTGATATCTGTGTGTGATGATAATTAAGATATACAGTATAAGTGCAAACTGTATTTTGTTTGTCTGAATATAGTTTAAATAAACTGCTGTCAGTCTTTATATGATGAAAGAATTGTTTAAAGACCAAATAGGGTTAATTCTGGAAATCACTATGTTACTGCAATGTTGAAATCTATTCATTTGTCATGAAACGACAATATCATAATGGGGATTTGAAAGACAGTCCACAACCAGCTGTGAATTTAGATCAAAGTATATTAGAGCCGCTCAAACATCAAAAAATTACTATGGGGATTTTACGTGAATCGAGATCAAGTGTAGCGAAAGCAAAAACCCAAATAATTGTTTAAAGTCAAATATTGGTAAAATGTAGAAAACTTCTAGGACACTTCCGCCAGGAATCTGCGATGCGTTACAAGGATCACTGCATTGTCATACTTGAAAAGAAAAGTCATCAGTTTCACTGCTTCAGCAAAGCAGTTTTGAACCTAGGTAAGTTTTTTTTAAAAATTTTATCCACGTATGGTAATTTAAAACAATTGAGAAGGGTTCTACTTAAATACACATGGCCTTTCTCTGTTCAGACACAGTAAAACCACAGACAAACTACATCACTGACCAGCATGTAAAGCACAACTTCTGATGTTGCAAACTTGTGACTAAAAATAACTCTAGCCTTTACAACATTAAAAATATCACACAAAGAAGAGGCATTTTTCAGCAGCTTCAATTGAAACTTTATTCCGGATCAATTTCCACTGCTGCCACTGAGGTACTATTATAATACATGTGTATTCACATTGAAGAAAGCCACCATTAACAGGCGACAGCATCATCAGCAATGGCTACACAATACTGGGCAGAGGTACTGTACGGTAGAACCCAGGTACTGACAATTTAACATATTCTACTCCATGTCCAGTGTGTATTGTTTCTACCTCTGGAGCTAACTATTGGACTGCCACCTTCATACAGAACCATTGCATTGCCAGGGTGTGTGCATTTTCAATAAAAATAACTTTGGAGATACTGCTTGAAATACTGTACTCTGAATTAGAAACAGGTCGTAAACACTAATAAATTGTGGACTACATCTTTGCTTGTTTTGTTTGCTTACTTTTGTGTAATCATTTTTTGTTTTGTTATATCTTTGAAATGTTATGTTTGTATTTGACCTACCGGAGTGAGTGCGCAAGTGACCCGTGAGGGCGTCTCTACGGCGACAGGCATAGTTACATAGGTGGCACTTGAACGGCTTTTCACCCGAGTGCAGCTTTATGTGGCGCAGTAGGTTGCCCTTCTGTGTGAAGGAGGCGCCGCACTGATTACACTGAAATGGCCGTTCACCTGTGAAAAACAAAGAACACATCCGAGCTTCATTAGCAAAGGGGGTGTTGAGGGTGGGGGTGAAAAGTTCAGGCAGTGACTGACGCCTTTTGCCTCAGGAGGCCTACAGTGAGTTTGTATTGGGCTCTGGTCACAAGTAAGTTTGGTGGTCTCAGCTTCTCCTTCACAAAACCACAACTTAGTTGTTGACAGTCTCTATTTGAGAGGTTCATGACTGAATTGCAGGGCTGTTCCTCTGGTTACTGAGCTCTTTGTTATCTTAGATCTGCATTAGAGACTTGTAACTATGCTTATGGACAGATCTAATGAGGGGCCTGCTTTTGAAATCCCTATATTGTTTTGTTGTATAGATGTTTAACCTGTACAGTAGTTTATTGAGTCATTTGTTTGTTTCTTTGATTGTATATGTGTACGTAATTTTCTGCATGTTTCAAGTCTTTGTATCTTGGTTAAATAAATTTGAATTTGACATTTGTGTGGAAGCTCCTGTAGGTTCTGACTGAACTGTGCCAGAAGCCATTGTCCCTTGCCTTTCATGAGAAATCACTAGCCCCGAAATTAGAAAAAAAAAGCTTAATTAAACCTAATAACCATGAAGATTTCAGCAAGAAAAGTTCACTTCCCTGGTGTAGTGTGTGACTTGTGGAAGCAGGCTGGTGTGATAGAACAAGAGGCTTTCAGACTAAACCTGCCAGTTTCTTAATGCTTCACTGCCTTGGGTCAATTTGATCTGAAAATCTAATTTTTTTCTCTAAAATCAGAATGGCACATCACAATGCAAATTCAAACTCATTTAAATAAAGTAAGAGCAACATTTTGTGTTGAAAAGCCACTCTTCCTGATCAGCAGTTTTGGAATAAACCAATATCCACTTCTGTGTGTTTGTGGCATTTTGGGGGAAGATTTAAATGTGTCTTTTTTTTTCTTTTTTCAAAAGCTCTATAAAATAAGAACCGCCAGTGAAGCAGCAAAATAATATATATAGAAGAAACTCATTAAAAATGCATTTCAGGATCACAGTTTCACCTCACCACATTTTTATATTTAAATGAGAGTCACTTCATTATAGATGTTATAATAACATCTTTACATTTACATTTTCATGTTTTTTTTTTTTTTGGTTCTATTAGCTTCTGACCTACCAACAGTCAAACTCCAATACATGAGTTAAAAAAAAACACCTTTATCATTAGTTACAAACCTTTACAAATTAACAAAATACATACTATATACATCACTAGATTATAAAACAGTGGATTACCCAAACAATTCTAAAGTTGAACATACAGTACATGCATATTCAATATAGTCTCGATTATCTGCACAGGAGTTTGTGCTTATTTTGAAAGGTTTTTGTACTCTTCATAGAAACACTGAGCTATCTGTATTCTGTACTATCAAAATTACCCATGAATAGTAATTAATACCTATCTAATAACACTTGATTGTATTTAATATACATATCCACATTCTTCCAAGTGAAACACGGTACAAAGCGGGAGTGGATCAATCTGAAACAGGACTGCTGTTATACAAGAAGGCAAACCAGATCAAGAGCTTAAATCAAAAAGCCATTCAAGTCTTATTGGCATGATGTGGTTTATTGATACTCAATTAACTGTTTAAAAATAAGTTATACTCAAATATAAAAATGTGTAGATATCCACACATCCAATATAGTTATTTTCAACAAAATCTGCCATTTTAACAAGTTTTATCCCCATTAATAGATAATGACGTTCTCTGCTTGAAACCAAACCGATTTGTATTTTCAGAGGATAACATTACTTATTCCAGGCAGCGAGACACCAGTGTAAAATACTGCATCAAATGCAGATTTGGACAAAAATTGTTCAGTTTGACCCCATGTGTCTATGATAAGTCACCTACATTTTTTGGAAATATATTTCCATTGATACATGACCTCCTCTAGATATGTGTGACAGCGTTTTGAAGACGTGTGGGAACTGTATATCTGTGTGTTTTTTCCCCTTTATCTCAGTTAATATCACAGTCAGCACATTTTGCATATAGTGTTTATATAACCCTGAAAATAAGTTTGAGTATGGTGGTGGAATATATGCAATTTTACTGCCACAAAAGGGTACATTCTTCTTGCATGAAGCCCATGACTAAACTAGACAGAATCGTAAAATACAGTTGTGTACCGAGTATGTATTCCCTTGACCACACTTTGTTAGCCATCTTAGTTCACAGGTCAAAGTGAAGGGTGCCATTACATTGTACCCAAGGAGCTTCCATAACGTTGCAAAATAAGGCGCTGGCATTTCAATGGTTTATGAAATTTTAGCAGTTGACATTGCAGTAGCCATGGGGGTCAGGAAGATGCTTTATTACATAATACAAACACACCGACTAAGGAATATATGAATGTGCCCTGCAATTGGAAGGCTTACCAATTCTAATAATACCAATTATAATTATAAGTACCCTGACAAATTAGCAAGTAGAAATGTACAGTATTAAACTAAAGCAGAACTGTATTGGTCATAAACAAATGACACAAGGGCATAGATTGAAAGACAGCGATAGATAAAGAAATAGAGATAGGGCTTCTCAAATTACAGACAAATTCAGCTGTTAACCACTCATCCCAGCAGAACACATGACTACCCAGAGCTTCTTTACCAATTCCATGTATGTATCTGGGTGAGAATGACATCACAGGCGATCATTAGAATGACCACTGGAAATCCTGTATCCTTATGATCCAGCCAGTAAGCACACTATTATTTATTGGCATAGGTTTAAGATACTTAAGAAGTGCTAAATAGTACAGGATACAGAGTTTACAACAATATTAAAACATCTATTTTACATATGCACTTAAATGTGGGGACCATACATGGGCAATCGTTATTGAGACATTTTATAATTAGCTGATTTTCTACTAAATAAGCAGGCAAACTAGGTATATAATAAAGAAAAAAACATAGATGTTATACAACCCCCAATCCCAAAACAATGGTAATAAATGTAGCCAGGTCTTACCGGTGTGGCTTCGTTTGTGTACCATGAGAACATTTGGACCGATGCAAACGATTCCACAGATATCACACTTTAGTTTCCCATTGGGGAGACGAATGCCACCGACTGAAGAGAAGGCTTTGCTGCCTTGGCCTGCGTGGGAGCCATTCAATTTCACTCCCGAAGCATCAAGCACTCGCAAATCCTCTGCACATTCTTCCCCATTCACCTCACAGGCACGCCCATTCTCTTCATCATTCTGATTCTCTACTTTAATATTACTGGCTGAAAGAAATCGCAGTAGTATACCGTTTAGTATTAGCATGTCGTTCTACAGCTTGCTCTCATTTTACATGAAGTGACCATACCTTTAAGAATATACTGCCTTACAAATTACTCATTTTCAATTTAAAGGTTTTATTTCTTGTAGTGTCCAAATAAAGTTGCCGAACAAAACAATGTCATGAATTTTACCCGTTAGCATTTGACACTTCCATTCACTATATTGGTCTCAACTGTGCAGTTTTGAATAAACACGTTATAACAAACATGATATTAGGTACTGTACTAGACAAAGAAATCTCTGTTTGCAAGCCATGCTTGGTTATTTCACTTGGACAGTGAAATTGACCCCATCTCTTTCTTTCTTGTCATAAACCACTCACAATTTAAATACACAATTATTACAACATATATGCCTTTGAAAAACCATAGGATACTATGAGGAGTTAATAGGAATATATATATATATAGGGCTGTGTATTTTTCTTTTCATTACAAAAAAGCAGAGAGAAGATGAAGTTACAGGTTCTGAATTCTAATCTATTTTCACACTAGTCCACAGACTGCCCAAACAAAAATGACGAATTACATCCTTTTTGTTTTTAAATATGAATTAAAGTATGTTTAAACACTCCAAGTAGCTGTTTTAATTCAAATATCAGCATTCATCTTAGTCTTAAAAATATTATTATTAATGAAGCAATAACAAACAATGCAATCATAGTTCTGATATAATGTCATTTGTGAGATGCAATGAATCCTTGGCCAATGTGAGGTAGAATAGGAAAAGATAAGTGAATGACAATGGAAGTGAAGAAACGTCACAGATTTTGCAGCACCATATTAATAAAACATGCTTTAGCATGCAGTGCTGTACCAAGGGTGCTCCGGGCCCAGATCAGAGACTCAAGTCCCAACCCTGCCCCCAAAAAAGAAAAAAAATCAACACTAATCACTTTTAAATAGGGAGCTTACTAGCCTTTTCTTAAGCAATGTCCTCAATTAGCTAATCCCAGTCTAACCACCTTGCTACAGAGTTAGCCAGAAGGCATATACATACAGATGCAACATTATCTGTCTGTATTCATTTTTAGCAAGAGCTTGTCATAACTCAGGAGAGCAGGTCTTAAGCAATTTATTGTCTTTCAAAAACCAGCTTAATAAGAGAAGTTGTATTTTCATATTTAAAAAATATATGCTGTAACTGTATCAACCAAAAATTTTAAAATGTATTTTAAAACCGAAAGTTGATTGCCGTGAGAATGCAGGTGTTTTAAAAGTGTTTCATCCTGCCTGCTGTCCCAGAAGAGGCTCTTGTTCATTTATAGAAGCAGTAAATGTTTTGGTCTTTTTGAGTTTTGAAAAGATGGTTATAGGATTGTTTTCAATGTGCAGGTGAGGACCTTATGTACTAAGTATTCTAGACTAGCATCATTATCGATAATTAGATATAAATTATATATTACAAGGGCATTATACAAGAAAACCATGTGCCAATATCATAATAATAATAATAATAATAATAATTCCTACATATTGTCCATGTGGCAAATTCCATCTTATGTGATGATTAACACTTCCTTTTTTTCATTAGGTCTTTTGTCTTATTTATTACGTATTATTTTTTTTGCACTTTCTTGGCAATACAACACATTGCAGGAGTGTCTCAATGCCTAGGAGAGTAGGCCTACACCCGTTACTTTTATTACGTGTTTCTTGTGTTAAAAAAACTAAAGACTAAACTACTTACCACAAAGGAAACACTATTGAGAGCAATATCTACTTCTCTGGCTTCATAGAGAATGGAAGAAAATATCTAACAATTGCTGGTATGCTGGTGAGCAGCAAGAGAGAGAATGGTATACATACTGGGTTATTACTGTATATTGAGCAGATATCTAAAATTGGTACACAAGTACGTGTATCTATGAATGTGACCAACAATTAATTGACTAATTTACAGTATATAAACCAGCTTAATCGCTCTATAGGACTCTGTAAGCAGCGTGGCCAGCTGGAAACCAGTAACTCACCAGCCCATACCAGGATACACCAGTGCGGGCCATTGTTGGGATTACAGGGAGCCATATATAGCGTGTGCGGTGTGTGGGGCAGAGCTCAAATGAAGATGCAGTGGGTTTTTTTTGTAACAAGTGCCATTAAATCTATAGCGTCCATGTGGCAGAGCAGACTTCCATCTCATGTGACGGACGACACTTCCTTTTTTTCATTAGGTCTTTGTTTTGTTTTGTTTTGTTTTATAAATTCAGGAATAGGGAATTTCCAATGAACTATAAAGAGTCTCCCCACCTCACATTTGTGTAGAACACAAAGATAAACAGGAAACAAACTGAAACTGAAGAGGATGTACTGTAAATAAAACCAAACAGAAACATAAAAACAAGCCCAGCTTTCACATCAGTTAACAGCAAGCTGACTAATCTGCTTTCTCCAAAAGTAAGCAAGGAAGGTAAATATATTACACATTCTCATGCTTTTTCATTCTCATTTAGAAGAAAAAAACACTTCCTATAACACTATCAGTAAAGGATTTTGTATTATATTTTAGTACATACATTCTTGCTACACCTGTTTTAGATAATATGAACTTGATTTAATGAGCTTTTACCCCACTACAAATCAACATGTTTGTTAAAATAGCTATATATGTTGATTAGTTCTACATATATTGTATTTGAGATGGTGTTCTGAACTGTACAGTAATTACAAGATATAGCCACCAGGTGGCACAGTGCACAATCATATAATGAATGGCTTGTTAAAGAAGAATAAAAGTAATTTCTTAGATAGGAAATCTGGGTTTTTTGTCTCAGAGCTAGCTATTCCTCTGAATTACTGCACAGTGTAACCAACGCCCCAGTAGAACATTAAAGAAGAAGTGCTGTTCTTCAGATGAGACCCTTTCTCCTCTGTGTACACTAAACATCCCAGGTACAGCATGGATGTACAACTGAGTAAACGAGATGCTGTGTCTCAGTGGATCTCTCCAACATGAACAATTCTGGCACTGCTGCTTTCAGACCTGTCAGAACAAGGTAGCTGGAAGGATTCACATTGGTGTCACAAGGCATGACATGATTCCTGCAGCTTAAATGTTGGAGAACGTACAGCAGAGTGCACGGAAAGTTAAACTATGTAATAACATAGTAAACAGATTCCAAGGAATCATTTTTTTGGGGTCATTTTGCAAATGATTGTGGAACATATTCCTAGTGTCTTGCTTTAGGTTTATCTTTAGTGTTTGAATGTTAAAGCACTCCGGTCAGCCCAATGGAATTTTCCTTGGTGCAAGGCCTGCCTGTTAATGCTCACATCTGCTTATCTACACTCCTCAGGTACAGAACTGCACAAACATCCCAGCAATGATGACACTGCGGTTTACTTGTCATAGTGTAAGCAGGTTTCCACATCGCCATGCAGGCTCACGAAGAGGAACAAGAAGAAATATTGAAATATAGGAATCCAGGGAAAAAAGAGGAAGCTTCAACAAGCAGGTCAGCTCAACTGACACACTAAGAATTTAGGAGAAGTGACAGAAAGGGAAGCGCTGACAAGGAATTATACAAATCAGCAGCTGAAGCAAGCCTTTTGTAGTCCTGTAGTTTTTCTGATTACAGAAACAGGGATAATAACAGTATCTTTAACCCTGTTACTCTTGGTTTTAAAGCCTAAACTCAGTCTACTGGCAGAGTTTATAACAATTGCTATTTTAGCTTTTTATAACAGCAGTTAACTCTGGTGTATTTTAAGGTTAGAGATGATTCTAGAGCTGTCACCAGGAGTTTTTATTGTATTTAGTCCTTTACAGTCACTGTCTTTTTTGCATAATCTTTGTTCGTGCTCTTTACAATGATGTGATTGGTTGGGGTGTGATGTGATGATGTATTGTAGGTAACTGTATTGTGATTGTCAAAGGGCTGTAATTAAAAAAAAAAAAATGGTTGAAAGAGAAACAGCATCCACATAGCTAACTTTCCTCAAAGGACACAAAGGAACAAATACAAACTGTGCAGCATTTTATTTTCTGCTAATTTTGTCTAATTCACATCAAGGCTGGCGATCTGAGAATACAGCAAAACCACAGAACATTTTGTGCAAATGTAAACAACTGCCTGGATTGGGTCATTTCCTTGCAGGTATGGGCCACAGGCAGATATCACAACATATATTAAAAGGAAAAAAAAAATGTTCTGCAGCCTGTGAGGTCTGTATGGTTCTGCATTGCATTATGAGTATATGATTGCTTTTGTTTTTTTGAGGTAAAAAGACATACAACAGGAAACTGCTCTTCATACCCTCGACCCTACCGCTACCAAGTTTCTGAAGGGCTAATTCACTCTCCCCCTATACACTAACCACACTATCATGCTTCCATTTACTCGCCTGACTGAGAATTGCATTTCTGACATATTTAGCTCAAACACTAATTAAACACATGTGCATAAGAAAAAGCTATGAAAAGCATTTTGCACCAAGTGTCACAAATGATGGCATCCAATCCATTTCCTGAAATAAGCAATGCTTTTAATATCATACAATTATAATAATTTGTATTTGTAAAGCACCTTTCATGCAAAGATCCAAAGGTGTTGTGCAATTACCTACATTCGGGCAGATCATATGATATCAGATATACTGTACTTTGAAATATCAGAGGGGACCCTTGGTGTGGCTCCTATGAATAAAGTTGTCTTGAAGACAGTGCTGATTTTAGTTGCAAATATAACATTGCAATTTCTCAATGTATTCATGCAAGCATACATAAGGTATGTTTTAAATCTTCTAAAAACAACTTGTTTCCAGAAGAAGACTTTATACTGTAACTATGGGCCAACACTGTAAATCATGTGTTAATAATTAAACATTTTAATTATAACAAATTATAAACACATGTTAGTATGTTCCATAAGATTTAACTTGAATTACATTTGTAAAGTTACATTATTCAGGTGATTTTATAAATCATTTAGAAAAAAGCAATAAAAAACAACAACTATAGTCCAGCTGTATACACTACTACTTCAACCTGCTTAGTCCCATGGGTGAATTGGATTTCTGTTGTTCAGGTGCATTACTGGTAGTTAAAGAGTTAATATGCGTTATTAAAAAAGGACAATAAAAAGTTTCACAGAATTTTGCTGTCTCTGTTTTATAATCTCCTAATCCTCTACAGTCAGTTAACTTTGAACACTTTAACATTACTGTGACAATACTGGGATAGCTCAATATCACAATGCTGGATTTTTCATACTGTATTAGATAGCAATGTTCTCAGAACAAGATATCTCAGCCACAGGGGTATCAGCAGAGTTGTGGATCCTGCTGCAACCAGATATTGGGACTTGGTGATCCCAATGTTTCCCCAGATAAGATCACCTTAAGCCAGAGAAGGGATGCAATAATTAGGCCAGCACCAAGGGTGTAGTGCTGCGGGGTGGGCAGGGAGCACCGACCCCTCACTTTTTGGGCAGGGAGAGCACCACTTTGTGCTTAAGGTGTAGAGTATTTAACTGTTTTGCTCCTACTACACAAATCTTTTTTTGCAAACGGATGCACTTCCGTTTCAAAACCTCAGTCTCATTCGTTCTTAAGCAGCTGCAATAGGACAGTGAGACGAGCTGATTCTGGACCAAACCATTCAATATACGGTGGGGGAGGGGGGGGGATGGGAGTGTTACGCATAGGAATAATAATAATTTCAAGATTGAATCCTTATTTTTTATGTTTAAGTTAATAAGTTGTATGAAGGTCATGTATAATTGTGTAAGTGATGTTAATTCGCTTTGTAGTGCCCCACAGAAACAGCGTGATTTCTTAATATAGCTAAAGTTAGAGATGGAACCCATTTACATTCACCGTTATGTCACTACTGTAGAGTGATAAACTGCAGTTCTGTTGTGTCTATGGAGAAACAGAGACGGCAGGGGGGAGGTAGATAATAGTGACCCCTCACATCTAAATATAGCACGACACACCTGGCCAGCACTTAGGAGTCTGTCTTTTAGTAAAATGGCAAAAGATGGAACCAAAGATTAATTCTGACTATGAAGAAGACTAGAGCAGTGGTTCCCAACCTGTGGTCCTCGAGTTATCTCCAGGTGATCCGCAAATAACTCCCAAAATTTGGTTAAGCAGTTCTTTCAAAAACCCATTCTACTCAATCACATACTGTACTACTACAATATATGTTGTCAGCATTTTACCCCTTTATCTGTTTTCTTTTATTATGGGGGGGTGTTTATAAATTAATATATATTGCAGCTCCCTTTGATGCAACACCAAACATTGCCTTCAAAGCTGCCATTAACTGAAACAGCTTTCTAATTTGAAACAAATACTAACTAAATAACTGTTACACATTATAAAGGCATATTTGTCTTGTCAAAATTACAGACTTTTTTTGTTAGTCAGCATTATTTAAAAAAACAAATCTACGTCTAGCATTCACGTCAATGCGCATCTTTCTAATCTGTGCTCATTCTACTGCTTGTTTTCACGGTTCACGGGGGAAAAAAAAGGAATCTGGCATATATTATGAAAAGTGTTGAATTTAAATCAAGGGAAATAATGTTAAAACTTTACAATGCATTAGTAAGACCTCATCTAGAATACTGTTTTCAGTTCTGGTCACCTTGCTACAAAAAGGATATTGCTGCTCTAGAAAGAGTGCAAAGAAGAGCAACCAGAATTATTCCGGGTTTAAAAGGCATGTCATATGCAGACAGGCTTAAAGAATTTAATCTATTCAGTCTTGAACAAAGAAGACTATGCGGTGATCTGATTCAAGCATTCAAAATTCTAAAAGGTATTGACAATGTCGACCCAAGGGACTTTTTCGACCTGAAGAAAGAAACAAGGACCAGGGGTCACAAATGGAGATTAGATAAAGGGGCATTCAGAACAAAAAATAGCAGATACTTTTTTACATAGACAATTGTGAGGTTCTGGAACCAATTCCCCAGTAATGTTGTTGAAGCTGACACCATGGGATCCATCAAGAAGCTGCTTGATGAGATTCTGGGATCAATAAGCTACTAACAACCAAACGAGCAAGATGAGCCGAATGGCCTCCTCTCGTATGTTCTTATGTTCTTATGACCCAGCCCTTTCGCTCTGCATAAAACTAAGTAGCGCACTGCATTCAATATTCTTAACTCATTGGAATGACTAAATTAAAACCCATTACAACCACAGTTTTAGTACTTTTCATTTTCAACAATATAAAATGTGCTACAGTGTTGCCAGGGATATAGGAATATCCCTATTATTTCCATATTATATGTTTTTGGAGAGGTTAGCAGCATACAGTAACAGAAATTAATGTGAAACAAAAAGAGGCTATAGTTGTTGCTTGACTTGTGAACTGTATCGTAGTCTGAATGATCGATTTCAACTCCCTGTTATTACATGGGTTTATCAGCCAGGTTTAATATCTCACAAGACCATATACCAAAAGGAAATTCTACTTCTGGAAATAATGTGTACAGTCTGTTCTTGACGGTGTCATATTTAACCAAATTGCTGTATAAATCCTATTGACTGTGTGCCACCAATCATGTTTAATTTACACATCACAGTAGAGGCACTGGAACAATTTTTGTAGTGGCAGGTGCTGAAAGCCATTGAACAAAACTGTAACCCCTGTATATGATGGAAGCCATGGACTCCTAGTTCCAGCACCCCTGCATCACAGCCCACCAGAAGAAATGGTATGTAACATCCTGTACACTCGCCAATCATTTTTTAATTTTTCAAATTGCTTTACACCCAACTCATTACAAGTTGCATTAGAAATTGATAGATTTGCTACAGGAGGTAACGGTTGCAGGGACCAGCACTGGGATTTACAATTACTGGATCCGAGGACGACCTAAGCCCCAGCGCATTATTTGTCAGGAGGTTTTGCCAAACTAAACTCTTAAGCCTGCAAAATTGAGATGCCATTTATCTATAAAGCATTCAGAATGTGAAAAAAATACTTTTCTCAAACAAAAGGGAATTTGCCATCAGCAACTTTCAATGTGTTAAATGACAACACTGCTTGATGAACTGGTAGCGAAACCCAGGAATCTCATTAAGTTAGGGTGATATAAATACTTTTTTTTTTTTATTTAGTCGTCGCAAATGGTTTTTTACCCTGGTTTTCTCCCTAATTTGGAATGCCCAATTATTAATTTTATCCTGCTTCACCACTGCAACCCCCCGGTGACTCGGGGAACGGAGGCTAAAACACACGTCCTCCGAAACGTGTTCCTGCCAATCCGTTATTTTTCGCACTGTGGATCCACAGCAAAGGCACCAGACCCTGAATGGCTCCATTGCAGACCTGCAGGCACCCTATCAGCCACAGGGTTTGCTGCTTCGCAGTGAACCGTGGATTGCCCTGCCAACCCAAGCCCTCACTACCTGGGCGGAGCTCGGCTAATTGTGCGCCGCCCCCTAGGAACCCCCGGTCACGGTCGGCAATGACATAGCCTGGATTTGAACCTGCAATCTCCAGGCTATAGGGCACATCCTGCACTCCATGTGGAGCGCCTTTAAGGGATGCACCACTTGGGAGCCCCCAATACTTTACTTTCTATATGTACTTATATATCATATACACATAAACATTTGTTTCAAAATGCTGCTGTGAAAAAATACATGGCAAGTGGTCTACGGGAAAAATCCAAACACCAAGGTGGTCCCTAAAAAAGGTTGGGAACCACTGCAGTATATGGTATCAAAGTCGATGCTCTAGAGCTTTGCATATGTTTTCACAGACTGAAAACACAAGCGCTCTAAAAAAAAGTGCAAAGTTAACCAGTGGAAGGAATGCAGTGAGAAAAACATCCAGTATAACTGTAAAGCCTAAATGATGGGGACCTTTGCAGACTCAATATTAGCAGCTGAAACACAATGTACCAGTGGACACCTCTGCAGCTTTTAAGACAACTGCCATCAGTGATATCATCCACAGCCTTCAGTGCAGAAACACTGTGCTTGTGCAACGCAATGGCTTTCGGTTGCCTCTTGTTGCTATGGAAATATTTTAAACAGATAATAGCTGGTGATAGTCAAAACATAATTTCTCATTGTGTGCAAATAAAACCTGTAGCATTAGAACAGTATTACTGTGAATATAAATTTGTGGTTTCAGAAGTGCTTTATGCAAAAAAAAGTCTTGTCCTGATAAGAGATCTTCAGTTTCAGCCAGGCTGTCAGTGATCATGTTGTGCTACTAAGAGGTATGGGAATGGCTTCATAAGCCTTGGCTAGCATTGTAAGAAAAAGAGCTCGCAAATCCTATTGTTTATTATAGTATACCTCAGTAAAATCAGTTCAATATTTAATTCTTCAAACTTTCCTTTCAATTTGAATCGAGTGAAGCCTGTTATAGATTCACTCCCTGTCAAACAGCTGTTGGGATCCCCCTGCTCTGGAGAGTAAACCATCAACAGAATAATGCTAATTGCCAGTAAGCTGATATGCTGTACTAATGAGAGGTAAGGAGCAAGTTTAACTGTTGGTCAATATCCCTTTAAGAGGTATTGAGAACTGCACCTTATTTTATGCATTTTGGGATCATCCTTGGTGGGTTAAGAAAGAGAGTGATGATTTTGCACACCTAACACTGAGTTATTATAGTTTTTCTCTACATCTTCCTTTACCTGGCTTTGAGCTTGCCAGAACTGAACCTCTTTCGTTATTCCATTCAAATCACGTGACAATGTGAGATTTCAACTCTGAGCCCCACTTGCTGTCTGTCTATATATACTTGTATATATGTATATAAATACAAGTAGGTGGGGCTTGCAAAGTTGCTCATATTGTTACATGATTTGAATTAAATGAGGAAGGCTGTTCAGACCTCGCACTTACGGTTCTCTAGACAAGCTCAAAGACAGATTTAGAGAAAAATGATGATACCTCAACACTGGAGCAAAAGAATCCAAAAGCTACTTGAAACAATACAAATGACATACTGTATGAAGTTGTAATTACATGATTGGAAAGTTTGCCTTCAGCTTGAATAATTTAGGCACTGAGTATATCTTTTGCAGCAATGGAATAAAAAGTCAAAAATAAAAGCACTGACAGTTCCTGTTTGCGTGCACATCACATGTACTAAATATACCCCAGCAAAGCTTGCTTGCAGAGCTGAGCCCAGCAGTGCAGTTCAAAGCTAGTAGATGTGACAGTTATCTCTGGTTTTCTGAAAAGAGCAATGCTGCGATAAGGAATGTTCAGATTAGGACTTGGGGTTACAAACCACACAAAGGCAGGAACTTCCACACGTTCTTTTTCTTTCTACATTTGGCAGTTTTGGAAACTTAAGTTCAGATCGCTCCCTAATAATACCTGAAAATAGGGGCTTTATCACAGTAATCACAATAACCTTTGACACGGAATTCACATCAACTATGAGGTACATTAAACTTATTAGGCATTATTTTCTTCAGTGTCAATTAAGGTATGGCTGAATGTTAAATCATAGAAAACTGCTGAAATTCTCATTCAATTATGATTTGGCTTATAGATATACAGTCTTCTTAAAAAATAAAAGTTAAAGTTTGATGATATGTATTATGAACACAAGAACAGTGATTAGGGCCAGTCCAGGAACCAACCAATACAATGGCCTCAAAATAAAAAGGTCTTAGTTTAGTTAATCTATGAAATTGGTTATCTCTTCATGCTATGGTGTAATCATTCTTCATTTCTATCATTTCAGAATTTTTTTTTTTCTAAATAAAAAGTTACTTCATGTTGCATCCAAGAAGTTTTTTTTTTTTCCTTTTGGTAGCTTTACAGCATGACTTTAGGGACAGAAGAAAAAAAAGCAAAACAAGCCTGCCATTATTCTCATAACTACTCCATGGGAATTTGAACGTTGTGCCCGATGGTTTGTGAATTGTAGTTACTCACATTTTCCTGTCGTTGATTAGATTAGAAAATAACAACACAATTTTACAGCAATTAGTTATATTTCACAGTAAATCACAAAACAGCAAAAATGACCATAAATGTTGTTTTTTTTTATAGGTGTATATTATCCCTTAAACCATAATTAAAATCCTTTGTATCAGCATGTCCAGAAACAGCACAAGCAGTTCAAACTCTAGAGCTAGCGTTGACCATTGAGTAGTCCAGTGGTTCCAATTGATATAGCTGTTAAAAAAAAAAAAAACTGCTCCATACTGATTACTTGAATAGCACCAATAAACACATGTTCAGTCTAGTTAATATTATCCAATGTCCACATCTCCAAGTTATAATGATGTTTTCTCATACATAGCCCTTTATGTAAGCGTTAACAAAATACTGCTTTTAGCCTGTACGTGCATGATCTATTTGCTGATTCAAGTACTAAAGTGAACCTCTCACACTTAAAAAGTCACACAGACACACGCAAAATGTATACAAATACTGTACAAGCAGCCTGTGGCTGAGCATTTGCTACTACTGAGCCTTGCGCATGCCCCACATACAAGAAAAAAGAATCTAGAGCCCCAGCCATACATATGATCCATTTCTGCAGCCATGGCTAGATCCTGTGAGATAACTTTAACTCCCCCTGATACATTTGGGGTTTATCAGAGCACAGGAGATGCAGCTCACAGATAAAACAGCAACTTCCTCAAGGTTGCCGATTAGATCAGCAGGCTCAGAAACTGCTAAAACAACACAAACACACACATGCACTACACACAGACAGACACACACATACTGAGCTCCTCCATACCCGTTTTCCTGCACGCCAGTAGCGTTCTACCAGCTGACACGTGCATAGCCAAAAGCAATGCTCCATTGAGCTCAATAAAAACAACTTTGGTTCTGTCAGTAACAGGAGAACTTAGAAAAGTTTACTGCAGGTGTGTAGTGATGCAAAGGGAAAGCATGGTAAAGCAACGGAAAAAAATGCAGTGTATAGAAACTACGGTGACTGCATAGTACTGTTCATCCATGGAAGTGAATGGTCAAATGTATCTTCAAATACAAGTATATGCATATGCTTTTAGAGTATACAGCCCTCTTCAAGCACACGTTGCTGCTTCCTTATAGAACACCTAGGGGCAGCTAGTTACACATTTGTACTTTGTTGATCTATTGTAGTTTGTATAGTGAGCTCCAGGAAAGATGGACCGCCTGACTGCAACTTCTAGCTTTGCCTACAAGTGTACAATACTGCTGAATTCCTATGCTATCCTGTACATGCTAGACATATTTTAGTTAATGGTGAAGAAAACCTCTTTCTGTGGTTTTAATTATTAAACCTCATTAAAACTAACATATAATTATTAAACCTTATTAAAACTAGTGCTATCTTACAGAACCATTTTAACAGCTAACAGCTGTTTAAGTTGCAATTTTTAAGAAGTTCAACATTTAAAGATAAACAATACACTATTGTGCAAACCTGGCTCCCCTAGCTTCATTCATAAATCCAAAACTGGCAGCTCTTCGAAATCTGTAGGTGAGCTCTTCTCCACTAAAAACACAGAGCCAAGTTATCCCGAATGTTCATCTTTTCTTATGTAACTTTACAGATATACGACAATGATCTGTGTTCTTATGAAGACATTAGCTGTAGCGTTTGTTTCTTCAAAGTTCTATCACTGTATATGGCTTTTACATCAGAGTGCGTGGCGTTAGCATAAGGTTTAAGGCTGTGGTAAGGGTTAGTTCTTTCACATAAGACGGTGGGGTGGTTGGGCTAGGTTCTTCCTATTAAAACCATGAGGTGCGTGGGTAGGTATCGCCCTTTAAATTATATAGTTCCATATAAGTTTGAAAATGTGTCTTTCATCCATTCCTGAGCCATATACTCTTGGGCTAACATTTACAATTTAAAAGTATGGTAAACCACTGAGATGTATAGTATTCTCAAAGTTGTGATTCAGTTAATTTGCAGTACCTCCTCCTTTCCTTTATAACTGGGAACTAGAACACACTTGACAGCACATGTAAATTAAGGCTGTTAGTTTCAGTTCAGTTTCATCAGTGTTTAAGCCATCATAAGCAGCCCTCTGTCACTTTTTTATAAATTACTGCAATATGTATTTGTGTATAACACTGTATAAAGTTATATAGAAAAAAAATACATTGACAAGTTATAAACTCTAAACTATTACCACTGATCTCCATGAGTACAGATGCCAAGCTGCAAGAACCAGATTTTTATATATAAATAAGGAACGAGTATGTACAACTCAGATACATTTACTGTGCTGTACCTACCTTCACACTCACTACTTCAGAATTAGTTTTACTAATTTAGTCTTGAGACTATCCTTTTAAATGTTTACCACAGTAATTTTGCAGTTATTCCCATGCTTTTTCCATGGTTACACTATGCATTTAACATAGTTTACCATAGTTTGCTGTTTTAACGTGCCTCTCTGGACTTTACAGTGCTTACCTACAATATGCTTTACCGTGCTTTCACTATACTTATTACACTTTGCTATGCTTTTCCTACAGTGATGTTTTAAAGGTACAGATTGTGTGATGGCAGATTGGTGTGATGAGGAACAGTAGACTTGTCAGCGTGCGCTCTAATATTAAAACACAGTAAAATGTTCCCCCGCCATGATGATATTACTCCCCGAATTGAACCTAGAATTCTTTATTGTAGCCTGCTACAAAGTTAAAAGATTACTTTCACTATGTATATGCTATAGCACTGATGGCTGATACCAGGGGTGTCAAACTCCAGACCTCGAGGCCCGCAGGGTCTTCTGGTTTTCATTCCAACTTAAGCTCTCAATGAAGTTAATTGATCTTTTAGATTTGATGATTTAAAAAATGCACTTGATTCAAGGTACACAACCTATGAAACATTTTGAGACCTGGAGAGAAGTGTTAAATGTGTCCAATTAATCAAATCATTAGACCAATTAAGTAATTGAGAGCTCGGGTGGAACGAAAGCCAGAAGACACTGCGGCCCTCCAGGAAGTGAGTTTTACACCCCTGGCTTATACAGTAAGTATGTGATACAAAGTCAGTGAAGTATGTTCATTTAGTATAATTCATACCTGAAAACTGTTATAAAAAAACCTAGGATAGCAATACACAAGTTGTCTTAAGGTAGTATGGTGTACTTCTACAGCTAAATTCACTTCCTAGTAACATTTTAATGGCACGAATACTCCCCCTGGTGATTAAATATTATAATTGTGTTGTGCCCCCCAGCTAACAATGATATTGAGAAAAGCAGGTTTGTAAAATGTATTTAAATAATGATCTAATTCTATATTGCCTGTGCATTGCGTGTCAGGTTTGGGAATATTCTGATAAATCTTCACCCTTCAAACCAAGGCGTAACGATTATGACTGAGCCCAGCTGCCCTATTATAAAACTCACTTAACGGAATTACACCACTGTCTCTATGTACAGTCATAGGGAAAGTAAGTTTTCAGTTTATTCGCTCCAGTGGTTTATGACTTAACTCATAGCCATACCATGCAACTGCAACTTTTCTAGATGAGTAGTTCTCATAAAGGGGCAGAAATAAGGAATAAGAATTCTTAATAACCGACATGACAAGAAGATACTGTAGAGGTGTAACAGAGGAAACTGTGTGATGTGCAGCAATTTCCTAACTAAAAACCCTGTCATATGAAGGGTTTCAACAATACAGCGAACAAGAACTGCCTTTTAAAGGAGAACTTCAGAAATGTCGTGAGCTGAGCCCATTTCGTTTCATTTTTGTTTGTGCCACATGAAAGCAATTTTAAATTCCAGAACCTGGATTGGGACAGTATCAACAATTCTACCCAGACTGGACCTTACACATACACAATCTGCTAGCTGAACCCAAACACTGCTTTATTAGCAGGCAGGCAAGCCCTGGCACGCATTGTAGCTCCTGTCTATTATACAGTAAGATAGAACAACAATGGAACATTATTAGCTATTGTTTATTGTTTGAAAATGAACACGATCATCACACTTGTCTTAAATCATGTTGGTGACATGATGAATCCCGGAGACCCCCCTCCCCTAGTTGGGAGTATAAAACAATGACCCCTTATTCAGAACAGAATAAGGGAGATCAATCTGGTTTGTGTAGGATATTAACAAGCATTGTAAGTACCGTACCTGCCTGCTAGGCCAAATATAGAATTTGCTTATTCGTGTACAAATTTCGCAGTCGCTTATTGTAAATTACTTTTTACAATACAAACTCATCACAAAGTTCCTGTTTGTGCGAATTATTTTGGAGCCTCGCAAGGGAAAAAAAAATTGAAAAAAATATTCTGAAAAACCAGGATACAATAATTCAGGCCTATGAACAGCAAAACTGTTGATGCAAGTCATCAGCTTTTACGATTTGCTCAATACCCTGATGTTGAGGACGCCATGCTTTTGTGGCAGTGATCAGAATGGGACATGCAGATTTCAAGTTCATCTTACAACCGTATTTTCAATAAAATGCACAGTACATTTAAATGTATAATACGTTTCAATGTACTGCAATTGAAATTTGATTTGTGTAATTGTACCCTCAATAAAAACTGACAGTATGCATTTGGCTTAGACTCCTGATAATAAAAATAACAGAAAGACTTGGTTCCTTGAAATTCGTATTAATTCGTATAAAAGTAGCTTTCCAGTTAGGGAGAGTAAAAGCTGTAGCTATACAATTGTGAATAACTGCGATATGCAAATTTCAGCATTACAAGAGCCAAACGAATCAGTAAAACAACAACAACATCTACAGTACGTGCGAAATTAGAAACTAGAAAAGAAAGTGCTATGCAGATATAATTTAATTTGTGTTAAAAACAGTACAGCGTACAAATGAGTGTTGTTTATATGGTATGATGTGAGGCAGTGGTGACAGTGGTGTCGTTGAGTTCATCCTTTGGTATAAAACATATATGGTTTGATGACACTGATAAGACTTCAAGTTGAGTTCTGCTGTAAACCTGCCCAGATACTCACCTAACACTTTCTCATTCCTGGGGGTCTGTTGCTGTCCAGAGGTCGCAGAGAGGTCTTCAGGGACAGGCATTGGCTCATCTGTCTCTTCAGGGACATTGTTTGCAGTGGGGCTTTCCTGTCCTGTAGACACAGGGAGTGATAATGGCACAGGGCTAAGGGCAGTGTGCTATTAGTCTAATCTCCCTGCTATTCACTTTCACTGGGATTCCAAACCCTGATGTCCTTTGATCACATGACACGGTACAGTTTGAATAAACAAACATGACAAAGTTTCCCACTGACAGGATAGTGACACCTGACAAATAACTGCTTCAGCTGAAGTAAAAATCAGAGTGGAACAGAAAAAAAAGGATCTTAATAAAGCAAAGACCAAAATCAACAAAACTGTTATTAGACGAGGACGCATTGAGTGTACTTGATGACAACTGTCCACCTTGCTAGTATAAAAACCTCCATGAGAATACATGTTAATTTTATTTCCCTTTGTATGATGTGAATATGGATTTGAATACCACTGTTAGCCATGTTAAATTAAGGAATTGACCAGGCACTTAGGTTTAGTGTGACTGAATATTTGTAACAAATGAAACCAAACATTACTCATACAGAAGTCAAGGTCATGTTACCAGTAGTCAAGGAGAACAGCCATGGTTTCAAGTTAGCTAATGCTCACAGAAGAAGCTCCTTAATTAAAGTATTTAAGGGAAACCTAACAATATAACACAGTAGCAGTTAACATTTAAACACATGGAACGGAAGCCTGAATGCGTAATGCACATTCATTAAACATTCAATAAAAACCAACATATTTCTTTAAAGTTTCTGTATGTGTTGAAGGAATATCATGTATATGTCCCTAATATTGTGTCTGTTTAGATCAAGACTAGAATGTTTACCATTTATTGCTTTTTTCAACAACCGGTCTGTTTGTAGAAATTTGGTTTGGTGGTATTAAAAATGACCACCAGAAGTGTGCAGCTGTAATTCCTGCCCCCTCTATGATTTTGTATAGAGAGATTTCCATTTACTAACTCACAATTGCCATTGTTCAACCTATTCCACATGGTTGAAAAAGGAGATTAGTCAGTAAGCCTAGCGAAAACAATAATTAAGAAGAAACATCAGTAGAGAATAATATAAATCTAATAGGTTATTAAACAGGTAAGGCATTAAATATTCAAAAGATGTAGGTAGCACAATGGCGGTCTGCTGAGATCGCCCCATATACCATTACCTGTTACCTGTATTATCAGTTTTAGATTAAAGAACCATTCATTTTGATTGGTAATTATAATACTAGAACTAACAGAAGAAACATTTCCTTTAACATTACTTTCGAACTTCTGCTAAAGGCATCTTGATTTTTTTGCATTGGAGGTCTCGCTCATGTTTTTTTTTTTTTAAGTGCAATTTTAAGCTGAAAGCTCCATGTTAGACAGGAAGACGTCTGCCAGTTAGCAGCACAGATAAGAATCTCTAGTTTAACATACTTTTGTACCGGATATTGTTTGACTGAACATGTGTCAGTTCTTTTATGGTTTTTCACAGCTATATAAATGCATCGCTAAAATAAAACAACGAGCTTTGAACCTGGCTCTGCAAGGTTCTGTGGTTAACAGTGCATGCTATTCCCAAAAAGAAGAAAATGAGACAGGGTTCCAGTAACTGCATGTATCTCACACAGGAAGAGGCAGAAACACAATTTGAGGGACACTTATAAAGTCAGTAGTCTTGTGATTCACTTTCTTTCGAACTCGGGAAACTACAATTTTACCATCACACCAAAGTCATTACTTTTGACGAGCATTCTAGGTTAAAAAAAAGGCAAAGAAGCAGTTACTCTACAGTTGGGGTTAAAAAACAAAACAGAAAACTGAACTGTCAGATTTAAGGCAAAGAATCGTATTTTGTTTTTTAAATGGAGTCTTGTCATTTGACTGTTTTTTGGTTAGCAACTCAATTCTTATGAACCGTACAATGCCGTACTGTATGTAACAGTATGCACCCCTGATGGTTTATAGGCCTCACTGTAAACTAGCAGGCACTGCTATTGTAAAAAAGTTTATTAGTCCAGAAATTATCCAGATATACTGAGTATCGCGATATTACACATCCAATTATAAAGTAATTGCAAAGTTTCCCCCCATTTTTTTCTGAAAGGAAAAAACATCATCAATATAATGCAACTATCAAGACACAAATCTGTTGCAGGTTGGAGCAATCAGATCTTTCTTTTGAGTTGTTTCTTACTAGTTTTACAATCTTAAAACGGTTTGCAGAAAAAGGCCTGCCTCAAATAAAAGCAAGCAGTTCTAATGATATTAGGCATACACAAATAAGAAACAGAATCATCAATTTGGGTCTGTTTAATTGTTTCAAAAATATACCCACAATTTTATTTTTATGTCTATGCTACTAAAAATACCCAAACTAATGTCTTATTCAGCTATTCACACTCAAGCATCATTCTTGCAGTAGCTACATAGGACTTAATACCCTTGAAAAATTCACATTTTCACTAACAATTTGGACACTTAAAAAGGCATATTTAAAGTTATTGCATTTAAAAAAAGACCTTAAAAAATATGTATTAACCCCCCAAAATTAATGAAACAAACATTATATCCAGATTTCTACCGTATTGCTCAAATGTGCATTATCTGATCCTTGTGCTCCTGAATATTTAAACATAGAAAAATAACGTATCCAGTATTATGAAATCCTAATATTTTGTAGTGCTAGCTATCTGACAGGTTGCTTTGCAAAGCCATATAAAGCTTTAAAATAAAATAAACAAATAAATAAAAACTCTTAGTAGACTTTCACTTCATTGGCAGATGCAGTTCCCACTGTCTCTCTGTAAAATACATCCAATTATGTTGGATGTATTTTGATTTTTTGCAGTAATTTTTCTCTTGCAGGTCCGGCACACTGGAAAGCAATCCTTGATTACCACGCCGTCTGCATTCTTTTTGAAGCCAAAAAACATCCACACTGATGATGTAAATAACACCAGTGAGTCTCATCATCTAAATCTGATCAGTTTGCACTGCTTGCTCGATTGCCAAAGCTACAGGCTTCATTTTTTAATTATTTTATTTACGTTGTACATTGATCTTATTTATTTTGCAGCACTTCTTTGACGTTGCTTTTTCAAGGCATGCTTTTACATGTGCATCGCGTTTCATATCTACAGTACGCAGGCACGCGTGCTTCCACAATGTTTAAATCATGGCCAACAAATATGCATTGATGAGTTTAGTAAACTATTGGTGAGGAAAAGTAAAATATTAGCTGTTAAGTCCAAAAATGTATATTTGATTCTTTTTTTTTCTTCTTTTTTACAGCTGGCCCTGTAGTTAAATTATTATTTTTATAATTGTCCAAGCAGTGGTGAGCTTCGGATATTTTAGTGAATTACATTATTTCACTTGAATCTAGCGACTGAATTAAGGGCGATTTGTAGCTTTTCTATTTATTTTTAGACCCAGTTTAGACTATTCCATGGATATTATACTTGCTTAATGACACATTTGATCCGAACCTGTACAATGAAGCAGTGGTTTTAAGCAGTGTAAATCCATACTACAAGTTAGAACACTGCATCAGTTATAAAATTCAACAGAGCATAACACATACTGGTGGAGTGGAGATGCTGCAGACTACTTTAAATCGTTATACTGACCAGACAAGGCCACGAAGCGAACCTCTAATTTAATAAAGGCCTTGTTTTGTTTAATTTATTTAAACAGTTGTATCATTTCTAATTGAACTACGTTCAAACGATTGTTTCTTTCCCTTATTACTAGTCAAGCCATCTAGCAGTGCAATACCAGTGAATTCTGTATTAAAGTCTGCCTTCCAGACCCCTGACTTATTTATAATACCATGATCCCACGGTTATTGCGATAATATTTTCTGCTACAGTATTAATACTATGATGAGTTAATATCGCGGTATACTGTCATACCATGACACACCTTATCATAATGCTGTTCCACATCATGCTTCTCTTTGTTTTCTGGATTTATTGAAGGGGAGCCTATGAAATATTTCTCAATTGACTGGATATCCTCCATTGAATATTGGTTTCTCCTGAAGAAATTCAATGACAAGCCTAGGATGCCCCATCATCCACAACATGAAAATCCATCTGGATAAATGATGCTGTGATCTAGTTTGAGGGTTAATTGCTGACGGAACTATGAAGGGTATTATAAAGTAGACCATTATGAATAATACCAACATGCAACAGCAATGCTTTTTATAAGAATATGTGGCCTTGAGGCATTTTAAAGAAAATTACAGCTTTACATTGGCAATGTGTCAATTATATGGTCAGTTATTGAAATTTACCAAGAAGACCATAACATTTGTGGAAGTATGTTAGTAAACCCCTTAAAGCCTTTAGTGTCACAAAATGAAATCCCCTGTAACCTAACTTCCCAGTTACGTACAGCTTGTATGTAAGAATGTAAGTGTGACACTGTGTACGTACGGATGAACAGACGTGTATCTTCCTCATTACATCCCCATGATCAGATACTCTTCACATCTTGTAGTAAATACTGTGATATTTTTGTTGCTTTGTCTTGTTTGGGGTTTATTTTTGTGGTCTTTTTCAGCTGCCCAGCTCACAGTGCACAGAGCTTTAGTGGTAGCAGTGTGCATATTGTATTCTTCATCCTGCTTTTTGAATACCATTCCTCTGTGATCTCTATCCCCATCACCTCACCCTGTTGCATGCTTTACTGTTAATTTATGTAAACTTGGACACAAAGGGGTAACTCTGTTTGAGACGTGAACCAACCCTTATGTTTTTATATTTTTATAGTATTGTACAGACTACTGAGGATCTTTCTGGTATTCCCTCAAACACTGACCTTTGCCATCTTTCCTCCCTATAATTAGTTAAAAATGTGGGCACATCCACGGCTTACTCACTTGGCAATATGGGTATATCAATTACTTTTCCTTTAAAATGTTACTGAATCTTTCAAGTCCCTTGAATCAAAATTAATCTGTATGACATGACATCATGACACACCTAAGTATGACATCATATACTGCACAGTACAATTATATTATTAGTTTATAGTTTAGTTTAGGTGTTCATAAAATGGAATTGTTTGAATAACCAGATTATTACTGTAAAATTGTTCATATGACTTTCTCAATCAGGAAACCTCCAGTTCCTTTATTTACTGTACTGTAAATACCAGGGATGGCTATTTTCTGTGACAAGGGGGTAGAAAATTGTTGCACACAACTGGACAGGCTACTAGGGGGCTGTTTGGAAAATCTAAGTTGGGATAATTTAATCTCTACTGGAACCTTGATATTGGATGGAGATGCTTTAGAAAAAAAAATAAAACATTTGATACATTTTCTTCACTTTATTTTTAAGTAAGTATTTTGAAACTTTAGCTAGGACAGGAGCCAGATTGAAACAACATCTGAACAAATTGATTCCTGATGCATCAGCACAAAGCTGGCTTGTGCTTCCATCTCCCAGCGCTGTCCAGAGACAGGAAACTGTCAGCTCTCTCGCCGCAATCAATCTGATGGACCAGGAGCCTCCCACTAGATGTGAAAATGGATCTCACCTGAACCCTGGGACATGTCCTGGGCCTCCTCTGTCTCCATTCTTTGCAGGTATTCTAGTGGAAAGAAAGTGGTTTAATTAAATTGAGATTGAAATGCAATAATGTAAAGACGACTGTTTATTAAGTGGGGTGGCCTTTTCCTTTACAGTTTCCTAACCTCCATAATATGATTGGCAGAGACCATGATCCTTAAAACATGCTTTACAATGGGGATGAGGAGTCGAGGGAGTGTTGGAGGGGAGGTTATTAACTCTTCTGATTATATATATTTTATATAAATAAAGAAATGTATATAACTACATTTGTTATTTATTGTTAATTTCCACCATAATAATCCAAAAATGCAAACTGACTGCCGCAAGATTAAGCAGAAAATTAAATGGCCCTGGGTCGCCTCAGACACTGAAATTCATTCCCCTGGCTGATCCATAGTTATGTTCTTTCTAATTTACTGAACATGCTTCGATGAACTTTGGAGTTGTAACAATGCGTTACAATCGTGGCAATCAAAAAAAAAAAAAACGAGAGAGGTAAGAAAAGAAGCAGAAGAAGCAATTTACTAAAGAATGTCTCATTAAGCCAAGCAGGACTGCATATCTGAGTAGCCACCAGTGAGTTCTGCTTCCATTAATAATGGATACACCTTTATCGTATGATAGATGGGCACAAGAGCAGCTCCAAGCTTTAGACATTCACTTTAAGAAGCCCTGGTACAGAACTTGTCCAGCTCTCTGTGCCATGCAGAGAGAAATGAAGCTCCCTAAAATAACAAAAACAAGCCCAGGAGAGAAAGGGAACCTAGGCCTTCCTGTTTTGCTGACAGATGGCTCCACAGATTTGGAACAAATAGTGGGAAGCGGCTGCCCCTTCTGTTGCAACACATAGTGCTCTAAAGGGTATCTTTAGAAGTTAAACCACAAACGCCAGGGAGTCGAGCGGGAGGTTAGTGGTGCACAATTATAGAAAATAAAAGTTGTGTGCTGTATGCATCAGTTGTGTGTGTTTTCTCTAGCAAGGAATTACAGTAGGAGGCAAAAGACAAAGTCTCAGGTGACCCTTGCTGTGCAGCCAGCAAATCATTTTGAAAGGGGGAGTGGGGGTTGCATAAGGGGGAAGAAAATAGACAAAAAAAGGTATTCCCATATCAAGACAAAAATTTCAAAAAGGCTGAGGGTGAGTCGCCTAACACAGAATGGGACTATTCTAAAGGCTGGAGTTTAAAATGATTGGCTTCCTTACACTAACGGTGGTGAGGTGATAAAGGGCAGAAAAAGCAGGTTGTGAGAAAGAGAGACAGGAAACTGAAGGTTAACTTGCAGTTGCACCAGTCCCACCACTGGCGTCGCTGTTGTAGCAAGGCAAAAAGACTGAGGAATCAATGCAGAACGGGGAGTAAGACAGAGTGGTGAGGGCATTTCACAAACAGTGTAAAACAATATACTGTATACTACAGCAGGTGGAAATCTGTGGCTATTTTGGCTTAAACTAAAAACAAAGTATGATGTAGCGTCTGTAAACTGATGTATAAAGTGCAGTATCTATCTGGCAAGATGTTGTTTTTTAAGTAAAACACAAGACTGGGTGGTGCTATGGAACAACATAGCATTGACAGGCTTTCTACAATTCAGCCGATCTGAACAGAATGAACCGACTGAGGGGAACACTATCAAGGATCTTATGGTCCGAAAGGTCTCTATCAAGGATATTTAAAATAGATCAGTACTACAGGTTTTGTCGATGTGCATACATGTCGATGTGCAAAATTACAAGCACATAATTAATAAGGATAACATCAGTATTTAAAGTGTGTAAAAAGAAAAATGTTGTTTTCATACAGCTTCAAATTAATCGTTATCAATGATATCGACATGCAAGTAACGTTATAAGGTCCTTACTGGTATATACAGCTGGACCAAGTTGAAACAGTATTATTATTAATACTGTGCAGACTCAACATTCCAACAAGTAATAGATTATTTGTTGGATAGTATTGGGTATTTGGATAGTAGGCTGTTCATTATATGGTCCCAATTTCATAAGGATTACCACAAACAGTAACAGCTCTTATTTTGTAGTATACAGTGCTGCAGCAGTGTTTTATTTGGGTATGTTATAACTGGAAATGTTAAATACAAGCATAAAGATATTTTGCTGGATAAAAAACATGAGTGCATCTGTATGGGACAGTGTAATCTAATAATGACACGCACAGAGTACGTTTACAGCAGTAAAATAGGTCTGAGCTCCTAACTGTTGTTGCAATGTAATGTTGCATCCCACCTATCTGTACTTATGCTCATTCTGATATTTCACCAGCAGCTGATGGGTTTGTGTGAGGCAGTATTACATACTATAGTATACAATTATTATTATTATTATTATTATTATTATTATTATTATTATTATTATTATTATTATTATTATTATGTCATATATAATCGCTATTAATAATGTTTGTATAGGGGAAACGTGTGTTTCTGACATCTTCATTATACAGTACTTTTAGACATGTGGTAAATACTGGCCAAAATACTGTACACTGCAAATGCACGCAGGTCTGTTTATATATGTCTCTCTATATATCTATTGATAGATATTTAAAGATAGCTTGCAAGAAGAAACTGACTCGTTTTGCTGACAAGTTACTATCAGATTGTTCAGACCTTACAAAGAAAGTTATTATTTACATTTAATGTGCAATGCAAAATAAAAGTTAAAAGCAGAACTTTACACAGACAAGTTTGCATGTATGATGAACAACACAGGGGATGTGCAGTGAGAGCTAATTGTATAATACGAAGTGTTTAAGTAAACGACACACCAGCGCCCACCCATCAGGTTTCAACATTATTAAAACTATTGTATAGTTTAGTCATTCAGGACTTAGAAAAGATGTTGGTGTTTTAAGCATATAGCCTACACCAGATCCTAAAATTAGTCTTCGTGAATGACACGCTTGTTTGTGGATGACCTGCGTACTTAACTAGTCACTAAGTCCCTTCATTTCAGACCACTGACTCAAAACGTGCAAGCAGTGCCCCCGCCGCAGATAGCAAACGTTATAAATCGTTTTTGAATGTGTTTACTGAAACTTACAAAAAGGGAAATGCGCTTGTTTAAGTTAGTGTAGAAAAACGAAACAAAAAAAAACAACAACAAAAAAAAGCTTTTTCAAAGTTTTACTTATTTTAAAAAAGTACTATTCCTGAAAAGAAGATGCAATATCGGTACCTGCAGTAAAGACGTAAGTGAAAATAAATACAAAAATAGTACTCTATCTCTCTGTGTAGCTATCTAAACTATATTGATGCAATTTATAAATTATTTCTAAATGCTAAAATGATTGCCAAATTTTGCTTTAAAAAAAGTTTAGAGGTATTAAAATAAATAAAAAAGCTTGAAGTGTGTCAAAGTGATGTAATGAGCCAAAAATCGTTAAAGATATGCAGTACAAAACTACAGTCCGTATTATTAGTTAAGCGTGGTATGTGGTTCCTTATCAAGTCTATTTATATTAGAACGTCTAATAGGCCTACATCATTTTTGTTTTCATTATTGAGGCATTTATCTAATTAACATGTATTTATTATACGTAAACTCATCAACCAATGTTTAAATTTTTTTTTTTTTTTTTTTTTTTTTTTTTTTTTTTTTTTTTTAAGTACTTCCCTATCTGCTGTTCCGTTTTCAAAGTACAACGGTAACTCCTTCTGTCGTATTTCTAAAATATACCATTTAGGAGGCTTCTACTCATTTTTTTTTAATTACCTTATGCATTTTCGAATATTCTGAGATATCTTTTGTAGTCCAAAAATATGTTCGAAGAAATGTAACGAGTTCCTGAAAAAAACATAATTATTTTCATTTCTAAAAAAAAAAAAAAATAGTAAACGTTTATGACAAAATATGCCAAGAAAAAATATTCTTAAATTATAAATTCTATCAGCTGCTCATGAAAATAAATTAAACCTATCCAAGGTTACGCGACAGTGTACACTTGTGACACGGGCTCAACAGGTGTCTTCCTAAAAAGAGAAACTAATGCAATCCTTGCTTTAACCTTCTGTAATTTACAGTAATGGTAATTATATGTTTGTCTCGTGTTTTTGTTTATGCATAGCACCTTGATCAATTAAAAAACTAACAAATAGGCAAAAGATGGAAAATCTACCTGAATTCCAAACGAAGTCCATTTGGAAAAAAAAAAAAAAAAAAACTAGGACAGTATTCCTGTAATTTTCAACAATACCCTCCTAATGAAATATTTATATTTATTGATAATGTAACGAATTCCCTTTAACTAGTAACCCATTTAAACATGACAGCTAACCTTTATGGATAACTAATACAAGACGAAGTAGCGGTCCCGGCTTACACTTCTCGTCACGCCTGGATATATTAGAAGTCCCGTCTTAAATTCCGCAACCCTCAGCCTTGCAATGGAACTCTGAACATATTGTTTCAATAGTTTTGCCAGTGAACCTGTTTAAAAGTTAATGAAAGTCGCTGTGTACATAAAAAGTGCGTGAATGTTACTCTACCTGCTATTCCCTGAGTTTGCAATATGAAGCTCTTCCAGCTCTCCCCAGCTCCATGTGCTGCTGTTCTCAGCGCCGCGGCTGCAGGATGGAGCTCAGCCCTCAGTCCCTCCCCTCTCCTCTCCACTTCCTCGTTCCAGCCTAACATTGCTTAGTTTTCTGCACTCACACAAGGCATTTTGCAACCTTTTTATCCTGCGCCCGACTTTATTGCAGACAGTGGCACATGTTTCGTGCTGTGCCAATAGATGATGCGCTGCAGACCATCACTGCCAGTAGCCAGCCATGGGGATTCGAGGACGCTGGACTTTTAATTGATTCGGGGTGGTCTCTTAGTGTTACACACTGCAGGTGCTTACTTCTGTATTGGAAAGCCCTTTTAGAATAAAGTAAAATGCAAATGCCTGGTCTGTGTGGTTTACAAGGCACATTCAGCAACATTTACAATCTTCTGTACTGCTTATGAAATTCCATTGACAGACGTGTTTTCTATATCATTTATCCGTATACATTTGCCATTATTTTTTAAACATCATTTTAAATAAGTTTTGCCATTCCCTTATCTATAGTAATTCTGTAACAAACTGCACCTTCAGATATATTCTTTACCCCTGAATTCAAGTTTTGGACAGATGTTAACGAGGCAATCATTTGTAATCCAAGAGAATTAAACTTGCTTGGTAACCAAGCACCAGTACTGCTTTATAGGAAACCTGTTAATACTTATGTCTGTTTTATTTACCCTAACTCTAACCCAAACCTTTACCCTACAAATACCCACTTCATAGCGGACTTGTAAATCCTTATTACAATAACATTTACCATTATACGGTATAGTGTATACTACAAGTGTGTGTAAATCTCTGGTTTGGGAAATAGGAGAACAAAATATATTTCATTTTTAATTTCAATTTTCAGCTTCTCTATTTATATTAGGCAGAAGGAATGCATCCACAGTTATGTGGTTCAAATTGCGTAGACCACAATTTATTCATCCCTAACTTTAAATCTTAGGACACTTTTCCTTAGTGCTGTACAGCAGACAAGCTGCTTTTCATTGCATTGTTTCATCATTTCAAAGTTCTGTGGTTTTGAAAGGTTCTGACACATGACAGCAAAACTCTGGTATTATTCAGAAGTTATGCTGAGAAGCCTTGGAGGAATCAAAAAGCTCAATTTCTGAATGACTGTCTGGAAATATCCTAACCCTCCAACCTCACTGGAGCTTTCTCAGGTCCAATGTCAGAATATCATATACTGTCAGATTCTAGAACAGGTGCCAAAACTTGACGTGTATAAACATCAGAATTTGATATGTGTCATATTTTTAACCTACACACTAAATTTGCCTGGGGTTAAATTCTCAGCTCATCTCAGCCACTCACACACATACTGTGTGGATACATCACTTGACCTAAATGTGGCTAAGCTCCATGCAGATATAATGTAGGTCCAGGGCCGGCATAACCATATAGGCTGAACAGGCGGCCGCCTAGGGCGGCAAATTGAAGGGGCGGCAAAAACGGTACGTAATTACATTTTATACTTCACATTTCTTTAGTCATAAAATGTTCACATCTTAGATCACTGTTTTTGTTTTGCAAAACTTATTGCTGATGTTTCGGAACCATATCATGAGCAGTGGTGTAGTCCTAAATCTGGAAGTACTGGAGCAGCATGCGGGGCGGGGCGGGGTTTGGGGCGGGGTTTGGGGGCAGCGAGGTGATCATGCCGGCGCACTGTCAAACAAAATCTGGTCTGCCCTGGGAACAGGCTCGTGGTTGTTGAGCCCGTTCATAAGCAAAGGACTCATTGAAGTTCCTTGCGTATTCAAATGAGAAGGGGCATTATTGGATTTCATTTAATTACCCTGACAATGATTCTTATAAAAGGACGTTGCTAAAACAAGATAATCGAAACGTTTTACCGGTTTTATAGCTCTGAAATTCTCAGATGACTGTCCTGAAAATCGCTAGATTTGTAGCTAGTTGCAAATCTCGCCAAGTCAGCCCTTAAAGTCACTAGATTTGGCGAGAAATTTGCTAAATTGGCAACACTGCTTGAAGGTGCAGAAAAAAATATTTGATTTCCGCACGGCTCATTATTGTCTTGAAACAACAAGGAAAAGAGATCGCGTCTTCAGTGCCCAGGCACTGAAATTAGAGCGGTTGTTGCCATTTAAGCATTTTCATAACACATCGGTAAAGATTCTTTAATTCTTTAAAGTTAATTCTTAAGTCAAGGATCTGCCTATAGAAAAAAAGTACCACGATTATATGATCACTAACCTACACGTTAGCTACTAGTTTTATAGTAGTTAAGGAATGCAATACAGTACGGTACAAATAAGGTACAATGAAAATACGATGTGTTTGAAGTAACCTGCCGATCCTATATCAATTGCTATTTAAAACTCTAAGCTCATGCATGGTGGTAGAATCCATTGATCATAAATATTGTCATTGTAAAGCTGACAGTAGATGTACATGTCACTACCATTTGTAACCAGAGTGATGATTGTATATAGCTGTATATAGTTTGTGAGGATGTAAAAAAAAAAAAAAAGAAAACATAATCTGGTGTACAATAATTTGTTTATACATTGATTATATATACTGTATATAAATTTAAAAAGGGAGGGAGACACAATTTTGTTTGCCTAGGGCAGCAAAAATCCTTGCATGGGCCCTGTGTAGATCATAAGACATCCCACTGATAACAAGACAATGCATCTGAATTGGTGTCTTCTTGGAAATCTGTATTGGTAAGGGTCTGAACATCATGGTTATTTTATGCATTCTTTTCCTTGTTCTAGTTTTATATACAATGTGAATATAAACAATAATGTAACATAACTGTGAGACAGTATTTTAAACTCATACAAATGGCTCTTTATTAAAGTTTAGAGTTGTTGTTTGGCTAGTGCCTATCCATGGTTATTCCAGGATTACCCCTGGAGCAATAATCAATTATCATAATATTATCTATAAGTTGTTTAGTCATGATTATTCATCCTACTGAAAAAAATAGCAATAATCCTATTATAGGTGCTAATTGTTTTCTGATAGTAATCTAAATGATCACCACCACTGCTACCAAAATGTTTTGTTTCTCTCTTTCTTTTTTTTCCCTGTAGACAACCAATTGTTCATAAAGATATGCTGGGGTGCAGGGACATCAGAACATACATTCAGTCTTCCTCTATTTAGGGAAATTTTAGCTGAAATATTGAGTGTCAATGAGGCCAAACCACAATGCTTGTCTATAGCTCTATCATGTAGCATTGCTCTTGAAACTTATTAATAAGATGACTATTGGTTTTATAGGGAAAACCAGTAGGCCTCCTTGAGTAATACATATTATTTTGTGTGTGCAGAAGTCTGTTAGAACAGGAACAGTTCACAATGAAGGGCAACTGCTAAACTTATGTTATTGTCCCATAGACAGATAATCTGGATTGCCAAGCCTAGTTTGTTATGTGACAGAACAGTGAAAAAAATTATTCCCTGAGCTGTTTGAGTTTTTACATTGTGTTGGGGAATTGGACTTGGACTGCAAAAGCACAGGCATTAACAATAAAACATTAAGAACTTTAAAGACCTACAGTATTCAAATAAAACACCTGTGTTAATTACTGATGCACTTTGTAACAATGTCATGATAGAGTCTGGAGTGGTTACTGAATATTGCTTCTGCCTTACCTTTGCTTTGAACAGGTTCTACTGAGAGTTAACCTCAGTCTTGAGTCCTGAGCACTTAAGACTTGCATCTCTGATTCAGTGTAGAAATGACACAAGAGAACTGAACAGTTTTTGCTTATAATCATAAAACAAACGCTTTGAAAACTATGAGTAATGTCTAGAAGAATAAATAGGTACTGTATGTATTTTTATTTAAAAGTACAGCAAGTTCAGGTGTCAAAACATGACATGTATAAACATCAGAATTTGGTATGCGTCATATTTTTTAACCCTCACACTAAATTAGCCCAATGGAACAATGTGCAGCAATGTACAGCAGTGTTACATGGGTGCTCAACTTTATTTTAAAGGATTTTTAAATCTTGAAAACCAGGAAATTAAGTGGAGATTGATGTTGATGTTAAATTGTGGGATCCTTCACCACAAAGTCATGAGAATGACCTTGTCATGTCCTATGTTTTCTTATGATAATAGATACGATTTTATTTGTGTTTTCATGTTTTTTGCACTTTCAAAAAGCTGGGGTTCAGTCATTTTTCATTCAAAATAGCTCTAAAATTGTAAAAAGCAAACAGTAAAACTATTATGTGGTTCTGATGTTCTCCCCCTCCTTTTCAACTTGAAGCACTGTGGGATTTATCATACAGCCATAGCCTCCTATAGACCTTTATACTGCCTTTGGGTAACACATTTACTACAGCTGACTGTGAGGATCCTTGGTAATTTTACCTTTAGAAAAGAAAATATACAGTATTACATTTGTAATACACAGGGGCTGACACAAAAATAAAATAGCTGACTTGTGCCACCCTCGATAGTTTCACAATGAATTACTGGTTAACTTGACTAGTGTTTTTCACACCCTGTCTTGTGCAGCTGTGTTCTCAGCCCTCCCCCTGTTTGCGTGCCATTGCACTTGCTTTTTCTTCAGACACTCAATAACCCAGTCAGAGTCCTATTAACATATTTCTTTTACACCCTGTCTGTGAATGTAAAACAAAACCTGGAAAATTAAACTTGCTAATAGAATATTCTGGTATTGCCTAAAATGGGCCTTGTGTTGAACCAAGACTAAGAGCAAAAGAAAGACACATTTTATATAAAATAATGTACACAATAATGATTTGAATACAAGTATATTTAGAGGGAATTAACCCACCCAAAGGTGCCCATATGGAAAAATAATGTATTGCAGTATATGTCAAAGCAATAGAAATATATTTAATATACATGGTGATATATTATCATCTCTTTCCTAAGTATATGCTGTATAGTGCAATATATTTTTTAATATATTCTCATACATTTCAGAAAACATTCAAAATACATTGCAGTACATCCCTACAAGAATACAAAATATTTTTTGTAGATAGCAGAATTCTAAAATATATTTTGGATTTCATCAAAATATATTGCAATACATTCTAAAAAAAAAAAAAAAGGATACTTTGCATGTCGTGGTGAGCCCACACTGTTTCTGTAACATTCCATTTTTCTTTAGTGCATTTAACAATTCTTAAAATGTTATCCTGGGTCTAAATTTAATTCCTTAACAGACATTATATTTTACTAATATAGGAAAGCAAAAGAACACTCGTTATTACAGATTTCATTTATTATTAATTTGTATTTATCCTTTCCTGAAGAAGTTTAACACTTTATATTATCACACACAAGTCATTATTGTCTTGACACAAAATAACTTTATAAATGACATTAACTGACACTACAAGGAATCAGGGACCTAATTAGCATATGACTGGGACAGAGCGATTGGACTTTCTATTGGCTCCGAAGGACAAGTGGACTGTGCTGTTCCCCTTTTTGGACGTTAACCCTTGTGTTATTGTTTCCCCTTGTGTGTACCACCATCCTGTCCTGTCTGGGTTGAGAGTGATGAGTTACCATATTGTGTGTGTGAGTCATTTGGTTTGACCCCCCCTGTCTCTCCCTACTCTGTGTTGAATTCCCGAACCTGTGTTATGCTCTGCAGCTGTATGAGTTGGATGAATAAAACGTGGATGATTTAACTCTGTTGAATCTGTCATCAATTCTGGGTAGAATGGATGTGTAACAGTAATGTTATGATATGTCAGAAAATATTAAAATAGTCAAAATGTTGTAAAGATATATTCCCTTATATTTTGTTTTTTGGACATTTAATGTATTTTAATATATTTTTGACATATATTCCCAACAAGTATATGGAAGCATATGTCCCCTTATATTTCATGCTATATGTTAGGATATATTTTAAAATTTATGTCAATGTACAGTATGTCTAAAATATATTTAAATATATACAATTATATATTTTTACAATGTATTTCAATATATTTTGCAGCCATGTTTTAATATTTCATTATATGTTTTATAAAAAAAAGTAAATAATATATATATATATATATATATATATATATATATATATATATATATATATATATATATATATATATATATATATATATATATATAGGTCCTGTTGTAATTTTCATAGGACTTGGAATTGAAGTACTTGTAACTCCATTTTAATAAAAAGAAATATAGGACTAACCAATATTTTTGAACACATGACACATTTTAAAATATATATTGTAGTGTTTGAGTCGAACATTTGAATTACAGTAGACAGTAATACAGTGCTGTGAATATAAGTAAAAGTTATCATGTTTTTTTGTGAGTTTGACCTTTTTTAGTGTCCTCGTTCAAAATGTGGACCCTTATACACTGCTCCTGTGTCGGTCTGTCTGTCTGTCACCCTACATGTGTGAACAGCATGATAACTGCCTTGAATTTTCACAAATCTTCTCTAGAATTTTATTATAGACTATATCAGATTTCAACTGTTTATTTCATTCCAATATCAAGCTATAGATTAATGTAGACCAAGAATATGATGACCCTCCAAATGGGTTTGTACTGGTAAGTAACTGCAGTTGAAAAGCAAACCAATAGCTTGCAAGGCAAGCTGCTATGAAGAAATACCAGTATTTAAAATATGTAGTTCTTAAAAGAAATACATTTGCACCATATCATGTTTGCATCCACTGTATGGTTATTTTGACTAATGATAAAACAAAAAAAAAATGTTTTTGATGTAACAGAAAGCTGAGTGATTCATTGCACATCCACTTATGGGAAAATTAGTCAAATAGAGAGACATTTCAGCTAATGCCTTCATCAGTTGCATTAGGCCATACTGTAGATGGTTACTGGAACGCATAGCTTGTCCATTCCACTGTGACAGTGGAGGATGGGTGTAAACCTACAACCACACAACCTTACAATCCCTACTCCTTTGCACAATTATCACAATTCAGTCATCAGTTACATTTTAAAATAATTTCTTTTGGCCGTGTGCTACGCCCAACTAAGTGTAGTCTGGCTGGTTTTCTTTCTTCCTTCTTTAGTCCCGCTTCTCACCGGCTCTCCTTGGCTGTTCTCTCCATTTCACTCTCTTGTCTGCAGCTCTTTTACTCTGCATGCACGGTTTACGTCTTTTGGCCTCTAGTTTCCCACACTCAATCCCTTTTTTGTAACAATTTACCCCCGGTTTGTGACAACAATGTTGCAACTGGGTCCCACTCTCACTGCAAACCGAGCTCCGATTTTGGAAAGGAGTTTCATTTTTGGTGACAACGTTTTTCTTTACATAGTTTTGTTTATTGATGCATTATTCCAGTTGATTAGAAAGCCGACTTTGTTGCTGTCCCAGCTTTTGTACATTCACTGACAGTTGAGCTGTATGCTTAAAATCATATGATACAGTGGGATATGTGGAAAAGGTTTGTTAATAGTTACTGATTCATTTAAGTCAACGAAAACATACATGCTCTTAATTTAATATTGTTGGTTTGTAAACATGATTTCAATACTAACATGTACGCTACTTACATTTGACACGTACATTTGTATCAGTATATATAACCAGCATATGGAAAAAGTTTTTTTTGCTTCACAATGAACTTTACAACAAAGTTTGCAGATGACATTCATAAGCACCTGTTTGACCTGTTTAGTTTGAATGACTGTTAAAAAGAATTGTTTTTATATATCTGCAGCTTCATTTATTGTAAGTGTACCCAAACTGGAACGGCAACATTTTTTTGTATACAATTGAGCGTTTTGCTGCTTTAATTTAAAGAAGTGATTAGCCTTCATATCAAACATTTGTATTGCTTTACCACAATCTCTTCTTAGGGATCAAGTGTTTTTTTGTGTATTAATGCAAACAAATAAATAAGTCCGCTCTCCCTTGATATTACTTCTTAAAAGGAGTAGTGTGTGCAAGCCTCGATCAATATGTTAAAGAAGGTGGCTTGTAATAAGGTTTTCAGCACCCCCACTATAAAAATTGTTTCAGCACCACTGCCTCCAAATGCAAAAAAAAGTATTATTTGCCTAAAATTACGCGGTCTATAAACTCCCCCTTCTCCTTGGATTTTCTTGTGTTTCCTCAATGATAATAGCAGCTGTTACTAACACACCATGAGTCAGGGTGACTGGCGGATTGTAGCGGAGTGTCCGTCCCCTTTGTTTATTATTTATTTACATTATGATTTTTATATGTTTATATGACGGCGAAAGCCGATATTATTTGTTATTGTTTTATTATTTATTTACATTATGATTTTTATATGTTTATATGACGGCGAAAGCCGATATTATTTGTTATTGTTTTAATATAAAACAATAACAAATAATATCGGCTTTCGCCGTCATATAAACATATAAAAATCATAATGTAAATAAATAATAAACAAAGGGGCGGGACACTTAAATACGGATATACAACCATTCTAAGCAGACGAAAAGCAAACTGGTGAAAGTTTTTAAAGTATCCACCACTTTGGTCTTTGGAAGATAGACACGGATTCTTAGATCATTATATATTCTGCCAAAAAGAAAGCGTTTGAATAACGAATGAACCAAATTAGTGGATATATTCCCGCTGTGTTTTCTCAGCTTTAGAAAATACTCAATCGGTGGGAAAAGCAGAGGTGCAGAAAAAACGGTCGAAATAATAGCGTATAGCATTATCCTAGGCTCCAGCAGATTTCCTTTGAAAAATAACCCCCTATTTGCGTAAACTGTATTTTGGGCGAGTAAAATGCAACATTCCCTCGAAGTCACGAGTACTTCCAATAAATACAATACATACTTCAATGCTAACTTATGGGGTATGCATTCACTACAGCCTTACATTTTAACTGTAACGTCAATTTGAACTGCTGAACAAAAATGTGGTCTTATTTAGTCATCATTTAGTGCTGCCTTAATCATATTAATAATATTATAGTCCAAGAAGTTGCTACTCTCGATGTCATTAGCTATTGCATTCACAGAGTCTCCTCCCACTAGAACTTTACAGTTTTTTTTGTTTTCTGCAAATCTTCCTTTCTCAATCTTCGCTTGTGTGTTCTCCCTTTCCAATTCGACGGAATAATATTGTAAAGGATAATATTGTATTCCTTACTGATGGCCTTGCTATAGCAATATAAAGCATCCCGACTCTCTCCAAACACAGAATATTATATAGATTTACCTTCCAAAAATTTGGTTGACAGACAGGTAAATTGGTAGGTTAGGTTGAGGGGGCTAAGACGGTGCCCTGAAATTGTATCAAGAATCCGGCACTCTCCACTGAAACTGCTCTTCTCTCCGTCACTAACTCTCTACTCTCTGCCCGTGCCGCTTCCCTCTCCTCTGTCCTAATTCTCCTCTACCTCTTCGCAGCCTTTGACACAGTTGACCACTCTATTCTCCTGTACTCCCTCATTGACCAGGAACTCTCCGGTACTTCTCTTGCCTGGTTCTCCTCCTACCTCTCCGACCGCACATACCGGGTGTCCTGGGTGTGGCTCACCCTCTGCCTCTTGCTCTCTTTCAACAGATGTCCCTCAAGGCTCGGGACCTCAGCTTTTGGGACCCCTCCTGTTTTCTCTCTACACCCGCTCCATGGGTCCCCTTATCTTCTCCCATGGCTTCTCATATCATTTCTATGCTGACGTTGCCCAGGTCTTCCTCTTCTCCCTCCCCTCTGACTCCAACATTTCATCCCATATCTCTACCTGCCTCGAAGCCATCTCCTCCTGGATGCACTCACATCATCTCATACTCAACCTCTCCAAGTCAGACCTCCTTTTCTTCCCCCCTTCCTCCCCCACCACTGACCTCTATATCTCTGTTCCTCTTGAGTCCACTGACCTATCTCCCTCCTCATCCACCAAGAACCTTGTGTCACCCTCAACCCCTCTCTCCTACTCTCAGGCACGTTTGTTGCTTCTTCCCCACAACATACGTAGAATTTGCCCCTTCCTCATCGACTACTCCAAACAGCTCCTAGTTCAGGCCCTGGCCTCTCTGTCTCTGCTATCTGTTTGCTCCAGCTCATCCAAAACTCTGCTGCTCACCTTGTCTTTTCCCTTCCTCATTTCTCCCACACTACACCGCTGCTCTGCTCCTTCCACTGGCTCCTTAACGCTGCTCGCATCCAATTCAAAACTCTTGCACTCGCCTATCGCTGTCTCGTCCCCTATGCTTCTCCACCACGGGCAGATTAGCTGCACACCCACTCTGCTCCTCTGCTTCCAGAGCCTGCTCCTTCTCCACCATTGCCCCTCAATGGTGGAATGACCTACCCACGGATATCAGGACTGCTCAGTCCCTGAACACCTTCCGGCACCTCCTCAAGACACACCTGTTCAGACAGAATCTGTAAACCTCACAAATCTCGACTATACTGGACTATATGGCACCCAATTGTTCCAGTACTTGCATCAGTTTGTACTTGTACTGCTCCATACCTTGCCGTATACTACTGCTCTTAATTATAACTACTTCCTGTATCTAGTACTTGATTTTACTCTTATAGGTATCCATATTCATGTTTTTTGTAATTGCTCTTATTTGAAATCATTCTCATCCACTTATCGTACTTACTACGTGCTCTTAATGGACTTTACACGTATAAGCAAATATTTTTACTGTAAATTAACTGCTCTTAGTTGAACTCTCTCTTAAATGTAATTAATTACTGTATTCTTTACTTTGCTCTTATTTGAATTTGATCTTATGTTCTACTGATTTTACTTTACCTTATGACTGCTCTTATCTGTAATGTGATATTTTATAATGTTATATTTTGTAATGTGATACTTTGTACTGTGATATTGTGTAACAATTGTAAGTCAGCCTGGATAAGGGCATCTGCTAAGAAATAAATAATAAATAATAATAATAATAATAATAATAGTCCTTTATTCACCAGTTACAAAGATGCATTGCAAGTGGGTGGATTCAACCAACGTTTTATTTTATTTTATTGAAAACCTGGACTTATTGGTCACATGTTTCTGCCCATTCCCAGGCAGGCTACAATTAGCTCCCCAGATATTTCTGTGAGCCAGTCAATTAACCACTGAGATGCCAGGAACCAACAAAGTACCAGAAGTTTGATAACATGCAAACTCATTGTTTGCAGCAAAATTGCTATGCATGTTCTTTACGCATTAAATGTACATTTTATACGTCATTCATATTTTTTCAATGCGTAAAACGACCAGCACACAACTTATCTGGAGCGCTGATGTCATCTCCATTTTTCAGAATATTTAATTAATTTCCTATTATGTGTGTCATTGTTTACCATACTACCAGTGCTACCTAATGTCCTTTTTTAAACCACATGGACTGCTGCTGAATAGACTCCTTAAAGGTAATCTTCTGAAGTGATGTGCTTTTTAGGAATGACCACTAGGGGTGTAATTTCTGCCCCCTCAACTGTGGCAAATCCCTATACAAAGTCAGAAAATACATCTGTACACCGCTATTGGTCATTACTCAAACCACCTCACTTAAGTAATTCTTTAAAGAGTCTTTTCAGAAGCAGATACACTAGAGAATAGAGAATGCATTCCAAAGAATGATATATTAACCAGGTAAGAAATGAAATGTGAAAATGTAGATGACATAAAGAATCTCTTGAACCTTATCTCACCTGCAGCGGTCCGAATCTGTAACAAGAGTGCATCACACAGCACTGCCTGTTTGACCAGTTCACTTGTATTCCTGCTCTTCCAGCCCTACTCAGTTCACTAGCCTTTCCCTATCAGTCCTTCTTAATCTTCCATACCCAGATCCACGCCTTTGATGATCCACTGTTGGGTTGGTCCTATCAGTATCATCAAATACCTGTTCAAACAAACAGACTACCTTCTTTACACTAGACTACCTGTTACACTAAACCTAGGTTTGGGAGGATGGACTGTCCCCTTAACCCAGTGCATAATCAGCCCCTCTGCATTTGATTCATTCGTATCTCACCCCCATCTCCCCTTTGTCAGTGTCATTTTTTTATGGGGGGGTCTTCTGCCTCGTCCAGCCTGGCAGGTAAATAATGTTCTTTCTGTCATGTCACATAATCATCAATACAAAATAATTATATTTCAGATACCTGTATTGTGAGGGTTTGAACTACTGAATATATTTCCAGAACATAATTTACCGGGTAGGTATTCCAGTCAGTTTTATACCCAGGAGCGATGCTAGAAATCATATGACTTACAGTGAGCTTCCTACAAAGAACAATTCACCCACCAAATGACCGGACTCTTCAAACTAATCTGAAATGAAGAGCGCGTCTTCATATGACAGCGGATGTTTTTTCCCTTTACCCAGAAACTGGAACAGATTGTGTCATTCTTATAGCAGGTGGCAAAAGAGCGGAAATACCTTACTGACAACATACACTTTTTGATAGCTGTTTTAGTTCAATATTTTTCAAACAGTTATAAATCATGTGTTCAAAGAAGAGACCCATCCATCCATAAACATTCCCAAAGCATTTGTTGTTCCATACAATTACTACAACAATGGTGGAATTGATTGTGAGGTCACTGCATGCTGCATATACCCCGTTTTATTTCAACAAACTTAAAGAGTTCAACTGTTTACTGTACTGTACATAGCTTTAGTTGGTTGCTTACTATGCATTGTTTAAAGTAGAACCCCGAAGTAACTCCATAACTATTACATTCAATAGTGCGGAATTTAGATATTATAATTTCATAATATTAAAAAATAATAATAGCAATGTTTAACAAATGATGAAACCAATCTCGATTTTACAGCCAACTAACTACCCAAATCATTTTTTCCATTTGTTTTAGTATTTTATCGTTGTTGTTTTTCATGCATATAATTTCCAGTCACCTGGCTGCTGCTCTCACTATTAATGACTTTATTAGTAATAAAGGTACTGACTACTAATGTTTTTCCCTGCTCCCTTTTGAAGCTGGGTGATGCAATATTATCTCGGGATGCTGTGTGCTCTGGATTGCTGAGTCATGGTTGACGCCTGTAAGGAGAACACTGTCTTATCTCTTTACGCCCTTCGAGTCAGAATATTGGAGCTTGTGGAAAATATGTCTATGGTTTCTTTATAACACTGCAGACCTCCGCTCATTATCCTTCTGCCTAAAGAGTTAATTTACCATAAATAAGTGAGGCTGCAAAGCGAAGGTTATGATTGCACAAACAATATATAGGTGACATTAGAGGTGCAATTTAAACGATCCAAGAAGAATGAACACTTCAGTAATGCCATGCAGGGGGAATGCTGGAGTTAATAGGTGACTCAGCAATGTGTTGAGCCAAATCATGTTGTGCAGGGTTTAGTACGCCTTCCTGGAGCTGTGAGACAGCTCCATCTCCTAACAGTGACTTAGCATATGCTACTTTCAATACTGTCATATTTCATTACAGCAGTAAAGCTCTACGAAGTAGAGATGTTAGATTCCACTAATTTCCTTAGCATTTAAACTTTTGGATAAAACGCATTTAACCTTTTGGATAAAACTAGTTTAAAATTTAGAAGATTGCAAAATTATTGTAACCAATCAAAAAGGCATCATGATATACCCACGTGCACAACACTTGAATTAATCACACATCCTACTGTATCAACAATGCAGCTGACAAAAAAATTCTTAACGTTTACCACTTGGAAAGCATTTAAATGTTTAAACATTAAAGTATTAACACCCTGTCATGGATGGCTAGAGTGATGCTTGTGGGTGGTGATGACCAGGAAATGAAACATAAACACAGGATGGTACGGGCTAAATGGCGCTGCTGTGCTCGTCTTTAATAAATAAACAAAATAAATATTTAAACAAAAGACTTTACATGAAACAAAAAGGGCACAAGGGCCAAAACAAAACAAGCACAAACAATAATGATACATTTACAAAAATGAGTACCTTTGTTCGCTGGCTTGGTAGCATTAGCTCTTAGTATCCTTCACTCTCCTCACAACTCTCAACTCTCTGAGCCTGGAGTGGGTCTTTTATACTGTGGCTGGAGCCTTAATTACCTTATTAAGGCTCCAGCCATATTCCCACGAGCTCCTTAGGATGGGGGATTCAACCCCATCCATGCCAACCACATTGTACGAGGCCGGCTTTTTGTCGGTCTCAAATAATAAATAATACTGTCGGACGGCTTTTGTCCGTCCGCACACAAACATAATATATAATAATAATAATAATACAACACACATAATAATCATACATAAATAAAAAGGGGTGGGCACCTTGCCACACACACTTAATTCAAAGACCTACACTGTGATCCAAAGAGGCTGTGTGGTCCAGTGGTTAAAGAAATGGGCTTGTAACCAGGAGGTCCCCGCTTCAAGTCCTACCTCAGCCACTGACTCATTGTGTGACCCTGAGCAAGTCACTTAACCTCCTTGTGCTCCGTCTTCCGGGTGAGACGTAATTGTAAGTGACTCTGCAGCTGATGCATAGTTCACACACCCTAGTCTCTGTAAGTCGCCTTGGATAAAGGCGTCTGCTAAATAAGCAAACAAATAAAGTAGGACACACCGCCAGCACTCTAAGCCTATGTGACTCAACCAGGAAACCCGTTTGGATGATTATTGCTCATTTATTGAGTAATTATAGTAATGTATGAGACAAGAATCAGGGGGAATATAATGGAGTTTAATACCAATATAATGGGGGCATAACAGATTTTATCTTAACCAATGTGGCTTTCAAAATGAGATGCAGTGACTATTAATGTAGTAAAACATGTGGGCTCCACCATGGTACTGCCTTTTAAAACTGGTGGAACGATGACTGGGATGAAGGATTGATGAAGCTATTGCTTTAGCTGTAACCATTGAGAAGACGTAATGATGTATAAGATTCCCAGTTCCAATTCTTACAGTATGTTGATTGCTTGACTCAGATTCTCATGGCTGATCGCAGGTTGAAGAAGTCTTGATGTTCCTAGAGCAATTGGACCAAGACAAATTGACAACGTCCAATCTGATCGCCAAGGTGTCAAAAGTGTGAAGAATACACAAACCCTTATGTTACAGATAATGGTGAGCCCTGCTGGTAACATGAGGTAATATGGTATGAACTAGTGGTAAAAATGCTGTCTTAACCACTACAGCAATTATAACTGCCAGTATTATACTTTCTCCAGACTTTCTATCCAGGGCTACTATGGGTATTTTTTTATGATCTTTTACAGAAACTGTGCAAGTGACTTCCAATTTACTACAGGGTGTTTCTTAGGTAAGTTTTAGGATTGTCATTTTAACTCCCAGAAGCCTCAAGTTTTGGCTTTCCTTCTCAGTAACCAATAACTGTTTTCCAAAGCCTCACGTGTGCGGCTGAATTGCAGCATTACAATTGGATGGAGCTATCAGTAAATTTTGTTCATTAGTAGCTTGAAACAAAAAATACATGGCTACTGTATATGCTTGTCTTTTATGTTGGACAATATGAGTATGACATACAGACATCAGCCTTCATATACCCAAGATTATGATACACTTAATAATTGTGCTAAAGAATATCCTTAGCAAGTTTCATCACATTTGGACAAGCTGTTTTCCAGCAACATCCACACATTAAAAATGACATGAAGAAAAACAATCAAACAGACAGCCTCCTTATAACCTGAGAAGATGATACATTATATAACTTGTGATGAGGTCCTTAACACATTTCGTGTTCTCTAGGTAGGCAAAACTCTAAAAAACAATACCCACAGACTGCCTAATCTGAGACTTTAAATAGTCTGGAACTATAGCTAGAAATACCTTTACAGTCAGTGAAAATGCACAGTCTGCACATTTGGGATGTCTGCTGCCCCAGCAGCCACTGAGACATGCAGTTTGGCTTTGGGACAAGAGAAAGTACAGAATTTACTGTAAAACCTGTCTGCTGTTCCTGAAGGTCAGAGCTATAACAAAGAATGATCTTTCCAGCTCTGCTGGATCCTCACAGAAAAGTGTTCCTGGTAGCGGGAATAAAAACAAGAAAATACCCTCCATTGCAGGCAATTTCTTAGGGGTAGTAGATTGTCGAATACAATGCTTGCATTTCAAAGGACAACATGGACATTTTGCCTACAAGTGATGACCAAAAATGAAATGTTTGCTATGGAAGTTGTTCCACCTTCAATGGAAATACCAGAAGGCATATTTGGAGAAATTAACTTGTCTATTGCCACACTTATATTTTCCATGTGTATCAAATCTTTAAACAACTTCAGTGTTCAGTATGTAAAGTAAATGAGTGCATGTACAGGTTAAAAATATTCATATAAAATCAAAAGCAACTTCGATGAGGACTGGTGCAAAATCAAGTCAGTTATTGTGTTTATCATAACAGATGGAAAGACAGACAGACAGATGGACAAACATGATCAGCATATAAGGACCCCATTTCTAGAAAAAGAAATGTAAAGTAAAAAAGAATGCAAGGTGGGAAAAATACACTAGTGTGCATACTTATGATTTGACACAACAAACATTTTGAAAAAAAAATAAGAATTGGTAATAAACAAGTTCATTTCTGGAAATATACCCCATGGTAAAGGTGAAACAACTTCCGTAGTAAACATTTCATTTTTTCATTTGTGACCCCTCTTACTTCTTTTTTCTCCTATGTGATTGATATGTTTGTAGGTCAAATATTCAGTAATATTCATGGTGGCATATTCAGTCAGGACAATCTTGCGTTAAATAATCACCTTCATTATAATACAAAATCTTACAGATTTCCAAAACATTGAACCCAAACAATGGTTGAAGAAAACAAAAAAAAACGTAGAATAAAAATACTGGAGTTGGAGCACAGCCTCATCCTTCGGAGAATTACGGTGCCGCCTGCTAAAAAACAAAGAATAACATTAAAAAAATCTATGCGACTTGTTCATCCCGGTGAACAAGAAATATTAAGCAGAGGAGCATCATATACTCCCCCGCCTCCCCACCCCACCCCCACCCCCACCCAGACAAGGCTGGGAGTGAGGTGGTAATTCAAAGTGTTTGCGATGTAGGTTTATATACCTAATAGGTGGATGGCAACTTGCCGGTAATTGGCTTGTAGATTGACCAATGAATAAATGCGACGTACTAGGAACTGTATTAATGATACTATAGATTTGTGCCTGAAAACCTTGCAAGCTTTATATTAACGGAAAATAAAACTCCTAAATGCATGTATTGAGATAACCAAAAGTACCAAGAATTATTAATCATACGTATATAATATATTTTAATGTTGTATAAAGTACAATGGGGCAATATCCATGGAAAAAGAAAAATAAGTCTCACCTTTTTCTCTATTTTGGTAGTACTTTTGGGTTGTATGTTTCCATGGAGTTTTCTTTTAGCCAGAGAAATTCTATTTCCAAACGCAAATAACCTAATTCGTATTAAAATACAGGAGGGTATATTTAAATATTTGTGTCCAAGTTTCAATTTGGCTTTCTTGGCGACTACCAGTGTTTGACTGGGGGTGGACACGGGTGGACGCGGTCCACTCACTTTTTTGGAAGGGTGGACACAGTCCACCCACTATTTTTGCTGAAACAGCATTTTTCACAGTCCATCTTCATTGTTATTTATCTTGATTAGCCTATTTGATTTCTCCCCAATACTTAATCCTTTAATGTTCCTGGCCTTAACTTTCCCTTTTAATGCGTCTGCGTGGTTTTAAAACTGGTTTTAAAGGGCGAATCGTATTTTAAAGAATGTTATCATATAATAATAAAACTCAATAATGTAACTGTTTACATGCAAATTAACATTTTCCCATCCAACTAACAGTATGATTTTTCATGGAACAAAGCTTCCCAATTAATATCTTTATGTTTTTAGATGTAAGATGGACTGCACTGGCACTGTAAATGTGATACAATCCCCAGGGGCTTTGCCCCTAGACCCCACTGGGCTAGCCTGACAGGTCCCAGGCCCCTTGTGTGCAGGAAAATATGCATCGTTGGTCCACATTGCGTGACCCTAGAACCCCTCACTATTCTCTGTGGGAGTCTAACGCTGGTGACTACTGATATCATACAGCTTTCTTAAACTGGGTCCACAAAGTGCAGCCTGCCTCATTTGGCCATCAAAAAATGTAATAAAAGAACTGCAGGAAACAAAACAAAAGCCAAGATAGCACTACACAAAGAAAGTGCAGTGCACTATCCTTGTATTATTTGCTAAACATTTTATGACTGCATATGTATTTATTCTAAAAATATATATATTTGTTTTTCTACACAACCATAGCTTCAGCAATTCTGATCCTTATAGTCTATGAATGGATGAATGGAGCTAAAATAACAGCACTTTAGGTTAATGATATAAAAATGATATATTCAAATCTTCCATAATGAATTAGGTCTAAGAGATTTTACTCACTCAAGCCAGATACTGTCGGTAGCCCACAGCAATAATAAAGCCACTAGCATCGAATTCCCAGCTGTGCTAATGTATCACATTTTCTAAGCTGCGTGGAAACCTGGCCAATGTCTACCATGGAGAGTTTGGATGAAAATAAAAAAGGAATAACGTTTTTCTACAATGTTGAGTTAAACTATACTTACAAAGCCTTTGAAAGTAAAATAGCAAGTCCCCATAATAACATAAGTAAAATACACTCTAGAAATCATAATAATTATTTACATACAGGTAGTGGACAAAAAAATGGTTAAATGAGGGACACCAAGTATATTGAAAGCAAGGGCTTCCACACAGGTGTGGCTCATGAATTAATTAAGCAAATAACATCCCAGCATGCTTAGGGTCATGTATAAAAATGCTGGACAGGCCTGGTTGCCTATAATTATGGCTAGCAGCTCTGCAAGAGGAGACCTCAGTGACTTTGAAAGAGGGATGATTGTTGGGGCACGTTTGGAGGAGCGTCAGTGACCAAGGCAGCTCAACTTGCTGATGTTTCACAAGCAATGGTGTCTGAGGTGATGTCGGCATGGAACTCCGAGGGAAAGACATCATCAGCAAAGGCCAACAATGGGCGGAAGTGCATACTCCAGGATTGTGATATCCGTGCATTCATTCAAAGTGCAAGGCAAAACAGGCGAGCAACTGCAGATCAATTGACGGCAAATTTCAACCTGAGGCGCGAGCAGGTAGTTTCATCAAAAACAGTCCACTGAGAACTCCACAGAGCGGGATACCATAGTGGCCCAACACCCTATTAAGTGACTTTATATTGGTGTTTCCATTTTTTTGTCCACTACCTGTATCATTACATATTATAACATGTTATGTTGAAATTTGATGTGAGGAAGATGACATTGAAGCCTAACTGATATCTCAAACTATTCCCTACAATTATGTTTTGCAATCTGTACACAAATGCCAGTTTCCCTCTTCTTTTTAAATCCATTTGTTAACTTTTTGTTTACACTAGCAGTCGTATTAATGGGACCTAAGAAAAGTTACAAACGAGAGGAGGCCATTCAGCCCATCAAATCTCATTAATTGTAGGCGATGTTTAGCAAGCACAAGACAACCACCCCCAGTCTATTTTAATGATCTAAACAGTGGCTAAATATTGCACCACTGCCTTCAAATTTTAGATTTACTTTTAAAAACCATTACTTTAAGCTCAGTACAGAAACCAGGACTAGCGGACACAGTTGAAAATTAAATGTCGACAGACTTAAGACAGAGAGAAGGAGACACTTCTTCACACAGAGAGTGGCGAGGGTATGGAATGGGCTACCTATTCATGTTGTTGAGGCAGAAACACTTGGATCCTTTAAGACTCAACTTGACAAAGTTCTGAGATCAATCATTCAGCTACTAGGAACCAGACTTTTCTTATGTTCTTAAGTTGACAAGTGTTAATAAGTGGGTCAATAATTCACCCCTGGGGGAAACACCAGCTGGAGTAGTACAGAGGAATACAGATAATTTAAGTAAAACAAATCACAGCAAGTATAATATACTGCTAGGTCCCATTAATATGACTGCTAGTGCAAACAAGAAGTTAACAAATGGATTTAAAAAGAAGAGGGAAACTGGCATTTGTGTACAGATTGCAAAATATAATTGTAGGGAATAGTTTGAGATATCAGTTAAGCTTTAACACTAGAAGCCCCGCGGCGGTCATTTTGGCGGTTTTTGGTTTTCAAATGTAATTTTCTCCAGTCGTGTAACACATATGGGGCTGTGTGTTTGTGTACCTTTCTGTCTGTATATATTAAGCACTAGATTGCACATTTAATAAACAAAACAACAAATAAACAGGAACAAACAAACTGACACAAGGGCCAAAATAAAACGTTCAAACAAATTGTTTTCACTTCACATAGCCTCCACACAGTTCCAAAACCCTCCCCTCCATCAGACACAGGATTTCTCCTTCCTGTTATACATGTGGCCACTTCCCAGTTAGCATCAATTACCTAATTGGGGAATGGACACACCTGTGATTGTTGGCAGGGACAGATTTAACCCTCTCCCTGCCAACCTTACATTCCCACACACACACACTCTATTTACAGCAGCAGGGCTTCTGCCTTGCCACATACTCTCAAAGCAATATTCTGCTTGGTGAGACACTCAGTTACTGTTTATTTAGTGACAGACAGCCACTAAAAGTTTCATTTTGCATCCACTGTAGAAGGAAAGACCTAGACTGACAAAGCAGGTTTTCCTCGGCTTTCTGAAAATTATAAATGAAAACAACACTAAAAACACTAAAGATGTAGCGAAAACGTATACCACAATCTTCCAGCCAACTCTTTACTCCAAAAAACGATTTAGAAGTCATGGAGAAATACAAGCCTCAAAAATGGAACCATGTCTGCCATCCGGAAACCTAATACAGATATTCTTCACTACTAAATCATGTATGTCAATTTAAGTCACAATAACATATGGGAAATCTTTACATATTGTGTATGTAGGTATGCCACAGGGTGATAAATAAGAAGTGGGGGCACAGCAACAGCAGGGGTAGCTACGCCCAGGCTAAACCACCACCGCTACACCGACTATGCCAGCTCTAAGGGGTAACCTAAATGTTTTTCAATTTTGCCCTGACTTACCAGCCAGGTTATATGATTGGGAAAGAGCAATGCAGGAACCGCAAGGGGAGGACAAGAAAAACTGTAGTTCAATGTGTTTATTTATAAGATATAAAATATGGTTTTTGTATTTACAACCATATATTATATCCTTACAGACATAAATTAACAATTTTCCAGGGCTTCCTAAAGAAAAAGGTATAATAGGTAACACCAGCTTCACAAATTAGACTGCTTCAAATAGGCTACATCAAGCCCACAGCCTTGTTCACAAGTCAGTATCACAGGTTGTTAAGGGAACCTAAAACAAAATAAAACAAAACAATCCAGACTGAGTTACATTAGTGAATTGGGGATGTGGTTGAGGATTCAGTCAATGAAAATGATTCAAATCAAAGTAAAATAGAGCTCCAACTAAAGAATCCTAATCTCATAGCTCAGAAAGAAAGGAACTGGATTTTCAATTTAGAGGACAAACAATTGCACAGGAGCCATTCTAGATCTATATTCTTGATTTCCAGAGTGAAAATCAGGATATATATATATATATATATATATATATATATATATATATATATATATATATATATATATATATATATATTATTCAGTGACTCAGTGGCAACTCTGAAGCAGTTAGAATAACTGTATATAACCTAATTGTAATTTAAAAGTTTAACATTGGGGTGTAATTATTGCAGATCATAACAATTCATTGTTTTTTTTCTGTTGTCACAACCTGTGAGGGTGCTGTATAAAGGGAACAGAGTGCCCCGGACTAGATGGCCTGACAATTCATTCCCAGGGTTAGGTGGAAGTCAGCCATCTAGAAAGGGGGTGGAGCTACAGTACACCAAGTCATGGACTCGGAAGGGAAGTGATGTGGCAACGTCGGATTGGAGGAGAAGCGGTTGCACCTGCTAACCAAGGGGGCATGACTGGCGGTACTTAAGGGGATGTAGCGAGGTGATCTGCTCCTTTGTTATGGTTATGGATGAACCACTGAAGTACCGTGTATGTACTGTGAGTGTTTTGTGTTTGTTTTGTTTGCCGTCTTAATTGTACTGTTTGTCATTTATAGACGGCTAACACATCCGGGAGCTGTCGTTAAGTACAGCACTCAACCCGACGGGTATCCGGGTATTCGGGTACCCATGCTGACCTCATATATATACACACAAGCTCTAAGAAGTACATTTAAATTGTAATACTGAAAGTTCACAGTATACCATGGTGATGAATACATCAATAGCGTAAGTAATCACACAAACAAAATTCAGCAGGGTGCAAAATTCGGGACAGTGGCACAGCACTACAAAGATTTAAAAAAAAAAAGTTAAAAAAAGTAGATATGATGCAGGAAATTAAACAGATTGTGAAACACATAATCCATTGGTTTTTTGTTTTTGTTTTTGTTTTTTTTTAAATTTTTTTAATGACTTAGCACAACCTAAGAAATGACTCTGCTGTTAACTTACTGATCACACTGCTATAGTTTTGTATTGTACTTTAAAAAAAAAATGTGAGTACAATAGCAACACCGGAAAAATTGAACAATTTTAATGTTTCTGACCAGGACAAAAAATCTGGGCTGAAAACTGTGACAATCCCAGTTTTCATGGGACCCCTGGTAACCCTAGACCGACAGCACTCAGCAAATCTATATTTGTACCATAGAAGAACATCTTTTGCTGCCATACTTTTTTTAAAGTATGTTATCCCAAAGGTGATTGGCTACTCTTGTAATTAGCTGTGAATATAAAACCATTACAAGCAACTACTGTACGTCAACATGACTAGGTACTACCAAGAGTATATTGCTGCAGAACGAAGGCTCGCACAGCGTAGCTCTATGAGCTCACACAGGGTAGTGCTGCGTGCACAACTCGTAATTTATGTCATCCTCCTGCAGCCGAACTGTACAAGAATGTGCTTCATTCGCAGCACAAACTGTCCTCAGGGCATCAGGTGATTCTTAATGGTTAGGTTTAGGGTTAGGCATTGGGTTAGGGTTAGGTTTTAGGGTTGGGGCTGCGTAAGGTTAGGGTTGGGGTTGGGTTAGGGTCAGTGTGCGTTGATGTCGGAGAGGTGATGAGCTCTGGAAGTGAAAGGTGGGAGTGCTTGGCAAATGCCCTAGAATCATCTGATGCCCTGAGGACAGTTTCAGTGGATATTCCATTCCGCTGTGCTTCATTCACCCCTGTAGCGTATTACGAGCTGCGCACGCAGCACTACCCTGTGTGAGCTGCCTGTGAGAGCTACGCTGTGCGAGTCTGCGTTCTGCAGCAATACCCCTCTCGGTACTACTGTATAATTACGTTGGCATGACTAGTGTTACCAGACTGTGCCTTTAAGAAAGTGCATTCTGGGTAGAGAGAGAAAATGAGTACTGCTATTTCGGGAAGTACTGATTGAAAGCTCGTGCTCTCTGCTGGAGACCAGGTTATGGTATGGCACTGGTTTTAAGCTTGTATAAAAAGGGTTAAAGATAAATAAATCATAATTATTGTCTTGTTTTGTGCAAGGATTGCTGATATTGTGCTACTGATATGTGTATTTGAAACTGGAATGTTTAGTTACGATGATTTAAATGACTGCCAAGCATGTATCTGCAAAGCTTATCATGTACATTATTGTAACCAGAGTGTAGCGAATGCTGTGGCAAAAGGCAGCATAGCGCATTTATCCTGACTAACAATAATAAACAGTCGATGTAGTTTTAAACCTTGGAGTGTTTTTTGTTTCCATGTTTGTGCATTGCTAATAATTTTGCTGTTTAGGGGTTACCCCAGAGTGGTTAAACAGTACGCGTATAACTGTGCAGCTCCGGCCCTTGGGGCTTGTGTGTGTTATCAGGTCCCTAAATCTGTGTTATGAAGGTGATAGGACAGGAAGATAACACTAGGTACTACTGTAAAATGACCAGCCTGTACATAGAAAATACATCGTTGAATTACATTTATTTAGAACACGTTCTATTTAATGTATTCTGATTGGTCCAAATCAATATGTGCACTAAATATTTGAAACATGTACTAAACAAGTTTTTGACCCAGGTGGCCTTCTATACCACCCTGCTACTGTTTAAAAACCTCAACTATGGCTCACACAGTTTTACCCACAAAGTAGCAGTTTGTCAAAACCCTCTGTTCCAAACCTTCAACTGCCGCTATTACTTCTCAGCCCGGCATCCATGCTCACAGGCGCGGCTTGTTATCTCGAAAGTCCTCCCATGCTCACTCTCGTTCTTAATCAAGCTTTATAAGTATCCTGTTACACACAATTGGACTAATTAGTTAATTACACTACAATTTCCTTCGACAAATTCACACATGGTTTCAAAACATACCAATATAAAATATTCAAGTGCAGTGAAAAAAACTGAAAAACTTAAATTATTTTAAACAGAAAAAATAAATAAAAGTGCAAAGAAACTTTACCAGATTTTGGGTTGGGCCACCGTTTGTCCTGATCACAGCCTTGACACAAACTGGCATAGACTCCATAAGATGATGGGAGTTACAGTATCTTGAGGGATGTTAATCCATTCAGTACATAATATTTGATGCAAATAGTACATAGAGTTAGGCAGAGGATTATAATCACAAATGTGTCCTTCAAGTTCATCTCATGCTCAATTAGATTGAGATCCAGGGATCTGGTAGCAATGGGGGATGTCTGAAGTCTCTCATCTTCATCAAGACACAATTCTAGCCCAGAGGATGGGTGCATTATCACATTAAAACAGCCATTGCCACCAGGGTATAAGTGCATGCAGAATTGTTGGATGGACTTGATCCACAACAACATAGGTAAGAGCGGCAGGAAGAGATTGTTTAAAATCGATTTTGAGGGGTATGTTTCCTTAACCATTTCAAAATGGATTGGGACGGTATTATTTCATATGCTTTGTGTCCGTGTGACGGATATTTTTTCTGTCCAAGTTTCATGAAAATCTGTGCGGTAGTTTTTAAGTTACGGAATCGCGAATAATTACTTTTGACAAATTAGTCGAGTTTTTTTGGCACAAAAATAACCCAAAAATGGCTGCATGTTTAAACACCATATCTGGCAGGCAGATAGTACTCATTGACTAGTAGTGCCTTTTTTTGGAACTGAAAAAATTGATAAAGTATTTAGCGAGTTATTTCAATTTTTCTTTGTGCATGCTTGGTTTATTTTTGTAAAATACAAAATACAAGAAGTAGTTATAATTAAGAGCAGTAGTAGAATACGGCAAGGTATGGAGCAGTTCACTGCAAGTACTGGTGCAATTGGGTGCCATATAGTCCAGTATAGTCGAGAGTTGTGAGGTTTACAGATGCTGTCTGAACAGGTGTGTCTTGAGGAGGTGCTGGAAGGTGGTCAGGGACTGAGCAGTCCTGATATCTGTGGGTAGGTCGTTCCACCACTGAGGCGCAAGGGTGGAGAAGGAGCGGGATCTGGAAGCTGGGAAGCGGAGGGGGTACAGCTAATCTGCTGGTGGTGGAGGAGGCGGAGGGGCGAGAGGGGTGCAGGGAGAAATGATAGTCTGGAGATAGGAGGGAGCAGAAAGGCCAAGACAGTGCTAGGTGAGTACAAGAGTTTTGAATTGGATGTGAACAGCGATAGGGAGCCCGTGCAGAGAGCGGAGCAGCGGTGTAGCGTGGGAGAAACGAGGAAGGGAAAAGACAAGGTGAGCAGCAGAGTTTTGGATGAGCTGAAATGGACAGATAGCAGAGGCAGGAGGGAGTTGCAGTAGTCAAGACTGGACAGTACCAGGGCCTGAACTAGGAGCTGGGTGGAGTAGTCGGTGAGGAAGGGGCAAAATCTCTGTATGTTTCCTGAGGAAGAAGCTACAGGAGCGTGCCAGAGTAGAGATGTTCTGAAAGGGGTCAAGGGTGACACGAGGTTCTTGGTGGATGAGGAGTCAGAGGGGGAAAAGGAGAGGAATATCTGGGCAACGTCAGCATAGAAATGATACGAGAAGCCATGGGAGGAGATGAGGGGACCCAGGGAGCGGGTGTAGAGAGAAAACAGGAGGGATCCCAAGACTGAGCCTTGAGGGACATCTGTCGAAAGAGAGCAAGAGGCAGAGGGTGAGCCACACCCAGGACACCCGGTATGTGCGGTCGGAGAGGTAGGAGGAGAACCAGGCAAAGAAGTACCGGAGAGTTCCTGGTCAATGAGGGAGTACAGGAGAATAGAGTGGTCAGCTGTGTCAAAGACTGCGGAGAGGTCGAGGAGAATTAGGACAGAGGAGAGAGAAGCGGCACAAGCAGAGAATAGAGAGTTAGTGACGGAGAGGAGCAGATTCAATGGAGTGTGCCGGGTGAAAACCAGATTGGAGGGGGTTGAGCAGAGAATGTGTTGACAGGAAAGCAGAGATCTGGTGGTACCGCTCCCTTGAGGGTTTTAGAGAGGAATGGGAGAAGGGAGACAGGATGGTAGTTCTGTAGGGTTAAGATGGGGGTGATCAGAGATATCAAGAGGAGTGACCGAAAGGGTGGTAGGAAATCAGTCCCTGGTGAAGACAAGGTCCAGTTGATGGCTCGCTGTGTGAGTGGGGGAGGGACGAGGAGAGACAGGAGGTGTAGTAGTGAAGAAGGGAAAGAAATCCAGCAGATTAGGGTTTGGGTTGGAGAGGTGGATGTTTGTCACCTAATTGAACTGCAGGGGTGGAGGGAGAGGGGAGCATGAAACTCAATGGTGCTAACAGAGAGAGAGGAGAGAGGAGGGGGGACAGAAAAGAGCAGGGAGGGAGAGAGCAGAAGTCCTATTTCTCCACCCCATCCAGAGGGGCAAGAAGAGTTGGAGAGGCCAGAGAGAGTAAAGGGCGGCCGGAGTGGTAGTGTTATCAGGGGAGATCCAGGTTTCAGTGAGAGCTAGGAACTTTTTTCTTTTTAACTGTTTTCCCATTGCAAGGAAATGAGCTGTTCTCCTCCTAATGGCGCCATTTGAATCAATGCACATTTTTAAACAAGGTATAAATATCAATATAAATACATTTATGAATATATTCATGTTGTTAGTAATAATAAATCAGATAGCTAGCCTAATATAAACATAACTAAAGTATTCATGTTTTTAAAAAAATGTCATAGCCGAATAATAAAGCTTGTTTTATGTATGAGAAGTCTATGTATTATGTGTATAAGGTATAGAAAATGTGGTCCTGCTTGGGAATGTTTGTTATAATAGCAAACCAAAAACTTCCTTTAAGATATATAGCGAGGACTACAATCTAAATGCAGGGATCTACTTTCCACTGCATATAAATATCATGTTTTAAAATCAGCCTTCCAATGAAAAAAGAATGGGTATGAAACACAAAAAACTACGTTTTACTGACAAATCCGAAAGAGATGTGAAATTGTCAGGTAAGGCCGCCACTGCGAGATATACGAGATATTATAGAATGTTGTGCGGACAAGATAGTAGCCTCCCATTTAAATTTGTACACCTTGTACCTTTAAGGGTTCCGTACATTACTATGCCACACATACATCACATTTATTTTTCAGCGTATCAAACACGTGTTTTTGTGTCCTTCATAAACCAAAATAAAATCCAAAAAAAGAAAGAAAAAAAGAAATGGTTATGACAGTTGTAAGTACACAATAAATAATGGTCTCACTCCAGATGTGTATTCTAATTAGCTTTTCCAATTCACATATAACAGGCTTGTAACCAGGAGGTCCCCGGTTCAAATCCCAGCTCAGTCAGTGACTCATTGTGTGACCCTGAGCAAGTCACTTAACCTAGGGGTTACCATATGGCACAGGGCTTTCAAAATTCCCTCTAAACTGAAAGTAATTCATGTATAAATGAGCTCCACCTTTGCTGAGATTAATCCTGCTGTGGTGGAATTGCTTGGGCGCAGCAAACAAGTCACACTGATCAGCTGCTTCTGATCAGATCTTAATGAACGAATAGCTAATTTATCGATAGAGCAACGAGATGATGATGCTTTGATTGTATTTGCAGAATAATATGGCCGATTGAATTTTAACAAACGGTAAAAAATAGCGACTGGCTGCAATTCATTTTTAGTGTAATACAATGATTTGACGTGCATACGGGTATTTAAGCACCCTTATTAATTGTAGCTAAGGATGGTTCATTTACACCTTCATTTATTTCAATTTAGGGGCAAGTTTGAAATCCCATTCTGTCTCACAACGTCCGGTTAATCTGGAGCCACATGGTAACCCTACTTAACCTCCTTGTGCTCCGTCTTTCAGGTGAGACGTTGTTGAAAGTGACTCTACAGCTGATGCATAGTTCACACACTCTAGTTTCGTATCTTGTAAAGTTCTTTGTGATGGAGGTCCACTATGAAAGGCGTTATATAAAATAAAGATTATTATAATTCTATGACAATATGAAAACAACCACAGTTGTTCTGGTTTTAGACCTGACCTCATCTTCCCACTGGTGACTACACATGTTGTCTGAAGTGAACCCACCTACTGTATCTGTTAAGCAGTGTGTGCTGGAAAGCCTTGTCAGAATATGGGTCAGGTAGGGCACAGAGGCGGCCTTAACTGACCATTTCCCGTCTTTTTCAGAATTGTCAACTCTTACCGTCAAGTACAATATAGTTTTTTGTGTTTATTTTTATATAACTCTGTGGTACAACTATAATGTAGAAAAAAAATCATAGATAATGAATTACTGTAATGAAGGCAAACACTACCCGGCAGGCATTTATTATTGGGTGTGTTAAGGATTATGGTATGTATTGAACATTCTTCAATTACTACTACGTCATGTGGCAATGTCATTTTAAAAAGCTGAATTATTAAAACACTTATAACAATAGCCTTTCAGTTTTTAGTTTAAAAATCAGAGCCCTTAGGGGTCTTCACATTTAACACAGGCTGCAGTCTACATTGAAGATGGGTACTGTAATTAAAAGCTCTTGGTAAATTGGCTTTATTCATATCAGTACTGAGCAAAAGAATATAGGCAGATGAACAAAGGGCCCTGCCTGTTTCCTATTTCATGCATCTTTAAGCAGCATTCAAATATGACTTAGGAGCTTAAACAACACGTAGGCCATAATTAGATTAAACACTTAAATAAGCTGAAGTCGTTCAACATTGGTAATCACGTTAAATTGTAAAAAAAAAATTCTGAGAATCCAAATCCCACTTTCTTTTGGAATGCATTATTATGCGGAATGTCAGAGTAAATTACATTTTCCCTTGCACACTAAAGCATCAATTTCCTTATGGTAATTATCTGCCGGAATGGAAGTGTCACTAGCTGGAAGTCAGGCATGCCTGACATTTACCCTCATTATAGAAAAGTTATGACAAAAAATTAAGACGAGTGAGTAAAATTAAACCTAAGCCTGGTACGCTGTATTGAAAAGCACACAAAGATCTTTTGCACATACATCATTGTGTTAGATCACCAGCCTTTAAATAGAGATGGTCCAGTAATGAGATGTAGTCCATTATAGAGTATAGAGATCCATTTGGAGAACGGTATGACTTTTTTTGTTCATTTTAAAGTCATTAATCGTACACAAAAAAAACCTAATTAAAATGAAATAAATGATGATACCTTTTTGCCATTTTTGAAGACGGAGCAGCATTAAAATGTAATAAAATGTTTCGTTAACTTAATTTTCAGGGAAATAAGGCATTATTGGTAATAGTGGAAATTTTTATTTAGTTACATCCAAAAACCATAAAAATATATTTAAAGATAAAATATTTTGACACACAGCATGAACTTAAATATCAATTAAGAAGAAAGGATAATAATGTCCATATTTCAGTTCTCAGAACAGGAGCAAGGTGTGCAACGAATAAACTCTGGGACTTGGAAATAGGAACTATGTGTTTGTGACTTTAGGGAGATAACGTGCTTTCTCCTTGGCACGCGGAGAGACTCCCTCGCTGAGGTGAGGCCGAAATCGATCGGCCTCCAAGGCTGGGAAGCCAGCTTTGCTTTCCCCCCCCCAAGGGGAAACATGAAGAGAAGGATAGAGGATATATTTGAGAAGACTAGAAATAGCCCTGACTAATAAGGAATGCCTACACGGGGCAACAGGAATTCTTAAAGAGAAAATGAAAAGTATTAAGCACGGTGTTTTGATATTTTAAAAGTACATCTAATTTATAATACCGAAAGTTCACATTTTTAAAATACATTAATAATAGCTTAAGTAATGAACCGCTGACACATGTGCATATCTCAAAATAATGCTAAATGGATGGCCAATGGTGCTTAATGCAGCATGCAAATAGTGTTTGGTCGCTAAACGCCAATCAATGCTATAAAATGGTTAAATAGTGGTGTTTGCCTACTAGACTGACAATGATTGGCAAGTATAGGGTATGTTGTATATTAATATAAAATACACTTGATTTTACTGTGTTTGTATTTTTTGCAGTACGTACCTGCTTTTTGTTTTTTAATCGCACGATATCGCAGTATGGAAATTATTATCGCTATCTAACAATATCTATGTCATATCAAAATATTGATATTTGTGCCCATCCCTAGTATAAAGACACTTTGGCTGATCTAGCCTATGTAACAAATGTATGTGGCAGACAATTACAATTTAATTCGTGTCCAGGCTGTGCAAAGAGATCAAACTTTGCTGGGGACCCCGAGGGGGCGTCACATTGGCTCTGACGCTCCTGGGGTGGGGGATGGGAAACCGGCAGGGATTGCTTCTCATCGCATAGAGGCGAACCCTACTGGCCAGACGCCAAACATAACTGGACATTCCAAATTGGGGGAAAATAAATCAAAATATTAATTGGTCACTCAAAAAAAAAAAAAAAAAAAGAGTAGCTTTTAACTCAGGTAAAATTAGTTAACAGACTATACAAAAAAGTATAAAAACAAACTCAATATTTGAGTATTTGCAATTAGAACCACTTACAATGGTTGCAAATAATAATTATGCAAGGGTGACAAATTATGAAAATCTATTTGGAAGCTATTTACTCTTTAACATATTTATTTAACATTCACTAAAGCATGCTTATACATTTATTGAAGAGTTTGCTTTTAAAGCATCCTTTTAATTAACCACAGTTTCATGAACTGTAGTCCAGTTTTGTTTGAGTAGCACTTCCAGGTAAGCCAGCAAGATGCCATCACCGCGACTGTAAAACATGCTATTTTGCATTTTGATTCATGTTTCTGTTCGAGTGGATTTTTCTCCTGTATTCCATCGTATTCTTCAAATAAACCTTAATATCCACTAACACTGCATGATGCCACAGGCCAGTGGCTTTGCAATTTTCATCAACATGCCTTCAGCTATTTTAAATCAAGAAACTCTTTTGCTATTAGTTACTGGTGGGGTATTTAAATGAAATTAATTCAAACACTGTGACCGGCAATACAATAGGTGCTGACTGGAAATTTAAACTTTAAGGAAATTAAACTCGGAGCAGCCAATGCAGAGAGAAAAGCGGTTATGTTTGGCGACTCTGCAGCATCAATCCAGAACTCTTTTTTTAAATGCAGCCGTCTTTGAAAGCAATCTGTTTTCACTGCAAGGCTTTTTGTATATGTACAACCAAATGATCGCAGTATTGCCAATGAGTTCATAACAGTGTGCATTCTTTTAAAACGCTTTTCAAGGGCCAATTTGCCAAAATGGGATTTTCACACTTCAGGCTTCAGTGTGTTTATTTCTAAATAATTAAAAAGTCAACCAAATGCACGCTGAAACCTTTGTGCATGACTCCTGACATGTTGTAGCGGAGTACAGCGAAAACCAATTAAGATCATCTCAGTTACTGTAATATCAAATCCCAGTTACTTTGGAATTTGGTATTAGTTTTTCCCTGTTTAGATAAACAGAAACCCAGTCAAGATCTGTATGTTATTCCACATTGTTGTATTCTATTTCAGTCACTTGTTGTGAACGTGCATTACCTTAGTACATTACAGTACTAAAATTCACATCAAGCATTACAAGAGGGCACTGTAAAATTTACAACTGATAGTTACAAAATCTTTACTGTGTAACTACTTTAAAAGTTCCATTTTTTAAAGATCCAACTAGGAGGTCAAAATGACTTCTCAGCAAGGAAGTGTACCATAATGATTGACACATGAAACTTCAGTTTAGTGCCTACCATTTTAAAGTATGTACAGATAAAAAAACTTACTCTGGTAAATCTTATTCAGTACATCATATATAGGTCTCAAATTTTCCTATATAAGATTCTGAGTCCCTGCATTCTACAGGAGGACACTTTAAGGAACACAGAGAGACTGAAAACATGTGAGTCATTTGAAAAGCAGCCATTGGTAACTAGGAAGGAGAGCCAAAGTGTGAGGCCTCAAGAAGCGTGACTTCCTGTAAAACCAGGCTCCTCGGGTACCAGTAGCTGCTCTTTCAGTAACTTGAAACAGTTGGAAGGAATTATCTGTAAATGTAGTTCAGTAGTAGCACAATAAAAAAAGACTATTAAAAAAACAAATACATTATATGTGTGTCTTTTATACAGGAACATGAGACCTACACAATTAGTGTAATTCATATTAGGTAGGATTTACCGGAGTTACTTTGCTATCTCTATGTACTTTAAGACACTTGCTTGCAAGATTTAGACAATTATGGTTTTGGACTAGTATACTGGTGGACTGTCTTTTACATGGTTAATACAGTACTAATATTGTATATAATCTTTTTTTCACATTTTAAATTGATTTCTGTAGATAATCTTGATTGTGTATATTTCAATCTTACAAGGACTATCGCTATAAAATATATACAGTTTAAATCAAGCAATGATCCTGTTCTGCATGCGTAGCTGTATTAATGATACCGTATGTACCCCATCAAATACAATGCTAGTTTATCCGTGCCACCCACCATCAAAAAATCTGCCTAGCTTATGCTGCAGGTAACATATTGATGACATGCTAAACATTGTAACCCTGCTCTGCTGCAGCCCTACATAGGAATCACCATTGAAGGAAAGACAAGTGGGGTTAATACAGGACTAAAGGGAGCAGTATTAAGATCTCATTCTTTTACTGATTGGTCATCGTCTCTCACATGCTGTGTCTTGCTTTACCATGGATTTTTCAATCCTTTACCACGATCACCTGTGTTACCATGTTTTCCATGCTGCTTTTATACTACACTATGCTTTTCTATAGTATATTAGGTTACACTTTCATAAGGCTTGTAACCAGTTAAAAGTGATTAAACTGTTTTTATAGGTCCCAGGGTTAATAAACAATACTAAACTGAATACAAAAAACAAAACAAAACAAACAAACAAACAAACAAAAAACACATATTTGTGGAACTACAATTAGTGATTAGTTTGCTATTATTTTGAGTACTTTTTTCTTTCGAGACCCCTTGCTACACCCCTTGGTGTTTTGATCGTTACTGCCGTTGAAATTTCCTTTCACAAATTACTCAGCCAGCTTGGGCTGCTTCCTCTTTGCTTTTCAGATGTCTTAAGAAATTCAGTAAAATTCATGCTGGAAAACTCTCTCCTTGGTTGCAGTCCGTGGTCTGTGGATTCTTATCAGATGCCTGTATCTCTGCTGAAAGAAGAACAGTGGTCTGGCTGAGTTCAGTTTTTAATAAAAAGGGCACAGAAATGACTCATAACACCTGCAATGTTAGAAAAATAAACAAACCATTAACACATTAAAGTGACTGCAGCTTCCACAATCATTTCTTAAACCTATCATGAACTTGTATTCACTATGTAAGTTTCAAATGTGTAGTTTTAAATGAAGTGTTACAGCAAACAGCCTTACAGGAAGTCTGCTGCTTTTCTTCCTCGGCCATTCAACCCAGCATCTTATTGGCTGCCAGGCATTTCAGTTAGGGGAAGGTTCTGAAAGATGGAGACAAGTTCACTGTCCAGGTAAAATAACCCAAGAAGTACAATAAAAGACATCTCAAAGTAGGTATTGTAAACAGATATTTCTTTGACCTAGTGTAGTACCACATACATTTTTCAAGCTGTATGAAGCGAATGGATGTGGATGATGTTGGGAATGTATGAAACTATTTTGTTGGCACCAATCACTTTTAAGGACACAGGTTTTGATAGATGTAGCCCTGGGGAGTTAACCTTCTTTAAGCTGGCATTGTACCTTGTAGGCTACTGAAAGGGAGAGTGGCAGATTACAATACTCTAAAGTACAGGATTAAATGCAGTAAAAAAGAGAGCAGAAGAGCAAGTAAAACGCATTTAAGGTGATAAAGTGTTTAGAGGGAAAAGAGGAGTTCTACGGGTGCTGTCTGAAGAAAAAAAAAACTTTTTGAAAGTATAAATCATATCAATCACCTGATTTCAATATACTGTACAGTATATTGTACAGTTAAAATGTATAAGCACTTGTATAAAAATATTCATTAACAATGATGTAAGAAACCCCCACCATCACCAATACAGCAGAATAACCACTACACTGTAACAACATGTAGGTAGAATAAAAATGACTGCTTGGGATATATCAGCATGTCAATACATGTGCCATACAATCCTGGCACAATTTGTGCTGTTGAGCATGGCATTGAAATGCATTTCATGAATTAAATCGCAACAATGTTTTGCAATTTGTACTTAAATAGACTATTGTGGGTTAATCGACATCAATATTTGTTGAAAGTTACAATGAGAAACTGAAGATCTGTCATCGTTGGTGTTGCTTTGAGCTGTCATTACACTTTTTTTAAATCAATGTAAAACAACACCGGTTCTTGATTTGTTCAACAGTGCCACCGCAAGTTTATTGCCTAAAGAATAAGTAATCTTTAGCATGCCATTACAACAAGTGTTAGAAAACACTTCCTGTCAGAATGTGGATGGGACTGTAGTGCAAGAACATGGCATACCAGGGTAAACTATGATAAATGCATAGTATAACCATGGTAAAAGTGCAAAAATAAGATGCAAAAATACTGTGGTGAACTTTTAGAAAGCTAATAGTGATCAATTTAATAGAAACCAATGACATTTTCCACTCAATCGGATTTCACTCATTCCTTAAGGCTAAGCAGTTAGAAAAAAAATGACATTTGAACCAGGAAACCAATGCAGGCCCTGCTTTACACCAGTTCTCTGATTTACCAGTGCACAGGAAGAGGATATGGTTTCTGCTGACATTTCTAATCTTCGTATTAAAGTAGGTACGTGTTAATAATTTTTTAATTGTTGTCTATAATTTCAAGCTATTCTAAAATATATAAGCAGCACCCTGGTCAGATACAGTTGTTGACCCCAGTGCTATTTATACATTTGGCAAACATTAGCAACACAGCAGTATAATGTGCACTAATGAATTATTTTCACATTCCATCAGCTGATCAGTGTGGGGAAGCTCACAGGCACTAGCTAAAATAAAATAACTGTACATATTGCTGTACATCTTTAACAAATGGATTATTGATGAAAGAATAGAGATGTGCAAATTTATATGACGAGTGTAATATCTTTGTCATTCACTTCTGTGTGGATTCCAAATCCTGTTATTCTGCAATAAACACAATGTTAAAGTTCAACAGCATAGCACCAGCAGTTTGTTGCCAAGCCAAATGACCGATTCAGTTGAAGTCTGAAGCACTTAATCAGGTCCTTAAAACAACAAAGTGGTGGATGCCTTCTCATTTTTACTTTTTGTAATGTTTATACTGTAAGTTTACTTCAAAGAAAATAATTCTTAAACACAGTAAATTTGCAGTTATTCCAATATCATATATATATATATATATATATACTGTATACCATGATTAACCATGTTTTTTTTGTTTTTTTTAACAATGATTTACTATGAGATTTACCATGCTTACACTTTCTGTAGAATTTCACTATGCTTTAACTTCGTTGTACCACACTTTTCTACTAACCTTGGAATACAGCAGTAAACTCTTATAATGGACATAAAGCAAAATACTGTGTTAGATCAATGACGACGTGCAAACATGGAACCGTAATAATAAGCTCACAGCTGGAGCCTCAGGCCACACTTCAACGCAGCAGAAGGAAATTTGCTCTCAGTGTTGCTCCTGTTCAGTGTTACAGCATGCATAATTACTGGGAACTAAGAATGGCGCTGGTGTCACACAGCCTTGTGGAAGCACAGAATTAAACACAAACACCGACTCGGGGAAATTATGCTAATGCAGCAACTCATTATTCACAAGCATTCAGAAATCAACCATTTACATCACACTGTTTATATATATTATATATATATATATATATATATATATATATATATATATATATATATATATATATATATATATATATATATATATGTACTAAAAAGTTTTAGGCAGGTGTGAAAAAATGCTGTAAAGTAAGAATGCTTTCAAAATAGACATGTTAATAGATTATATTTATCAATTAACTAAATGCAAAGTGAGTGAACAGAAGAAAAATCTAAATCAAATCCATATTTGGTGTGACCACCCTTTGCCTTCAAAACAGCATCAATTCTTCTAGGTACACTTGCACAAAGTCAGGGATTTTGTAGGCATATAGTCAGGTGTATGATTAAACAATTATACCAAACAGGTGCTAATGATCATCAATTCAATATGTAGGTTGAAACACAATCATTAACTGAAACAGAAACAGCTGTGTAGGAGGAATAAAACTGGGTGAGGAACAGCCAAACTCAGCTAACAAGGTGAGGTTGCTGAAGACAGTTTACTGTCAAAAGTCATACACCATGGCAAGACTGAGCACAGCAACAAGACACAAGGTAGTTATACTGCATCAGCAAGGTCTCTCCCAGGCAGAAATTTCAAGGCAGACAGGGGTTTCCAGATGTGCTGTCCAAGCTCTTTGAAGAAGCACAAAGAAACGGGCAGCGTTGAGGACCGTGAGCGCAGTGGTCAGCCAAGGAAACTTACTGCAGCAGATGAAAGACACATCATGCTTACTTCCCTTCAATCGGAAGATGTCCAGCAGTGCCGTCAGCTCAGAATTGGCAGAAAACAGTGGGACCCTGGTACACCCATCTACTGTCCGGAGAAGTCTGGTCAGAAGGGCCTTCATGGAAGACTTGCGGCCAAAAGCCATACCTCCGGCGTGGAAACAAGGCCAGCGACTCAACTATGCCGAAAACACAGGAACTGGGGTGCAGAAAAATGGCAGCAGGTGCTCTGGACTGATGAGTCAAAATTTTAAATATTTGGCTGTAGCAGAAGGCAGTTTGTTCGCGAAGGGCTGGAGAGCGTACACGAATGAGTGTCTGCAGGCAACAGTGAAGCATGGTGGAGGTTCCTTGCAAGTTTGGGGCTGCATTTCTGCAAATGGAGTTGGGGATTTGGTCAGAATTAATGGTCTCCTCAATGCTGAGAAGTACAGGCAGATACTTATCCATCATGCAATACCATCAGGGAGGCATCTGATTGGCCCCAAATTTATTCTGCAGCATGACAACGACCCCAAACATACAGTGAAAGTCATTAAGAACTATCTTCAGCGTAAAGAAGAACAAGGAGTCCTGGAAGTGATGGTATGGCCCCACAGAGCCCTGATCTCAACATCATCGAGTCTGTCTGGGATTACATGAAGAGAGAGAAGCAACTGAGGCTGCCTAAATCCACAGAAGAACTGTGGTTAGTTCTCCAAGATGTTTGGGCCAACCTACCTGCGAGTTCCTTCAAAAACTGTGTGCAAGTGTACCTAGAAGAATTGATGCTTGATGCTGTTTTGAAGGCAAAGGGTGGTCACACCAAATATGGATTTGATTTAGATTTTTCTTCTGTTCACTCACTTTGCATTTAGTTAATTGATAAATGTAATCTATTAACATGTCTATTTTTGAAAGCATTCTTACTTTACAGCATTTTTTCACACCTGCCTAAAACTTTTGCACAGTACTGTATATATATATATATATACAGTACTGTGCAAAAGTTTTAGGCAGGTGTGAAAAAATGCTGTAATGTAAGAATGCTTTCAAAAATAGACATGTTAATAGATTATATTTATCAATTAACTAAATGCAAAGTGAGTGAACAGAAGAAAAATCTAAATCAAATCCATATTTGGTGTGACCACCCTTTGCCTTCAAAACAGCATCAATTCTTCTAGGTACACTTGCACAAAGTCAGGGATTTTGTAGGCATATAGTCAGGTGTATGATTAAACACTTATACCAAACAGGTGCTAATGATCATCAATTCAATATGTAGGTTGAAACGCAATCATTAACTGAAACAGAAACAGCTGTGTAGGAGGAATAAAACTGGGTGAGGAACAGCCAAACTCAGCTAACCAGGTGAGGTTGCTGAAGACAGTTTACTGTCAAAAGTCATACACCATGGCAAGATTGAGCACAGCAACAAGACACAAGGTAGTTATACTGCATCAGCAAGGTCTCTCCCAGGCAGAAATTTCAAGGCAGACAGGCGTTTCCAGATGTGCTGTCCAAGCTCTTTTGAAGAAGCACAAAGAAGCGGGCAGCGTTGAGGACCGTGAAGCGCGGTGGTCGGCCAAGGAAACTTACTGCAGCAGATGAAAGACACATCATGCTTACTTCCCGCAATCGGAAGATGTCCAGCAGTGCCATCAGCTCAGAACTGGCAGAAAACAGTGGGACCCTGGTACACCCATCTACTGTCCGGAGAAGTCTGGTCAGAAGTGGCCTTCAGACTTGCGGCCAAAAGCCATACCTCCGGCGTGGAAACAAGGCCAAGCGACTCAACTATGCCCGAAAACACAGGAACTGGGGTGCAGAAAAATGGCAGCAGGTGCTCTGGACTGATGAGTCAAAATGTGAAATATTTGGCTGTAGCAGAAGGCAGTTTGTTCACGAAGGGCTGGAGAGCGTACACGAATGAGTGTCTGCAGGCAACAGTGAAGCATGGTGGAGGTTCCTTGCAAGTTTGGGGCTGCATTTCTGCAAATGGAGTTGGGGATTTGGTCAGAATTAATGGTCTCCTCAATGCTGAGAAGTACAGGCAGATTCTTATCCATCATGCAATACCATCAGGGAGGCATCTGATTGGCCCCAAATTTATTCTGCAGCATGACAATGACCCAAAACATACAGCGAAAGTCATTAAGAACTATCTTCAGCATAAAGAAGAACAAGTAGTCCTGGAAGTGATGGTATGGCCCCCACAGAGCCCTGATCTCAACATCATCGAGTCTGTCTGGGATTACATGAAGAGAGAGAAGCAACTGAGGCTGCCTAAATCCACAGAAGAACTGTGGTTAGTTCTCCAAGATGTTTGGGCCAACCTACCTGCCGAGTTCCTTCAAAAACTGTGTGCAAGTGTACCTAGAAGAATTGATGCTTGATGCTGTTTTGAAGGCAAAGGGTGGTCACACCAAATATGGATTTGATTTAGATTTTTCTTCTGTTCACTCACTTTGCATTTAGTTAATTGATAAATATAATCTATTAACATGTCTATTTTTGAAAGCATTCTTACTTTACAGCATTTTTTCACACCTGCCTAAAACTTTTGCACAGTACTGTATATATATATATAGACACACACACACACACACACAGCAGTAACCGTTGTGGAGAGGGGCCACAGGTGTTTATTTGGGTATCGGCTTCCACAGTTCCGTATGTACCTGCAAAAAAAAAAAAAAAAAAGAAAGAAAAGAGAAAGAGATTAAAGTGTATGAAATAAAAAGTGATCCAGGTTTCACCTTTCTATTTCCAGATTACTACCGACATGATAAATAGCTGCAGTTTAACTGTACTGTAAACGACTGCTTAGGCTTTACTATAATAGCGCTGAACATGGTCATTTTGATCAGGTGGAATTGTAGACTATTTACACAGAACAGATCCACTGAGCTACAACATCTTATTTTCAGTTATGTCCTGTCTTTGTATGCTGTAGGTGTTTTCTAATTAAATACCTCCATTAAATCATACAGGACTTGGAATGTGTCCTTGACACTGTGGTTAACACAATCTTGGGCAATGAAATCTTCCACATTGTTGACAGGACAGTTAAGTTACAATTTGGAATTAACCTAAGATAGATCTACCATCTAGATATTGTCCAGGCCCATCCTTGCAGAGTTTTTACAAGGTAAGAATCGAGAGAGCTCTAAGGAACAGTGCATAATGTTACATAACTAACATGCAAACATACTAACAGCTAACCCAAATTGAAGTTCATTTAGATTGCTGGTACGTTTTCCTTTATTAAAACAATGCACTCTAGACTAAATTCAAAGGCCCAAACCTTACCACCCAGAACAAGAAAAAATACTTATTTTAAGTCCAGAATGTACCAGTAACTTTATAGTAACAGTTAATGAATTTTAAATATGCATGCTTCTCTTTTATCCATGCTAATCCTTTTTTTTTAGTGTCCCAGAATAAACTCTAGCACCTCTGCTGCAATGCATTTAGTGATAATTTCCTAGGTTGTTTTCTTTTTCCATCACAGAAAAAGTTAACTCTTTATAATTTGTGGCAGTTCATATCCACAGTATCTGAAAGCAGCTGTTATTATGAATTTGTATGGCATTATCATGAATTGATGGTTACTTAATTGGAATTCAATAGAACAAAAATATTCTCGACTCTTATCTGTAAGAGACACATTTCTATTAATAACTTCAAAAGTTATTATATTATTTTGTAAATTAATACTTCTTTCAGTATAATGCCCACCTGTAAGGGTGAGAGGTGTGTTAAGTGGTATTAAGAATCAAAGGTAAACCTGGACAGTGAATATTGAACGAGTAATATTCAAAAGTCTACATCAAAATGTGTTTCTGGCTTGCAATCTGATCTTTTCTGCATTGTGTACAATCCAATTTAAGGTGCAACAGAAACATCATAAAATCATTTGAAAACAACACAATGTTTTGACAAAACACACACAAAAAGTTTGGACAGATGTTGAATTGAATCTAATGATTTATAATACATGTTTTTTTTTTTTTAGTCCCTAAATAAATGTAGAGGAAACACATTTAATAGCTGTGGGTACCAGGCTCCAGGAAAATGGAACACGGTAAAGAAAACCACTTTTACCACGATTAGTACAAACACAATAAACCATCTGGAATGCTTCAGAGGCTGTGCATTTTGAAACTGCCTGTTACATGACATTCTATGGAGAAATCTTTATAAAAGTTTACCATGGTATAGTTGCATAGTACTCTGCATTTAACCATGTTTTTTCCCCATGCTTATACTGTGCATTTACTGTGCTTTCAATAAGTTTTACTCCACTTTGCTATGCTTTTACCACTGTTTACCTTTAACTTTTAGAAGGGCATTTACATCAAAATGAGTGGATATTTTTCCGGTAATCTGTTTTTTTCATTTACCTAAACATATACATCATTAATAGTTCAATAGAAAAATACAAATATATTTCCTACAAGAACAACATTTAGTTTCAATAAAAAGAAAAGACGCACCATATGCAGATGAGCTTCTTTATGAATCCTTTTTTTGTGTCACAATCCTTTTAGATAAAATCTATCCATTATACTGATTAGGGAAAAGTCTAGTTTAATAGCACATGTAGGGGGTTGCAATGTATATGAAATTGAAAAGCAGGAAAATAAGAAAAACGAGTGGACCATAGAAATGAAGGCTACTTCTGTTATTATTTTGTGGCTTAAGTTCTGCTTCCTTAAAGTTTTTTTTTTTTCACACAGCTGGGGCAGCTCAGCAGTGTGTACTTACTGCTAGTGTATCAGTGAAACAATACAGGTCAAGTTTCAAACTTAGCACTCCATATAGTACTTGTACCACCTCATGCAACAGACTTCAATGGCAGATGGCCCGAAGTGTTTTATACCACTTATAATACGGCTAACTGTCATTTGTGGGGTGAAAAATAATTAAAACACATTTTAAATTAAGACAAAACCAAAAACTTTTATTGTGTATACATCTACAGTGTAACATTGTCCCAAATTTAATTTAATTACATTTACTGATCTCTTATTAAAAATAAATTGCACATGTCCGTTTATTGTGAATTTCTGCATTGAATGTGGCATCTCACTAGAAACTATTAGAGGACTGAACACACGCTGATGATGGAGTTTAAAATGACACCGAGGAAGTAAGGGGAAAAGCTGCCATGGATGCTGAAGCTGTATCTGTATCAGGTGAGTTTTTGCCCTCGTTGCATGCGAGGCACACATATTCAAGTTTGTTTTCATCCTTTCGGATCTCAAAAGATGTTTTTGTTAGTTGTCGGACACCCTCACGTCCAAGTTTTGCCAGATTAAGTTGAAGATCAATCCAGACTTTACGCACCAAGTCGACCGCGGTGTCAGGGGACAGTGCCTCACTTTCCCGCAGACGCTTCAAATCCAGGCTGGTAATTCGGGGGGTGGTGTCTGGCCTTGTCTTTGCCTGCTTTTCTAAAAGTTTTCATGACTGACAGGAATACGTTCTTGTTGGTTTTAAACTCGCTGTCAGCAGAGATGTTAAAACGTCTACTGTTAAAATATATATTTAGTCCTGCTCAGCATTATAAAACTGAAGACTGAATACTGGTCCCCGGATGAACTTCTTGCACTGGCATAAAATTCCCTTATTTTGTTGATTTTTTTTTTTTTTTTTAACTTATTTCCTTAAAATGAATGTCCAGATATTTTTCTTAAACCAGTCTTTAAGTACATTAACAGTCCATGCTGTATTTTTTTTGTGTGTTTTCAATCTATTTTTTCTTCTATTTCATTTAGCTGTTCATCATCTGTGTTACTCTTGACAGTTGCTGGTGCACTTATTTTATTTGTTTTTTTTTTCAGGTGGACTGCTGTCTTCACTCAGAAAGTTAGTATTGTACCAGTTATCTGGAGTTTCACCCCCTGTGACAGAGATCGAATGATTCTTGGTTTTAGATCTCCCTCCTAACCTGTGAGGGCATTGTATAAAAGGAACAGAGTACCCTTAACTAAATGGCACGACAATTTATTCCTTAGGGTAGGTGGAAGCCGCTCATTTAGGAAGGGGACGGAGCTACGGTACCCAAACTCAATGACGGAAAACGGCATGGCATCGGAGGATTGGAGGAGCGGATGCGCTCGTTAACCTAGGGGTCAATAGTGAGGGTATAAATAGGGGGGCGTAGTGTAAGTGATCTGTTCCTTGGTACATGGTTAGTGTTTTAAACCTACAAGGAGTCTGTGTTGCAGTATCGTGAACCGTGAGTTTTGTCTTGTGTTTGTTAACTGTCGTCTGTTTTTTAATAGACTACCAGTAGCATGATCCGGAGCTGTAGCGAAAGCCAGCATAAACTCGGACATCACTTTCACTGATACATTTCACGGAGAACTGTAATACACCACTTGCACTTATTCACTATCACTAGGAACTGTGTTTGTGTTTTGTGTTTAGTGTTGGTGTGTAAAACTGGACTTTTGGTTGCGGGTCAAACCTGAGGATTTACAAATACAGAGTGATACACGCCGCTGTATCACTCCATCATTATTATTTACAGGTGTTCACCATAAGGCTCTGGATATTGTCAATTAAATCAATAAACACCCTTGCACCTGGAAATCATTGTCTGTCTGTTTTGTATCCACTCTGCACTGCACGCACCTGTATTCACTCACCACTTTGCCACACCCCCAAATAAATTAAAGGAAATAGGTGGAATGTCACTCATTTTTGGCAGTAGTTTTGCAAACCATGCTATACGCTATATATACGCATGGTCATGTGATGCTGTTTAACCAATCAGAGGTTGTTATTTTTCCAAGCCGTGTTATTATTTTATTTCTGATTAAAAAAAAATCTTTTATATACACCCCGATTTGGAACAGAGCTGCAGACGAGTTTCGGCAAACTGCCTTCCTCAGTATAAGGAATCTCAGAACACCGCATCACATATATGGCTTCCACTTAATTAACAATTAACAGCTAACAGATCAGTTCACCTGTATCCATTGATTTAAAACACATAGCGTACATACATCTGCAAAACACTCAATACGAAAACAGGATACAAAAACAAGAAATAATTAAACAATTAAAAACAATTAGTATCAATTCAAAAAAGTATCAGTTCAAAAAAGTATCAATTAAAAAAAATTACAATTCAGAACAAGTTAATGGAGCCAATTAAAGGAAAGGGGCAAAGGATAATTCATCATTCAATCCCCCAGAGTCATCAGTACGCAACTATGGATCCATGAAGCCTCTCCTTGTAAGAGAAACCGATCTCTATCCCCTCCTTTCCTAGAGGTATGTACAATTTCTATACCCAAAAAACACAGAGAACAAACATCATGGTTGAAGACATTAAAATGTCTAACAGAAGATTTCATATCTTTGCTGTGTATAGCGCTTTTATGTTCATGTATTCTCAATCTAAGTTCTCTTATTGTTTTCCCTACATAACACAAACCACACGGACATTTCAACAAATTCGCAACATATCTTGTTCTACAGGTGATTATGCCTTTTACAAAGATTTGTTTCCCGTGTGCGGATGTGTAAAGTATTCCCCTTTAATCATGGCATTACAATTCGAACAATTCTGACAACGATAATTGGCAGATTTGGCAGTTGTTAAAAAATGACCTGCATATATATATATTGTATTATTATTGTTATGATTTATTATGTTTAAACATTAAAATGATATGTTACTACCCACCAGCACAGCAAATGCTGAGTTGTGGTACATACTGCATTTTCTACTTCTGACATAACTTTTGTTTGACAGTCTCCGACAGCGCCCCACTCTATACAGTTTCACAATGGAAATTGCTTGTCACAGAGCTGGACTTAAATTGAATATTAAACTGATAATTAGAGCAGTGCTGTCTGGAATACAGCCGCCCCCCCCACCCCCCCCCACACACACACTGACTCAGTAATCAGTAGTATTAGATTTCAGCTCAATTTATGTATTTTCCAATTTTCCAATTTTCCAATAAAGATGTTGGATATCAATGACATTTTCAAATTGTTATCAGCTGGAATATCACTGTTCTTTGAGGAATTAAGATGACGGTGTGAAATCACAGGCTACACTATTTCTTAACTAAAAGACTTGCCTAACACTTCCTGGGAACTGGTTTGCCAACTAAAAGATACAGTGAAATGGTCATACAGAATAGTGCAATAAACTAATGACTCTCTAACAGTGAACGTGAGCTTCTTTTGTGAATTATTGTTGTTTTGCAATACATACTTCAGAGTAGCTTTTTTTTGTTGCTTAGAATGGCAGTGCTATTAAGATGTACCATTGTTAAGACAATTTTATAGACCCCTACCAGTTACCAATTTAGCTTAGGTGTAAAATGGGGGGCACAAGTAAACTGAAGTGTTAAGTAAATTTCTTGAATAAAATTATAGATCCTGACAGTACTGTAAGCATGTCACCGGTTAACCCCGAAATACTGTAATAAGCACTGAATACTTCTGTGGTGGTGTGTGTTTAGAATCTATATGGACTGCCCAGTCATTTTCCAATATAAAAAACTACTATACATACCAAAAATAACCGATGTAGACCAAAAATAAAGAATTTAAAAAGGGCCCTCTTGAAATGTTTAATATGAAGCAATTGTTTTTAGCTTGTAGTTTTTCCACCGCCTACTTCCCCATTTCTTAACGCTCCTCTTCTTTTCCCTTCCACACCATACTCTCACCCTCAAACTATAAATGACAAACTTTCAAATTCACAGGCCAGGCCCCAGTGTTTATACCAGGTCATTTTAGGGTCACTAAAGACAAGCATGAACACACTGATACAAAAAAATTATACCTAACTTTATAAAGTGACAAAAAGTGACTAAGTTATAAAAGCTCTGTAGTGACTTTGGTTCCATTTGTGTAGGATGCATGTTTGCATACAAAGAGTAATCTATTCTTTACCAAGAAATGAAGAAAACTACTTACAATATGCAATTCAGCATTATATTTAAAAAAAAAAAAACTGATACGTTTTTGCTCAAAAGAGCCAACTTCCAAATGTTTCGGCATGTAAAAAAAACAACAACTGAGAGTTACCAACAAAAGTTACTTGCAGGACATTTCTCCTCTAGGTCTTGGGGTCCTGATTAATATGAATCATTATTTGAGACTGCGAGTACATAAAAAAGCTGCAAAATACAAAATTGTAGTTCAGCAACCAATAGATTAACCTAGGTTTATTTTGCCTTGTTTCCATCTTCCACTGGGTGTCAGTTGAACAACTAAATAACAGGATGTCAACTCAGTCAGTGTTCATATTCAGACAACCATTGTTTCTATTGGGAAGGTAGTATACAATCTGGCACGGGTATCAGCAAAGGTATTATGAAGGATCTTGAGTAGGTCTTGCAATATTGTACTAGGACCTCCAGATGTCTGTATAACCAAGTAAGCGCTCAACTGATAATTACATTATTAACACATCAAATGTTGGCTAATGAGTAATTATGGACAATGAATTGGAGGAGATAAAATTACACATCATGAAATCAAGGTTCTGGGTCTCGATTTCCAGTCTCAAGCTCACAATTTACATGTTCAATTTCATGATTTAAGTTTCGTATGCTGACGGCAATACCACATTTTGCATAATCAGCAATTTATCCTCCTATCACGCCAGAAAGGATTCAGTAGATAGACACAATTCCAAACCGTGACACAGCTGTTATTTCAAAGAAGACATGATAAACGGTATGGTTCTGTTTAATTTAGAAATAGAAGCACATACTGCGCACACCGATGGAAACAAATGGTACTGATTGCATGGCATTTGACTTGTGAGTTCTGCTGTCCACCTTATTCAGAACTGCCACTCGGTACCTACCGTTGAAATTTTCTATGGGGAGACCAAGCATTTCATCAAGGTTTCTGATTTGCTCTCTAATTTGCTCAAAGAAAAACTGTGCCTGACTTTGCACTTAGTTGCCAGTTCTTGAATTTTTTAAAAAGCACTTTTAATTGCTGTTTTCAACATATTCTTCATTAGACTGTTTTTTAATGTAATGGTCTAACTGTTGGCAGTTTTGCGTATGTGACACGCCTGGGGATCCCAAACGTATTTTATTGTGATGTTATAAGCTTTGTATTGTACAGTGCTTTGAGATACTTTTGTATGAAAGGCGCTATATAAATACAATTTTATTTTATTCGGATATATCAGCATTTAATTCATATTGTTTTATACCTCACTGCTCTGTGATACTGAAACATGCTTACCTATGCACTTGAGCTGTAGTAGGAAGTGTTTAATGGATGGATGGCTGTAAAGTGTACGCTGCCTTTGTAACCAGGAATATTTGGACAGCTAAAATAAAAAATAAACAGTATCATGGTTGAAAAACAGGAAGAAAACATTTTGCATAAGGAAAACCAGTTATTTTTCACTTTTCATTGATATTCAGATATCATTAAGATTAAGGCCTTAACTGAAAGGGCAGCAGTGTGGAGTAGTGGTTAGGGCTCTGGACTCTTGACCAGAGGGTCGTGGGTTCAATCCCTGATAGGGGACACTGCTGCTGTACCCTTGAGCAAGGTACTTTACCTAGATTACTCAACTGTATAAATGGGTAATTGTATGTCAAAATAATGTGATATCTTGTAACAATTGTAAGTCGCCCTGGATAAGGGTGTCTGCTAAGAAATAAATAATAAATGGAGATACATGTTGCTTATTTTGTGTGAAAGTAGTATTCATGTCAGTTTAACTAGAAATTGAGGTTATAACCTACATGAAGAACATGAACCTGTTGCTGTATCGGCAGCTTTAGATAATACCTTCGAAATTTTTACTTTCTACTGCCTTCCTGTAAGTGTCACTTTTTCTAAACTGGTTGTCAAATGACATCTCCTGGCCTCTACGGGTACAAACATTTTCTCAGGAAAAAAGGAAGATCGCATGCTATCATTAACAAGGTACAATGCAGTACATACTAAGCTGTTTCTGTGTATCAGGGCTGTGGAGTTCTGAGCACTGTAAAGGGCACAAACTGTTTGGAATTATCCATGTGTTCTAAATTCTCAGCACCATTGGAACCATTTGTCAAAGGAAAAAGAGGGGGGGAGGGGGGGGATGATGACATTAAACATGTGATACCAGCACAAAAACAAAAATAGATTTAAGTTCTGCACAAGAAAACTGGAATTTACCTGTAGAGCGGGATGTGGTGAATTCTTGAACAAGGGTTTGTGCTGCGAATGACAACATAAGTAAAGTAAGAATAACTTATTTTGAAACTAAAAAGTTGTGTATTCACTTTTTACATCGCAGCATATTTATCACTGTAATAAGGTAGTTTACTATATCATTTTTAGGTGTCCAAGAATATTTCAGAATAGAGTATTCATTTAAAACTAGCATAAAACGGATCTAATTTTGTGTGCAAAGTATTACCCATTTGATGTCATTTCAATGACTGCAGTACAGTAATGAAGTCACAAAAACTAAAAGTTTTATACTTCAGGCACCATGTATTATAAAAATGTGATTATCTTTTTAAATTAAGGTTACTACAGAAGGTACAAGTTATGCGATTTTTTTACAGTGTGTGTGTACTGAAAAACATGAGTACAAGTTAATCCAACAACGAAACCCTACAATGTTTTATGAATACTGTGTTATCATGAAATCAGAATTAATTGTCAGAAAGTTTATCTATTCAATTTCTCTAAATGTTGTCATTCAAGTAAAAAATAAGGCACTGGTGTTTCATAAACTCTAAACTACAAACTATATATACATGTAGGTCCTAATAATGTATTATTTCTTTTAGAAGAAATGGTAGAAGCTTAATAATTTGTCCTATTGTTTCAGATGCTGTATAATTACAAAAGTACAGGTGCATTTACAGACCCTCCAGGTTCTCACAACGTGATTGGTTGTCTTACTTCATTAGATGTTCTCTTTTGGCTTTGTAAATACAAACACAGCTCAGTATCATTCATTGTATGTCTGGTTTTCAATCCAGTGTTTATGAATGGCAAGTGACTGCCCTCTTTTGGCATGAGGAAGTATTTTTATTGATTCAATTCAAACACAGCTTTAAGATAACTTATGGCTATTTTTTAACTTCAGTTTAGGAGGAAGGACCACACACACACACACATTTTGTTAATTTTTACTCAATTGTAAATAATATAAATATTAACTCTGCTTAACACCAACCAATTAAAAACAGGACATACATCCTGGATCCCACATTCCTCCAATGTATTCTTTCTGCTTACTTAACTTGGCCAGCCAAGAAATTTGCTAATTAACATTTATTTAAAAAAAAACAAAAAAACACTTTAACCATATAAAAAGTGGACTCAGCCTGAGGCAATATAAATAACAGTGAAACAGTTTCCCGTTGTTCACAAAAAGGGCACCGGTCATTCACATTGGGATTTAGAATACTAACAAAAGAGTTTACCCCCAAAGCTGTGTGGCACCCTCTCCACTGGAGGTCCCCTGAACATTTAGGGAGAGGGGGCTTATAATAGGGTCTTCTAGTTTGGCCAAACTCTTAACCACTCCCAAATGCTCCCTCCAGGGTGTATCTAGGAGTCCCTGTAGCTGTGGCCAATTACACATCATGATACACATATGACACAGAGCGTTCTGGCCCACTGAGGACAGAGAGACTCCCCCCAGGCTGTCACTGGACAGCAGCATTCCTGGCCTGCTGTCCTGCTCAGTCAGGGAAGGGGAAACCACCAAATTAACAAAGGAAGAGTTGGCCTGTGTGGTGCACTGTGTGAGGGCAGCAGTGTGGAGTAGTGGTTAGGGCTCTGGACTCTTGACCGGAGGGTTGTGGGTTCAATCCCAGGTAGGGGACACTGCTGCTGTACCCTTGAGCAAGGTACTTTACCTAGATTGCTCCAGTAAAAACCCAACTGCATAAATGGGTAATGGTATGTAAAATAATGTGTAAAAAATAATGGAATTGTATGTAAAAATAATGTGATATCTTGTAACAATTGTAAGTCGCCTGGATAAGAGTGTCTGCTAATAAATAATAATAATAATAATAACACTGCTCCATTCCAGTATATGCAGGTAAATGTTTACATATTTCCTTCAGGAAATGTCCTACCATCCTCACTGACCTCACCCCGTACCCCTGCTAGAGACACTAGCAACATTTCTGCCAGTCAATCCTTGACTTTAGTAACCCTGGTGGTAAGCAATACCGACGAAAAACTATCCGTCATTACAAGTTTTTAACCTTATTAAAAATCAAGGGTTCCTCTAAAAACCAATACCAATTAAAATACTCCTCTCCACGGTCCACTTTGACCATTTTCCATGCCTCAAAAATACTCTTATAAAAAGCAGGCAAACATGACAGATCCAAGTGCTCACTATTCAGTAAAAACAAATGTTTATCATATTGCAACCTATTAACCTGACTTAAAAACGCCAATGCTAAACATATCCAAGGTGCTGGCTGATGTACCCAATGTAGCCCACCCCAAAAAAACTCTAGCAATACTGTCCGAACTTCCCTCAGCAGTGGCAGAGGGTCTAAACACACCATCCTGTGCCACAACATTGATGCCACCAAGTTATTAATAACTAGCACTGTGCCTCTATAGAAAAGCTGTCACAGCCAAAACAACTTCTTTAGCCTACACTTTACTTTTTCAAACAGACCTTCCCAATTTTTATTTTCCTCTTTGTCATCCCCTAAAAACACTCCCAAAACCTTAACCCCTCCCCAACTCCAGCTTAATCCAGCTGGTAATACAGGGGGCTTAACAGTCCCCCAGTCTCCTATTAATGAGGCCTGACTCTTTGCCCAATTTATCTTTGCAGAAGACACTCGTTGAAAAACTTGTTGGCAATCGACAATTATATCCACATCTTGAGCATTCAAAACGAAAACTGATATATCATCTGCATAAGCAGAGACCTTGACAGACAGAGAAGGACAGACAGGTATTACAGTCCCAGTAAGTAAAACTCTCAACCTGTGTAAGAGGGGCTCAATAGATAAGGAATACAAAAATCCAGAGAGGGGACAGCCCTGACGGATACCCCTCTCTACAGAGAACGGAGAACTTAAAATCCCATTGATTTTTATCACACTAAAAACATTGTCAGAGATTAAGTGAAAATAGGAAATAAAAACCTGGCCCATAACAAAAGCTTTTAAAACCTCCACTAAATATTTATGGTCAACACGATCAAAAGCCAAAACACAAGTTTCAACAGATACAACCTCCTGTGTTACAACTTTTAACCCATGCCTCCTTGTCAATTTTTCAAAATTAAATTTTGAGTTGGAAGTGCCCTCACTGCTGGCCATTATGGCCTAACAGTAAAAGATAGAACCTGCACAAGCACCTACAACTGGCTACACCCACTCCCAGCATAGAGAGAGAGAGAGAGATTAAACAATTGCTACTCGTGCTGGGGACAGACCGGCACGATACTTGTTTGTATATTTGTTTTGGCTATCATGTCTTTTGTTTTGTTTAAAGTGTTTTTGCTTCTGTTTATTTTATTTATTTAATAAACACGGGCACAGTGCTTCACCCCGCAGTTCTGTGCTTCTATTTACTTCCTGGTCTGTGATGTCACCACTCAGCCATCCTGTCCAGACACTAACAAATATTATCTATTTAGTAAAATATTGCATGATTAAGCGTTTCAAATTAGGACATGGATGAACAACATATGTTGTTTTCATTTTTGTTGTTGTGAGGTTTGTTATCAATAAATTATTGCTTGCCTTTACTGTACTCTGTTACTTTACACTATAACCTGTTGGAAATTCAAGCAGAAAGTTTAGCTGTTGAAACAGCATGACGGAGTGAGAGAGCGAGTGGTAGAATTAGAAAATACATTGCAGATGTCCTTTAACCTGATTGGGTAATATGGGGTCGCTAATCTCTGGTAGAGGCCCTCTGTGACAGGATAGCCAGGTCTCTAAGGTCCAAGGAGACTCAGAGCTGAAGAACTGCAAATTATTTCTCAAATAAAAATGACAGACAGCTCACAGCCAAAAATAAAAAGGTTAAACAAAACAGTCATGCACCACAAATAATGAAACAGAAAATCCCACCCAAGTCCCCCTCCCTCCCTCCCTCCCTCCTCCCCTCTCCTATCCGGGAAATATCGAGAACAGTTGTAGAAATCAAACAACTGGATGCAGACTGATTACTTTCAGCAACTTTATTTAGCATATCATAACAACACAGACACAGTGCTCTCTTCTCTAACAAAGCCAGGAGGCTTTGAATAAGCCTGATGAACACACTGAACAAGTTACTGAACAAAGAGCATGGTCAACATTAACACATGTAAGCTACAAGATATTCTTAATCATTCAAATTTTAATTTTGCTAATAACATTTTAGGACTTAACAATGACTTAAATACTGAAACTTACAGAAATATATGAATGTGCACTCAAATCCTAATAAAAAAATTAAAAGTTACTGGTACTTTTATTGTTTAACATGTTTTACATTTTCTAAGAGGTAGATAAAAACAAACAATTCACAAGCCATGGAATATGAAGGAAAACTTTTGTCTTTATTAGCAACAAAAACTAGTGTGACATAAAATCACGACAAAAACAAAGAAAAACAGTACAATGTGTATCTGTTGATGGAAAGGCTTAAAATATAAAATGTCCTCTACCAAAAGATGGTGCTCTTGTGATGCTCCAAAAAATGTGAAAAGAAGGCATGTTCATGAAAACTACATTTTCTAAAAGGCTGTTAAAAACATATCATAACTTCACACAGCCAGAATGCAAACCTGCGCTCCCCTGACTGTATGACCCTGCACAACACGACAGTACCTCTGACGAAATCTACACGCGGTGTGCAGCAGGCAGCTTTCGTTTTTGTTGAACTTGAAGCTAAAACCCTGAAAATTCTGTAAAGAACTTCTGTACAATTTTCTTTATTCTCTGAAGAATGTAAGCTTTTAGATGTTTTGGGAAATTCCCCTGTGTTCTTTCTACTTTACATTAGTCAGTTTAAAGAGTAAGTAGCGGAGTTCCAAAAAATACAGTGTTACATGTCCCTATGTGTTGTTATAACTGTTTAAATAATGTACATGTAATTTTCATTTTATCGTTAACAACCTGACAACTTTTTACACTTATAACTTTAAAGTCTGTTTCGAAGCTCTTTTTAAAATATCCGCTCCAGTGCACTGATAGTGTAAGGATTATTGCCCACATTGTCAAACAGGTAACACAGCAAAAACGATCCATGATGTGGTACAGAACAGAAAAGCCAGAGCACTTGTTTGTTTTCGTTTTTTTTTTTTTTAAATCACTCTTTCTGCAGTGATTTAGAGGACAGATCTCAAACCCCAGTGCACCAAAGCGGACATTTTGAAAAACGCTTTGAAATTTGAATTTGAATTGAAATTTTGAATTTGAATTTTGCCAAGCCTACCGATAACATTTTTGAAGAAGTTGGTGGCAAGCGGTGCATTTTAGAACCATTTTCTAAAATCTGCAGCAAGACAAGCATAGGGATTTACTAACTGAAACTCTGAAAGTTTTTCAGCTTTCAACTGATAGTCAGCTTTTCTCCTGCTGATTGCCTCCACTTCAGAAGGCTGTCCTTGTCTATATTCAGTGTCGAGATTCCAGTTATTAGAATATTGGCATTTATATCCCATCCCTGAATATTTTTTTTGCAAATAAGGCTTTTTGTTTTAGTGAGGGTTAATTAGTTATCATTTTTTAAAACATTGTTTATAAACACTCTTTAAAAACATTCCTTAAAACAGTCTATAAAGTTTGTGATACTTCAGTCTAGATTCTCCAAGCTCTATACTCCAAATTGACATTAGAATAAGACAGGAAAATATACCTAATAAACCAAACCAGAGAAAAAGCAACTGATTTCATTAGTAACCTATTTGTATTTTATCCCTTCTAACTCCTGTAAGGATTACAAGCATGCAGTGACACAGTGATTCAAACCTGCGATCTCCAGGCTATAGGGTGCATCCTGCACTCCACGCGGAGGGCCTTTACTGGATGCGCCACTCGGGAGCCCTAGTACTTAACTTTCTGAAGTACTTCTGGTCCTCCAGCAATTGCATTGCCAAGTTAGCCTGCAGAGTTCTCATTGCTGAAATAGCTTAACAAACACTTGTCCGTGTGTCATTTTTTTTGTAATCCTTACTTTCTGCCTTTCCTTTACTTTTGGAAATTGTATTATAATGTTATTTATGTTAAGCAAAATGAACAAGATGCACTGTCACCAATGCGCACCGCTGTCTCCTGACAAGTGAATGCGTCACTGTATTCTAGACTTTGTAGTTTATTCTAGGAACAACTGATCTGGACATATGAGGTATCATTGGAAAGCCCAAAGCCTCTGCTTTCTTATGGTATATTGAATGTGTTTCTACCTATTTTTAGTTAGAGGCACTTGAACACACCTACCGATTTGATGCGCAATACAGCACTGCAATATTGAATGTATTGGATGGTGAGTTTCTGTAGAAACTACATATCCGGGCATGTGTGATGTCTTTGGAAAGCCCAATGCCTGCACTTTCGAATGACGTTGGAATCAGAACGCCATCTCTTGAAGCCACCGAGTAATAGGCAAGAAACGAAACTTAGGGATCTGACACGTCACATGACTCAAGCCTGAGTTGTGCTTTGCTGTAGTTTCACTTTGGAACGTCTGATACGGACATGTTATACATCATCGGAAAGCTCTAAAGTTGCACTTTCCTGCAAGCCTTGAGGTAGGTATCTATTATGGTTCCAGAGATATTCTCTCGAGAATGTCGGCCTGCGGGCGGGTCCAGTATAATAATATACGAGTTTAAGGGGCTACGGGCTAGTAGTCACTTCACAAGGCAAAAGGGACTGCGTAAAGGGAATTTCTGACTTTAGCAACAGAAAAGGGGTTTCCCCTTGACTAGGGGAAACTAAGGATAGAGGACGAACTAAGGTCTCCCTGGCTTACTGAGACATGTAATTGAGAGAGGTCAGACTCGGCTGACGCTCCGAGGCCACATGGAGAGCCTCGCAATCTGTGCAGGGAGAACAAAAGCACTGGAAAAGAGAATAAAATAAATAAACAGATAAAGAGGGCCAGGGGTCTAAAGTTTTGCTTTGCTCTCTGAAAGGGGAGACTGGCACGGGTGCAAATGAATAGATTTAAGAAGGAGAATGGAAAACTAAATGTAGTTTTTGGCCGTGGGTCCCCATGACCAGCGGGAACCTTCATCACGTTGTCGGCCTCTAAGGTGGGGAAGTGAGCTTCACTTGCCCCAGAGGGGAACGCTGCAGAGGCGATGCAGCAAAGTGGAGAAGGAAGGTAGGATGGAGGAAACTGAAAAGCAAGATGAGAATTAGGAAGCTGCTATAGTTTAAATAGGGTGACTGGCAGGTTATTAAAGGGTGAGTGACAGATATTTTAGTGGGATGACACGAAGGGAGCCCCAGCTCCAGCCCCCCGAAATACACCAAGGTTCTCCAAGTTGATTCATATTCATTTTAGAATTGTGATTGTGCTAATGATGATTTTACAGCAAATACCTTTGGGAATCTAGCCTGATGTCTCAAAACAACATTTTAGTTGATATTTTCTATATAAAATATTGTTAAATATCTATTGAATGCTAAAAATTATAATGCAATGTAGCAAAACATGATTGCACTTGATTGTCCTAATGTAGTGTTTATTGAGAACAGAGACCGTTGCTTGTTCCACCCACTCAGAATATGTGGTTGTTGTTGATCAGAGAGTTCCAGTTGTTTTATCCCCTTTAGGGACTACTGTAGAATTCTAAGGGATCATTATGACTATTTTTTAATATTACAAATGTGTTTCAAATGAATTACATTGTGCCTGTGCAAACGCAGGTCCAAGACCTCATTTTGGCTCATTTGAAAAAAAGATCCAACCCCACTGAAGTTCAATCCCAACACCAAGGTGATGCTCTATATAACACTTCGATTTACAAATACATGTAGGTGGGTTTCCTAAATGCTAATTTCTGCAAGAGGTCTAACATTTTATTTCTGGATACAAAGTGTTAACATGGTATTTTCCTGTTTCCAGTTTCTATCATTGCTTTTTGTAATGTGTACAGGTAAATAATGCAGGGGTGATCTTTATCTCTCTGCCTTCTATCACTAAAGTTCCGAGTCACAGAATAAACTAGTAAACCAAAAGGTTAGGGCAATGTACAATTAATACATATTCTAACTGATGAGATAAAGCACTAGGAAGGTTTTAAACAATTCACTGGTGGAAAACCATACAGACAAGGGAAGCCCCCTTAATCCTCCGTCAGATGGGCTCACTTTTCCAAACAAACAGACAAGCAATCAACCTGAATTCGAAGTGCAGGACCAGACTTGTTGCAGGAAACCATTTCATTAAATATTTTTGTTCTTTTTCAGCAAACAACACTTTCATATGTAGATCCAAACCTGTGGATTAACAATATATGTCATTCAGTATGGAGAATCCGCAACGTGGATGATTTAAATTGCAATTGAACAGACGATTTAATGATGATAATTTGGCCGGAGACCTTGTCCATGGGTGCTGACAGCTATCCGCAATGTTGGCCGACTAGCGAATACACAAAGACATCATGTAGTCTAGTGCCGCGGATAGGAAGTGACTCGTAGGCCATCTCTCCCCAAAAGACAAGGCCGCCAAAACCATGACTGGAAAAAAGAAAATGATAAATGGTTAATGCAACAACTGCAGTGGCACAGTTTTTTTGCTCTTGTTTGATTGGGTTATTCAGGCTACTCCGTCCAACCCCTCAATTTACCAGAAAAAAAAAAAAAAACTCGAGGAGGACTGGTGCCTGACGATTGACTCGAGGAGGGGTAACGATTGACTCGAGGGGGGACTGACTCAAGGAGAGGTGACTACTGACTCGAGGAGGGATTGACTCGAGGAGAGGTGACGACTGACTCGAGGAGGGGTGAAGACTGACTTGAGGAGGGGTAAGGATTGACTCGAGGAGGGGTGATTGCTGATGATGTCCTAAAATTATTATTATTATTCGTTTATTTAGCAGATGCCTTTATCCAAGGTGACTTACAGAGACTAGGGTGTGTGAACTATGCATCAGCTGCAGAGTCACTTACAATTACGTCTCACCCGAAAGACGGAGCACAAGGAGGTTAATTGACTTGCTCAGGGTCACACAATGAGTCAGTGGCTGAGGTGGGATTTGAACCGGGGACCTCCTGGTTGCAATCCCATTTCTTTAACCACTGGACCACACAAAATGGACACCGTACACAGGAAAACGGTCAGGGGTGCAACAAAACTCAAAGAAAATGTGGTAGTCCGACTACATCAGGGTAGTAATTCCACCCAAAATGTATTGCAGGGGTAATTTACCGACCCACTGAGGTTCTTTATATTTGGCACTGGAATATGATTTCCATTACATGAGAGTAGATGTTAAAACTTCATGCTGTTCTTGCAGAGACAGGACACAAAGAGTAGGCTCAAGTTAACCGTTTTTAACGTAGGGTACAGAAGATAAGCAGAGGTGGGGACGGCACAAACACACCAAGGGAGCAAAGAATATAAAAGAGCTAAAAAAACAATACAAATAAAACAGACACAGAAAACACACTCAAATAGATAAAACAAGCTCTCCCCTCTAAACTCTGATAAGAGAATCAAATAAAATATCTAATTTCAACAAAAGAAAACAAGAAACAGGCATTTAACTTCTGTTACATTCACAAAAGTCCATGCATTGACTAGAGAGTCTATTTACAAGTCCCAGTACACAGATATGAGCGAGCTTCAGAAAGATTGGTGCAGACAATCAAGGGGAGTCAGTCTCTCGTGCAAGCTTACAATACTCAAATCAATCAGCCCTTAAAAACAAAGCGACAGCAGCATCAGATCCGCAACACAAAGCAGTCTGTTCACTAGCTGTATCGTGAGCCTTTTAAACCTACTTGGAGATTAATATCAATTGATATTCATTAAAAGCATGTGAAATCAATTACTGACTGATTAGATGAAGGGTGTTTTAGCAGTGACAATCAGTGCAAAAGACAACCAATTTATATTAACAAACACAAAGCACACAACAAAAGGAACGTGATAAATAACATTTAAATAATACAATTAAATAAAGTGAAATTAACATATAACTACAATAACACATGAACTAAGTTAATAATAAATGTGCAAATTAAATCTAAAGAAATAAACAATAACCACGGTAAAGTGCCGCTTTACATCTCCCTTGAAGAGATTTTAATCTCAATGGGACTTTCTTGGTTAAATAAAGGTTACATTTAAATAAATAACTATGTATAAGGGATAATAAACACCCTTGACATCCCTGTGGGTAAATGTTTAATGAATATCATTTACAGCAGGTTAGTCATCCCAAATGGAAGAACCATATATTTAAAATATATGTGTAAGCTATTTTAAATGGTCACAGAAAAAAAACAGCACAATTGTGCTGGTGATTAAATAAAATAAACATTGCATGGCACCACCCCCCAACCAAATGACTCTCTAGTCACCATACCGACCCCCTTCTGCCACATGATCAAGTAAGAGCAAGACTATAAAAAAAGCATGGATTAAACAGAGATTTCTTTAACCTAGTGTTGTACCGATATGTTTTAAAATAAAAATCAATGTTTGATAAATGTTGGTTTCTTTCAAAACTAAACAGTTGAGGGCTATATAACAAATGGGTGTGCATCACATCAATCATTTATTTGGTGGTAGGACTTGTCCCTAAGGTGCCACCAATAGTGAATTCATGAATAAACCTGTGAAGGAAAGTTGAGGCGGAAGAATATGAAAACAAGTAACCAGAAGCCAGGTCAGCCTGTGGTAGATTCAATTGGTCTATTTTTGCCTGTCTGAAACTTCTGTACATTGAGCCTTGCATTTTGACTTGCTTGGTTTTGGTGCTCACCTTTTGGGTGCTGCTTTGAAATCTTCATTGTCATCTGCCAACCAGCGCTGAGAGATAGGCAGGGAGGCAGTTCGACCACCAACACCTCCCCAGTAATGTTGTTGAAGCTAACACTCTGGGATCCTTCAAGAAGCTGCTTGATGAGATTCTGGGATCAATAAGCTACTAACAACCAAACGAGCAAGATGGGCCGAATGGCCTTCTCTCGTTTGTAAACTTTCTTATGTTCTTATGGTAATGTGGAAGATCTGATTTAGGTTGGGGAGCAGGAGGTAAACTCACAGCAGACCGGAAAGAGAGGTAGGCTTAAATGTACAATAAGTAGCTGCCACTGTTTGTAGGTTGACAAGGATGTGGGAGTTATCTCATGAATCCAATGTCTGCTTGACTTTTGATAATGGTTGCAGAGACTTTCCTATGAATCAAATGATCATTTTTGCAGGAGTATTTAGAGTATTCCTGCCTGAAACTTTGCATAGCTTTACATTCTTATTTTAGGGAGAATGAGTAGAAGGGATGTAAGGTATCAGTATATCAATTAAAAGTACATAAAAACAGCAATGTAAAAATGTTTAATAGTCAAACATATGTTCTTACACACTATAAGGTTTATCAAGAAAAGTTATTGCTGTTCCTTTGTATATAATCAGAGCTGCTGGCCCCATCGCAGTTAGTGATGGAGCTGGTAATAGTACTGTGCTGCTGAGCTTTGCTGCACTATGTGCTGGAGGAGACCAGCGACTATTCAGAATCCCTAGAGACTGAAGGAAATATTACAGTCCCTAATTGGATTGAGTAGTTGGAACTTGGAAAGCATTTTGGCCTATATTCTCCAAATGTACTCCAAATTGTGATTACGCATACTTTTCAGAAAGGAAAATCGCGCCCAATATATTTTCCAAACCAGAAAGAAACAGCTCAGACATTGGGGTTTGCAAGTAGTCTGAATGTGTTTTTAATATTTATTTTTGAATTTTATTCAGTGTTTTTTACTTCATAAAAATACAATTTGTATTACACAGCTTTGAGAATCTAACCCTTTTCACATAACCTTGAATTCATGTTGATTTAATTTATTTGAACAATAAATATAGATTTGTGGCAGAGCGAAAGCCCTGCAGATGTAAATAGTGTGTGTGGGAATGTAAGGTTGGCAGGGATGGGGTTAAATCTGTCCCTGGCAACAACTGGGTGCTAATTGGGGAATGGCCACATGTAGAAAAAGGGGAGACAGCCTGGGTCAATTGGAGCATACCAAATTTAGTCCACTTGATGGGTCTAATAGTGGATTAAGCAGGTTTAGTCCACTTGTTCGGACTTAAGTTAGTACACCTGCTAATCCTGATTGCAGCGCACCAGAAGTTAATCATCACAGGTGGATCATCTGCTAAATCAGACTAAACAAGATCCTGATGGCAGCGTACCAAATCAGATTAGTGATGATCCTATTCAAGTGGATTCATTTAGTACTGTGAAGGATAAGACTAACTTAGTACGCTTGCTCATCTTAAGCATTTACTGCTTAAAATGTTTTGCAGACAGCTACATTTTTCCCCTGAAATGACTAGTACATCTGAAACTTTATTCCGTACATTTCTTAAGCCGGTCACTTTCAGGCAGTCAGATCCATGAGAATACAGTATCGCACAATAAGGTAATATATTTTCAATTTAACGCAATACAATTTCAGTTAATATGCTTTAACTATAAACAACTAATGGCCCATTATCACGCAAGTAAACATTTCTGTGTCTATGCAGTAATGTCGACATTATAAAATGCAAGTGATCTGCCAGTTTGAAATGTGCACAAAAATACATGACATTTATTTTTGCTTAAATATGTTTGATGTAATAAAATGTGTCTTTCTTTTTGTACAGGGATCCCTTTATATATTTATCTGACATTGAATTCCACATATAGGATTAGTAAAGAAGGGTTTATACGGCTATAGGCAAAAGTATTGCATCATCTTAGAATTTTAGGATTGAGACATCATTAAAAAAAACTTTATGAACATTTATTTAACATCATGTAATCAAAGAAACTACAAAAGGATATCACAAAAGTCTACCGGAAGCCATAATAGTAGTACAGTATTTCATATTAGATTTCAAAATGCCACATTTTTTAATTTGTCAGTTTTTCCTTAAGCATATGGAAAATTACAAAGCTGTATTAGCATAACATAATTTAGTAGGTTTCAATCGGCTTTATGAAGCAAAATGTGTTAATTCTATAGGGTGATGCAAAACTTTTGGCCAGAGTTGTAGGTTATTATTATTATTATTATTTATTTCTTAGCAGACGCCCTTATCCAGGGCGACTTACAATCGTAAGCAAATACATTTCAAGTGTTACAGTACAAGTAATAATACAATAAGAGCAAGATAAATACAATGACTAGTTCAAGCAAGTACAAGTGTGACAAAATACAATTCAATAATACAGCAGATAAAAGTGACAGTGATAGTTACATCAAGATATGATTAAATACCAAATACTACAGATTAAACACTTGGCAGATTACAGTACTCTGAAGTACAGGATTAAATGCAGTAAAATAGGGGCAGATAAGAGTAAGTAAAGCACATTTAAGGAAGGGTGAAAGTGTCCCAGGGGAGAAACAGAGGAGTTCTACAGGTGCTGTCTGAAGAGGTGAGTCTAAAGGAGGCGGAATGTGGTCAGGGACTGGGCGGTCCTGACATCTGTAGGTAGGTCATTCCACCACTGCGGAGCGAGGGTGGAGAAGGAGCGGGCTCTGGAGGCAGGGGAGCATAGAGGAGGTAGAGCCAGTCTTCTAGTACAGGCGGAGCGGAGAGGTCGAGTGGGGGTGTAGGGAGAGATGAGGGTCTGGAGGTAGCTGGGTGCAGTCTGGTCAAGGCATCTGTAGGCTAGTACAAGAGTCTTGAACTGGATGCGAGCGGTAATCGGTAGCCAGTGGAGTGAGCGGAGTAGTGGAGTTGCGTGGGAGAAGCGAGGCAGAGAGAACACCAGGCGGGCAGCGGAGTTCTGGATGAGCTGGAGCAGATGGGTGGCGGACGCAGGGAGGCCAGCCAGGAGGGAGTTGCAGTAGTCTAGGTTGGAGAGTACCAAGGCCTGGACCAGGAGCTGGGTGGCGTAGTTGGTGAGGAAGGGTCGGATTCTTCAGATGTTGCTCAGGAAGAATCGGCAAGTGCGTGCCAGAGTGGAGATGTGCTGGGAATAAGAGAGGCAGGGGTCCAGGGTGACTCCGAGGTTCTTAGCGGAGGAAGAGGGAGAGAGTGCGGTAGATTCCAGAGGAACAGAGATAGAGAGATCAGAGGAGATGGAGGAGGAGGGAAAGAAAAGGAGGTCAGATTTAGAGAGGAAATAGCAGACAACCTTCATTACAGTAAATTGAAAATGTTCACGTTATCTTGCAGTTTGCTACTCTTCTGGTCTAAAAATGGTTAGATTAGTTAAACTAATTACCGGAATCACCTGTTTGGTATACTGCAATCAGGATTAAGTTAGTACAGATTTAAAGGATTTTCTAGTCTGCATTTTAAATCACTGGTATGCTGCTATTAACTCCCTGTTTGGGGGAGGGTGTGTAGGTAGGTGAGTTTGTAAACTGTGTTTTGGGAGAACTTCATAGTTTGGCCCTTGTTTCTTTGTGTCTTTTGTATAAAAGACGTCCACAACAGTGCTTAAACGGGTCTCTGAGTCTTTCATTCCTGGGTCGTGACGCTATCCTGCCACAAGATTAAAATGGACAATTTACATTTCTGGCAGATTTATAGTGTCCTGAAATTTGTCAGATTTATAGTGGTCCACCCATTGAAGAAAAAAACAAAACAGAACACGCACTTCCATTTATAAAACATTGCCTTGTGGTCCATTTTTAGACCAGAAGAGTAGCAAACGGCAAGATAACATGTGAACATTTTCAATTTACTGTAATGAGGGTAAACAATTCCTCAACCTGAGTAAATAATGTGCTGCACAGCAATCTGTGGCGGAATGTCTCTCTTTGTCTGTTTCCTCCATACCCTGAAATGTTTTTTTTTTTTTAAACTTTGAGAACTGTACAGTTATTAAACAGAGCAGCCCTTCATTTTCAGTAGCTGAAATTATATCTTCTTTTGTTGCATACTGATAAGAAATGACTACGACAGAATTGTTGATGGTTGTTAACACAGAGCATGTTATGGATTTGTAATTCATAAGTATGTTTATATAGTTTCCCTTCAGGTTATTTTTTTGTTATGTTTGATTAATTAATTAGATAGCAGACTGGGGACTGAAATAACCACTGCCTTAGGATTAATATAAAAAACGTTCATAATCAAATAACACAGATTTCATTTGTGACAAAACAGAGTGCACATGTTTTATTGCTGAGTTTAATTAAAAGAATTCAGATAGCTACATTTAGCATTATGTACAAAATAGCTTTTGTTTTGTTTTTTACTTATTAATATGTAGCATCACATAAGCAACAGAGAAACAGTTCTGCCAATTAAACCAACACCCAGAAAGCAATCTGTTCCACCACTTGATTTCTCTGTAGGAGCAGGACAATACAACAAACAAGACACAGACCTATGATTACCTCTCAGTCTCAAGTATGGAAAATGTTCAATTTCAGTAGCACATTTAATATTCTAATAACATCTAATGTTGGCCGTGTGCATGTACAGCAAACTTGGTTTGCATCTATGCTATGGTGGAACACAATATAATTGTACCCCCTCTTTCACTGAATTTCCTTTTCACATCATTTTGCAAAATGTTTTGAGTTATTAATATGCTAATGTTGTACCAGGAAATCAAACAAGAGGATATTGGATTTGTGTAGCACAATAAATACATAAATACAAAAATAAATAAATAAAAGCATGTATGCAAAATTGCTGGCACTTAATGGATTCTGTTGCGGCATTACCATTGGAGCCCATCACTTCATGCAACAATAAAGCAGGCTTAGTTCAGATCACTGTGATTTGAATGCATTTGAAACCCTTGGTTGTCATTCTTATATACTCATAATAAAGCTAGTAAAAAGAAACCCTATGATTCTCAAAGTTGAACACACTGAGAGGGGGGTGGAATTCACAAAGCAATTTACTACAATGTCATTATCACCATTTCTGAAAGGCAGAAAAACACTGACATTACCAAACTTCAAATAAACAACCCAGTTATTTCATTCAATGACAAGCATTTGCTTAAGTTGTGACAAACAAATATGCTTAAAACACATTAGTGACAAGCTTAGTGAATTCCCCCCATTGAGAAAGACTTTTAGTCGGAACTTGCCATTGAATTTTTTAAACATCAACTACTATTCAGTGTTTTATAGTTGAGATTCTCAAAGTAATCAATAGACTTATACGCATCCCTGTTAATGTAAGTGTAAAACTATTCTCAATGTTTCCATTCCAAATAGGAAATTAACATTCTTATTACCAAAAACATATTTACATTCTTGTTAATTAATTTTATTGAGTCCCGAAAGTCAAGAGGATCAAGCTCAAATGGTTTTCCAAACCTTTGAAAGATGATCATTTTTTGTCTGTATTTGAATGTTACATTTATCCATTAGTTATTCTGCAGCACTGTACCAAGTGTATGTTTTGTAACAACCATTTGTATATAATTTTTTCACATTCAATAAAAAAGGGAATCTACATTGCTGATTATAGAGCCTTATTTACAAAACTTGAATTCATGAATTATTAAAAGAATTTGGACTTGATTCTTTTTCTTCTGCCATAGTGCCAATTACAATTCTAAAATGAGTATATAAAAAAATAAAAGATTTTGTTTTATTATTATCTTGATGATTTGGAGTAAATGGCACTGAGAAGGTAGAGCCTTGTTTCCAACATCTGTTTTTTTATTAATAAAATACAGCTTGATAGTCACAAATCTATTGTTATTTTTAAATGAAGCCAACAACAGCCTTTATATCAGGCTTTATTTTATTCATAAGAAACACACTGGAAAAAGACCATGAAAAAAGACAGCTCTGTGAATAGAGTCCAATAATAATAAAATAAATATTGATAAACAAAAACTTTACAACATACAACTGAAATGCACACCCTTGCTTATTCAATAATATCACATACATGTACAGGTAACAACAATGACACAGCTAATTGTTATACAGACACCACATACTTTGGCACAACTGTCCTTAACCAAAATATTTTTAAAAACATTTCTTAAACAAAATATTCTTTAAGACGGTCCTAAAGTTTTGTGAATAGGGACCTTGTTTGTCTATTTTAGAGAAGGTTTATTAGTCTGTTTTCTTTATTCCCAGCACTGTTAAGGTTCAAAAACAGTCCTAAAAAACATTCCTTAAAATAGTCCATTAAGTTTTGTGAACAAGGCTCATGTACTCTTAAATATTTGTTTTAACGAATTTCTTTCACACTGTAGTGATGCGTATTCTGATGGAACTGAGGTATTAAGTTTGTTTCCAAGCAAACTGAACTTGATTCATTTGGAAAAGAACAATGCAAAAAGCATTAGGGGTGTGCAGATAATGCAGACTAGACTTTCCCTTGACTCCTTATCTGACTTGTGTGGCGTCTATAAGGTAAAGCTTTCTACATACAGACCTTTCTTTTGTGCAAAATAACTTCTACATTCCATCAAAATCTTGAGAAATCTGAACAGCATCCTGGAATGTAGTGAAAAATAAATAGCACCACCACATGGATACATTAACTTATAGGTAATACAGATACTGCAGGAATGATCTGGCTCAAAAGCAAAGATTACTGTACCATTCACCCAAACAACTCAGCATAGCAGGCTATTAATGATTTAATTAAAAAAAAACAAAAAAAACAAAAAAAAAAACAATGCAGTTATCTTTAAAACGATTAATGTAATTACAAGATTGAAAAGTCAAAATCATTAGGACAAGGTAAGCCATGCAACCTTAAAGGTGAAGTGATGTAGGACAAACTACTGTATTTTTCCTGCACATCCTAAATAGTCAATTTGCAATGCTAAAACAAGTAAGAAACAACTTAAGACTACTTACCCCTACATTAAATGTCTGAGTTATCTATTTCTGTTTTTTCCTTTATGAAAAAGTAATGCAAACAATGATAAGGAGTAAATAGCATTAAGAATCTAGCTCACTGATTATAAATATAAGTGGTGCTAATTCAAATACAGGGTCCGGTTTGGTAATTTCGTAAAAATAATTCATTCTTTACATTCTAAAGGGTGTTTTTGGAACTTTCCCTAACTTCACAGTGTATTAAAATAGTTTCTGATCCTATAAAAAAAGGTTTTGGTTCTATACCAGCTTGTGATGGGAGAGAGCGAGTGGGGTTTTTTTGGTATAGTTTATGTTTAAAGCCTGTTTTTGTGTTTGTCTTTTTGGTTGGCCATTGTGCCTTTTGGTTTGCAGGGAAAATAAAAGACTTTTAATTACACTAAATACACAAAACAAAAGGCACGATGTGCCAACCAAAAAGACAAACACAAAAACAGGCTTAAACATAAACTATACAAAAATCAATCAATCTCACACTCACTCACTCCCTTTTATACAGGTGCCTGGGCTAATTGGGCAATTTGCACCTCATTAGCCCAGGCACATTCCTCACACAAACTCACTCATATCCACTCTAAACAATACAAAAAACACAAAACCACCACAAAATAGGCTGCACTCCATCACACAGCTCTACTAACAGTACATTAAAATCCCTTACAAGGGATTTAAAAATTCATAGAAATTTTAGGTGATAGGTGATTACAATTTTAAGATGAACATTATTAGATCATTAGGCATTGCTGTTGCTACTTAGTATGCAGAGTGATTCAGGCCATCAAACTCCTACAGAGCATTTGGAATGGGTCAGACCGTGGCTGGGAATACATTTGAATAATGGCGTCACTACCCCTTCAGTGTTCTGTATCTGAAGATGATATCTAGCTTAGCTTGCATTCGTGTTTGCTACAAGTGGCTTGTCGTTCAATGCTCCAAGTGCCTTCTTCATACGTGCAGTAGCATATTGTGCAATCATCGATCTTCACTTCCCGGCCAGCTGGTATTACTGTGTTATCAGCAAAGCAGTTTGGCCCTAATAAAAAACAAAAAGCCAAACATCACTGATAAATACAATTACCTACACCACACTTATACATACTGTAACATAGACACCTTGAGGTATATAAAACAAAAGCGAAAGTGAACTATATTGAAGAGTAACCTTGTTCAGGTCTGAAGTATCATATTTATCTTAACCAATATTTTTTTTTTGCCCCACATTTGTTCTATGTGGTATTTGTTACATCCACTGGGTGCAGCATGTTGCAGAGGGGCTGGTTAATGGCTACACTCTAGTGTACATGTTTGGGAGTTCTTTTGAATCCATGGGGGTGATGACGACTTTAAAACGTTTTTAAAGTCACCAGAATTTAAACAAGAAGAAGAACCCATACCGAGCTGTGATACTTCATATCGAGTTGCACTGTAATCAATAAATAAATGGCACACATTCTTAAATGTCTCAACAGGGTTCATTTTGGAATCAAAGGACATTCATTTGTTAACTTGGTCAATTTTTCATATTCATGCAATTACCTCTTGGTGCAAAGATGGGGAAGAAAAAAACATGCAAACTAGTACATGTATATTGTAAATACCGCAGATCCTCAATTAAAATGGTGTCACACATTTTTCCATGTGCAATGTATCTATTTGGTTACCATGCATGTGCTCTCCTTTCATTTATTGCCTCTTGTTTATTATTTTATTGCTCACATTCATACAGTAAAAATAACCCACATATTATGTATTCAATAAAACATGCCCCACAACTCTTGTTGCATATGTACTAATGATTTTGATCTGGGGTGACACAAGGATAGATACTGAATTACAGGTTCAGAAACAAATGATAAAACATCAGTGGTTTGTTATCCAGTTAATGAATCTCACTTAAAAAAATACTGAATTAAACCTGCAACGTTTTAATAAAAAAAGCTTTTAGAATGCAATTTCCAATACAAGGCCAATTTACTATTGTTATTTTTTCATCATTGCTCTTATAGAATACTACACTTTATTTGGTGCTCATTAATGTTCCAGTATATGCAGTTGTTGTTGTCCACTATCTGATAATAACGGAAATGGTGTACAGGTTGTATTTTTCAATTATTTGACATTACTTTATTGTATGCTCCTTAATCCTTAATCTAGCCTATTGAAAACTGAGGAGAATATTAAATTACACAAGAAATAGGTTCCAGCATGCACTGCAGAACATACTCCCAACCTACTGTCCACCTTCCCCCAAACAAGTCTGCTGATCTGAAAAGTTTATCTAAAGTATAGAAGTTATTGACAAAACTGGGTCACTTATACTCATAGTGCATATGGAATAACTTGTAGTGGCTGATTACCGAAGGAACATTTACACAGAGCTGGCCAAGGGTACTCACTCCCAAGCTAACCAGGTTATGCTGCTCAATTATTGAATTTATGCAACTTTGGAAATTTAAGTTTACACTTTCTACTGGTAGGGAACTTTAGTAACAAAAACGAGATGTGCTGTGTTTGAACGAACCAGTGTCTAATTCAGTATAACCTGTAGTATACCCACATGGTTATAACTAAAGGTTTAAGTAGCATAACTGCATGGTTAGGGCATATTTACATGGATTGATTTGTGCTGTTGATTTGAGACTTTGAGCATTGCATAAACAGGTTCAACCACAATTTCCAGGTGAGATTCATTAAGTGGGGAGTAAACCGAGGTGTTTTTGGACCGTTCAAACCAGCATAGCTACAAGACCTAGTCTTTTTTCATACAAACTACAAGCAGAAGGTTAAAAATTATTACAAAAAGAACAAAAAAAACATATTCACAATCACTAATAATGCAAAGAACACAATAATGGCCACCCTGTACATATTTCAACTGCTTGATCCGTTTTTCAGGGGAGAGAGATGCTTACCTTTCCTCAGGAATTGCTTTTCTGAGAAAAAAAAAAAAAAGAAAGAAAAGTCGCTGTATTTAAATGCAAGCTGGCAGTGGTGGGTTAACAGCTTGTAAAATAGTAAGTGATTTGTAACTGACTCATTACAGCTCGAGCACTATATCAATTAGTTTTGGCTTGGTCTTGCAACTAAATCATTAATGACAATAGACAACTCAGGAGATGGAATTGCGAGTGTTGTGTTCTCCATGCTTTGTTACATGTGTACTGCCATCAAACTGAAAGGTCTCTTCAAGTTCAAAAAGGATATGACAGTTCACCTCATTTACTATTCTGAATCGGATTTTAATTTGAAAATAGTTGTATACTTGATCTTCCGACAAAATAATCGAAAATAGTACTTCAACTAAATGCGTAACCTTTATCACCCTTGGGTAAAATGTTTTTATAATCTGCTGGTTTCTTATGAATTATTTTAGAAAGTAAAATACCTAGGACTAGATTCTCAGAGCTCCATACACATTTTATTAGCATTATTTCTTCAGAAAGGAACAACAAAGCCAATAAATTTACCAAGCCAGAAATAAAGAATCCAGGAGCTTGTAAGTAGTCTAAATGTATGTATTTCGTGTTAGAAAAAATAAATTGTCCTAACAATAATATGGAGACAATAGCTTTGAGAATCAAGCCTATAGTTAGCAACTGATTTTAATTCCTATTCATTATTATCATTGCATGCATGTCTTCTAAAATTTTAAACAAGTCATGATAATAAAACCCTTCTTGTGATCTACAAAATATTGCAGGTACAGTCCATGACACAGTACAGTTATGTGGACACAAGGAACTGTTGCACATGGACACTTGTGTTTCTATTTACAGTAAATGTATGTCAATATTTTCCGCCAGTGTTATCATAAAGAAAGTATCACTGCACTGTAATACACTTTTTCACAGTAAACCCTTATATTCACTCACTGTTATCACAAGCAAGCACCATTGCTGACATGAACGGAAATACAAAGCAGTGACAGCATACTTGAAAGTAAGGTTTTCTTCAACCAAGTATAGTACCAGATATATAAAAAAAAGAAGTTTGCTGTAATACATGCTTCTTTCAAAACTACACGTATCTACATATCAAATAGAAGTCCACAACTAATAGCCAGCCTCCATAAACCCCAAATCTGTGACTTCCATTCCTATCCAGGCCATTTAAACTGCACATGCCTTCCACTGCTTTGCCTGTGCAGGTACAATATTATTTATTATTTAGTCATTTAGCAGACGCTTTTATCCAAAGTGACTTACAGAGACTTGGGGGTGAACTATGCATCACAACTGCTGCAGCAGAGTCACTTACAATAGGACCTCAGTTTTACGTCTCATCCGAAGGACCATATGCATTTACTGTTCCAATAGCTACAATTTACCTTTTGTGGAGCTTAAATAAACTTTATTGCATATTATCCAGTCTTCTATTCATACTAAAAGGGCAGAATATTCATTTCTTCCACTACATAATCTGCTTAGACCAGAGTCTTCTGAGGCTCAATGGGTTTATATTAGATCTGATGACGGGCAAGACAGGGCTCTGGGGAAATGGCAGTGGTAGTTCAAAATGCAGTCTGAAAGATGCATCTCATTCCCTCTGGTTATACTACTGTTGCAGTACCTCGCAAATGTAAAATCACACTAGAAATGCACATTGATTTCTTTTGTGCGTGTATACTTTTCTGATGCCAGTGACGACAACACTGATTTCTAATCATAGGAAGTATACAAATAGCTGCAAATGGCAAGAGAAACGATTTGACAGAATGTTCACTGATGAAGGACAGAAGCCTCCGATGGGAGCCCTGGTTTTCATATTCTTTAGTGCCTTTCTTTACAGTGCACTACTAATCAAGATTTCCATTCAGAATGGTGTAGCTTAAAATCAGATCATTTGTCATGCTGAATTAATTCATTCAATTAACTTTCTTATCTTCAGGGACAAGCCTGCTTGGTTACATATTTATAAGAACTAATTGTGTTTTTTAGGATTTGCATAATGTCTGCCAGTATTTTTTGTATTTTCTTTCATTATGTATTTCTTTATTTAAAGGGAGTTCTAATAGAGCCATACTAAAATGTTTAGCTTACTGAGAAGCAAACTAAATAGTATGTTTCTGCTCATTAAACATGCTCCATGGTGCTGCCTTTGATGTTAATGCTGTGGCCTGCTATTGGTTCTGTTAAGATTGCTGGTAATATAATGCTTGTCAAGGCTTGTCGATACACTGATATAGAGGGTTACTGATATAGAGATGCCAGTTATTGTAACTAATGTATTTTTTTAATCAATTTTGGGGACATTTAGGTCTAACTTCTGAGTTTTAAAAAGTTCCCATGATGTGATGACTGAAACTGAAAATGATATACAAGTGATCCTAAACAGGAAGAATAAAACATTAGTTAAAAATAACACTGATATTTCAAGCCCTGGCCAGGCTGCTTTTCAAAGCTTTCTGTCTGATACACTGTGGCATCAAACATCTTGAAAAACGTGAGTTATACATTAGTCTGTATGAGTTTTTAGTTATTGATATGCAATAATACTCAGTCAGTAGTCTGCAAATATCTCATGTCCCTTGCTGCCTATTGCTCCATCTTACAGTTTCCTCTTTAATTAGAATCTGCCTCTGAGCAGTTCTTGTCTCCCTGATATTCTGTTCCATTACGCTGCTTGCATACTCTATATTGAACCTCCAAATGTGCTTCTGGCTCAGTCTATCACAAATTATTCCTCAGAAGCTAATTTTCAAAACTCATGTTTGGAGCCAATTCTCCTACAGTACTGCTGCTGCTACCGCATCAGAAGAAATAAAATAAAGACATGCTGGGCTTGGTTTGGGAGCTGTCAAGAGATCTGAAGAGTTTCTGCACTTGTAACAGAATTTACCTTCTTTCCTATTATAAAGATTTTCTATGGTAAATTTGCACAGCTAATTTTGCAGTTTTCCCATGCTTTTCAGTACGAAGAATCTGCAATGTGATGATTTATTGATTTGCAATTGACAGGTGATTTAATGATTTAATGTGATGGACGCTCAGGGCCCAAGTGAATGATAAATTTGCCGGAGGTCTCGTCTGTGGGTGCTCGACAACTACCTGCGCGAGGCCGGCTAGGAAAAACATGAACGATATCATGTATCCCAGTGCTGCAGATTGGAAGTGGCTATGGGCCACCTCCCCCCAAAAGACGAGGCCGCCAAACCATGAATGGAAAAATAATAATAAATGAATAACGCACCCCACAGTGGCGCACTGCCACCTACCTCCAAATGTATTGAAACATTTATGAAAATGAGCAGCTGAGACACGGCCTGTCCCCCAGAGCATGACTGCGCTGAGGGAAAGAGCCCAGCCTCTCCAGCCTAACCACGAACCCTGCAGAACTAAATTCGAACCGCTTAGCACTCAGGTAAGGAAAAAAACCCTACTCACATATTTTTAATTTTCGATGTAGGTGGAAATCTCAGGGAATCCATGGCTGAGGGTAGCCCTTCCTCCAGGCTCTAAGACGGTCGTTTCCTGTTTCAGCCTCTCCGTGTGTAACTGAGAGGCCGAAACAAAAGAAACGACATGGGTGAATAACACACAGAGCCTTTAAGTGAGTGATGATGACGTATCGGTTGGGGGCGGATTCTCCTTCCAGAAAAGCAATCGAGTTTACAATTCCTAGATTTATACTATACAATTACCTTAGTTTACTGTGGTTTGCCATGTTTTTTTTTTATGTGCTTTGCCAGATCGCTCTGGGCTGCTGCATTTTTACTTTAGTAAACTTGTATAAGGGTCATACCAGCTACTTGCTTTAGCATTTATTTACTCCTCAAACCATCAAAATTCTAGCACAGTGGCTGGTTGCATTATTCTTTTGAAAGTACCCATTGACATTTGGATACAAGTACATGCCACTGAAAACCTGTCACCAAGGTGTTTTCTGCTTTTCAAAGGAGGACAAGGCAGCGGTTCTAGTTTGGGCAGAAATAGATTTTCTCTGCACGATTGCATTGAGGAAGGAGGGCCAATAATGACTCTTCCTTTTAATAGCCCCGGGTGAAATTCAGTTGTTGGGGTTATTAACAATAAATGGTACATTAACCTTGTTATACATGCAGAGCACAACCAAGCTCGCAGTGCAGTTTGTCCTCCTAACAGTTCCTGTAAAGCTTTTTCTCAACAGCAATGCAACACTGACTAAAAATATTAACATCAGCTGCCACAATGACCTGCTGCATTCAGGAAAGAATTGTCAGACCAGCCCGTCCAAAGAACTCTGTTCTCGCTGGTTAGCGCCCTCACAGGTCAGGAGGGAGATTTACAACCAAAACTCACTGTATTTCTGCCACACCCCCATTACTGTTTTTTTTGTTTGTTTTTTCAAGCTAAAGGTTGTTACCACTCAGAATAACAGTCAACGGCATTGTTTCAAAACTATTATCTATTGTATCATTCTGATTTGATGTGTGTTTATCCTGACTTTTATTCTCTCCTTTAGCAATTCAATTGATACCTGTTAAGCCATTTGTCTATCTCAATCACATGTTTCTTTCTGTGAAAAAGGTTGCAGTTAAAAAAAGTGTGATTGCACTCTGTCCAAAATCTATTCTCCAGTGTCATTTACACAGCATATTTAAATTCACCCCCTCCCAGCACACACTTGCGTGTGCTCCAGTACCCAATTCGACTGTGTGTGTGTGTATTCTACAGTCGATTTGTTTCGGTAAATTACATTACTAATGCTAACTAAGATATTAAAAAAAAAAAAAATCTTTATCAAACAAACAAAAGAAACAAAATGAAACAAACAAACAGAAAAGCATCACTCAAAACAAGAGGCATATTTTACATTTTTCCAATAATCAAAAGAGAAATAAGTGTTTGTTTTAAAACAGTGTTGTGTCTAAGATATCCTATTTACAACACATAATAATGCTCACAAAGTGAAACCAGCTTGGGACAAAAAAAAGGCTTCAAATGCCTTTTAATTTAATGATGTATTCCACATCAGGGATGGAAATAAGACTCTATTACATAGCAGCATTCCCAACATAGGAGGCTTGTTGCTAGGGAAGTGACATCCCTGCCCTGTGCCTTTTGCTACTTTGCTGCCTGCTACAACTGAACAACTCGTCTGCTAAAATAAAAAACGCTTCAGCAAGTAGATATTTAATTTGTGTTATTGTGCAATGCGTGTGTTTATGGTATAACAGAACAATGTTAATGCTTTGTTTTTAATTGTTTTTGTATATTTCTGGTTGTGATCTGTATCGTGCAGTACAAAATCAAATTAACAGTAATTCTAAGGGAAATTGCCTATATGTATATGCCTATGTATACTGCAGCTAAGGGTTAAACTATGATTATTCTTTAGTAATGTACAGCCTGCTATACACATTAGGTTAAACTAGTTTTCTGGATATGCGGCCCGTAATAAGTTTGGTTGCGCACTTGATGTACAGTATTCCTGTGTCTCATATTTTATAAGAGATCTTATGCAGTTTCGGCAAAAGGTTCACGGTTCTGTCTGCTCAAACTGTACAAAATGATGTCTCTTATAAAAAGAGACACCTTACACAAAACAGATTCACTTATTATAAACTACAAAAAATCTACTGTACTATCAAACAAACAAAAAAGGGGTGCTGTTTTTTTTTTTTAAACTTCAGAATTGTATCCATGCATGATAACATTTGTACACAGCAAAAGATGTACTGGGATATTGACAAATCCGTAACAGTGATTTCTTAACCCTTTGCGGTCCATTGTCGGACCTGGTCCGACATTGCAATTATTCCTATCCGGTCCATTGTTGGACCCTGTCGCAAAAAACGGGTTTCTAGTCGTTTTTTCTCTGGAAAAAGCCGAGAAAACCATTCACTGGCCGAGTGGGAGCGACAGGAGCCGAGACAAGCCGATAAAAAAAATAAAATAAAAGGCGTATCTCATGAATAGTCATACTTGCCCCTGGCATCACATAGGGGCGGTCATAAGGAAACAAGCTGGCTGTTACTGTATCAGCGCACAGAGAACATCACGGACATTTGCAGAGCTTTTTTGAGATGTTATAGTAATAAAATAATGACTTGGATTGCATTATTGAGGAGTTTGGTGATAAAACGAGTGATCAGGAGATGATTGATCGGTATGTACGACTATTATTATTATTATTATTTATTTCTTAGCATATGTGAAAGCGACAGCGAACGAAAGGGTGGGGCGGGGCTGGAGATGCCTAGTGAGTGCTTTGTTGATATGCAGGGCCTTTTTAACCCGTTTGACTGTGGAAAAAAATACTTTTAAACAGCGCATCTAAAATTAACTGCGCGTGTGAAAATAAATTGGACCTGGCGCGCCTGACACGCACTTAATAAATGGACTGCAAAGGGTTAAAGTTTGTCATTTCTTTCCCCCAACAGTTATGTAACATACATGGTATTTTTTATTGGAAGTTTTTAGAAAGAGTGAGTTCTAGTGAGACTATTAAATGGTATATAAACAGTACTTTTCTGGTGTAAGTGGCTTTGAGCTTAACTAGAGAATCCTAAATTCCAGTACTGAACGCTCTTCCTAATTCCATACAAATCATGTGAAAGTAAGACCTTTCAACTCTGCCAGCCCCACGGATCTCCAGACAAGCTCAAAGCCAGGTAAAGGCAGATTTGGAGAAAAATTATAATAAATCAATCCTGGAGCAACAGAACTCAGAACCATTCAGAATAATTGCAAACACCATAAAATAGCAAAGGAAATGTAAAACAATTTAAAATGACATTTAAAGCTGCTTACTCTTTATAGTTATTTTGTCAAGCATACATAGGAAACAATTGTTTTCTGCTCTTTGCATCAAACAGTTCCACACTAATGAGAAGCAGCACTGAAGAGAAATGGCCTCCCACCTCCTTCAGAAGAGAAAGGGAGCACTGTCCTTTTCTTTGTAGAACATTAGCACATCACTTACCTGAGTGCAGAAACAAAAAAGGCCCAAAACATATCTTAAAAAAAAGATCTTCAATTGAACAGTCACGTCAGTTTTACTGTCTTCTACTTTTTGTGGCATTTGCAGTCGGTAACGTTCTGCTTCTTTAGCTGCAGCCGAAAATAAACAATTTAAGTATAAACCAGCATCAACACACACTGCAGATTTGATCCGAGTTTTCCTTTTATGTTAATAAAAACATTCAAATTGCTTCTCCACAGCAAATCTGACTAACATCTCCTAAACCATCATCTGAGAAAGATAGGCCTTTATTAACAAGTGATGCATAAAAACAAAAAAAACAAACAAAAACCTAACTTACAAAGCACCCATTCAAGAAGTCAGGAGCTGTCTTACTACTAACTATTATGTACGAATACTATACAGTAACTGTTAAGGTTAATACTAGTAAATAATATGACACACTTACGCAGTGGCTGCATGTTCAAATTTTTTTTGAGCGCTGGATGCGGAAGCAGCTGTCTTGTTTGTTTATGTCCATGTTATGTCTGTGGTAAAGGGACTATTATTATTTGTTTATTTAGCAGATGCCTTTATCCAAGGCGACTTACAGAGACTAGGGAGTGTGAACTATACATCTGCTGCAGAGTCACTTACAATTACGTCTCACCCGAAAGACGGAGCACAAGGAGGTCAAGAGACTTGCTCAGAATCACACAATGAGTCAGTGGCTGAGCTGGGATTTGAACCGGGGACCTCCTGGTTACAAGCCCTTTTCTTTAACCACTGGACCACACAGCCACACAGACATGCGGGACTATTGCGCCTCCATTTGTTTTCCGGCTTCTCTCGGCCATTGAAAGCTTTTCTCTGCTTTTTCCGGAGAAAAATGGGACCTGTGATTGACGCCTTTTTGATGATGTTGGACAGGGTCCAACATAGGACCGTAAAGGTTTAACTACCGAATGTCCTATGAATTTAAGCAGTCAGGAAGTTTCGGGATTCGGGATGGATAGTGTCTCTCTGTAGCAACAGTTGGCATGGTACCTCTCTTTGGGGCATCAGGCAGTGGTTGTACAGTCTCATCAATGCTCTTTTCCACCACCTCTTCTGCCGTAGTAGTACGTCCATGAGATACTGAGGATGGAATTGAAGCGTCCATTGATTGCGATGTTTCCAGATGTTCTCCACTGAAGATTTCCCAGTTAGTATGTTTCAGACAATCCAATAGGTCAGGTTTTTAACGATAGGCAAAACCATCTTGAGGTTTTCGGAGAGGAATAAATAAGAATACGGCCCAACTATCGGATCAAGCATGTTTGTTAATTTAGACCAAGATCAGAATCGGATCAGAGCTTGATCGAACGTTTTTAAAATGGACCATGCATCATCAAAATACATAACTGAAACCTTTTTAAAATTGCTAAAATAATATTTAAATAAGCACTATACTGAATTTGGATAATTGTAATGATAACTTAATAAACTTTAAAACCTGCTTGCAGGGATATCCAAAAATATTTCTTCAGATTGAAACGGAGATCATTTAACGTTTTAGAAAACATTAAGCAACAATGCATTTAAAAGTAGCTGTAGCAGTACTGTATTAAGATAATATCAATTAGAAAAAAAAAAAAAACTTTGTACAATATTAGTTTGTGTTTAGCTATATCTGACATTTCTGTTTTCGTAGTATAGCTACAGAAAAACCTGACTGCGTAATGAGGTTTCTTAAATAATATTTCTACGTTTTCTGTGTTGACAGTCATACTGGCGTTCTCATGTTATCGATTACAATTAAATCATTGCTTTAAATAGATTTAACGTTGCAGTTTTTTTTATGCATATCATTTTTTCCCCCAATTCCTTTTTTCTCAATAACTTAAGCTTACCTTTTGACAGCCTCAATCTCCCCCTATCCACGACATTTTCCAGTTGCAGCTGTCTGTCAGCACTTGATTACATTTGCTCAAAATGTGTTGATAATTTGCCCTGAACCAACCGACGCTGCAGCTAGATGTTTGCTTTCATTCTTACAATGCCAGAATCTCCCACATGTAACTCTTCCAAGACATGATTGCACAGTTTTGAAGGGACTATCACACGGATGCCCCACATCAAGCAACCTTGTTGTACTGAAAGTTCACTTCTTCTGGCATAGAATGGTGATAACTCACTCGTGATATCCTCTTTTGCAGCAGAACTTCCCTTCAGTACAATCTTCAAGACTTGAGACAATATGGGATCAACTTTGGTTTCCCTTTTTATTTCAGTACTGTTGACGGGCAATTTCTCAATCTGGCTAATGTAGAAGGCATCAACTGTGTCAGTTTTTTCATTGTGAGCTACTCATAGAGGCAATCTTGAGAGCCTATCTGCATTGCCGTGAAGAGCCACCTTCTTGTACTCGATGCAATAGTTGTGAGCTGACAGCAAAAGCGCCCACCATTGCATTATGGCTGCTGCTAGTGAAGGAATACCTTTATGAGGTCACAAGATTGTGGTGAGAGGACGGTGGTCAGTAAGGAGGGTGGAACTTGCGAACCCCAAACACTATTCCCAAGGCTTCCCTCTCAATTTGAGCATAGTTTTGTTCAACTTTGCTGAGAGTCCTGAATGCATAGGCATTTGGCTTTTCATCACCATTTGGTAAAACATGGAAAATGACTGCACCCACACCATAGGGTGTTGCATCACAAGCCAGTCTGATGCATAGCTGTGGATTGTAGTGGGAGAGCATGTCCTGTGAAACAAGCTGATTTTGGCCTTTTTGAATGCCGTCTTACAGTCCTTTGTCCAAGACCAGGACTTACCTTTACACAGCAAAGCATTAAAGGGGTTCAGAATTGTAGCAAGATTGAGTTTAAATCTGCCATAATAATTTAACAGTCTTAAGAATGAGCATAACGGACTCACGTTTTCCGGAGCTGGGGCATCCACAATTGCTTTTACTTTTTCTGGCGATTTGTGCAAACCTGCAGCATCAATGGTGTGACCCAGGTACTCCAAATAAAAAATTCACACTTCTCCTTCTGTACATGCAAGCTGAAATCTTCCAGGCGCTGTAGAACCGCATCCAGGTTCTTGAGGTGCTGTGCATCGTTGCTTCCAGTCACCAGTATATCATCCAGGTAACAGTGCACATTGGGAAGGCCCTGTAAAAGCTGGTCCATTGCCTTCTGGAACATGGCTGGGGCTGAGGCAATGCCATAAGGTAAGCGATTGTAGCAGAAGAGGCCCTTTTGCGTGGTGATTTTGAGGTACTTCCCTGAATTTGTTTTTACTTTCATTTGTAGGTAATGTGACAAATCCAGCTTGCTGAAGAGTTGACCTTGCGCTAAGGAAGCAAACAAATCTTCAATGCACGGAATTGGATAATGTTCCACACAAAGAACAGGATTAATAGTCACATTAAAGTCCCCACATATTCTCACAGAGCTGTCTTTCTTCACTACTGCTACCACTGGCATGGCCCAATCGCTACACTTTATGTACAAGGGGAACAATGCTGTTTGTTCATTCATTTTTATCTTCACATTGATGACACCCTCAGGTGAAACTACCTCCTCAGTGTAAGTCTGCAGCACAATGTCATTGGTTTGCAAAGGTAAGTGTTTTAACATTGCTTCATACATTTCTATTGAAATCAATGAAACTGCAGCCCCTGTGTCCAATTCCATTTTCAGTGTTTTTCCCTCTATTTCAGGTATTACACAAATAGTTGCCATTTCTCCTTTAAAAGTGAGCACATGTAATGCTAATTCAGAGTCTGTGTCATCACTGGACATTCCCTGTGCTTCTACGTGATGCACTCCTCTCTTTTTAAAAGTCTCATTCTGCTTCACTTTGTTTCCCTTACGTGCTGTTCTGTCTTCTTTCTTTTTCCCTCTGCAAACGTGCCCGATATGGCCTTTCTTGCCACAGTTGTGACAGGTCTGTGATTAGCCTTCCCACAACGTCCACATTTACTAGGCTTTTTAGCAGAAAAGACAGATAAAGCATTTACCTTCAGAGAACTGATGAGGTGATGAGACTTTCGTCCAACCGTTTCCATGGATACAGCAATTTCCACAGCTTTCTTATTCGTCAGTCCCGACTCCGTTAAAAGGCGTTTCTGTGTTGCTTCACTTTTCAAGCCACAAACGAGTCTAGCATTGCGTCATCCAAATGTGCACCAAACTCACAGAATTCAGATCATTCATATTGTGCAATGGACTCACCCTCTTCTTGATTCCGCTTGTGAAAGTGAAACCTTTTGCCGATCACAAGGTGCTTCTGGGAGAAATGCGTCTGTAGAACCTCCTCAATACTGTCGAACGTTTTATCCCCTGGCTTCTCTGGCTCTATGAGGCTTCTCAAAAGACTATAGTAGCTGCAATCGTACACCGTCTGAATACAGCTTCACTCATGGGTATTCAAATTCCTTCTCAGAAAGCCACGTTGTAGACTTTTTTTTTCTCTACAATGAGAAATCTTACCAAATACCTCGTTGCCAATTTGTATTATTTACTAATACTATACTTTAACTGTTATGGGTCATACTAATAACAATACGACACACTTACGCAGTGGCTGTATGTTGAAAATGTACCTTCTTTTCTTCTGGCACTCAACGGTCAGTAATCGCTAAAACATAACATTCATACTGCCCCCATGTGGCAGTATATGCAAAGTGCCATATTAATTTCAAATACATAACACTAACAGCTAACTCCCTGGAACCATGATATGGTACTTTCTGACACTTCCCTATCAAGACACATATTCTGCAGATTCCACTTGTTTAATTAGATTCTGCTTCAGAGATAAGATTGATCTGCTTATCTGAAGTATTTCTGCATGTCCACATTTTTTTTTTTTTAAAGTGCAAGCTGTGTATGCTGCTCTGACTTCCCCAACCGATTAATGTGCTCATCTACAAGTTTGTATCAATAAATTACAAAGCAGTGGAGCGCAGAACCCACCTTTCTGAACTACCTGCAAGTAACATCACATCATCAGCAACTTACACCGATGACATTTGACGTCTATGCCCTTAACTACATGTTGCATAATTACATTAATTTAATTATAATAATGTATTAATTTAATTGAGCTGTCAGTTGGACACTGATGTGTATATACACTAATATCACCTGCTGGACATTTAATGCATTACAGCCCTGTAAAATCAATTTCTGAATTTCACACTACTCTTTTACAAACATTCAAATAGCCCTACCCATGTAATTTCATTAGCTAATGAATTTATAGGGATTGTATCAAGAAAAATAACTACATTAATGTATTGTGACTTTTGTGACAATTTCTTTCACTGTAATGCAGAAGACATCTTACACTGAAGCCATGAACTTGGGTTAATGATTGTTCTATGTTATTCAGTTTCATCTACCATAATAGTGAACATGTCTGCTTGAGCTCATTCATGCCTATTTTAAAATGAAGACTTTTTTTTGTATTCTGCTCCAGCTCTTCCAAGAATTCCCTCTTTTTAAACCAGATTTCAATGCAATATTCCAGATCAAAGGTCTTTTAAAACTAATAATGAGACCTGATCTGCTATTCACTTAAATTAGTGGCACAGGTTGAATACATTCCTAATAATAAGTGGTTATATTCCAGATGTTTCACTGCCAATAATAATGCATTGATTATTGAAACATACCTATTCAATCCTTCTTTTTTTTTTAGACTGCCTGCTGAGAGGAGCTAAACTTGGTGGAGATTTTTACGATCCTGCTAGTGCAAAAACTAGCGCAACACGAATCTTGTTTGAGACACTGACATTTTAGTTATAATGAGTATTCGACACAAAACCTCCTGTTACTCAATATTCTTATCAATTCAACAATACAACTCTTCATTAAATAGTAATAAACCAGTGATGGATAACACTCGCAGCCATACATAATACATGGGAGAAAGCTCTACGTTTATAGCAACTGTTACCCATTTCAGCTTACTGAGAAATGGATAAGGGAGCTCTTCCTCTTTAAGGAAATAGGATTTACAATATTTTCCATTTAGCTATAATCACTCAGGCCCCGAAGCTTGTCATTTCATATTATTTAGGGTTTTCATTTCAATCAATCTGTTCAAAGGAATGATTTAAAATGAAGATCAGATGTCTCTGCTTTTAGAAGAAAAAAAATCTAATTCAGTGTGAAGAACTGATCAGTCATATTCCCAGAAGGCATTCACAAAGAGCCAGAGAAGAGTAAAACATGTTGACAGAATGGATTGCAGAGAAATAATGGTGGTGGATGAGTGTTACATCTGCATCTGTGTGCGTTCTCCCAGCTCAGGAACTCCGTACAAAATAGTCAGTCCCTCGTTTCTTCACTGTAGGGTTTTTAGAAGCCGAGCAATAGACACAGAGTGCATCGGATCTCCGTGGCAACAGATCAGCCACAATTTAACATGCAAAGCAAGTACAGTAATACCTGTCAATTTATGAAAACACGAGAACCAGAGGTCTCCTTTTTCTGACTTACTGCACAACTTTCTCTGAATAAATCAATATAATAATTCTTACATATACAATAAATAATACTTTATTCTTAACTTGTAGCCTATTAGAATCTGATATAGCCTATAGCGAGAGGTTTTGGAAAGTGGTAATGCAGGTTTTGCTGTGCACCAGAGCACACTTAAAACCAAGTCATCTTTGCAATATGACCAAAGGCTTTATAGCAAGAAAAGGCATTTTTTTCCACACAATGACCTTTATTTTTTGTTTCAACAACATTTTTTTTCCTTTGTGCTTGAACAACTGGTGAACACTGAAGTGATTAACTTGACACTGAAGTGATTAACTTGTTTCCTATAATTGTCATATCAAGAAAATAAGAACAGAACACCTGAGGCAGAAGCAAAAAATGTGACAAGGATTATTTCTGTATTTATTTATTTATTTTAAATGATCTATTATGACCCATCACAACTTTTACAATAGACTTCCTAAATGGCCATGAGCCTTGGACTACACAATATAAGCACACACAATACTGTAACTATCTGCAGGGCAAAGAACAGCTTAATATTTATATTATGAATACAGATGTCAAGAGATAAACAGATAAATTAAAGTTGTAGATATGTGCTGTTAGGTTTTGGATTTACAGGTATTTGGCTTAATGCACGTAGGTATAAACTGCACGGTTCTCGCTACTGAACACATAATACATTATTTAGCCATGAACGATATCATGCATCCCAGTGCTGCAGATAGGAAGTGGCTATGGGCCACCTCCCCCCAGGACGAGGCACGCTGCAAGGTGGTGGCTGGGGAGGAGGACGCCAAAACAAAAGAAACGATATGGTTGAATAACACATGGAACCATTATGCGCTTGCTGATGATGTGTTGGTTGGGGGCGGATTCTCCTTCCAGAAAAGCAACCAAGTTTACAATTCAGTACGGAGAATCCACAATGCGATGATTTATTGATTTGCAATTCACAGATGATTTAATAATTTATGTGATGGGTGCACAGGGCCCAAGTGAATGATAAATAGGCAAGTGTGTCATATCTACCTGCGCAAGGCCGGCTAGGAAAAACATGAACAATATCATGTATCCCAGTGCCGTAGATAGGAAGTGGCTATGGGCCACCTCCCCCCAAAAGACAAGGCCGCCAAACCATGAATGGAAAAATAATAATAAATGATTAATGCAACCCACAGCGGCGCCTGCCACCTACCCCCATAAATATGGACAAATTACATTTTTGACATAGGGGGAACCTCAGGGAATCCATGGCTGAGGGTAGCCCTTCCTCCAGGCTCTAAGATGGTCGACTCCCATTTCAGCCTCTCTGCATGTGACAGACAGGCCGAAACAAAAAAAATGACATGGGTGAATAACACACACAAAGCCTTTATGCGCTTGCTGATGACATGTTGGTTGGGGGCGGATTCTCCTTCCAGAAAAGCAACCAATTTTACAATTTTTATTAAAATACTGAAACTAGGTATATTTACTACAAAGCCTCCACTGCACATCAGCGCTCTGAAGTACAACATTAAGGCATCTAGTGTGCAATGGATTGATGCACGACTTTTTCAGATGACGGATGATAAATGACGGAACGGACCCAGTGTGCAACAGCCTTTAGGCTTGTCACTGAATATTCAACATTTTAGTACTTCACTACAGCTACATATATCTATTTTTAAGTAGCAAATTTCACAGTTTCTAGGCAAACTTTCTATTCAGAGCACTGAATTCATCCCGGTTTCAACTACTGTCAAATATTAATCCCTTCATTAATGTTTTATTAAGTCTAGAGCTGTCGGAGAGCAAATCAATGTTCATAGTAAGCTTAGCCTTGGCTGCTGGTGCTCCATTGTTAAGATGATTCTCTGATTGGCAATGTTTTTTTAACCAGATAGAAATTATTTACCAGAGATGCATGTAGCGTCTAATAAGGTGGAATCTTGTTTTTTTTTGTTTTTTTTTTATACCACCAGCACACAGGTTTCACAAAAGTTAATTGGACAAAGAGATGAAGAAATAACTTCACTGAAAGACAGGTAACTGGGTACATAGCAATTCCAGTTTTATCCCATGCCATAATGGGGATAGAAGGAGGTGCTGTCTGTATGTACTAGATATGACAAACTTGCCTATGTATGTGCATCTAGAGAACCACTTGTCCAATGGAGATTACACTTTCAAAGTACATTCTTTTGCACAAGTTATTGAGAGTACCAGCATTTTAAATGTACATATTGTGAATGTAGGCCAAAGGGATATATACCTTTTCATGGCACTGATAGTTCCTAGACAGCCATGGTGGGGGGATGTACATTACTGAGGTACTTGTTTTGCATTTGCCTGCTGATTGATGCTGGTTTAAGTTAAAATAGACCATGGTGTGTGTTGAACAGCGGCCTCATGACAGTGACAACAGCTGGAAGGTCACAAGTGAGCATCTTACCCACTATGCAAAAAAACGGAGCTTGTCTGCATTCATGGTTTTAGAGCTTTTAACCTCATCTCATCTGTGGTAAGGATGACGTCACAGCCCAGGCTGGTGAATATGGTGAATACGTGCAAAACAAAACTGAACAAAACACAAAACACTAAATGAAACAAGTATTGTGCTGGTTCAAATCCAGCATGAGCAGCAATTGTTTACTTTCAGTATTGGTTCTTACTTGTCTCTCTTCTCCTCTGGACAACCCACCCCAATCAGCCAAAGCTGCGGGTTTATATACATGTGACCATCTCCAAATTAATAATAAATTAGTCAATCAATCAATCTGGAGACAGTCACATTCTGCACGGGTTTAGCATGGATGGGGAAGTTTAACTCCATCCATGTTGCAAAAATAACAATAATAAAACTCGTGACTTTTATACAAATTAAACAATACGTTTGAAATAATAATAACAAATATAAAATAAAACGAATACACACAGGGGCGGGGTGTACCCTGTCACATCATCTCACCTATAGGGGACAGAATCTGTAACGGCAGTGTATTCCACAACAGTGACTGTTACACTAGCCATGTTGTTAATACTGAATCATTTTGATCCTTTAAGACCTGACTTGACACATTTTGAGGCCAACCTGCCACTAGGAACCGGATGAGCATTAGTGGACAGAATGGCCTCCTCTCATTCATTCATTTTCTAATGTTCTTATGCAGAAAATCCCAAAAGGATTCATAAGGAGATGCTACTTACTGTATTTGCTAGAAAATAGCACCAGATCACTTATTTTCTCAATCTTCTCTTTACCTGGGTAGTTATTTGATAAGGGCGTCTATAGAGAGTAGGTGTATATATTTATTCGAAGGATCCCACAGCAGCCTGTACAAACGGTGTACAATAATTTTCAAATAATTAATATATTTTACAGTGGTTGAATCTTGATCATCACGTTGTAATTCCTAAAGTTCAATGCTTTGTCCAGCGGCTCAGACAAGCGTCACGTGCGCATTTTCATTTGATCTCAATGCCATCAAGTGCTGTGAATGTTTCATTTTAAACAGGCCACAACAGGCTAGACAGATAGATAGATAGATAGATAGATAGATAGATAGATAGATAGATAGATAGATAGATAGATATTGTAAAAGAATCGCACCTCTCCGCAGTACACTACCTTTTCCTTTGTTTTACGGCTGTACACACACACACACACACACACACACACACACACACACACACACACAGCAGCACAGTCGGGCTTCTACTCACTTCAACAGCCCTGAGCAGACTGACTGCCTCTCAGATACCCTGCACCTGGTTCTAATTTTCAATTACCACCAGGTGCAGGGGATAATTAACAATCAAATAATAAACAATGATTTAAACAACAATTAACAAAACAAACCCAAAATGTGCCAACGCACATGTTTTTCTGCAGGGAGGATTTAAACCCCTCCCTGCTGTCTTACAATATATATATATATATTGCAACTTACAAGTGTAGCATATATATATACAGTACTGTGCAAAAGTTTTAGGCAGGTGTGAAAAAATGCTGTAAAGTAAGAATGCTTTCAAAAATAGACATGTTAATAGTTTATATTTATCAATTAACAAAATGCAAAGTGAAGAAGAAAAATCTACATCAAATCAATATTTGGTGTGACCACCCTTTGCCTTCAAAACAGCATCAATTCTTCTAGGTACACTTGCACACAGTTTTTGAAGGAACTCAGCAGGTAGGTTGGCCCAAACATCTTGGAGAACTAACCACAGTTCTTCTGTGGATTTAGGCAGCCTCAGTTGCTTCTCTCTCTTCATGTAATCCCAGACAGACTCGATGATGTTGAGATCAGGGCTCTGTGGGGCCATACCATCACTTCCAGGACTCCTTGTTCTTCTTTACGCTGAAGATAGTTCTTAATGACTTTCGCTGTATGTTTGGGGTCGTTGTCATGCTGCAGAATAAATTTGGGGCCAATCAGATGCCTCCCTGATGGTATTGCATGATGGATAAGTATCTGCCTGTACTTCTCAGCATTGATGAGACCATTAATTCTGACCAAATCCCCAACTCCATTTGCAGAAATGCAGCCCCAAACTTGCAAGGAACCTCCACCATGCTTCACTGTTGCCTGCAGACACTCATTCGTGTACCGCTCTCCAGCCCTTCGGCGAACAAACTGCCTTCTGCTACAGCCAAATATTTCAAATTTTGACTCATCAGTCCAGAGCACCTGCTGCCATTTTTCTGCACCCCAGTTCCTGTGTTTTCGTGCATAGTTGAGTCGCTTGGCCTTGTTTCCACGTCGGAGGTATGGCTTTTTGGCCGCAAGTCTTCCATGATGGCCACTTCTGACCAGACTTCTCCGGTCAGTAGATGGGTGTCTGCTGTGCTCAGTCTTGCCATGCTGTATGACTTTTGACAGTAAACTGTCTTCAGCAACCTCACCTTGTTAGCTGAGTTTGGCTGTTCCTCACCCAGTTTTATTCCGCGTCTCCATGTGTTGTTTAAATAAAGTACCTGTCATTTTTCTTTTCATTGTTAACATCCTGACAACCTTTTACACTTATAAGTTTAAAGTAAGTTTCAAAGATCTTTTCAAAATGTCTGCTCTAGTGCACTGGGGTTTCAGATCTGTCCTCTAAATCCCTGCAGGAAGAGCAATTTCTGTTCCGTACCACAGATGATAAGCATGGGCGCTTATCAACCTTGTGCCAGTAAAACTGGGTGCTTATATGAATGAGGGTGTACAGTTGAGACTGGGCACTAATCCAAGCATATACAGAATTTTTTGCTATATATTAAATTAATGTAACCTATTTTGTTTAAGGCTACATAGTAAAAACACAATACCAGAGCTCAAGGTAGACTTATGGTATGTAAATTAAGTGCTTTGAAATGCTTACCATCTTTGATTTTTAGTTACCAGTAGCACTAGTGTATTAATACAATTAAATTAAATCATTCACCACATAAATACAGCATATTTCCAAACGGTCTCTTTCCCAGATAAAAGGTAATTAAATCAAGCTGTGAAAATCACTCAAATGTGACCATGCATAGTTAATTTTGAAAAATGTTTTTTTTAATCTTGAAAAATAAATGAATAAATAAATCAATTAATAAAACATACCGCTTTTACACATAGGGCAGCACTGGTCAGGTTCGTATTCTGGGTCAACACATTCAGTCTGTGGACACGCTGCGAGTGTGCACAGCACCTCCCCGCTCGACTCACAATGGCACTGTTCACACGGGGAAACCTGAAACACACAAACCCACATTACAATACCAATAAAATATTAATATTTCAAGTTCTTCAGATCTAATGTTAAATCGATAAAACCCCAGCTACAAACTATGAAAAAAAAAAATCTTAATCTTAAACTTTTTCTCAATAAGAATTAATATAAAAGAGCAAACTAAAAATCATTGAGGAGGCCACCACATGAATTGTTGATTAAGCTTGGACTGAAATACTTTCACTTTACTGTATTTGGCTACCCTCTGGCTCATCAGCTTTTCAAAAGAGGGTATTTGCAACTACTTTAACTGTGGGAATCTGACAGAAAACAAAGGGCTGTAAGTCTGTTTGTGGTAATAACAAGTTACATTTAGATTACACAGATGTATCAGTAAGGTTTACTGTTTCATAGTTGTATCATTCATTTTACACTAAGAGCTTGTTGTAGGTTTTTATAATTGTATGGGGTGACTTGGTGTTTGAGCTAAGAAGACTATAAAACAAAAATGTATGTATTGTACCCTGTGGCAACCCTGTAAACAAATCACAAAAAGAATGTCTCCCCTATTTTCATTTTCTTTTTCTTCATCACCTTTAACTAAAACTATATAGCTTATATAGCTAAGCTACACTGACTGTCAAAAACATTTGACCTGTAAAGTACGCAAATTTACATATCAAAATGATGTGTTATGTGATCCCTTTAATACCATTATTAATAGAATTTTTTTTTGTTTTACTTAAAAGTATTTTTTTTGCAAATAAAGCCCAAAATGTACTACAGTGGAGAACTAAACATGCTGCTGTTAGACGGAATCGTGAGATGTATTTTAAAAACACCTGAAGGTCCAGGGGATCTCTGTAGCTCGTGGATCCCAGTGGAACCAACTAAAACAGCCGCTAGCGCTCAGGTTATGTATTATTGAAGCTTCCTCACTGCAGTATTCAAGGGATCCTTCTGTTACCTGCTAATTTATTTTGTAGTACAGAACATAGTGCTTGTTTAATGGACTTATTGAAACACATGATAAATATTTCTTTAAAATAAGCGTTGTAATTATCTTAACCCTGCACGTTAGCAGCTTCAGTCTAAAGTGTTAAAATTCTTAAGGATTCAAGCAATCTAGAAGCAAAATGAAAAAGCTCAGTTCTCATCCCATTAATAATACATACAGGTTTCCAATCTCAACATGTCTGTGGTTATTTTTTAATGCAATTTTTAAAAATTGTATGATTTACTAAAAAGACCAAACTGAGAGTTGCTGAGCACAACATGACAAAAAATATGAAGGAACTTTTTACTTTCTGATAAAGCTTTTAAATATATATATACAGTACTGTGCAAAAGTTTTAGGCAGGTGTGAAAAAATGCTGTAAAGTAAGAATGCTTTCAAAAATAGACATGTTAATAGATTATATTTATCAATTAACTAAATGCAAAGTGAGTGAACAGAAGAAAAATCTAAATCAAATCCATATTTGGTGTGACCACCCTTTGCCTTCAAAACAGCATCAAGTATCAATTCTTCTAGGTACACTTGCACACAGTTTTTGAAGGAACTCGGCAGGTAGGTTGGCCCAAAACATCTTGGAGAACTAACCACAGTCAAAATATATATATATATATATATATATATATATATATATATATATATATATATATATATATATATATATATATATAGATAGTTATATAACTAGCATGTGAGTAACATTATTAATGCACTGCCTGGCCGCTTTATTAGGACCTGTCTACGTGACTGGATTTGGCATCTCCCTGAATGTGATGTGATGTGAAGTTCTCACCTTAAACTCCTCGAGAGACTTGTAGGTCTTGCCCCTGAATTCACAGTAGTTTTTCCTTTCCTTGCACTGCGGGCAGCACTGACTGGTATCCACGCGGCTGCAGCGAGGGTGGACCTTCGGGCACTCTGGTTTGGCACAGAGGGGCCCTTCCTCGGTACAAAGACAAGGGCAGGTAGAAGGCCCCGGAGTGAACTTCTCCCCAATGGCAAACACAAAGCCACTCTCGTCCACACAGCCTTTCCCACGGTAGTCTGGGTAGGCATATTCATCCAGTGTGTCAGGAGTGAAACTGGCACCGGGGGTGGGCCCCTCATCTATCTGCTCTGGGGCCTCTTCATCTCGTTGCACCTGGTCCCCTGGGGGCCTCTCGCTCTTGACTCCCAGGTCCTGACTCCAGCCTGGCCTCTGTTTACCCCAGCTGGGTTTGTTCCCCTTATTTTTCCCATCCTTTGCCGCCTCCTCTCTGCTAATTCTGGTGATCTCTTTGAGTTGGTCCTGCATGGCCTGGCTCAGGCCACTCTTGGACGGTTGGTCATCTTTGCTCTGCGTCAAGGCATGCTCCAGCCTCTCCTGGCTCATTGGAAGGGGGATTGTCGGGTTGCAGAAGATGCCCATCAAGCAGCAGGCAATGAGAAGAGATCTTGAGAGAACTCCAATCGTCATGGCAAGAGAGTGCCGCATGACTCACTGACACACCCAAAGGGTGCGAGATTTTAAGCTCCCATCACAATCACAACCTGCCTGTAAGGGAAAATACATACAAATAAAACCTGAAGATTACTTATCTTATATGATGATTACTGTCAGTAGCCACAGCAAGAACATTGAAAAACCATAAAAGAGAAACAAATAGTTCTGTTTAGTGCCTGAGTGCACAGAAAAGAAACAGCTGGGTTATTTTTACTGTTGTTTGTATTATTTACACTACAGCTATATAAACCAGACAATCAACACAGTATACTAGAATACATTATACTGAACAGAGACATTGTGGCTGTTCATAGGATTACATGAAGATCTAGTCTCCATGTATTACAGTGGCCATTTAACATGCTATAAATGCCGCTATACTGAAATAAAAAGGGTACCCGACTGACTTTTGTTATTGACAAAGGACTGATGTTTAATTTTATTATTATTTGTGTATTTTAGCATGTTTATTATAATGTACATGTACCTTTAATAATTACACAGGGGAAAAGGGCTGGGCAAGCAGCATAGAATTGGGAGAAACCTTGAGGGAGGGGGCAGCCTGCTTTGTGTGAGATCGGAACAGGACGAGATCACTCACTATGTAACTGATAAGGGGGTTTAAGAGAAGGTACTAATCCTGTGCTATTGATGTTACCGGCTTGGAAAATCTCTTTGATATCTTTTTCTATGAACACTGCAAAAAAAAAAACCCAAAAAAACAAAACAGATTGCACTAAAAGTTGGCTGATTATTTCATGAAGCTAATAAAACCGTATTCTTAATTACCACTACAAAGTTGTTTCCCATTTTACTACGTGTCTCGAGGGACCTATGATCGCTTGGAGAAATAAATGAAATCAATAACCACGTCTCTTTGTGAATTACACTGTTGAATAATGAACAGGCTACACAGTTTCACAGTTTAAATCACGGGTTCAAAAGGAAACTTGCTGGATAGAACTACAAAAGAAAGCCACTTTATTGTAGTTGTGTGTCAGCAGTGTGTTACTGCTTTGCTGTAAGACAGACCTACCTCGGTGCAGTAAACAAACATTTTCACCCCAAATCTTTACAAAATAAGAGAAATGGCATCATCGTAGGCACAAGGACCTATTTTCCAATATATATATATACAGTACTGTGCAAAAGATTTAGGCAGGTTTGAAAAAATGCTGTAAAGTAAGAATGCTTTCAAAAATAGACATGTTAATAGATTATATTTATCAATTAACTAAATGCAAAGTGAGTGAACAGAAGAAAAATCTAAATCAAATCCATATTTGGTGTGACAACCCTTTGCCTTCAAAACAGCATCAATTCTTCTAGGTACACTTGCACAAAGTCAGGGATTTTGTAGGCATATAGTCAGGTGTATGATTAAACAATTATACCAAACAGGTGCTAACGATCATCAATTCAATATGTAGGTTGAAACACAATCATTAACTGAAACAGAAACAGCTGTGTAGGAGGAATACAACTGGGTGAGGAACAGCCAAACTCAGCTAACAAGGTGATGTTGCTGAAGACAGTTTACTGTCAAAAGTCATACACCATGGCAAGACTGAGCACAGCAACAAGACACAAGGTAGTTATACTGCATCAGCAAGGTCTCTCCCAGGCAGAAATTTCAAGGCAGACAGGGGTTACCAGATGTGCTGTCCAAGCTCTTTTGAAGAAGCACAAAGAAACGGGCAACGTTGAGGACAATAGACGCAGTGGTCGGCCAAGGAAACTTACTGCAGCAGATGAAAGACACATCATGCTTACTTCCCTTCGCAATCGGAAGATGTCCAGCAGTGCCATCAGCTCAGAACTGGCAGAAAACAGTGGGACCCTGGTACACCCATCTACTGTCCGGAGAAGTCTGGTCAGAAGTGGCCTTCATGGAAGACTTGTGGCCAAAAAGCCATACCTCCGACGTGGAAACAAGGCCAAGCGACTCAACTATGCAAGAAAACACAGGAACTGGGGTGCAGAAAAATGGCAGCAGGTGCTCTGGACTGATGAGTCAAAATTTGAAATATTTGGCTGTAGCAGAAGGCAGTTTGTTCGCCGAAGGGCTGGAGAGCGTACACGAATGAGCGTCTGCAGGCAACAGTGAAGCGTGGTGGAGGTTCCTTGCTTCCTTGAGGTTCCAAGTTTGGGGCCGCATTTCTGCAAATGGAGTTGGGGATTTGGTCAGAATTAACCTTTGCGGTCCTTTTGTCGGACTGGGTCCGACATTGCAATTATTCCATCAGGTCCTTTGTCGGACCCTGTCCGACATCATTTTAAAACGCAAAACGCAAAAAGTCGGTTTTTCAACGGAAAAGCCGAGAAAACCATTCAATGGCCGAGTGGGAACGAAAGGAGCCGAGACAAGCCGATAAAAAAAAAAAAGGCGTATCTCATGAATAGTCATACTAGCCCCTGGCATCAGATGGGGCGGTCGATGGAAACAAGCTGGGAGTACAGTATCAGCGCACAGAAAACATCACGGACATTTGCAGAGCTTTTTTGAGATGTTATAGCAATAAAATAATGACTTGGATTGCATTATTGAGGAGTTTGGTGATAAAACGAGTCATCAGGAGACGATTGATCGGTATGTACGACTATTATTATTATTATTTTTATTTGGTAGCATATGTGAAAGCGATAGCAAACTAAAGGGTGGGGGGCTGGAGATCCCTAGTGAGTGCTTTGTTGATATGCAGGGCCATTTAAACCCGTTTGACTGTGGAAAAAATACTTTTAAACAGCTGCCTAAAATTAACTGCGCGTGTGAAAATAAATTGGACCTGGCGAGCCTGACGCAGAATTAATAAATGGACCGCAAAGGGTTAATGGTCTCCTCAATGCTGAGAAGTACAGGCAGATACTTATCCATCATGCAATACCATCAGGGAGGCATCTGATTGGCCCCAAATTTATTCTGCAGCATGACCATGACCCCAAACATACAGCGAAAGTCATTAAGAACTATCTTCAGCGTAAAGAAGAACAAGGAGTCCTGGAAGTGATGGTATGGCCCCCACAGAGCCCTAATCTCAACATCATCGAGTCTGTCTGGGATTACATGAAGAGAGAGAAGCAACTGAGGCTGCCTAAATCCACAGAAGAACTGTGGTTAGTTCTCCAAGACGTTTGGGCCAACCTACCTGCCGAGTTCCTTCAAAAACTGTGTGCAAGTGTACCTAGAAGAATTGATGCTTGATGCTGTTTTGAAGGAAAAGGGTGGTCACACCAAATATGGATTTGATTTAGATTTTTCTTCTGTTCACTCACTTTGCATTTAGTTAATTGATAAATATAATCTATTAACATGTCTATTTTTGAAAGCATTCTTACTTTACAGCATTTTTTCACACCTGCCTAAAACTTTTGCACAGTACTGTATATTTTATATCTGTTTTTCTTGTTTGTGGATCAGATGGACAAAACAAGAGCTGTTTAGGGTTATATTGCCATGGTCGTCACCGTGCTGGCCATTCAAGCCACTGTGAACAGCCCCATCTTGCCACATGATCAGGGTCCCTGGGATGAATAATTTGAATGCATTTTTTTCTTTGTTTTCTTTTGCACATTTTCAATTAATCCGTTTTTTCGGGTGCATTTGGTCCCTTTTGTATATATGGCCATAATTCCTTTATTTATTATCCAATTTGTTAAAAAATAAATAAATAAAAAATGCTCCCTACATGTTGAAGTTTCATTGTACACTGTCAAATTTGAGCTGGACATGCTAAAATATTTTTTACTTTTTCTTCTAAAAGGCATCTCTCTTTTTCTGTGGTTTTTGGTATCTGTATTGAACAGGGTGAGTTTCAGACTATTTCACTTTTTTTTTAATGGAAGCCTAGTGTGTGCACATTGATTTCATGTATGACATGTACTTGTAACCTTTAAAAGAGTCATAGCCACAAATCTAACAACAGAAAAAAAAACAGGCGAAAATAGCTTGGACCCTAAAGGGTTTTAGGACACTACTTTCTGCCATCTTGGAATCCACATAACAACTGACCTGCTGCTTTGCAATATTTGTAGTTAAGGATAAACACGCTCATTAACATTTACACGTGAAATGCGGGTTTCCATGTGAAACTGGGCGTGGTTTTCCTGTGTGTTTCGTCATTTACACGAGTAAATGAGATTTACCCTATCCCTCTCTTTGGCGGTTTTTTTTGGCCACAAACCTGATTTACCCGAGTAATTCTCCCAAACGTGCACGCGCATCGCCATTTCACATGTAAATTGACCCGCATGGAAACCTCATGAATGACTGTAAAATCTTAATAGGGTAATATGACTTAAAAAAGTGTCCTACTTTTTATTTCATTTGCATTTAGCGCAATAACATTGTAACAAAGAAAAAGTATTGGTTTGTGAAGTGAAAATGTAAGTAAAATTCAAATTGTTTCTTAAATTTTAGGCATTTTAAAACATTTAAAAATGAGTGGCATGTAACAACATAGGAGTGAATAACTAAAGGATTCAATAATGGATGAATAAAGAAAAACAAATAATTAAGGACTACTGTAGCTCTTACAAAAATGCAAAAAACAAAGTTTTGAAAGCTCCGAGCCATGCCTAAGATACAGTATTTGAAAGTATATATTAATGCTTTGCAATCAGTATTGTTTATAGTGATGTATAAAATAAAGGTGGCATTCGACCTTTTTAAAATGAGTGGAATTTCATGGAATTCAATTATATTTCCTTTCATTCCAATTCAAATTCCAATTCTGTGTCCTGAAGATTTTTTCAATTCAAATTCAAATTCTAATTCTTGAATTGAATTGGATTTTACCAACACATTCGGAATTGACCCCAACCCTGATAGATTTTATTTTATATTCATTACATTGGAACAAATAATAGAGTGGTTAAACAAAACACTGGACAAAATAAGGAATTATAATTTAACCCTTTGCAGTCCATTTATTAAGTGCGCGTCAGGCGCGTCAGGTCCAATTTATTTTCACACACGCAGTTAATTTTAGACGCGCTATTTAAAAGTATTTTTTTCCACAGTCAAACGGGTTTAAAAGGCCCTGCATATCAACAAAGCACTCACTTGGCATCTCCAGCCCCGCCCCACCCTTTTGTTCGCTATTGCTTTCACATATGCTAACAAATAAATAATAATAATAATAATAATAATAGTCGTACATACCGATCAATCATCTCCTGATCACTCGTTTTATCACCAAACTCCTCAATAATGCGATCCAAGTCATTATTTTATTACTATAACATCTCAAAAAAGCTCTGCAAATGTCTGTGATGTTCTCTGTGCGGTGATGCAGTATCAGCCAGCTTGTTTCCTTATGACCGCCCCTATCTGATGCCAGGGGCAAGTATGACTATTCATGAGATACGCCTTTTTTTATTTTTATCGGCTTGTCTCGGCTCCTGTCGCTCCCACTCGGCCATTGAATGGTTTTCGGCTTTTCGGAGAAAAACGACTAGAAACCCGTTTTTTGCGTCTTTTTGATGATGTCGGACAGGGTCTGACAATGGACCGGATAGGAATAATTGCAATGTCGGACCAGGTCCGACATTGGACCGCAAAGGGTTAAAACAACCTCCTCCACTAGAATTTCAAACTCCTCTGCAGTTTTTGTTTGTGTTGTCTCTGCGGAGTGCTGTGTCTGTTGATCGCTCATTTGCAGTCAGTGTAAGCCACCTCCACCATTCACAATAAGCCACTGACCAAAAGATATGCCTGGTCTGCTGGGGCTTTTCTGGTGGTCACAGGTAAGTCTTGGACATTATTGTGCACATTCAATTATCACTTACCATACATGTAGTGTGCACGCTATGGTATGTAAATTAGCCAAAATGTCTGCACATAAAGAAATGCCTTTTCTGTTAGTAATAAATTTTGATTTATGGTGCACGCTAACTACTCAAAATGTGCATGTTACAGCTACATTTAGTGCCCTTTCGTAAAGTAGTGAGCCTAACGTGCTGCTCCATTTACTAACAGAGAATGCATTAATTTATATGCACACTATTTGGCTCATTTACATGCCATAGTGTGCACTAAATTTAGTGCGAGCAATAATTTAATGCGCACGATAATGTCAGAGAATACACGTGACCACCTTCATATTAAAAGCCCCAGCAGTCTAGGCATATCTTTTGGTCAGTAGCTTATTGTGAAAAGGTGGAGGTAGCTTATATTGACCGAAAATGAGCAATCAACAGACACAGTACTCATCAGCAGGACAGGCAGAGGCACGTAAAGTGAAAATACACTGCTTACCTTTTAATTTTAACATGTATTCCTTGCCTGATGTAAAAAAAAAAAAAAAACTAAAAAAAAAACTTTTTCCTTTCTCCTTTATTGATTTATTGATTGATTGATTTATTAATTAAATTTAGTAGTCACCAATTCGTTTTTTGTTTTAAAATGTGGTATTTTTTATTTTTATTTCACAACTACCTGGAGTAAATACGGCAATCATGAACGTTCACATTAATTGCAATTTTCCCACACCATAAAGTTTAGCGCCCTTTAGTAAATGAGGCCCTTAGTAGGTTACTTAAATTAATTAGAAAAAGTAATTGGAGATGTAAAGTGAAGCTGCACTGCTTACCTTTTAATTTTAACATGTATTCCTTGTCCGATATAAAAAATAAAAAAATAAACCTTTTTCCTTTCTCCTTTAACGCATATACAATAAAAGTCATGCTGTGCAATGGCATATTTTTCTTTTTGTTCCTCTTACTCGAGAAATATTGATTGATGAGACGTCGCCTCAATTCTCTTCCTTGTCGGCATTGCCACCCTGCAGAGCATGACCTTTGAATTTACTGCTACAAAGAGACAGTACAGTTTATGTTTGGTACACATCTGTATTTTCTTAGTTCCATTACCAGTACTGTCCACACAAACTTAACCCATTCACTGCTCCATGCTTTAATCTAGTTGGTGCACAACTGTATTAATTGATTCTCTCATTAGTTTCATTATAAGTGGTGTCCAGTTAACATTAAACTTTTCAGTGTCACATTCTTTTAACCATATTATCGATACATACCACTGGCTTTGTCTTTACAAGCCATATTACACGATTCTCTCAATAAAAGTTTTAGTACAGGTGTTGTCTAGTAGAAGTTACCCTTTTCACCACTGCATTGTCTTTAACCTCTGGGCATATCAATGATACATTTTTTTTTCACATTTACATATTACTTATGTCATGGATATTCTCCCCCAGAGGGAGAAAGTTGACCCAGACCACACTTCAAGACCTGGCAGGTTTAGGGCTGGTCATAAACAGGGTCATTTTTATTTTGAAAGCAACCACTCTTTAAGCAACAAACTATTGTGGTATCTATTTATGATAAAGTTATTGTAAACACAACTTATTAAGCTATCACTGTCTTCAGTACTGGACAGCAGGACATGCAGAATCTGCTCAACTGTCAAAAGGCCTCTGAGAGAGCATCTTTGGCCACATCAACTAGGCCAAGAGCAGCATCACTCTGCTGGTCTGCTGGCAGGGATGGGAGCCTCCTGTAATGCTGGGGGGACTGCAGTGGTGGCGTGGGACAGTGAAGTGTCTGGGTGTGTTAGTGGGGATAGATAGAGCACATCCCTGATGAACTGGGAGAGGGTGGTGGAGCAGGTGAAGAGCAGGTTGCAGAGGTGGCGCTGGTTGCTCCCCCAACTCTCCTACACAGGTAGAACATTCATCATTAACACCCTGGTGGCCTCCATGCTGTGGCACCGTATGGCCTGTGTAGAGCCACCTGCGGTGCTGCTCAGGGAGTTACAGAGTGAGTTGGTGTGGTTCTTTTGGGACAGGGTTCCACTGGCTCCGGCAGGGTGTGGTGTACTGTAGGGGGCAGGGCCTGATTGATCTGGCCAGCATGGTGGCAGTTTTCCGGCTGCAGGCCCTGCAGAAGTTTCTGTACTCCACAGAGTCGCTGAGTTGGAGGCCCTCGGCCTTTGCTTTTTTGAGACAAGTGGGGGGGCTGGGGTATGACAGGCACATGTTCCTACTGAACACTGCAAAACTGGATCACTCCCAGCTCCCACAGTTCTACCGTGGCTTGCTGCGTGCCTGGATCCTGTTTAAGGTGGAGGTGGACAGTGTGTATTGGTGCTTGGAAGAACCCCTGGTTAATATCCTTGTCCTTTTTGTGGGGTGAGGGAGATGGCATTCTATGCCTATATGGCCTTTATTACAAAGACTCTCCCTGAATTTCAGTGAAGCAATTTTTATTATGGGAGTGCCGTACAGGCAGAGCAGGAGAGGTGCATGTCAGCTTGCAAATTTTATTTTGGGACAGGCCAAATTGTCAAGTTTAAAGAGCAGAAAAAGGATAGTGACAGGCAATGATAACATCAATCTGCTCAGTAGTTTTAGATTATCGCTGGCCACTAGGATTAGGCTGGAACAGTTTCTTTAAAATGATGAACAATACAGACGCATTTGAATGTGTGTGGTGTGTAGACAATGCTCTGTGTGAGCTGCAAAATAATGAGCTAGTACTGCTTTTTTAATGGTTTTAAATTGCAGTTTTGCATTTTCTTGTGGTTTAGAACATAAGAACATAAGAAAGTTTACAAACGAGAGGAGGCCATTCAGCCCATCTTGCTCGTTTGGTTGTTAGTAGCTTATTGATCCCAGAATCTCATCAAGCAGCTTCTTGAAGGATCTCAGGGTGTCAGGTTCAACAGCATTACTGGGGAGTTGGTTCCAGACCCTCATAATTCTCTGTGTAAAAAAAGTGCCTCCTATTTTCTGTTCTGAATGCCCCTTTATCTAATCTCCATTTGTGACCCCTGGTCCTTGTTTCTGGGAAAATGAATGGAGCAAAGTACAGCGAAGTCCTTGAGGAAAACCTGCTGCCCTCTGCAAGACGGAAGTTCACCTTTCAGCATGACAGCGACCCAAAGCACACAGCCAAAGTTACACTGGAGTGGCTAAGGAACAAAAAGGTAAATGTCCTTGAGTGGCCCCGTGTGACAGGATGGCGTGTGTGAGTGACGTCAGACCAGAGCCAGGAAATAAAACAACAAGAGAGGTGGAGTTTGGTGGAGCTGAGCGAATGGTTTCGCTCAGCATTTAATAAATAAACTGAACAGAAAATAAAAGGTTTGAACCCACAAAACACAGGACACGGCACTTGAGCCAAAATAAACAGACAAACAAAATGATAAAGCAGTAAACAGACGAACAAGACAAACAAACACGGTGAGTGAAATACTCCTTCTTCTTATTCTTTTTGCTATCATTTACCTCTCCACACCCGTTCTCCACTCACCGAACACACAACCCCGAGTGAGTGAAAACATGCTGTTTTTATGCAGTTGTACCAAGACTCGATTACTAATCAATCATTCAATCAGAGTCTCGGTACAACTGCACGTGAATTAATTAAGTGCAATCCCATGACACACATTATACACATTTTATCTGCACGTAAAGTGATGTGCAATCCTCGTGCCTAACTACAATTATACATTTTTAAACACACGTGAAACACAGACCCGCTTATATCCCGTGTACCAATACCTATACACCAACATTTACACACAACACGTAACATATAACACAAACTACGCACAAGGGCGTGGCCACATTGCCACACCCAGTCAGAGCCCCGACCTAAATCCAATCGAAAATTTGTGCCATGACTTGAAGATTGCTGTCCATCAACGCTCCCCGAGGAACTTGACAGAGCCTGAACAGTTTTGTAAAGAAGAATGGTCAAATATTGCCAAATCTAGGTGTGCAAAGTTGGTAGAGACCTATCCCAACAGACTCACAGCTGTAATTGCTGCCAAAGGTGCTTTCACCAAGTATTAACTTCGGGGAGACTTATCAATTATGATCTTTCAGTTTTGTATTTTTAATATATAATTTTTTTCTCAATAAAAACTTTTTCCCCTTAACAGTGTGGAGTATGGTGTGTAGATAAGTGGAAAAAAAATCCTCATTTAAATGCATGAAACTCTGAGGCACTGACACAACAAAATGTGAAAAAGTTCAAGGGGGTGTAGACTTTCTATAGGCACGGTATATCGTGTCAAGTGCAAGGGCAGTCGCAGCATATTGAAACTACATGCAGAGTGTTCCGTACTGCGTACAAACAGGCTAAACAAAATCGGAACCTCCACCAGTGTGTTTATTTGATTCGTCGGGGATGCCCTGCCTCCAGTGTGTTTATTTGATTCGTCTGGGACGCGCTGCCTCCAGTGTGTTTATTTGATTCATCGGGACGCGCTGCCTCCAGTGTGTTTATTTGATTCTTGGGGACACGCTCTGCCTCCAGTGTGTTTATTTGATTCATCGGGACGCGCTGCCTCCAGTATGTTTATTTGATTCTTGGGGGATGCCCTGCCTCCAGTGTGTTTATTTGATTCATCGGGACGCGCTGCCTCCAGTGTGTTTATTTGATTCTTGGGGGACGCTCTGCCTCCAGTGTGTTTATTTGATTCATCGGGACGCTCTGCTTCCTGTGTGTTTATTTGATTCTTGGGGGACGCCCTGCCTCCAGTGTGTTTATTTGATTCGTCTGGGACGCGCTGCCTCCAGTGTGTTTATTTGATTCGTCTGGGACGCGCTGCCTCCAGTGTGTTTATTTGATTCTTGGGGGACGCTCTGCCTCCAGTGTGTTTATTTGATTCGTCTGGGACGCACTGCCTCCAGTGTGTTTATTTGATTCGTCTGGGACGCGCTGCCTCCAGTGTGTTTATTTGATTCGTCGGGGACGCGCTGCCTCCAGTGTGTTTATTTGATTCTTGGGGGACGCTCTGCCTCCAGTGTGTTTATTTGATTCGTCTGGGGACGCTGCCTCCAGTGTGTTTATCTGATTCGATGGGGACGTGCTGCCTCCAGTGTGTTTATTTGATTCGTCTGGGACGCGCTGCCTCCAGATGTTTATTTGATTCTTGGGGGACGCTGTACCTCCAGTGTGTTTATTTGATTCTTGGGGGACGCTCTGCCTCCAGTGTGTTTATTTGATTCGTCTGGGACGCGCTGCCTCCAGTGTGTTTATTTGATTCGTCTGGGACGCGCTGCCTCCAGTGTGTTTATTTGATTCGTCTGGGGACGCTGCCTCAGGTGTGTTTATTTGATTCTTGGGGACGCTCTGCCTCCAGTGTGTTTATTTGATTCGTCTGGGACGCGCTGCCTCCAGTGTGTTTATTTGATTCGTCTGGGACGCGCTGCCTCCAGTGTGTTTATTTGATTCGTCTGGGACGCGCTGCCTCCAGATGTTTATTTGATTCTTGGGGGGCGCTGTACCTCCAGTGTGTTTATTTGATTCTTGGGGGACGCTCTGCCTCCAGTGTGTTTATTTGATTCGTCTGGGAGCGCTGCCTCCAGTGTGTTTATTTGATTCGTCTGGGGCGCTGCCTCCAGTGTGTTTATTTGATTCGTCTGGGACGCTGCCTCAGGTGTGTTTATTTGATTTGTCTGGGGCGCTGCCTCCAGTGTGTTTATTTGATTCTTGGGGGACGCTCTGCCTCCAGTGTGTTTATTTGATTCGTCTGGGACGCGCTGCCTCCAGTGTGTTTATTTGATTCGTCTGGGACGCGCTGCCTCCAGATGTTTATTTGATTCATCGGGACGCTCTGCCTCCAATGTGTTTATTTGATTCGTTGGGGACGCTCTGCCTCCAGTGTGTTTATTTGATTCGTCTGGGACGCCCTGCCTCCAGTGTGTTTATTTGATTCGTCTGGGACGCACTGCCTCCAGTGTGTTTATTTGATTCGTCTGGGACGCACTGCCTCCAGTGTGTTTATTTGATTCGTCTGGGACGCGCTGCCTCCAGTGTGTTTATTTGATTCGTCGGGGACGCGCTGCCTCCAGTGTGTTTATTTGATTCTTGGGGGACGCTCTGCCTCCAGTGTGTTTATTTGATTCGTCTGGGACGCGCTGCCTCCAGTGTGTTTATCTGATTCGTCGGGACGTGCTGCCTCCAGTGTGTTTATTTGATTCGTCTGGGACGCGCTGCCTCCAGATGTTTATTTGATTCTTGGGGGACGCTGTACCTCCAGTGTGTTTATTTGATTCTTGGGGGACGCTCTGCCTCCAGTGTGTTTATTTGATTTGTCTGGGACGCGCTGCCTCCAGTGTGTTTATTTGATTCGTCTGGGACGCGCTGCCTCCAGTGTGTTTATTTGATTCGTCTGGGACGCGCTGCCTCCAGTGTGTTTATTTGATTCGTCTGGGACGCGCTGCCTCCAGTGTGTTTATCTGATTCGTCGGGGACATTCTGCCTCCAGTGTGTTTATTTGATTCGTCGGGGACGTTCTGCCTCCAGTGTGTTTATTTGATTCGTCTGGGACGCGCTGCCTCCAGATGTTTATTTGATTCATCGGGACGCTCTGCCTCCAATGTGTTTATTTGATTCGTTGGGGACGCTCTGCCTCCAATGTGTTTATTTGATTCGTTGGGGATGCCCTGCCTCCAGTGTGTTTATTTGATTCGTCTGGGACGCCCTGCCTCCAGTGTGTTTATTTGATTCGTCGGGGACGCTCTGCACCTCTTTAACACCATTACTTTCCTCACTGTCTTATTTTTTTGACTCAGTGATGAATTTCAACTCTTCGGTAAATCAACCATACACAAAACACAAATGCCACCTTCATGTGACCCTGTTACCCTGGCTACGGCGCAAGCCGCTCACTGATTACATCAGAAAAAGGCATTTGTTTGCATTCTGTCAGTCATGTGTGGCACTCCTGTTGTTATGCTGCTGTCCATATACTGTACGTAAATATTTTAACTTAATAAATGCCATGAAAATATATTACTACACTATAATGAACCCTTCTTATAACAAACCCTCTTTTTTAATGATCCATGCAGCAAGGGTGCCGTTTGATTTGATTGATTTAGCCGAATGAGTTTCCACAACACTGAAAATATGTTGAGAGCTTAAATGATGAGCTGTTAGCAGTAGTAGGTGTGGCGGAGGGAGATTTGCAAAGCTCCGGAAATAACAAAACCAGTACCATGTAAACAGACCTGCTAAATTCGCTGATTTCATCTGGCTTGATCTCCCGGTAATAATTATTATCCAGTATAATGTTTATTGCCAGATGCTGTAGCATACAGATCTGTGTATCGGAAGTGCCCCCCCAGAAAAAGCATTGTTCTTTTTATGTTTTTTAATAAACACATTACTGAGGCCTGTATTGAATTCTACATAATGCACTGTATAGAAAAATAGATAGATATAAACACACACACATGCACACGCACACACAAAGATACTGTATAAGTGGAATCTTGGAAGAAGGTTTTATGTCCCTGTAAGAGGAGAGGGATTTGGACTGACCGTCAGGTGCATGCGGGAGCCTGTAGGGGGGTTGTATTCTCCGTGTATTCCCACGCTGTCAGGCAATGTGTTATGACGGGACTCAACTGTGAGGAAATTGGCTGACGTTCTGTCATTGGCTGGGGGGTGGGACTACACGGGGTGAATGAATTAATAAAAAGGCGCTGTTTTGTATCCTCTCTGGCTCATGCAGGAAACATAGTGGAGTGTGACTTCATGGCCGAATCTTGAACAGTCAGAGGCTCTGGAGCAGCGACTCGGAGAGACGGAGTGGCAATTCAGCGCGAAGCTAACAGACTCGGGGTACAAGCAAGGCACATGGGTTCATTTATTGGAAAACTATTTTAGGTAGCGAGTTTAGCGGGACTGAGCCGTCCCACAGTATACGAGAGGGTGCAGAGCAGTGCCTGTTCCTCGGGGCTCCCACCGCTAGAGGAGCAACGAGCGTGGAAAAACCTGCACACTTTATTTTGTAGTTTTTCCTTAAAGTATTTTGTTTTCCTTTTTCCTTTCGCCTTTTTACGTATTGTTCTTTTGGATTACACACCTGAGTGTTGTATGAAGACAGGGCACAATACCATTGTTGGTAGAGTGTCCCGAACTGTAACAAACCACCTGCCAACTGAGCACAAACTAATAAATCTGGACGCCTGTGCCGGCGTTTCATATTTGAAATTTGTGTCTGTCTTGTGTCTTCCCACACCCTACTACAGTCCTGCTTCACAGAACAGCTTAAGTAACTTGTATAACGCTTCACAATACATTTCACTTACCTAGTGCATTAACTGGAGTCTATTAAGTTGTTTCTGCAACTTAAGAAGCAATTAAGGAGAACATTAAGTGGAAATTTAACTAAAGGTGCTTTTTGCAACTGGCCACTGGGTTGTACATTCTATGCTAAAGGTCAGTAATTGTATAACTTGGTTTCCATAGTAACCAAATCAAATTCAGCTTGGCACTACATCTGAAATTCAATGTCTAGTCATAAACTACGAATGTGGAAATTGTTATGCTTCTAGGATAAAGCGTACAGTTTTTGGATTTACCTGCTCCACTACAGTATGTTTGACCAACTCTATTTTATGATCATTAAAAATATGCAGAATAACTGACTGATATATGTAACCTTTTCGTTTTAACTTTTGTTTACTTCAGTGAAACCTCAACAAAATGTGGCCCTAATACAGATGTGGCCTTAATACTGAAGGTCTATTAAGATTGAAGTCAGTGGAATTCTGACTACAAAAATATGGTCTTATTTGCCGAATGGCCTTTACTGAGGTGGCCATTAAGCCAGGTTTCACTGCATTTTAAAATAACATCTAAAATACGACAAGGACAATACAAAAAAAAGATAGGAAGCATCAGAGATGCAGTGCCTGTTGAGTCTTTCTGGAGCAGTTAACCTGATTTTCTTGTATGTATGTTACTTCTCTTCAACACTGATGAAAAGTGACATGGGTTATTCATAGTCACTGCACTCTGACGTAATAACAAACTGAAGGTCAATCTGATGACTCAGCCTGTTCGCACAAGCAAAATCTTACTAATTTTTCTAGAAGTGTCTTTTTTTTTTGTTTACTTCACCAGCTAGAATTTAAGCCTGCTTACAATTAACCCCTACTGGTCTTGAAGTTAATAAATCTGAAGGGGCAAAACCTTCAACCCAACAATCTGATGTTCTATATAAAATTAGACTCAAATTATTTTACCCCTGATTTTCTCCCAATTTGGAATGCCCAGTTATTATTATTATTATTATTATTATTATTATTATTATTATTATTATTATTATTGTTGTTTCTCCTTCACAACAGGTACTCCCCACAAATCTCAGGGACCCGAGGCTCAGTGGGCGTCCTCCGATCTTGTGGGCCAATCGGTGTCTTTTTACACCCAGGAACTCGAGAGTGGATGGCCGCAGGCTACTGGCCTCTGGAGGCCAAAGATCAGCCCAGAAAATCTCCGCCCCCAACCTGGCCTGTAGGGGTCACTGCAGAGTGGTGAGGAGAAACAGTCTAAGCCGGATCCCACCTCCCCAACCCTGGGAGCGCCAAAGCCAATGCGGAGCCCCCATTGAATCCCCAGCGAAGTCCGGCTGCATCGCACAACCAGGATTTGAACTTGCGATCTCTGGTTGTATTACTCACCCTGCATGCCACACGGCAGTGCTTTTACGAGGTGAGCCATTCGGGGACCCCCTAAAATTAGGTAACTTTAAAAGACACTTTGGTAAAATTGTAGTAACATTTTGCATGTGCCAGCACACTGGATAAGGAAATAGAATGGCCAGGTAAAATGATATCTTCTAACTTCAGAACAAAATACTTTTTTCATTTCTTCAAAATGTAGGTATTTGACTTGGGGATCATAAACAGACTAAACTAATAGTACATCTAAAATGGATTAGAAAAGTTAGTTATATAGGTAGATCAGCCTGTTTATTTATATATTTCTTTCTGTAGTTTATAGGCTTCACATCATCATTTGTCTTTTACACGTGAACATATTTTTAAAAAGGCATACTACCCTTTTAAATGAGGATTTTAACTAAATGCATACAATTTTACTCTAAGTTTGACTATACATGAATCAAGATCTCAAGACCAAATTACACAAACCATAAATGTAATTCTACACACATACTGAGTTTCCATAGCCAAAGGTTCAAATAAATACAGTAGACTTTCACTAGTCCAAAGCAGTAGGGACAAGCACCTGTTTTAATGAGAGATTTGTTCCAGATTTGTGATTTGTGATCTGTGATCTGTCCAATACTGAAATGCATGGTCTTTCTTTTATATATTGACCCTTACATTTGATCAAAAATCAGTAATAACCATTTAAATTAAAAATACAGAGTAACCTATGAATGTTTATACATTCATCTCAGAACTGTGATATTTTAAAGTTTGTGGTTTACAGCTATGCGCATGCATCTCATTATGATAGCATGGTTTGGATAAAACCATTAAATTCAGGCTACCGGCCAAGAGTTTACTGTAATCCCCACAATTGGTACTGGGGCTTAATTGTAAACGTGATGTCTATTGTTCTACCTGTAGCAAAGTGTTTTTATACTGTGTATATTCATGGAAGTGAGTGCAATAACAATTTAGCATTTTGGGACATTTCAACTACTGCAATACTTTATCAAATAGGAATCTAATGTTTAATAAACACATCTAATTTAATAAATAGATCTGATATTTAATCTAATAGTTAATCTGTAACTAATATTTGGTTATGTGTGACAAAGTAGGCTATTTAACTTGTTTTGAACATTGGATTACCTTTTAAAAAAAAGGAGCTGTGCTGCCTTGAGGGATTATATAACCGTTTGTTACTAATTTGATGGAGAAATCCCTTTCTCTCATAGGGTAAAGGCTTTGAAGTGAGAAAGAGCCAAAGAGTTTAAAAAAAAATGTGAATGTGAAAAGGCTGAAGACTATTTTAGAAGCAACCAGAAGCCTATTTTTGCTTAAATGCCAGGATATATAATACATATTCAGAGAACTCATTCTATTAAGTCTATAACCGTTTTCTGGTTTGCCAAACGAATATAGCAAGAGAATGTGATTAACCACTGTTTTAGCATCAAAATTTAAGACTTTGTGATGTCAGAGCACTGAATTATTGCTTTTTTATTGCACTGATCATTTACAGTTACAGTTCATGTTTTATACTGCTTACTAATCCTATTCTGCACTAAATATAGCTTAGTGTTATTTAACATTGAACTGGTCAGAAGGAGGGAGTTTCTCAATTATACAAATCATAACAGATTTAGATTTCTGTATACTTGTATATGGAACTGATAAATGTTTGTTCTACAAAGTACTGTTTAGTTAGCGCTGCACAGTCTCTATTGCTAAATTGTGAAAATGACTTAATTTGATCCCCAGGTATTAAGCTCATATTTTTGTTTCTACTCCCAAACTGCACAATTGCAATGATAATATCAAACCAAAAGCATCAGCTGCTTAATCGCAATGGAGCCTACAAAAGTGACACTTCTTACATTTACCTGAACCGGGGACCAGCTAGTATTAAAATAATTGCAATTAAAAAGTATATTAAGATGCAAAGCCACATTCTCAAAGCAATAAACGCAAAGGAAAAGCAAATGTTGATGTTAAAAAGCTTCAAATAAATTACCCAGGAGATTGATTTACGAGAGCCGATGTTTACCTTTTAGTTTATTGCTAGTTCTGCAACATTGCCAGTGCCAATGTTTTTCCTTTCACAAGAAATGGTTCAAACACGTCACTAGGCTAAATGATTTGTGAATACCAGTATTTTAACTGTAAGACTTAGACCACGAAAACAGTTTATCAAATATGTACTACTGCCATGGGATCTCAATAATAAACATTATAATAATAAGTATTATTAGTAAAACCCAAAATATAGTACAGTATATATATATATATATATATATATATATATATATATATATATATATATATATATATATATATATATATATATATATCAAAATGCCATAAAGCAAGTTGTTAAACTCACTTGGCACTTTCTTAAACAAGTTGTGTTCAATTGTATATGTGCTCGTTTACTAGTTCAGCCTTGACATTCTTATGGAGATAACAGACAATACAATATGTTGATTGTCCAGCTTGTTCACACAGGGTATGACAGTCAAACTCCTAACAGCCTCATAAGAAACTGTGTAAGGTGGCTGACAGCTATAGATTAATAGTCAAAGAAGCAAACTGAAGTTAACGTGAGGCCTTTGAAATACTGCTAATATTTAACAAACACACAACAAATATAAAATAATGAATACATGAAAAAATGGTTTTGGGACGCTAATAAACCAAGAAATGTAATTCCTGAAACAAATAACTACTGCATCTATTAACTTATTTTGTGTTTTCTAAGTCATTAAAAAAAAAAAAACATAATCAATCAGACCTAATAGTAAATGAACAATACGCTTATTTTTGAATTCATAAAATGGTTAAACCGATCGCTTTTCAAACAAACAAACATTCAAGTTTAAAAAAAAAGTTACCTGCACGGTAGTCGTTTTTGGGTCGCAATCCACTTTAATAAATTGTTCGCAGCCAGTAATATTAAACTTAGTTCCGCGTGCTGTTGTAATCAAAACACACTGAATTGCGCAAAAACCCTGCAGTCACTGACAGATCTCCCCTCTGTTGCTGCCACTTCTCAGTTTCACTTGGCTGTCTAGTTTATCTCATTGATTCCAAAGCCTGGCGACTTGAAGCGCAACTCCTTTTCGAGTGCGGCTGGAACGAACTGGTTGCAGACAGGCAAAGTGATCAACCAACTGGGGTAGAGACAGGCGCCACTTTGTTCGGAGGAGGAGCTCTCGACTCTATGCAAGGAGGCACACTTCATGAATGCATGAATTATACAGAAAAATAGGAATTACTGCAAGCATGCAATAAACTCGACGTTCCATTAGAGGCGCTACATATATTGAAATAAATCATGAAATGTGCCGTTTTATGAAGAGGACGGTCACGTTGGAGAGTATTAGCTACTGTTGTAGGCTACATAAATCCGCAATTCTGGTAATTAAACAAAAAAAGAATAAAACAATGCAGAACAAAATGGTCCGTTGTTTTTTTCTACTAGATACACAGCAGATGTATAACAAAGGTGTACAAAAATGTAGAAAACTATAGACTTTAGAAGGGACTTTTCTTTAAACTAAACATACAAAAAAATAGAAAAAAAACCAAAATATTTTTAAGCACAACGTTTACTTTGTTGTGTTCAGATGCAGCTACCCTAGTGTATTCACAACTATACTGTATGTATTGTGTGTCAGTTCACACGGAAGGAGGGTTCTGAATATAAATGACCAGTCAAATGCTGCAAATCCATAATTGTTTGTCAGCATTTTTTTACGTGATTGTTGTGTTCGGAAACGAACATTTGGTAATATTAATTATCATGCACATTATACTGTTTGCAATACGTTATCATACACAATTTATTAGTATTCTATGTTTATGTTTTAAAGTGTATATAATGTATATAAAATAAATATATACTGACTAATATCTTGGCTGTAAATATTTAAAAGGGGTGCAATTTCATTTGTTGCTACTGTAGAAATGGCTTTCTGCATAAGATATTGATTATGTAATTGATTACTGGTTATAAGTTTTTCTTTCCATTATAAAGATTGAGATTTTTATACGAAGCTAAACTTTGATCTCTCTCTCTCTCTCTCTCTCTCTCTCTCTCTCTCTCTCTCTCTCTCTCTCTCTCTCTCTCTCTCTCTGTCTGCAGAACTAGACATACAGGGGTAGATAAGGCGACTTAGGGGACTGGGGTCTAGTGTAAGAGCGATTTTCTAAAGCGTCTAAATTCCCACGTTCATGTAGACGCCCTGCCCCGTCTATCGGCGTCTAGTCGGGTTTTAGCTCATTACTATATTTTTGTGTGATTTTCAAACATTTAGACTCTGTCTAAACAGTCATTTAGACCTGGTCCAATGGCGTCTACAAAAAGGTGTCTGCTGCTGTCACTTGCAAGAACACAGTGGAAAGCTGAGAGTGGAAAGAGATGAGAGTTGATGAGAGGGAGACAGGTGTGTTGTAATGGTTGTAAACATTATTTACATTTACCTTAAACAAATATCGAGTCAGAATCATGTATTGATTGCTGAAAAAGAATTAGATTCGTGTGTATATAGTTCATCCCTTACGAAAAAATCTATAGTATTACTATAAGATCCTATAGGATTTCTATCGTGCCCTAGAGTATTCCTATAATATCCTATAGTATTTGTATAGTATTTCTGTTTGTACTACTTCGTTCTGTAGTGTTGTATAATATGTACTATAGAATTATATAGTATTTCTCTTTAGTATGTCCCAATTAACTAAATGTTACAATAAGATTATTGTCATAAGGGATTATATGTTAATTTATGTTCCCCTAAGTAGCATTTTCTATGTTTTCTCAACACTTCATCACATTAGTTTTTGGAGTTTACCCAAAATTACATTCATGTTTTTATTACAGGAAATAAACGTGGAAAAATCAGAACAGTACCATGTTGATAATGCGATCAATAAGCACGAAAAAGTCCTCAAGTAAAGTCTGAACAATAACAGACATTCAAAAGGTTTTAAGTAAATTATCAAGCAGTATTTATGTATTGCTACGGGGTACACCTTGCCAAAAAGTTTTCATTCAAATTAAGTTGCACTATAACACAAATGTATTTTCTCTGTCCCTTTTGCATCAGGAAAAAATACTGTACTTTAAAAATTCAATAGTGTTCCAATGCAAGGTCTGATGAATACATGGAGAGTATCATAAATAAAAAGTCATCTCAATTAAGAGAGTCATTACTAAATGAAAAACAAATTCCATATTTATTTTGTTTTTCTGAGGCTGCATCTGGCTACTTTTTGAGCAGAGCATTTGCCTTTCTCATCTGACACTTTTATTTTGACTGTAGTGGGTTTGTCAGCTCCCTTTCCTTCTGCAGCAGGAGAGGTGGACACTGCACTTTGAGTTACAACGTCTAAAACCTAGACGAAACGCATCACTTCCTGTTGATCTGCATACATTGTAATATGCAAAAGTAATTTACATAGACGGCCAGCTGACTAATGTCTAAATATTTGAAAATCACTCCCTTCTCTTGACGTCTAACTCCGATGCTAACCTATGAGAGGCTGGGCATCGATGCCATGAATAGTAAACTTAGACGTCGAAGAACGTCATTCATCCAAGTCATTTTTGAAAATCTCGACAAAAATGTACTCGTCTAAGAAGACGTGTAACTGGATGTTTGACTAAAATTTAGTCACCTTTGAAAACCTCCCCATGCAGTTTGTCACAGACTCAAAGTCACAAATAGGTGTCTGGGCAGACAGCCAAAGCAACAAGTGTTTAGCAAAGATGCGCAGAGAGAAGGAAACAGGCCTGGGTGTGGGTATAGAATGTAAGAGAGATAACCACAGAGAGAAAACTAGTTTAAACTAGGTTTTTCAGCAAGAATATGTTCATAAGTGTATAACTGTGATGTGCTATAGAATGTTCTAGAAGTGTTGGGCAGATTACACCCCTGAAAAGGAGGTGTGTGTTAACAGGATGGAAACCCCAATCATTGGACAGGGGCCAAGGAAATAGGAGGGGGGAACATCGGTTGCTTGCAGACATAAAATATGGACGTTTTGTCACTTCTTTGAATTGACTCCACTGATATTTGTGTACTAATAAAAGCATATGCATTGAGCCAGACAGAGAATTGTGTCAAAGTCAGGTTGTAACCAATGCTTATATAATTGTATTGGGGTGTGAACTGGATGGCTGTAGGGTGACGTCAGACCAGGGAAATGAAACCACAAGAAGGCAGTATTACGGGGCGAAACTGAGACGCTACGGTACTCAGTGCTTTTATTAAATAAACAAAAGACTTAAACAAAACAAAACACTTTTATAAAACAAAAGGGCACATTAGCCAAACAAATAGACGTACAAAATAACAACTATAACAAATATTGTGCTGGGTTTTGGAGCCAGCACGTCTAGCAATTGTTATTATCTTTCCTCCTGTCTCTCTCGTTTACGTACCTCTTTCCAAATACTCTCCACCCACTATTGGCAAACTGCAGGTCTTTTATATTATGGCCAAGGGGTTAACTAGCTAGTAATTATTACCCCTCGGCCTTAGTCTGCACGAGTTTAATTAAGTCTGTGTGACTGTCAGCTAGTTAAAAAATCAGTAGCTGACAGTCAATAACTTTAGCATAACAGAGGCAAAAGGGTTAAAGGGACTAGGAGCTCTTAAAATAAACAAATCCCCTGGGCCGGATGAGATCCTCCCAATAGTACTCAAAGAAATGAAATAAGTTATTTACAAAGATCAAGACCAAGATCATGCAACAGTCTCTTGACACAGGTGTTGTACCGACAGACTGGAAAATTGCAAATGTAATACCAATCCACAAAAAGGGAGACAAAACAGAATCAGGTAACTACAGACCAGTAAGCCTGACTTCTATTATATGTAAACTTATGGAAACTATAATAAGATCCAAAATAGAAAATTACCTAACAGTATCCTGTCAGACAGTCAGCATGGTTTTAGGAAAGGGGGATCGTGTCTATCTAACCTGCTTGATTTTTTTGAGGATGCAACATCGACAATGGATAATTGCAAGGCATACAACATGGTTTATTTAGATTTCCAGAAAGCTTTTAACAAATTCGTGCATAAAAGATTAATTCTCAAACTGAATGCAGTAGGGATTCAAGGAAATGCATGCACATGGATTAGGAAGTGGTTAACATGTAGAAAACAGAAAGTACTGATTAGAGGAGAAACCTCAAAATGGAGCGAGGTAACCAGTGGTGTACCACAGGGATCAGTATTAGGTCCTCTGCTATTCCTAAACTACATTCATGATTTAGATTCTGGTATAGTAAGCAAACTTGTTAAATTTGCAGACAACACAAAAATAGGAGGAGTGGCAAACACTGTTGCAGCAGCAAAGGTCATTCAAAATGATCTAGACAGCATTCAGAACTGGGCAGACACATGGCAAATAACATTTTATAGAGAAAAGTGTAAGGTACTGCATGCAGGCAGTAAAAATGTGCATTATAAATATCATATGGGAGATACTGAAACTGAAGAAGGAATCTATGAAAAAGACCTTGGAGTGTATGTTGACTCAGAAATGTCTTCATCTAGACAATGTGGGGACCTATAAAAAAGGCCAACAAGATGCTTGGATATATTGTGAAAAGTGTCGAATTTAAACCAAGGGAAGTAATGTTAAAACTTTACAATGCATTAGTAAGACCTCATCTAGAATATTGTGTTCAGTTCTGGTCACCTCGTTATAAAAAGGATATTGCTGCTGTAGAAAGAGTGCAAAGAAGAGCGACCAGAATTATTCTGGGTTTAAAAGGTGTTAATTAGGTACCTGTTTAATTTGCATAACATTCCTTATGGTGTTGGAATTGGGGATTTACGACAGTTCTCATCCTTCCTGGCCATTTTTTATTTTTACTCGAAACACAAAAAACAGCCCGAAATTTAAAACACAGCCTCAAAATAATAATAATAATAATAATAATAATAATAATAATAATAATAATATTGGGAAAGCATTTGAAAGTGTAATATTACCGTGTAAAATTACCATGGATTATTTTTATAAGGGCTGCAAGGTTCAATTTAAAACGCTTTAATGTTTATTAAAAATATTGTAACAAAGTACAAAAGGAGGCTTGCCATAATGGCTGGATTTATAAATATAACTGTTTATTAAAAGAATAAAACACAGAAAAATAAATGTGCAACGTGGTGCAAATTAACCATAACACAATCTGCAATAACAATGGTGTTTTCTCTTCTCTTCTTCTCGTCAGCTCCAACCCACACATTTGCCCTGTTTATATAAGCCTGCTCAGCTTGCTCCACTCCGCCAGTCCCACCAACCACATTCACGCACCGTGCACCTTATGCACCCTGACATTCACTCACATTGGGGGCTGCATGCATGCCCATGATTGGTGGTCCTTATTCCCGCCGGCACGAACTGGTAGGCATGAGCAAGAGTTACATACCTCGCTCTTCAGAGCTGAGGCCAGGTGTCCCCCACCGTTCCGCCTGGACCCTCAGTTAAACGATACATTATTCCTGAGTGATTTAATACAGACACGAAAAATGTAAAGAACTACGTTTTCATGTGTATAACCCATATTACACAGATTTGAAAGCAAGTATTGAGAACAAGGAGACACATCAGAGCAAGTAGGATAGCGTAGTTTCTAACTTCACAGGATTAAATTAATCCACTTAATGTGGATCTTTTTTGTGACCACAAGGGTCTGGTTTATTACACTGCAATCAGTACTGAACTTGATCTAGTTTAACTGATCAACCCAATTATATAATCAACTTTGGTACACTGCAACTGGGATTGGCAATAGTACTTACATTAGTCCAAGCAAGTGGAGCGAACTCACTTACTCCCCCTATATTCAAGTGGACTAAATTTGGTACGCTGCAATTAAAGTTGCTGAAAATTAAACTACCATGGTTATCATTACTAAATCCCCCAAAACCTGCCACCACACTGGTTGTGGTTGCATTTCTTATTGAGTGGCCACTGTTACAGCCCATAAATTGCTCCTTGTTTGCACTGTTCCAGGAGTTTGGATATGGACAAACCTGAAATAAAAATTCTTTTCTTTTTTTTTTTTTTTTTTGATTAACAGAAATCAGCTACATTTTTTTTTTCAAAATGAGCAGGTCACTTCAAACAGTGACCACATTTAGATAATGCTTCTTCAACTGTTTTAGTAGCATCTGAATCAAGATGTGTTGTTTTACAGGGATCCTTTTTAGTTATTTTTAGAAAATTCTATACTCAACTCAAGAGAAAAAAAAGACTGTAGATTTTTATATAAAAAAAGAACCATCTGAACCGATCCTTTAAAAAAAAAAAAAAAAGGAAATACACCTCAACTGTAAGCTTTTCTAAAACTTCTGCCCTTTCTGACACTCCTGTCTCCAGCTGCTGAAACCCTTTGTTTTGCAGTGTCTGTCTTACCCTGCAGCAGTCAGGATTCCCATCAACTCTGCGCTTTGAATAATAGAGGTGGGAAATCAAAAGCATACTTTATTCAGGGATGCACAAAGGTGTCAGCTGAAACAACATAGCATATATAATGTGCATAACAATACAGACAGGATGTGTGAGGACTCTCATTCCCAATTAGTTCTTGGATGTCATTTGCCTTTTTTCTTTTGCAGCTATTTTTTGCACAGCCAGTCACATTCAATTAGTTAACGCTGAGACTCCCACTTCTACGGAAGCCCTGAAGGGACATGGTAAAAAAAATATATATACTGTATATACTGTATATATTATCGCGTGCGCACGAGACAGCATCTCAGATAGCATCACGTGCGCACGAGATAGCATTTCCTGTGTTCACCCCACGTGGTCAGGACAGCAAGTGCACAGGACAGTAGCCTAGTAGTCGCATTGATGGCTATTGAGCAATGTATTGAATTTTACTTTCACCTTTGGCTTAAATATAAAGACATAGTGTCTGTACTCTACACTCGTCATGGGTATGTGATAAGTGAAAGGCATTTAAAACGTATTTCGAAATCCAGAAGACTATTTCGCAGAAAGGGATACACGGAAATTGAGGAGGTTATCAATTTTATCCATGCGCAGCTTCAAACTTCAGGCCAACTCCATGGATACAGATGGATGTATGCAAAATGCAGAGAAAATGGTCTACATGTAAAAAAAGAAACAGTTCGTTTAATTTTGATAGAACTTGATCCAAGCGGTGTCAAACTCAAAAAAGCAAGACGTCTTCATCGACGCAACTACTTTGCCAAGGGGCCCAACTACATTTGGCATTTGGATTCCTATGATAAATTAAAACCTTTTGGTATTTGCATTGATGGATTCTCTAGAAAAATAATCTGGCTAAATGCATATACAACGAGTAGTGACCCAAAGCTAGTCGAAGGCTACTATATGAAAACAGTGGAGAGTTTAGGTGGCTGTCCTAGAATTGTAAGGGGAGATCCTGGAACTGAAAATGGACATGTTCGAGATTTTCAGCGTTTCCTCAGACGAAATATCCACGATGGAATGCTGATAGAGAGCTATGTGGAAGGTGCAAGCATGGCAAATCAATGGATAGAGAGCTGGTGGGGTTTTCTCAGGAAAGAATGTATGGAATTCTGGATTTCTTTCTTCGGCGATCTCAAAGATAACAGGATTTATGATGGGGGTTTTTTGGACAAAAGTCTGCTCCAATTTTGCTTCATGGGCATAATCCAGGTGAGCCGATTGAAATCCAAAGAGTAATACCCCCTTAAGACAAATCCTAACAAACCCCTTTATCGCTGTTTCGTTGTATGCCTGTTTTTAATTTAAAAATACTGCACTCTAAAGTAAATATGAAAAATTGAAAAATGTACAGTGCAGGTAAAACAATGCTTTCTGTTTGTGAGTGATGGAGCTTTAGACTTTTCAAAGGGTATTTTTTTAAATACAAAAAATAGGTATCACAACAGCAAATTGTGGACTATTAGGCTACTTTTCCCACATAATACTAAAGCTGAATTAAAATCCCACTTTTTGTTTGCACCTGCTGTTTTGTGTTTAAAATACTAGTAAAACCAGTTTATATAATGATTGTTAATAAACATTTTCTCCTCGTTCGCGTTTTTTTAAATGCAGTTTAATTATTTTGTAAAAGTTGCTAAGATCACATAGCTCTTTGTTATTACCTGTAACTTTGTAGTAGTGTGTAACAAATGCCCCACGCCCAATTGTTCTGCACGTTTTCATTATTGTATTCATTTTAAACATCCTTCATTATAGAGGTTAGAATATTATATTAATTTGATTTCTTCTTCTTCTTCTTCTTCTTTGCAGGATGAGTTAGATGAGACGGCACGAGTGTGGGATTCACATGTCATTAGGCCATCGAAGAATGACAAAGTACCCAGCGGACGGCCCAGTGTTATGTACTTGTTGCCTGAACTGTATAGGACCTATGACTACATGTCCCCCATTGAAAGTGTCGAACTTCAGGTGTGTAGGAGTGAATGCACTTTTCGACTACCAGTGCCATGTGACCCTGATGTCTATGACATGTGCAACATTGTAATGGCTGAGTCACATCTGGACCTTCCGAATGAGCCCTATCAAGCATTGGATTTGTACATACGTTTAAGGAATGAAATAAATGCATCCCTGTAAAGTAGCACATGCTATAAAGAATTCAACTCGTAACTGAAAGAAACCAACTCGTAAATTGAGAGTTACGCCTTTGCTAAATTGTTGCCTAATTACCGCAAGGCAGCCTGAAGCTCACGTCTTGTGAAATTCCCAAAAATGGAATGCATCTTAGAATATATATTTTGTAATTTTTGCTATTAATTTTAATTTCCCAATATTTTAAAGTTGCTTTTCATCTTCTAATAATTAATCATATATCACCCTAATGTGCAGTGACTTGCTCAAATAAGCAATATTGATCAGATGTTCACTATTCCTGCCACCGATCCGAGAGTGAACAGCTGATCAGTGTTGACTGATTTGATTTGGAGACTGAGCAAATGTAAGTTGATATGTTGTTAACAGAAAATATTGGCAACTGAGAAACAAAAACAAATAAATAATATTAATAAAATAAAAATAACAAATGATATATATTTAAGATGCATTTTATTTTCTGATAAACCTCCACATAGATTTGTGTTCTGCACTCATGCATATAGAGCCCAATGCACTTGCATTGCTTTCTGCAATTGAAAGGAGTTACTACTATCGTTACATCTGAAGCAACGTGTCGGGTGGATTTCCAGAGCATGTTTGAAACTGGAAATGAAGCACTCCACTAAATAGCTTGTGAAATGAGTTAAAGAAAACTACCATCTCTGAAACCCCTTTTCATTCTTTTAAGGAATGTGTGAATGTATTAGGAATACTTTTAGTAATTTAAATTTTCTAACTAATTAATATGTAGGAATTGAAACCTCTGTGGGGGGAAAAAAACATTTAACATGGGGAAAACAGATTTTTCAGTGCAGGGTTCTGTGGAGGCCATACCATCACTTCCAGGACTCCTTGTTCTTCTTTACGCTGAAGATAGTTCTTAATGACTTTCGCTGTATGTTTGGGGTCGTTGTCATGCTGCAGAATAAATTTGGGGCCAATCAGATGCCTCCCTGATGGTATTGCATGATGGATAAGTATCTGCCTGTACTTCTCAGCATTGAGGAGACCATTAATTCTGACCAAATCCCCAACTCCATTTGCAGAAATGCAGCCCCAAACTTGCAAGGAACCTCCACCATGCTTCACTGTTGCCTGCAGACACTCATTCGTACGCTCTCCCTTCGTGAACAAACTGCCTTCTGCTACAGCCAAATATTTCAAATTTTGACTCATCAGTCCAGAGCACCTGCTGCCATTTTTCTGCACCCCAGTTCCTGTGTTTTCGTGCAGAGTTGAGTCGCTGGCCTTGTTTACACGCCGGAGGTATGGCTTTTGGCTGCAAGTCTTCCATGAAGGCCACTTCTGACCAGACTTCTCCGGACAGTAGATGGGTGTACCAGGGTCCCACTGTTTTCTGCCAGTTCTGAGCTGATGGCACTGCTGGACATCATCCGATTGCGAAGGGAAGTAAGCATGATGTGTCTTTCATCTGCTGCAGTAAGTTTCCTTGGCTGACCACTGCGCCTCACGGTCCTCAACGTTGCCCGTTTCTTTGTGCTTCTTCAAAGAGCTTGGACAGCACATCTGGTAACCCCTGTCTGCCTTGAAATTTCTGCCTGGGAGAGACCTTGCTGATGCAGTATAACTACCTTGTGTCTTGTTGCTGTGCTCAGTCTTGCCATGGTGTATGACTTTTGACAGTAAACTGTCTTCAGCAACCTCACCTTGTTAGCTGAGTTTGGCTGTTCCTCACCCAGTTTTATTCCTCCTACACAGCTGTTTCTGTTTCAGTTAATGATTGTGTTTCAACCGACATATTGAATTGATGATCATTAGCACCTGTCTGGTATAATTGTTTAATCATACACCTGACTATATGCCTACAAAATCCCTGACTTTGTGCAAGTGTACCTAGAAGAATTGATGCTGTTTTGAAGGCAAAGGGTTGTCACACCAAATATGGATTTGATTTAGATTTTTCTTCTGTTCACTCACTTTGCATTTAGTTAATTGATAAATATAATCTATTAACATGTCTATTTTTGAAAGCATTCTTACTTTACAGCATTTTTTCACACCTGCCTAAAACTTTTGCACAGTACTGTATATATATTGTATATACTTTGTTATCAATGGTGGTTATTTAGTGCAATTAACTGTATGTGCAGGGTATGTAAAGTTATTTTAAATTGTACAAATGGTTTAATTCACTGCTCTACATATACTCAATAATATCAGCTCTTACATGCATGCTCAATAATATTGCTCCTTACCGCATTAACATTAAGATATGGCCTATTAACATGCATGGAAATAATTATTATCCTGCATCATCCTGTATTTTGTCACAGATGCATATATGATATACTATTGCCTCCAGCAGTAACTAGAAGCAACAACACAGATTATGTTCTGATTGTAAATTAATATTTCAGCAACCCTTGCTGGTTTTTAAAGGAGGAGACGAGGACATGGTGTCGTTGCAAGTAAAAATGTGTTTATTATTCAAATAATAAAACAGGCTCCCTGTCCGGCCGGCACCATGCAACACAATAATAACGATATCCATATAGGTTGTTTTGTGAGGAATAGATAACTTTATTAGTTTTTTCTTTGATTTGTGCAATGTGAGGAGTGATAATTTAACACGCTGTCATAGTCAGCAATCACAGAAAGCAATTCATAATTCGCCTTGCAAGGTAAACAACATAATCAATTATTGGTATGTAGTGTCCATACAAATGCCTACAAATTCAGTGACGACAGAGAATGTCATGTTATTGACTGGCTCTTGTTTTTACTGATTAAGCACTAGAAGCAAATTTAAACTACATGTTGTACTCTCAAGTGAACAAAATTGAGCAAAAAGGGTTCTATGTCTTAGATGTGGAACCTTTTATCTAGTGCTGTTTGAAACCACTTGTAAGATTCAGTATTTTTACTTTCTAATAACCAGTTTAATAGTAAATGTGGTATGCTGAGAACTCTGTACTCATTTCTCCAAAATGTCACGACTTGTGTAAACTGCTGAATGTGCTTAGCGTTGACCATTCCAGGTTGTGTTGGTAAGTTTGTGGTACACTGGATGTTGTTGTAGACTGAATGATGAGAATATAGGGGTTAGATAACATCAGCTTGCTCCTGGGTTCCCATGTGCTTCTTATGTTGTTCTCACTTAGTTATTATTATTATTTATTTCTTAGCAGACACCCTTTCCAGGGCGGCTTACAATTGTTACAAGATATCACATTATTTTTACATACAATTATCCATTTATACAGTAGGTTTGTTTTTAGTGGAGCAATCTAAGTAAAGTACCTTGCTCAAGGGTACAGCCGCAGTATCCCCCACCTTGACTTGAACCCGCAACCCTCCGGTAAAGAGTCCAGAGCCCAAACCACTACTCCACACTGCTGCTCAGTTGTATTGTGTGTGTCATTTTCATACTCTGTGCAGCTTCAGAACCCAGTGTTCCAGTTGGGTTTATTTATACAGCTGTTTATTGCATGGAATGGAAATGAAAGATTGGTTCGGTGGGTTTTTTCAGCAGTGTTATTGTTCCCACTTATTAGTTGTATTGTGTATCATTTTTATCGTCTTTGCAGTTACGGAAGCAACTGTTCCGGGAGCTTTATGGTGATAAAAAGAGGGTTCTTGGCCGGAACTGTTTTATGACAGCACGTTATTAATCGGTTTTGATTGCTAAAATATTCTCTACACGTGTGTGTAACTTTCTACGCTGCTTTTTAATGCAATTCAATTAATGAAACTGCCGTCCTGTCTCGTTTCGGCTTTTACACCATCTCGAAAAGATATAATGCATTCCAGTAATAATACAATTAAACTTAAAACTATCAGTGCAGGAAAATACAAATATCACAAGAAATGTTGAGCTAGGGAGTAAAATACAACCTTGTAATCCTTAAGTCTTTGGAGGTCTTCTTCTCGAACATTTCGTGACTTCAAAAAGGCCACAATATCCTCTTCATCCATGGCATGAGGCGTTCTGAAAGAAGACCAGTATTATAATGCATTGATATCCTAAATAGCTTGTTTAAAAACGCCAAATAATACACAATATACCCAAATCAAAATCTTGTATGCATATATTGTTTCTTACGTTACAATATTAATAAATCTCTTACCTGAAAAAAGCAAAATAACATTTTAATTTAATTTATTTATTTTCACAACGAGCACCACTTGCTTTGTTTACAGAGTAAGTCAACGATAACTATCCTGAGTGCAGTTCCCCTTTATCAGTACTCTGTACCGGGCCCACGACGCCATTTACTGGCAGGAGGTGGTCATGACCGCCCAACGTGCTATAATAATCTCGATTATGCCACATGTTCTTCACTAACATCTACCTATAATACCTGTAATGTCATATCCTATACTTAAGTAATTAGACATACACTAATTAGAAAACAAAGTTGGCTATATATACTGGAACCATGCATAAGTGTCAAAATATGACTTCGGATTATTTGTGGTGCAGCCCTTTGCCTCGTTTAAGGCAACACGATTCAGACAAACATTTGTACTTTTCAGTACTGTGTTCACAGCAATCTGAACGTTTCCAATATAGTATTTGCCTATTCACGGTTTTTCCAATACCATCGGTTTCTTTATCCAATTTTCATTCATTAAAATTACCACAACACTGCCATATTGGAAAATCAAATTTAAAAAAACGGAATAAAATAACATGTTTGAGTTGTACCTTCTGGTTGTTCCACAAGATTTATGGCGATCGTGTTTTCCTGTTCTGACCACACGTGGTGTGAATACAGGAAATACTATCGCGTAAGCACGCGACAGCAGGTGGACTGTATACAGGAAATGCTATCTCGTGCGCACGCGATGCCATCTGAGATGCTATCTCGTGCGCACGCGATGCCATCTGAGATGCTTTCTCGTGCGCACGCGATGCCATCTGAGATGCTATCTCGTGCGCACGCGATGCTATCTGAGATGCTATCTTGTGCGCACGCAATAATATATATATATATATATATATATATATATATATATATATATTCCCATGTCCCTTCAGGGCTTCCGTACACTTCTACTCCGCAGCTGTAAAAAAAAAAAAAAAAAAAAGTAAAGCTATGCATCGTTTCAGGCTGGAAACTCTAAATAAAACTGCAAAGATGATAATATTATTGACAGCAAAATCCCTGAAACCATCACCAAAAGTGAAGCAACTCTCACATGTCAACCTTCATTCAGTGGCAGTTGCCAATAGATTTCATGGCAGGTAAATTTAAAACACATCTCTCTTTGCAGCCTGTCCCATGCCATTGAGGTTACCTCAAACTCCTTTTAGGCCTTGCCAAGTGTTTGGCAGACTTGACTGCCTCACTCCCTGTCTATCTCTCTTTTAAATATTGCAGAGTACATGTCAGGAATTACCTTCTGAATAACACAAGAATCAGACAGTCGAGTGTATAAAAGAAGTGTGAGTTACAGAGTATTTGTAATTTTAAGTCCAGTGCCACCAGATTGATCACCAGCTGAGATTTTACTTTTTATTCCTCTGACTCACCGTCTCAACCTGTTTTGCTTTATATTTAATCTATTTTGTTTAGTGATGTTTTCCCTTTTTCTTTGGGGTTTTTAAATTAAAAATAAATTATTCATAAGTTGCTCCTGCTAACTCACAAAACAGCAGCACATTTGATGGGGAAAGTGTTTTCAGTTCCACGTCCAAGGAAAGCACTGTGGTTTGTCCAGGCTCAGCTTGCTATCCATTATTGAGTTACAGACAAAAGTACTTTTTGAGTCCTTGAATGCAAACATGTTTAACCCTTTATGGACCAAGAAATTGTCATATTTTAGGCATACACTGATTAAAAAATATATATTTCTGAAAGATGAAACCCTAAATTCATGACAAGGGTTACAGAAAACCTTGCAGGATTTACAAGATTTCCGTTATTTTACCTTTGCAGTGCTACGGCAATTTATTTTTCAATATAATCTTGATTGTATTTAAAAATCATCAACATTGGCAGATGTCAGTTTGCAGTCTATATATGTACTATCATTCCTTTGACATCAGAATGTAGCTCTCAGTGGGAAAAAGTATGTACTAAACAACTGATAAGGAAGACCAGCACAGCATGAGAGGATCATTACGAGACAAGTATGGTGTTTGACAGACAAAGATACAGTGACCAAGTCAGAACAGTTTACTGAAATAGATTTATGATTACAGCTCTAAATCTGATATTAACAGAACAAAATGTACTACCAAAGGGGGCTGTTACTTTACCAGTATGTCAAGAGTAATTAACTTCAAATTACACTTTCATTTTTTTTAATGTCCCCTTACCTTTTTGGTATTTTTGGTTCAGTTCAGAAGCTGCTCTTTAGTTTGTGTTGCCTTCCATATATATATATACAGTATATATATATATATATATATATATATATATATATATATATGACAAATATCAGACTACCCTAAGTGTCTTTAGATTAGCAAGCATCACAGACATCTAGTAAACATCTACTCTGCATTGCCAGTTGACTGTACACATTTGTATCCGCCCTCTCACAGTTGCTTTGCCTCTCCTTCATTTTCAGTTTTGTTCTGGCCACTCTCGCATTCTCTATAATGTACAGTATAAATTGCAGAGAGACAACATCAAATCCCATTGACCCTGACGTGTAGGGAGGCTGACAGATATTGGAGGCACCATCTTGCACTTTGATCAAAATAAGAGTTAACTTTAATGAAGGTTAGGTGTATTGCTTGTTTGTGTTTTCGGCCTGCTGCAATTAAGGTCCTCAAAAAAACACAATAAATAAACAAGAAAATAAATAAGTAAAAGAAAGGTCCTGTAACAAAATACTTGTCTTTTTTTATGGCCAACAGAGGAAATATCAAATTACCTATGGCAAAATTGAGTTCGACACCCCTGTTTGAAAACGTAAGTGTGTTTTGCAGTATGCATTTGTCAGCTACACCTCTTTGCATTCAGATAATTTCATCTTGATAACATAGCACTGTTGAAAATACAAAATATGAAACCACATCATAAACCTCTTTACATTAATGAAACACCTTGATTTCTTAGAAGTTACTCTCTCTCTCTCTGACAGACAGGTTTGTTCTAGGGATTCAAAACACATTATAATCTGTTTTATTTTTCTTTACCTTTGCGTTAACATGCTTGGAATGGAGTACTACCAATCTGTTTATTTGAACTACTTCCAACAGCCAGTACTGAGAAATATAGATATATTTTCATAACACTTTATAATGTGTTTCTTTCATGCTTGATCAAAACTACAGTAATAAACATATTAGAAAAACTCTTGCATTCACTTCTGTTTGCTATGCCCATGTACTGTGAAAGGTAAAATGTATAGTATTTAGGTGGCTAAAGGGTTGGGGTTTACTCAGTACATTTGTGAAGTAGCCAGTTGAAACATTCAGAGAGGTGTGTTTTATTTATTTTCTACTCGTGTCTGCTTCACCTGGTGAGCGAATAGAATTTGCATAATATCTGTTTTCAAACACCTTGTGCAACGGGAGATAAGAGCTATTTAGGAAAGCGTCTCAGAGCACATCTTTTATTTATGTAGAATGTTTCTCCAGGAAAAAACAATTTCAGACCTAATAGTCTTAGATGCAAAAAATAATATTATAATGAAATGGCCAGTAGTACACAATCTACAAAAACATTTTAACATTTCTAATACAAAAAGCCACTTTAGTTGAGAATCTAGCTCATTGCTGTTGTCCAGTCCCCAAAGTGCTTGATGTTTGTGCTCGGCTGAATCAAAAAAATAAATAGCCACACAATGTGAAAGACTAAGTAGCTCAAAATGTCATTGTGACAGAGAAATTCATCTTGGTTATAAATCTCCCTCCCGACCTATGAGGGCGCTGTGTAAAGGGAACAGAGTGCCCCGGACCGGATGGTCTGACAATTAATTCCAGGGAAAGGTGGAATGAATTACTATTAAGACACCCACCTTGCAGGTATTGCCTAAACAATATGTTAAAATAAATTAGTTCTGCACCGTATAAAACATAGCTGATTTTGCCAGTGCTTGCTAGTTTATTAACTAGTTTCAAATTTAAAGCATTTTCGTTTCGGTTTTATTGTTAAAGTTTTCACACGTAGCAATACTGTCCTACAATTATGACATTATACTGTGATCATTTCACTGTGTTATCCCCTCCACACCTGCGCACTGCAAACCACTTTAACACACGTTTTATAGCTTTTTTCCATTTCGATTTTAGAATGTTGGCAGACATTCTGAATGGTTCGTGGTTCTGTTACTCCAATTCTGAGTTATCATTTATCGCTAAACCTGCCTTTACCCAGTGTTGGGACTGAACATCCTTCCTCATCTCATTCAAATCATGTGACAATCAACTTGCCAGCCCTAGATAGCACAAAAACAATATGACCTTTCAACTCCTTTAGCTTCATATCTGTCTGAATACAAATGCAGACCGGGCTGGCAGAGATGAAAGTTCACATTGACACACAATTCTCCAGACAAGTTCAATGCAAATTCAAAGCCAGGTAAAGGCAGAGAGACAAAAAAAAAGAAAAAACCAAAATCCCAATCCTATAACAACAGGACCCAGAACCACTCATAATGATTGCAAACACCAGAAAATAGTAAAGACATGTAAAAAACAAAAAATATATTAACTTGGGCAACATACAACTCAGCCTGGCAGTTATTCCTCAGATTCTTTTCTCTATCTCATTCATGTGTTTCCTCTCTTTCTGAATATTCCATTATCGAATTTATCACTTTCTGTTCCATCAAACAAAACCTGTCCCTCCCTACCATACAGGGCTACTTCTCAGGATTGCAATTTTACCTTCTTTAATCAAAGTTTCATTTCACCCTCTAACTTCCTTCCCATGGGTCTTTGCATATTGCAGATTCATCCAAGACTGACCAGGAAAAAAAGGGTACATATATTTATTTAAAAAAAATGATGTCATCTGTCCTTTCTCTGCTCTTTCCAGCTACCTGTCGATGGGCCCAGCCGCCAGCTCATCTGAAACCCTCTTCCTTACCCCAGAAGGGTCAGTTGTTTCCAGGAATTGGTTCTGTGACCATCTACGCATATCTCTCCTACACGCTGGATTTCCTCTCAATAATTACTCCGGACATTCCTTCAGAATCGAAGTTGCCACTTCAGCTGCTTCGAGGAACATTTCTCCACACCTGATCAAAACATTGGGGTGATGGGAGTTCTGGGGCATATGAACAGCCAATTTTTTTACAGCCAAAAAAATTACTCATATATATATATATATATATATATATATATATATATATATATTGTAAGGCAGCAGGTTGTGTGAGACAGCAGGGAGGGGGTTAAAACCTCCCTGAAGAGAGAAATGGCACCTTTTGTTTAATTGTTTTGTGCTTTTATTTTGTTAATTGTTTTATTGTTTAATTTAATTGTTTTATTATTAATTATCCCCTGCACCTGGGAGCCATTGTTAAATTAGTACCAGGTGCAGGGTATAAAAGAGGAGCAGTTAGAATGCTCAAGGCTGCTGAGTAGAAGGAAGCAGAAGAGAGGTGCTCTGCTTTTGAGCAGTCAGAGAAACAGTAAGTGCTGCGTAAACCTGTATGGTTTTTGTTTGTGTGCCAGGTAAACGGCTTAGCCGTCCTGCAAGTTAGTCAGGGAATAACCTGTGTAGTAAGTACTCCAAAATGGAGTTAGGTTTTTGTTTGGTATTGGTTTGTTTTTGTGTTTATTAAAAAGTAGAGCAAACGCGCTGGAAAATCCATTTCTGTTGTTGTGGGTCGTAATTTTAAAGGGGCACGAACCTGGGAGAGCAAAATTGTATTTATATATATATATATATATATATATATATATATATATATATATATATATATATATATGTATTTCCTGTTCTGAACCCAGATTGGGTAACCATTGGCCATGGATTCCCTAAGGTTTCCTTTCGGTGAGTAGGGTTTTTTTCCCTTACCTGAGTGATGGGCAGTTTAATTCTGTAAGGTGAAGGAGGTTTAAGTGGGCCTGTCCCAGAGAAAGTGGTCTTGGTCTGCTTGTCCTGCCCACTTGCAAGATATGTTTTAATTTTTATTAGCTTTTTTTTTTCTTTTTAGGTAGTTTGGCCTGAAAAAAGGGGTGGCCTTTTCCTTTTGGGGGAAGGTGGCCCAGAGTGCCATTTGTCCTGCCTGCTGGCACTAAGCTATCATCAAACAATATACATTGCATGATAGTTCGGACAGTTCACTGTTGGCGGCTATCGAGCTTCAATGGAAGGGCCACAGGCCAAATTATATTATGTTTCATATGGACATGGCCATCTGTCAAATCCAATAAAGAATTGTTAATTTCAATGTTGTGGATGTCTCCTTTCTGAATTGGAAACTATGTTGTATTAAAAAATTGTTGAAGCTTACTCTTCCAGGGATAGGCTTTCTAAACAATTTAATCTATCTAGTAATGATAAAGCGATTCTGATAATCTAATAATAAATCAAACAGCTCAGGCATCAATATTATTTGATACAATTGTGGCTAGTTTAATGTTTTTTCGTGTTCTATAGCAAGAACTCTTTCTCTGGTAAAAAAAAAGGGTAGTGTGTTGTACTGTTACAGTAGCATGTCTTGCAATAGATTATGACAGCTTGCTGTTAGGCAGTCAAATTGGTGTAGTGTTAACAATTCTGGACAAGCAATGCTCTGTATGTTCAGTTTAATATTTTTCACATGGATGTATTCCATATATCTGGAAAACAGTGCATACAATATCAATATGATGAAATTGTATGTATGCTACTAGTTTTATTTGTGTGGTTGTGTACTGTGTTTGAGAATCTCTCTCTCTCTCTCTCTCTGGTCTATTTCTGTTTATTCTGAATATTTCCATAAGTTTATTTTTTTAAATCAATATAATTCTAATGCAACACTATAGAAATCAATATTTGCTTAATATTTTAATATTGTTCTGTAGGTTTTCAACTTTGTTGAACATAGTGTGGCAAGGTGAGGGAATGTAGAGGTAAAAACGAATGTGTGTGTGCACTCGTGTGAGTTTTTGGTTAGCAGGGATTAACAGGTCGTTGTCTGGAATGTGGCTGAGGCATAACTGGGTAAATTGTCAATCAATTAAGCGTCAGCCACTTGGCATAAAAGCTGGGCTTTGTTCTCAGTGTGGGGGGTGTGTAGGAGTTGGATGGCTGATCCTGTGTGGACGCGTTGAAGAATATTTACAACTGTGTATTGTATTGTGAGCAATGAACAACTGTGTGTTGTAAGTTTATCAACTGTTTTGAAACTGGTAAACCGCTTAGCGGTCCCGTGCTAGTTCAGTTTTGGGTAAAAGTTTAACTAGGTAGGAGCTAGGTTTATGTGTTTTGTGTTGTGTATACCCAGTGTAGCACCCAGGAAGGGCACTCGTTATCTTAGATTGGGGGATAAGTCGGGCAGAATACCAGAAAGAAATAAACTAAGACCACAACAATATGTAAGGCAACGAACATCATTTTATTAAATACAGGTGGTTAACTATATTTAACATATGAGACAAGTCTAGAATGCAGTCACAGCATGGGGTTTGCACTATTCAATAAATAGTTAATTATAATTAAAGAACAAAGTGCAGTACTGCTCAATATGATCATGGAGATGGGGCTTACTAAAAACAACAATAAAACCAATACTTTAAAGCTCCCCGTCTCCAGCACTCCTCCAAAATCCCCAGTTCCTTTTAAAAATACTAAATCTATAACTCTAAAACAGTTAAAAACACACATGGAGGGAGACAGGAAGCACAGCAGGAGCCTCACTCTAAATGTCAGTGGCTGTTTCATTAATTTTTTTTCCCAACACACCACCGAACACAAACAAGTCTAATTCCTTCTCTGCTCCTGTTGGCTGTGCATCCAACCTCCACTCCAGACAAACCCGGGATCACATCAATGACAAAATCCAATCTCTCGAATGGATGAAATCAGGAACGTTTATACCAGATGCTCAGATTCTTCAAAGTATCCAATTGACACCTATGGGAGCTGAGAACAGCAAAGCATCAATGTGCCAGTGGGATCTGTGCTTAAACTACAAAAGCATTGTGCAATTCAAAATAAACGTGCTTTAAAACAAGCTGGACATCGTCAGCAGTTGAATCATATAGTCGAACAGTTCCCTCGGACACTGTTGCTGCCCAACAATCCTAGCTTGCCCGAAGTGGGTGTGCCCTCTCCACCGGGACCACCAGAGGTTCCCACCTAAAAAAAAGGGGGGGGGGGGTTCCTCTCCACTGCTCGGATGGCTTTCCTTTAGGTTGTCTAAAGTTATTCTGCTATGTCTTGTTTGTGTTTCATCCTCGAATGTCATCAAGGCACAGTCTTCTTTCCCCTCACAGGTGCAGGCTTTCTAGCGGGGGGCCAGGGGACCAGCTTTTGGGGTGGAATAGTGATCACACTTCATCTAGCCTCCTGTGGCATCTGCCATTATCAGCTCCAGGCTCTCTAGCCAGCAGGACCCCAGGCCATAAATAATTATGTCCTGTAGCAGCTCATGCTCAATAATGTTTTTATTCAATCTATCGTTATCTGTCTTTCCAGTCTTATTTTATATAACTGTATACTAACCATATATATTTCCTATTCAGGGTGCCCCTAAAGCCGATGCTAACCTAAACGTTGGGATATCTGTTCTTTTTAAGGGCAGAATCGTGAGTCCATTCTGCCTGCCGAGATGGGTCTTCTAACCTCTCCCCCTATGGGTTTGCATCCGCATCCAAGTCCTGCCGCGGCTCTCCAGTGAGTTGGGGACTAACATTTTATGTTTTCCAGGTCTCCGGTCCAGATCATCATCAAGACCAGCCTTCAAGGTTCCTGACCATGAGACTGAGACTTGCTTTCCTATTATTTTTTTCCCCCTTCAAAGTAAAATAGCAGTCTTCGAGCCTCTATAAATCAATTCCCCTCACGACTAACCAATGCACCGTGAAATATAGTGACGTGGGTCACCGTGTTACAACAGGGCGCATTTTGTCACAATATGTTAATGTCTGGTGCAGTGGGTTATTAACTAACGTCACTGTTGAATTGAACCAAGATCGACCACACTTTCCTTGTACATGAGCACCTGTTTTCATCCTGCATACACACATTTAATTAGAAACTCATGTAAAATTCACTGAACCTTTAGTTTTCAAGAGTAAGTGGCTTCAGGGATTTTTTTTTTCATGTTCCTTAATGTTTTATGCTATTTGCAATCATTTTGTGGGGTCCTGGCTTATGTTGTTTCAATGATGAGTTATTGTAATCTTTTTCTAAATCTGCCTTTACCTTATGAAGAGAATCCTAAATTCTAGGACTGACCAGCCTTCATTCCATTCAAATCATGTGAAAGTGACCGTTCAACTCTGACAGCTCCATCTACGAGACACATTGTCACATGGTTTGAATGTGAAGTACTGGCACGTAGGATTCTTCAGACAAGCTGAAAGCAGCTCAGTCAAGTAAAGGCAGATTCAGGTAAAATGATAATAACTTAGTATTTGAGCAAATTAATCCAAAACTACTCAGAATTATATAAACAGCATGGAAAGGAGGGGAAATGTAAAAATTAAATTACAGTTGAAGCTGCAGGTTATAGCAATGGCAGCCACCCAGGAAGTGTAGGCATTTTATAACTACTGCACACCCTGTACTGTGTTACTGTGCTTATAAAATTACCTTATGTTAATGTCTGATTCCAGATTTTTTTTATATCAAAAGAAAAGTAAAAAACCCCCCCACAGATTTTAAACTTTTTTTATTGAATGGATCCTTTCAGAGCAAAATAATCCCTTTGGTTGTTGAGACTACACACTGGCTTTTATCACTGCTGAATTAATTGTACATTTCTTTTTTTTGTAGATATGCCATTTATTTACTTATTTTGATACTGCAGCAACTACAAAAAGTAAGAATAAAACAGCTTACCTAAATGTTTTTACATGTTGGTCTGTAAAGTTGATGTTTGAAATTACTATTTCCCTCCCTACGATATGGCGGCTCGTTGAGGCCATCGAAAAAGAAAAAAAAAGTTTTTAAGAGATCACCGACAATTTATCTCAGGATCTCGATATTACCTGTCTGTTATCTTGTGATCAATTGATCATTTAATCTGATATTAAAACAAGACGCTGCTACGCTTTCAAATGAAGGAGGGCTGGGCAACAGAGGCTCCGAGCTACGATGGGTCTGAAATGACACAAGCTCTGTGGATGGGGTTGGTCAGATTAAACATGATCCCTGCCTGGCTGGACAGTTGATCAAATCAATCATCCTGGAGACCCACCGAGTCTGCCATTTACTGTGGAGCTTTTACAATCGCAAGGGAGTCAGAAAAAAAGTATTTTCCAGTCAGGACTTGGCGCCCCTCCTAATAACCTAAAAAACACTGTTCTCAGCTATGTCAAAATGTTGGGTATATCTCCCCGTTTGCCATCGTCAAGTACTCTCCGCCATCTTTCTAGATTTCTTTCTCACGCAGTGCTTTTTGCTACAGCACTTCGGTAGACTAGATTAATCGATCAATGATTTTTTTAATCGATCAACACCCACAGGCATGATTAATCGATTAAAACCCCTAGTATATACCATGTGATAGTATTGTTGTAACTTTCTGCCAGTGTTTAATACCTTTATAACTGCCCTAGTGCTCTCATTGCTCTATACAGATCCACTGGATTGCTTTTTTATTGTCACTACATTGCTATTGAATTGTAAGGAGTTAAGAATTGAATTTCTCCAATATCCAGGACCAGTTGAAGTTTCTCTTGGCTTGTCCAGTGCGAGCACTCTAGGTACCTCTAGATGAAGCAGTCATTTAAATAATCATCCAAAGCTATCATAGTTATTATCTTGAAATTTCTAAAAGCTAAGAGCTTCAAATGTAATTGATATATTTGTTTCACCTTTCCCTTGCCTTTTTATGATGTTTGCAATTTGTTTTTGTAGTTCTAGGTTCTGTTGATCCATATTGAGAGCTTGTCATTTTATCTACAGTTGTGTCTGTGAGGTAACTGCCCGGGACTGAACAGACCTCCTCATTTTTGCTCAAAGAGATGAAAGCTTCCAGTTGAAGTACGCTAATTTACAGAAAAGATATACAAAATTTCAAAGGGTATCTCTCAAGTGTTTGCCAATCTAGCTGAAGTCAGCATCTCACCATTATTTTCTCTTGCTTCTCAAGACCAAAATAGGAATTGTGTATCTGACAGAAAACATTTTGCAACAAAGGTTTATGGGACATGTTGCTGCAAAGTGAAAGCAGATTGTTTTGCATTGGTACAGTGAGCAATGAAATGATAAACACATTTGCAGCCAGTGCTCGAATTACAGGGGGCCAAGTGAGGCCTGGCACCCTTAGCTCTTTTAAGGGCCCTCTCACTTTTGTATATTCGAAGGTGCCGGGGGGGCCGAGTTTTGGTCCCCTTCCTTCTAACCAGTGATGTTAGAAATCTGTTGGCTGCGGGAGGATTTTCTATCTTGCTGGATGTTTTTTGTTTTTATATTTTGTGGAGAAAGTCCATTATAGAAGTGAATCCTTTCTGCTGTGTACATGACAGCATACACATCCTCTTACTACCAACCAAATTACTGTTTCAGCCGCACGCAGTGTGAATGATTGGAAATGCTACCAATCAAACTGCTGCTTAGGCTCACATTATGAGTGATTGGAGATGCTGGGATTGGCTCCCTTTTCAACCTTTAATTTTTAATAATAATAATAAGTATATGGAAAATTACAAAGCGGTACGTAATTCAGTATGTTAATGTAAGATTATTCAGCAGGTTTCATTCGACTTTATGAAGCAAAATTATTAGTTAATTCTCTAGGGTGCTGCAAAACTTTCGGGGATGTGTAATGTAAATAGTTGTAATTGTGTGTGTGTGCAGAGAAATTAACAAAAATAATCACTTTATTTTTTTTTGTTTTTGACTCCCAGTTCCCTACCCTTACTTTATGCTTTTATTTTTCTCGATTATTGTATAAAAATAAACAGCGTGTGCCTTTCGATTCAATCCAGCTTCAGTCTAATGTACTGGCCAGCAGTGAGTGACTGAAGCCGCTGGCTTCACGAGATGCACAAGGCCGTTGAGGGATGTAACAAACAAAAGGTTGTAGTGCACAATATATGCGTAATTAATCAAAAAAAAAAAAACCTGTTACAGCGTAAATGTAATATTGCATACATTTTGTAAAATACAATAATTTGCGAAAATTATACAGTCATAAGCAAGTATTTATGTGATGCCAGGCTCCCGTCAGGTCAGTTCTTGAAAGGAAAAATGGAGCTGAGATCTGTGTGGGCATGAACGCGTCACAGGCTTGGCTGAGCAGCTTTGGTATATAATATTCAGGTTTCGACATCTTTAGGATGTAAACACCCATTAGGTAATGGTTAAATTTTATACTTGAAAGGGAACCAAAGACCATTTAAAGCACACCAGGCTGACTGAAATAGAACCACAACATTTATTTTTGGAAATATAATCCCATACTCAGGATATGTTCTTTTATTAAATCACAAAAATAAATAAATATTCAGTTTTATTTCCAATGCTATGTGGTTTCAGATAATTACTGTCAGGTGTACTTGGTGAGAATTTATGACATCGTCATTCAAAACTCTGCTGCCCACCTTGTCTTTTCCCTTCCTTGTTTCTCAGCCATGTGTAACATCTGGAATTTTTTGACAGTTTTAGCATTTGTAATGTACTTTTAATAATCATTTAATTGACTAACTATTTCTTACTGATAACAGAATTAGTTCAATACATGTAATGGTTGCTAGGAATGGGTGAAAGTGCTATGCAATAGGAGACTTATTTCAATGCTTGTGTGTGGCCATCACAGTCTCTCTCTCTCTCTCTCTCTCTCTCTCTCTCTCTCTCTCTCTCTCTCTCTCTCTCTCTCTCTCTCTCTCTCTCTCTCTCTCTCTCTCTCTCCTGATCTGAGAACTGTCAGGGCAGGAGACATACATTCTTTATTAAGTGAGGAGTTGCTGATAAGGAAGGGCTGCTTGTTAAGAAATGTCTGGGCTGTGGGTGGGGTTTGGAGGCTTTATGTATTGTTACAATGTTAAAATCAGCACAGTTGGAAAAACAGGAGAGAGGGTGACACGCTCCAACAATCCAGAGCTAATAGCTAAGTATTTTACTTTATCTGTTACTCTGTATCAGGGCTAATTCATAAACTCTAGAAGTAGTGGGTTTCTCTGTATAATTTGACCGGTATGTTGATAATAAAACCTGATTACTGTGATTTGAAATTGTTAGTTGTGTCTGGTCATGTTTACTCTCATGTCTCAATAGATATTAAGAAAATAATAGGCCTTGTTTTCTTACAAATTAACGACCACGAAGGTCATGAGACGTAAAAAGATCTAGAATAATGGCTTTTCAATTCATTAAGACACATCAGTCATTTTTCACTCCCAGCGTAAAACGTGAATAGGGAACAGGTCAGAATTGACTAGCAGTGAATTACATATAGAGAACCTCTGATTTAAACCATGTAGCGGGAAAACAAACGGGTAGTGTAAAGTGTGGCTGAAGAGAGCTGTGAGGGGGTAAAAGAGCCACTGTTTTGCCAGAGTACACTACCATATGAGTAGAAAAGTTGGGAGTTGTTATTGCCGCGAGGGCCAAAGCACAGCATCTAGGGCAGCAGTGGAGTAGTGGTTAGGGCGCTGGACTCTTGACCGGAGGGTTGTGGGTTCAATCCCAGGTGGGGTACACTGCTGCTGTACCCTTGAGCATCATACTTTACCTAGATTGCTCCAATAAAAACCCAACTGTATAAATGGGTAATTGTATGTAAAAATAATGTGATGTCTTGTAACAATTGTAAGTCGCCCTGGATAAGGGAGTCTGCTAAGAAATAAATAATAATAATCTAACTTAATCTTAGGGTACAGGGGCTCAATAAAACTAGTAGAACAGGAGCAGTATATTTTGCCGTAGTTGTTCTTTGCCATTATGTCCACAATGAAAAACAACAAAGCACCAGGAAAAGACTCACTCTGCGCAAAAGTCTGCAAGGCTGACCCAAAGGCAGCAGCTGAAATCCTACACCCTCTCTTTGTTAAGATATGGGAGGAGGACGAGCTGCCAGATGACTGGGCTCACAGGAAGATCATCAAATTACCTAAGAAAAGAAACTTAGCAGATTGCAGCAACTGGAGAGAAATCACCCTGCTCTCAATACCTGGCAAAATCTTCACCTATATAATCATGACACGGATGAGTACAACCGTTGATGGGCTTCTTCGAGAAGAACAGGCAGGCTTACGAAAGATCTTACAAGTATTTCGTCCCAACACCATATCCAACCACAGACTACACCAGTTGTTACAACAGGAAAACATCAGCACAGTCCTAAAAAGAAGAAGGTGGAAATGGTTTGGACACATCTCCAGAATGGCCAGCAACTTACCAGCAAAAACAGCGCTGATATGGACCTCAGAAGGGAAGAGAAAAAGAGGCAGACCCAGAACAACATGGACACGGACCATGGAAGAAGAACTGAAGGCTGCCAGGCTCACATGAAGTACGGCAGCAAAGAAAGCCCAGGACAGAGGAAGCTGGCGAAGTCTTGTGTGAGCCTTATGTGCCACTCGGTATGAAGACGATAAGTAAGTAAGTATCAAGGAAAATGGGAGAAATTATAGCAAAATATATTGAGAAACATGGAAAAAAAGAAGACGTTCTTTTGGATGTGGAGCATAGAAACAATCCGAGCGATTGGGTTCAACTCTAATTTAATAAAAAAATTAAAGTAGCCACCGCACTGCTGGTCTTGCAGTAGTGTGGAGTAGTGGTTAGGGCTCTGGACTCTTGACCGGAGGGTTGTGGGTTCAATCCCAGGTGGGGGACACTGCTGCTGTACCCTTGAGCAAGGTACTTTACCTAGATTGCTCCAGTAAAAACCCAACTGTATAAATGGGTAATTGTATGTAAAAAATAATGTGATACCTTGTAACAATTGTAAGTCGCCCTGGATAAGGGCGTCTGCTAAAAAAAAAAAATTAATAAAAATAATAATAAGTTACAAAGTGCAGATAAAATAAAAAAGATAACTTCATGTCAGCAGAATGCGTGCAAGATTAGAAAATAATTGGTTACAAGACAATGTTAAAAATCTACAAGATGAAAAATCTCTGATGCAGCACTTAATGTTAACATCCAATTACATTTCAGAAAAAGAAAATGAATTGAAAGAGCAAATGAATGATGCACAGGTAGCCATTAAGTGCAAGGCAAAAACAACGGAGCTGACACACACAACAACCTTTCAGCTCCTTTTGTCAACAGAGCTGTAAAGTTTTATGTTTGTATGTTTTTTTCTCATTTCTAAACCTTCCTATCAATTGGGGTACACACACTTTTATTTTTGTGTGTGTGCATTGAGAAACCTGAACTTTTCTTTTCCTCCATGCTTAATGTATCTCACTCAGACCATGCACCAACATCGGCTGACATTTTTAACCATTTTACAATTCTCTTGTTATAGTATAAACGAATAAATCTTTAATTTTTCTCTCCTGTAATCTCACACACTGCCAAAGGCCCTGACTGTCTGGGGAAACAGGATAAGATCTGGTTACTTTGAAGTTCAAAGTACCCCTTGAACTCTGGCAGAAGATCCTGGTTTTCAAGGTGCTATTTCCCCTATATACAGCGGATTTGGGCATAGGTGTTAAAAACACGATCACACCCGACAGTCAGGTTCCCACAGACAATGTGTCGGGGTTCAGCTGGTGGAAGGAGGGGGGCTGATTTTTGTTGGCTACTTTATCTCTGTATTTTTCAGTACTCTTTAATCTTTCATCAAGCGCACCTGACAGTGCTGAAGGGTCCTGTAGGGTTAAACCTACAGTAGTTTTGTTTGAAGATTTGTCCGTGCAGTTCGTATGTGGTTACGAATTGTAATGTGTTTCATTGGTTTTTCCTCTTCCACAAACACAACAAAAAGGTTTCACACAGTACCTTTTGTATTTTACTGTTGAAAACACCATCAACCGGGCCCTCCACACAGCAGCAGCCCTGATGGGACTGGCTGCTCTCTTTATATACCCTGCGTCTGGCTCTAATTTACAATAATAACCAGGTGCAGGTGATAATTAACTAATAAAACAATTAAATTAGGGCTTTTCAGCCCGTGTCCTTCTGGGAGGTGTAGTTCTGTGTTCTCCCCAGACTACACTTTCTTACAATATATATTATATATACTTCCTGATTTATTTGTGTCCCTTGATTTAGCAACACTTGTGGTTTGTTCTCATGAACCTGGGGTCTTATATATCCACAGTCAGATAAATCAGGGTTTGCAAAGACAAGTCATGAAGTATGCTTTACAAAAAGGTTAGGATACTAGAGCTATTTCTGTAAAGCCATCTTTTAGTTTGATCATTTATGCATAACTGAGGTTGCTTGTGTAACAGGTAATATAGTGTGATGCTCTGCCAGAGATATGGTTATAAGCTCTATAACCACACCTCATGTTTTATTCCATTACAATCATTTTGTATTTAAAGAACAATATCATTGTATACGATGAATTTCCTTGCAATATGACAATGCTCTTGTGCCAAGAGCAAGCTGATAAACTGTGAGAAATCCACATCTCATTGTGATGCAGTTATACTAAATAAAGCCATGGTTACAAAGAAGAGAATGCATACTGCTGAATCATCGGTAGAATGATCATGCTTAATGAAGCCCAGAAACAAACAGTGAGAGATAATAGACTCTAAATTATAACATTATGCAAAATATTCTAGCTCACTATAATGCTTAGAAAGTTGCATAAAAAGGATACAGGGAAGACGTGAAAATAAAATAAATAGTTCAGGCAGTTTTCTATGAGAAACTAAACTTGTTGAAAGAACTTGATGAACTTAATGAAAAGACAGCATCAAAGAGGGCACTAATAATAAGTACGAAGTAATAATAATATCATATGGTATGTGGCTCAATAGAATCCTCACTATATAAATATCTGAATTTATAAAACTGTTGTCAACAAATATCATTGTATTCTAGGTAATGCTTTACTAAGAACTTCTATAAGCCCCTTAAATGATCTGGGTCGCAACACATGCCATACTAGATGCACTGTGTCAAAGTGATGGAAACGAGGAATTGTTACTGGAACAAACACAAAACCTGCAGCAGACTTACCTTTGGATTCATACCTAGCCTCATTGCAGCTCTCTGTAGCTGCTGTGCTGTGCCTGAAGCTCTCTTGAACACACTGTCTCTGACACCCTGTGGCAGGGCAAAAGCCCTTAATGTAAATAGTGTGTATGTGCGAATGTAAGGTTGGCAGGGATGGGGTTAAATCTACCCATCAACAATCACAGGTGTGGGCATTTCCCTATCAGGTAATTGGGGAGTGGACACATGTATACAAGGAAGGAGAAATCCTTTGTCTGGTGGAGGGAATAGGTGAGTATTTTGGTGTGCGGTCAGGTATTACTATCAATGTGTGGACAAAATTTGATAAGATGTGCCCACAAAGATAGTAACTCCTTGTGAAAGGGTGGTGGGCAATTCACTGACACACACGGGAGACAGAAGGTTTATTTGTAACACCGCACTGGTGCTCAGTTTTATTATTTTCTTTTATTTGGCTTTATTTTCTCTTTAGCAAAACAAAATAGTAATAAAACTACAAAATAAAAGGTGCTGCACTTGGCAGCGTTACTCCGACCATCGCTATTCCTTTTGTTTTTTTTTAAATTAATTTGTTGTTGTGCTCGTTCTTCTCCGGCCATGCTTGGGCCGGCAGCAGAGCTTCCGCCAGCTGGCTCGTATGGAGCGCCATTTGTGCCAAAGCTATCCAGCCATTAATTTGTCAATTTGTTTGTCAATTTGTTTGTCAATTCATGAATTGGTCAATTTGTCCAGCAATTCATCCATAAATTCGTCAATTCATACAGTAATTCATAAATGTATTTGTTAATTTATCTAATAATTCATTAATTAATTTGTCAATTCATTAATACGAAAGGCTGTACGGACCTGCAAATTTCCAATCAACCAGACGAACTTCCCTGCAAACTTCCCAACAAACAGACAAACTTCCAACTGTCAATCTCGCACTGTGCCGAAAACACTGCAACCTTTCTAGCCAATGGGAGCACACACTAATGTTTTAACCAATGAAAATCCAGCCTCACTCAAAACTGCTTCCGCCAATATTAGATGGGCATTTCAAAAGACATTCTATTGAACAAGATACTCGACTCCACTGATTTTCAATGAAGACTTCCGTCTCACTGCGCGCAAAGCATTGTGGTATATACAGAGAGTTCGGCAAAAAAAATAAATTCTATGGAGAGTCAATGGAGGCATAAAAAATGTTGCTGGTTTTTGCCATGTTAAAAAAAAATGCATCAAACTTTTGAAGTAGATTTCACTTTGCCCAAGGCATTTTGAAGAAAACGACAAAATTAGCAAATTATGACAACACGTAATTATTATGAAAAACGCTATTTTCTGAGCACACTTTGTAAATATTTTTTGTCACAGGAATAACAGTTGTAATTAAGATGTTTATCCATACCAGATGTGCCTAATCTCAGCTTTAGTTTTTTAGACTTTTGCTGTCTCTGGATGTTTTTCTACTAAGTACTTTACTGCATATAACATACACTTTTTGTCTACAGAACAAAGTAAAAAAGGGTTTGGACAAAAGTACTACACTATGTAAAAGAAATCTCACAAGCCATTCTTTCAGATAGTTTTGCCCTTCTTTGGTTACTTCACCTAGAACAGGGGTGCCCAATCCTGGGCCTGGGGGGCTGGTGTCCCTCCTGGCTTTTGTTCCAACTATCCCCTAAATTACTTAATTGGATCAATCAAGCACTTATTAGAAGCTTAATTTGTCCAAGTAAGCAATTTAGTATACCCCAGACATAGAGAGTGAAATTGGCCCCATCCCTTCAACACAGTATTTTCTGTCATTAACCAACCAACTGCTTTCTCTATTGACAGGCATGGTTTTAGCCAATAACACGCTTGTTCCCAGAAGACACTGCTGAAATAAAATTAACTAGGAAATGCAAGTGTAACGGATTTCCCAGCGACTAAGGCATGGCAATGGAAAACTTTCTTTGCCTAATATTGTAGCAGATATCACGTTTGTTAAAATGAAAACACATGTTTCCTTTAACTTTCAAAACTGCACATTTGAGACCTATATAGCTAGTGAAAGTGTAAAACAGATAAGATATATGTAATTATTTTGTTACTTTAAGATTAAGATATGGTACATCATCAGAAACCATAGCCACATTGTAACAATCTCATTTCAGCACTTTAATACTCTCAAATCCATTTCGTCACATAAGTTCCAGAAAAAATGGTATCGCCTATTAGACATGCCGGTTTTTAATACAGGTTCCATAATTTGATAAGCTTGGCATCTAGTCTTTAGTTTATTTATTTTTCTTTGCAAACTTGAAAGAAGTGAAGCAAAAAATGAAAAAGATAAATGATTCTTTGTGATAAATGATGTTGATTTGATCTTGTTTTAAAATTGTAAATAACACAGAATGAATAACCATTTTTAATGTATTTAGTTTAAAAAATGTATTGTGATGTTCAACTGAACCTGTAATGTATTTGTATTGCAATTTACACCAGATGACCTACGTGTTTATAACATTGAAATACAGAATTATTGGGTACGTGAAATTATATTCTATAGCTTTCATTAATCTCCAATAAATAATATCTACACAGCAACTTTGGCAGTGTTGGATTAACTCTAATAGAGTTACTAAAAAAGCTTGTTCCTCTGATTATGATATTGATGATTTTTTTTTTTAAGCTGGCATCTCAAAGCTGGTGCCACAACACACAAACCGGCCTTTGTGATACTCTGTTCCATAACACTTCACTCACTTTGTTGTGAAAATATCAGAATAAATACTTACATTTAATTTTTCAGCAATAACTGAACATCCCTGCATTCCACTTAGTAATTCAGTGCTTCCTGGACCAAATTCAAATCTACGAAAGCTGACATTTTCCTATTGCTATACTACATAAGCCTGATGTTTCTTTACTGAAGTTTTTGTGATGTTTTTGAAATTCTTGACAGTGTTTAAAATATATATGACAAATGAAATGCTTTAACCATCGGTTATACTTGGGGAGAAAACAACATTAACAATCTGTAGAAACTAGCATGAAAGCAAAACAGTACTAGACAAGGAATACAGCAAGTAATAAAGAAGCAAGACAAGTTTACAGTGCCTTTCATATTTTACACCATATTTACAAGCTCTACTATAAATCACCTACATGTTTGGGTGCTCCATTTAAAAATACCCAACTGAAATAAGGAAAAATGACAGAGAAAGTATTTCATATTTCAATGCACTTAAATCTTTTAACACTCTCCTGATAACTGTTTCAATCTCCTGTCGAGAAGAGCATCATTATATGGATCATCCTGTATCATACAAAATACAATACAGCAACTTTCACAAACCTTTTTGAATCTCACCCGATAGTCAGTAGCTTGGTTGGGACTAATTTTTGCAGAACCCTTTGAAGGAGGAAGGAGCTGCAACAGCAGCAGTATTGACAACATATCACTGTCCCACCCTGACAAAGAAGGTTTATAAATACACATATAATAAAACCTTTGTTTAAACTTCCTGAAAGACCAGATTATGGTATTCCTACTGTTAGTTTAAGCAATCTGTTATGTACAGATTAAAATCTTGACCTAGTTGCACAACTTGTGCACGGACCAGACCTAGGTTCAGTTGTACTCACTATTACAATTACAGCAGCAATAGTATGGCTTACCACATGTACAGTGTTCTGTTCAGTTACACTTAATTACAAGTATGCAGCAGTAATTACAATTATACTAGAATGTAAATAACTACATACATGCATTTAGGAAGGAAACACCTCGGAGCATATTAATGTACAATATTGAATCCGGTTAAGATACAAAATAAAATATGAATTTATTCTCGCCTGGATCACAAAATGCATCTGCATTCTCAAGACAACATTGCTCTGCTGATCCTATCAGTGCTTCCAAATGACTGTTTAAGGTCAAGCCCTTACAATCTTCTTCTTTGAAGACTGTAGGCCACTTCAAGAAATCTCATTGAAGTTTCCTCACCAAACAGCATGACAAAATCTTGTTCAATCTGAAACTAAAGAATCATAATACCTTTAACTGAAAAAAAATCAGCTAGCTTACCTACTATATAAAGGTAAAGGGAAAAAAGGTCGAAATGTCATTTGAAGAAAAAAAACAAAAAAAAATTCATAGTGTCTGTGCAAAGCACACATTAAAAAGCATTTTATTATTTATTTCTTAGCTGACGCCCTTGTCCAGGGCGACTTACAATTGTTACAAGATACCACATTATTTTTTTTACATACACTTGCATTTTACACATTATTTTTACATACAATGTCCCCCATCTGGGATTGAACCCACAACCCTCCGGTCAAGAGTCCAGAGCCCTAACCACTACTCCCTAACCACTACTCCTACTGTAAATGCAAGTAAAATTGTAAGTCTAAAAATTAAAATAAGTTAAAATACACTAGGCCTTGTGTGTCCAGAAACTGTGGGAACACACCTAGGACTCTTGAAGACATTTCTGGATTATTAACTAATTTTGGACGGTAATCAAATGTTGCTCTCATTTTTTGCTGTATCATTTTTGTGGCAGAAACGAAATGGCTTCCCTACACCGCTCCCCAGTCAGCTGGGCCTCATTCGTATATATTTCTCGCTGTACTCTTGGCCCGTCTTTATAATCAGTGCTGGCTTTCCTGTCTGTTGCCGTCATAGAATTGTGCTGAATTGTTTTAATTCTCCAGCCTAGATATCCTGATCTGCATCACAGTAATATTCCTAAGAAATTAAAAAAAAAAGTCTGTTTTAATTATCCAGGCTAGATATCCTGATCTGCTATCTGCATCACAGTAATGTTCCTAAGAAATTAAAAAAACGTCTGTTTTAATTATCCAGGCTAGATATCCTGATCCACTATCTGCATCACAGTAATGTTCCTAAGAAATTAAAAAAACGTCTTTTAATTCTGATACCAAAATATTTAAAAATCAACAAAGATTTGACTAATTCTTACCAATAAGAAAAACAGGATGTCAATTTACACAAAATATGTCAGTTTTCATACAAACTACAATTCCTGGGCTGAAGCTAACATTGCAGTGTTTAAGTATATTAGCTTTACTTGATCATTTTTTCTTTTATGATTACTTTTATCAAAGAGAGCAAAACAAATTTTACAATACATTACTTACATATCAGTTTTTTGAATATCAAGTATGGGAACAAGGTCACAATTCCTAAAGCATACATGACCGGTACATCTTGTGGTGGAATTCTCCTGTTAAAGGATGCATAAATGATGAGATGTCATACAAAAAAGTAACCCCATGTGTTATGGTATCCATCTGAGAAAAAAGATGATGTTGAGCCTTGGGTTTCCTCCAAAATGAATGGCATCAGATGCAGCAGATGAAAATGAAGAATCTAAAACTGGAGCACTGATAGTGAATTGTGACTGAATGTTAAAACATGCGATTACTATTTTAATGCAAAAGTGTATCTTTATTTCTTAGCAGGCGCCCTTATCCAGGGCGACTTACAATTGTTACAAGATATCACATTATTTTTACATACAATTACCCATTTATACAGTTGGGTTTTTACTGGAGCAATCTAGGTAAAGTATCTTGCTCAAGGGTACAGCAGCAGTGTCCCTCACCTGGGATTGAACCCACAACCCTCCGGTCAAGAGTCCAGAGCCCTAACCACTACTCCACACATAATTTGGTGAAGATATTCTGCACTTTCAATTAAATGTTTTAGAGATTTCTACTGTATTTTTACTTCTCATCAGATTCTCTGTCACAGACAGTAAAACATGTGTCTAAATTAGACTGTACAACTTCTGAAAAACTTCTGTGCCAAACCCATCAAGTAGTATGACTTTTGTGGACAAAGGTAGGCTAAATTTATGCATTATTATAATATTGCATGTAATTTAAATCTACAGTGGAATCTACAATGTATAAACATTTGAGTATTATTATACAAGGATTGAAATATAATACTCCCATTGCTTAACAGTTAGAGCCATTTTAGATTTTATGAGCTGCACCATTTGTACAATTAATACAAGTGCCTGCAGGTCAGAAAACCTGAAGTGGATCAAACTGCTAAGTAATAGAAGTCTTCCTTCCATCCCTGATTGTTATAATTAGGTTTTCTACTTTTTGATTGTAATCGTTAAAGCTCGTTAAACGTCAAATTCCCTAAAAATATGAGTTCGACTGAAATAAATTTTTATACGATGAACGTCGGTAAAACCACTCGCTATTTTTTATTTTCTTACCAAAAATAATAATTTAAGAGATCATCTTGTCTGTGTAGTTTTTATACTTACTTGCTGTCTGTCCCGACTCTATTCTGCTCTAAATGGCTTAGGGGTTGCTGTCAGTCAAATCAGTGATTCCTTAATAGGCTAATGTAGTTTCACCGTCAGTCAGTTCATCCTGTCCTGACAGATCTCGTTGGCTGAAGCAGCGCTAGAATGCTCTCATTCGTTTAAATGAGTGTCAGTCATCAGACCAACCGTGCACTTTCATTTGCCAGCTACAGCACCTGTCATTCAAAGTGCCTAATTCGAAATTAGCGGGTTGAGGTGAAGGTAAGCGTTTGCTATTATAGGTATATACGGTGACAGTTTAGTTTGATTTGAAAATGAGGCGCAAGAGGAAAACACTTAATGAGTATTGTGCACAATACCCTGATCGACGGCAGAAGTCTCTGCGGCAGGACGAAGCGGGCCAGTCTGCCTTGCCTCCAGTGAGTCCAGCTGTCCTTTAGGAGAGGGGTGGAGCTTGGAATAAGTTCAACTCTCTAATGTTTTGTAATGAATGCAGCTCGAACAAAATATACCTCAATAATTTATCACTAAAGTTAAAATAGAAAAAAAGTGTTAAAGTTTTAAAACAGAGATATATATATATAGATATATATATATATATATATATATATATATATATATATATATATATATATATATATATATATATATATATATATATATTAATGTTTATACAATTACATAAATTTGTTTACCTGTGATGTTGTCGTTCACTGAGACAAAAAAATGGCGGCTGCTTCTTTTCCAACAGACAGATTTTCCAGTCCGATACAACTGACGACATTCATACATGCTTTATGGCCTCTACAACTATAGGCCCTACCTAGAAAAATGTCTTTATCTAATTTGAGCCGAGGGGGCAAACCTTAAAAAAAAAAATTATAAATACACACTATACTATAACACATTTGTAAACACTATACAAATATACTTGATATTTTAAGGATGCTAAATAATAAACAAACCAGATATACCTCTAACCCCACGAGAAAAAAAAGTCCCGATTATAAAAAGTATTGTGAATCCAAAGCAATCAAGCCAAAAAAATGAATTAATCTGCTCTAATACTTGCTATATTTTCAGTGAGAAAAAATAATTAATGTTTTTTTTTAGTATATATAATATATGCACAAACACGTACTGTCAGAATCCTTGTGGTTTTAGGGTAATGAATGCAACTCGAACAACAATATACCTCAAGTTATCATTAAAGTTAAAATAGAAGCTACATCTTTTCAAGTTTAAAACATAAAATAATACTATAATTACATAATACAATAAATGTGTTTACCTGTTGAAGCTGTTGTTCGCAGATGTGAGACCAAAAAAAATGCGCCAGCTTCTTTTTCATGCCAGAGTGTGCATGAATGATGGAGGGCGTGTCATCAGTTTTACGCATTGATCCATTTAAAGTGTAAAATCAACCTGCTTCGTTTTGACACCCAATTTTAGCACTGACTCTCCGATTGGTTTAACTCTCAAAGTGTCAATTTAATGCTACTAGTGTTGAAACAACACTGGTTTTTAACACTGTATTATAACATTTTAACACTGCAGATTTTGCTGTGTAGTTATTTATTTCTATCCAATGGAATACAAATTCTCATTAATAAATTAGTTATTTTATACATATGTCACAAGTGATGAATTTTAAACGGTTTTTTGTGTACTGTTTTTTTTTTTACTGGAATCTGCTTATCTCAACCCGCAGTTGGTTTTATGTGGTTGTGGCTGACTGGAGATAGAGCATTTTCTCCCTAGCAACTGGAAGTCTGGGGTTAGTGCCACAGCCAATGGCGGAGCAGGCAGGACTATATAAGGGGCTGGATTTGAAAGCAGAGGAGGAACATGGATGACAGGAAGAGTGCACAGCCTTGGGGAAAAGATACTGAGGAAGATGTACTGTTTGGAATACTTCAGGAGAACGATTATTTGGCAACAAGAACTTTGTTGTGGGGATGGACTAGCACTGGGACCATATTCAGGAACGGGTTTGGAGGTTTTTTTCTTGCTTCTTTTTCTTGTGTTGGGTCAATATAGGGAGGTTGGCTTTTTTTTTTTTTTTTTACTTGTTTTGTTGTGTGTTTTTTTCTCTTTCTGGCTACTGCATACCATCATTGGTGAGTGACAATCATTTTTATCATTTAAGCATTTCACAAACATGTGTTTTTTTTTTTTTTTTTTTTTTTTGGATTTAGAAGAAATAGCTTCTTTTTTTTTTTTTTTTTTTGGGCACTTGTTTCTGTTTTGGTCTCCTTGGTGGAGCAAGGGATGGGTGTAACTGCTTGGAGTCCCAGTGTTTAGTCCAGGATGTTTTGTGCCCCCTGTGGATCCTTGATAGGGGGTGAATTGTTTTCCTCAATTTCTGGAAGAGGGGAAAGGACAATTGGTTGTCAAGTTCCATGCTAATTGTTTTTTTCTGTATTGCTTACCTGTACTGGCTGGCCCCATGCACCCCTGTTAGTGTGCTTGAGGCCTCCAGTGGTTTACCTACCTTGCCTTTTAGGTCTGAAGTCCACCTTTCAGGTTGGGTCCAGTGGTGGCAGACGGAATCAGGGCAAGGTCCAGGGAGCATGGCGAGAGGAGAGAAACGTGGGGTTAGAGACCGGTTGAAGGGAAGTGACCAGAACTGGGTGGAAGGTATAGTTTACTTACCTGTGTGTCAGTTCCTGATGGCCCTTTTCTTTGCCCCGCTCTCCTGTCTCAGGACCTTCGGAGGCGGCCGCTGTTGGGCAGTGGAGAGATCCAGCAGGGGGTGGTGGTTACCGCATCGGTAGGAGGAAACAGCAGCGGACCGAGCGAGGAAAGCCCTGGGAGTGTGGGGTCTACCCCGTACCCCGCCCCCCCCCCCCGTACATGAACTTTTATGTTCTTTTTCTGAGACCGTGACCAACAGGAGGGGACTGCCTAGTGTGTGGTGTGCTTTTTTTTTTTAAACTTGTATTTTTGTATTGTTTGGTTTTAATAATTTTTCCCTTGTTGAGAACAATAAAATTTGTTTTACCAGACGCCGTTCCATTGTGTGTGGGAACCCGGGGAACAAAGAACTATTCGGTTACCAAGGTCCTTGCCTTACCAAAAACAAGGTGGCGTAGTCGTCAGCTACATGGGTACACTAGCTAGGTGATCTGAGGTCACCCTACCCGTGACCCGTCACACATACATTGTACTTAGCCTGATAGACAGATATCTATCTCTATAGATAGATAATACTTGTGTTTATGTACAGTAAAGATTATAAACTACATCTAAACAAACTTTTTATCTTGCATCTGAAATGTCAGTTTTGATTGCTTTACAATGGCAAGTTGTCATAATAAAAAAACCAATAACACACGCACACACTACGGTTTCCAACTGTCCGGTTTTGGACCAGACATTTGGTTTTAAGGAAATTTGTACCATGTACTGTCAGAACCACTGACCGGATAGCAAAAGCTCGGTTCTTGTGAGCCATTCCACTGTGCAAATTTATTTTTTTTAATTATTGGTCCGTTTAGTTTGCGAAATACACTGAAATACATTTTGCGTTATTTTGACATTCACTGCTTAGCGGGATTTGATTACTGAGCATCTATAAAACAAAAAAAACAAAACAAAATGCACAGCACCCCATATCCCTTTGCTCACATTGCTGGTTTTGGTAAAATGGAAAGTTGGCAACCCTAACACACACAAAAATCATTGTTATTAAGCCTGCAAAGCAAAAGTGTGTGTGTATATATATGTGTGTGTGTGTGTGTGTATATATATATATATATATATATAAAAAATTATTCCAGACACAAACTTTTCATTGTGAGTATGGATTTAAATGTGGCACAGCATGCTTCATTAAGGAAGTTCATAAAGAGGGCTGTCAGTTAGTATTGAATTGCTGTCTCCTGAGGGCTCTGGAGTGTTTAATGCCTTCTGATGGGCAGATTGATGTATTATTCCATAATACATTGTCATAATATGTATAACTAGGACATCTGGGTCAATACTTCATTGTGTTTGCTGAAGGGCCCATTCATCATGTTTCTGATTACCCAGAACTAATAGCATGAGTCGTATCCTTTTATTATTGGACCATCTCTTTATCCTCCCTCTAATATGTCCTTAAATAAACTTTTGTGTTTGTGGTACAGTGTAACCTTGAAATAAAAACTTAATTTGCATGTTTAAATGAGAAATAACTATATGTGTTGAGAATCGGAAATTCAAAAGTCGAATCAGTGAGCGAGAGGGTTTGTATGTTTAAAGCATTCGGTCCTGCTTCTTTCTACCTGCATTCACGTGATATCAACAGGATTTAGACTGAACTACCTACTCAAGTCGATCTGATGGAGGAACTTACCTAAATGGCATCCGACACGATGGACAGCAGGCAGATTCTAAACCTTAAACTGCATGAAAAAGCAATGTTGGTAGAGTGGAGGGCTCTGAATGAATGATACTTTCAGGGAGATTTAGAAAAATGTATACAAATGCATGACACTTTTACCATCTTTTATAGACTGGATTGTAGACTACAGATGGAACCGTTGGAGGAAGACCCAATTTGATATTGCAAGCTTTTACTGACTGGTTTCATGGTAAACTAAAAGGAAACATGGCATTACACAGTTTGCCCCAGAATCTCCTTGTATTGAGTAGCCACCACTGCTGTAATTCAACAAGACGAAGTAAAGGAGGTGGTGTGCAGTGATATATAGATGCAGAAGATAAATAGATACCGGTAGATAAGATTTGACAATTTTCTTACCTTGGTCGTGTTTCCAGCAACATTTATTCCAAGATTTTTTTTTTTGGTTTTCAACAGTACAGAGAACTTGAATGTGAACCAGTGTTTCAGAATGTTGTAGCCTACATAATATCCTTTGAGTCTATTTTTGAATTAGTACTTTCTGTTTGATTTTGCCGCTTCTAACTATTTATTATTTTTAACGGCGACATCGTAGAATTCCACAGTGATTTTCAGACACACACACGTGGTGCGCTGGCGTGTTGGTGGACAGACAGGCAGCTGTTGTATTTTCAGCAGTTTTAATCTGTTATCACTTAATCTGTTATCACTTAATACTGCAGCAATGATCTTAATGTTCATATAATGTTTCATTAAAACTTCTTGTTGTTCTTTGTTGAAATTAATGTTCAGCTTTCATATTTTGTTGTGTACTCGTTTAATCAAAACAAGTAGTGTAAGAAGACGTTTTTCAAATCAAGTAAGCTTATTTGTGAATAAAAAAAGACAACAGTCGCAGTCCTTGTTGTGCTGCCAGTGAGTGTCATTAAATATAAAAGTACAAAGCTGGCAGCGGAATGTATCTCTTTAGCGTGCACGCAAGATATGTGTTGAGAATTTTAAGAAAACACATTTGAGAGCAGAAATTTGTATGAGATTTTTAACTTTCATAACTGAAGAGGTTCCAGGGCTAAGCCCCCGGCACAAATTAAGCACTGCTGTCAGATGATCTTGATTCATGGTGGATTGTAGGCAATTTTTTATTAGCTTTAGACGATTGAAACTTCTTTCTGCAGAAGCTACTGTGATGGGCATGGTAAGCAGAATCCTCAGTGCAATGAATGATTGTGGGAACACTTCTTTTAGGCAATTTTTCTGGAGAAAGTTTGTTTCCATGGCTGTGAAACTGGACGGAAGCATTCCTGGCAACACTTTGAGCTCCTCAAACAGCTCATTATCATCAATATCTGCAGATGAACCATTTGTCAGAACCTGCTTTACAGAACCTGCTTTAGATTTTTGCAGTAATCCAGAAGTGTTGGATGTTCCATATTTTGCAAGACAGATAATAACATACAGGAACCCAAAATACTCACTGTGTTTCTCAAGAAGGCGGAATCACTTGTTACAAGAAGCATGGCTGTATGAAGCAGCACATAGAAATATTGAATTTTTAACTGTTCTTGTGGTCAAAGGCCTGTTTGTTTCTCTGGCTATGCTTCTCTGGAAATGCCATCTCTACTTTTGTTGGTTCTTCATGACTGAGTAGTCCCAAGTCTTTGACTGTGCCTTCACATGAATCATTTAGAATCTCCATTAATGCCTTGGCTAACACCATCCCTTCCTCAAATCCAGTGTCTCTGTACTGAAGGTAAATTCCTATCTCTCTGAGATCAAGCTGCATCTCTGGACACTGCAATGATTTACTGACCTTGTTTACTTGTGCAAGAATGTCATACCATGTAATAAGTGAAAGGAGAAACTTGTAAGAACTGAGCTCATGATCAGCTAGAGATCTTGCCTCACTCTTGATTTTAGCATCAGTTGACACTTTTGATAGTTTAAGTAGTGCATTTCGAATTTCAACTACTTGAAAGTGTACAGCCTTTACACAATCAATTCGGCATTCCTGTCTGACAGTTTCTTTACTATTAAATGATGCACAAAAGCCTGAAGAATTTCCCATTGCTGAACAGAAGAGGCAAATATTGTATAAATTCCCTGTAGGACTCCAAAGAATGTGACTGCTTCTACTGATGAACTGGCTGCATCACTGACCACTAAATTCAAACTGTGACAGCCACATGAAACATAAAATGCACATGGATTCAGCTGCAAGATTCTAGCCTGAACTCCCTTGTGCTCTCCCCTCCTATCTGCTCCATTATCATACCCCTGACCTCTGCAATTTTGTAATGACAGTCCATGTTTTCCCAAAAGATCTAGGAATGAGTTTGTCAAACCTTCACCAGAACAATCTGTAACAAGCCCAGAAAGTGCTCCTGAATCTCAACTGTACTGCCTGAAAAATCCACTATTTGAATGACCACAGTCATTTGCTCCTGATAGCTCAAATCTGGTGCACAATCAAGAATCACTGAGTGGTACTTGGCTTTCTTGACCTGATCAACAATTTCCTCCCTGATCTTCTCACCAATTAAATGTATTAGTTAATTTTGTACTGTCTTGCCAAGAAAGTAGATGTGGAGTTTCTGTATTATCATTAGGGCAACTTATATTAGGCTCAACATTTTCAGATGAGGTAGTTGGAGGCTCAGACTGAACTGTAGAGTTTGGTATTACTTGGTCATACTGACAGTGTTCTAGTACACTTGGCTGAGGTTGTTCATTTTTACCTCCCTGGTCTAACTTCACATGACGGTCTGCTTTCATTTTTGTCTTCTGAGCTCCACAGGGGTATTTACGCCCCTTGTTCCTGTCCCTGCCTCTGTCTGTTGCACTCATAATTACTGTGGTGATTCCCAGTCAATCTACAGTTAAAATGAAATAAATGGAAATTAAACATCAGTAGCAAAACACACTGTTTACTATCCTAAACTGCATAAAGTTTACTAATGTATGAATTGGCTTTTGTATTTAGTTCTTGAGACAAAAAGGACACAGCAGAAGGAACCACTCATTTCCACAGAGCTACCAGAGAGGTCATGGAAGAAAATTGCACTTGATCTATGTGAGCATAACTGACAAGCCTACTTAGTTATCACTGATTATTTTTCAAGATTCCTTGAAATACTGCACTTGCCAACTACAACCAGCAGACAAGTAGTGTCAAAATAACCAATAAATAAATAAATAAACAAATGATTTGGCATTCCAGAAGAAATAGTGACAGATAACGGTCCTCAATTCGCAAGCTCGGGGTTTCAAGAATTCGGGGCAGAGTTTGATTTCAGACACGTTACGTCCAGCCCACATCATCCACAGAGTAATGGTCAAGCAGATAAGATCGAGCAGTGCAGACGGCAAAAAGGATCCTGCAACAAAAAGATCCATTACTTGCGCTGATGAGCTACAGATCTACACCTTCCACCGTGACCGGCGTCAGTCCTGCTGAGCTTCTAATGGGATGTCAAATTAGGAAAACGTTGCCAACCTTGATGAATAACCTTTATCCTAGATGGTCAAATTTGAATTAAGTTCGAAAAAGGGATGCTAAAGCCAAACAAAGTCAAGCATTCTTCTTTAATCGTCACCATGCAGCAAGAAACTTATCTCCATTGAAGGCAGGGGACGCGGTTCGCATGAAGTTGGATGGACAGAAAATTTGGCTGACTCCAGCTGTGGTTTCTGGACATAGCTCCACTCCAAGATCTTGCATCATCAAGACCCATCAAGATGTACCCCACACTCCAGAAACTGACGGTGACAACCCTGTCCTGAGCCAAGACTCAAGGACACCAGAGCCAACTCCAGAAGGGACCTTTGCCCCTAGCAGGGTTTCAATGAGTCACACACTTCAAGATGGATGGATGGATATTTAAAATGTTTTACAAGTAACGTCGATGTCTAATTTTAGTTATTACTTTAAGTGAAGTGGTTAAAGCGAGCATGTATTGCCCTTTATTGTGATTTTATGAAAACTCTAGTCAGAAGATATTGGGGTAGATGTACTAATCTGTTGCAATTGTTGCAAACCACATGCAAACCAGTCAGAAATGTAACATGCAATGTACTAAACAAAAGCAACACTGTTAGCGTAACATTGCAGACGCAGTTCTTATTTGCGCTTTAGCCTTAAATTAATATGTAATTCTCATGCTCCTGCAGAAATTCGCAAAAACAGGGTGGAGATAATGCAAATGAAGGATCAAAAATATTGTAATGAGATATACTAAAGCTGCGGGCAATTGCGACACTTACAATTGCATCAATTTGTTAAGAACTTTTGAAAACATGTTTTAAACAGTCACAATTGTTGCTGGCATTTCCCAGTCTGCTTTTTCTCGTGTGTTGCCAGTTGTGCTCAATGTATTTTTGTGGCGAACACCTAAGTACCTAATTTTCACTAAAGTCAGGGTGTGCTTACAAGCCTTGAAAACAAATTTCTATGACATTTCTGGTTTCCCAGCGTGTTGGGAGCAATAGACTGCACACATGTGCCACTAACCCCTCCAGCTCATTCTGAGCATCTGTATAGGACCGTGATCTATTGTGTGTTAATTGCCTAGGCTACTAAGTAGACCAAGTTAAAAATAATAATAATTAAAATAAAAGAAAAGAAAACATTATTTAGTTTCAATTTAAAATAATATGTTATTCGCCATTGTACACTAATGTGTACAATGCAGCAGCAAGATTTATTTTGTGTTACCAGTAGGCTAAAGTAAAAAGAAAGTGCGCTAGATATTCATTTGATTTTACTACTGTACTGTATACAGTACAGGCCTACTGTACAGATTTATATTTTTACATAATGTAATGTGTAGCCTACCCAAAACTGCAAAATGCAAATTGTGGTATGTTTGCGCTGCGACTGGCCCATCTTAGTACATCTACCCCTTAGTTTTCAATGTATTCTGATTGGTCCAAATATTTGAACACATACTAAATAACGTGTTTTTGACCCGGATGGCCTTCCATTTGGCACAGTGTAATCTCGTCTGCTGTGCGTTGCTGCCTACGTCCACCGCAAAGTAAACATTGTACACATTGAAAGACAGCGTGTTAAAATACAGCACTACACTCTATTACGTGCAGCTTACTCACGATATTTTATGCACTACAAAACACATCTCAAGGTACAATTTTACCTTCCTGTCTAGCAATTTTCACTGCAGTGAATCAGATAGGGCACTAGCTAGCATAGCCACTGTGATTAAGAGGTAGATAGTGGGCTACTCGGGAGCTGCTGTGGCCGCATTTGAGAAACGTTGCCCGAGACAGGACGAGTTGGTGCCCTTACATTACTCTTTTTGTGTAATGAAGACTGCAAAGCTGGAATTTATATATTTATTGCTGAATACTAGAATCCAATTGTCCACTGTGGCAATTTGTCCATATACTACATTTACTTCGGAGAGGGCAATTTGCCTTTGATTTGCCCAATAGGGAAAATATAGGCCTGGAACTTTGTTACAGTATTTGGCAACATTGTCTTTTTCTATAACAGCCTTGTTTTGGCATTCACGTGTTCCAAGGCTTAATCTAAGGTGAGTTTACAGACACCACCCATTGTTGTGTTCCTTGTGGCAGTAGGGGTGGAGTCCAAAGTTCATGTTCAAACAGCAAATGGTTTAGCTGAGAATATTTACAATATGTACAAAACAAGGTTTTAGAGAAACAAGGGAGCAAAGGAAGGGAAGTTAGCTGTACGATTGGTCAGCTTAGATGGCATGAGAAACAGAAAAAAAAACAAACATACATTTTGTTTTTGCAGTCGAAGATCGTAGCTAGGCTTTGGGGATGAGGCGTGAGAGAAAAGCTAAGACTTGAGGCCTGCATGAAGGGACAGCTTGGAGGCGTTTCAAAATATAAGTTCAGTTTCAATTTTAGAAATAAAATCTGCTATAAATTGCATTGGTTTCTTTTTTTTATATAAATCCAATTGTGTGTTGCTTACCTGGCATTTTTGGAGTTAAAATAAAAACAAATATGACAATAAATGAGAAATAATGAAATATGTTACATTGCCTGGAATGTTAAATAGTTATCTTCCCTGGCATTTGATTAATATAGTTCTATTTCCTGGCATTTTATGTATATAGTTCCTTGTTATTTTATGCATATACTTATGCATACAGCAAATAGTCCCCTGACATTTAATGAATATAGTTCTCTGGTGTTTAATACCTATAGTTCCCTGGTACATCAATTGTATACAACTCCCCTCCCACAATTTAAAGTTAATAAAAATGATGTATGTGTTATTTATTGCATGCAGAAATGTAGATTTAAAATGGTATATCTCTCCTCCATATAAATCCCTGAACTTTTTGGTAAGCGCACCCCAATTTAGCAACTGTCTATATGATGTTTAGAAGATTTTAATGTACCTGTTGTGTAGATGCAAGCAACATAGAATGAGTATCCAGAAGGAAAGTTAAATACATTTCAGAGCAAGGACTGTGATCTTCAGTGTTGATTATTTCGTTATCACATTTAACTCAGAACAAATGAACTGACTTAAATATAAGATGCACAGGTGACATGGCAATAACTCGATCACAGAACCATAGCTGATTTGTTGTGACATCTCTTGTTCCTATTTTGGATGGTCATCATCTTGTAAGGAAGGCCAACAGCTATGGCTCTTTTAGAACGTAGTCTTTGTGTATTAGAATATACAAATTAAAAGCTTTAAAAAAAAATCTTGGCCTCTCTTATTGCTGAGATGCCCTTTCCCCTCTGTGCTGTGGGCTCTGGTGGGCGAGTATGTGTTCTTTAACTGTTTTTCACATGACTTGGCATACAGCTAGTAAGAAGCGACTATTCCCTAGAGCACTGACCAACCTCATCTCATCATATAACATAATAAGACTATTTCAGAGAGTCTGTCTTTCACAGTGTGCATCTTTTACCTTAGACAAGAGTTTTCATTCAGCTTTACTAAAATTGCCCTCCATCCCCGTACCTTCTTAAACTTTTATCTGAGCTTCATAAAATTTGCCAGCAATGCCAGATTATCCTTTAAACAAATCATCTACTCAGTTCATATTTGTTTTGTTACCCTTAACCCTTTAAGGACGGTTATTGTTTATACATGATCATACAGAAATGTCTTTCTGGGCCTTTGCTCGGGTAAACACGAAAAAAGCGCACTTCAATTTATTGACTTACTGGGCCACCATACTTTGCCATACATCATTGGATATAGGAGGGATTGAATTTCACTCTGATGTTTTATTTTTCATGTGACATCACTGAGACGATGTGAACAAGTGGGTTGCAGTGCGCAGGTGTATTGATGATGCAGTGCTCCGGAACAGACACAGAAGACAGTTCACAATGAAGAACAGCTCTTTATTGAGGCTGGGTTGCGTGTCAATAAAACTTGAAATAATACGCACAGGCTCTACACACCAATGTGTATTGCGCCGTGCAAAACAAGAGTTACAGTCCCGAAATAATAAGACACTTTTATAATTTACACGCAGCAGACACGGCAACGTCTCCAGACAGCGGGCAGTCTAGTGCAGGTGTATGGTGAAAAGACAAACACAGTCAAGACAGTGGTGCAGTGTAATCCGGGGTTTGGTGCTGGTGTGCAGCCGTCTAGTGAGAACAAACAATGATAGTTAGACTGACAAACAAACAAAACACAAAAAACTCACGGTAGTTTTAGTTTCACTTTACGCTCCTTGCAGTTTAACCATAAACCAAGGAACAGATCACTGGGGCCACTTCCACTAAATACATTCCGTCACGCCCTCTTTCGATGGCGTGGCCAATCACGTATCCTCCAAGGCGATGACTTCTAGTATCGTGGCTCCGCCTCCTTCCTGGATGGCCGGCTTCCAACTGACCCTGGAATGAACTGCCGAACCATCCATTTCGGGGTACTATGCTCCGGTTATACAGTGCCCTCACAGGTCGGGAGGGAGATTGTTGATAAGGCTTCATTCGCTTTCTGTCACAGATGGGCATTTAAATTTTAAAGGCCGGAGAAAGTTTACAGCAGCACGCAGAAACAAAACATCACAGGAACTTGTTTAAAGATAAGAAAGAAACGTGAAAACATGTAAATGTAGGGTCCTTCAGGTAACAGAATAAAATGTATTTGTACCTTTTTTCTCTTTGAAATCTAAACCTAAGTCTACTGAATAATAATGTATAAAAAATGTACATTTTTGACAAATATCTGATATCTCTTTTTACTTACTGGAGTGGAACATTTGTAAAATTACTTTTTATAATTCCTACAGTGTCCTGAACCAAAAAATACCATTTTCAAGTCTCTACTACTAAAAATAGATTTTTTTTATGCATGTCAAAAATACAAAGGCAAAGTCAGCTCCAAATATGCACTCAGCTTTATTCATCAAACATCAATATTTTTCAACAAAACATTCAGGAAGTATTGAAAGGTCTACCAGGCATGCCCAGGGGAAGGCCTAGGCAAACTAGGCAGCCACCTAGGGCGGCAAATTTACGGGGGCGGCAAAAAAACTAAAAAGCAAGGAATTTGCATTCTGTACTATAGACTAGAGAAAATTGCTTTATGACTGACTTAACGTCATCCGTAATGGATTCACAGAGTTTCAAGTAAGTCACTAGACAGGCATTGATTATCACCATCAGAACAAGAATTTGGTAAGTTACTAATTTAAACATGTGAATTTACACTATTTTGACACTAAATACAATGCCAATAAAATGTGTGCAATTCCAATCTCTGAAGTCCTGAATCACTCAATACAAAAATAAAAATCTGAATTTTACCCTGGCACTGGCAATATTACTAGCCTGTAAATAGACATGACATACTATTTAAATGGAAGCCGTCCCGGACATGAGCTAAATTGAGTGGTAAAAATTCACATTCAAATTTTCCTACTTACCCAGATGTAGTTAATACTGGGGTGACCAGACAGCTGTGTCACCCACTGGTGAGACACTTTTCTTCCAAAGACACTAATTTGGCATAACACCGGGACAGGCTGAGACCATTCAGGTTTACAGACTCCCATCATCACCAATGCATTTAACAGACAGGTGTGTAGAGTTATTCAATTGATCCATGAGAAGTCATTCATGTATCTCAGTTACAACTGAGAAATGTATTAATAATAATGATAAACCTGTGAAATACTGTATTTCATGTTTGTGTATCTGCTGCACATAGCTTACAGACTTTGTTTGCTGACTTCATGTTTAATAATTACATACAGTGCCTTGCAAAAGTATTCAGACCCCTGACCAATTCTCTCATATTACTGAATTACAAATGGTACATTGAAATTTCATTCTGTTTGATATTTTATTTTAAAACACTGAAACTCAAAATCAGTTATTGTAAGGTGACATTGGTTTTATTTTGGGAAATATTTTTAAGAAAAATAAAAAACTGAAATATCTTGCTTGCATAATTATTCAACCCCCACACATTAATATTTGTTAGAGCCACCTTTTGCTGCAATAACAGCTTTAAGTTTTTGGGGTAAGTACCAGCTTTGCACACAGTCGGAGTGATTTTGGCCCATTCTTCTTGGCAGATTTGCTCCAGGTTGTTCAGGTTGGTTGGACGACGCTTGTGGTCCACAATTTTCAAATAGTGCCACAGATTCTCAATGGGATTGAGATCAGGACTTTGACTGGGCCACTGTAGGACATTCACCTTTTTGTTCTTGAGCCACTCCAATGTTGCTTTGGCCTTGTGCTTGGGATCATTGTCCTGCTGAAAGGTGAATTTCCTCCCAAGCTTCAGTTTTTTAGCGGACTGAAGCAGGTTCTCTTGCAGTATTTCCCTATATTTTGCTCCATCCATTCTTCCATCAGTTTTAACAAGATGCCCAGTCCCTGCTGATGAGAAGCATCCCCACAGCATGATGCTGCCACCACCATACTTCACTGTAGGGATGGTGTATCTTGAGGCATGGGCAGTGTTAAGTTTGCGCCACACATAGCGCTTTGAGTTTTGGCCAAAAAACTCTATCTTGGTCTCATCTGACCACAAAACCTTTTCCCACATCGCAGCTGGGTCACTCTCATGCTTTCTGGCAAACTCCAGACGTGCTTTCAGATGGTACTTTTTGAGTAACGGCTTCTTTCTTGCCACCCTCCCATACAGGCCAGTGTTATGCAGAGCTCTTGATATGGTTGACTGGTGCACCATTACTCCACTCCCAGCCACTGAACTCTGTAGCTCCTTCAAAGTGATTGTTGGCCTCTCTGTGGCTTCTCTCGCAAGTCTCCTTGTCTGAGCGCTGAATTTTGAGGGACGGCCTTTTCTTGGCAGTGCTTGGGTGGTGTGATGCAGCTTCCACTTCCTGATTATTGATCCAACTGTGCTCACTGGGATATCCAAACACTTGGATATTATTTTGTACCCTTTCCCTAATCTATGCATTTGTATTACTTTATCTCTAACTTTTGTAGAATGCTCTTTGGTCTTCATTTTCCTTCAGATTCACAGCCTGACCAATGATCCTTCAACAGTGGGGTTTTTATCCAGAAAATGTGACAGCAACTTTAATGGTTCACAGGTGGAGGCCAATGGTAAGGTAATTGTGTCCTCGTTAGGGCAATTTCTTTCATCGGTGTAAACTGGGAGCTTCCACAGCACAGGGGTTGAATACTTATGCAAGCAAGAGATTTCAGTTTTTTATTTTTCTTAAAAATATTTCCCAACATAAAACCAATGCCACTTTACAATAATTAATTTTGAGTTTCAGTGTTTTTAAATAAAATATCAAACAGAACGAAATTTCAATGTACCATTTGTAATTCAGTAATATGAGAGAATTGGTCAGGGGTCTGAATACTTTTGCAAGGCACTGTACATGCTTACCCTTAAGAAAAAATAAAAAAGTATGCATTGGGACTTATGCAAGTATTCTAAAAGCATGAAGTTAGTTTGGCCCTGTCCACATTACATAACCGATCTCGAGAACCGTACTCAAAAGCGTTTTAATTAATCCAGCTCAAAGCGTCCACACTAAAATGCCGTTTCATGTTTAGTCGGGCTTAATGTGTAAAATTAAAATAGTTCAGTTACAGTTCCTAGCAGTGCAATGGACTGTGGGACTTAATACAATAGTATCCTACCATGCACTGTCTGTTTACAACCTTGCAAATATGGAGGCCTTGCCCACAGAAGACATAACGCTGCTTAGCATGAACATTATGGGTTTGTTTCTTAAAATCACAAGGTATCAGTGATGGAGAAGGCAGCAACGGTCTCGCCATAGACAAGCTTTGCATAGGCTCCGTCAACATGACCACGTCGCTCCACGAGCCACTATTTTACAACATAAGCCTAAAAATGGTACAGCAGTATTGATAATCATTCTCAACTCTTTCAGGCACCTGTTCTGAGTATTGTATTTGTAATGTCCACGCGCCTATCAGAATATCAGAAAGCATTTTGGGATATTGGAGGATACACAACAAATGTAGTGTGGTATTACAGCATCCACACTTATGACAAGCCGCACTACTGAGGCGATCTAATTTAGAACAGGACTTGAGACTACCCCCTGAGGTGGTCTTGAGTCCAGTTCTCGAGTACAGTATTAAACACTGTGTAGTGTAGATGCTAACTGTATTTAGCACTTTTAAGCCGGTTTAAAGGCAACTAATATGGTTTAAAGGCATAGTGTGGACAGGACCTTTAATTACAGTGCTTTGTGTATTTCGACTGACAGTATTGGGGAAGGTAGTAGTTGGTGTGACAACGTCTGTGTTGCCTTTTCTGCTAAGTTTTTGTAGAAGTTTGTGTTTTAAAATGTACAGCACATTGGGAGTGTGTTTTTTGATACTATTGTCATATATATAGTTCTGTTTTCAGCTTAGATAAACATTTGTTTCCCAACGCATTACTAGATCATTTGATGGCACAGATTAATGTTAAATTGTGATCCATAATGTGCGCTACATAAAATTAAAAAGCTAAATCTGTTCAATCTGCTTAGCTTATTCTAACATTAGTATCTGCCCCACAACCTACCGTTTTAAAATGGTTGGATATTTCCCTAGTGTTCTGTTCTTCTGTAGGATAATTGTTAAGCAAGAAAAAGCTAATTTGCAATATCAAAGGAACGTTACTGCTTTTGACAAAACATTTTTCAACCAGTAGATTTAGTTTCATATTACAGTATAAAATGATGAAGTTATTGAAGTTATGAAACAGTCATTTCAAAATCCCATATACTGTGGGAAACCCAAATTTAAATCTGTACATGGTCTGTACAATTTTTCAAACAGAAACCGGTTATATAGGAACACACAAAGCGATTGCACAATACAAGCGGAATAAAAAACCTGTTGATTTTAAAAATCAATAAAATAATCATTACCAGACTGATATAAGGGTACCAGATGGGCTTTGCCTGGAGCGACATGTTGCCTGGCATCAGCCCTGCCCTCAGATCATAGAGTAACACATTTTTATACATGTATCTATTTGAAAACACTAAAAAGAATATATAAGAATAAAAAAATACTTAAAAATATAGCGCGGGGAAAAAAAAGACATACGTTTTTATGGATTATGAAGTACTTTATAATGTTCCCCAGTGTTCTGAAAAAAGGACACCAATTCCAAGATGCTACTGTAAATAATAGACTTTTTGTGAATTTTTATACGAAGAGTCAAATGCAGCCAAAAAAAACCCTGGTCCTTAAAGGGTTAAGTTACTGCAGCTGATTATTTTGAAGCTAGTGCCACATGAGTGAATCTGGCTTGGGTTGTGCAAAGTGAAACTAATAGGCATTGAGCGTGCAGAGGCATGAAGCAATAACACCAATATTTCCTCTTCAAAGTATCTGTGCCAGGCATAAATGATGTTCCCTCTCTGTACCGATTTCCAGGATTTCAAACCAAAACAAGCAAGCGCCTATTGAACTCCAACCTACTATCCATATATTACATGGAGAGTAGAGGAGCTATAGTAGCTATATTTACACTGTGGCCCATACAAAAAAAAAGTCATATTGCACTTTTGTGACCTCAACTAGATTAGCTCAAGCAAAAAAAGTATAAAAAAAGCACAAAACTCAACATGATGTCCTGTTTTCAACATCCAGCCCGCACAAGAAAATGTAAACATAGCCAAGAAAACCTAATTTGACTTGGCTCTGATACAATCTTACCTAACTGAGGTCAGAGAGCTCAGAAATCCAGAAGAAATACCTGTGTCCTTGCTTAACACACTTGGCAGAGTTAATTTTCTGCATAACGAAAAAAGACGACAGTGAGTATGAACCTGGCACAATATGGTCTGTTCAAGCACCAGCAACTTTGCTTCCCCTGAGACAACTAAACAGCATTAGCAAGCAAACAAACCTTCAGCAGCAGCGAGAGAATAGGAGACAGTACCACCAGCTAGCTGGGATACTAATATGTACAGTTCCAATTGTACTTCGAAGGTCTCCACACACCGGACGCAATGCGACAAGCGAATGTGTCATACGATACACCACACCACGACAAAAACACGTATTTTTGATACCAGACGTTCACACTGCCGACGGGCGACACTGAAGCGACACAAAAGCGATGTGAAAAAATTAAAATTGGTGTCTAAAGGTCCTTTCACACTGAGCGCGTTGTGTCAAGGCGTCAAAGTCTGGCATAAATTTTTTTTTTTTAGAATACAATACATCCTGTGGAGGCATTCACACTGGACATGTCGAGTAAAACCGACTGCGTCAAAAAATAGACCTTGTCCTATTTTTCTGTCCGCGTCAGGTGTAAATTTGTCTCTATAACCAATCACACTCCAGCTCTCGCCCCTATATATATATATATATATATATATATATATATATATATATATATATATATATATATATATATATATATATATATATATATATATATATATATATATATATATACAGTACTGTGCAAAAGTTTTAGGCAGGTGTGAAAAAATGCTGTAAAGTAAGAATGCTTTCAAAAATAGACATGTTAATAGATTATATTTATCAATTAACTAAATGCAAAGTGAGTGAACAGAAGAAAAATCTAAATCAAATCCATATTTGGTGTGACCACCCTTTGCCTTCAAAACAGCATCAAGCATCAATTCTTCTAGGTACACTTGCACACAGTTTTTGAAGGAACTCGGCAGGTAGGTTGGCCCAAACATCTTGGAGAACTAACCACAGTTCTTCTGTGGATTTAGGCAGCCTCAGTTGCTTCTCTCTCTTCATGTAATCCCAGACAGACTCGATGATGTTGAGATCAGGACTCTGTGGGGCCATACCATCACTTCCAGGACTCCTTGTTCTTCTTTACGCTGAAGATAGTTCTTAATGACTTTCGCTGTATGTTTGGGGTCGTTGTCATGCTGCAGAATAAATTTGGGGCCAATCAGATGCCTCCCTGATGGTATTGCATGATGGATAAGTATCTGCCTGTACTTCTCAGCATTGAGGAGACCATTAATTCTGACCAAATCCCCAACTCCATTTACAGAAATGCAGCCCCAAACTTGCAAGGAACCTCCACCATGCTTCACTGTTGCCTGCAGACACTCATTCGTGTACCGCTCTCCAGCCCTTCGCGAACAAACTGCCTTCTGCTACAGCCAAATATTTCAAATTTTGACTCATCAGTCCAGAGCACCTGCTGCCATTTTTCTGCTCCCCAGTTCCTGTGTTTTCGTGCATAGTTGAGTCGCTTGGCCTTGTTTCCACGTCGGAGGGATGGCTTTTTGGCCGCAAGTCTTCCATGAAGGCCACTTCTGACCAGAATTCTCCGGACAGTAGATGGGTGTACCAGGGTCCCACTGTTTTCTGCCAGTTCTGAGCTGATGGCACTGCTGGACATCATCCGATTGCGAAGGGAAGTAAGCATGATGTGTCTTTCATCTGCTGCAGTAAGTTTCCTTGGCCGACCACTGCGTCTACGGTCCTCAACGTTGCCCATTTCTTTGTGCTTCTTCAAAAGAGCTTGGACAGCACATCTGGAAACCCCTGTCTGCCTTGAAATTTCTGCCTGGGAGAGACCTTGCTGATGCAGTATAACTACCTTGTGCCTTGTTGCTGTGCTCAGTCTTGCCATGGTGTATGACTTTTGACAGTAAACTGTCTTCAGCAACCTCACCTTGTTAGCTGAGTTTGGCTGTTCCTCACCCAGTTTTATTCCTCCTACACAGCTGTTTCTGTTTCAGTTAATAATTGTGTTTCAACCTACATATTGAATTGATGATCATTAGCACCTGTTTGGTATAATTGTTTAATCATACACCTGACTATATGCCTACAAAATCCCTGACTGTGCAAGTGTACCTAGAAGAATTGATGCTGTTTTGAAAGCAAAGGGTGGTCACACCAAATATGGATTTGATTTAGATTTTTCTTCTGTTCACTCACTTTGCATTTAGTTAATTGATAAATATAATCTATTAACATGTCTATTTTTGAAAGCATTCTTACTTTACAGCATTTTTTCACACCTGCCTAAAACTTTTGCACAGTACTGTATATATATATCATCTGTATTATTTAAGCAATTAAGAACACAGTTGTATGTTACATATGATTTGAGGATTGCAAAAAGGATTGTGGGACAAGACCGCAGGTCGAGCATTCAGAAAGCAAAGTCAGGCTGTGGACATTTACTTACAAGAAAATGACATGAGCGGGAAAATAAATGCATGTTGTTTATGTAAGGAGTTCTATTCTCACAATAACAAACTGTGTTCTAAGTGCATGTAGTTAATATTTGTAAAGAGTGTATCCATGATTATTTAACCTAATGCTTGTAGTTTTGAATGTGATTCATATACCTGCATTGTAGAGTAGATAGTGTTTTTGCATAATTTTTTCTAAGCGTTGCAACATTTATTCTTTCCTGTTTACTCAATATGCAAAGCAGAAAAAAAAGACCACAGCCAAGTTTGCCTTAGGTGTTCGCAGTACGACCGTTCTTATCCAAGTAAACTTGTTTTTCTTTGGTAGCCTGGCAAATACATGTGTTTCTATCACAAGTGGAGAGGTTTAACCCAAAGTCTGCAATCTATGAGCAGCTCTCACAAGCTACGTGTAATAGTAATATTACCAGTATTGAACTTGTTGAAATGATCGCCATAGGTCCGGCTTCAAGATGAACAATCAGATATTTATATATTTGTCTTTCTTTGGAAACTTGGCTGTATTTCTGAAAGGAAAATCCCCCATTAATTAAATACATCATCATCAAACCCGATATATACAGGGGGGCGTAGACGAAAGGGGTACAGTGCCTTGCATAATATTCTCCCCACTTGGACTTTTCCACATTTTGTAGTGTTGCAACCTGGAATTAAAATGGATTTAATTGGGATTTTTAACAATTGATTTACACAACATACTTAACACTTTGAAGGTGCAAAATATTTTTTATTGTGGCACAAAAGTTAATTAAACAAAAAAAAGACATTTGTTGGTTGCATAAGTATTCACCCCCCTGAGTCAATACTTGGTAGAAGCACCTTTGGCAGCAATTACAGCTGTTAGTCTTTTTGGGTAAGTCTCTACCAGCTTTGCACATCTGGATCCTGCAATTTTTGCCCATTCTTCTTGGCAAAATTGCACAAGCTTTGTGGAGCGTCCAGGTTATAGTTGTCCCATGGACGGTTTCTCCCATCTCAGCTGTGGATCTCTCCAGCTCCTTCAGAGTTACCATTGGCCTCTTGGTTGCTTCTCTGACTAATGCCCTCCTTACCTGGTCACTGAGTTTTGGTGGACGGCCTTCTATAGGCAGAGTTGCGGTTGTGCCATATTCTTTCCATTTTTTAATAACGGATTTAACGGTGCTCCGGGGGATGTTCAAAGTTTGGGATATTTTTTTATAACCCAACCCTGATTGGTGCTTCTCCAGAACTTTATCCCGGACTTGTTTTGATAGCTCCTTGGTCTTCATTATGCTGTTTGTTTAGATATGCTCTCTAACAAACTCTGGGGCCTTCCAGAAACAGATGTATTTAATCTGAGATCATGTGACACTTTAATTGCACACAGGTGGACTCCATTCAACTAATTGTGTGACTTCTGAAGGCAATTGGTTGCACCAGAGCTTATTTAGGGGTGTCACAGCAAAGGGGGTGAATTCTTATGCAATCAAGACTTTTCCGTTTTTTATTTGTAAATAATTTTGAAAAATATGTAGATTTTTTTCCCCACTTCAACATTATGGACTATTTTGTGTAGATCAGTGACAAAAAATCCTAATTAAATCCATTTTAATTCCAGGTTGTAACACTACAAAATGTGGAAAAGTCCAAGGGGGGTGAATACTTATGCAAGGCACTGTACCCCTTTCGTCTACGCCCCCTTATCGTTTTGTTTTGTTTGGTTCATAACCCCGCATTATGGGGTCGTGTCGTGCCTGTCTCTTACCTTTGCATTATGGATTTGTTAGACCCAGCTCGGCAGTCTGGCATCAGAGATCGTCTAACATGAAATCCATTTTACAACCGCTGCAGTCCTTCATTCTACACGTTCTGGTTTAGACAGGAATGGAAGCTTGTTTGATCCGAGCACTTGACCTCTTCACGGCAGTCTGCAACAGCGATTATCAATCCCAGTTACTCTGTTGACTGTCCTCGACTGTCCGACTCTCAAATTCGGAAAGGCAGGAATGTAAATGTAGTAATTTTTCCTACTTTCTTCCTCGAAGTATATGACATCGAGTTCTGAACTGCGGTGAAGTTTCTACCATTTTGAATCCATGAGTCGTCAGGAATTATACACCTGTCACAGATTTGTCAATGAGATACGGAGGTACAACTTTCTGACTATCAAAGGTCATTTTCTACTAAAGGCTAACCAGACTGAGTTTCAATTCAAAAGACATTTATTGAACATGCACATGGTAGGCAGTTACAGTACAGTACTCTTGCTGTGCTTCGCTGGGCTGTGTGCTCTCACTACTGTGTAAAGCGAACAGCAACAGTCATTTTCAATGCTTCATTTCACATTACACTGGCAAACTTCCTGTTTCTTTTCCAGAACAAACACTGTATTCTCTTATGTTTATTTCAGTATGTAGTCAAATCCTCTATTCCAAGAAGTTGTGAAACCTTTCAGTATCTAAACTTAATCAAAAAGTTAATAAAAGTTAAAGCTGTTAAATGGGTAGTGTTTGCTGGTACAGCATTCAATGCATATCTAATTCATCATTCTCTGTATGCTACAAAATGTGTTTAAGTTTTACACTAGAATGACCTTGCAAATAACTTTATAGAAAAGCTATTCTGTGCCTTATGTCAGAATCATATTGTACTATATTCTTAGATGTACACCCGGATGGCACTGGGATTCAAAGTGCTGAACATGTTTAATTTAAATTTTAAAATATTAATTTTGTTTTGAGAATACATTGTAGACCCGCTTCAACGGGTCTTTGATGCTCTCCCTCTCCTCAGATCACATGCATATTATCGAAGCAGCAAGGTTAATGCCAACCAATACATATTCATCAAGCAAACCGTGCCATTTTCTTCACATATGCAGCTATTGCAGTGACAGTCATCCCCAAAAATCTAGCCTGACCAGTTTTCCCTTCACTATGCTAGAATTGTTGATGTCATCATTTCAATAAAACAGTGAGATATGGTGTGGCTTCTAAGGTTGATATCACAGATGCTTTAAAGTCATGCTACTCACCCTCCCCAGTGGCACTTTTACAGGTTCAATATAAACTATATTCTGTTTCACAGTACGCCTTGCATACTGATGTAGGAGCTACACTAATATTTCCAACTCTCTCTGGAGCTTTGTGCTGGTTTTGTCAAGCTATCTAATGTGACAATAATTAATGACGCTTCAGCCCGTCAGTACAGCTGAGCCTGCCCCAGTTAGAGACCCAATGTCTTAGGACCTCATCATGTCCAGCCTAATGGCTAATTAGGTTTCTCAAAGCAGAGGAGCATCCTATAATGCAGGGTGGCAATTGGTATCACTTTCAGTACTCATCATCCTTCGTTCATGTCGCCTATTGAAAATTCTGCTATAGAATGTATTACTTTCGCTTTATTGAATGCAATTCACGTCTCTCTCTCTCTACAATACATCATTACTTATCAGGTTTACAATATCACCTTTGCTACTCGCAGTTAATGTTCCCCCTTTAACCTCACTACCTTGGATAGAAATGTTGCTGCGGGGCATTCAAAGGCTATAGGGCGCATCCTGCACTCCATGCGGAGTGCCTTTACTGGATGCGCCATTCGGGAGCCTGTATTCTTTACATTTAAAGTGTTTTAAAAACTGATCAGAAAAAATAAATAAAAAGCGGCTCCATGTTTATTTATATCGTACTAATCATATGTTGCTCTTTCTAGCTACCCTTTGATGCACCCTGCTGCCAGTCCATACAAACCCTGTTTCTTCACCCCAGAGGGAACAAAACTCTCCAGGACTTGATCTTTGCCTGACTCTTCTCCGTGCTGGATTCCTCCGGGAAACTACTCTGGACATCCATAAAGAATCGGAGATGCTACTTCTGCAGAAACGGTTCTCCACATTTAATCAATGGACCTTGAGCTTACGAGTTTAAAAGACTGTAAGAAATAAAATCCTTCTCCAAAAATAATAATTCAGTCTTCTTCAGTTTGTAAAAGTAAAAAGTTAACTTTTATTGCAGGCGTCAGTGGTAGTATTCTGAGCTCTCATCAGTGTAGATGTTATTTACTTCTGAGTTGAGCTGAGCTGAGCTTTCATGGCATCAGAGATGTTAGTTTCTGAGCTGGCATCAGTGTAGATGTTATTGAGCTGAGCAAAGAAATTACTTCGTACAGCACAGATATACAGCTAGCATAGGCTATGGCTGTGTGGTCCAGTGGTTAAAGAAACAGAAAAGTAAATAGTAAACTCCCGTAATCTTGCAGTTATGCTTATGTTCGCAGTTACATACAGCATTTCAAATTGTGTTTATTACGTACTTTGTTTATAAAGTACTGATTTCCATTGTCCCTTGGAGTCCGTTAAGTGGAGTGCACCTGTATACTGGGACACCAAAACTAGAGCAGTGTAACTAAATTATCAAGGATTTGGATAGTTCCCCAGCTCCATGTTAGCATCAATCTTGAAACATCAAATTTAATTATTAAGTGATGTAAAAAATAAAAAAAAGCTATTGCAGAAGTACAGGGCTGTGATTTATAAGATGTCAGATTTAGTTATCAGGTAGCAATAATCTTACAGTATTGTGTCCATGGGCGTCCGCAGGAGAGCCCGCTCCTGAATTCAAATTACTTAAAAAAAATAGATGAATGGTAGTTGGAACCCTACTGGCACCGGGCAAGTAAATGACTCCTGAGTAGAATATTAAGTTCATTTAACTCTCTCTGTTAGTAGTATTCAATAGTACAGAGGAGTCATCTATTCGGGCAATTAAATAATGTTTTTGACATCTATTGGAAATCACACCAAGCTGATCAAAAAGATAACAAGCTGCCTGTCATGCTCAAAGGCGGGACGGATTTTCCAGGGATTCTTGTGCACAATCTTTTATTTATTTTTTTTCTGCTGGCGGGAAATAACTTGTCAGTTTAGTAGTGCAGATTACAGGGACAGAAAGAGACAATGCGATGTTAAGAACTCACAAATCCAGACAACCAGGAGCTAAAAGAAATCCGGACCAGTAAGGTACCTTATTAGATCAAATAATTTTACTCTGTATTTGTTGATGTTCATTAGTCTTAATTTGGTAATCAGAGTCAATATGGAAGCACATTTACAGTATTGGTTCATCAGATGTTTTAGTTGATTTACGTGCACATATACAGTATGTGCTTTACCTTGCTGCTGCATTTATAAAAATGTAAACTTTGATTTGCTGCGCTTCTACTCACAGATTAAATGCTACTCTAAATACAACTGAGTGTGTCGGGTATTGCAGTATAAATTGAACTGCTAATTTTTGTGGAGCGGTACCACCACTGTTAGGGCTGAGTAGGCTTTATTGTTAAACACCAAATTTTGTACTTTAATAGTTAAATGGACTGGCACGACATTTTGCATGGATCGTCTTATAGGGTAAATGTCACTTGACATTCGTTCCAGTCAGATGTGCAGCTTTTGAGATCATTTTTTTAAGAGGCCTTTTAAGAGTTGGGGATGGCCCAAAGATGGTGATTTTACTGGTAATAAAAAAAATATTAATGTTTGGTGGTTAAAAAAACGTCAGGCTACTCTCAGATCTGTAGTTCTGCGGGAGTCTTAAACAATGCAAGCTCTCAAGAGTTCACAGCACACAGCTTTTCAAGAAGTTTGGTGTAGAAATGTCTTATTATTCTGAATTGAATTATACCACAAAAACGATTTTTGTGAATGGTGTTTTTTCTTGAAAATCAGATTACTCTAACTAAAGTGCATTTACAAAAACTATTATGAAATTGTGCATTAATAAGAGGGGCAATTTATTATTATTATTATTATTATTATTATTATTATTATTATTATTATTATTATTATTATTATTATTATTATTATTATTTCTTTGCAGATGCCCTTATCCAGGGTGACTTACAACTGTTACAAGATATCACATTATACATTATTTCACATTATACAGATATCACATTATTTTTTTACATACAATTACCCATTTATACAGTTGGGTTTTCACTGGAGCAATCTAGGTAAAGTACCTTGCTCAAGGATACAGCAGCAGTGTCCCCCACCTGGGATTAAACCCACAACCCTCCGGTCAAGAGTCCAGAGTCCTAATCACTACTCCACACTGCTGCCTTTTGTTTATTCTTCTTCTATGGGTCTGCAAGCAACTTAATGCTTTCTTTCTTTCACAAGGGCAACACATACAAAGGTAAATACATTTGTATTCATGTTGTACTTTCGGTACCTTTACCAAAGTTATTTTTTGTGCGTTGCATTTAAATCACCTCATTTTAAATGCATTTGCTTGAAGCAGTGTAATAAATCAAATTTCTTACCAGGTGAATGTCCAGCTGTGAATATCTTGCTTTGTTTCATGTGAGATGGTGCAGACCACTTAAGTTGAAAATGTTTTTACAACATTTTTTTTTTTTTTTTTTTTGTTCATAGTTATATTCTGTGGCAGCTTTGTGGTCCAGTGGTTAAAGAAAAGGTTTGGAACCAGGAAGTTCCTGGCTTTAAATCCAATCCTCTGTGACCTTGAGCAAGTCACTTAACTTCCTTGTGCTCTGTTTTTAGGATGAGGTGTGAAACCAAGGTCCTAATTTAAGTGACCCTGCAAAAGTGATTGTTGTTGCATAGTTCACAGCTTAGCTTCTGTAAGTTGTCTTGGATAAAGGTGTCTGCTAAATAAATAAATAATAATATTATTATATACTGCTAATATAGTTATTCATTATAAATAACATGTTTAAGCAGGAAACTTGTTTTCATGTCTTCTACAATAAAATCAATTTACAAGATTTTAATAGTGTACCTCTAGTTAGGTGTGTCAGTGCTCCGGCTCTGGAGCCACACAAACCTGTGCATGATGACTATCATAGTGTCATGCTGTTTAAGTTTGTGTTTCTTTGTTTTAAATAGTTCAGTTAGGTTGGAGCAGTGTGTTTAACATGCACTTCATTACTGCAATATGTCAGTAGGTGACATATTTTGTATTATAATTTACACTTCCTGCTCTACTTGGTTGTGTTTTTTGTTTGCTCAGTATATTTAAGTACAATGTTGTTGTTGAAATGTTTGTCTTTAGAGTATTACAGAAAGCCCAAACGAATAAGAAACCTGACAAGAATCGAGATAAAACATCAGAAGAGAAATAAATAAATAAATACATTAGCAGCCGCTTGTCCTTTTTTCAGAATCCATGCACAAAAGGTGGCATTCTTCACATGGAAATAGGATTTTGAAGTGAGGTACAGATTAAACTGGCATGATTGATTTGGGCTGAATTAAGACCTCATGCATTTTAATGACCGTGTGCCTTCATACACAAGTGCTTTTAAAAAAAAAAAACAGGCAGAACATCTGAATGGTAAAGGAAGAGTTTTTCAAACAAATTGAAATTGTGTCTTAATTTTTTAAAGAAGCAAAGTAGTGGCTTGGGCACTTCACAAGGTAATTACAAGGTTCCAAATTACAGCTTTTCACTGCCTTTGGACATTGTCTGCATTGTTCTAAATTATAAAACAAAAAAACGCATACCTTTCAATGACCAAAAAAAAATTGGCACACCGGAAGTGTAAATTTCAAGTGTAATGTGCTCCGGTTGTGTTTTTGTACTGGTCAAAAAAAGTGGTTGAAAGAACAAATTTGTCAGTAAGCACCCTTATACAAGTTTACCATAGTAAAAGCACAGGTAAGGGTAATAAAGCATAGTGAAAGCTTGGTAAAGCACAGAGCGGTATAGTAAAGCATACGAAACGCATGGCAAACCATGGTAAACTGTCCCCATTTTCCCACAATTTAGATGGCCAGGTGCCATTCTTACCACCAAGCAAATCGCCTATACACCTAGTAGCTTGACAATGGATGTCGGCGCATATAGGACAAGGGCCAGCCCTGCAGCTGTCCACTGTAACTCCTTGAGTCGGTCTGCAACAGTTGTGCCTAACCCACTAATATGACAGAGCCACTGCAACGCACCCTTAACTAGAACTTTTGACATCTCTATGGGAGCACTTTGAGAGGAAGACTTTGCATGTCCTGATAATCAACTGGAAAATCTACAAAGCTACCAAACTATTTATGCAGATCTTCCACGGATGCTGAAAAAACATTTACAAAAGGAATTATTGTTTCCACTGTGTACTATATGGTCGGTGGGATTGCACTCCAATGTTAACAAGTTCACACAATCATACAAGTTTTTATTTTATATTTGCTCACCTTTCAGTGCACCCTAATAATGTTTTTATATGGTTGAATAACCCTTAAACTTTGATTTGGTTAAATATGTTACTTTCTTTAAAGAAATGTGTTAATACTGATGAAAATTACTTATTTAATACTAATTGTATCATTCATTTTAATCTAATAATTAAAATGATTTCTAACCACATTTAAAAACAGCGCAGTGTAGAATAGTATACAAAATAGTCTTATAATAATCTATTGAGTTAAAGTTAAGTATGATGCAAGCAAAAAGGGTGATGTACTTTTAAAAATATTGAAATTGCTATTGATTAGACAACTTAGTGCTGAAAAACTTCTTATTTAGATTTTTGTAAAGAAACACATGAACAAAGTTTGTACTTAAACACATTGCTGAGTATTTTTTTCCTTTCTCAGAAATTTGGTAAGGAGATTGGGATAATTCAGCTAAAATGGATATCACAGGACCTCTAGTTGACATACTGCTTTGTCTTTAAATTCAAACTAGTGGTTTACTACTTTGTGGGAAATAAATATAATTGATTTTGAACTGAATCTGTGTCTATAGAATTAAACATGTAATTATTTTCAAGTCTGTCAAGTAGAGATGAGTTTTTCATTAGTATCGTGATACGTATCGTATTGTGGCTTGTGTGTCGTGATACGTATCACATCGCGGCTTGTGTATCGTGATACGTATCGCATTGTGGCTTGTGTATCGTGATACATATCGTATCGTGGCTTGTGTATCGTGATACGCATCGCATCGTGGCTTGTGCATTGTGATACGTATCGTATCGTGGCTTGTGTATCGTGATACGTATCGTATCGTGGCTTGTGTATTGTGATACGGATCGCATCGTGGCTTGTGTATTGTGATACGTATCGCGTCGTGGCTTGTGTATCGTGATACGTATCGTATCATGACTTGTGTATCGTGATACGTATCGTATCGTGGCTTGTGTATCGTGATACGCATCGCATCGTGGCTTGTGTATCGTGATACGTATCGCGTCGTGGCTTGTGTAGCGTGATATGTATCGCGTCGTGGCTTGTGTATCGTGATACGTATCGCATCGTGGCTTGTGTCGTGATACGTATTGTGTCGTGGCTTGTGTATCGTGATACGTATCGCGTCGTGGCTTGTGTATCGTGATACGTATCGCGTCGTGGCTTGTGTATCGTGATACGTATCGTGTCGTGGCTTGTGTATTGTGATACGTATCGCATCGTGGCTTGTGTACCGTGATACGTATCATATCGTGGCTTGTGTATCGTGATACGTATCGTATCGTGGCTTGTGTATCGTGATACGTATCGTATCGTGGCTTGTGTATCATGATACGTATCGCATCGTGGCTTGTGTATCGTGATACGCATCGCATTGTGGCTTGTGTATCGTGATACGTATTGCATCGTGGCTTGTGTATTGTGATTCGTATCGTATCGTATCGTGGCTTGTGTATTGTGATACGTATCATATTGTGGCTTGTGTATTGTGATACGTATCGTATTGTGGCTTGTGTATCGTGATACGTATCGTATCGTGGCTTGTGTATTGTGATACGTATCGTGGTTGTGTATCATGATACGTATCATATCGTGGCTCGTGTATCGTGATACATACCGTATCTTGACCTTGGTGTATCGTCTCATCCCTAGTAGTAGGCTAAGCGTAAATTTCAATTGTGATCTAGGCTTTATCGAACCCAGGTCTCCTGAGTGGAGAGAAATTAAAGGCTAGTGAATTAGCCTCTGTAATGCTAACAAAGTCGTCATAGTAACCTACGGCTTGTTAAAATCATTTTGCAAACATTGGAGTCCAAATCAATCATATGGTATCATTGTATCATTGAAATGGATTGTAGTAATGTTTTGCAAATTAGACCAGGGGCCTGTTTCTACATTAGAATAGCATACATTTACTAGGTCAAAAAAAACAACTTTGTAATTTCTATTGCTTCATAACAAGCCGGTCAGCTCCAAAAGCATCTTTCTGTAGAAAATGATGCTCATACAGAGGTGATGAGTTTTCTAGATTGGTTAACCAGTGGTTTTCAAGCATGAATTTTAAAGAGCCACATTTGCAGCCCTGAAACATGACATGGGGCAGCAATGCAAGAATTTATAGAATGGCACTCCCTTCCAAGTTCTTTTCAGTTCACACAGCGCTCTATGTATTTTTATATTACTTACTCAATGCATCATTTAAGATTGGGTAAAACACTGCACAGCTTTAGATGGATGTTGTTAGTAATAAATGTACAAACTTGCATGTCTCTAACCAGGGCCATAAAGTCTGCTTCCATATCTGTTACAGCATATGTCAGTTCAGCTTCCAAATGTTCCTCTGTCAATTTTGAATGTTATTTGGATTAGATGTAGCCCATAGTAGAGTAGGTAGCCTCACACACATAGGAAAGGATCTATAGTCTCATAAGTAGCTTGATAGGTGAAAGTTATACCAGGCCGCGGTTTGGGAACCCCTGCTCTAACCCATAATCTTGTTGGCTTATTGAATTGTAAAATACTTCCTATGATTTACAGAGGGTCCCCAATTGCAACCTCATGATCTTGTTTTAAACAGACTCAAGCTTTTGGCAGTAAATCTGAGTCAGCCACTAGCACAACCTCTGTGGAGTAACCTCAGTTCAAATGAAAAGGTAAGACATTGCACTGGGATATTTGGCATAGCTATGGTATAAATCTCTGAAACATATTGCCTCTGAACAAGTTTTTTTTTCTATTTTAAATTACTCTGTGCATACTATTCTCTTCCAATTCCAGAAACCTGTAATTTTAAACTTAAAAGAACAATAAAAACTCTCTGGGACATTTCCCCTTACAAAAAAATTGCGAAATGGCGGTTTGCCGCGGTTCCAGTGCTGCCCTTATTCAAGCTTCACTTTGTCTAAGCTTTCTAACTGTATAGGCCCTTGATTGTAGGACATATAGAAAGGTGAATAAAACGTATTTATTTCCTTTACTCTGAGATTTGAAAATCTATACCAAGCAGGGCTGAAGTAAGATTTACGCTATTTGCTGTTTAAGTTGTATATAATGTATCGTCATTTAAATCAAGAGGCTATCATAGTTGGCATTCTAGATATGTGGGTGGAAATAGGATACGCACTTGGAGAATCTGCAAGCGCGTCATTTTACAACAGTGATTTAGAGTAGGGCGGAGCGAGCTTCACTCACTGTTGCCTGTATGAAAAGGGTTTTTTTTTTTAACCTCAAAAATATATTTTAAAAAGGCTTTGATAATTGTGTTTTCATATATAGTAAACAAAACCCATGCATTTAAAAGTGACACATAAGCACATATCTGCAGTAAGGTCTAAGTGCACTGGCAGAACTGCTATCCCCATGCCATGCTGTTCTTGCCAGTTTGCCAACAGTGAGAGGTGTGTTTTTTGGATGCTTGCTTGTGTACTTCTATATTTTTTCAAATTAAAGCGCCCTTAGAAGATTTTTTTTTATTGCTAAAGTTTATCTTTTTCTATACATGTTTTATTTTTTTTAATTATGAAGGCTCAAAGTCAATAGAGGGCAAATCCGAGATAGCCGCTGGGCAGAAAAAGTAGCTGAATCTGTTGCATCAAAACACATTTTTACATGATTAAAACACATGTATTGGGCATTTTGATTACAGATATGTTTAAGTTAGTTACAATCAAAATGTAATAATCTATTTTGGATTAGGTGAAAATAGTGCAGCTGTCAAATAGATAGACCTATAATAGACCTAAGATATATGAAGGTTGAGATACTCAGCAACAGGTTCTTATACAAGAATTAAGGATGTGCTGAATACATTTGGAGCAAAACAAATGAAATGCCACAGTTTTTGGCAGACAAGATTCCAAGATGGCGGAAAAATTTAACTGAATTCGCATGCGCACTGACTACAAATGCAACACTTTTCTTTCGATGACACTATTTGGCATAACACCGGCCCTGATGTTAATCTTATTAACTGTTAATTAAGAACATTTGTCTCAGTTAATAACAATAACCTATGTAATACATTATTGTATGTCATATTTCATGCTGTATGTTTTTCCATATATATTTCGTGAACTGCATATATATTTTCATACATATGTTTTAAGAACATATCCTGATAATTAGGTGAGGATAACAAAACCTCAAAATTATTTTGTTACATCAGTCTGTTCAAAGACCTATACAAGTAAGCTTTTGTCCAGTTAGAGAAGCATATCTTAATTTGCTATACAGCAGGTAATACAAATACCAGTTTGATTATACCTTAGCAAAACTAAATAAGAACATTGGCTCTAACTGAAGGAACAGCTGTGCACGTAACACGCTCGTTATGACATTTTCATTCACCATTTCTTTCTTTTCTGTCAACAGCCCATTTTCTATTTGGGAGTTTTCAGAACACTAATTAAAATGAGTGCACAGTAAGATAAGCTTGAATAAGCAGATGTCCACATGTCACAGTTTTTTATGGTATTGATAAATTCTTAATATGTTTCAATATAGGGGAGTTGAAATTATCCATGAAGCTGTCTTGAAGGCATACAGCGTACCATGGTTGATTGATGTAAGGAATATAGGTATAGTGGGTATATTATATTAAAAACTAGAATTATTTATAAACCATAAGCAAATGATTTATAAATCATTTTGCAGCTAGCCCTGGAGCTAAGGCAGAAACATTTTGATAAGAGACACGAAAGCCAGCTGGCAAATGACCCTCAAACTTCAGCCAGCGCTGTGCCCACTGGACAATGCCAGGTTGCTAAATGCAATAAAAACAGAACTTTTGATGTCTGCGCCCGTTGTGAAAAGACAGTCTGTGGCAAATGCACTGGTACAGTTGAAAAGCGTGTTTTCTGCATAGATTGTACTTAGAAAGCTGTAATAGAACTCTGAACAGACAGACAGCCTTTGAACTCTGTTTCACTCAGAGCGCTTTCACGTTGCATAAGTTATGTTATATTTTAGTTTTATGCTATTTTTATAACTAGTTATGTATGTTATATAATTTCATATGTGCATACAGCTTTCTACACCTGTTTACACAGAAGTTTATTGCGTATTTTATTACAGTTTTTCATATTTATGTATATGTACTCTTTGAAAAAAATAAGAAAAATGTTTCATTTTCAATGTAAATATGGTGTTTCTGCTCTGAAAATGTTATGTATGATGTTCATAAATAAAAATATTAAGTTGTATTTGATTGTTTGTTTTTCATTTTCATATCAAAGCCGTTTTAAAATGGAGCCGCACATTTACCTTGTGCGGTGGTTGTATATAGTCCAAAATCTTGACGGTTCTAGTGTTAAACCATAATAATCAAATGATAACGACGTGCACACAAACTCAGTTTAAAGTGACAATTTATTCCGATTGATAGTGCATTCGAAGGAACAGAGTTCCAACAACCAGAGTAAAACAATCTTCGGTAGCTTTGGTAAGGGTTAAGTCAGTGAGCAAGGCACCGTTAGAGCACACACTAGTAAAAGAAAAAAAATAAAAAAAACAAAAGAAATAAACAGACTGTCAAAAGAAGCAGTATACAATAAATACAGTTCAACAATAAAATAAAATATATAAGCTACAGTATATATATATATATATATATATATATATATATATATATATATATATATATATATATATATATAGCTCAAAAGAGCCAGTGATGCGCTGTGTTGGGTTTGCGCCAAACAGAACGCTTTACATTTAGGCCAAAAAATTCCATTTTAGTTTCGTCAGACGACAAAACTTTTTGCCACATGGCTACAGAATCCCCTGAGTGTTTTTTTTTGAATACTTCAAACGGGATTCAAGGTGGGCTTTCTTCAGTAATGGCTTCCTTCTTGCCACCCTACCATATGGGCCAGATCTGTGGAATGCTTGGGATATTGTTGTTACATGCACACTTTGACCAGTCTTGGCCATAAAAGCCTGTAACTCTTGCAAAGTTGCCATTGGCCTCTTGGTAGCCTCTCTGATCAGTCTCCTTCTTGCTCGGTCATCCAGTTTGGAGGGACAGCCTTATCTAGGCAGGGTCTTGGTGGTGCCATACACCTTCCACTTCTTAATAATTGTCTTGACCGTCCTCCTAGGGATATTCAAGGCCTTTGATATTTTTTTTATACCCATCCCCTGATCTGTGCCTTTCAACAACTTTGTTGCGGAGTTCTTTTGAAAGCGCCTTGGTGCTCATGGTTGAGTCTTTGCTTTGAAATGCACTACCCAGCAGAGGGAACCTACAGTAACTGCTGAATTTATCCTGAAATCATGTGAATCTCCACAATTTAACAGATGGAGGCCACTTAACTTGGTGTGTGATTTTGAAGGCGATTGGTTACACCTGAGCTAATTTAGGATTGCTATTACAAGGGGGTGGACACTTATCCAACCAAGCTATTTCAGTTTTTATTTGTAATTAATTTTCTGCAAATTTCTAGAATATTTTTTTCACTTGGAAGTTGTGCTGTAGAATGTGTAGATAAATGAAAAAAGAACTATTTGAATGTATTTTAATTCCAGGCTATAAGGCAACAAAAGGTGAAAATTGTAAAAGGGGGTGTAGACTTTCTATAGGCACTGTATATATATATAAGATTTTTTTTTAATTTTTTTTATTAACCCGAACAAAACAAAACCGCAAAACGCCTATATTAAGTCGTGGGGTTTTATTTATGCAAAGTGGTTTACTGTTAATATATAATACCGTTAAAAAAAAAAAATCAATTCAAGATCATTACTTTCTTTTACTTTCATTTTAATGTTTGAATTTCTGAGTCATCCTGCGAATCCCCTATGGCGTTCCTCTTGTGGTATTTCATGAATCACTTCTTCAAAGTTGATCCTGTTCTTTCATTTGATTATTGAGCTTTTTCCTATCAGATGGGAGAATAAGCTATCACATTTATATCCTCAGAGGGCTCTATCTCCATGTTTCTCCCAATCATAGTTGTCTTTTGATGGGCTGACAATAAGATAAACTGGTAACTGATTAGAGCAATGTCAGTGTAATTATGCTATAGTAAACAGCAAGACAAATGTTTTTTAAACTGTACATGACTGATAATTGCTGCAATTAGTATACAGTGTTCACTGAGAGTTACATCCATGTTTTTTTTTTTAACTTTATAATGTCTGTGTGACACAGCAAATAGAACAGGGTTATAGTAATACATCGACTCCAGTATTATGACAACTATGTATACACATTTTTTTATTAAGTGTGTCCAATTATTATTTTTCCCCCCCAATTACTTTTCCCTTCATGCAGCAATCCCCCCCACTCAGAAGACCCTAAGGTTCAGTGGGTGTCCCCCGATCCCACAACCAAACCAGCTTCCTTTTTCACCCAGAAACTTGAGAGCAGATATCCGCATGCTACCGACCTCTGGAGGACCCTGCAGGTGTCCTCCTGCGCTGTATGACTCACCCTGCGCACCATGTGGCTGTGCTTCTACCAGGTGAGCAATTCAGGGACCCCAGAAAAAATTCTAATGGTTGAAAACTAAAATGGAAAAAAAAGTCAAAAACTTTCTTAGGGGTATCTTGTTAGTTTTATATTGTTAAAACAATTAGGATTTTTTTTTGTTTAGTGAGCCATAAATAGTTCATTAATTGATATATAATCAATTTATTGAAGTTTAGTGATATATTAATGCAAAGTAAAAAAAAGTGCAAGATATGTAATGAAAATGACAAGATATCATTATAATTCCAAAGCATAACCAATTGTGGAAGGGTGACAGGCTTGTCAAAAGCTGCATGAGCAGGAGTCAGGGTATGAGGCTCAAGCACAGGCTGCGCACTTCTACGAATTAAATCAATACAAACTGTTCTTAAAAACACAAAAGAAAAGTTGCTAAACAGGCTTCTCAGTAGCCTCTCCCTGAAGTAAAACGAACTGCCAGCAAAAAGGGTTGTGCTTAAATACAGCTGGGCCAGGTTAAATTGCCAATCCAATTAGGCAATTTAGTTTGACCAAATATTCACATGTTTAAGTTTTCCCTCCAATCAGGTCAGGCCCAGCCTAATCCAGCTACACATTCACATGGCTGGCTGGTCTGTCTGATTGAAGGAGAACCGAGCCACAGGTTTTAACCCTTTTTCTGCCAAAACTGCCCAATCACAACAGTAATAATTTATCTACACATAATTTCCCATGGTCAGGGTCTTAAGCCTGTCACACCAATGTTTTACATTGCTGTCTTTAATTTATGTTGTAGACCTACTAGAAACTACCAATATAAGTTAGTAGTAACAATACTCAACATACATATGGAACAGAGCATGTGAGCGGAGTGGAGCAGTCTAAAATCCCGCTCATTGCTCAATCATATTTTAATCTGCTCAGCGCCACAACTTTTAATTCCGCAGTTTGCTCCACTCCACTACTTTTTAAATCCCCAGTCCACTGTTTATAATTCTGTGGCTCGCTGATCTGGTATCATAGCTGCGAGGTTACTGATGTGGAAGGTCACATAATAAAAGACACTCCTCTCAGTGTATCTAACCATTGGGACCGAGATATTGACATGGGATATGAACAACAAAATGATCCCACGTTACAATATGCTTGGAAACAGGTTAGATATGTTGAGGGGAAGGATATGCAGGAAGGACGACCAGTGGTATTTCCGCATTTTTCTGTATCTGGGCACTTATTATATAGAATAACCCGGCTCCCGGACGGGACAGCTTCGTAAAACAGTTATTGGTTCCTGGGCCTTTTCAGTCGGAAGTCATGAGATTGACGCATGATATCCCATTTTCAGGTCATTTAGGAATTGAAAAGACCCAGGAACGAATTCTGGCCCGGTTTTATTGGCCAGAGGTTTATGGTCTTGTGCAGAAGTATGTATCTGAGTGTCCTGAATGTCAATTAGCTGCCCCTGTCAGTTCGCACCGCACCTCTGGTCCCACTGCCTATTATTGGGGTACCGTTTGAAAGGATTGGTGTAGATTTGGTACGCCCTCTGGAGGGAACAGTGTCAGGATATCGGTATATTTTGGTAGTAGTGGACTATGCAACACGATATCCAGAAGCTGTTCCCTTACGCTCTATGAATGCAGAAATTGTAGCAAATGAATTGGTAAAAATATTCTCTAGGGTGGGAATCCCGAAAGAAATTCTCACTGATCAGGGCACTAATTTTATGTCTGGCTGTATTCAGCAACTATACAAATTATTGAAAATCCATTCAATTCGAACCTCAGTTTTTCATCCTCAAACGATGGGCTTGTTTAATGCAGTTCGTGAGGCACCACAATCTTCAACAGGGTTTTCTCCGTTTGAGCTCTTGTACGGTCGGCAGCCGCGGGGTATCTTGGATCTCATAAGAGAAGGCTGGGAAGAACTGTCAAAAGAGTCTAAAAATATAGTAAAATATGTGTTACACAGTTACGCGATCGTTTAGAATTAGTCGGTTGATTGGCACATGACAATCTCAAAGCGGCACAGCAGAAGCAGCAGCAAAGCTACAATAAAAATGCAAGAATTAGGAACTTTCGACCTGGAGACAAAGTGTTGTTGTTGCTTCCCTCATCGGAATCTAAGTTGTTTGCTAAATGGCAGAGTCCCTTTGAGGTTATTCGAGCGGCTGGAAAAGTTAATTATGAGATCCGACAGCCTGGGCGTCGGAAAGAAAATCAAATTTATCATGTTAATCTCCTCAAACCGTGGAAAGAGCGGGAGGTCCATTTTATATCTCCCGCACAGGAGGGAGAGGACTTTGGACCTTCAATTGAGCCAGTGTCAGCAATTGAGGTCCCGATGGGGGAACAATTAACTCCTGATCAGCGCAAAGAGGTAAGCAATCTAATCAATATGTTCAGTGATGTGTTTTCTAACGTGCCTGTAAGAACGCATTTGATTGAACATGCTATTATCACTCCGCCAGGTCTGAGAATTAGACAGAGACTGTAGCGCATTCCAGAGAGTAGGAGAGATTCTGTTCGGAGGGAGGTGGAGTGTATGTTGAAACTTGGGGTAATTGAACCTTCCCGAAGCGAGTGGTGTAGTCCAATTGTACCAATAGACAAGCCAGATGGGTCACTACGGTTATGTATCGACTTTAGGAGGGTGAATGCTATCTCTAAGTTTGATGCATATCCCATGCCTCAGGTAGATGAACTCAGACAAGCTGGGGCGAGCTCGGTTTATTTCAACTTTGGATCTGACGAAAGGATACTGGCAAATTCCATTAACGAAAGCCTCTCGTGAGAAAACGGCATTTTTAACCCCAGATGGTCTTTTTCAATTTTGTACTATGCTGTTCGGACTTCATAGAGCTCCTACTACTTTCCATAGACTGATGGACAGGGTATTACAACCTCATCAAGAGTATGCAGCTGCATATATCGATTATGTAGTCATTTATAGTTCTTCCTGGAGAGAACATTTGAATAGATTAGAAGCCGTCTTACAGTCTCTGAGGAAGGCGGCAAACATGGCAAAGTGCGCTATTGGAAAAGAAGAAACTAAATATTTAGGCGTCTGTCAAATGAAATAATAATAATAAAATAACTCCATACATATACTCTGATGCTGTTAGGATTTCATCCTCTCAACTTTTATGGCCAAACATAGATATTGCCTGTAACTTAGTTAAGGCCCCTGCCAAATTAAATAATAATAACATATTGGTAAATCATTACATATAGATATGCTTATACTGTTTAATAAGGATTTCATCCTCTCTATTTCAATAGCCAGATCTAAACTTATGAGCACGTTTTCCTTAATATCTTAAGGTGTAAGTTCTACTTAACAGGCAAAACTGAGGTTCTTTGTGGCTACTCCACCAGAGGGTGAATTGACACATGTCTGGAGAAGATCGCATGCAACTAGTATGTTAACAACTATAAGGTAGGTCACCAAATATCAACACAAGCCTGGGGGAAGGCCAGTATATACTAGCCATACACCAGAGTGTAAGCATTTTACCTAATGGCTACATAGTATACTAACGTCAAGTTCAGATCACACAGATGAAGAGGAAGAAGTCATCCTTAGGTGCGATCCAAAATCATTGCATGACTTGGAGTCTTTCTATCTACATTTGTTATAATACCTCAGTTACCTGTTTCACAGGGGCTGTACCTACCCTCCATCAATGTTCACATTGCTGCAATCTCCAGCACGCTACATAGCTGGGAATGTCACTCTGTAGGTCCCACCCTAGGGTGGCTAGAGCGTTTGGTGGGGCTACCACCTAAGATCACAAAGAAACACATCGTGCCTCGGGGGAGCCTCAGCCTGCATTTAACTACACAGGTTACCACAGTTCAGATCCTGGCACAGGAAGGAAAATGGCACTGCATTTCTAGTGACTGTGATCTCAGTAGTGGGATCACAAATCCAGGACACATCTGTTTTCAAACAGACAGATTTAATGTGCATTTCATCCAGCATCAAGTTCTGTTGCAGCATTGGAAGGAAACCATTTTCAGTATCCATTAAAACCCACAGGATAAGGTAGGGTTAATATATTAATTATAGCAAAACTTAATAATCTAGCAAAACTAAAATATGCCCAATACAGGACATCTGCCACGCTGCTACCTGGGCCTCCTCTGAGACCTTTTTTTTAGTGTTACAACTTTAATAAGTCTTATTTTCAGCCTCTACTTACTTCTACCAACCACCCTACTGCAAAATACTTTGGTATAGGTTCACACTGTGTGGACTTCATCAGACGAGGTAAGAAGACGAAGATTACTTGTAGTATGGTTTCTTCACAGGATGATGAACACACACCTATATTACACCCTATTTTCCCCTCTTTCCTTTGCTGTTCTTATTTTCAAAATTTGGAAAATGATTGGTAGTGATTTAGGCTTTTATAGAGGGAGTGACATGGGCTTTGGTGCCGAAAAAGATTACATCAATGATCTCTGGGTAAGAGATCAGTTTATTCCTCCTGACCAAGCAACATGGAGACCAGGAGTTCACATCTTCGTCTTTTGCAAGGTCTCAGCACTCACGCTACATGCAGCGTAAAATGGAAAGGAGAGACAGCCTTTACGTCACTCACTCGCTGATTGAAAAAGTTATTGTGACGATTTTGGACACAGGGCTTCACATTAACATTTTTAAAGTGATGTATCCTTACCATCAATGTACTTTATTAGGCACAACACATGCATTCCTCGGGATATTGTGGCGAGGGAGTTGGAGCTGGGTGGGAGCTGGAGCAGGGCCAGAGATTTTCTCATTCCCACTCTGCTCACCACTTTATCCACTCAACTCCAGATCCTAGCAAATTAGTCCTGCTCCGCTCACGCTCATGCTCCGCTCCACTCCACTCACATGCTCTGATATGGAATATGCCCTGGCAGTCAAGCACCCCTATTGCCTGTCTTTTGATTGCTTATGAAAAGGGGTCTTCCTAAATCGCGATTTCGCAGATTTCGTGGAAATCAGGAAATTGAGGGGTCACCGCGAAATTCACCTCTTTTTAAGGCCAATGAATACCGGACAAGTACGGAGAGAAAAAAAGAAACCTCGTTTAAATGAACTACTGCACAACGCAAGCGATGCAAACTACGTGTCTTCCTTCTGTGAATAGGCTTTTTTTTTATTCCTTCGCCAAAAAAAAAGACAAATAACATTTTCAAAAAAAATACACCAAAGTGGTTGACGTTCTTATTTACTGTTCAAATGACAATGATGTATTAATCAGCCTATCAGTGTGTCTGTATTGGCTTTTCTGTGACCTGTACTGTACAATAGGGGGTGGGACAAAGTCAGTGCAGCATTGGAGGTAAAATACCAGAAATGGATGACAAAGCAAAAAAAGTAAAGTATATTTCGGCTGATGATCGTGTCAAGATATTTCCCAAAGAAACTGTACATGCAGATGAAGGTAATTGTTTTACACATCTTGTAATGTGTCTTTGGAGAAAATATGATCGATCGCTATTTACCTTCAGAATCAAACATTAAACGAAAGGCTATTACAGTGGCTGCTGAGCAGAATGTAAAATAAACAGCTTTCAGAAAACAAACTGGAACGTCAGCACAGACAAAAAGTATTCTTGTCAGTTGTAGCCAAGTTAAATCAGTACTACAGGTACGATTTAGCACAGCCACCTCACTTCAAACAAGTGCTGCTTACTTTTTAAACGCAGTTAGAATTTTAGACCCGAATAGGCAAGTTTTCTTTGTTTTGAATCAGTACTAATAAAATTAACTAGAGTTGCGAGCAACTTTATGGCTTCCAAGCAGTTTGTGTGAAATTTAAGGGCATTGGTTGTTATAGATGAAACGTTATCACAAATCATTTTGGACACAGCTGACTGTGTCAATTTTGGCCAAAATATTGGAATCACTGGTTAGATGATCAATGCTGAAATCTCATTGGCCCACAGCAGCCATGTTTTGTACTGTAGCAACTTCCCTTGAACAACCGTAAAAGATAATCATACTTAGATCATTTATGCTCATTTTGGCTTCAATCAGAACTCTGCATGTTATATAACAGCAATCTGCAGTCAATAAGAAATTATGGGCAGTTTTACAGCCAGCTTTAAATTTGATCTTTAGCAGAACTTAACCATACTATATAAAACTATTTATGCATTACACATTACACTACGTGCATTACCTATAGTGGTCATATAAACACACCAGTTTTGTAAAACAACAAAAGTCACATCTAATAAATTACAAACATACTTTTTTCTATACCTTGCTATATCTTGCTATATTTTTTCCATACCTTGCAGAATTTTCCATGTTAACAGCTGTCCCCAGTGGTGGGAATGTGTAATTTCAGGGTGAAAAATTGGTAAAACTGGCATGTCACCCATATTGATGTTTGTTGATGCAGGAACTTTTCCTGACTAACTTTTTTAGAGGACAGTACAAAGATAACGTATACCCAAGATTCATGTCAATCAGCCAAAGGGCTCATGAGCAATTGTTGTTTAAGTGTTTTACGCAAAATCCAAGATAGCTGCCACACCATGTGACTGATCCATTTTTCCTTAAGTAGAATCAATCGTGGACATGAGCGCTCTATGTACAAAATTTTTCACAGCTGTACTATTTACCATTCATGAGAAGAAGACTTTTGAATATTGTCCAGACTTTTCATTAAATCCAAGATGGCTGCCACACCATGTGACCAAAGGCCGCCATATTGACAACGACACAACATCCCATAGTCCTCTACATCCTTGTCAAATTTTGTGCATTTTGGTGCAGCCGATAAGAAGTTATAGGCAGTTTTATAGCCAATTGCGTATGTTGATGATGTCATGCAGCGTGGACGCCATGATTTTCACAGTAGCAACTTCCCTTGAACAAGCGTAACAGATGACCATACTGAGATGTTTTTTTTCAATTTTTGTTTCAATCGGATAAGCGGTTTCAGAGAAGAAGATGTTTGAATTTTGATGATTTTATATTTTTATGGTAATTTTATGTCATTAATCAATGTGGTTGCCAAACCACAGAACCAATCAACTTCATATTAACAATAGTTAATCATGGACTAACCCTCAACATGTATAGCAATTTTCAGAACTCTGCAGTAAGCGGTTTCCGATACATAGGCATTTTAACAAATTCTGCAAAATCCAATATGGCTGCCAAACCATGTGACTTGCGCAAATTTGCTGAATATCACCGACTATCCTCCATAGGCATCTACCAGTGTACTGAACTTCGTGAGTTTTTGAGCATGTTTTGGCAGAAAAAAATTAAAATAAATAATAATAATAATAATAATAATAATAATAATAATAATAATAATAATAATAATCCTAACAAAAACAATAGGCTTCCCCAGCCTACGGCTTGGAAGCCTAATTATTTGATTGGACAAATAACAACACAACGAACGTGCTGAATATATTGCCTTTATTAAAGTATGCCAGATGCCCTTGGGTAACTGAGTTTTGGGACTGTTTCTAATCAATTTCCACATCTGTATAAATTGGCAAAGCTTTGCCTTACACTTCCAACCAATTCAGTGGATGCAAACATGCAGTCTCAATGTATGGGCAAGTCCACACCAGACAGAGAATTTCGGCAGCAACTGCTGGGGGATGTTGCATGCTTGCCTTTATCAAATGACAGCACTCTGTTTTAGTAAGGAAGCAAGTACCACACCAGACAGAGAATTTCGGCAGCAACTGCTTGGGGATGTTGCATGCTTGCCTTTATCAAATGACAGCACTCTGTTTTAGTAAGGAAGCAAGTACCACTATTTTTAGGCTTTTATAGTGCTCTGAAATATTGTCTACTTAGGTTTATTTCATGTTTAAACAGGTCCACAAAATCCTAATTTTATTCCATAACCTACCCGCGAAAAATACATAAATTTACCATGATTTAAGTAGACCCCTACTTATGAACATGTTACTGAACGAAAATATGTAGGCAAATTCATTTCAATTAAATATTTGTCACGCATAAAAATAGTTTTCAAATTATTTTGTCCCCCTTTTTAGAGAATGTGGATGTTTTTTTTGTTGCTCAGTGCATACAATTTTAGTTTATTTTCCAAACGCAGCTGTGTTATGAAAACTATTAAGTAACATCTTAGAAAGAAAGATAACAAGCAAACTGTAAGAACAATTCTTTAATTGATAGTTTATAGCTTTATCTAGCTTGATTAGTTCTAATAATATTTATTTGACATGTTACAAGATAGAGGATTTACTGGTTACATGACATAACAGTGAGTCCAAAACCGCGCCAACATTACCGCAATGGACATTACAGCTCAGACCATTACAGCAACTGTACATAACAGCGCTACGACATCACCGCGCCAAACTACAATTCCCATAAGACTGCAAAGTTCACAAAAGCGTGACTTACCAGGAAGTCGGACACATGACGCAGTCAGTGTGGCTCACCACAGATTTTCTGATTGCAGAAGACTATAGTTTTTTTTTCACTGTTCTTTCGTGCTCTATTATGCCTGATGCTTCCTAATCTTTCTTTAAGTCCTTGTCTGTTAATCCCGTAATTGTCATTGGACGTCCACTTCTTTTGAGTGTTTCAGTTGAATTTGTTCTGTGATATTTTTGATTATTGCTTTGATTGTGGATTTTGGTATTCCATATTTATACTGTTCTGTAGCCATTTACTTTGTTGTAGTTTGCTACAAGTGTCTTTCTGAAATGTGAATCCAACTTCTGTGTTGCCAAAATGTTCTTCTTCAACAGATGTTGGAAATAATTAGCTCTTTTTCTGGCTATTGACTTTATAATGCACCGTACTTACTGTGTAATGGGTTTCAATCAATGGATATACATTTTTTTACAGACTTTTAATGAAAAGGTGCCAATACTTTTGTCATGAACGAATATTTGAAACTGTTAAGTGCTTTTGTTCACAGCCATCCATTATCAAGCCCCTCCCCCCAAAAAAATCATCACTTTATTGAGCTGTCATAAAGCTACTATAGTGTTCCATATGGAAACATCCTTCAATGGAATAGGCACAACACCACCAGCAGATGATGTTACTAATTAGAATTGAAAAATTACAACACTGTCAGCTCTTAAGCCTTGAGAGTCCGAATAAGATGTTGAGTTATAGACAACTATTTATATTCCAGAGCTAATGGAGCGGCATAATAAGTATATTGTACAGATCCATTATTTCATTATTAGGGCTGAATTTTTTTCCACTGTAAAAAATGGCTCATTTCACAGCATTGCGCAGTCTAAAAATAGGCATTTCAAGATATTTCACGATTAAGCATCATATTTATTAAAGCAGAAAAAAAAGCGTTGTCACATTCAAAATTGATACAAAACAGCACTATAAATGTGTGTGTGCGATTTATTTATTTATTTTTTAAATCTGACATCTCGATCTTATGGAGAACCTGTCTCTCTTCCGACACGTCCAATTTAGAGAGGGACTAGTGTAACCATACTGACCTTACTAAATGGCAACACAACAACAAAGTGTTTACAATTGTTGTCTTAGCACTTGCAGGGCATCAGTTACTTTGTCATCTGTGGGTGACTCAGACTGTGCTTGAGTCTAAAGAAAGCACTCAGAGGCAGTGTGGCTGTGTGTCTGGAAAGTACATCCTATTTGGGTTCAAAGCAAAATGTCATGGTTACCTGCATCATTAGCCATCCTGATTCAAATACACCCAAGCAGCCTGCCTGCAAAAACAACATCCATGCCCATATTCCACTGCAGCACTCTGGTGATGTCTGAAGTTTGTATACACTGTATGAGACTGCTTATCATACCTCGCCTAGCAATCGAGATACACCGGCACCTGAGTTTTAAAAGGCAGAAATTGACTTTCTCTGGTGTGCACATGCCAAATGCATTGAATTCCAGTCAGGTGTACACTAATCTTTGTGGAGGAACATTAGGCAAATAAGGAGAATTTATGGAAGGCAGCATGACAATGATAACCCTTAGAAACACTTAAAATCTTTTTGACAACACACACCCTTGCATGTATGAATATATTTACTGATGAACAGTGAACTCTCAATTTAACGAATAGTTAATTATATTACATAAGAAGCTAATTATTAAAATAGTGAGGGAGAACTTCAACAAAATGTGGTTTAGTAATTGCAGCTATACTGCAGGCGCAGTTGCAAACGATCCTCGCTTCTTTTTTTATACACAGTTTTATAGTCCTAATATTCTTCACACACACAAAAAAAACCCACTGAGTCTCTCAGTCCTGCTTTCCGATTATGGGGATTTTGGGAGTACAAAAACAGCAATAGGTAGTTCACAGTCCTGTAGCCCAATACCCACAAATGTGAGAAAAAGAAAAACAAAACTATAAGGTTCTTTCCTTCATTGATGTGCAGCCGTCCTGGGTGTCGATCTCCACTCTGCTGTGTCCCCAGGTGTTGCTACAACTGTTTAAATAATTGTCACACGGCTGGCTGAGTGGTGCCGTCAGATCCAGGAAATGAATAACACACAGGACAGATGAGATGAAATAGTGAATGAAAGCGCTGTTGTGCGGTTTATTATAAATAAAAGCTTTAAACAAAACAGAAGACAGGACACGGCACTTCAGCCAAAATAAACAGACGAACAAAACAGTAAACAGACAAGTGCACGAACAGACAAACAAACACGGTGAGTGAAATAAACTTTCCTTTCCTTTCCTTTCCTTTCCTTTCCTTTCCTTTCCTCCTTCCTCACTCCCGTTCTCCACTCACCGAACACACAACCCCGAGTGAGTAAAACGTGCATCTATATATACTGTTGTGCCGGGATTCAATTACTAAATTAATTATTCACTTGAATCCCAACACGTGAATTAATTATGTGCAACCTCGTGCTCGCATATTAATTACTTTAAATGCACGTGAAGTGATGTGCAATCCTCGTGCTTAAATATAATTATACATTTTTAAACACACGTGAAACACAGACCCGTTTATATCCCGTGTACCAATGCCTATACACCAACATTAACAGCACACGTAACATATAACAGAGAAATGCACACAGGGGCGGAGCACATTGCCACATATACCCCCCCTTGTGCGCAGCACACATGGCCTCAATGGCCACCTCCCCCCTTGAAAGCCCAAAAGTCCAGTACAAATTCCTGGGCCAGAACCGGAGGCTTCAAGGGGCCCACAGGTCGTTGGCAGGTTGTTCTGCTTATTCGAGAAATATTGATTGATGAGATGTAGTCTCAATTTTCTTCCATGTTGGCATTGCCACAGGCTCCATGGATCGGGGTAACACTGCTATGTGACTACAATCAATAGCACACGTCTTGTAAACCTGTCCTCTGTGGGAAATGTAATATAATTCCCTGTGAGCTTTAGCAGGGTATGTATGTAAATCTCAGTTTATTAAATAGGTTGCAGCATACTTGCCAACATTTGGAAACTGTTCAGCGGGACGCTCGTCACCGTGGGGGTGGGGGTGTCATACATAAAAAAAAACACTCATTATCATATAATAGCTGTATCCCCCCAACTCAACACCACACGACCATCATAACAGTAAAAATAGATATAATGAAGCGTTCTTTCCTTAAGTTAGTGATCAGCAGATGTGTCAGCCGCACGAAGAGCTCAGTGTGTGGTTTTCACTAACTCTATTGTGTAGAATAAATGAATTTTTTTCTATGTGTAAATATCGGGTCTTTCTTCCTATGCATCGGGACATGGGATATTTGCTAGGAAATCAGGACTGTCCTGACCATATAGGGACTGTTGGCATGTATGTTGCAGTTAAAGCTGAATGACATAGTTTAAAATAAATAGTTAATACTCTAAGCAGGTGTGTCAAACATACGAACGGCCAGGGGGACAATTTTTTGGCAGCCCGCCCATTACTTTGTAAAATTGCATTGATGTACTGTATTGTTTTGGAATTCTTTAAAACAACCCACCTCTAATATAACAACACGTGTATTCAACATTGTTTGAGTGACATTCCCATTAAGCCAATCACAGCTCACAGAGGTAGAAAAATAGCCAATCAAATAGCACACAGGATCCATTTCCTCACACACTTCATTTTGATTAGGATAGCGAAGTGAAGGCTTGTTTAAACTATTTATTTTACTTTGTGTAAAATTTAAAGTCAGTAGCGAAAAAGTATTTGGGGATGTTATGGAACTGAAAGGTGGAGGCAGAACACAGAAGATTCCAAAATCGTTAGCCAGATGCTTATTTTTTCACTGAATAATTTTGATGACAAGGCAACATGTCTGATTTGCAGTTATGAAAGATTATACCACACAACGTCACTATGATGTGCTGCACAAAGCAACATATTTTGAGTTTACTGGAAATTAAAGAAGCTATGGAGTCTCAACGAAAGGAAAGGACTTTTTTAACTTCACGAAGCCACGGAAAGTACAGAATAACCTTGGAAGAAACTACTGGTGGGATGCATATAGGGTGCACCATATATGACTGAGCAAAAAGTGGTTTGGCTAAAAAATTAAAGAAAGAATTTCAGAAGTACTGCTTGAAGCGCTGTTTGCCCTAATATAGCCCAACCGGGCTCGGTCATTGGTCAACTAAGGTTTCTAAGCGTACGGTGTGAATGAAGCTCATCTCATTATTGTAAGCGGGATGCCTCATTTAAATACATTATCATGTATTACCATACAAATCACATATTCATTCTGATTACCATAGTATGGCACAATAAAATTAGTGTGCACCATAATATGCCCAGTATTTCGCACGATAATACAATTGCAATAGTAACTATGGAAATCATTAATGTGCACAGTAATTTTAATTATCATGCACCATAAAGTTTAGCGCCCTTTTGTAAATGAGGCCCAGTCTGATAAAGCAGTTTGAATTTGAAGTCATGATTCCCAGAGTAGCTGTTATTCATCAGAACTTGCATGAATATTGAATGAAGTTATTTTCCTCAGATTCAGTGTGGATAATTTTGTGCTGCTGCAGCAAATAACTCAGGAAGGTTTGATTAGTAATAACTTTTTACATCTAAATGGAGTCATGTTTTCAAATTTTTGACAGATGTATTTTTTTATTTTTTTTAACCAAACTAATTATGCTTTTGGATTTTCTGTCCTGTTGGCAGATGTTATTGGCCAAGATAATATTGGATAGTATGATGGGGGTGGGAAAGTGGGTTGCAAGAAGATTGTGTAGCAAGAATATTGTGTATCAATCAAACCGACCTACAAGACGCCTAGGCAGTGTATAAATCTACTATTTGTTTTGGCAAAAGCTCTGCACACCAACTTGTTAAGACGAAGAATTAGTTTGTAATATGTAAGTGTGAACAGGCTGGCTGGTGGCTGATGTCAGACCAAGAAGGAATGACAACAGTACTGTGAGTAAATGCTCTGTTGCGCATTATTGTAAATAATAAATTAACAAAATAAAAGGTTTAACAAAACAGAACAAACACTGAACAAACAAAATGAACACTCAACCAAACAACAAGTACCGTGCTGGTGCTTCCAGCACGAGTAGCAATTGTTATCTTTTAGTTTAACTCCTACTCTCTCTCCCGTTCCTCTTCACTGTACACCCAACCCTGAGTGAGTGTGCATCTATATATACAGTTGTGCCGGGATTCAATTACTAATTAATCATTTGCTTGAATCCCAGCACGTGAACTAATTGTGCACTCCATGTGCCCCAATACAAATACCCATTTTAATCTGCACGTGAAGTGGTTGTGCATTTCCCTGTGCATAAATACAAATATACATTTTACATCAGCTGTGCTAGATAACTCACACTTTGCACTACTACAAATAATACATGTAACAGACAACATATAACACAAAATACTTACAGGGGCGGGTCACCCTGCCACAGTAAGGTATACTTTTAAAGAAATGCATTGGTGCTCGTGGTGGTGACATCAGACACAGAAGACAGTGCTGGGATATGAACACGCGGATGCGCCGGTTTATTATTAAACAGAAAATAAAAAGGTTGAACAAAACAAAACACTCAAAATAAAGAGCACAATTAACAATCAAATAGACAAACAAACAGGGGACGAACACTAAACACACAACAAGTATCGTGCTGGCCCTCCAGCATGGTAGCAATTGTTAATTCTTGAACTTATCTCCCGTACCTCCTCACTGTACACCCAACCCCGAGTGAGTGACTCGTACATCTACGTATATATACAACTGTGCCGGGATTCAATTACTAATTAATCATTCACTTGAATCCCAGCACGTGAACTAATTTGTGCACTCCCTGTGCTCACATACTATTACATACTTTATCTGCACGTGAAGTGATTGTGCAATCCCTGTGCCTAAATACAACTATATATATTAAATCACTCGTGCTACACAGACCCATTTATATCCCGTGTACCAGTATATCCACATATAACAGACAACATGAAACACAAAGATATGCACAGGGGTGGGGCACACTCATACAAAGATTCATTTATAAACGTGTAAATATTGTGCAACCTACATTTAAACAAGAACATATTAATATCATATTGTTCTCAGCTGTTTGTAAAAATATAATAACCACAAAAGCAACTTCAAGACTTCATAAAGTGTTAAATCTATGAAGAATGCACAGAGGTTCTGTATGAATATCTGCTTTCTTTAGAAGCCTTGTGACATTCATGCCAGGGTGTGGGATTGGTTGTTGCTAAACAGACTCTAACAGACCTCCTGCGTGTCCTGGTGTTCCTTTGTAGATTCATGTTCTTGTTCTGAGGCATCATTCTGTTGAAGGACAAAGTTAATAAAAACCTTCCAAAGAAAAGAAGTATTATGTATCAAAGACGAAGTATCAGGCCTAAATGTTTCTAAGGATTCAGAGAGCCACAAAAAAGTAGAAAAAATGCAAATAATAGTGTATTAACAAAGCCCTGCTATTGCTCATACACTTCGGCATAACATAATTAGACCTTCTCCTAGGCAGAGAAATACACAGACCACTTAACAATACAAAACTCGGACAAACTAGACACAAAGAGAACAATAATTGGGTTGCGTCTGAGTACTTATACTTCCTGCTGCGCTAGCACATGTTTGGGGAAAGTATACCCCATTAAAGGCTGGCTGAAATCCCAGGTTGGCAGTTTCAGACCAATTTCAATCTACTGTACACACAGCTTTACTAAAATAGACCTTTAAGTGGAAATGTTTGGATAAAAGCATTTTCATGTTCTGAAAATCAGTGGAGAATTTTTCTTAACCCTGTTAGCAATCTCCACTGGATGACATTTTAAGGTACACTATGAATTGAGAATATTTCAATTACAAAGGCACAGGTTCAGCTAATTTGTCTTTCATTAAAAATCTACACCCTCTCTATTTTTATTTGAAGTAGTATTGAATATGCAATAGTATTTATTACAAACATGTGTTTAATTGAGATCACTTTTGATAAATACTCATATTGTCACCTCATGCAATGGCAAATAGCAGCTCATCTTCTGAACAGTACATACATTGTTTTCAAAGTAGTCAAATGTTTGGGAGACTGTTATTGTGCATTTTAAGATATTTGATAAAACAGAGATCCTGGTTTCGTCCTCTTTCATTTTTTCTATTTACAAAATAAAGTTCCAGTTTGGATTAAAAAAACGTTCTGTTATTCCATGGTAACGCCCCCAATATGTTTCTGGCTTCACAATCATTCTGTCACATGAGCTGGTTTGGGCATGCTCTCCTGGTATACCCTGCAACCTACAGTACTTTCAAGATGATGTACCCATCCACCATGCCACAATTGTATCTTCCATAGTCACCACAATGCCTGAATCTCATGCCTGAATCCCATTGAGCATGTTTCTTGCATGACATTTTATAGAGTTAACAGATTAGCATCCCGCGAGATACCTTCTAGCACTTTGTAGAATCTATGCAACGTTTTGTCAAGGCTGTGATCAGGGCAAACAGTGGCCGAACCCATTACTGTATTGTATATGTGCTACATCAACCTATTTTTATCTGTGACATTGCAGAATTTGATGGAGCCTATTGTAATTAGTGTGCGGACTTTGGTAGAAAAACAGTACAAAATGCAGAGAAACCTGACAGTCCTTTAAAAATCTGGGATTCAGCATTTACAAAACTGAAAGAACGTCAAGAAAAATCAAAATTCCACAAAGCAGCAGTAATAGTTGGTGATTATTTTGTATCTGTGATGCAACAAACTGAAACACCTGTACATCAGGAGTTGGATTCAGCTTATAGAGAAAGAGTGGGAAAAAAAACAGACAGAAGCTATTTGTATATTTGAATAACTCCCAAGTATTGCTTATTATAGTAGTGCTCTTAGGGCCTCATTTACGAAAGGGCGCTACTTTATGGTGCTCGATAACTGCAATTAGTGTGCACGTTAATGATTTCCGTATTACTACTGCAATTTTATTCATTATTGTGTGCGATCAGAATGAATATGTGATTTTTATGGTAATTGATGCTGATGTATTTAAATGAGCACCCAGCTCAGAATAATGAGATGAGCTGTATTCACATGGTATTTACTAAAGGACGTTCATTTTAGTGCGTGCATTAAAGTGATCATTTATGAGTGTGTATGGAAACCAGGCTTTACCCACTGATAGGCGCACTATTTAAACCTATTTTTCTGACCTGAAAACTAGTGATGTGCAGTTCGATTCTTTTTACTGAGTCTGACTTGATTCATTCAGTTTAGTGAATCAATTCAACTGATTTGTTTTTTTTGATTCACTGCTTCACCATCGCAAAATAAATCTTGCTGAATTACTTGGTTATGAAAATTTGTTGAATTAAAAAAAACTGAATGACTCAAACTAATCGAGTCAGTAAAAAGAATCTATCTGTACATTTAAATACATCAGCATGCATTAAATTTAGTTTGTGCCATAATGTGCCAAGTATTGCACGTGATAATGAATAAAATTGCAATAGTAAATACGGAAATCATTAACGTGCACACTAATTGCAATTATCGTGCACAATAAAGTTTAGCGCCCTTTGTTAAATGAGGCCCTTAGTATGTTACTTAAATTTACAAGCAAATGTGTTCCAAACTGCACTTGAAGGAACATTTCCTTAAATTATGTTATATATTTGTTGAGGTGAGGTGGGGTAACAGGGAACCATTTGTGTAACTTGAAGAATTAAGTGAACCAGTCATGCTACAAGGCTAGATCTACCCCTGTTAATCACTAACTGATTGATTGTGTTCACTGTTAAATAAAACCAAAATCCTTCAAATTATATTCAACTTTTTTGTGTGTGTTTTTGTGATGGTGGGGGGGGGCAAGTAGATTTTTACTTGGACAATATGTTTTTTTTTTCAAAAATTGCACACCCCTGCTTTTGAGAAAACAATAGTGTTCTTAAGAACATAAGAAAGTTTACAAACGAGAGGTGGCCATTCAGCACATCTTGCTCGTCTGTTTTGAATGCCCCTTTATCTAATCTTCATTTGTGACCCCTGGTCCTTGTTTTTTTTTTTCATGTCAAAAAAGTCCCCTGGGTCGACATTGTCTGTACCTTTTAGGATTTTGAATGCTTGAATCAGATCACCGGTGATACGTAAAAATAGAAAATTGTCTGTGAGGGGAATTGTATTTGCCTTCAATTTCCACTTCTCACGTGAAAGCTAGTGTATGTATGTACAATACAGTGGCGTGTACTGCTTATTTGTTATCCACAGGTTGGCCCCAAAATAATAACAGTCCCGTTTTTAGTTCACCCACACGTAACACATACACAAACATAAACACCAGTCCACAGTGTGTGCTCTAGTGCTCGTGGTGAATACAGTTCTTTAGTGATACAAAGTGCAGTGGTGTTGATCTGAGTTTAGTGCTGGCCTCTGGCGACAGCTCTGGATCGTGTTAGCCGTCCTAATAATTACAAACAGTATTATTAACGACAAACAAAAAACAAACAAAACACTCACGTTTCACAGCACAGGTTCTCCGTCTGGTCATTTAACATAACCATTCACAAAGGAACAGATCACATCACTACGTCCCCTTTTTATAACGTCACCCATGACCCCTTGGTCAACAAGCGCATCCGCTCCTCCAATCTGCAGATGCTACGCCGTTTCCCGTCCAGGTCATTGAGTTTGTATACCCTACCTTTGCCCCCTTTCTAGGTGGCCGACTTCCACCAAACTTTGGGAATAAACTGTTGTGCCATTTAGTCCAGGGTATTCTGTTCCCTTTATGCATCTGCCTCGCAGGTCGGGAGGGAGATCTAACACCAAAAATCATTCGATCTCTGTCACAGTGTTTGACAGCAGTTTTAGTCTCATTCTATTTCAACTGTCATCTTTAAGAAATTACATCTGAGAGAACACTATCTACGCTTAATTCAACATCAGCCAGCAGCCAAAACCATCAGGATGCTCCGGACACCGTGGAGGCGGAACCATCAGGTATTCTGTCTCTGCTGGTGGAGGTGGGAGTGCGGTGGTGGCGGAACCATCAAGTATTCTCCCGCTGCTGGTAGGTACCTGGGCTGTGGACATTCGGCCTTCCCCCTCTTGGGTTGTGGATACACCGACTTCCCCCTCTTGGGCTGTAGACTCACCGACTCCCCCCTCTTGGGCTGTGGACGCACCGACTCCCCCCTCCTGGGCTGTGGACGTTCGTGCTCCTCCCACTCAGGCGCAGGATGTTCAGGCTTCTCCCACTCAGGCGCAGGATGTTCTGGCTCCTCCCTCTTGGGTTGTGGATGCACCGACTCCCCCTTCTTGGGCTGTGGAGGTGATGGGGTCTGCTGCTCCAGCAGCCAAAACCACCCGGACGCACCGGACACCGTCTCCATCCTAGGCCTCCCAGAAGCCGGGGCCTTCATAGGGGCAGTTCTCCCGGTCATGCCCAAACTCTCTGCACATGATGCACAGGGGGGCCCCTTCAGCCCTCCACTGCTCCTGTTTGGTGTCCCAGATGGGGGTCCCAATCGGATGGGGTCACGTGACCACCATCTCCTGTGCTGCTGCTGTTGTTGCTGCAGCTGTCTCCTTCCCATCCTCTTCTTTCCTCCCATCCTCCACAAAGTAAAAAAAAACAAAAACCTGCAGTACATTTTCTGGCCTGAGTCCTGGAGGCACTGGTGGTCCCACTTCTGACGATGTGGTGACGTCAGGCCAGATGCAGGATGAAAACAAAGAAGCAAGTACTGCCGGGCAAAGGTGCTGTGGCGCAGTTTATTTAAACAATTAAACAATTAATTAACTTGGGAGATGGTCACATTCTGCACAAGGTTTTTAATGTGGATGGGGCTTCCCATCCACGCTGCAAAACAATAAAAAACATACGGCTCTTCGTCATCACATTTAATAAAACAGTAACAAAACAACACGGCTACGCCGTCATATATACAAATAATAAATCATAATAATAATAATGATACAACAAAACAAATACAAAATAATAAATTGCTCAGCGGCGGAGGGGTACCCCGTTCTAAAAATAAACAAATAATCATGTACAGGGCTCATCGCCCTGTTACAGTCTCGTTTTAAGTCACTCGACAACACCCACAATTCGTGGTTTTTAGGCATGTTTAACAAATTCTTTTAACAATAGAACCACCATGCGGGTCAGCTTGTCCCATTTTCCATTTAAAATGTTAATTAGTCTTCCGTTGTAAATCGTATGTGTGTCTGTTTTTGAATTTTCCTAAATATATGAATTAAATATCCTGACGGCATTTGATAGCCAGAATCGCAACAATGATAAAGTTATAAACAGTTCTACCGAGAACCGCCACGTGGGTCAATGTGACCCATGCATTACAATACATGTCTTTTTTTTTAATATAATGCAAGATATTCTGTTTTCTTTTGTAAATGCAGCAAACAAGACATGCCTACTCTTCCTAGCACATGTGTTTTTTTTATTTCAATCCTTTCTTTGTTTATAGACTGACTACAAGACAGAGATTGCTGTGATTGTGGATTTGTCAAGATGCCAACTCAGTGAAAGCCTAGTTGCTTATTTTTCAATGTACCTGGGAGACAACAACCCTTCGTTTTGTTCCAGAAATGCAACTGGGAATATATCAGAAGGAAATATTTAAAGTAGTCATTTTTTATTGGAATACGGCAAGCTGCACTCAGATGCACACAGCAAACTGAAATGACAGGTAGGATAACTTATGTGCCTAATATGAAACGTATGTTATATATTCTTTTTTTCTATTACTTTTAGAAAAAAAACATTTTGGTTTTACAGGTTTGTATGTACCAGTTTACACGTTTACACAATAGTGTTCAATGGAACTGCGTCTGTGTTTACAACACAGCTCCTGGATGCAGGTACAGTCATGTGTACGCTCCTCCATAGAGTACAATGCAGCCGTCATACCGGAAGTAGTGTTGCACATCATCGTGTATTAGTAAAGTCTGTGATATTTAATTTAACATGAAGTTATTATAATGAGTCATTGAAAAATCTGAATAATGAACAGACTCATATCAGAAACCCCTGAAGCAGCCTGAACCATGCTTAATGAAAAGTCACTCTTTACTGCAATAAGATGCTCCTACTGTGCTGAGGAGAACCAAAACACTGCAATTGTCCATTAACCATTATAGCAAGTCTGGCACACAGGGCTTCATACTGCTTCATGATGTCCAGTGAGCAAAGACACACATTGCGCAATTAACACTGCCTGTCACCCTGTATGCTATTGTATCATGCCGGCATTGGTTCAAATGAGGGTCAGGATGGGGATTATGGGTAGCTGAAAATAGTAGTATTAATGCGATTTCTGAGGTATGATTCAAACCCGATTTCGGTACTTGCTGCTTGTGGCGGGGCACCCCGCCCCTGTGAGTATTTTATGCTTTATGTGGTGTATTATCTTTGGTGTGTATGCATTGGTGCACGGGATATAATTTGGGTTGTGTAGCACGGATGATTTGAAATGTGTATTGTTTGGCATAGGTGTTTCACAATTAGTTCACGTGCAGACTGTGCCGGGATTCAAGTGAATGATTAATTAGTAATCAAGTCCCGGCACAGCTGTAGATAAAAGCAGTCACGAATCACTCACTGGGGGTAGTGTGTTCAGAGCCGGACACCTCATTGAGTGGATGTCACACCAAAGACATTAAAAAATCTTCTGAAACATATCAGCAATGAACACTTCAACACTGCAGCAGTCGTGAATGGGGTGAAATTGGAATGGAAGGGTAATCTATTTTTCAAATGTTGTCAAGTATAGTAAACCCTTGGAATCACTTCACCACTACTAACGCTAACAGGGATGCATGTTTTGAAGTGGTGAATGTTTTCTGAGGCTTAATTGGAAATGTCTTGCTGCACTCAGGGATTACTACTGTGTGTGTGTGTGTGTGTGTGTAATTATATATATATATATATATATATATATATATATATATATATATACAGTGCCTTGCAAAAGTATTCAGACCCCTGACCAATTCTCTCATATTACTGAATTACAAATGGTACATTGAAATTTCGTTCTGTTTGATATTTTATTTTAAAACACTGAAACTCAAAATCAGTTATTGTAAGGTGACGTTGGTTTTATGTTGGGAAATATTTTTAAGAAAAATAAAAAACTGAAATATCTTGCTTGCATAAGTATTCAACCCCTGTGCTGTGAAAGCTCCCAGTTTACACCGATGAAAGAAATTGCCCTAACGAGGACACAATTACCTTACCATTGGTCTCCACCTGTGAACCATTAAAGTTGCTGTCACATTTTCTGGATAAAAACCCCACTGTTGAAGGATCATTGGTCAAGCTGTGAATCTGAAGGAAAATGAAGACCAAAGAGCATTCTACAGAAGTTAGAGATAAAGTAATACAAATGCATAGATTAGGGAAAGGGTACAAAATAATATCCAAGTGTTTGGATATCCCAGTGAGCACAGTTGGATCAATAATCAGGAAGTGGAAGCTGCATCACACCACCCAGGCACTGCCAAGAAAAGGCCGTCCCTCAAAACTCAGCACTCAAACAAGAAGGAGATTTGTGAGAGAAGCCACAGAGAGGCCAACAATCACTTTGAAGGAGCTACAGAGTTCAGTGGCTGGGAGTGGAGTAATGGTGCACCAGTCAACCATATCAAGAGCTCTGCATAACACTGGCCTGTATGGGAGGGTGGCAAGGAAGAAGCCATTACTCAAAAAGTACCATCTGAAAGCACGTCTGGAGTTTGCCAGAAAGCATGAGAGTGACCCAGCTGCGATGTGGGAAAAGGTTTTGTGGTCAGATGAGACCAAGATGGAGCTTTTTGGCCAAAACTCAAAGCGCTATGTGTGGCGCAAACCTAACACTGCCCATGCCTCAAGACACACCATCCCTACAGTGAAGTATGGTGGTGGCAGCATCATGCTGTGGGGATGCTTCTCATCAGCAGGGACTGGGCATCTTGTTAAAACTGAAGGAAGAATGGATGGAGCAAAATACAGGGAAATACTGCAAGAGAACCTGCTTCAGACCGCTAAAAAACTGAAGCTTGGGAGGAAATTCACCTTTCAGCAGGACAATGATCCCAAGCACAAGGCCAAAGTAACATTGGAGTGGCTCAAGAACAGAAAGGTGAATGTCCTACAGTGGCCCAGTCAAAGTCCTGATCTCAATCCCATTGAGAATCTGTGGCAGTATTTGAAAATTGCGGTCCACAAGTGTCGTCCAATCAACCTGAACAACCTGGAGAAAATCTGCCAAGAAGAATGGGCCAAAATCACTCCGACACTGTGTGCAAAGCTGGTACATACTTACCCCAAAAGACTTAAAGCTGTTATTGCAGCGAAAGGTGGCTCAACCAAATATTAATGTGTGGGGGTTGAATACTTATGCAAGCAAGATATTTCAGTTTTTTATTTTTCTTAAAAATATTTCCCAACATAAAACCAATGTCACCATACAATAATTGATTTTGAGTTTCAGTGTTTTAAAATAAAATATCAAACAAAACGAAATTTCAATGTACCATTTGTAATTCAGTAATATGAGAGAATTGGTCAGGGGTCTGAATACTTTTGCAAGGCACTGTATATAATTGTCACAGACGGTTCTGGCACGTCTCTTTCCTGACTGACAGGAATATATTATTGCTGGTTTTAAACTCGCTGTCAGCACAGATGTTAAAACCTCTACTGTTAAAATATGTATTTAGTCCAGCTCAGCTTTATAAAACTGGAGACCGAATACTGGTTCCCAGCTGAACTTCTTGCACTGGCATAAAATTCCCCTAATGTTGTTGTGTTTTTTTTTCTTATTTCCATAAAATTAATGTCCATATTTTTTTCTTTAAGAACATTAACCAGCCCATGTTGTATTTTTTTGTGTATTTTTCAATCTTTGTTTTCTTCTTTTTCAATTAGCTGTTCCTCATCTACTGTTATGTGTCTACTCTTGCTGGTGCACTTATTTTATTTATTTAGTTTTTTGAGATGGACTGCTGTCTTCACTCAGTAAGTTGGTGTTGTGCCAGTTATGTGGAGTTTCATCCCCAAATATATTAAAGGAAATAGGTCAAATGCCACTCATTTTTGGCAGTTTTTGTAACTAATAATAACAAATAAAATGGCAGTTTGTCATGGAAATTAGAATGCGGTGGTGCATAGTGATTTATTCAGTGTGAAGCAGCTCATTAGTATGCAAGCCATGCTATACGCTATATATACGCACGGTCATGTGATGCTGTTTAACCAGTCAGAGGTTTTTATTTTTCCAAGCCGTGTTATAATTGAATTGATATCTCTTTTATATGGGATGCATTGCTATTAGGTATAGAAATTATGTGTTAGTTTTAAGCGAGTGGTATGTTGAATGTTCTAGAACGTAGCTGTGGGTGCTTTAGCTTTTTGCATTTTATAGCCTGAAGGCTGAATATATGATAACCATATTTGTATTACTGTATTGAAGTATTAATGCTGTTAAATCTGTAAAAGCACTGGATAGTCCAGATTGCTTATTACTTGGGATTTACGGTGGTCTGCGCAACCAACCAATCCACTTTTTAAAGCATTTAATAAACCGAAAGGGCATTATACTGCTCTGATTCATTAAAACTTCAAATTAAATGAGTCTGTGTAATTTTTTTGATTATTAAAAAGTTGTCTGGACATATAGCACACCAAATACATGAACAAAACCACATACAGGAGTTTAAAACATCTCTGTCCTTCTTAAACATCTCCCCTGAGTTTAAGAGTGTGCTCAGAGCATAAATAGAAAGAAAAAAAATTCTGCAATTCTGACTATATATATATATATATATATATATATATATATATATATATATATATATATATATACACATAACACATACCGCTGCATATGTACAAGACCATAGCTCAAACAACCAGAAAGAACTAATAACCAATACTGTAACCGGCCTTCCTGCATTAGGTCCCCTTGTCTTGGAAACCCTTTCAGCTCATTATCCTTTCACTTTGAAGTAACTAAGACAATTTGTAAAATAAAAAATGTAGTTATTTCTGGTTCAATGAATACATCATAAATGGAAAGTAACAGACCATGCCTCCTTGGTCTCTTGGCTTTTGTTGGAGTGTCTCATTAGAGGGGACCCCTTTCAAAAATATATATATACTGTAATAGGTTTGGACAGAAAAATCAGAAACACAAGCACTATGTAGCACAGACTTATGTTTAAAGGGGCTATCTACTGCATTCTCTTGCATGACTGATCCATTTGTTTTGTACATTTACATTTGTTTTGTAAGATATATAAGTGGCATTTTCCTGTTGTAAGTCAGTTTCGATCACAGTGGGCGAGACAGAATGTGTTTGGTTGGCAGGTACTTTGGTATCCAAGACTGCACAAGTGTGACCCATTTTTCCATGCTCAGGTGTGTGCTAAGATACATTATTGATTCTTGTGATGCTATAATGAACAGTAATGGTTTTGACTGGCAGTAAGGCACAGACTGGTAATTAATTAGAAACCTGTGCTTGGAACTGGAAATTACATGTGATACTGATGGGTCAGTGTTCATTTCATTTACCTGTGTCAGACGATTCATTAAAAAGAAAATATATCTTTAATCCTTAGTGCCTGTGATGTCTTTTCCTGTTTTGAGCCATGTGTGCGCACTCAACCTGAGAATGCTTTAACTATTCTCCACAATGAGACCTGAATAAACCTGCTGGCAGAGGGAGAATTATTGGAACAGCATACTCATCGAGTCTTGACGATTTCAACAACTGACTTTATTAAGGAGTGAGTCCATATCTTCAAATATATATATAATGTTAGGTTATATATCATAACTTTGGTTCCCTGAAATAGAAATGTTATCCATTACCAATTGGGATATACCTCCCTGTGTAGCCCGTTTCATCTGAGTATGTATGTCAAAGCTGCTCCTGAGAGCCCCCTTTGCATCAGGCACTGAGACCCCGACCCCAAGGGAATAAAAGTACCACGAGCAGACGGGATCAGCACCAATTTTCTATTCAAGCCAACTGTGTTGGATTGAACACAGTGACCTCGAAAGGTAATGGATAACATTTCTATTTCAGGGAACCAGGGTTAACCTAAAGTCCCCTTTCAAGTAGAAAATGTTATTCCATTACTGATTGGGATAGTATACCAAAGCTATCACAAGTGCATATGATCTACAGGACCTAAAAAAGGTGTGGGGAGATCCCGCACCTTAGTGTGTGTGATGTAAACCCAGGGATTTGGGAGAATCTATGACATCTAGTGTATAGAAACTAGATAAAAAAAAAGTGTAGGGTAAACCCACACTGGTATATATGTGTCAAAGAATATCTAGACCAGTGATTCAATGGAAGCCTCAACAGGCGGAAAGTGGGCAAGGCCCAACTTCTCTGCATCATGCACCCCATAAAGGTTGTCAATCGCTTGGCAGACAGCCGCGGTTGCCGAGTGGCCCCAGGAGGACTGAAACTCCTGCAAAATGTCTGTCAGTACCAGGGGGTGAGAGCACTATGGCGTTGCAGTCGTGACCCTATCAAAGAGGGAACATCTGAAACCCATGCCTCTTTTCGATATACTGGTACCGGCTTGGAACCCGATGCAATCAACCAATGTCCATGCAGGACTGGTTCGGTGGCGATTGGTACATAACGGTGACTGGTCTCGGTACCGAACAGGGTTTCTCAGTACCGATTGGTGACTGGACTCGGTACCGACCGGGGTGTTCTTGGTACCAAGAGCTTGGTGCTCAACATGGACTGGGGCAGACCGAGGGGCTCAGAGCCAATCGGTACGGGCTCGGTATCAAGCCGTGCAGGTGGCAGTGTGCAGAAAAGTGAATATTCTGCGGACTTGGCAAGGATGCACAGCTTGCACCAGCTATTTGATGCAAGGGCTGGGATTTGCCAGCTGACTAGTTCCTTACTAGTAGCCTTCACTAAAGTAATGCTGATCAGCAGGTCACTAAGACACTTGGGGGGATGTCGGGGTTCAAGATGTTCAAGTGCTAAAGGTGCAGAAAACGCGCAAAAGTATGATATATATAATAGGATGAAGAGAAAATGACGCTGATCCCTTCTGCTCACGGCACTTTATTTCCTCGGGGGTCTCGTGTCTGACACAAAAGGGGCTCTTCGAGCAGCTTTGACATATGTACTCAGGTAAAACGGGCTGCACAGAGGTATATCCCATTCTGTATTGGGATAACATTTCATACTTGAAAGGGAAACAATTTTATTGAGCAATCCATCTCACATGTACCCTCAAAATTATGAATTTACTACGAACTGGAACTTTTTTTCTATATTTTACCCCAAATAATGGATTTCTGTAATAGTGACTGACAAGACTGGAGCCAAGAGTGATAGATTGCTCATTAAAGTGTTCTGCATGTATTTGAAGATGGAATGGTAATATATTCAGGGATACCAAATTATTTAGTGAGCAAGAGGGCCTGTGTAGGGTAAAACTGTCATTAAATGTCACCAGTATTTTTAAGAAAGCTATTCTGCCAAAAAGCTTTTTCTTAACCCACTCTTTATTTTCAGATTTTCAACGTGCAATATAAACGGGTTGTTTTTGCATTTTACATGCTTCTACATGTCAAATGTCATTATTACAGCTGAATATCAGGCCTTTTCTGTTGCCATGATAACCTAAATAAGAATGTCTTACATTTTTTGATCGCTTTATAGAAAGTGAACTAATTTCGTATTTGGACATGCAGCATTGTCTCCTTTTTTGTTAAAGATCCTTTGTTTCTTTTATTGTTTTCATATTTTCATTCAGTACATATACAGTACAGTACAATGCAGTAAATACATAAAAACATGTTTCTTCATGGTGAATTATCACTTCCTTTGTGGAAAGTCACATGACCTGATTGTAGCTGGACTACTGGAATGAACCGGATCTACAGCATAGGAAGGGATTTTGTAAGAAGTAGCATTGTCTATGAAGTAACAGCACATTTAAAATAGAAGGGAAAAAATCAAGAAAAGAACAAAAGGGATCAGAAGGAAAGGAGGGGGCAGTAATAATGCTGCCAGTGCTTATAAGAGGTAAGAAAATAGATGCGTGGCTGTTGAAGATTCTCAATGGGGAACTAGGGTTACGCCAGCCAGAATGGAACCTCATCACCACGTTAGTAATAATTGTGATGGGCTGCCATGCTTAGTCACTGTTTGTATGGGGTTGTTTTGCTGTCACTTTGGTTGGTTGTGTGGCAAAGTGCCCCCCCCGTGTGTATTTTGTGTTACGTGTTGTGTGTAAATGTTGGTGTATAGTCATCGGTACACGGGATATAAACGGGTCTGTGTTTCACTTGTGATTTAAAAATGTAGATTTATATTTAGGCACGGAGGGCACAAATCACTTCACGTGCTAGTTAAAATGTAATGTGTGGTCACGGGAGTGCACTTAATTAATTCACGTGCAGTTGTACCGAGATTCCAATTGAATGATTGACTAGCAATCGAGTCTCGGTACAACTGCATAAAAACAGCATGTTTTCACTCACTCGGGGTGGGGTGTTCGTGAGAGAGAGAGAGAGAGAGAGAGAGAGAGAGAGAGAGAGAGAGAGAGAGAGAGAGAGAGAGAGAGAGAGAGAGAGAGAGAGAGAGAGAGAGAGAGAGAGAGAGAGAGAGAGAGAGAGAGAGAGAGAGAGAGAGAGAGAGAGAGAGAGAGAGAGAGAGAGAGAGAGAGAAAATATATAGAACACTATATCGTGCTGGTAGGACCAGCACGGTACTTGTTTTATTATTTACTCACCGTGTTTGTGTGTCTGTCCGTCCACCGTTTGTTTAGTGTTAGTCCGTTTTTGTTTATCTATTTATTTTGGCGAAAGTGCCGTGTCCTGTGTTTTTGTTACAACCGTTTATTTTTCTGTTTGATTATTAAACGCTGAGCGCGATCACGCTCAGCTTCACCAAAACCCCAAGTCTCTGTCTGTACTGTGTTTCCTGGCTCTGCCGTGACGCCACCGCTCAGTCGTCTTTGTCACACGTGGTGTCAGAACCGGGAGCTACAGCGCCTCAGGACTCAGGCCAGAGCAGGAACCGCAATTTGGGGTTTAAAAAAAAAACCCAACAACAACAACAACAAAAAAATGGAAGACAGGATGAGGTGGAAAAAGGACCAGGAAGCGAGGGACAGGGAGGAGGAGGCGTACATCAGGGCCAGGCACCCGAGGAGCTGTAGGTCACCACTGTTGTGCTGCCTCTGTAACCAGCAGCATTACTTTGCCGCCTGTCCCTTCCGCAGTTATGAGGAGGAGCCTGAGTGTCCACAGCCCAAGTGGGAGGAGCCTGAGTGTCCACAGCCCAAGCAGGAGGAGCCCGAACGTCCCACGCCTGAGTGGGAGGAGCCCGAACGTCCTACGCCTGAGTGGGAGGAGCCCGAACGTCCCTACGCCTGAGTGGGAGGAGCCCGAACGTCCCACGCCTGAGTGGGAGGAGCCCGAACGCCCCACGCCTGAGTGGGAGGAGCCCAACGTCCCACGCCTGAATGGGAGGAGTCGGTGCGTCCACAGCCCAAGAGGGAGGAGTCGGTGCGTCCACAGCCCAAGAGGGAGGAGTCGGTGTGTCCACAGCCCAAGAGGGAGGAGTCGGTGCGTCCACGGCCCAAGAGGGAGGAGTCGGTGCGTCCACGGCCCAAGAAGGGAAGGTAGAGCGTCCACAGCCCCAGTCTCCACCAGCAGAGGGTGAATTCCTGCTGGGTCCACCTCCATTGCCATGGGAGGACTGCTTGCAGCTCCCACCTCCACCAGCAGAGGGTGAATTCCTGCTGGTCCCGCCACTTCCATTGGCAGAGCAGCAGGAGCTGCCTCTGCCTCCGCCACCTCCACCGGCAGGAGCAGAGCAGCAGGAGCTGCCTCTGCCTCCGCCACTTCCATCGGCAGAGCAGCAGGAGCTGCCTCTGCCTCCGCCACCTCCATCGGCAGGAGCAGAGCGGCAGGAGCTGCCTCTGCCTCCGCCACCTCCATCGGCAGGAGCAGAGCAGCAGGAGCTGCCTCTGCCTCCGCCAACCTCCACCAGCAGAGGATGAATGCCTGCTGGTAACACTTCCCCCACCAGCAGAGGATGAATGCCTGCTGGTATCACTTCCCCACCAGCAGAGGAGGAATGCCTGCTGGTAACACTTCCCCACCAGCAGAGGAGGAATGCCTGCTGGTATCACTTCCCCACCAGCAGAGGAGGAATGCCTGCTGGTATCATTTTCCCCACCGCCACGAGGAGAGGAGCAGGAGCTGCCTCTCCCTTCACCAGAAGGACCAGGACTAGATGCTGGCGGTCCTCAGCAGCCCTTGCATAGGCTGCTGAGGGAAGCACGGGAAGAACCGCCCGCCGCAGAGGCCGAGAAGAGGGCCAACACCTGCACCCCAGCTAGTCCTGACTCCCTGCCTCGCCGCCCAAGGATGCCTGCCCGCCGCCCAAGGATGCCTGCCTCGCCAGCCCAAGGATGCCTGCCCCGCCGCCCAAGGATGCCTGCCCCGCCGCCCAAGGATGCCTGCCTCGCTCGCCTAAGGATGCCTGCCTCGCCGCCCAAGGATGCCTGCCTCGCCGCCAAGGATGCCTGCCTTGCATCGCCTGGGGTTGCCAGCCGCTCCGCATCGCCTGGGGTTGCCAGCCGCCCGCGTCGCCTGGGGTTGCCAGCCGCTCCGCATCGCCTGGGGTTGCCAGCCGCCCGCATCGCCTGGGGTTGCCAGCCGCCCGCGACGCCTGGGGTTGCCAGCCGCTCCGCACGCCTGGGGTTGCCAGCCGCCCGCATCGCCTGGGGTTGCCAGCCGCTCCGCGTCGCCTGGGGTTGCCAGCCGCTCCGCGATCGCCTGGGGCTGCCTGTTGCTCCGCATCGCCTGGGGCTGCCTTTTGCTCCACACAGGGTACAGGGTACGAGGGAGAAGTGGAGCTCCCGCTGCCGCCTCTATGGCCAGGGGCTCCCTCCCGAGTTCGCCTCCCGAGGGTCCGCTGCTGCTGCCGCGCCTCCCGAGGGTCCGCTGCTGCTGCCGCCGCCTCCCGAGGGTCCGCTGCCGTCGCCTGGGGTCGCCAGGGATCCTGCTTCGCCTGGGGTAGTCGAGGGTCCTGCTTCACCTGGGGTCGCTACACTATGGCCAGAACCCCATGAAGGGGAACTGCCGCCATGAAGAAGGGGGAGGTCAGGAGACCAGCTTCCCCGCAGCAGTTCGCTGCCGGAGATTGTGTGGTCGGCGCCCCACGGAGGGAACTGCCGGCCATGAAGAAGGGGGGAGGTCAGGAGACCAGCTCCCCAGCTGCACTTGCTGCAGGAGATAGTGTGGCTGAAGCCCCGGAAGAGGGAGCTGCCAGCCACGAAGAATTGGGGGTGCCAGACATTTCACCATGGCCACCCCAGAAACAACTTGCTTCCCCTGTTCCGGGACTTTGGGACTGAGGGGGAGGTGGCCATTGAGGCCATGTGTGCTTTGCACAAGGGGGTATATGTGGCAAAGTGCCCCCGTGTGTATTTTGTGTTACGTGTTGTGTGTAAATGTTGGTGTATAGTCATCGGTACACGGGATATAAACGGGTCTGTGTTTCACTTGTGATTTAAAAATGTAGATTTATATTTAGGCACGGAGGGCACAAATCACTTCACGTGCTAGTTAAAATGTAATGTGTGGTCACGGGAGTGCACTTAATTAATTCACGTGCAGTTGTACCGAGATTCCAATTGAATGATTGACTAGCAATCGAGTCTCGGTACAACTGCATAAAAACAGCATGTTTTCACTCACTCGGGGTTTGGGTGTTCGTGAGTGGAGAACGAGAGAGAGAGAGAGAGAGAGAGAGAGAGAGAGAGAGATAGGAAATATATAGAACAATTGCTATCGCGTGCTGGTAGGACCAGCACGGTACTTGTTTTATTATTTACTCACCGTGTTTGTGTGTCTGTCCGTCCACCGTTTGTTTAGTGTTAGTCCGTTTTTGTTTATCTATTTATTTTGGCGAAAGTGCCGTGTCCTGTGTTTTTGTTACAACCGTTTATTTTTCTGTTTGATTATTAAACGCTGAGCGCGATCACGCGCTCAGCTTCACCAAAAACCCCAAGTCTCTGTCTGTACTGTGTTTCCTGGCTCTGCCGTGACGTCACCGCTCAGTCGTCTTTGTCACAGTTGTCATGACAGATGGCAAAGGGGTTTGGGTTGGCATCCTGTCTGTGAAGCAGGCAATAGTGGTAGGTAGGCTTAGGCAGGGTTTGTTCTAGAGGAGATTCGAGAGTGAAGCAAGCAGACGTAGTTAGAACAGTGGCGTAGCTAGGGGGGTGGTTTTAGGGGTTTGAACCCCCTCCCCCTGAAATTCATTATTCAATGACGTGGGATAGAAGGGATAGAATCTAGATTATCAACATCTTAATTACCACCATTTATTTGATTCATAAAAAACATATATGGCATCCATACCCCCCTTACAGAGTATCCAGAAATCTTCAAGGAAGATTTAGCCTTAAGCTAAAACTACAGTACCTGAGATATTGTAAACACTATCTGGTTTCTAATATAAGTTTATGCGTGCATTATTTGACTAGAATACAAAGAAAGAAATGATACTAATATATCAGGACCAGGATAAAAAATAAATATAATATCATCCACTGCACTTAACCCAAAATGATCTATCAGTCTGGTTTATTCCAAGTGATTGAAATCTCACATAACTAGCAGTGGAATTAATTATTCAACAAGCACATGCTATAAAGTCAACTGTGCACAAAATTGTCTAATTTTGGAGATGAACATTATTTACAACTAAGAACTAGAAACAGTCCCACTTGCTTTTTTTTTTTTTGTTTTTGTTTTTTTCAAAATGTGTTTGAAATTACAAAACTTTTACTTGCGCTGAATTTAGTTGAGCCAATTTTGAAATTTGGTGCATCACAACATGTCTGATTAACACATTTTGGCATATGGACTCTGGAGCCCATGATGCTGCTGCCTTAAGAAAAGAATATGTGGTGCTCAAAATCTCTGAGCTGGTGAGGAGTGATGGCCTTGGATGAAGGTTGACTGCTACCTCTTCCTGATAAGGGGAGGAAGAGCAAACTCAAACAGACTACAGAGACTCAACCATGAAAAAGTGATCTTTGGTCTTGATTATTCCTGGGTGATTTTTGAACTGTTGTGGATTGACAGATATGCTTAGTTCAGTATATTGTAATGCATTATTTGTGTAGTGGCCTGTCAGTTGTGCTTTACTTCAAACATTCAACAGCATGATGATTACCTGACCTTTATTATATGTGTTGTTTATATTTTGTTACCGTTATTTATTCTGTAAAAAAAAAGAAGATAGCTTGCTCTTTTGCAAGGATGACTTGCCCAAATATATTGCACATAAAGAAGTAAATAACTGTATGTGCACTAGTAAATAGTATTTACTTTTTTTAAAACATTTTTTGCAGTGATGGGGTTAATTGTATCCCTACCGAATACATGTGTGGAATGTGGCTGAGTCTTCATAGATTGAATGACTGACCAGCACTCAAGTCTCAGCCACATGGTATAAAAGCAAGGAGGAATCCTTTGTTGGGTAGTAGGGTGTAAGTAGCAGGGTGTGGTCACAGCTAAAGCACTGATATACCAAGGTAGCTGCATGTTTCTTTTGTTTGTATGGTTGTTTTGGTTGTTTAAACCTTTGTTTTTGTTATTCGCTCTTGCGCTTATATTGCACAATTCCTGTTTCTGAGTCTGCATCCTGAGGGTAACCAGCCTGGGCCGTGATGCTACCCTTTCACATGATATAATAAAGAACACAGTATACACCCCAGTGCGATCCTAACAGAAGCATATCCAGAGGAAGGGGCAAGGTCTCTGGTGAGGATCCGAAAGTTGTTTTCTTTCCAGCCCCATTGACACCCAACAGCCCAAAGCACCAGACAGGAAAGATGAGATGACAAGTATACATTGAGAAGGCTATTTACAAATGAACTAACGAGAAGCACCTTTATTCCCACCATTTGCCCAAGCATTCCCCTATTGACTAGCATTCTTTGCAGCCAGTAACATGCATTGACCCTGGAGACACAGCTGAGTTGAAATGACCTTGGAAGTGAAACAGTAACAGACTTCCTGCAAGTAAGGCAGATAAACTGACAACTTCCTGCTGTACCAGATACCATAATTTAAAATTGTAAGATTATTTTATAATCTTTATTAAAGTGTATACTACACAATAAAAACCCTTAAGAGTGTAGGATTTTTGTATCAATTTCTCTATTTTTTATTCTTGTGTGTCAGGGGTGAGTGCAGTTTTGACAATGTCTATTCTGAGCTTACTGTCAGGGGCATAAGATAAGCAGAGCACAGAATCTCACAGAAACCCATAACACCAGCGAAAACTTATCGTGGAAGGGCGAAAACAACTGGAGTCATGCCTCCTTGTCTTCCATTCCCACGTTATATTATCTGCTTAATAATAACATATTTCTGAGAGCTACACATGTAGAAATTATCAACAACCATATATGGAAATTGACGAATTATTAACAGCCACATATGGAAATTGTTTGTATTTCAAATGCTGCACATGACTTGTGCTTGAGAATTAAACTCTTTTAATTATAAAGGATGAAGCTACCCAGCATTGGGAGCTCAGGTGTAGATCCTACTGAGACCAGAACTAGCTACTCTGTCTGTATTCTATTACTACAATAAACTGTACCTTATTCTTACTACCTTTACACGTTAGTAGTGTGTGTTGTTTTTTGTTTTTGTTTTGTTTTTTGACAAAATCAAAATAAATGTTTGCTAAATGTTTTTCAAACCAGCACATTTGAGACCTATGTAAGAACTGAAGTGCATGACAGGTATGATTTTTGGAATTATTTAGAAAACAGAGGTTAATTAAAACCGGAGTGTTTAAAAATTAAACAAGTAAACACACATATGTACAGCATATACTAATAGTAGACCAGGCTGGTTTACTGTAAATCCCCATCCTGTGAAGAGCAGGGGATGATGGGCATTTTTCCATTTTGATTCTCTAACAGAAATGTGATTGATCAGACATACCGCGGAGGGGGTGGGGGAGAAGGGGTGTAGCCATGGTAACTGCAGAACTGAAGCATCCAATATTATGCACTTCTGAGGGTTGATTGCAAGCAATGTGATTGAAGCATGTCAAAAACTAGCAGAGGGTCACATTAGTCTTCATTATACTTTTTTTCTTTACATGACCCCATTTTGATTCTGATCATGTAAACCTTTTTAACAGTGTAAGAGAGGCTGGCTTGACCTAAGGCTTTTCAGAGCTGTCTCCAAACACCTTTAAATGGTGGCTTTGTGGAGATATACCTCCAGGCTAATGCCACTGCTTACAGCAGTGATTCTCTTGATGCATTGCTGGTAATATTTTCGCAGGTTGTGGAGCACGAGAACATCATTACCAGTCTTTCCACTGAGGACCCTCTTTCTGTCAGCTTCAACATCCTTATCCTCTGCATGGCCTGGATCCCCCAAGGCAAAACTCTCTTTTCTGCAAGAGAAGATGTTATAGAATGTGTGTGTGTGTGTGTGTGTGTGTGTGTGTGTGTGTGTGTGTGTGTGCGTGTGTGTGCGTGTGTTTGTCACATCATTAAAAAATTTACTAAGATTGACAATAAAAATATTGAAACAAATTAAATTAAAAAAAAAACCTAATAACTTTGAGGTAATTACTAGGATGGCACCAGATATCATGAATGGAATTGCTTCTGTTTCTGGCATAGTAACTTCCATCATCTTTTTAAAATGTTTTCTTGCACCCAGCTCTACATACTGTATACCTACCGGTATACCATCTCTGAGGTGTCCAAAGCGGAGTGTAACCAACACTAGATTTTCCCTGCATCAGGGCAGAGGGGTTTCAGCAGTGATTTGATTTGCATTACAGCCAACAAAAACAAGAAGATACTTTGGGATTTTAAAAAAAAAGAATAAATAGCAACGGATTGCATTTTCATGTGTAGGTGCTTTCACTGTGAGTTCAGGATTTATTTATCCTGTATATTATGCAAGGGAGTGTTTTCCATCCAAAATAGGAAAAGATGATATTTTATCTTTGTACTCAAATGCCAAAACACCAAAATGACCAAAATGCCATGAATTCTAATAAATATGGTAAAGTGATTGATTCAAGAAAATAATAATAATAATGCAAATGACACAAATGGCAGCACTTGGCTTATGGCAAAAATAGGTGAGTTTAGCATATCACCCACACACTGTCAGCTGTAACTACCTGCCCCATGCGGCCCAACAAAATACTGTTGTTGTTGCCTTACTGCTTGATAATCAGTGTCTGCAGTGACATTCTGAGTTGGACTATGAATTCTGCATACTGCCTCCTTCCTTTGCATGCTGACATACAGCGCAGGACACTGTTTGAAACTACATGCCAACCTGCAGTAGTAACCGACTTATATTTGATGTCAGAGTAAGTGATATGTCCGACACAGGTAATGGTGATCGATACATGATTGTACTTCTTATTTTTGTTTGGTCGTATCATCTTCTAATGTTATCGATTGTTGCACATAAACAAATCCCAACTTCCATCCTGATGGAGGCATGGAGTTAGTGGCCTCGTTTTACCACCCACTTAATCAGCTGTCAGAAGGTGAGTGCATGACAAACGTGTCTCAGGGGCATGGGAAAATACAGTCTACAACCAGGTAATAGAGTGGAGCGCACTGGTCAATAAAGAGAGTGTCTGTCTCAGCTTGATTGAAGGCAATCACATCTACAGGAGATCTGGCAAAGCAGGCATAGCAAAAGCAATGCTTCCTAATGAATATGTTAAGGACAAATGAGTTACAGTGCTGTTTAACTAGCAACAGAGGACAGCTCTGATGGACAGAAACCAGAAGCTCACAGTTTCTGCAAATTCAAAGATGTCAAAGGTCTACCTGTCCATATTCTTTGAGAAGATGAGTTACAAATCTTCTGATTTCATGAAATCCAAACTGAACCACAGAGGTATTTTTTGCTAAGTTGTGCATTTCTTAAATGTAGTTTATACATACTGTATAAACTAAATGATTAGTTTAAACAGGATATAAAACTGAGCTGCAAAAAACATTAGAGAATGTAAGTAAAATTAGAAGAAAAACAGTCTGCAATGTATTATGTGATCCACGTGACCTATATAAGATGTGTTTGAATTGTGTATACTACTATAACAATCATGGGAAAGAAGTAATACTGGCTTGTCTCTCAACGCTGTGGCAAGACAATCTTTCCTGGATGTTCCTGGAATGGCAAGGTCTGCAGAAAACTGCCACCAGAGAGCACAACTCCAGTTGCAAGATGACGAATCAAGTCCGCAGACAGGTACAACCTACTGTTAAGACATACCTGTTTCTACTCAAACTATACACAGAGAGCAATGCATTGTAGACTATTTTTGTTGGCCAATGACTGTACTTTTAGGTCTAACAATTAAAATGATTAGCAATTATAGTCAAATATTTATTTAGTTTAGTTTAAGTGAAACATTATTATTATTGTTAATAATAGTGGTAGTGAGTGGTAGTGGTAGTAATCAACTCAATGGTGGCATTTTGGACAACCAGCTCTGCTGTGAGAACAATGATTTGTTTGCAGAATTTGAAGAGACAGACACTGTTGATAAATTAGTTCAAAGATCAGTACTAAAACCAGTAAAAACATGAAAACTTGTGCTTTAAAGACAACTGCAGTAACAATGTGGCGAATAATGTTTGTGCCCAGGCAAAAAAGCAATAAATCTGAATTTTACTTGGCCTTACAAAAAACTAGCAAATCCACTATATTATTTTTTATGTGGTCCAGGACTGGAAAAAAATAAGACTTTCTAATATTTAAAGGTCTCATATTTCAAAGGGCACAGACCTGCCTTGCCCGGGACGCAACGCCAACCACCCGTGAACCCCCATGGTAAAGCCTCTGCTCTACCACATACCTACTTCCGACACCACGTGTGGCATAGGATCTCGGGCAAGGCAGGTTTGGCCCTTTGAGACCCAGACCCAGAACTGCAGTTTAAGAGCTTTTTGTGCACTTTTAATAATCAAATAACAAATAACAAAACACAGGAGCAAAATAAAGGTGTAAACAAACACCTACAGAAGTCTTCAAATAAACAAACCGAAAAACACCCAAGCTTTGCTAACCCAGTGCTCTCTTTCTCTCTTTTACTTCAGCCAAAAAAAAAAGTTGCTTAACTGCATGTGATGACAACATCTAATCATCTGTATTTATCTGAGGCACTATAGCTGGTCTTACTTTGTAGCAGAAATGTTACACTCATAGATGGAGCACATGAGATGCACCTCCTGTTTACATAAATACTGTATACATGACAGCCAGCTCCAGTTGCTGGCTTAAATCAATGGGGTGTTGTGGCAGGGAGGAAGCCCTGCCGATGTAATGTGTGGGTGTGTGTGGGGAATATTGGGTTGGCAGGGAGGGGGTTAAGTTCCTCCCTGCCGGAACACAGATGCAAAAGTGGCTGGGGCCATAATGGAATAATTGATGTTTAATTAGGCTCCAGCCACAGGTGTATAAAAAGTGGTGTTAAGGTTGGTGTTGCTGTGCTGTGCTGTAAGGAGAAGGTACATTAGTGTTTTGTGTGAACCAAGGCATCTATTCCCAGCGGTTCCCTGCCTCCTATTATGGAGAGCCAGAGGGGACAGTGGGTTGATTCCTGGGAGTCAAAGAGGTTGATATCTCTGCTCTCCCAAACTCTTCTAGATGAGGCTTACCACCTCTTAGCTGCTGGGGACTCCCCAGATGAACTCTCTGCAGTGAGAGGAAGTTCTCATGGGCCCACAGCAACAGCTTGCGGGCTACTCGATGGAGACTGGGCAACCGCAGGCCGTCCTGGTGGTTGATGTAAGACCGACTGTTGTGTTGTCTGTGTGTATAAGCACATCTCCCTTGAACCTCGTGTAAAAAATTCTGCAAGGCCAAGTAAACTGCCTGCAGTTGTAAAATATTGATGTGGGTTCCACACAACTTGAACACCCCGGCCATTCTACACAGCGCCCCCCCAGACCAGACTGGACGCGTCCGAGTTGACAACCTCACTTCTGGTGACACTGCCCAGCGCTACACTGAGGTGTGGATGGGATGGCTGTTTCCACCAAGAGAGTGCCCTTAAACACAGATGGGACACTGTCAATAGGCATTGTTAGAATGCTGCATGCTGATTGGTCCATTGGTGTTCCAAGCTTTTACAATATCCAGCACAATGTCACAATTAGGATCTACTTAAGAACAAAGGCAAATAACTGCACCTGTGCTAACCACATATCACTGAGCCACCAAAATATGGTGTATGGGCACGTCTCGGACGTATGCGCCTGGGAAGACCCCATCTTCATGAAGGCTTTCAATCGGGTGGAGACAATGGAGGAGTAGATCCACCTGAAGGCCATACCATCACCACGGACGGACCAGGACACCTGCCTCATCTGCCTAAAAGTTGTCAAAGTTGAGCATGTATCACCCGACTGCCACCCCCCACACCCGGAAGAGGAACAACTGCTGGGCCTGAAGAGGAAGAAAGGAAGGAGCAGCCGTCCCTGGAAAAAGGTGAAAATGCCAGGACAAGCACCAGCACCCAAGAGGGAGGATGCTGAGCGTTCAGCACCCACAAGGGGGGGCGTAAGAGGGTCCAATGCCTTCTGGGGAAATCTTGGAATGGCTGATGGACCCTAAGGTGGACCTCCTGGAAGCTCTCCCGATGGTGATCAACCTACTGTGTGCCAGAGATGGGGAGCAATGGGAAGCCTGGGAAGACCAACGTCGCCCAGAGTCCCTCCCAGCCGTTGCAGCCATGGTATGGAACTACCTGGCTACACATATTGGAATGCCCTCAAGGTTACTAATCTCATCGGGAGGGGCTATGCTTAGTCTAGCTCCACAGGCAGTAGGCACATCCACCCCAGAGCCCAGAGGCGAGCTGCACCAGTCCCCAGTGACTGAAGGAGAGGCACACCAGTCCCCAACGACCGAAGGAGAGCAGCACCAGTCCCCAGCGACCGAAAGAGAGCCGCACCAGTCACCAGTGATAGAGGAAGACTACCTGCTGCTCTTGCCTCCACGCCAGGGGGAGACTAACCACTCCACCTTTGCCGCCAGAGGGAGACTACCTGCTACTCATGCCTCCACCACGAGGGAGAGACTACCTGTTGCTCTCGCCTCCACCACCAGGGGGAAACTATCCGCTGCTCTCGCCTTCGCCGTCAGAGGGAAACAATCTGCCACTCCCACCTCCACCGCAAGAGGGAGACTACCTGTTAGTCCTGCCACCATCACCAGAGGAACTGAATCTACCTCCCAAGGGTCAGCTCCTGTCATCTCTTCGCAAAGGTCAACTTCTGCCCGGTCCTGCAAGGCCTGCATTGCCTGGGGCTGCCGAGCCTGCATCACCTAGGGCTGCCATGCCTGCAAAGCCTAGGGCTGCCATGCCTGCATCGCCCAGGGAGGCCAGTTCACCATCGCTTGGGGAGGCCAGTTCACCATCGCCCGGGGAAGCTAGTTCGCCATTGCCCAGGGAGGCCTGCTTGTCATCACCCAGGGCTTTGTTGTATCCATCAGCAGCAGTTGCACTGCCGGAAATTCTGGGGCCGTAGCACAAGAGAAGGGAGCCGCTGGCTATAGAAAAGGGGGGAGAGGTGAGGAGACCATCTCCGTCCACAGTAGTTGCACTGTTTGAGTATGCAGCACCACCGCTACGGCCGGAGTTTCCTGCACTGAGGGCAGCATTTCCACTGCCAGCGCCACAACCACTGCCGGAGTGCCCCACAACGCTGTCAGCCTTTCCGCTGCCAGTGGTGCTACGTGAGGACCTCGCTCCACTGTCAGCATTTCTGCTGTCAGCGTTGCCAGGAGCAGCATTTCCGCTGCCAGGATTGCCCCGGCTGGAGGAGCCAACCTTGCCTCTGTCAGCATTGCCGCTGACAGCATTGCCACTGGCAACATTGCCAGCCGTGGGCCCATTGATGCCTCCGCTCCTGGCCCAGGACTATGACCAAGACTGTTGGGCTTTTAAGGGGGGAGGAGACTATGTATGCTATGCACAAGGGGGGAGAAGTGTGACGGGGTACACCCTTCCCCTGTGTGTATCGTATGGTTTTGTATTATTGTTATTTGAATGTATTGTTTATGTATGTAAAAACACATTATTTTATTAATTGTTTTACAGCATGGATGGGGTTAAACTTCCCCATCCATGCTAAACACATGTAGAAAGTGAGTCTCCAGATTGCTTAATTTATTACTAATTTGGAGATGGTCACATGTATAAAAACCCACAGCTTTGGATGATCGAGGTTAGTGTGTTCAGAGGTGCAACGAGAGACGTGAGTCGTGAGAGAAATCAAAGTGAAACTAAAAGAGGCAATTGCTACTCGTGCTAGTTGTAGACTAGCACGATACTTATTTGGTTCCGTGTCTGTTTGTTTTGGCCACTGTGCCATTTGTGTTGTACCAGTGTTGTGTGTTTTGTTCAAACGTTTTATTTGTTTATTTATTATTAAACGCGCAGCAGTGCTTTCATACCCTGCAGTACTGACTGTGTGTCCATTCTCCTCAGGGTCTGACGTCACCACACAAGCCATCCTGGTGACAAGAACACACCGTTGATTTCATGAAATCGAGGTCAAATCCCTCAATCTAAATCCACCTATATAAGATGTCTCTTAAAAGCTTCAAGGTTAACACCCTGGATTTCCAGCACCTACCCAAAGTGGAGCAGCTGTGTTCAGGCTCTCTCTGAATGTAAAGACTGTCAGCTGGAAGGCTGCACATAGTCCAGTACACAGGCTGACTGGGATGAGGTAGAACACCTAGATGAAACCCAAGTTAATTTATAGGAAAATGGTACATAGCTTTTGAGTGCTTTTTTTTAATCGTTATTAGCACTTTTTATTAAAAGGAAGAAACAACAAATGCAATTTTAAAACGTATAAGAAATCACTTAAAACTAATGACAAGCCCCTAAATGGTTTATTTCTGGTTTTGTAAATACTGAGTGCACTGGTGCTAATGACAGTTTGTGGTACACAACTTTGAGAATATAGCCCATTGTGCTTTTTCATCATTGCTTTTATATGAGACATGATACATACACTTATCTCCATTTTGAATGTCTATGTGATTGGTGCGACTAGAGTTGCCAACTTTCAACATCTTAAAATAATTGAATGGCAGCAATTATGTACCTATCAAAAACCGCAATTGTGCTGTTCATCGTGGTGACGTCAATCTATCCAGCTCTTGTTGTTTTCGCAACAGCAATTGATAATTAAAGGCACAGCAGTCTGTCACAAATTTGCACTACTGGCACAGAGCTGGAGGTCGCCTTTCAGCAACGTTGGCACTGAAGGTTGTTAACAGGCAATGAGTGTCAATGAGTTGTTAAAGGGCAATGAGTGTTTTCAGTGTACTAGAAAACCAGACTGTCCGGTCTAAAACCAGACAGTTGGTAAACCTAGTTGTGACAGATCTTTATTAGGTAATTACCGTGAAAACAAGACATTTACATATAATAATTACACTATAATCTTTGTGAATTTCTGCCTGGTTAATATAAAGCATGACCAACAATATATGACAGCTTACTTTTTTAACTGATATTTTGTAACTGTGAGTTCAACAGTTGGTTGTCAAAGGTGTTCTTTATTAAACAGTGTTTGCAGTTTAACAACAATGGGAAAGACTTTATTACAATGTATTTTTAAATTTCAATTGAACGTCCTTAACAATCTCAGTTACTGCATCTCAGTTTTGCATCTCAGTTTTGCATCGAACCCATGAGGGCGACCGATGAGACCTTGCAAGGTTTGTTGGTCGTCTTCTCTTTCAGGGAACCAGGGCTACAGTAAGTAACCTAACGTTCGCTTTCAATTCGAAGACGACCAACAACATACTTATGGAAAAGTATATCAGAGCAGTCGTGAGGGAGACAGAATGGCAGCATACGAGGGACGTGTTAGAACAGCATAACCCAACGTTAGCGGCGCGAGCGTGCAAACTCAAGGAGCCTCGTGCCTAATGAAGGCAAGGAAAGATCAATCACATTAAGGTGATAGAACCTGGACAAAGTATGCGACGTAGCCCAGCTAACAACGGTACAGATATCAGACAGTGAGGCCACTCTGAAGAGGGCCCTAGATATAGCCAACCCTCTGGTAAAATGCGCGGCTACCCTCTCAGGTAGGGGGCAAGCCGGAACTATCATACGCAGTCGAGACTGTGTCCACAATCCAGTGCGACAGTCGCTGCTTCGAGACGGCTAACACGTTCCGGAGCTGTCGCCAAGGGCCTGCACAAAACCCGGAACAGCACTGCACTATTGTCACTGTTATAAACTTGTATCACCCACCACGAGCACTACTGCACTCACCCAGGACTGGTGACCATGTTAGTATATTGTGGGATGGATATTTGTGTTTATTATTTGGGAACCCTGTTGTTTTATACTCTGTGTACTACACATTGTTGTGTATTGCCGGGGATTATTATTTGGTCACCAGACCTGGATATAAAAATAAAAACTGTTTCCAAACCGGATTTAAAATCTCTCTGTCTGCTTAATTACGCACTGCATCACTCCTGTACCTGTACCCAATCAACCACTTTGCCACAGTGCTTCACCAAGAAAAAAACAGAATGATTCAATTATACAGGATGCTTTACAGCAGTGTTAGCAAAATGTTTTCTCTGTGGTTCTCATCTAGCGAATTTGCATTCTGAAACTGTGTTGGTATTAGGAATGTAATAGGCTGCTTAGTTATACTTTAAATAGTAAAAGAAAAGTAGCAAAAAAGTGTATCATAAAAAGGCATCCTTCTGCTTTAAATACTGTGTTGTTTATTTAAAAAAATAACCAGGTTTACAATTGGATATGATAAATAAACTAGTTAAGACAGGCTTGCTGTTTGGAGAGTTTGGTCTTACTTCCTTAAATGATAACTCCAGGGAATTTGTCTGTTATCAGGAAACAAAATGCTAACTACCTAATTTGAAAACCACTTGCCAGCAGCAAGAACACAAATACAATATTCATGGCTTCAGTGAATAACACTTCACTCTTTAAAGCACCACATTTATTCTACACTAAAATCAACCGTAAATTGCATAATAATAAAGCAAATATGCTTGCATTCATTTGCTTTAAGAACAAAGTTTTTAATTTGCTTTAAACAACATAATGTTAATTAAGACTGTAAACAACCTGCAGTAAACTGAATGGCAACATTTAAACGATAGACAGAAAAATATGAAATTAAAAGAATAATCCATGATCTTACAACTGTATAATAAACAGTACAAATGTATTGTCTATCATGGGTTGCATTGCTTACACCAGTAATGCTCGTTCAAAGACAGTGCAATATATATATATATATATATATATATATATATATATATATATATATATATATATATATATATATGTGTGTGTGTGTGTGTGTGTGTGTTTTCTTCTTGGCCTGAATAAAAAACAAATAAATATGCATTACCATACTGAGTTCAGACTGTGCCAGGGGGCAGGTTAGCCCAAAGAATGAAGCTATTCAGTTGATTTAAATATGAAGGTTCTGCGTGGTAACCCTGCGGGTTGTACCAGATCTACACAAAACAACATGAAAGGTATTGCATAAAGATGTATAGTATGTTCTAAACAATCATATACAGTTAATTTACAATATTGACTTAAGTGGAATAACAAAAACGCATCCCACACTAGAGATACCCACGCTTCTGATTATAAATATATATATATACAGTACTGTGCAAAAGTTTTAGGCAGGTGTAAAAAAATGCTGTAAAGTAAGAATGCTTTCTAAAATAGACATGTTAATAGATTATATTTATCAATTAACTAAATGCAAAGTGAGTGAACAGAAGAAAAATCTAAATCAAATCCATATTTGGTGTGACCACCCTTTGCCTTCAAAACAGCATCAAGCATCAATTCTTCTAGGTACACTTGCACACAGTTTTTGAAGGAACTCGGCAGGTAGGTTGGCCCAAACATCTTGGAGAACTAACCACAGTTCTTCTGTGGAATTAGGCAGCCTCAGTTGCTTCTCTCTCTTCATGTAATCCCAGACAGACTCGATGATGTTGAGATCAGGGCTCTGTGGGGGCCATACCATCACTTCCAGGACTCCTTGTTCTTCTTTACGCTGAAGATAGTTCTTAATGACTTTCGCTGTATGTTTGGGGTCGTTGTCATGCTGCAGAATAAATTTGGGGCCAATCAGATGCCTCCCTGATGGTATTGCATGATGGATAAGTATCTGCCTGTACTTCTCAGCATTGAGGAGACCATTAATTCTGACCAAATCCCCAACTCCATTTGCAGAAATGCAGCCCCAAACTTGCAAGGAACCTCCACCATGCTTCACTGTTGCCTGCAGACACTCATTCGTGTACGCTCTCCAGCCCTTCGGCGAACAAACTGCCTTCTGCTACAGCCAAATATTTCAAATTTTGACTCATCAGTGCAGAGCACCTGCTGCCATTTTTCTGCATCCCAGTTCCTGTGTTTTCGTGCATAGTTGAGTCGCTTGGCCTTGTTTCCACGTTGGAGGTATGGCTTTTGGCCGCAAGTCTTCCATGAAGGCCACTTCTGACCAGACTTCTCCGGACAGTAGATGGGTGTACCAGGGTCCCACTGTTTTCTGCCAGTTCTGAGCTGATGGCAATGCTGGACATCTTCCGATTGCGAAGGGAAGTAAGCATGATGTGTCTTTCATCTGCTGCAGTAAGTTTCCTTGGCCGACCACTGCGTCTCACGGTCCTCAACATTGCCCGTTTCTTTGTGCTTCTTCAAAAGAGCTTGGACAGCACATCTGGAAACCCCTGTCTGCCTTGAAATTTCTGCCTGGGAGAGACCTTGCTGATGCAGTATAACTACCTTGTGTCTTGTCGCTGTGCTCAGTCTTGCCATGGTGTATGACTTTTGACAGTAAACTGTCTTCAGCAACCTCACCTTGTTAGCTGAGTTTGGCTGTTCTTCACCCAATTTTATTCCTCCTACACAGCTGTTTCTGTTTCAGTTAATGATTGTGTTTCAACCTACATATTGAATTGATGATCATTAGCACCTGTTTGGTATAATTGTTTAATCATACACCTGACTATATGCCTACAAAATCCCTGACTTTGTGCAAGTGTACCTAGAAGAATTGATGCTGTTTTGAAGGCAAAGGGTTGTCACACCAAATATGGATTTGATTTAGATTTTTCTTCTGTTCACTCACTTTGCATTTAGTTAATTGATAAATATAATCTATTAACATGTCTATTTTTGAAAGCATTCTTACTTTACAGCATTTTTTCACACCTGCCTAAAACTTTTGCACAGTACTGTATATATATATATATATAGTGATAAAGCTAGGGGCAGAGTCATTAACGGGAGGTATGTGAGGGCAAGTTTGCTGACAAATTCTGACCTCACATTACCGGAAGATGGCCGACCCGAGGGAAACTTCATTTCCCAGACCACCTCAAGGCAGGAAATGATGACAAAGAATTAAGGATGAATCATCATAAAAAGGTACAGCCCACAACAGGTTAGTGAAGGAGTAAGGAGACAGCTTTGTGCTGGGGGAGAGTGAGTAGAGTGAAAAGTAAGTCCTGTTAAATACCTGTTTGCCTGGGATTACCGACCTTTGATTGTTTGATTACCCGACTTGTTGCCTGAACCTGGACTTTGCTGAGAACCCGTAACCTGTACCAAACTCTGCCTGTGTTTTGACCGGCCTTTGGATTGTGGAAAATAAATACATCAGGTGCCGCCCTGATTTATACCGTATTACTGTGTTGTGTAGAACATTGTTTACGGATCTGCTACTGTTTATGTGAGCACATTCGTACTTACCTCCGGACTTGCCACATATGGTGGAGAATGCAGGTATCGCGCTGTGAAAATTCACAGTAACACATACGAGAATCCAAGATGGATGCAGTTCTACAAGCCCTGCTACAGACTGTAGCAGCACAGCAAGAGTCACTGCGGGTACACCAGACAGCACAGTAGAATGCACTGCTGATGCACCAGGAAGCAATGGCGGCACAGCAGCAAACTAATCGCTTACTCCAAGAGGGACAATCTCGGATGGAAAACGAGTTGCGAGATGTAGCGGAGAAAGCTGAGGGTCGAACAACAATTAAAGGCCAGAGGAACACAAACAGATATCTCCAAAAAATGACCCCACAGGATGATGTGGAGGCATTTTTAACCACTTTTGAACGCATGGCCGAGCGGGAGAAGTGGCCCAAAGAAGAATGGGCCAGGTTGCTTGCACCATATCTTAACGGTGACTCCCAAAAAGCATATTTTCACCTGGACATTACTGAATCACAAAACTATGGAAAACTGAAAGTTGAAATTCTGCATCGGGTTACTGATGCGGTACGAGCGCATCGCTTCCATAAATGGATTTACAACTCTGAACAACCACCCAGGTCTCAAATGGATTTACAACTCTGAACAACCACCCAGGTCGCAAATGTTTGACCTGATCAACTTGGCCAAGAAATGGCTGCGGCCTGAGGAACGGACGACGGCAGAGATTGTGGAGCTGATAGTGCTTGATCAGTTCCAGCGGGGACTCCCTAAGGAAGTACGACGCTGGGTTGGGCAGAACGACGCGAAGACGGCAGATCAGCTGGTGGCCTTGGTCGAAAGATACTTCACAGCAGCATCAATTGACCAACCACAGGATCCCGGAACATCTGCCTCCCGGCTCAACCGTCCCTACAGACCGGGCAAGCCTATTAAATTACCTGGAGGGGGTAAAAGGACAATCGGCTACCGAGGGGCGAGAGAGTGCTGGGGGACAGCCGGGAGGTGAAAACAGGGGCAGAGGAAGATGGAATCCCCCCCTATGGCACGTGTGACCTGTTTTAAATGTTATAAACTGGGACATATAGCGGCTTATTGTCCCGAAAAGGACGAGCCCATGGACTGCAATGTGGAAGAGAAAGAGGATGATGCTGTGTATTATGCGTGTCCTGTTGTAGTTACCGCTGTAAATAGTGGCAAATTGAATCATCCACATGTTTGTTCAGTTGAAGTAGAGGGGAAAGAGGTCACAGCCCTGCTTGATTTGGGAAGTATGTTGACATTGGTAGCGGCAAACTTAGTGCCCACCTCCAAATTGGATAAAAAGCAAATGCTAAGCATCACATGTGTACATGGGGACACCCACTCCTACCTGTCCGCTCTAGTCGCCCTTAAAACATCGGAGGGTGAACTGGAGTATGAAGTAGGGGTGGTGCCTGACTTGCCGTATGATGTGATTCTTGGCAGGTACTTTTCTAACTTTGGTAAGTTAGGATCAAATAACAATTCGGCCCCAGGGTAACAGATAAGCAAGCAGGAGGCAACCTCGTTCCCCGCCTTAAAAATGGCGGATATGTCAGCGAAAAGCACTTCCCCGGTATGTGTGGGTGAGTCTGGAACTGAGACGGAAACAGAAACTGAGGAAGGGGAGATGAACCAGCTCCAGAAGAAGCCAGTATCAGCGGGGTACAGCTTCCGAATGACCCAGGACTCACAGAGATAGAGAATCTGGAGCTGGGGGACGTTGAACCCCACCCTGGTAACTTCGGGACGGCTCAGATTCAGGACCTCATTCTACAAAATGCCCGAGCGAATATTAAGAAGGTGGATGGGAAAATTATGGAAGGGAATGAAGGAGAGATAGCCTATCCATATTTCGCTATAAAGAAGGGATTGCTTTACAGGGTGGACAAGATTGGGATAGAGGAAAAAGAACAGTTGTTGGTCCCGAATAGATATCGGGCAACTGTTGAGCTTAGCTCATGGGCACATTTTGGGAGGGCACTTGGAGGAGAAGGAGACCCGAGACCGACTTTTGCAGAGGTTCTACTGGCCTGGGGTGCACAATGCAGTCAGCAAGCATTGTGGGGAATGCCTGGAATGTCAGTTGACTGCTCCGAAGCCGGCTTTTAGGAGCCCCTTAATTCCCCTCCCCATTATTGAAACCCCATTTGAACGAGTGGCTATGGATCTGGTAGGTCCCTTACCAAAATCAGCTAGGGGACACCAGTATATCCTGGTAGTAATGGACTACGCAACCCGTTACCCAGAAGCCATACCCCTGCGAACCATGGCCACTAAAGGCATTGCCAAAGAGTTGTGGTTGATGGTTAGCCCGGTAGGGCTGCCTAAAGAGATTTTGATGGATCACGGAACCCCCTTTATGTCCCGAGTACTCAAGGACTTGTGTACCCTTTTGAATATAAAACAACTAAGGACGTCAGTATACCACCCCCAGACCGACGGTTTGGTGGAAAGGTTTAACCGCACTTTGAAATCTATGCTGCGCAAGGTAATAGATAAAGATGGAAAGAACTGGGACTGTATGTTACCTTATTTGATGCCCCAGGAGTCGTTAGGCTTTTCGCCATTTGAGCTACTATACGGTAGACACCTGAGAGGTATCTTAGATATAGCCCGAGAGACCTGGGAACATGAGAACACCCCCTTTCACAGCATAATAGAGCACGTAAACACCATGCAGGAGAGAATAGCCACAGTCACTCCCATAGTACGAGAGCACTTACGACGAGCACAAGAACAACAGAGACACAGTTATAACAAACAAGCCACGATGAGAATTTTTGCACCCGGGGATAAGGTCTTGGTGTTTGTACCCACGGTAGAGTGCAAGGTGTTTGCCACATGGAGGGGCCCTTACGAGGTGGTGGAAAGGATAGGGGAGGTCAACTACAAGGTTAGACAGCCTGGTCGACGACCAGAGATTCAGATCTATCATGTAAATTTATTAAAACACTGGAAAGAAAGGGAAGCACTCTTAGCGTCAACCCCAGAGATAGTGTTGACCACACCCGAGGTGAAGATAGCGCAAACACTAACCCCCTCACAGAAACACGAGGTGAAGGTGTTTGTACACAGGAACTGCCAAGTCTTCTCGGCGTACCAGGTAGAACTCACTTAGCTTCTCATAACATTGTATCAGAGCCAGGGGCCAAGGTGTGTATGAGACCTTATAGAGTGCCGGAGGCCTGCCGCACAGCTATAAGGGAGGAAGTTAAAAAAATGTTAGTCGCGGGTGTTATTGAGGAGTCCTCTAGCAATTGGTCTAGCCCAATTGTCATGGTGACAAAGCCTGATGGCTCCTGGCGGTTCTGCAATGACTTCCGGAGGGTGAACGAAATTTCGAAATTCGATGCTTACCCCATGTCCCGGATAGACGAGTTACTTGAGAGTATAGGAAAGGCCCGATATATCACCACCTTAGACCTAGCCAAGGGATACTGGCAAATTCTGTTAACTCCTGGAGCAAAAGAAAAGACAGCCTTTGCCACACCTGATGGGTTATATCAGTACATTGTAATGCCTTTTGGGTTACACGGTGCCCCCGCAACATTTCAAAGACTCATGGATAAGGTACTGAAACCCCACAGTATGCCGCAGCCTACTTAGATGACGTGGTAATACAGAGCCCGGATTGGGAGAGTCATTTACCCCGAGTCCAAGCTGGGTTAGATGCCTTAATTATTTTCATATTGCATGTCTCTTAAACTAGGATATTTATTGTAAATTAAGGGGCATTTTCAACACACCTTAAAATGGAAAGTGGAGAACCTTTATATGCTGTGGTATTGGTATCTTTCAATACAAAAACTTTAGTGATGACTTTAGTTTTATAGTGTTAAAGAGCATAGTCTTAGTATAAATAATTAAGAACTGGTTATCTAAAATCATTTCTACCCAACACAAAGTCACATAGAATAATGTTTGTTCCATACAAAAGTATTTTACTACCAGGGTGCTGCAATAAAATACTTCATCCAAGATGTTACAGTTTAAAGGGATGGCTCCTTCTACTGCTCTCTGACCCATGCTGGTAGGTATAATGGTGTGTTATGAAATTAATGGCTTTACTGACCAGGTACTAATTAGATGAAAAAAGAGGTCTTTCTAAAGGACACAGTTTGTGTGGGAGAAGTTAGACAACAAGCAGTGGAAGGGTTGAAGAGCATAGACAGCAGTGCTTTACCGGGCAAACTAAAACTCTGGTGCTTTCAGTTTGGTCTACTGCCGTGGCTGCTGTGGTCACTGACTGTGTACGAGGTTTCTTTGACAACAGTAGAGAAGCTGGAACCTTTAATCAATTCATACATCAGGAAATGGTTGGGAGTTTCACGCTGCCTTAGCAGAGTGGGACTTTATGGTAAAGGAATACTGCAGCTACCAGTCTCCGCTCTAACCGAGGAGTTTAAGTGCGCCAAGGTCCAACTGGAAATGACATTAGTAGAGTCACGAGACAAATGCGTAAGGGAGGCAGCACCTGTGTTGAAAACTGGAAGAAAGTGGGTGGCAAAGAAAGCCGTGGAAGATGCAAAGGCTGCCCTTCGAATCGGTGATATCATGGGGCAAGTTCAGCATGGACGAAGGGGTCTTGGTCTCAGTTCAGCTCCTCCTACATGGCACAAGGCAGCCCCAGCTCAATGGAGGAAACTGGTAGTCAACGAGGTGCAAAAGCAGGAGGAAAGGATGAGGTGCGTAAAGGCCGTTTCCCAGGCCAAGCAGGGAGAATGGATGAGATGGGAGAGTGTGGAACAACACAAGATCGGCTGGCAAGACCAATGGAACAGAGCAGGATCAGTTTCCTCATCAGGTCAACATATGATGTTCTCCCATCACCGCAGAACCTAAACCTCTGTGTAGGAGAGGATCCCTCATGTCCTTTGTGTTCATCACCTGCAACATTAAGGCACAATTTGACAGGATGTAAGGTGGCTCTTAGCCAAGGACTGTTTACTTGGCGCCATGACCATGTGCTGCGATGTTTGGCCTTAGCATTGGAAGACAAGCATAACATAACCAATAAGTTGCCACCAGTTCCATCAAGGCATTACACACAAAAGACAACATTCCTCCATCCAGGAGAGCAACCGCCAAAAAAAGGTGTTAAAACCAAGCCTCGCCCAGGACAACTGGAAGCTGCTAGATACTGGAAGATGCTGGCAGATGTTGGTCAACGGCTTATTTTTCCACCTAAGACTGCCACCAGTAACCTTCGACCAGATATTGTCTTGTGGTCTGGATCAGCACGCCTTGTTCACCTGGTAGAGTTAACAGTGCCATGGGAGGATGCTGTAGATGAGGCGTATGAGAGGAAGAAACTGCGGTATGCTCAACTAGCTGCTGAAGCGGAACAGCAAGGATGGAGAGTCTGGGTTTACCCAGTGGAGGTGGGTTGTCAAGGATTTGTGGCACGCTCTACAACCCTTTTTCTCAGAGACGTCGGATTCAGTGGCCAAGAGTTGCGTCACACAGTGAAGAACTTATCTGAAGCAGCAGAGAGGAGCAGCATCTGGCTTCGGTTGAGACGGAAAGATTCTGGTTGGGGATCTCAAGCACAATAGAAAGAAAGAAACGCTGATGTACGGGTAAGTAAACTGGGCTGAGTTGAGTGGGGGATGGAGGGGGGTGATGCTGGGATGCCAGAATCACCGTCGAGCCTTCTTGAGGTGTTGTGGGCTAGTTGACAAAACACCAAGGATGGAAGGTGCCCACTTGAAGACCCCAGAGATGTACCCTACTTAGCTCAATCCAGACGGTTGTCATGCTGATGCACTGGTGAGACTGCACTGTGGTTTATCCCCGGAGTCAGCATCACAGCCGTTGTGTGTGCTGATGCGCTAGGGGGGCAAAATAAGCTGATCCCTGGAGCCAGCATTACACTTCAGCTATCAACACCAGGCAGAAGGATATCTACATCATCATATGGAAGGAAACGCAAATGGATGGAGACACAGATGGATCACATTAGTTTACTATAAAGCTACATCTTAGTTGGTGCTTATCTTTGGCGAGAGCCGAGTTCAAATCAGCATGAAGTTTTAACATCTACTCTCATGTAATGGAAATCATCTTAATTACTAGAAATATAAATTCTTTATTTTTCAATAAAAATGTAGCCCTGCCGAGACTCAGAAATGAAGATTAGATCTTGATAACCTCACATACACTCTGCTCAAAGTTTGTTTTTTCTCTCGCTCACTTTTTACAGGGTTTATTTTTTTTCGTGAGTTAAGTCAGTGATGATAGGCACAGTGTAACAAGGGGGCCGGCACGAAGTGGAGCCCGTCCAAAAGATGACACACATACTACCTAACAGCAGGTAATAATTGTAGTCCTGACTATGTCACTCTCTTTAGTTTTTATATAGAGTTAAGAGATCCTCTAGAATGTTTTAATTAATCCCCCCCCCCAACCAACTATTATAAAGTAGTTCCACGCACAAATGTTATTTTATTTGGAAGAGCAGATGGACACTCACCACACCCATAGAAAGGAGTTTACCACACCCAAGGGTTTGTTTAAAATGAAACAATTTATTGTTGTCACAGTACCTTCATATTTAAAAAGATAAGCTAGTTCTAACGGCCAATATTTCTGAGTAATTATACACAGAAAGGGGGATATATGAACAGGTCATGATTAGCAGTCTTAAATAATACTTCAACAGGTATCAGCAATTAACAAATAGTATTTCAATAGATATCAATAATCATTAATAACATTTCATTAGATATCAATAATCATTAACACCACATAGTATTTAAAAAAGGTAGCAACAGTCACTAGCAATGCATAGTAGCATTTTCTTATAAATTAGTACACTGAAAAAAGCACCAATCACTAACCACCCCAATGGCTAGGGTCCTGATATCCTGAGGCGACACACAAGCACTTATAGCCGGGATGGTCCTAGGCAGCCAAGCACAGCACCACCAGTTCCCCCTTACCTGAATGGCGCCATTTCATTGACTAAGCTTTCTGCCTACATGACCAGCCAATCACCACCAAACCCTCTATTGTATCTCAGGACACCAGGAATACAATTTAGCCAAAATAACTTCCCTCCTAAATCAATTAAAACAGTGCACAACCAGGCGTGATCGTGCCAATTTACATACAACATTCATTTAAAAATCACAAACCTAAGACTGGTAACCTAAAATACAAAAAAAGGACTACCCATAAAACATTGCACTCTCAAAACTAGTATGTTTAGTTCTGTTTCATTCTTATTATATAGTTTTCAAGTCGATTCTATAATTAATTCAAATACCTCCAATTTCGTTTTTAACACACTCTAAATTCCTGTACATTTAAAACATAATTCTTGCATCATTACAATTTCAATCCATTTTCAATACTAACAAATGTGAACTTCTTCTAGTAGGATCGAAAACTCACTCAAGAATCTCAATATTGCTTCCTTGAATCTTGGAAACTGTCTGCTGCTGCCTTCTCCCACTGTATGAAGCCTTGGTTTACTTCTAGATAGTAACCTGTCCTTTGATACCCAAATCTCCTCTCTAGTCAAATCCTCCTTCTACCACCTCCGAAACATCTCAAAGGTCCGTCCTTAACTTTCCCTCCCGGATGCAGAGATACTCTGTCATGCATTCATCTCCTGTCTACTCGACTACTGCAACTCTCTCTATGGTGGTCTTCCGTCACAAGTCATAAACCGATTACAGCTGGTTCAAAATGCCGCTGCTAGGATCCTTACCAGATGTAAAAAACATGATCACATTACCCCCTGTCTTGCCCAGCTGCACTGGCTACCTGTAAAGTTCAGGATTAGTTTAAAAATTCTCTTGCTTGCCTACAAGGCCCTTCATCACACAGGTCCAGAGTATCTCTCCAACCTGCTGACCTGCTAAGTCCCTGCACGCAAGCTGAGGTCCTCTGACTCTGGCTTGCATGTTATACCCAAGCAAAAGTGCACCACACTCGGAGAGTGTTCTTTTAGCTTCATGGCCCTGACTCTCTGGAACTCTCTCCCAGCTTTAGTGCGTGTAGGTCCCACAGTTGCTCGCTTCAAATCAACTCTCAAGACCCACTGGTTCTCTCTTACTTTCAATGCTCTTTAAGCCTGATATCTGTTATTAGCTGTTGTCTAAATTGCTATTTCAGGTTTTTCTCTGCATCTTATTCGTATGATTCTGTGTGACACACACATCCACAATGTTTAGAATTCACATCCTGGCCTTGTATTTAATGTAATATGTCTGTATTTAATGTATTTGCATTGTGTTTTACTTTGTATTTAATGTACTATGCCCTATATTTCACTGTATTTAATGTATTATGCATTGTTCCTCACTATCTTGTAAAGCGCTTTGTGAAAGTAATCAAACCTGATCGCTCTGTTTAAAACTGAACATCACATCCCCGAGTCCTGGGTAAGTTTTGAGCAAGTACTTGAAGTTAACACCCATGCTCTCTTCAAGTCAGCAAGATTTGTAAATACAGCCAAACATCTAAACTTTAGTGGAAAGTATGATCTCTCCCTGAGCCTCTGCCTGCAAAAGTTACAATTAGTAGAACTGTGGTTGTTGTGATGTGGAGACAGGCCTAAATCTTCCAGTCCTTGTTTCAGAGGCCACAAGCAGCTGCACAGTTGTATGAGAAGACATGCAGGTTCATAAGAAGTGGAAGATAGAAAAACACAGCTTTAAAAGACAGCATGAAAGGATGAGAGGGCAATTAAGCACTGTGCTCCTTCTGTGAGGTTGGAGAACATCTACCCGTCATGTACAAGAGCCCCCATGGGCAGCAGGCTATCTGGGCTCCTTCAAACCTCCTGAGGAGACTATCAAAAGAGGGGCTGCTGAGCAAAAAGACATGCTTCATCAACCAGATCTAGCTGGGGACTCAGATTATAAAAGCCCCTTTTGTGTTTTTTTTTTTACAAAACAAAATAAAACAAAACATTTAAGCACATTTTGTTGGAAACCTAGGGAATGAATGATAAATCTATACCAATATGCTTGCTTTGCTCAGAAATCGTATAAACCAATGCAGCTCCCAGCACTCTAGCTGCTCGAAATGTAACAATGGGGTGTCCTCCTATGCCTGATACTTTGATTGAATAGCACCATAAAATGGGTGTGTCACAGATGGCTTTGTGTGGCGTGTGGGTGGTGACATCAGGTTCAGGAAGCAGTAGTCAAAACAAGGTATAGCGGGCAAAACTGAAGCACAACAATGCTCAGTGCTTTATTAAATAATACCAGCATACGTAGCGATTGTTTATTCCTATTTTCCACAGACTTACGTCTCTCCTCTGACATTCTCCGCCTAATAAGCCTGGAGTGCGTCTTTCTATAGTCTGTGGCTGGAGCTTTAATTACCTAATTTGATACAATAATTACCTTAAGGCTCCAGCCACATTCCCACGAGGGTACTAGGGAAGAGGTTTTAACCCCATCCCCACCGACTACACATTATAAGACCGTTTTTTTCTGCCGGTCTCAAACAGTAAATAAGACGGACGGCTTTGTCCGCCTGCACACAAATACAGTATAATAATAATAATAATAATAATAATAATAATAATAATAATAATAATAATACAAAACATACATAAATAAATACAAAGGGGTGGGCACTTTGCCACATACGCCCCCCCACCTTGTGTGCAGCACACATGGCCTCAACAGTCCCTAAAGTCTTCCCAATCTCCAGGGGTGGGGACGGAGGCTTCCATTGGCTCACAACGGGCAAGGCAGTCAGCCCTCCTGCTGGCAGTGGCAAGGCTGACCTTGCACAGGCCGGCTCCTCCGACCAAGGCAATCTTGCGGCTGCCCGGTTGCCTGTGGGGGTGGTCTCTTGAACCCCCCCCCCCCCTTCTTTATAGCCGGCATTTCTCTCTTCCGGGGCTCCGGCCACAGTATCTCCGGCAGTGAAAGTGCTGCCGGGGGAGGTGGTTGCCTGACCTCCTCCCCCCTCTTCGCAACCAACGGCTCCCTAGCTGACAGCGGAAAGGCTGTCAGCTTACTGACTGGCAGCAGAGCCATTAATGGCTTCTGGGCTGGCTCCTCCAGCCCCAGCACATCCCCAGAGGTCAGCAACAAACCACCTCCAGACGACAGCGAGGCAGAGCTGGACGCGACCCCTGGCGAAGCAGAGCCGGCGGCGACCACAGGCAAAGCAGAGCCGGTGGCGACCCCAGGCAAAGCACAGCTGGCGACCCCAGGCAACGGCAGCAGCGGACCCTCGGTGGCAACGGCAGCAGCAGATCCTCGGGAGGCGATGGCAGCAGCGGATCCTCGGGAGGCGAACTCGGGAGGGGAGCCCCTGGCCATAGAGGCAGCAGCGGGAACTCCATTTCTCCCTCGTACCCTGTAACTTGTGGCTCCACAGGCGATGCGGAGCAGCAAGCAACCCCAGGCGATGCGGAGCAGCAGGCAACCCTAGCCTAGCCTAGCGCTACTGCCTGAGAAAAGAGAGCCACAACCGCTGTCTGAGAGAGAGTGTCCTGCGCTGCCTGGGAGAGAGTGTCTAGCGCCACCCAAGAGAAAGTGTCCTGCGCTAGCAAAGAGAGAAAGTACCCCAGGCAGCCAGGAAGAGACCTGTGCTACCAGAGAGAGAGTACCCTGCGCCGTCAGAGCCCCAGAGAGAGAACCCAGAATCACCAGAACCCCAAGGAGAGAGTCCAGCGGCACCGCCCGAAGAGACAGAGTGCCCCACGCCGTGGCTGCAGCACCCAGCCCTCGCCAAACAACAGCCGGGTTTCGAGATTCCTGTTGGGGCTGTGCTAGCTAGCCTCTACCCTGCTGTGTGGAGGGGAGCAGTGATCCAAGGAAGCCCAGCCCCAGGAGGCACTGCCGTCCAGTACTGGCACGGGGGTCTGGGATTGGTGGCCGCCCTGGAGCCCTGTGATGCAGCCCAGCCCCTGAAGTGGTCGTCACATTGCGTCGCCCTCAAACGTGTCGCCAGGACCCGTCCGTTGCTGTCCTCCACCCCGGCAACCACACAGGCTGCCACACCGGGAACAGGAGTGGAGGGCAGTGTAACAACAGGTCAATTTGAGACTGCTTGGGACTGGATGCTGGGGGGGGGGAGGGTGCTGGCGCGCTGCCTGGGGTGTCACGTGCACAGTGCAGCTGTATGTAGATGGGGTCTGTGTTGGCTGCACTGTGATTTGTGTTCGGTTCCACCAGTCAGCTGTTTGCGTGGGACCGAGGGTCTGAGCGATTGGACCGTGAGTATGTAAATGTACCCCTGTGTGTGTGAGCTAATAGGGTTTGGGGGGAGATCACTATTTAGGAGCTGCCTGCGTTCAGCTCAGGGTCGTGTTGTGGAGTGTTCGTGTTGTTGTTGCTGGGGAGTGTAAAGGAGCTAAATCCATTTTCTGAAAGAGCAAATATTAAAACGGCACTTTTAAGAGCCAAAAAGAATTCCTAGTAGCGTACACGTCGCCACCACAATATGTATATATTATTATTTATTTCTTAGCAGACGCCCTTATCCAGGGCGACTTACAATTGTTACACGATATCACATTATTTTTACATACAATTACATTTTTTTAACACATTATTATTATTATTTTATTTTTTTTACATACAATTACCCATTTATACAGTTGGGTTTTTACTGGAGCAATCTAGGTAAAGTACCTTGCTCAAGGGTACAGCAGCAGTGTCTCCCACCTGGGATTGAACCCACAACCCTCCAGTCAAGAGTCCAGAGCCCTAACCACTACTCCACACTGCTGCCCATATATATATAACAAAATAACATGGTAAAGACACACACACACATAGACAAACACACTTAGGCCACAGGTAATGAAGATCTGTTAAATTGGAATACCTGAAAAACAATCCCTTGGTGTCGTTGTATAACTGGGGAGTCAACTTGAGTGATGGATAATCAATGACCAGCAGTTTTCAGTGAAAAGGGCCATCGCCATGGTGACAAAAAGAACTGGCAGAATTAATTTAGCTAATTTAGGCTCCTTTCCATTTTCTTCTGCAGTGGTGGAAACGCTTGATCAACAGTGCAATGATCTGTTTGAGAAGCAGGCTGGCTCCAGTCTCCCTCCGGAGTCCTGTCAGTGCTGCATCTAACAAATTCAACATCGGGGAATAAAGGGAGACTAATGATAAATTATATCTCATTCATATTCAGAGGAAGCCCCCACCATAGGCACCTCTGTCTGCCATTTAAAATGAAATAACTCAATAAATTCATTACTGTTAAACATTGTGTATAATGCGATATTCAAATATGTTTTTATATAGCATTGCAGCTTACTATTGCTTATATATAGATTTGCCTTAGAGTTCGACAGAATGCTGTGAGGGCAGCAAGTTTCAATCAAATCTTTTTTAAATGATTATTTTAAATGAACTTGCTGGAATTAAACTTATTTTGCTATAGCACGAATGAAGAAAAATCTAAAACAGATCCACATTTATAACATAGAAATATGTATATTTCAAAATTTACCCAAACCCAAAAGTGATTGATTGGGCTATTTTTATAGTAGTTTTTAGGCATTTTTTAATTCTTCAAAGCTTCACACAGAGACAGTTTGGAGGGTCACCCCCAGTAAAGAAAAGCTGTTATACAGTCCTGAATTCACAAAAGGGATATCACAAGCAATGTCTTCTCACACTTTTAAACTGTATTTAAAGATTTAGCACAGGACTCCTGTACTTTCTGTCCACGTGATAGCTTTCAGCTTGGGTGAGTTGCAAACGCCTGACTCTGCTTAGTTTATTTTTGAAGCAGTACTCTTAATTACATGTTTTTTTTAAAAATGTATGTCCTTCTAAACCTTTCTTTGTTCCCTTCACTCTCGTCAGTACTAGCATCCAATGTCGTCAATGTGGGAGGGCACACGTCCAGTGAATAGCTAAAGCATCATAACTACAGACAAGAGCACGTCTGTCTCCTCCGAATGTAGAGCAGTGACTGTGGATGGCTGCTTCCACATAAAGTATGACTTCACAAGCTAACATTCGGTTGCAGATTGGATTGGAAACTGCAGATGGAACTGGCGGCATCCCCAGTTTGATATTGGTTTGAGACGAGATAGAGAGGTTTGGTCTGGGTAATTTAAATGGTGTACAGCTTTGATAGGATTTAATTTTTAAAAGCAATTACATTGTTCTTATATTTTCAAATAGCAGAACATTTTTTGCATTTTGTGCATCAAAAAAAAAAAACTAAAAATATCAAAAGGTTTATAAAAACAGCACACAGTAATTAATAACTTTTTAAATAATTCATATGAAAAAAGGATATCTGACCCCCCTGGTGGGCGCATGGTACAAAGATCTTGCAATATAAAAAATATGTTGTGGCTAAGGATTAGCATACTGGAAATAATATATTAGCTTTGTAGAAGAACATTCATTTAAAGCACACTTAAAATGCATGTTTTTTTATAAGAACAGTTGGGGTTTTCAGCTGCCTAGTAATCTGATAAATGGCTGTGTAATGCAGGCAGTATATCCCCTTGTTCTTCTGGATAAACAAATAGTACTCCAAAGCATACAGAAACACGCTGCAAAGACTATCATTGGTCTCCCCCATTCTGTTTCAGGGAACGGGCCACTGCCTCGCCCACTGGGAACTTTATTTCTAGAGGTGCAGCAATTAAATTGATTAATTGATTATTGATTGGTATGGCTTATATTTTCTAAACCTCAATTAAACATTCAATAATTGATACCCCAAACTATACACGTTCCAAGCACATTACACTACAGCTCTTACATTTGTATTTGTGATGAGAAATAGCAGAATATAAAGACAACATGTGATGTCTTAATGGATTTATAATTGCTGATTACTACCTGTCCAATATTCTATTAGGAATCTGGTTGTTGACTGCACCTCTAGTTAATGTCCCATCCACATGTATTTAAGTCCCACCTGGGACAGCCCTTTCTCTCTCTATAACACTGTCTCTTAAATTCTGGACGGTTGACCTTTACTGGACTGTATACCTACCAATACTCTTTTTTTTGCTTGCCTGCTAACAAAGCTGTTTTGGGTTCATCATCCTGATTGTGTGGCCCATAAGATTGTGAAGCTGTCCTACTCAGGGCTATAGACAACTTTACAACACGCACCCACAAACCAGATTCTCTCTTTACAGCAAATAGTCCATGGGGGATTCTGATTTGAGTGGACTAGCAATGGGGAGTGTGCTTTTCTTTATAAGGTTTCAAAAAAATATTGGAAATGAAACATTCAATTGCACAAATGTGAGGGGATCAGTGAAATTTATAACAAACGGGAATAAAGCAGGGATTTGGGATTTTGACTGCAAGTGTGGTTTTGATACACACCAACTACACTGTAACTCCCTTTTGATATCACTATATAAACTCCTGGTAAGCTGTGGTTATACTCTGTCTATGTACTTAATCATAACCCATTGCTTATTCAAGCACTTGACTAAAATTGTGCTGAAATGTAATCAAATAAGTGAGAAAGCTTTCATAACTTAAATTCTACAATATAAGTGGTTTATATAGCTTGGAGGCATTCATTGCTGATTTCAAGGAGACAAGTCAACTTACTGGCTCCACCTGGTGGCCATATATATATATATATATATATATATATATATATATATATATATATATATATATATATATATATATATATATATATATATATATATATATATCTATATAAATATATATATATACACACACAAGTTTTTTTTTTTCTATTTGGTAAAAAATGTGGATTTGACCACAAACACCTTATAAAACAAGAAACGGGTTCTCTCACATCTAACTTAATTATCCAAGTAACATGTACCATATGTAATCATTGCTTATGCAACTGGCATATGGTGGGGAGGTGATATATCTTTATGATATATGGACATCCTGAAAGGAGATGTGTATGATACGGACATGGCCTACAGACAGAAGGCAAGATCTGTTATTTTAACAAAACGCCTGGGCCTTTCAGCATCATTTCAGTAAATGTCTAGCCGTTTTGGCAAATGCCATTTGCCTGCTACATACAGTTTGTCCAAACGTATGCAAATGTTGTCATTTCAGGAACACCAGGGAGACTGTGCTGATGGACACATTGGTCAGAGCAGCCACTGCGTTGAAGGTTAAGCATCCCACAACTATCATGCTCAGTACGAAGTCACTGAGATCCTTCTGCTTTCCCATTAATGTTATAGATTAGCTGTACACAACCAGGGGTTAATTTGTAAACAAAAATGTACCATATCTTATAATTAAGGAAGAGGGATAGCATTTTAGTTTCTTGACCTAATGCACTGAACTTGATTTGCAGTAGCTTCCATATATGTTTCAAATTATCATCTGCTCTTTGGTTTCATGCCTTATTATGGGTGTTGGTAGCTGAATGCTGATAATTGCCCAGTTAAGTTTTAACATAATCTTCAGGTTTGAACAATACCAGAGACAATAGTACTTTTCTTACTCATAGATGTCGCATACTAAAATGTATCATTACAGAACACTTGTCATTCAAACCATGGAACAGGAAAGTGTGTTTTTTTTATTGTACATGTTATGTACATAGAGTTATTTTTTGCAACAAAAAAATAAGCCCCCCCCCCCATTCGGTTCATCATATGCAAACTGTATAATTAATTAATTAATCTGTCAGACAAAAAGGTACTGGATCTGGGGTCCAGTGTGATCCATCACAAATTAACCCCTATATACCACTGTTAACACAGCTTATATACAGAAGATTACATGTCACAACCACCAACCACATACATTTCAATAGGGAATTTTCTTGTTTTTTCTATATATTGTTTGCCAGTGTATTAACAAAGAATGGCATATACACCACATATATCAGTGAAGTCTTTGGATCTCACAAGCCAGAGATCAGTGAAGCATTACTTGTTCACTTCCTGACACAGTTGGCCTCTCCTCCACGAGGTGCTTTGATAGATCAGTACAGTGGGAGATACTCTCAAACAGCTAGACCCTGGAACAGCACATCATACTACAGACACACTCCCATCATTTCTGACAGCAGAGAGGTCTGTGAACATGTTCCTCCCATTCACATACACTGCGCCTGTGCTGGGCTGGAGCTGAAATTGTCAGAAAAGCTATAAAATAATGTACCCGATCCGAAGCAAGTGTAAAACTTGCCCCAAAATTTAAAGTAAACAAGATAAATATTTTAAAACTAGCAAGAGGTGACTAGCAGGAGTTACATTATTGTTTTAAGTTATTTTATTATGGGTAAACTTTGCCCTTTAACTCACTTTCATTCTATTAATTTTGTTTCCATTGTTAGGAGCATTTCTATGATCCAGTCCCTCCGTGGCCCACTCAGGCCCACTCGTGGCTGCGCCACTGGTATAAACACTACTACACTTCACGATAAGTGGTCAACTGGAGGCTTTTTTAGGAGTCACGGATAATGCTAGTAATACCTAATTTAAGCAATCATACAAAGATTGTACAAAATACTAACACCTGTCATAGCAGAGTCGGTAGGGTGTAGGGCAGAGCTTTCCAACCCTGGTCCTGAGGACCCCATGTGTCTTCTGGTTTTCATTCCAACTGAGCTCTCAATTACTTAACTAAACCCTTAATTGAACAAAAAGATATGTGCTTAATTAGACCTTTTTACTTGTTTTCAGCTCTTAAACAGTTGGAGATTTCAAGTTAGCTATAACATTTAAAAAGTAACTTGAACTGCAACTTTTTATGAGCTGAGAACAATTAAAAGGTCTAATTAAGCAAATTATTAGTTCATTTAAGAGTCTAGTTAAGAAATTGAAAGCTCAGTTGGAATGAAAACCAAAAGGGTTGGGAAGCCCTGGCATAGGGGCAACACTGGAGCCTACCTCTTGGAACTTTAGGATGTCCTGCATTTCCAGGCTTTTCAAAGAACCCAGCAGCTCCGGAAGGCAGCAAATGAATGGCTGAGCTATATATGTAAACTCAGTGACACTGGAAAACACATCATCTGTTTGACCTCTTGTGGCATTACTACTGGTATGACTCTCTGAAAAAAAAAATATATATTAAAAAAGCAAAACATTTTAAATGATGTTTTTCTGTATTGCTTCTACTGTAGGAAGTTGTGTAAAGTTTTTGGTATGGGTAATGATGACCTCTGCTGGTACAATAAGGTAAAATAAACTACAAGTTTTAAACACTTGTGATGGCGTTTCTCAGTGTTCCTGTGATTGCGTTACACTATTATTGTAAAGTAACTGTATTTTAAGAGTGGTCCACACTACTAGAGTTATTACCATTTTTTCGCAACCATTACTGCTGTACCTGATAGATGATGGTCCTTGTATTAACATATTGACTGACTAAAAAAAAGCTCATATAGGTTCTCTGGAGACAGTGAACAGATCTCTTCATCTACCTCCAAGATGTCTCTGTCTTGAAAGATATCTACAGTTTGAGAGATTCTTCATCACAGGTAATCTGAAATTGGACAAGAGATACATGGATATAACAGAGCTCACTTTTCATTCCAAAGCTGGTGATTCAATCCTAACAACCCATGCATCAGGGCTTCCAACTGATTTCCAGTGATAAACAAAACTGTACCTCCCAAACCACATAAAGGCCAATTCAAACATTTGCAAGGTAGGTTGCACTGTGCTTTTCCTATGGTTATACTCTGTATCATTCTCTTTAAAAAAAGTAAATAAAGGGATGTAGGTTATCAAAGCATTTAGATCAATTTATCCAAAATGGCAATGGAAGAAATTTCTGGGCAGCCAAGAAGCTTCAGGTTTTTGAATTACACTGAATTGTATTAAATCAACACTCTTGATTCACGGTTAAGAGTATGTGTTCGGTTTTTTTTTTTAAATTATTATTGTGTGCAAGTGATATGATAAAATTGAAGTAAATTTCTCTATACCTCTTACCTCGACCCAAGCCTGTAGTATAAGGACAATATTCTAATTTAGTTACAATTTGTTGTACAACTGTGCAATATGAAGGTGCCTCTTCCAATCTGTGATCTGTAACAAATGCCTACTGTAGCTAGGGTATTCAAGGGTAATATTGGTACACAAGAGAAAACTCTTAAGAACAATTTTTTGGTTTTGTAGGCAAAGTCGACATTTTAAAACAAGTAAAATTTAATGTAAAAGTCTTTGCAAGATAAGAGACATAGACACAGGCTAAGCTGTGGATTTTACCTAGGAAACTAAAATGATTGGAGCGTATTATAAAATGTTAAATTTTCTTCAATATGCTAATGCTGGTGTATACGTTTATATGGAAGAAGCTGTGCTTTGGAATACCTTTGGATTAACTGCAGGAACCTGGAGATGTGCCAGTATCAATTTGTCAACTTTATACTGTACATTGAAGTCACTTTCTGTGCCAGGCTTGTTAATCTGTTCTGTGGCTGGTTACCCAAACTTTCTGCTGATTCTTTTCCAAAGATTAAATCAATGGGAAGATGAAATCAACTTTTATTTAGATCAATGTCCTCTTACAAAACCATGTCATCCTCAATTTATTTAAATTCAGTCTTGGCTAGTGTTTTTCTATTTGGATTGAAACCCTGTGGCAGATTTGGTTGTTGATCAGTTCATCGTGTGAGGAGTCGGAAAGAGGTCTTGACACTAGAAAATCATGTCACCAGTTTTACACATAGCAAGCTTCTGGTACATTAAAAACACTTGCTACATTCTATGCTAGCATATAAAAACAATGTTATATTTAAAAATGCTATCCTTGTATTCTGCATGCTGATAAGTAGGGAGATGCAACTGCAGCCATTTGTATCTATCACTTCAAGCATTGTACAGCAGAGAAAAACATGTATATTGAAAGTGTTATGCCAAACAAGGACTTTAAATCTAAAACAACGAGGTTCTGGCCAATCACAGAATAATTTAAGGAAACTGATTTGAACCTCACAAATTTGCATTCAGTGGGAGCAACAAAAGAAGTTTTCCAGATACACGGAAAGGATTTAAACAGACACCTTTGTTTTTTTTGTTTTTTTTGTGGTGTGTGTTTTTTTTTTAATCGTTTTCATCAATGACGTGTCCATTGTATTTCTTAATGATTTGTTTTGGTGCCAATCACCCTGGAGTTTTAAACAGGAACTGGTCAAGCTACTAAAGTGGAGTACAAGCTGCTCCAGGGCTCTTGTAAAGTGCATAGTGGTGTTAACCAGGCTTTCACAATGTACATTCACAGAACCAGGCCACTGTCAATGCCTAGAGAAATAGGGAACTAAGAAGGAATAGCTTATAATTTTTTCTCAGAAATAAAAAGTCAATTGAATCAGATTATATTCAAGCAAACTGCTCATAATGGTTTCACATGCCTGTTCATCTCAGGAAAGGGCCTATCAGCAGCTCTGGTATAGAGAGCTCAGAAAATACCTACCAATAGGCAGGCATATACCATACGTTGTTGGTGGTCATCTTGGAATTGAAAAGGAACATGTCATTACTGTATCAACCTTGTAAATGTCAACTGCTTGATCAATACATTCAAAGGCTGAGTAGATAAGACGGCTTGCTAAAGCTTCAGCACAGTTTACAGTGGTACCCGAAATGTCCTCAATCACAAAGTAACAAAGAAGAAAACAAATTATTTTGTAGAACATGAATACTAGTGTCATTATTTCTGAGAATCAAAGAAAGATGTGTAATAAACCTCTTACATGGTCTACAGCTTGGCTTTGAAAAAAAAGAAGTAATTGGCAGTTCAAATTTGTCCTTTTTAGTGTATTTTATAATATATAGAACTTATTTTGTGCTGTTTCAGCTTCCCAGCTCAACACCGTAGCCTCTACACAAACAGTCCCGGCATTTACAGTGGCTCAATACTTCACTAAAGTGCCTTAGCTCTTTGATCCCAGTTTCGTAACTCTCAACTGTGTCTATGATACAATGAAAGCATACCCGTTAAAGTACTGATGTGCAAAATAATCATCTGGATTTTCTGCCAGTGTTCCTCTTCTATTGGATTTATGTCATTCCAAATTATCTGACACATCATTGAACTTGAAAAATAACAACTTTTAAAAAGGATTTCAAAATCAGGACGTAAAATATTATATTATTGAATAGAATTGAAACCATTATTGAAATCAAATTTTCAGAAGTTCAATATGTTCTTCAACTGTACTAAAGTGGATTCCTGTACTAACATCAAATAGACAATCACTTTACTCTGCTGTGATATCATATCCTGAAGTGGACATGGTCTGTACAATAGTAGACAGGACCGAAATCTGAACGTGTGCTATTGGTCAAAAAAGCATTTTGTCACAAGATCTGTCCATTTCTGAATTACATGTCCACTTCTGGTTGTCTCCACTTGCCCTTGGCTAACATAATCTCAATCCTCAACTGTATTTGCAGTTTTATTTCCTTCTAGAAAAAAAATATGCTAATGAAATCTTGGAGTAGCTTTGAGAATCTCGCCCATTGTTTTAAATGTCAGTGGTTATATACTGCTGATTATAAACCACTTTGAGAGTAAATTGATGATGATGATGACATTTTCAACAAGCACGCAACTCAGTAAAACTCATAACAGTAAAACAGTAAATCAACAAGACTCATAGCATGTATGCAAAAAAACAGAAATAAACATTTATCTTGTAGTGCTGGATATCTCTTCTGATGGCTCTTGATCCAAGAGCAAAAGCTGCATCACCAGTACAAAAATATAGACGTATTCTTTAGCAGAGGCAGAGCCACTTGTAATGCCATAAAACATTTCAAACTTTTATAAGTGCCAGTGTATTGTTCTTCAACTGACTGATGTTTTCATACTAATATTTTCAATCTGAGCAGCTTCATTTAATAAATCCACAAGGGACTGCATGGAATTGATTGCCTGGGTACTGTTAGTTTCAAACACTTCATCAACTGATGTACTGATTTCCAGGGCAGCCATGTGTATTATTTCTTGCAACATAGAGGCAAGTGTTGGATGCTTTTCATTGCCATATACTGCGGTGATAAGTGATGGGATGTCTTGGAGTGCCTCTGACATGTTGCACGTCAATTCAACTAACTCAACAACGCTTGCAGGCAATTCAGCAAAGCAACCGGTATCACAAACATTGGGCAATGAACGTATTAAGTTTGACGTTTCCATTAGGTCTTTGATAAGGTCATCATGTAAGAATTGCACGTTTATTTTAGAGACGTTTCCTAGATCCTCAATAACTGTGGTCTCCTTTCTTGACAGTTCCTCCTTCCCTGTGTTAAACAAACCGTATTTAGTCACAGAGTCCAGAGTAAACTCCTGGGTGATCCTAGTCATTTCTTTCATGACTACATTCAGGGTTTCCTTTACACCATTGTCATTTCTTAGTACTTTTGATAAAGTCGTACATTTTCCAAAAGCCTGATTCCAATCCCTTAACTTCCAAGCCAGTGGCTTTAAAGAAGATACAAATGAAGTTAGACTAAATGAAGACTCAGAGGTTAAATAAGAAATAAAATATTGGAAGTGGTCTTTAGCGCTGTTTGTAATTATCATATCAATGTCATTGTACAATTTAATAAGATAATTAAGGTCAGAAAACAAGAGTTCCAAATCTTCCTCAGACGCCAAATTGCTTACAGAGCCCAACAACCTGTAATTGCTGACATATTTTCAAATGAAAGCTTATATTGATTGCACTGAAATAGCTGATAAAATAACTGAACATGTATTTAATATTCCCTGTGAGTTTGATATTCGTGCAATTAGGGTTTGCAATTTTACTGATGACAAAGAATAATTCTATCAACACATCATTAGATGTCAAATTGCTTACTATGTCAAGCATCCTGTAGCTTCTGGAATACTTATGAATGGCATATAGCAAATTGATTGCACTATTAGTCATTTCTTGGCTTTACAAAAAAAAGATCAATTCAATTCTCAGCCAAAGGGACTGCTTGACTGGCTTTTAAATAACGTTCAGCTAACAGAGGATGTTTAAAAAAAGGTTTCATAGTTTTGTTGTAAATATTTTGACATTTCCTATGATCTAATACACTCTCACATTCATGCAACAAAGACTCTAAAGGTTCAAGTTGATCTACTGAATTAATAGTTTTATTTAACTGGTCTAATAACACCTTAAATGTTGCATTTCGGTCACCTGATTCAGGTATTACGTGCATTTCCTGTATCATATTTCTCAAGTAAAGAATATGTTTTGTAACATGGTCCATTGCTGTCACATTATTACAGAAAAGATATATAATATTGCTGATATTAGTAAATTGATGCATTAACTCTTTTGTACACAAAGCCTTTAGAGACACCACATTGTTGGAAAGATATTTAAAAACTTGAAGACATTGCACAACCTCACCAAAGTCAGCAAATTATGAAGTTGCATTAAATTACCAGCATCTGTTCCAAAAGAATTGGAAATTTGTAGCAGTAATAAACTGCCTTCGACTAGCTGCTGAACAAAACACGTTGTTATGGACGCTATCTCTGTGGACACTAATGCAGCCTGTCTCCACTGGGTGTGCACGTCTAAGAGGCTGCTTTAGGCGCTGTTCTTTGACAATACAATTTCTCCAGTTCTGATTGAGATCAGGTCGAAAAAGTCCCCTGGGTCGACATTGTCAATACCTTTTAGAATTTTGAATGCTTGAATCAGATCACTGCGTAGTCTTTTTTGTTCCAGACTGAATAGATTCAATTATTTTAGCCTGTCTGCATACAACATGCCTTTTGCACTCTTTCTAGTGCAGCAATATCCTTTTTGTAACATGTAAACTGATCGCAAAACCTGAGTCCTGTTTTTATCAGACAAACCTTCAATGACAACAAACCCACATGAAACCATGTGAATAGCCTCTTGCAAGTAATTCTGATCAAACTTCAGAAATATCTGCTGGTTGATTTCTAAAGCCCCTTTCACACTGGCATGTTCTATCCAGGTCAGAACCTACCCGGATCAAGACCCAGTGTCATGCGTATTGGGTACACGATTTCACACTGCGTTTGATAAAGCAGGGTGAAACCTTCACGCAGGTGTGACTGTTTGTTATTGCATCGGCTCATGAACGGCCGTCAAGCATTTTGCCTCGCTCAAACCGGGTCAAAGCGTAGCAACCCACAGCCCTAGTGACTCTCTATGTTACAGGAATTTTGTGATTTTTTTTTTTTTTTTTTAGCTGTTTTACATTAAAATTACCACATGTTCTGTGACGGGGTGCCCGCCTTTTATATGAATATATATTATTTTGTTATGATTTATTTCTGTTTTTGAACATATATATGTGTTTGTTTCTATTATTATGATTTTGCTGGGGTATGTTTTGGATCAGCAGGGAAGGGGTTAAATTCCTCCCTGCCCAAATTACATGTGAGAATGTGGCTGGAGCCTTAATTAGGTAATTGTTAATTACTGATTAATTGGGCTAAAGCCACAGACTATAAAAGCCTGCAGAAATCCTCTGTCGAGATCTATTTGTCCACAAAGGTACTCCTTGTGTTTATTTTTTATTTTGTCCCTTGTGCTTTTTATTTTGTGTTTGAGAAGTTTATTTATTATTTTTGTTACTTTTTTTGGATAAATAGCACAGCAGCACAGTATGCCCTGCAACACCTTTTGGTTTGTTTACTTCTGGTCTGACGTCACCCCACAAGTCAGCCTGTCACAGTTCCCTTTCAGATACCCCAGGCAAACTTTAAAGTGTTTATCTATTTTTTTGTCAGACTGAAGTTTTCATTGGTACCAAGGTTTTGTGTTTTTTTGGTCACCTGAGAAGACAATACAGCTATTATTGTAAACAAAATGCTACTTTTTCATAAAATATATACCATTTAGGGCTATATTCTGATCACAGCGCAAATGCGATTTCAAGCACGAACAGCGCCTACCCCCGATTCTGTGGTGCATTAATGGAGTGAAGACGTTGTACAGCGCCTGCCCCATCGCCACAATTGAACACACTATAAGTAGCAAGTGCGTGCACTTGGACTGACATAGAAAGAGGAAATCAAAGAAAGAAAAGTAAAAGAAAAGAAAAAACAACCTAAGATGAAAAAATGACAAAACGTAAGAAACAATAATAATAATAATAATAATAATAATAATAATAATAATAAATCCTCTTTTGCAGATACAATGGAGCACTACATTTATTTCCATGGGCTTTAGTAATTTATTTTTCTGGCAATTATTACAAATGAAAATATTTACATACAGTATGTGGAAAGCAGCATAACAGGAGCACCAGTTTTGACAAAAGAATGGGTTGAGTGAAATTATGTGTTTACCTGCCGCACAGTCATTACTTTTTTGGGTGTTAAAAATCACTTCAAATGAGACCATTTATATCAGTAAATACTTTGATTGGAATGCTTTCTGTGTTTTTCAGACTACATGTCTGTTGTTTCTATAAAAAGTGGTCTCATAGATGTACATGGAGCCAAAAAAGCTATAGATTTCCCAATCATGGATATTTTCACACATGATTCACCCCAATATCCACAATTTGAAAGTTAAATTGAATGAGGAACTGATAAATCCAGGATTTCCCCACTCTCTGTCCTCAACGGTTCACTATTGCATTTCTGGCACAATCAAATTGCTGATCCCAGGATGATCCTTGTACAGTATATGTATAGTGAAATTGGTGATTGTTTGTTCGTGTTTTTAAGTTAAGTAAATTAATCCTAGATTAGTGAAACTAAAAATAGTACAAATCTTGGATACATTTTTCATCGTGAGATTGTTGGAAGTAAAATGTAATCCAGGTATAGCAAATTAAACTGTAAACCTAATCTGGGATTATGATGTCAGTGACCCTGACCTAAATACAAGCAATGTAAATAGCCAACCTGCCAGCCAACCAAACACTTGAAATCTGAGTCTCCATGCACAACACTTATGATTGGACCTGCTTTGAACTGCCATTTTATCCTGCATAATAAATGGGAATTATTAACATACATTTGAAAATGTAATTTTTTTTATTGTGTATGTATTTAGCAAAGAAATATATTGTGCATGTATGTATCAAACAAATGCTTTGCAAAGGTAATTCCAAACCGTCTGTCCACAACTGTGTATAGCTGTTATTTGTCCTCAAACTTTTAATACACATTTTATTTTCAGTTATGGAGCAGTACTGTTACATATAAAATATTGTACTGGCATGACCCAAAAGACTTAAACCCAAAAAGGCTTTCTTTTGTCAAAACCTGTGGTGTGTGATTTTCACTGGGAACAGCAATATAGTGGAGGTGCCTGTATGTATCCTTACATTTCAGTTTAAGAACTGACTGCAATTGTCCTAAAAATTGGAATGGATATTTGGTTGGGGTAATGAAGGCTATAATATCTACAAATTTGCAATTTATCATTTGCCCAATGGTTATGAAACTAGGCATAGAATTTCTTATGAGATACAATTCCACTACATTTTATGTATGTAGGTCATGGAGATGGTCACTGACAACTGTAATGTAACTGTGTCTCCTGTTTGTATGTTGCCCACATACCTTGTTCTGATTTGTATTGTAGATTTTTTTGATAGCAGAATTCGACCTGCTCCTGCAGTGTCTCATTCTTGATCTATTCAAAGAGCTGATGAGCCAGAAACGCCAGTGGAAAGGTAAGGCTTGGGACTGAACCTTTAGTAATCTAAACAGCAGATATTCGGAGCAGCCAAAAACCAAATTCTAACACTAATGTGTATTTAAATTTAGTCATAATGCTATCTGTCGAGCAGTTTATGGTTTCATCCAGTCACAAATACATTATTGTTTATCAGTATTTTCAAAGCTAGAATGCTGCTATATTACAGCATTGTTTCAAAGAATGTTATAATAAAAAAGATTATCAGTAAATATTGATGTGAGCGTATGTATGTTGTTTTCATAGCCTGTTACACACAACCTTTTTTAAAAAGAAATATATTAGCATATGTGTTTTTGTCTGCATTGAGAATTTTCATATTTAATTCTAGATTTAATCAATAGTTAATTAAATATAATTTAATTTGCAATAGCTTTTATTCCTATTATGTGTGAATGTGTAATGAATCTGTTCAAAATACAGCACATAAGGAGCTAGAATATCAAAACATTTAACTGCAAATTGAAATAAACAACCCATTTAGCAGCTGTCGTAACTTGTTTTGTTTTTTGAATTGTAATTGGTATTTTCTCCCCCTAATAAGTAATGATAGTGCTAATAAGAAATTGGTTTTGACAGTTGAAGTGCCTTTCATTTGCAGGAAAGATAACACAGCAGAAGCTCTGCCAGAGGGATTTTTTGATGATCCAGTAAAAGATGCCAAGGCAAGTGATGCACATTTTTGTAATAATCGTGTTCTGATTATTATTTTTTTTTTTTTATTACGACAGAACAAAATGCATATTTTCAGTGTTATATCTGCTCCCCTTGCTTCAGTCTCTGCTGCTGGGATTCAAATGGCATGAACTAGTAAAATCCATTTCTACATGTATAGTTCGTATAACTGATTTATTGCTTTTGTTCAATGTCTTTAAAAGCGTGACTGTGTTGGTAATATTTTAATATGAAAATCAGATACCACTAAAGAAGATTTAATCAGTTTTCAAGGAATCAGTAACTTTAATTTATAAGAACATAAGAAAGTTTACAAACGAGAGGAGGCCATTCAGCCCATCTTGCTCGTTTGGTTGTTAGTAGCTTACTGATCCCAGAATCTCATATAGCAGCTTCTTGAAGGATCCCAGGGTGTCAGCTTCAACAACATTACTGGGGAGTTGGTTCCAGAACCTCACAATTCTCTGTGTAAAAAAGTGCCTCCTGTTTTCTGTTCTGAATGCCCCTTTATCTAATCTCCATTTGTGACCCCTGGTCCTTGTTTCTTTTTTTAGGGCAAAAAAGTCCCCTGGGTCAACATTGTCAATACCTTTTAGGATTTTGAATATAATTAAAGTCATTGATATAATAACACTTGCTGAGATGCATGCCACTGGGAGACCCGATCGTAGTAGAGGCACTTGTACTAATGCATTAGTATTCATTTGCGATTATGTAACTCTTTCCCCTTTACACTTCTAGGTGCGAAAAGTTGACGCATCAAAAGACCAAATTGACAAAGAGCGGGACAAATTCCAGAAGGAGATGCGACAGGTCACTAATCTACACAGATGAGTCTGCTTATCTCTTAATGCTCAGACATCTCCCTGGTCAGTTCAGTTATATATAGTCACAGACAAAAGTATTGGCACCCTATGCTTATTATACCACAATTCAAGATATTAAGCTTTAACCACTTTTTAATACAACAAAAAGCTAAATACGCAAGTCCAAAGCATTTCTATTGGATTGAGATCTGGCGATCACAAAGGCCATTCCAGAAGTTGTATCTTCTTTTTCTTCAAGAACTCCAGAGTTGACTCAGTCGTATGCTTTGGTGTCATTCATATTCGAAGTTGCCAATCAGCCTACTTGGAGATGGTATCATTGTACTTTGTAGAATGTTTTGATACATGGCGGCATTCTTCAATCATTAATCACATGAATGTCTCCAGTCTCTGAACTGCTAAAACACCCCCATATCATGATCAAACCACCTCCATATTTAACTGTAGGTACAAAGTTTTCATTGTCATTTCATTGTTTTCATTTCAAGTCTTCCCCCTTTTTTCTCCAAGCATACTGTGTTCCATTTTTGGGGAAAAGTTATGTTTCAGTTTCATCGGACCTGAGAATTTTGTTGAAGAATGCTTCAGATTCCTGTTCATATTTCATGGCTTATTTAAGACAGTTTGTTTTTTTTCTTAAGTGGTTTGCAGTAATATCTACATGCATACAACTCTTCTGCGTTCAGGTGCCTTTGTACAGGTCTTTCGTGCACTATTATGCCTGATGCTTCTAAATCTGTATTTAATCCTTGGTTGTTAATCTTGGATTTTTGTCACCTGCTCGGACGATTCTTCTGCTATATGAGTAATTTTCTTTGGATGTCCACTTCTTTCAAGCGTTTCTGTTGAATGTTTTCTGTGGAACTTCTCGATTATTCCTGTGATTGTGCATTTTGATATTCCATATATCTTTGATACTACTCTTTAGTAGAGGTCTTCACAGGTCCAAATTAATCAACCCGATCCGACCACGAACTGACAATTATTTACTCGACATGATGTAAAATACTTGTTATTAGATCTAGATCCGACTCGGCCCCGAAAAAACAGTGGAACCCTTTTCCTTTCCCCAGCTTGGTATTTGCACTGACTAGATACAGTATTAAAGCATTTTTTTCCCAGTCAACCTGGAAATCTGGCTGAACTATAGACTGTGTTTATTCCATCATGAACCTACAAAATATATAATATGTTTGTGTAAAAGATAAATACATTATCTGAAAATCAAATGAACTAAAGTACGATCTTGTAAATGCGTGATTTTATTACAAACTTAACACAAGAGCAAATGCAATTGAGATGTAACATTTGTGTTTTGCAAAACAAATAACAAGAATACTAAATGTATTATTTAAGAACCCAACTATATACAGTCCGCAAAGGGGCAAAGTAAAACGTAACATTTCTGTTTTGAAAAAACAAACAACAAAAAATACTAAATGTACTATTGAAGTACACAACACGTCTTCAGTTCCAGCAATGTCTACTCTAAAAGCTCAATTTTACTTTTTCAAACTTTAAGTATTAAAGCTGTAAACTAAACACTTGCCTTTTAATAAGATCTGCTGTATTAACTTTTCCATGTACAGCTCCTGTGTCAGCAAGTTCTCGAAAAGACTGGCTTTCAAACATTCTATATGGTCGTAAATCTTTTGCACAGATTTTAAGACATTTATCTTTTATTAAGTCCTTATATTTTGTAGGCACTGTACCTAATCTGGTGATAAATGAGGTAATAGGAGTCTGGGTTGATATATTTACTTTAGTGCAACCCTTTTTCTGTTTCAAAAGACTCGAAGTTCCTGTTTTAATTGAATCAAATCGAAGCAGGCTCCCGCAATCAATACATTTTGCCGCACCAACTTGTTTTCCTTCTTTGTTCTCAGTAACAACAAATGATTCCCACACCACAAACTTGCATTTTTCTGTGTGCTTTTGTTCATGGAACTCGTTTTTCTTTCACTTCCTTCATAAACAAATCCATTACTCTGACTCTGCTCTGCAAGCCATGTCATGTGCTACTGGAGGAAGCCATTCCACGCAACATGAATTTTAAACAATGATTTTTAGTACCAAAGAGAGCCTCTTTAATAGTAATCGATAGTTTGTGTACTACTGAGTAAACAAAATCGGACCCGACCTGACCCGAGTGTTGCATGACAATTTTGCACCCGAAACCCCGTTCGGTACGGGTCGGGTCTCAGGTCCTCGGGTCTGGGTAGACAATCCAACTCCTTTGTCTTGACCATTATCTCCTGTTGAAAATATTTTTCTTCAATAGATGTTGGAAATAATTCCCACTTTTCTGGCTATGGACTTTATAATGCAGCTTAATTACTGTGTAATGGTTTTCAATCAATTAATATATGTTTTAATTGGTTTTATTACATTTGTACCCACCTTTGATGTAAAGGAGGCAATATATTTTTGTCATGAACAAATATTTGAATTACTTTAAACTACTGGAAATTGTGTATTTTGGTCTTTGTCATATTAATTAGTGGCCAATGTTCACTAAATGCTTGTATTTAATGTGTTTTCTTGAATTATCTTATGTTAATATAGAGTGCCAAGTCTATGACTGCAACTGTGCTTGGCAGTGGCCTCCAACAATTACTTCCACGAAAACACCCTGCGAGTCTGTCAGTAAATAAAGTACAGGACAATTATCAAGTCAAGAAAAAGAAAAACATTCAGTGAGAGCAATGAAAATTAGCAGGGGAAGAATAATGACTGGAGAGATTCTAGGACTGCCACCGTGGGTCATTAAGAGCTCTGTAGCTGATACTATTAATGTTTGTATCTCAAGGACTTCTCATTATTCATGCAGCATTTTCACTGAGGAACCTCCTGACAGATGTCATCCTTCTGCTTTTAGGAATGTTGTTGCAGTGGCTAACTCACTTTCTAATCTCCCTGTATGCAAGGAATCTTGAAATGTTCCCTTGACACTGCTGCTAGTGTTTGCACTGAACAGGTGTGGGTATGTGTACCAGAATATATTGTGGCATTTGATGCACTTACACTGATAGACTGTGGCAAGCTTGTGAGTTTTTGTCAAGGGGTGTTTAAAAGCAATGTAACCTATGACTGAAACTGAAGTTTACAAACCTCAGAACTTTCAACCAACAATCAGGAGGTTCCAGTCCAGGGTACTACCACATGGTAGATGGCCATGGAACATTCAAATAGAATATCTAGTTTACAAAATAAAATGAAACAGAATGAAAGCATAACATTGAAAATGTAAATAAAGCTGTAATTCTAAAGGTTTTTAATAAAAAAAAAATAAAGCCACTGTTTTATGAGTTTTTAATCACAATAAATCCCTCTTGCCTTCCCACTGGGATCAACAGCCAGATGTTGATGCCACCAGAGTTCTACACAGCTTTGATCAAAATGAAAGACGGACTTACTGGGCCATATGTGGATATCTGGTTGTTATTTGTGGGAAATTAAATGTCTACTCAAGCTTGAATAGCTTGCTACAAGGATTAAAGAGTCACTGCTTTTGCAATGTCATATAACAAAAACAATTAAAAGACACTTGTCTTGGCTACAGTCACTGACTGGAATGATAAGCACTTAATTTAAAGCCCCATTATTTGAATCGTTCGGATAAAGAACCATATACAGTACTGTGCAAAAGTTTTAGGCAGGTGTGAAAAAGTGCTGTAAAGTAAGAATGCTTTCAAAAATAGACATGTTAATAGATTATATTTATCAATTAACTAAATGCAAAGTGAGTGAACAGAAGAAAAATCTAAATCAAATCCATATTTGGTGTGACCACCCTTTGCCTTCAAAACAGCATCAATTCTTCTAGGTACACTTGCACAAAGTCAGGGATTTTGTAGGCATATAGTCAGGTGTATGATTAAACAATTATACCAAACAGGTGCTAATGATCATCAATTCAATATGTAGGTTGAAACACAATCATTAACTGAAACAGAAACAGCTGTGCAGGAGGAATAAAACTGGGTGAGGAACAGCCAAACTCAGCTAACAAGGTGAGGTTGCTGAAGACAGTTTACTGTCAAAAGTCATACACAATGGCAAGACTGAGCACAGCAACAAGACACAAGGTAGTTATACTGCATCAGCAAGGTCTCTCCCAGGCAGAAATTTCAAGGCAGACAGGGGTTTCCAGATATGCTGTCCAAGCTCTTTTGAAGAAGCACAAAGAAACGGGCAGCGTTGAGGACCGTGAGCGCAGTGGTCGGCCAAGGAAACTTACTGCAGCAGAAGAAAGACACATCATGCTTACTTCCCTTCGCAATCGGAAGATGTCCAGCAGTGCCATCAGCTCAGAATTGTCAGAAAACAGTGGGACCCTGGTACACCCATCTACTGTCCGGAGAAGTCTGGTCAGAAGTGGCCTTCATGGAAGACTTGCGGCCAAAAAGCTATACCTCCGACATGGAAACAAGGCCAAGCGACTCAACTATGCACGAAAACACAGGAACTGGGGTGCAGAAAAATGGCAGCAGGTGCTCTGGACTGATGAGTCAAAATTTGAAATATTTGGCTGTAGCAGAAGGCAGTTTGTTGGCCGAAGGGCTGGAGAGCAGTACACAAATGAGTGTCTGCAGGCAACAGTGAAGCATGGTGGAGGTTCCTTGCAAGTTTGGGGCTGCATTTCTGCAAATGGAGTTGGGGATTTGGTCAGAATTAATGGTCTCCTCAATGCTGAGAAGTACAGGCAGATACTTATCCATCATGCAATACCATGATGGATAAGTATGATTGGCCCCAAATTTATTCTGCAGCATGACAACGACCCCAAACATACAGCGAAAGTCATTAAGAACTATCTTCAGCGTAAAGAAGAACAAGGAGTCCTGGAAGTGATGGTATGGCCCCACAGAGCCCTGATCTCAACGTCATCAAGTCTGTCTGGGATTACATGAAGAGAGAGAAGCAACTGAGGCTGCCTAAATCCACAGAAGAACTGTGGTTAGTTCTCCAAGATGTTTGGGCCAACCTACCTGCCGAGTTCCTTCAAAAACTGTGTGCAAGTGTACCTAGAAGAATTGATGCTGTTTTGAAGGCAAAGGGTGGTCACACCAAATATTGATTTGATGTAGATTTTTCTTCTGTTCGCTCACTTTGCATTTTGTTAATTGATAAATATAAACTATTAACATGTCTATTTTTGAAAGCATTCTTACTTTACAGCATTTTTTCACACCTGCCTAAAACTTTTGCACAGAACTGTATGTGCACTCCAAGTAGCTTTGAGCTATTCAATCGTTTTTATTTAAAGTGCTAAAGACAATGTCCTGAGATGCATTACCTGAATCATATCTATCCTTCTGTATGCCTTCATCTTTCCTTAAATTGTTATTCCAGTGAGATTTATTATTATTTAGGTTTTACAGCCTTTTTTTAGAAATGTAATGCGGAAGAACGGTATATCTCCAGCTATTTGTGATTTTGTGGAAGAACAGTATATACCACATGACAAGGAATATTTAATTAAAAAGTATAATATTTTTCCAAAATACATTCCAATTTTAATTAAATTCATTAGGGCAAAATTAAGTAGTTTTACAAAATAATTTACAATAAAACAAAATTAGGAACACCATCCATTAATCCACTGTCAAACGTAAGATGGGCCACCATGAACAGTGATAGAGATCCGCTTGTACTGCTTAGTGGTCTGATTCTAATCCCTCATAGAATGAACGGGCAGATGTGGGCAAAAAATCTAGCATGCTAAGAAGATCCTGCATCTTTTCTTTCTTTATTGGGATGGGACCTTCATATGCTCTAGGATATGCCTGGAGAAACATAGGGGCTTGCAATCTGGATGTAGATCCTCGTTCCCATCCCATGACCCATTTCTGCCAGGTCTCTAACTGGCTATGGCTCTTTCTGGCATAAAGGTGCAATGGATCCTCAGCTGAAGATAAAAAAAACAATGAACAGAGAAGTAACACAAAACACCAAAACATTTTTTTCTGTACTTTTATTTATTTAAGATGTTTAAAATGTGGTAACTTGAACTTGTTTTTGTGGAGTAACATGATAGCAAACTGCATGTCTGGTTTACTTCAAAACATTATTTCTTTCTATCTAAGATACTAAACCACATGATGTCTACCTCTGGAGTATTTTATGCATACTTGAGACTCTGAGCCACATGATGGTAGTGATGTGCAGAGTTGGAGGGCGCTTTAGAACAGAGTCAGGAAGCTTCCTGAAGTCTTCAGTCTTCATGTCTTGAAGCATGAATGGAGAATCTGGTCCGGCATCTGTTATCTGTTTCACATCATCAGGAAGATGTAGCATGGGAACCTTGCGTCGCTTTTCTATTAGAGTAAATGAACGATCACAAGGTAGAAAGGAATGTCCTGATACCATAAACTTCTGTTCAACTTGTGTGAACTAATACATAAAAACAAGAAGAGAAATTTAGCATCCTCCAATTGTTGTTCTGCCCACAACATCGGTCACTGTAAATTATGAGTTTTCGCTCCTTTGCTTTGGCCAAGGTATTTAATTTTGCCTGGACCCATTTTAAGATGCAGCTTGCCACTTCCATGCTAGACACACATTGTTGCAGGTTCATCAGTACCAAGCTCCTGAATGCACACATTGCAGTTTGACAGCTGGCGTTGATAGTACACATTAGAATGTGTAAGATTGGGAGTATAGATTACAGACTGCAGATCAACACATATAACATGGCCATCCTGATTGGCTCTAGCCCACTCTGCATCATCACATAGCTGTGTGTAGGCCTTTTCAGCTTTCCTGTGGTGCTGTTCACTCTCTGTGGAGTCTGCTTTCTGCTTCAGAAGAAGCTGCAATTAATTGATTGTACAGTTTGTAACACTTTGAGCATATGTCACTTGCGGGTTGTCCGAAGCGAAGGTTTAACTGCTGAAATGTGTCTCTGTAAATCCAAAATTTTGCAGTTGAATTCAGAAACTATTCCTTATACAGCCTACATCCTTAGCAAGTTTAAATCTGGGTTGAGGTAAGACCTGTCAGCATTACCTTTTGCTCTTGAATAGTGATTAGGCTGTTGAGGAAAAGAAAGAATATGTTCTTTGATACTGTTCTTTGTTTAGTCTGGAATCCAAAGGGGTCTGAAAGGGAAATATCATTATAGCAATGGAATGATTATGTTTCAGAGACGGTACGATTTTGTTCCTGAATTTAATGCCATTTATACGTGCAAACTATATATTAAACCAGTAAACCCTTACTAAACACTCCAGATAGTGTGTTATAGGACTGTGCTAGCTTTAAGCTAACTTAAGTGAATAGAATGTATAGAAATCTATAAGTCTTCATGAAAGTCACCTATGAAACAAACCTGGCTACTAATATTCAAATACCTATTACTGTGCTTTCCTCTTCTATCCTCTAATGGTGACTAAAGACTCTGTTTCCTTCAACTCAGCCTTCAGCCTGTGCGCTTAGCTTTTCCTGAAGAACCTGTGCATTAGATCATTAAAAGCTATTAACTAAACAGAGAGGGGCATGTCCATGTTTTAAAGAGAATACCTTTATCTGATATTTTCAACATTACAGGGGATTCCTATAAAATATTACCAGTAAATAAAAGCACCTTTTGAAAAAAAAGGTTATCCTCTTTTTAACGTGTTTTACTCCTGAGCTACAAGACAATTTAGAGATTAAATTTATAACTCCCTGCAGCTGAAAGCAGAAGTTATTATACCTGGACCGGACAAACAACCACCAACATGATTCTGGGATGCTGCAGCTTTAAGTAACTACAGGCTCATGTGTTTTTTCATCTAGATTATATGGTAGAGAATGTTAACCTTTATGAGAAATAATATACTTTAAACCTAAAGGATTTTATATAGAAAAACAACTCACCTGTAGATGACTGTTTGTCAACTGGTATATGTTCATATAACTGACTTTGCAGATGTTAAATTTATGGCCTGCCATCTGGACGTGATACTTATAAGTGTACTTCCTTTTGGCTTTGAAGGAATTACCCTGGACGACCGGCCACCTTTTCACACTATGCTGTTGGAAATGAAAAAGCACAGCAGAACTACATAAAAATAAATAATTCACTAAAAGTACAAAAGTTGGTTGTTTTCCTGTACTATGTAAAAGTAAAAAACCTGTTCGATTCCAGAGAAAAGAATAGCCTGTTGTTTGTCATAGGGAATGTCAATGTAGAATGTGCAAAAAAGTTCCATTTTACAGACTTCTGTAATTTTTTCGCAATCTCTATTGCAGGTGTCATGGCATACCTTTCCCTTAAAAATAAAAATATTGGCGACCATAATCAATGTCGTAATCAATTTATTTATATACACATGAAATAAAATATGAATGTCAAAAAATAAAATAAGCCTGTGCAGATCACAGTAATAATCAAAACAGAGCTGCTTGTGTACGTTACATTAGGTGTGTTTACACTGTTGTTCCGGAACCCTTCCGATATGATTCTGGTACAAAATACTCCAAAACAGCACGTTTACACTTGCATAAAACAGCAAGGGTCACTTCTCTCAGGACAGAAGTGTGAGCATGCGTACTTTGGAAGCTGAAGAGGCGGTGACGTTGTGCTGTAATAACCAAATCATCGAGCGCCATGTTTTGAATATCTTCAATGAAAGCCACGGACGGTGGGTGACCATTTGAAGAAGAACTCTTCAAATATTTAGAGATATCTGGAAATGATTTAGAGATATCTTCAAATATTTAGCGATATCTATAAATGAATTTGAGATATCTCTAAATGATCATTTGGCTTGCCATAGTCTTTCCATTGATTCATATTGAGTCCCTTATTGTCGTGAGAGTAAAAATAACGTGTCCATCTGCCATCTTCGTTCTTGCACATATACGGTTATCCCAGCTAACACAAAACGTTCTGGGCACTTAAAATTGTGAGCTGGGATTCCACTACACAGATATTTTGTTGCTATGTAGGAAGCTGCAATTGCATCAGAAAACTACAAGATGACATGTGTGAGTAGAGACTCTCTGACAATCAGAATATATCCCTAACTGATTTTTTTTTCTAAAACTGGAGATATGTTTTTTCGTCGCAACGATTCATTTGTCCTTTAAGCACATTGTACAATTATTCATTATTTTAAGTATTTTGTTTGAGAACAGTTACTTAACTTAATATTGTACATTGTTTTGGAAGCAAAGTAGCAGAAGATGATGAAGAAGGGCGCTTGAATCAGCAAATCGGGGAGATTGGCGAGCAAATGTGAGTAGTTGATGTTTACCATTAATAATGTGACGGTATGGTTCTGCAGCAGACTAGTGATGTGAAGCGGGAGGGTTAGATCCAAGTTCGTTTATGCGTTTTTCAATAATAAAAAACGAACGGGTTCTTTTTTCGTTTGTAAGCTTTTGAATAACGAAAAACGAAGTGCTTCTTTTTTCATTTTTCAGATCTTTAATGAGGAAAATTGAACAAGGTGCCAGTTTGTTGTTATTCAGCTTTTGGGGCACTGGCGGTGCGGGACGTCCCTCCTTCTCTGGCGGCGCGGGCCACTCTCTCGCTGGCGACTGGGGAGTGGAGATATCTGCCGGTAGCTGTGAGCTCTCTGGTGGCGTTTGTGGGCTCACTCTGGTGCGGCACAGGACACTCTCGCTGGCTGCTGAGGAGCGGAGATCTCTGCATAGCACCTGCAGAGGGAAGAGTACTACACACCACTGATAGAGAACCCGCAGCTGCCGCCAGATATCTCCACCCCTCAGCTGGCAGCGAGAGTGCCCTGCGCTGCCCCAGAGAACTTTTGAATGAGGAGACATGAACAAGGTGCCAGTTTGTTATTCAGCTTTTGAAAAACAAAATAAAAAAAATAATTGGTTCTGGTTTTTTTCAGCTTTTGAATGAGGAAACATAAATAAGGTGCCAGTTTCTTGTTCAGCTTTTTTATTCATGCTTCCTCATTCAAAAGCTGAAAAAACAAAAACAGAACCAGTTTGTTTTTCGTTTTTCAAAAGCTGAATAACAAACTGGCACCTTGTTCATGTTTGTCTCCTCATTCAAAAGCTAAAAAAACAAAAACAGAACCAGTTATTATTACAGATACTAAAACCTTTGAACCATGTCAAACACCTTTATATAAGTAAGCATTTGATATTGAAGTCTCTGCATGTTGCCTGTTTTTCCCACTGGCGTTTTGTCTGAATAATGAACATTATGTTAGAACATTCTACAAATTGTTTTGACAGCAAAAATCAATGATGTGTTAAGAATTCAGTGTTGATTATACCCCTAGCCTTGCACTCATCTGCACTGTGTAGTGTGATAAAAACAAAATAGAAACCATGTATTTTGTAAAACCACTGTGGAGGGCTTGGCAACATGATTAATTTCAAAGGAACTTTTTGTTTGACCATATAAGCCTAAATGCTGAAATATTTTGACCCGTTTGGATTTTCAGTATAAATCATAAACTAGGCTTTTAGGTACTGGAACCTGATTCAAATGGATATCTTGACCCAAAAAAGTGAATGTAGAAATTTAGTAACACTCATCTTTAAACTCTCCTACATCTTAAGGTCAAGGAAATACCATTTATTGAAAAAAACTAATAAATAAATAAGGGGACCCTCTGGTCTGGGGATAGATGTAGAGTAGGTGGAACTGGTAGAGTTGAAAGGTCACATTGTTGAATGGTTTGAATGAAATGGGGAAACATGAATGAGATGCACCTATTTTATGATGCTACAAATCATTTTGCCAAAAATGTATTGTATTTACAGATAGTACTGTGCTTCAAGTGTCCAAGCTTTTGCTCAACCAGCTCTATCATTGCTAAATTGGTAGATCTAACTACTGTCATTGTTAAATCATTAAAATGAAGGGAAATCTCTAACAGTGTAGTTGGGTCTCTTAAATGTATTTTTGTCTTTTAAAAGAAAGTAAAATGAATTATTTGATATTTAAATGGTATTTTGATCCTCCACTGTTTAGATTAATTAAATAGATCTTCTCATATTTAATTATTTAAGTGATGCTGTGGCAGTTCAGTTAAATACCCAGTGGGCTGTTTGGATCATGGTCCTAGGCTGGAGACCCCTGTTATATTTGGCCTAACTATAATGGACTTAACAGTCACAGTGCTTAAGATGGTATGATTTAATTTGATTCTGCACACTATACACTGATGCAGAATGAAGAAAAGCCCTGTGGTGCTAAAGGAATGAGAGGAGTGGTGCTGTTGTTCCAGCTGTCTCTCGTCTACTTCAGAAGCCATGCTGGTCTCTGCATGGGCTGACTGTTATTCGGTGCTGTTTTTTTTTTTTTTTTTTTGGTAAACGGGAATGAAACCACTGAGTTGAAACAAGATGGCAGTAACCTTGCTCTGCATAATTCATAAGCATCAAATTCAATAAAGATATTGTTAGTTATTTAATTAGTATCATCCTCAGTCTGTGTTCATTTAAAGTGATGTTTTCTTTTTTGTTTATTGTTTCATTTACATAGTATTTAATAACAACAACAACTTACACTTATATAGTCCCCACAAAAAAAAAAAAGAATAAAACAATGTGATGATGGAACCTATCAAAATGCTTTACAATGAAATGGAATTTATTACGTCTTGCTGCAGTGAGCCTTACCTTGGTTGGGTTCCCATTCTACTGTAAACTAGATGTCAAATGTATGCAGCTGGGTTGAAACAAGTCTAAGGTAATCTGTCTCCCAGTTTAGAGAAATTCATACAGAAGAACGTTTTCTTGTGATGGAATACAATGATCATATTTCCAAAGTATTTACTCACTTATTTGTTTGAAAGAAAAAAAAAACCTGAAGTTTAAATCTGTCTCAGTTCCAAACAGAAAAATGGTATAGATTATCACAGCTTTCAAGTTAGATTTGAACTTTTGTTGTAGTGGCCACCATAATTTACATGTACAGAAATAGCAACTGCCAGCTAACTTTACACACACGTGATTGCCACATGTGAAAGTCATGCCATTTGCCCTGTCAGAAACAATATAAAAATATGTCAAATGTAGTGTAACCCTAATTAAAGATACTATTGAAAGGGGTCTACTTAAATCGCAATTTTGCAGAAATCGGGAAATTGAGGGGTCACCACAAAATTCACCTCTTTTAGGGGCCAATGCATACCGAACACGTACGGAGAGGAAAAAAAAAAGAAACCTTGTTTAAATGAACTACTGCACAACACAAGCGACACAAACTACGTGTCTTCCTTTTGTAGATAGGCTTTTTTTTATTCCTTCACTGTCCTGTGTGCATTGCACTTAGGAAAAAAAAAAAAAAAAACATCCTTAGACAAATAACATTTACAAAAAATACTCCAGAGCTGTTAACTTTCTTGTTTACTGTTCAAATGTCAACAATGTTTTAATCAGTGGGTCTGTACTGGCTTTTCTGTGACCTGTACTGTACAGACTGTAGGAGGTGGGATAAAGTCAATGCTGCATTGTTTTGATTTAGGCTTTTATAGTGTTCTGAAATATTATCTGCTTAGGTTTATTTAATGTTTAAACAGGTCTGCGAAATCCTAATTTTATTCCATAACCTACCTTGCAAAAAATACGTAAATTTACCACGATTTAAATAGACCCCTAACTATCAAAGGTCATAGTTGGTCTCCTACAGTGCATTATGTAACTAGGTTATTCTTTCAGGTAGATTCATAAGACGCCTGCTAATAAAAACCTGATTTAATTTGCTAAACATTACTACAGTAACAATTTGAACCGCTTTAAAATATATTATCGACTGGGAATTGATAATCCACAGGGCTCTGATGCAGCTGGCATATTATATTGCAGCTAAAATCAAGTCGCTACAAGGTTTTAACATATCTGTGCTTACCAGGGTTGTTATTATTATTATTATTATTATTATTATTATTATTATTATTATTATTATTATTATTTATTTCTTAGCAGACGCCCTTACCCAGGGCAACTTACAGTTGTATACAAACAAAAAAATAAAAAATACATCTCAAGAATTACAGTACAATTAAGAGCAAGATACAAAATACAGTGACTTCAGTCCTAATAAGAGCAAATACAAAACACAGTACAATTTGATATTGTGGCAGTTCAAGAGCAGATAATGGTGTTGATAGTTACATCAGGGTTAGATATGAGTGCAGGTGAAATATACAATACTACAGATTGGGTTAAGTGCAGGATTAAATACAGTAAAATATGGAGCAGATAAGTGCAAGTTAAATTGCATTAAAGGCAGCGTGCTATATTGACCAGAAGGGGAGAGTTGAGTTTAACAGGTGTTGTCTGAAGAGGTGTGTCTTGAGGAGGCGCCGGAAGGTGGTCAGGGACTGGGCAGTCCTGACATCCGTAGGAAGGTCATTCCACCACTGCGGGGCGAGGGTGGAGAAGGAGCGGGCTCTGGAGGCAGGGGAGCGTAGAGGAGGTATGGCCAGTCTTCTAGTGCAGGTGGAGCGGAGAGCTTGGATGGGGGTGTAGGGAGAGATGAGGGTCTGGAGGTAGCTGGGTGCAGTTTGGTCAAGGCATCGGTAGGCGAGTACAAAAGTCTTGAACTGGATGTGAGCGGTGATCGGGAGCCAGTGGAGTGAGCGGAGCAGTGGAGTAGCGTGGGAGAAGTGAGGCAGAGAGAACACCAGGCGAGCAGCAGAGTTCTGGATGAGCTGGAGTGGACGGGTGGCAGACGAAGGAAGGCCGGCCAGGAGGGAGTTGCAGTAGTCTAGACAGGAGAGTACCAGGGCCTGGACAAAGAGTTGTGTGGAGTAGTTGGTGAGGAAGGGTCAGATTTTTCGTATGTTGCTCAGGAAGAATCGGCAGGTGCGTGCTAGAGTGGAGATGTGCTGAGAGTAGGAGAGGCAGGGGTCCAGGGTTACTCCGAGGTTCTTGGCTGAGGAGGAGGGAGAGAGTGTGGTAGATTCCAGAGGAATGGAGATAGAGAGATCAGGAGGAGGAAGATGAGGGGAAGAAAAGAAGGTCAGATTTAGAGAGGTTGAGTTTGAGGTGATGCGAGTGCATCCAGGAGGAGATAGCAGACAGACAGGTAGAGATACGGGAGGGATGGCGGGTCAGAGGGGGACGGAGAGGAAAAACTGAGCATCAGCATAGAAATGGTAATAGAAACCATATGATGCAATGAGGGGGGCCAGGGAGTGGGTGGAGAGAGAGAACAGGTGAGGACCCAAGACTGATCCTTGGGGGACTGCTGTTGAGAGAGGGTGAGGTGTGGAGGTTGAGCCGTGCCAGGTTACCTGGTAGGTGCAGTTGGAGAGGTAGGAGGAGAACCAGGCCAGAGCAGTGCCAGAGATTCCCAGGTCAGCAAAAGAGGATAGGAGAATAGAGTGATCGACAGTGTCAAAGGCAGCAGAGAGATCAAGGAGAATTAGGACAGAGGAGAGAGAGGCAGCACGGGCAGAGTTTAGCGAGTTAGTGACAGACAGAAGAGCAGTTTCAGTGAGCAGAGTGGAAATCCGATTGGAGAGGGTCAAGCAGAGAGTGGTTAGACAGGAAAGCAGAGAGTTGGCAGGGCACTGCCCACTCTAGGGTTTTAGAAAGGAAGGGTAAGAGGGAGATAAGACGGTAGTTCTGGAGGGAGGTGGGGTCGAGGGTAGGTTTTTTGAGGAAGGGGATGATAGAGGCTTGTTTGAAGGCAGAGGGAATGAGAAGGGAGGAGATGAAGGGGAGTAGAGCAGGAGCAGCAGCAGCAGCAGCATGAAAGAGGTGAGTGGGGAGAGTGTCCAGGGTGAACATGTTGGTTTGTGGCCCTGAAGGAGGGAGGAGAGGTCAGAGTCTGATAGGGGAGAGAAGGAGGAGAAGGAGGGTAAGTTAGTAGGGGAGACAGAGGGTGTTGGGGTTGGAGCGGGAGGGTGTGGGGTGAAGGGAGGTGTTAAAGAGTTTGCATATATCAGAGATTTTACAGGAGAAGAAAGAGGCAAATTCATCAGAGGAGATAGAGGAAGGAGGAGGATGGGGGGAGTGTTGAGGAGGGAGAAGGTAGAGAATAGTTTCTGGGGGTTGTTAGTGGAGGATTGGATAATAGATTGGAAATAAGAGCATTTAGCAGAGAAGAAAGTAGAGGAGAAGGTGGAGAGGAGGGAGCAATAGAGGTCTAGGGCAGCAGGGAGTGTGGTTCTCTTCCATTTATTTTCAGCAGAGCGCAGTTTGATTCTTGCTGAGCAGAGCACAGAGGAGAACCAGAGTTGCGGAGGGGAGGGGCGGGAAGGTCGGGAGGTGAGGGGACAGAGGAAGTTGAGGGAGGAGCTCAGGAAGGAGAAGGTGGAGGTTGCAGTCTACAGAGAGTTGGGAGAAGGAGTCGATAGGAGGGAGGTGAGAGAGCGGTGGAGGCAAGGACAGAGGGGGAGAGAGAGCGGAGATTACGGCGGGAGGTGACAGTGGGGGTAGGTGGAGTAGGAAGAATGGGGAGAGACAGAGAAAAAGAGATGAAATAGTGATCATAGAGCTCCAGAGGGGCGACAGAGAGGGTGGAGGGGCAGCAGGCCCTGGAGAAGGTGAGGTCCAGTTGACGGCCAACTTTGTGGGTAGGAGGGGATAGAGAGAGAGAAAGAAGATGAAGGAGTAAAGGAGAGGAAGGAATCCGGCACAGTGGTTGGGGCTGGAGAGATGGATATTGAAATCACCTAACAGGACAGTTGGGGTAGACAGAGATGGGGAGGAAGGAGAGGAGATAGCCGAGTTCATCGAGAAAGTGAGTGAGAGGTCCAGAGGGACGGTACAGTACAATTAGCAGGAGTTGACAGGGAGAGGTTAGTTGGACAGCGTTAAATTCAAAGGTGATAACAGAGAGTGAGGAGAGGTCAGAGGGGAAACAAAAGAGTAAGGAGGGAGAGAGAGAAGACCAGTCCCACCTCCCCATCCAGTGAGACATGGAGTATGGGACAGGACATAGAGAAAGGACAGGGCAGCAGGAGGCGAGAGGTGGGAGGAAAAGGCAGAGATTAAATCAGCTTTGTTAGCAGAAGAGTGACAGTTCCAGGGGGCACCAGAGAGAGTGCAGGAGGAGAAAGTGTGGGAGTGGGGGAGAGGCAGAGGGATGAGGTCAGAGGAGTTAGGGGGTGGAGGGTACAGACCTGTCTAGTAGTTGGCGTCTTCCAGAGCGCTGCTAGGTTCGGATTTTCTCCAACAGCCTCTCCTCACAGGTCTCTCCTCGCTTCACTCCCACAGCTAGACTATTAAATTAACACCACAAACAGGGTTGCGCGTGAGGAGATGGTTTTTATTATTTTTAAAATTTGCTAACATTCGAGAGAGCACAGTTGGACTGGGAGAGATGCGGTTGAAGCAAGGAAAGAACTCTGGATGAGCTTGTCAGGTCGGCAATATTATTGTTTAAAATAGCAGCTAAAACTGAGTCAGCTGGTTGTCAATATAAATTGTAACAGGGTACAGTAACTAGCAGCGGTAGTAGTGGTCTGCTGAACTGGTTTGATAAGGAATGGGGTGAAGACAAACTCTTGCAAGTCGATTGTCCCCTTTCCAGTCCATGTACTAGTTTAGAAATCCTCTCCTATCGTCACAAAACTGGGACTAAAGTTCCTGATACCTTGTTTTCTTCTCGGTTGTCTATTCCGGGTTGGTGAGGGACTGCTTACTGACCCATTAACTTCAGCCTGAAGGGGAGGGCCTTCTACACTGACGGTAGTAACGAGCACCACTAGAGTACCAAAACTCACCGTTGGAGGACTGATGTCATTGGGTCTGTTTCTCTCCTGTGATCCTCTGGGGCCATAGGGACTACGCGGGATTGAAGCAGGACAATGAACACTTTCCCAAACCGGAGCTAACGGTACTGTTTCCACACTCACCATCTGTTGAACCATCAGTATTTCTGGAACTGTACGCGGCAGCGCTAGTAAAACCGTCTGGGCCATCCTTGTAGGACTGGGAGATGTGTGACAGCGGCAAGGGCAGTATAATGAGCACCTAGATGTGTGTGTGGAGTGTGCTGCCACCTGCTGCCGTCCTTTTAGGGACTAAAAGAAAGACTGCTTGTATAATTATAAATAATTGAGATCAGGTCACTTTTCGATAATTTCATAGCTTAAGAGTTTATTTAGTGGGTAGAATATTTAGGTTTGTTTAAAGGCTAGGGATATACATTTTCTATTTCTTAGAAAACAATTATTCTTTCTTTTTCTATTGTTAATTTAGAGATGTTTCTCTCTACAGATAGCATAGGTGTGTGTGTGTTTGAGTAAGTGGTTTTTCTCCATATTACTCTGTCGCTATTCTAGATAAGGACCCCATCCTGGTACCCCCCCCCCTTTTTCCTACTCCCTTCATTTTATTTATTTTATTTCCCCTCCCCAGAATAAGTCAATATAAGTCTATATAGGTATATAAAGAGTGTGATCCAGTGGTTAAAGAAAAGGACTTGCAACCAGGAGGTCCTCGGTTCAAATCCCATCTCAGCCACTGACTCATTGGGTGACCCTGAGCAAGTCACTTAACCTCCTTGTGCTCCGTCTTTCGGGTGAGACGTAGTTGTAAGTGACTCTGCAGCTGATGCATAGTTCACACACCCTAGTCTCTGTAAGCCGCCTTGGATAAAGGCGTCTGCTAAATAAAATAATAATAATAATAATAATAATAATAATAATAATAATAATAATAATAATAATAATAATAATAATAATAAAGTCTTGGTGACTGGCATTAATAATTTAGGTTGGGACCACACCCCCATTTTTATGTAACAATCTATCCTGCTCTATTCATTCCTTTGTCTCTTCATAAGTTTTATTTATTTTCAATCTGTTCCAAGAAGATAATTACTGAGTTATTTCAATATTCTCATTTTAATTTATCATTTGTGTTAATTGTTAATAAATACACAGTTCTTTTATACTCCATATCTTATCCTTTCCCCATACTTCTACATTTTGTTAAATAAATCACTGTTCTGCCCCCATACTTTGTGGTCTGTGTGAAGTCCATCTTCATTTGGTCAGTACTCATCTAGACTACCAGGTGCAGGTGCATCCGGCATTATAATATATTAAGTAACAATTAACAGGAAAATAAACATGTTTATTATCTGGTTGTTAATAGTTGGTAGGTGACCTTTAAAATAAAGGGGCGACCCAGTACTTTTCTTCAAAAACATTAAAAGGTCAAATCCAAGTATACTTTCAGACATTTGTAAGGACATCTGTGTCATTTCCTCTCTTTATCAATGCTTCTATTATGATTACCACAATTATCACTGTCTCTCCTTTCTTTTGTTGAATCACTTCCTGTGCAAACAAGTCATTTACTACACCTGAAGTGATTAGATACCAAGAAGAAACAATTTCATTTCAATAGGTCTTTAACACAAGAAATTCACAGGACCAGTGCTGATGCTACTAATGCTCACATCATGCTCACAAATACTTTCTTTTTTTTCCTGTACTGTATATCATGTTGTACCCAGACTTTATTGTGCCCACCATTATCATGGTAGCAGTTTGTGGTTTCCTCCCCACATTCACTTCCTGTGTTACAGGTAAAAGGACCCCACCAGACCTTGCATAGATTTATATATGCAGAACGCTTCATGGGTCAGCTGGAGCCCACATATTTTTAACACAGGAAATACAAGATTCAAGCTTAAATTGTTGTGGCAAGAAACAATGTGTTTCACCCCAGTCAAAGGGAAATAAATAGTGTATGGAAAACAAAACAGATGAGCAACACAACAATAAAGGGCTTGTGTAAGTGATGTTATGTTAATGAGAGATGTTATGTTAATTTTTTACCAATTTAATGAGGCGCCCTTGACTTGAATTGCATACAAGAACTAAATCTCATAGGATGGATTCTTTGAAGTTCAAGGCTCTTCTCTGTAATTATAATTAGCCCCAACAAAGAAAGCATGATACCCACTGAAATGTCTTATATAACGAGAGAAGCTAATAAAACCAAAGGTTTTTCAACTAGCAATACATGCCATGTTATCCCAGACTCTGTCAACCTTTATTGAAGTACAGAAAAGATTTTGCTGCTCCCTCGTGTTACGGAAGCAAAAAATTGTCAGGGACAGCTCACTATGCTACAGCGGCCCCTCCTGACAGACACCTGCAAGGGATAGGCTTTGTCTTTGGCATCCCCATGTTTCTGGTTTGAAACAATTCACATTAACAAGAGAGGGCCATCATATTACAGTACTGCACCTTTGAGTTTCTTCATCATAGTGGTTTCAATCAGAGATGTTTTGTAATGTCTTTTTTAGCTCAGTTTGTTACCTGAACCTTTTGTCGGCTGACAAGTTTTAGTTTCCTGCCTGCTGGACTCTTTAGAAGAAGCCCTTCTGTTGATATACTTGTACTTCTGAGGTCCATTCACCTCAACAATGCCTTCCCAGGATGATACTCCAGCTCTGTATGGGAGAAGGACCTCAAAGATCTAAAAGAAACAATTGGAGGAGGAAGTGCCCTCTTTTCTGTCAGAAACCAACCAGCTTCTTCCCCTAATGACCGACATTCTTTGCAGCCACTGACGCTGCTTTCTCTCTAACCTAGGAAGTATGAGTGTGACAGACTACCTGGAAGGCCTGCAAATTGAGAGCATTCTGTTAAAAAGAATGGCACCAAAGATATTTTTATTCAAAATACATACAATGCCTAGCCACATTTTTAGGACCTATCAACCAGACTGGATCTGGCATGCCCTGGTGTGGGGTGTGTTCTTCTGGTATAGCCTGGATCCCTTGGTTACTCAGGAAGGCTTGACGAATTTACTTGATTTAATTGCAGATTAAGTCTCCCCCACAATGCTGCACTTGTTCCCTGATGGTGATGGCTACTTTCAAGATGGTAATGCACCCATCCATGTATCTGAATTGCGTGCAAAAACAGGTTTAAGGAACACGACAGAGACAAGGCTCATCTTTCGCGGCCACCAAATCTCTGGATCTCAAGCCAGTTGAGCATGTTTGATATTACCATAAACAAATAATGTGTCATAATGATCCTCTGAATAACTCTCTGCACCAATTCCATGAAATGACTGAATCCATCAAGACACCTTCCAGCACCTTATGGAATGTGTGCCATGTCGTATAAAGTCTGTAGTTAAGGCAAACAGTGGCCCGGCCCAATATTAGGTACAGGTGAGGGCCTAATAAGGTGGACAGCAGTGTATTTACCAAAACAAATGCCTCTTCAAGACTGAACCTGTAAGACCTCAGAAAAATAGTAAGGTTTATGGAATAATTTATTATAATGTGTTGCAAATGTTGCACTACAGTAAATATGGCCTTTTTTCCATTGGTTTTAACATTGGTTGTACTGCATTTTTTATACATGTTCAAATTTAAAATATGTTTTGATGCAATTAGGAGAAACAAAAATGACTAACACCTTCAAAGTGAGGTACATAACACTGGTTTATGATTTATTAGGCTCATCAATTTTTACAGCACAGCTGTACGAGTACCTGAAAGATCCCTGAAACTTATTAAATTACAAATAACAATACAGATTAGATACAAAGTTGTGTTGGTATTCCTCCATAGCGTCAAATGCAGCTCAAGGAGTTTTCCTGGGTGTACATGTCTATATACATGTAACATAATAAATAAGACTTTAATGTTGACATTAACAAAAACAAAGAAAGGAAGGAGTCTGCAAACATTTCATCAGTAATCCTTTACTTATAAAAAGCTATCATTATTTAATTTACCTCAGTAACGTAGATATATTTGAATACAATGAATTGAAACACTGAGAGCTCATGCCTTTACATAGACAAGCCTGAGCATGAACATCAACTAAACGGAAGAAAGGAAAATTAAACAAGAATCTTTGTTTAACCAGATCTGAGCCACAAACAATGTTAAACTGGTACAGTAACGAGAGCAACATATGAGTTAGGAAGCACAATGGTTAAACTATTAGAATATTTGTTGTTTTTTTTAGGATTATAGGAAGATTTCTTTAAAATATAAATGGCAGGAGTTCATCTGTAGTTAATAGTCCATAAGAATCATTGTCACAAAGGGCCTTTGGAAATGTCCTGTCAGGTGACTAATGCACTAGTGCATGATGGGAAGCATTACAGTGCCCCCAGGCCAGTGACTTCTGAAGAGAGCCTAAATGTAGGAACAAATCAGGAAGAAAGAAAAAAAGCAGAACACTTCTTACCATTAAAAATATCACTTAAATAACTACAAAGTACATCATTTTTTTGCAGAAAAATTAGTTACAATAATATTCATTTAAAATGATTTAAAATGTTAGTTAACAACGTTCCAGGAATAATTCTTAAGCTGTTTATATATTATTTCCAGTTTCATTTATGTGCCTTCCATTATATACAAACAAAACACTTCTATAAGTGCAATACTGTATGAATGGCAGTTCTACAAACATGTTAACAGTGGCAAATTTAGTGCAAATTCACTAAAGTAGTCATGGTGGAGAAATCCTTATAGAACATAGAGCAAGGATGACTAGAATACTGAACTGGTACTTAGCCCTATACATTGTAACATACTTTAAAATTGTCTTTAATTTATTGTATTTTTGTTTTTTTTTAGAAAGTATTGCATTTGCATTCTGTGTTTTAGTTAATAACCTTTAAAAAATGTACTGGATACTAACCAGTTCATTAAGTTAAAGCCTTTGTGTCCAAGGAGTGCAAAGTGAATGGAGATATATGGGGGAGCTTTGCATTCAAATGGAGTGAGTAAACCAATATCACATATGCAAAAAATTTTTTTTTTTTAAAGTGAATGAAAATAATAATAAAAAAGAAAAACAGAAAAATGTACTTTAAAACTACTTCCAACAGCCAGTGACCCATTTTTAAAAACATATTTAGGTCTCCAAGTTTGTTTGTGTTTTATCAGAATTAGAGGTCAGTTATTTTGAAGGTTGAAGTTAATTACCCCTATTTAATAACTTTGTAAGTTCATGAGTGCAAAAAATATGGTCCCCATACTGTATTATGCAAATATTGACTGGAGTTCAGACTTGTGGAAAAAGTGTTGTGTAGAGGGTTCAAAAAGTTCACCACAGTATTTTAATGAATCCTTGCAGAAATTATACACAGTGTTTCCCCTTTATAAGGCGGCCCATTATACTGCGGAACAGGTTATAAGGCGGTACGGTCATGGCTCCATTTGCCCCATAATGCCATTACATAAGAACATAAGAACATAAGAAAGTTGACAAACGAGAGGAGGCCATTCGGCCCATCTTGCTCGTTTGGTTGTTAGTAGCTTACTGATCACAGAATCTCATCAAGCAGCTTCTTGAAGGATCCCAGGGTGTCAGCTTCAACAACATTACTGGGGAGTTGGTTCCAGACCCTCACAATTCTTTGTGTAAAAAAGTACCTCCTATTTTCTGTTCTGAATGCCCCTTTATCTAATTTCCATTTGTGACCCCTGGTCCTTGTTTCTTTTTTCAGGTCAAAGAAGTCCCCTGGGTTGACATTGTCTATACCTTTTAGGATTTTGAATGTTTGAATCAGATCACCGCGTAGTCTTCTTTGTTCAAGACTGAATAGATTCAATTCTTTTAGCCTGTCTGCATACGACATGCCTTTTAAACCCGGATAATTCTGGTTGCTCTTCTTTGCACTCTTTCTAGAGCAGCAATATCCTTTTTGTAACGAGGTGACCAGAACTGAACACAATATTCTAGGTGAGGTCTTACTAATGCATTGTAGAGTTTTAACATTACTTCCCTTGATTTAAATTCAACACTTCTCACAATATATCCAAGCATCTTGTTAGCCTTTTTATAGCTTCCCACATTGTCTAGATGAAGACATTTCTGAGTCAACATAAACTCCTAGGTCTTTTCATAGTTCCCTTCTTCAAGTTCACTATCTCCCATGTGATATTTATAATGCACATTTTATTGCCCGCATGCAATACTTTACACTTTTCTCTATTAAATTTCATTTGCCATGTGTCTGCCCAATTCTGAATGCCGTCTAGATCATTTTGAATGACCTTTGCTGCTGCAACAGTGTTTGCCACTCCTCCTATTTTTGTGTCGTCTGCAAATTTAACAAGTTTGCTTACTATACCAGAATCTAAATCATTAATGTAGATTAGGAATAGCAGAGGACCTAATACTGATCCCTGTGGTACACCACTGGTTACCTCGCTCCATTTTGAGGTTTCTCCTCTAATCAGTACTTTCTGTTTTCTACCTGTTAACCACTCCCTAATCCATGTGCAATCCATGTGGACAGTATTACATTAATACTGTCTCTTAACTATGGCTCCCGACTACAGCGTTATAAAGGGGGAGCACTGTATTTGTTTGTAACCATAAACTTCAAATCTTGAGGGTACTTCTAGCATTACTGCAAGCAAAAATTACAACAAAATGAATCAATAATGATGATAGTCAAGGGCATTTACCGGATTTGCTTACAGCTTACAGGGAAGTTACCTTTCAAATGGGGGAAGTTCACTTTTTCAACCCAAAGGGAACAGTTAGTATGTGTTTTATTAAACTGTTCTTAAAAATTCTTCATACAGAGACGTCTGTGATGCTGTGGATGGTGCACAATTTCTTTATTTTGGGTGGCATCAGAGGGTACTGTTTACTGCTCAACTACCCTTTTTTGCACAACAGCAAACCATAGTCATGTGACTCAGCATTACCTTACTGAGATGCAAATTTCAATTTCAGGGCTTAATTATATTTACTTTACACATAAAAAAACACTGGAAACCAAAATAAGCAATCTCATTGGTAACTGCTCAGGTTTTCCTGATACAGATCAAAGTGTAAGCAAATCCCTAGTCAATGCCCTAGACCAAAGGTACGCAACCAATCTTTTATCATGGGCCGCATATCCAGAAAACTAGTTTATACATAGGCATATATTGATTACTGTTAATTTTATTTCGTACTGCACAATACACGTCACAAACAAAAATATACAAAACAATTAAAAATAAAGCATTAATATCGTACTGTTATCATATACACACGCATTGCACATTAATACAAAGCAAATTAAATATCTACTTGCTGAAGCGGTTGTTATTTTAGCCAACGAATTGTTCAGTTGTAGCAGGCAGCAATGTAGCAAAAGGCACAGGGCAGTGATGTCACTTCCCTAGCAACAAGCCTCCTTATGTTGGTTTGCGGGTTTGTGCATTTATGAAAGGAGAGGAAGACTCATAAAAATAGCTGGAGACAAGCTGATGAGAAACAATTACCCTCCACAGTATGAATTAAAATGGTGTGCTGCTTTTAATGCGGAAAATTTGAAAAAGCAAATCAACAAAGTTAAAAAAAAAATATTTACGATATATTCATAAGTGAAATGGAATCGATACACTGGACCGCAGTCAGATGATAAACGTCCGCGGGTTGCGTGTCCCTGCCCTAGACTATCATCATTATTCATTCATTTTAACACAAAAACATTGTTGTAATTTTTGCTTGCAGTAATGCTAGAAGTACCCTCAAGGTTTGAAGTTTATGGTTACAAATATATAATTTCACTCTCTGCAAGGATTCATTAAAATACTGTGGCCTGTTTTTAAACAGTTACTTTTAACTTTAATTATAATAATTATTATAAAAAATATATTTAAAAAAATGTATGTAGCCAATAACCTATGTGTCAATTGTTTCTAACAAGATACATTTACAATATGTTCAAATTTTATCCATAATCACTATTTTCTAATTTAAAAAAAAAATAGCTGTATTTCAGCCAGGACCTAAAACAATTCAGTGAAAAACCTGAGGATTTTGAGTACAACAAAAATAAAATAAAAAACAACTTAGAAAAACTGAACTAGACCAATGGTCCAATCACAAACTAGCTCTTTAACATGTCTTCTTTCTAAGTTCAGCTTGGCAACAGCTGAATTTAGAGATACAAAGTGTTTGAGAGCTCTTCTGAGGCCACAGGGGGCTTTAAATTTCTCCAGGATGTGATGACCAAAACAAGAAGAAGAAGAATACATTTGTTAAAATAAGTGATATTTCAGAGCCGTACTAAGTTGCTGTTTAAGTTTAAGTTTAAATTTCTAATTCAAAGGTTATGACAATGATAAGTGTGAGCCATGTTCTCAACTCAAATCATTACTAACATTAAGTAAAGGAGCAAACATGAGGAGGAAACTGAGATTAATAAGAATTGGCTAGGCTTGACAATGCACATATTAGCCAAGGGAGTTTATAAACACTGGAATACTATTGATTTTGATGTGCAATACTATTCGTTTTCAAGCTTGTGTAATTATGAGAAATACACAAATGAATATGTAAATAATGGATTAATAAGGATTTTGAATTTGTGAATCCATGATTCCTAATCCACCATTGATTGGCATAACAATGTATCCTGCAGTTAAAAAAGTACCAAATAGGGTGCATACCACCTCTGTCTTACACTGGAGTGGGGGATATGCCACCTTCCTCAAATGGGTCTATTTAAATAAACGCCACCCTGACATGTATAAATCTGTGAACCTCATTTCACTGTATTTATGTTAATATTTGAGTCAATAGATCAACCCGAGGGGAAAACACCAGCAGGATTAATATAAAATCTAGAGCACTCAAATAGACCCCAAAGAGTGTTATAGGTCTTTTAAGACATTTGATAGTCAGGCAAGTGTTTCGGCTAGTTGCATGAAATGATTTGATTGATTGATGATTGATTGATATGACCAGTAAAATACTTTGCTTATACACCACTCACACTGTCTATGGTCATCAAGTTTTGAAAACATAATTGTGAATGAAGGAAACGCTGAACATATGGTTTCAATGCGTGGCACAACCTATTCACACTGTCTAGCTGATGCATGATCGTCACGTTTTGAAATTCTGAATGAGGTGAATGGCAATCACATGATTTCAACGTGCATTGCTTGTGTTATTTAGGTACCAGTATTATATATAGGGGACTTTTTTTAAAATCTGTATATCAAAGAATTGTAATTCAGACTACTTAACAAAACACCAATAATTAACTTTTTTTTTCATTGTATGTGGTGCTTTATAGAAAAACCCATGTCAAATTTCATGTTTTATAATATCAAAATCTGTCATTTATGCTGTTGGAAGTAGTTGTTTGAGATTTTGTTCAGGTCACAATGAAGAATGGAAGACAATTTGAGGTGCTAACATTTAGAAACTAGCAGGATATGCTTCTTTTGGTCTTTTTTGTTTTTTGTCAAAAAAAAAAAAAAAAACTATATTTGTTTGTTTTCTTGGTTACTGTAATACTGTATAATCTACCATAGAATCTTGGTTGAAAGCATGAGGGGGAGTGGGGGGGACTTGCATTTTCTTATCCCTTCTCAATACGGAGCAAACTTCTGTCGGTCAGATTTCTTAACCCCGCTGGTGGATGGGATTTTAGTGGTATAAGCAGATAAACTCCCCGTGGCCCCCACTGCGGCCGCGGCGTTTAGTGCCAGGAATGGGACAGTTTTCATGCCAAGCAGACTGGAGACAGGAACAGCATAGTGGGTGGTTGGTAAGGGAGGAGGGGGATTGACGTTGACCGCGGCGGAAGCAGCAGCCGCCGCTGCCAGAACAGCCATTGAGGTGGGAGTGGAGGTAGGGGTGGCAGACTGAGAGAGGTTCATGTTGAGGTCAACAGGGTTCGTGACCGAAGCAGTCTGGGTGCTGATTTTAGCCATCTCTAAGCTGCGAACGAAGAGAGGAACAGGAACAGAAGATTGGGTTGAGGGGTACAGCCAGGGAGAGAGGGAGGGAGGGAAGAAGGGAGGCAGGGAGAAAAAGGAGGCAGGATAAAGGAGTGAACACAGGGATTATATTGGTCAACACATGGGTCACACAAGCAGAGGGAGAGAGAAAAAGAGAAAGAGAAAAAAGGAAAAATGAGGGTCAAGGGGGAACATGTTATGTGTTAAAGAAGATAAATAACAAAAGGGTATTCCATGATTTGATGAAAAAAACATTAACATCATACTACATAGTTGTTTTAAAAATAAAAAGGATTTTTTTTTAATTCATGAAAGAAAGAAATCTAAGGAATGCAGATAATGGCAAGATGAAGGGCAAGCAAACTGAAAATAGGAACTTAGAAAGAAATAATGATGTTAACTCCCCAGCACTAGCACACATCTTCAGCAGGCTTGTTTTTTTTTGTTTGTTTTTTGGTTGGTCTGTTTTTCTTCTCCTGGCTTTAGTACAACCAAACTCAAATGCAAACCAAATGTTCACTGGACTTCTTTCTTTTATTCAAGAATAATCATCAGAGCATACAAAGCATCATATATTGTGAAATGATAACAGCAGTTAGTGGTGTGTTATATAACATTTTTGTCATCGTGTAGCTTGTATGTGAAATTATACATTGGTCTCCACAACTGACCCTGGGACTTACAGTATTTGTGGACCTACCTGTATAACTGTTTTGATAATTTAAAAAATGTAAATGGCAAGTTGTAGTAGAAGTTGAACAAAAATAAAATCAACATTTTTTTGTGAAACATGTTTTGTTGTATGTGCAAACCAGTTCAAAACAGTATGATGTATATAACCAAACACCAACACACCACAGCAAAAGGCAGACCTCAGCATAGAGAAGAATCATGTTGGTTTAGTCAGACTGTCAGTACTTTGGTTGAACCATGGATTTTCAACTTGTTCACTATAATCAGCCACATACAGTATGTCATGTGGGCCCCAGACTGCCCCGGTGCCCATCTCACTGCCTAATTTTATAAAGAACCCTTCATGACATGATCAGCACAATACATTACAGAAATGCAAATTTAATAACTCTTCATATTTTTACCCCATGACATACATTTGGGGCTGATTTTTCTCCAAAGTGGAATCTTTTTTTTGTGTGAAGAAGAATAAACCGTTATAGTTATACAACTGGTAAAATTAAATAATTTTTCTCTCTCAGAAATGATGCACAATTCAGCATGAGGAGAGGGGTACTGTTTTAACAGGCTCTCTGAGTTTTGTTTTTTTTATTTATTAATTTATTTTTATGCCCCAAAAGTCCAAAAATCCAGTATGTCTGTTTAATGCAATACTTGGTGTTCCAGGAATACACATCACAGTTTGTACTGATTTCCCTAATGCTTCACTCATTACCATATTAATGTCTTTGGGTATGAAGTATGGTTTCTTTCCTAGGCACTGGGTTGTCTATACTGTCTATAGTCTAGTTTTGAATCTCACTCAGTTTTGAATCCAACACCAAAATCAAAATATGTACAATAATATTTTCACCTCAAGAAGAAAAGGCAAAAATGGCACTAGTATGTGTGTCCTTAACATACCAGTTATTTGGCCTCTTATACTCCCATTGAAAACATGTACAACCTATAAAAAAAGAAACGGTGTCACATCTAATTTTGAAACTGAAACACAAAATTATTGCAGTTTTGGTGTTAAACCTATAGGAGCTTCGAGAGACTGTGTTCCCGTTAAATAAAATTAGCATTAGATCATTTTCTATGTTTAAAACCTTTTTGTTTTTTGCTTGATTTTTACACTTTATTTGGGATATACAGATATTTCAAAACAATGCTACAGAAGTAATAGTGGTTGCTACTTTCTAGTAAGAAATCACAGAGGGCTAGATTGTCAAAGCTAATGCAAGGTAAAGAAATTGATTTTAAATGTGTGGTTAGCACTCCTTTAGAGTGATTGTAGCTGATAAAATAAAACCATACATTTCATCTGTTGAGCACTTTCATTCGTTATATATGCCTCAGATGTCCAGTTTTGAAAAAAGCATGTTATTGTAAATATGTTTTATTTGATTTTTGCACTTGCTTGGCCATTGTAACTGGTGTGAAATTGTCCCCACCCCTTCAAAGGCGTCTTTCCTCTCAATAACCAATCAGCTGTTTCCCCTTACTAACTGACATGTTTTCAGTCACATGCTATGACCCAGAAGACACTGCTGAGGTGAAATGATCAATGAAGTGCAAGTATAACATATTTCCAAGGAAAAAGGAATAGAAGAATAGAACATTCTAGTAGTAGTAGTCATAGTAACAGCTATGTTGTATTAAAATGAAAATACATGTTTGCTATGAGATGTGTTTCATTAAAAACTGCACATTTGAGACCTACAGGTATCCAGCAAATGAGCTAAGATTTATGGAATTGTTTAGTTAGCTACAATTACTTTAATACAGGGGTTCCCAACCTTTTTTTAATCACACCCCACCTCAGCATTTTTTGAGAATTATAAATCACATATCAGAAATCAACAAATCACAGTGAAGTATTTGCCACAATTCCAGTACTTATCCTGCGTACAGATGCTATCCCATGAACAGAACACAACACCTAATTCAATGTTAAAAATGAAAAAAAAAAGAAAAAACCCACACGTACCTGGTACCTTTTGTAAAATGGGTCATCCTACTAACCTAATTTTTTCTTTAAATTTGAGTGAACTTGACATAGTTTCTCTGAAGAATTTATTACCGACAGTTAGACTTTTAAAAACACACGTTTCTCCGGCTGCACTTTTCTTAACTAGCCTGTCGTTAGCTAGTACATCACTACCGATGACACACTGAGGACAAGGTTTATCTGCCTTGTCAACAAAGGTAAATCTAATTTCTAAGTAACTTTCTTCATATTTCTGAACTCTGTTTTTTAAACGACGACACACCTGCAAATCGCACTCTTTATCATGCGTCACAAACTGATCCATATTATGTACTGAGCAAGGGTACAATGCAGAGGAAACAGAACTGTCACTGATTTCTTAAACATAAAATGTGACTGTGATTGGGTCTCTGCTTTAATAACAGCGGTTTTCCAGACTAAATATGTTTCAAGTTGCAGTAAAATTTAGACTTATGTGCAAAACTGTATTTTTCATTTTTGTATTACTATTATAATTACCGTTTTATCAGAACACTCACCACGCTCCCTAAGGAGGCACGGCTCACTGAGAGTTGCTGCCTTAACAAATGTAATTAACTACCATTTGAGGCAGAAAGGAAGTGGGCAAATTAGGAAAGAACTGCATAGGCTGTGATATATATAGCGTATGAATGATGTCCTCCTGTTATAACTGTTATATTACTTTAAATTAAAAGGTTAATACTTTGGATAATGGATTAGACCTGAGTAAATATCTATCAAATTGAATGCAAGTTTTAATGAGTAACTTGTTGGAGAGAATTACACAGTGTATGACCAGTTGCTTATTAAAAAGGCATTTCATTTCGTTTATCACAGGTGCTTTACTTTATGGTGTGACTCCAATCACTGTGACAGAATAACACTACTAAGAATGTTGTAATAATCACCTCAGGTTAACTTCTGAGTCGCTATTTCCTTTCTTTGTAACTCTGAGTTTGATAGTAAGAGTAAAACCCACTGACTTCTTTGTTACTGTATTTTAGTCAAATAGCTGTGGTTTTAACATTTATTTTCCCCCCAAAAGATGCTGAGTGATTTAAAAATGTACGTCATCTAATTTTGGAATGTATCCATTTTTTTATTATTCAATCAAATCCAGTGAAAGAATGACCTGATGAATCGCACTGTTCCAAATCACTCTTGAGCTAAGGAAAGTAAAGCTCTCAATCTCAAGTCAGCTGTTTAATTCAGGTTTAACATACGTCCTTTTCATTCGTTATACTTATTATATAAACAGAATGCTCCATGAACGTCCGTGGAGTGCTGTGGTTATTTCACTCCTGAGAATTCTTGGAATAACTATAGCACTGCATAAACATGTATGGTGTATTTTGACATGACATGACAGCTAATTTGGCAATGGGAGAAAGCATTAGGGAAATGGTTTAGGCACGACTAGGACATTTTATTTCAGCGTTTTCATCCATTGTGTCCATCACTTTATTGTGGCCTTTGATTTTAATTGTGTGAATTAAACATGAATGCATTTTCTTAATTGCTAAATACCGGCATATTACAGGTTTCATAAAAAAAAAAAATGTCATCCTAATGTGAAACTGTTGGTTTTACAGACTTGCAAAATAGCCCATTACTGTAAAGACTGCAAGATGCTGCATGGATTTCTATGTAGCAATAGGTATAATCTACCATACTTGAGATTACTGTGGGGGTTAACAAGTGTCTACAGCATTAATCCTAGCTATACGTCGCACTAGCACAAAAGTGGGAAACTTACCTTGCATTGATGAGGTACTGTGCTAAACTGATGTTTGCAGGGGATCCTGTGATTGTGACCTGTCGCTCTGCTGAACCTTCTATGGCATTGGCGATCTTGATCTGTGCCCCTGACATCTGCCTGATTTCATTGATCTTGCTTCCTTGTCTGCCAATAATGCAGCCTATTAACTGGAGTGAGGGAGAACAGGCTTTCAGATGCCACAGTGGAGTGAGAGCAGTAACAACGTCAGTGGCTTCATTTGACTTTATTACAAAAGCAGACACCAGTTGACAAAAAAAAAAAAAAAGTAATTTGTGGTAAATAGTTCAGTAATGTCAGTAGTCTGACATATTCAGTCAGATTCCCAACTGACCTATAGGATGGCGTTAGAGTATTTTAATAAAGATCTTCAGCACCACAGTGATGGGGCGAAGGAGCTAGTGGATTTTAAAGCACTCAAATGTTACATGACATTTTGACATTACTCGTATGGTTTAATCTAACCCATGTTTACTTGATTGATTGTAAGGTTTCTTAGTGTCTTGCTGCATTGCTGTGACTGTTATTGTGGATAACTCTACTGGAGGGTAGAGTTATAGATGCATTATTGAGTGTTCATAACTGGTCCTTAAATGGAAGTGTTAGTTTTCAAGTGATGCACAAATCCAGTCCTCAAGTTTTTTTTGTTTTTTTTGTTTTTCGTTTTATTAAATAATTAACTCATTAAGACCAGGAAGAAGGTTACATTGATTCAGTAATTTAGGAGGACCAGAATTGTACACCATGGCATGTGCTTCTGAACAGGGGAAGAAACTGTTATGTATTTGGTTTAGTAGGCTACTGCCACCTACTGGTAAAATTTGCACAGCTCACGGAGTGTGCTCAGTTTTACAGTCTTATTCTGAAGAGCTCAATAAAGAAGCTAGTTGTTAGCTCTCAGCACAGTGTCCTTTTATGTTTTATTAACTGCTTAGTCGCGGTAAAAGTTATCAAGATATAACATAAACAATAATGTATACTTACATCATTTGGAATTGAGAGCTCGTGGGAACTGGTAGGAGTCGTGGCATCAAGACCTGAGGCAGGAAAACGGACAGAGAACTGTTAGCAACCACTGATTTAGTCTTCAAGAGGCACACAAAAGACGCTAGGCCTCATTTTAAAGCACAACGGCGCATTTTATGAAAGGAATAAAGTAATTACAATGGTAGAAAATTAGCAAGAAATAACACTAAGAAATTGGTAGTTTCAAGCAAGTTTTGTATTGCTCCTCTTTCAAAATGTGCCTTTGCCTTTTAAACTTGCTTCAAAATGTTGTTCATTATATTACACATTTGAGAGGTGAGAGATACAACAGGGAGGAGGGGGGGTGGATGGGTGTATAGAACAATGTTAAGAGAGGGTTCAGGGGCTAGAGAATGGGGGAGGACAGGATATGCTATGGAACAAAATCAAAGCGTGAGTATATTTAATGGTGACGTATTGGAAATGAAGGAAATGAAGGAATGTGAGTGGGTTGATTAAGGAAATGTTAGTTAAGTTTAAAACAAAAATAAAAGTACATTCTAGAAACATAAGGAATAATTTCAGTTATAGAACTGTTTGCAGAGAATAAAAGGACTAGCTATGGCAAATATGTCAGTATTTTACCAGAGGAACAGTAAAATGTATCGCTATGCAACCAACGATGTAGCATAGCAATAGGTAAGACAAGGAGAATTCAACATAAATCTTGATATATACAGTACTGTGCAAAAGTTTTAGGCAGGTGTGAAAAAATGCTGTAAAGTAAGAATGCTTTCAAAAATAGACATGTTAATAGATTATATTTATCAATTAACTAAATGCAAAGTGAGTGAACAGAAGAAAAATCTAAATCAAATCCATATTTGGTGTGACCACCCTTTGCCTTCAAAACAGCATCAAGCATCAATTCTTCTAGGTACACTTGCACACAGTTTTTGAAGGAACTCGGCAGGTAGGTTGGCCCAAACATCTTGGAGAACTAACCACAGTTCTTCTGTGGATTTAGGCAGCCTCAGTTGCTTCTCTCTCTTCATGTAATCCCAGACAGACTCGATGATGTTGAGATCAGGGCTCTGTGGGGGCCATACCATCACTTCCAGGACTCCTTGTTCTTCTTTACGCTGAAGATAGTTCTTAATGACTTTAAGCTGTATGTTTGGGGTCGTTGTCATGCTGCAGAATAAATTTGGGGCCAATCACATGCCTCCCTGATGGTATTGCATGATGGATAAGTATCTGCCTGTACTTCTCAGCATTGAGGAGACCATTAATTCTGACCAAATCCCCAACTCCATTTGCAGAAATGCAGCCCCAAACTTGCAAGAAACCTCCACCATGCTTCATTGTTGCCTGCAGACACTCATTCGTGTACGCTCTCCAGCCCTTCGGCGAACAAACTGCCTTCTGCTACAGCCAAATATTTCAAATTTTGACTCATCAGTCCCGAGCACCTGCTGCCATTTTTCTGCACCCCAGTTCCTGTGTTTTCGTGCATAGTTGAGTCGCTTGGCCTTGTTTCCACGTCGGAGGTATGGCTTTTTGGCCGCAAGTCTTCCATGAAGGCCACTTCTGACCAGACTTCTCCGGACAGTAGATGGGTGTACCAGGGTCCAACTGTTTTCTGCCAGTTCTGAGCTGATGGCACTGCTGGACATCTTCCAATTGCGAAGGGAAGTAAGCATGATGTGTCTTTCATCTGTTGCAGTAAGTTTCCTTGGCCGACCACTCGTCTCACGGTCCTCAACGTTGCCCGTTTCTTTGTGCTTCTTCAAAAGAGCTTGGACAGCACATCTGGAAACCCCTGTCTGCCTTGAAATTTCTGCCTGGGAGAGACCTTGCTGATGCAGTATAACTACCTTGTGTCTTGTTGCTGTGCTCAGTCTTGCCATGGTGTATGACTTTTGACAGTAAACTGTCTTCAGCAACCTCACCTTGTTAGCTGAGTTTGGCTGTTCCTCACCCAGTTTTATTCCTCCTACACAGCTGTTTCTGTTTCAGTTAATGATTGTGTTTCAACCTACATATTGAATTGATGATCATTAGCACCTGTTTGGTATAATTGTTTAATCATACACCTGACTATATGCCTACAAAATCCCTGACTTTGTGCAAGTGTACCTAGAAGAATTGATGCTGTTTTGAAGGCAAAGGGTTGTCACACCAAATATGGATTTGATTTAGATTTTTCTTCTGTTCACTCACTTTGCATTTAGTTAATTGATAAATATAATCTATTAACATGTCTATTTTTGAAAGCATTCTTACTTTACAGCATTTTTTCACACCTGCCTAAAACTTTTGCACAGTACTGTATATATATACTTATATATATATATAATAATTAGAAGACCACACATCACAGGAAAATGATGCTACAGATGCAACATTATTTATTTAAGCCGTAACTCCTGGCCACAGATGGATAATGTGACCAATGAGTTCCAAGGCCAGGTAGCTCCAGTGTAAAGTTTATGCCACTTTTTCTTCCAATAAGAAATGTCATGTGGACCCTATTCTCAAAGCTTTATTTCCTGAGTTGGGCCATGATATTCATGAAACTGTTCTAGACTGTTGCAAACAAGTTTCATGACTATCAAACTTAACTTTATTTAAACAACAACTATGCCTCAATGTTACATAACTAGGAATAAACTACTCAAATATAAAAAGATGTGCTAGCTACTGGTTTATAATCAATTGTCTTACCTCTTATTAGCTATATTAACATTATAACCCCCACCACCACCACTTTATTATAAGGTTTTCTTTATTCACTATATGCAAATATTCAAATATTTTCTTATCAATTTGCTGTAGATTGCTAAGTTTTACAGACTTGACTTTCACATTGGTGAATCCTATGTATACTGCCACCACACTAGCGACCTAGGAAACACAACTATAGTGTGGTGTCAGGAGAAATGGACATCACCAGAGTCATTTAAATGAAAGTTAAACTATAAGTCTAGGACACTGAATCTACAAAAAAAATACAAGGCACTTGAAAAAAAAGTTGTTATAGGAATGCGAGATAAGAAAATGTTTTATACATGCTTGGTAATTACCACTTGTTTCATATTATTCCAGTTTTTAAAGATCATGGGGTCTATCGACAAAGGGTTAACCCAATGGAGTAATTTTGAGATGTACAACTGTTTAATTGAATTACATAAGTGTGATATTCATAACACTTTTCTAAACGGTTCATAAAGAAATCAGCATCAATTTAGAACAGTTTCATGAATACCAAATTTAATAGAAGTCACGAAAACAGATTGTGTATAGGGCCCGATTGAGAAAAACTTACCACTGGAGACCCTTGGGTTAAATGATTAGGATGCAAGTGAGATTTAGCAAAGCGTTACCAGGATAAATACAAACACACATACAAACAAAAATAAAGGAAAACAAAAAACGTAAGTCTTGTTAAGTTTTGAAAGAAAAGGAATCTTGGTCATTGAGCACATTTAATAAAATGATGTAATGACCACGGGAAACAAAAGGAGTTAAGAAGGACATCCCCAGGGAGTCATGGGTACGTACCAGGGAAACCAGGGTTGGTCTGCCCAAGGGGAGTAAAGGGGGAATGCTGCATAGCCAACTGGTGAAGCTTGGTCAACTGCAGGGCAGGATGGGAAATTAGAACTAACTAATCAAATGGAATTATTTCAGAATACAGAAAACCATAGTTTTTTTTTTTCAAAAGCAAAAATCAACAACTCAAAAAATTAAAAAAAAAGAAACCAAGTTGTTAGAGTTTTGTGTTATTCGGTCTGTTTTTTTTTCTTTCTTTACAATTATTACAATATTACTATAAGTATTTATTAAACAGACGTAAAAAATCTGGGCTGCTGTAGAGTATTTTCTAGTTGCATCAAGTACAGTTTACTAGCAGAGTCCACATTCTTTTTTTTATGATTATTGTTTTTATCATGTTGCTATTTAAAGTCTAAAAGATGAGGCAGACAGTAAATTCTGGCAAGATGGAATACGGAGGAATAGGAAAGTGATGTACATGTATGTGACTCACGTCTGGATGAATGGCATACTGTCCCTGGATTGCAAAGGTCTGTAAAACACAAAGGAAAGTCAGGTTAGTCATATCATCTCTGAATTATAGATCATTAAACCTTCTATTAGACAATCAAAACCTCAGACCCCCAGACATTCAAGTAAGCTTATGTTGGCCCTTAAGTTTTTTTTACGTGTAAATTTGATGATAGGTGAAAAATATTTTTTAAATACAGAGGTGACAGCAGTGGTGTTGTCATATTTTTCAGTAAGGGTTATACCAAATGACTAATAATAAATGACCAATAATTTGGTGTGGGAAAACAAACAAAGGGTTACAGTTTACATTAAGTGTGTAACTACACTGTCATAACACATATGGTTGTGTAAATAAAACGCAATTGCAAAATTTAAATTATTGCCAGTTGCTCTTTTGTACTTACACAGTATCCACACTTGCGTATGTGTATTTTCAGTCTAATTACTAGATCACCACATGTGCAACTGCAGTATAATTTCTGTAGTTAAAGACACTTAATGTAAAGTGCAGTAAAGTTTTGTAATGCTTTTACTATTCTTACAACATGGTCGGAGTATTGTGAAAACTGGAGGGTGTGTAGATAATGGTAATACAAAGGAAAAATGTCATGACGGAGACACACACTCTTCAATAATGTTAACATTTAAGTAGAACTGATAACAATGCAAAAGAACAATGTTGTGCAAATTATACATCACCCTGTCTGTATAGCACCAATGGTTAGAGAGAATTCATCATTGCATAGATCTGAATGAGTGTTATGCAAAACAGATGTGGCATACACAGTACAAAATATATAGTATGTAACAAAAAAAAATAAAAATACCCTAAACATTTACCCTAGGATTTACTCTAGATTACCCTAGGATTTTAGGACATTTTTCCTTGTAGTAGCTTTTTAAAAATAACCTAATAACAACAACTTTGATAACACTGTGCTGAATTGTTTGATGCTGATACGCTGCATAACATGGCAATTCTGGTCTAATTCATTTGAATATTACAGTCTCAAATTCCCTACTTTGTATTTTATTTATTTTGCACAAATTCCCTATATTTACCAGCAGAGGGCATTCTAATAATGTTTTGTTATACAAACAGCTACTTACATGGATTAGCAGTTAGCATTAGTATGTGTTAAATATTGCTTAACCTGAGGCATACTGATCCTGTACCACAGTACTGCACTCTGTCTATACATATCACATTGAATGCTTCCTTTAGTTTGTATCGAGAAATCCCACATTCATGAAGACATAAGTTTCTCCACCTGTGGTCCAGGGGCCACTTGCAAGTACAGATGGAACCAGAAAATCTATTTCCATATGCCCATATATATATATATATATATATATATATATATATATATATATATATATATATATATATATATATAATAAACTACACTAAAAATACATGTACAGTAAACAGAATATCATTAAAAAACAAACAAACAAACAAAAAAAAACCTCTGTGCCATCTTAAAGATGTCTAACAGCCACAGCCACCTAGTTGTCCATTTACCAAATATTTCTCATGCTGTCAATCAGTGCTAATACATAATCCTATTTTCCTGTAACCATTAACAACATGCAGTGCAGTACTGGGTCTGCCCTCATACCAAATCATCTGCCTGGGTTAGCCCTTGATGAGGTAACCTCTAGCTCCACTCTCTTGCTTATTCAAAGCAGTTGACCATGAATGTCTAATATGAGAAGGTCATGCAAGTGAAACTAGATACCGCAGTGGAATCTAAATACAATAAGAGCTAACACAGCAACACAGTGTAAAATAAACTATACATCACAATACATGCTCTCACAGCACAGACTGAAGGGAATGTCACAAACAAGACAGCAACTCAAAAAGTGAGAATAAAAAGGTACGGTGCTGTGTAAAGCCATTTTGTATTTGTTAAAAAACCATGTGTTTTTTAACAAATACAACAAAGGCTTTACACAGTAGCCCTTTTTTTTCTTTCTACGATTGAGCACACCTTCAATCGGGCTCCTTCACACAGCAGCCTCGAGCATACTGCTTGCTCTCTATAAATACCCTGCACCTGGCTCTAATTTACAATCATAGCCAGGTGCAGGTGATAATTAAACAATAAATCATAACTAAACAATTAAACAAATACATTTCTGGCAGGGAGGATATTAACCCCCTATCTGCCTTGTTACTATATATATATATATATATATATATATATATATATATATATATATATATATATATATATATATATATATATATGTAACACAGCAGGGAGGGTTAAAATCCTCCTGAAAACATATGTATGCACATTTTGTTTAATTGTTTTATTATTTTGTTAATTGTATATTGTTTAATTATCACCCGCACCTGGTAAGTATTGTAAATTAATGCCAGGTGTAGGGTATTTAAGACGTGCAGCCTGTCTGTACTCCAAAAAAAAAAAAAAAAAAATGGAATTTAAGCGCTGACGCGCTACTTTTAATACACAAAATAAACACCTAGCTCCGTTTGGAGCGCTAATTACACAGGTAAGTCCCTGACTAACTCGCAGGATGGCTAAGCCGTTTACCTGTCATACAAAAATACACAAAAACCACACAGGGTTGACACAGCACTTACTTTCTGAACGACTGCTCGGAGACAGAGCACACTATCTGCCTCCTTCTACTCAGCAGCCCCGTACAGACCGGCTGCACGTCTTAAATACCCTACACCTGGCATTAATTTACAATACTTACCAGGTGCAGGTGATAATTAAACAATATACAATTAACAAAATAATAAAACAATTAAACAAAATGTGCATACGCACATGTTTTCTGCAGGAGGATTTTAACCCCTCCCTGCTGTGTTATATATATATATATATATATATATATATATATATATATATATATATATATATATATATTTAGCTCAAAGAGCCAGCTGCCCAACGTTTCGATATATTGTACATCATATATATATATATATATATATATATATATATATATATATATATATATATATATATATATATATATATATATATATATACAGTACTGTGCAAAAGTTTTAGGCAGGTGTGAAAAATGTTGTAAAGTAAGAATGCTTTCAAAATAGACATGTTAATAGATTATATTTATCAATTAACTAAATGCAAAGTGAGTGAACAGAACAAAAATCTAAATCAAATTCATATTTGGTGTGACAACCCTTTGCCTTCAAAACAGCATCAATTCTTCTAGGTACACTTGCACAAAGTCAGGGATTTTGTAGGCATATAGTCAGGTGTATGATTAAACAATTATACCAAACAAGTGCTAATGATCATCAATTCAATATGTAGGTTGAAACACAATCATTAACTGAAACAGAAACAGCTGTGTAGGAGGAATAAAACTGGGTGAGAAACAGCCAAACTCAGCTAACAAGGTGAGGTTGCTGAAGACAGTTTACTGTCAAAAGTCATACACCATGGCAAGACTAAGCACAGCAACAAGACACAAGGTAGTTATACTGCATCAGCAAGGTCTCTCCCAGGCAGAAATTTCAAGGCAGACAGGGGTTTCCAGATGTGCTGTCCAAGCTCTTTTGAAGAAGCACAAAGAAACAGGCAACGTTGAGGACCGTGAGACGCGGTGGTCGGCCAAGGAAACTTACTGCAGCAGATGAAAGACACATCATGCTTACTTCCCTTCGCCAATCGGAAGATATCCAGCAGTGCCATCAGCTCAGAACTGGCAGAAAACAGTGGGACCCTGGTACAACCATCTACTGTCGGAGAAGTCTGGTCAGAAGTGGCCTTCATGGAAGACTTGCGGCCAAAAAGCCATACCTCGATGTGGAAACAAGGCCAAGCGACTCAACTATGCACGAAAACACAGGAACTGGGGTGCAGAAAAATGGCAGCAGGTGCTCTGGACTGATGAGTCAAAATTTGAAATATTTGGCTGTAGCAGATGGCAGTTTGTTGCGAAGGGCTGGAGAGCGTACAGAATGAGTGTCTGCAGGCAACAGTGAAGCATGGTGGAGGTTCCTTGCAAGTTTGGGGCTGCATTTCTGCAAATGGAGTTGGGGATTTGGTCAGAATTAATGGTCTCCTCAATGCTGAGAAGTACAGGCAGATACTTATCCATCATGCAATACCATCAGGGAGGCATCTGATTGGCCCCAAATTTATTCTGCAGCATGACAACGACCCCAAACATACAGCGAAAGTCATTAAGAACTATCTTCAGCGTAAAGAAGAACAAGGAGTCCTGGAAGTGATGGTATGGCCCCCACAGAGCCCTGATCTCAACATCATCGAGTCTTTCTGGGATTACATGAAGAGAGAGAAGCAACTGAGGCTGCCTAAATCCACAGAAGAACTGTGGTTAGTTCTCCAAGATGTTTGGGCCAACCTACCTGCCGAGTTCCTTCAAAAACTGTGTGCAAGTGTACATAGAAGAATTGATGCTTGATGCTGTTTTGAAGGCAAAGGGTGGTCACACCAAATATGAATTTGATTTAGATTTTTCTTCTGTTCACTCACTTTGCATTTTGTTAATTGATAAATATAATCTATTAACATGTCTATTTTTGAAAGCATTCTTACTTTACAGCATTTTTTCACACCTGCCTAAAACTTTTGCACAGTACTGTATATATATATATATATCTATATATATATATATATATATATATATATATATATATATATATATATATATATATATATATATATTAAAACACACTGGAAAAAGATGAAAGAGCAGGGCTACAGATTTTAAGGCGCAATGATCTGCATCTGTTTAGATTATTAAAACAGACTCCAGCCACTTTAAAACATCAGCTTGCAATACCACCTTAAAACTCCTTCACGTCTACATCGGATGTCATGGTGCGTAATGCTGTGATTATAAATCTAAAATGAGTACCTTGGGGCAGGCTGACCAGAGCACAGATATATCCTGGTGGTTTAAAAGAAAATACAAATTAGAAAATACATTCTTCTATATCAGTATCTTTAATGGTATTACCACGGGAAAGCCTACTAGCCAAATCATTAACTTTTTTTATTACCGTATTTTCAAGGTTTATTTCTCCAAAATATGTGGCTTATGCTAACTGCAACTCGTTTTTTTGCCAGTAGCAAGCTTTAACTGGGCTCAAAATCAATAAACTATGAAGTTTAGTAACAATTCACCAAAAAAATCACCTGTTTCAGCAGGCATTTCAAGTCTCATGCGCTCTGCATGAGACTCACATATTTGCATGTTATCTCACGCACAGCCTTGCTTATCTCACACATTAAAAAATAATTTACAACAAAGCATAATATATTTAATTTTTTATAAGTTACAAGGAAAATGTGTCATACAAATCTCACTGTACAATATGAAGATAACTGTGTGATCCTAACACAAAGATTAACACAAAAGGCAAGTCCTGTACTTGTATATTGGTGTTTTATACTAAATCCGATTTTGGCGTGCATGAGTATTCAAAAACCTGTGTAACTGTACACAATATGGTAAAAAACAAATTGCCTTCGGTAAATGCTACTGCTGCTGGTGTTGCCCAGTGTCACTTCATAAAAAACGACTTGTGGAGCTTATTATTAGTTTAGCAGTGCTTCCAAGAATAAATTCTAATTTAACTCGGAGCCCAGAGTGAACCCTGTGTATTAATGTCTGAACTGTACCGTTCCTGGAAGCTGTGTACATGACACATCTGTGTCACCACAACTTTAGTTACTAGTTTTTACTAGTTTTGGGCTTCGTTACTGATAAGGTATGTGAACTGAATTTGCGTTTGTTTTTTCTGCTTTCTATGATGATTATTGGTGACGCATGTTACATTGGCAATAGAGGGCTGATATGTCTGCAGCCAAATATCAACAAAACCCTGCTGCTTCCATTGTTCCAAAGCACACAAGAAAGCTTTTGAAACGGAGAATTAAGAATGGATATGTTAATACATGTACTAAATAAACGCGTACAAAACAGACTGAAACTTGCACATACAGATATGTGCTTCCTTCTCTCCATCCACAAGCTGAATTAGTTTGACTTGCCTCTGTAATCCTTGCATTTAGGGTTTTCCAGGCAAGCTCTCAACAAGCTCAAAGCCAGATAAAGGAGAGCTTTAGAGAAACATTATATTGGAGAAACAGAACCCAGAAACATGATAGCAAACACCATGAAATATTATGGATGGGGGTGAAAAGCAATTAAAAAGACAATTGAAGCTACTTTCTACCTATTAATCTGTATACGCTCCAAAATAAATACCGTGGCATTAAATATTGTTAATAGTGCCCTTTTATCAGGTACTGTTCCTAACTCTTTCAAGACTGCAATAGTAAAACCACTGCTCAAGAAATCTACCTTAGATCACAATGTTCTTAATAACTACAGGCCTATTTCAAATCTTCTGTTTCTGTCTAAAGTTTTAAGAAAATGTAGTTGCCGAGCAACTTAACACATTTCGAACAGGTTGCAATTTGTTAAAATAGAGGAGGAGACCTCTTTTCTGTCAAATGTTACATGCAGTGTCCCACAGGGCTCAATTCTTGGCCACACTCTGTTTTCTTTGTATATGCTGCCTATGGGCAATAATATGCATAGTTATGGGGGTTCATTTTTATTGTTACGCTGATGATAGATACATAGCTATATTTATCCCTGAAACAGGGGGACACCACAGCTGTAAATATTTTGATCACCTGTCTTGCTGACATAAAAAATAGATGCTTGAAAATTGTTTAATGCTAAACACAGATAAAACAGAAATGATGATTCAGGGATCTCAGAAGCAACAACGTAATATGTCTGATTTACTCCTTGGTGGCTTCTCTTATGAACTTGCAAACAAAATGAGAAATTTGGGTGTGATCTTCAACCCAAATCTTTCTTTTGAGTAATAGCAGAAAAATTACTAAAATGTATTCAGATACTCAGATACTGAGACATTGATGCATGCTTTTGTATCTTCTAGAATTTTAACCGGGACTAAGAGACAAGATCACATTACTCCTATGCTAGCATGTTTGCACTGGCTTCCGGTCATAGATTTTAAGGTGTTGCTTTTAACTTATGGCCTTGCACCATCGCATTTAAATGATCTTTTAATACCATATATTTCTAGATGTCCACTCAGATCACAGAATGCCAGGTTGCTTACTGTCCCACAAATTTAAAAAAAAAAACACAGGTGGTAGAGCATTCAGTTATAGGGCTGCAAAACTCTGGAATGATCTGCCTAGCTCTGTAAGGGAAGCACCAAGCGTCACTGCTTTTAAAACAAGATTAAAAACACTTCTATAATGTAGTATTTTTATGCTAAAATGATGTTCCTTTTATTCTCTGCCTTGTTTTCCGTGTTTCTTTTTTTATTGCTTTTCTTGCATTCTTTTATTAATATTTGTCATGTAAAGCGCTTTGCTGCAAATGTTATTGTGAAAGGTGCTATATTAAAAATAAAGATTATTATTATTATTATTATTATTATTATTATTATTATTATTATTATTATTATTATTGCCACAGTAGCCCCTACTTCTCAGACTGCTGACAAGGTGTCCGTTCTCCTTTTTTTTGATTTCCATGGCATCCAACATCAATTGTATGCATCGCATTCAATTTTTCAGACGGTTGTCTGTGACACAGAGTGGACTGTGTTACGTGATGTTAGTTTTAGTCCAATGCAAAGACAATGCTGCATTGTCTTGCTGTCAGTTACTTTATACCTAGTTTATAGGAACATGATGTCATATGTAAATCTATGCAATGATGATTCCAATTATTAATACTTTTACTCTGTGTAATTCTGCACTTGAGATTTCTTCATCAAGTACTGACAAATATTAAATAATTCATCAAATGTAAAATAGCTCATTATGAGCTAAAAATAGCTCATATTATTTTTTTTTATCATATCAGCATATCACCGGTCTGTCACTCAGTTTTCAGTTGAAGTCACCTTTTTTAGGTAAAAGTAACCCTTTTCACCCATCCTCGTAGAAGTTAAATAGAGGCTCCTATTCTAATAATTGAAACAAAAGGTCAAATTTATAGAAGACAGTGAGGTCAATCCAATAGATCTAAATGGTGATGAAACAAAATTATGTTACTGTTATGTATTAAGAACAAAAAACCATAAATAAACTGAAGAGACCCACAGAAACTGAAGAAGTGGGTTTTCAAACAACCATTATCTGCAACATTTGTATGCGTGTTTTCAAAGCATTTACAAAACTCTTTTGGATTTAGCCTTGCAGTTAGAGTTATAATGCCAACTTTGAGGCTATCCTCTTTTTCAAAATGGTCTGCAAGAACAAAAGTAAACCATACCTTATCTGACGAATTTTAAATAGACAATAGATTGATGATTAACAAACAATGGAGAATATTTCCATATTATTGGAGAATATTGGAGCTGCACACTTCTTTAAGCCAGGGAAAACATTTTAAATCAAGAGAAAGGCGTAATACTGTACTGAAGTTCACACAGTTGACACTTTAAAAATGTCGGCATCTAATACTTATCTTTAAAACTTACTTCAAATCAACATTGATATTAATCTGTCAGCATGAAACATTTACATCAACATATTAGTAGCACACACACACACAGGTGTAAAGAAGACAGGAAAAGTTCACTAACAGGTGCTTGTGGCTGTGCCAGGACGGTGTGGTTTCCTGCTGAAGCCAAGATGGTGTCTGCTCTGACCTGGCCACCCGCGAATATGATGGGTGCAGAGGCAGATTTGGGGCGGTAGGGGATAGTGGCACCTTTGGGTGGGGACTGGATACAAGGGACATAAAGCAACAGAACACAAAGATTAACCTTTTCATTCTCACAACTCACATAGAGTGCAACCCTGTTTATTACAGCCCCCTTTGATCTGTGGCTTGATTTATCATGGCTGGCTGCTACTAATGAATACCTATTGCATTGCAAGGATTGTTCTGCAGTGGGGTCAAACACCACTGCCACCCACCGCAATGTTATCAATATTTTATTAAGCCTTTATAGGTGAAATATATTAATATGTCATTATATAGCAAGTTATAACAAGTTATAACACGTTGTAACAACTTTTATAAATGCAATAATAAAAGTACAAGTTTTTACTGCAATTCTTCAAACCTCATAACTACTAAAAGCATCCCTGCTTACAACAGAAAATGAGCCTGTGCATTTTTTTTCTTAGTAAAACTTATTTTGTTACATTCAAGAGAAAGACATGCCTCTAAGCCGAATTTGACTGATGCAATGACAAAATAAACAGGGTCACAAAAAGATTAGCAATATGACAGGAAGTGAGAGGCAACCAGGCACACATGAAGATTTACTACATCAAATAGGCTTGTCTGATATCCCTGGGTGGGGAGGGGTAAGCAATGGGTGCACTTCTGTCCTACCTCTAGCATCACCACACATATCTGCTTTACGCACTGGATGATGGCGTCTGGAGTGCCTGAGATAGTTACAGCTCTCTCTGTGGAGTTTGGCAGCATGTCCCCTGCTACTTGTACTTGAGCTCCTGTGGTCTGAAAAATACAAAAATAACAGTGTAGGAAAAATAATTAAAGAACTGCAGAATCCTGTAATAATGAAACAAATAATGATCATTCTATTCTAAAGCTCTAAGCTCAGGTTTGGATCCCTACAAGCAGCAAATTCCTTTTTCTCAGCACCTTTAGAAGCCCAAGTTATACCCTTATTGACATTTACGATGTATGTATTTAAATCAGGTTTTCCTGACACTTTGGGGAGCTATGTTTCAAGTAATTGTTTTTACCAGTATTCAACACTGATTACATATCAAAGTGTGACCAAGAGGTAATTACATTAACTTTAACAAACTGTTGAGGCTCAACAAACTGCCCAAGGTCAGCATTGAGCCTGTCTGTGATAATGTACCTCAAATTACATGGTTCACAAGCAAAGCACTTCTAGTAATTTCAGGTCCATTGTCACACAGTAATGGACATGGGGTCAGCTATTTGAGCAATAAAGCTCTTAGTGTTCTCAAATTTCTGTTACTTCTGTAACCCTGAATAGTCTGCTGTTACCCTGAATATGGGCTTTTGTGTATTGATAAGATGATTAAATAATTGTAATAGTTTGTACAAGTCTGTTAAGGCATTTGCTATGTTTCACCACAGCCCCAGGGTATACTACAGTAGCATTCTAAGCAGATGTCAAATTGAGTTTCCTGAGTGGAAGCCTCTGGGGCACAGGCTAACCAGATACACTGTAGTACTCCATCTGTCAGTGGAGTGACTCAGTTGGCTTTGGGGGGTGGGGGGACGGGGGGGGGGGGGACGACTGGGTTTTCATATCCAGTGGCAACACAAAAGTTATGTAACACATTTATAAGATCTATAGAATGAGTCAGATGTCTAAAAATAGGTATTTCAATATTTCACGATTAAACATACTGTAGCGTGCACGGGGGAAGGCAGCAGCAGGGCTGGTAGGTGACGTAATCACACACGAAGACATAAGCCCAATATACGCTCTTTCGTACAGCGGTATCGGCGCTATGCTTTCGTGCCAGAGGTCCCGGGTTCACGCCCGCCCGCTGCCTGTGTGTGGATTGCCTCACCCTGTGTGATGTGCCTGCCTGCGCTAACCGAAATTTATTTTTAAGTGATAACAAAATGAACACACCCTAATTACTAAACCATATTAGATATCACTACTTCCCAACTTCTAAATTACAATCCGAGTTGTTCATTTCACAGGGCATTACCAGGCATTATGTTTTTTTAGTTTTTTTTATGTATCCTTTCACATAAGCATCCTTTCAATGAACGTTCTATAAAATATAGTCCTCCTTTATAACCACATTGCCTATAAGCTTCTCTATAAAATTAGTGTACAAAACAGTATTTTTAAAGCTGTATACTTTTATTTGAACTGAGAATAAAGATCAGAAAATAAGATTGTGCAAATGTTAATTATTATTATTATTATTATTATTATTATTATTATTATTATTATTATTATTATTATTATTATTATTAGTCTTTTCCTTGGTAATTTATTTGAATATATCCAGATATTGAGCAGTTATTAAAAACGATTTGGGGAAAGTTGCCTTGTGATTGGACAGTAGAAGGAGCGTGACCTTTGGAAGTGGTGCTATTTGCTAAAGATGGTGATTGAAGTGCGTTTCCTGCGGCAGAGAGAGTGCGTGGCCAGGTTTTCCATTGCTCTTCATTGACAGTCCAGTAACATAAGGTTACTTTTACATCGATGACCAGTCATGGACATAATTTCCCTGCTTTGTAAACCAGCGTTGGACAATAACTGGACTGTTGTGGACCTACAGTGCCTTGCATAAGTATTCACCCACTTTGGACTTTTCCACATTTTGTAGTGTTACAACCTGGAATTAAAGTGGATTTAATTAGGATTTTTTGTCACTGATCTACACAAAATAGTCCATAATGTCGAAGTGGGGAAAAAAAATCTACATATTTTTCAAAATTATTTACAAATAAAAAACTGAAAAGTCTTGATTGCATAAGTATTCACCCCCTTTGCTGTGACACCCCTAAATAAGCTCTGGTGTAACCAATTGCCTTCAGAAGTCACATAATTAGTTGAATGGAGTCCACCTGTGAGCAATTAAAGTGTCACATGATCTCAGATTAAATACACCTATTTCTGGAAGGCCCCAGAGTTTGTTAGAGAGCATATCTAAACAAACAGCATCATGAAGACTAAGGAGCTATCAAAACAAGTCCGGGATAAAGTTCTGGAGAAGCACCAATCAGGGTTGGGTTATAAAAAATATCCCAAACTTTGAACATCCCCCAGAGCACTGTTAAATCCATTATTAAAAAATGGAAAGAATATGGCACAACCGCGACTCTGCCTAGAGAAGGCCATCCACCAAAACAGTGACTAGGTAAGGAGGGCATTAGTCAGAGAAGCAACAAAGAGGCCAATGGTAACTCTGAAGGAGCTGGAGAGATCCACAGCTGAGATGGGAGAAACCGTCCATGGGACAACTATAACCCGGACGCTCCACAAAGCTGGGCTTTATGGAAGAGTGGCGAGAAGAAAGCCATTGCTGAAAAAACCCCATATCAAATCCCGTTTGGATTTTGCCAAAAGGCATGTGGGAGACACAGCAAACATGTGGAAAAAGGTTCTCTGGTCTGATGAGACCAAATTGAACTTTTGGCCTTGGCGCAAAGCGTATGTGTGGCACAAAGCCAACACTGCTCATCACCCTGAGAACACTATCCCCACGGTGAAGCATGGTGGTGGCAGCATCATGTTATGGGGACGCTTTTCATCGGCAGAGACTGGGAAACTGGTCAGGATTGAGGGCAAGATGGATGGAGCCAAATACAGGGAAATTCTAGAGGAAAACCTGTTTCAGTCTGCAAGAGACCTGGGACTGGGGCGGAGGTTCACCTTCCAGCAGGACAATGACCCTAAACACACAGCCAAAGCTACACTGGAGTGGTTTAAAAACAAGAACCTGAATGTCTTAGAATGGCCCAGTCAAAGCCCAGACCTCAATCCGATTGAGAATCTGTGGCAAGACTTGAAAATTGCTGTTCACCAACGGTCCCCATCCAACTTGACAGAGCTTGAGCAATTTTGCCAAGAAGAATGGGCAAAATTGCAGGATCCAGATGTGCAAAGCTGGTAGAGACTTACCCAAAAGACTCACAGCTGTAATTGCTGCCAAAGGTGCTTCTACCAAGTATTGACTCAGGGGGGTGAATACTTATGCAACCAATAAATGTCTTTTTTTTTGTTTAATTAACTTTTGTGTCACAATAAAAAATATTTTGCACCTTCAAAGTGTTAAGTATGTTGTGTAAATCAAATGGTAAAAATCCCAATTAAATCCATTTTAATTCCAGGTTGTAACACTACAAAATGTGGAAAAGTCCAAGAGGGGTGAATACTTATGCAAGGCACTGTAATTCAATGATTTGTGTAGCGACGGCTCAAACCTGTAGCAATAAAACATATTGCCATCATGATGAATTTTTTTCCTAATGGCCTGCAAGTATACCAGATATTATTATCACTCACATTGGTTGAATAAAGACAGAAAGCTGGTGGATTCTTCTAATATTGTATTATATATTTCTCCAGTGATTTGGTAGGCAGTTTGGATCCTACATTCTCCCTCAGTAGTTGGATTTTAAGGTGTCCATGGGATTGTTATGGTTTATTGTAGCTTCAGTGAAATACAGACTTGCAAACTATTTTCACTGGTTTTGTTTAGGAAAGCATTATAAGGTAATTATCTTGAGCCTTCTCTGCCCCTCCCTCCTTATTGATAAAAGAAAAAGAAACTGGTAGAGTGCTATTGTTTGATTTGTTTTTGTGATGTAGTTACAAACATAAACATCTAAGGGCATATACTAGGAATTAGATGCCTCTAGGTCAGCTAATGAGTGCAGGGACTATTTCCATTGGAGTATATATATATATATATATATATATATATATATATATATATATATATATATATATATATATATATTGTTTGTTTTGTTTTGTCAACTGGAATTGATGGAACTTTGATTTACCTCTCTAATTTCCTTGATCTTGGACCCTCCTTTTCCTATTAATGAGCCACACTGGCTTCCAGGAACCACCAATCTCAGCGTCACAGGCGGTTTACTTGTCACTGTACTGTTTGTCATTGAAGCATTTATGTCCTGTAAGAAAGAAGTCAATAAGAATTAACAAAGGATTTGTCACTCCAGTTAACACCCTAATCCCCTGTACAGTGATCCAGGATCAAAGCAAATAACCCAGTCGGGTCTGCATGAAGAAGTTAGGCCCAGAACAAAACACTGTCACTTTCTTTTCCCAGCCTGGGACATCTTTGGAGTTTTTTTTCCCATTTTACCTGTAATTTTCAATAGCAATGCAGTGGCACTACAATGGCATTGTGGCTGTTCTGTAATAGAAAAAGAGGCTAAGTTGTGTTCAGCGTACTATTAGGTTTAAAATAATCCCTTAGACTTCAACATGTCCCAAAAGAGTTGAAAATAGCGGGAGAAAATATACAAGTGCTGTCTCTCTATCTCTGTGAACATGGAGTGGGTAAATACATCAGAACTATTTACCCGTCAGATATAACATCATGCTTTGAAAAGATAAACATGTGTTTTTCATTATGTGATTTTGCACTGGAAACTGCAGCTTTAAAGTTTAATGTTTGTTTTGTGAAAATATTTGAAATGACAAAATAGTGGGCATACTGCAGCAACTTTGAATTGTATTATACCAGTCATTAAATATGTTAACTGCACCTTTGAATTTTAAGCATGTCTAATTGTCAACGTAACCTATTTAACTAATGTTAAAAATACTCTCTGCCTGAGCCAACGCCTCCCCCCACACTTGCCTTAAAGACAACTTTATGCCCCCCTGGGCGTTGACTCGGCAGATTCCGGTATATATATTAGGAGTTTTAATCTTGACATTTTCTATTGATCGATTAATCATCCGATCTATTAAACACCTGTTTGCTAGTGATATGAAATTGTATTGAAAGACAAGTAATACAAAGTATTAACATAATGCTAGTGTTGCTGGTCGATCAGTGAAAGAAAACCACTTCCAGACAGATGTTTGTCAAACCAATCCAGGTCAAATTTATTTTGGTGTTTCCCGTTTATACAGTAACCTGATTTTGCCTTTTCCAATTATACAAACAGGAATATGGAATTCATTGACTACACGCTTGTATTATTATTATTATTTATTTCTTAGCAGACGCCCTTATCCAGGGCTACTTACAATTGTTACAAGATGTCACATTATTTTTACATACAATTACCCATTTATAAAGTTGGGTTTTTACTGGAGCAATCTAGGTAAAGTACCTTGCTCAAAGGTACAGCAACAGTGTTCCCCACCTGGGATTGAACCCACAACCCTCCGGTCAAGAGTCCAGAGCCCTAACCACTACTCCACACTGCTGCCACACTTGTAGTACAACAAGGACTTCCCCATTACTCCTTCACCATCTCTGCCAGGGCTGCCAACTACTTTAAAAAAAAAACCCCGCCCACTCCAATCAGGAGCGTAAGTTGTGACATCACAATCACCTCTGATGTCCTTCCCCATTGTAACAAATAGCAACTACACTATTTGCAATTGTAACTTTTTTTTATTTTGTTTTATGCGCTTAACCAGGGATCCAAGGAATCAATTTGCTGCGGAAAAACACTGAATTGCTATGCTGTCAGAGAATTTTTAGTTTTACACTTGGGGCGGGTCAAAAACATGAAAGGCTTTTTTTGGTTGTTTGATAACAAAATCAATACACTTATTTATTTTTTTTATTGCAGAATTTTAGTGTCATCCTGGGTAAGAAATAAATAATAATATAATCATCAACTTAGTCAATTGTGCTTTAAATTTAGTAAACATACTTGTTCAATAAAACTGCTTCTGTTGTACAGAAGGATGAATGAGGCGCAGTCAGTGTCACATTCGTGTTGAAACATAGTGTTTTTACTACTCAACAAGCTGTTTGAAGATGCTGAACATGATAAAAATCACCCCTAAAGATCGGGTCAATGAGTTTGAAAATAGCCATCCAGATGACAAAGACTAACTTGAGATAAACTAATATGAATACTAAATGGTACGTTTGTTTATATCATTGATTGATGGCAAATAAGACAAATGTTGAATTGACAACAGAACTGGTAGAAGGCACAGGTGTCGTTGTCCATCCATCAACAGTCCAAAGCACCTTTGACCATTGTTCTATAGTCCAATTTCGTGTTCTTGTGCATATTTTAGCCTTTTAGTCTCATTCCCCTTTCTTAGCAGAGGTATTCTTACTGCAACACATCCTTTAAGTCCTGATTTCAAGACAGACCTTCGTACTGTTGATTTGATGGACAATGACATCTGTGCCTTCTGCCAGTTCTATTGTCAGTTCAATGCTTGTCTTCTTTCTATTCCTTAAGGATATTATCTTCAACTATTGGTCATCCTTGTTAGACAGCATTTTGGGTCTTCCAGTCCTAGGTTTGTCAATTACAGATAATCATCTCCAAAATCTAGAATTCTGCTTACCAATGTATTGCGTTTGCACTTTCTGTCACTGACACTCACAAACTGAACGTATTTCCTCATAACGTGCAGTTATGGACGCGTGTGTACTCGGTTTGCACACGTTCCCCCATAACGTTCAGTTAAGGACTGGCACGTGTGTCCCCTTAATGTTTGAGTCCAGCTGCAGTAGTACAATTAGTGGAAAAAACACACATTTTTTAAATTATGCTATTTTATGCTAAACTGAAAACCTGAAAACTGTTAATATACTAAAAGGAGAGCACTTGTGAAGCTGAACCAAGAATTTCAATGCAGAGTTCCTGAAATGCAGTACGATTTATTTGTACACCACATTGAGCCTATTTTAACGCTCAGGAATCAGACAATGCAATGTCTTTGCCAGAACTCATGAAAGTCTGTAAAGAACACAACCTGGGACTTCTGTATCCTGATGTATTCGACCTACCAGTGCTTTTCGCCATGCTACCTGTTACAGTTGCAACTGCAGAAAAATGTTTCAGTGTTAAAAAGCTCCACAGCATATGGACTTTCATTGAAATGGCGAGTGAGTGTAATGCTATTTATTTATCAACACATGCACACCCACATATATATTGTTTAATGTGCCCCCCCAATAGCGGTCACATTTGTATTCCTCTTTGCGCCCCTGCAGATGATGTTTCTCTGTACTTGTTGATTATGCTTCGGATACCACACCTTGAAAATAGAGTGATCCGAGCTATTTCACTCAACATTTTTCCTTCTTTATGCAAGTCAAGGTTGTTATAACAGTAGAAAACACTAGTGGAGGCTTTGAGTAAATTGTTGATGCTCATAGTGAATCAGAGTAGAAAATGCAACATGTCTAAGACTTTTGCACAGCAGTGTGTATATTGTTTTGTAGCATTATAATATAATAATGTTCAATAAAACAAAAACAAAAATATTTATAAAAATATAAAAACAAAAATGTCTAAAATGCAAGAAAAAATGACATTTTAACCAAAACCCTAGATTCAACATTCCTATATTAACAGTAGTTCTGGCTCCTCAGAGGAGGCAAGTCTCTGTTATAAACTCCTATCTGCTATTAACCACAGTACTAGCAATAGCAGAACATGTGATCTAAGCATGGGCTTTAATTGGAGGAGCCCGGAGAGTTTTTTTTTTACAAACTCCTATCTGCTATAACCACACACAGTACAGTACTGTAATAGCAATGGCAGACGACGTAGTCTGATACATGTTTTTAATTTGAAGGAGCAACTCAAATCCTCCCGCGCCCTGCTGAAGCAATGGTGAAGGCCTACTATGCAGGATTATGAGTGAATTGTTGAATAATGGAAATTGCATCATTCGGTTTCGAGATTTTAAAAAGTGACCAGAAAAAAAGATTAAGAAAATTTTAAAAAACACTACAACCTAAAAAAAAAGAAATACAGTAAGTAATTGCAAAATCTTATATTGAAATATAATGACCTACGAATTTGTGCTAGCATTACAGTAGTCTCCGCATATAGGAACACCTCCTAGGAGAACACTTCACCTAAGAGAACACCCTTGTGGTGAAACAGATTTTTCGCATTGTAAATGTAAACAAAAGAATGACAAAAGTCGGCTGGTCTAAGGTCATACCTATTTTGATGTGAATAAAAGTAAAAACATTATGACCTAAAAAACGTTGTAACATAGTTAACGCAGTTAACGTAGGCAGGTGCATCACACAGGGCGAGGCAATCCACACACAGGCGGACCTGGGACCTCTCGCATTAAAGCATAGAGCAGATACCGCTGTACAAAAGAGCCGACTCCCTTGCAAGGAGCGTATACCGGGCTAATGTCTTTGAGTGTGATTATGTCACCTACCAGCCCTGCTGCTGCCTTCCCCCGTGCACGCTACACTCTCCCCTGCCAGCCTCAAGTCCGCCCCAGACATGCTCACCAGGCTACAGTCCGACGATTGCGTACCGGGGTACCTGCGTCCACTTCTGATCCCATTGTAGAGGCCCCGGGTTCGCGCCCGCCCTCCGTCTGTGTGTGGATTGCCTGTGTGTGGATTGCCTGCCTGCGTTAACCAAGATTGCTACGGTTCTATCCCAACTTACTGGCATTGCCTACTTGGTGGTTGTTACAACGTGATGACAGTGAAAACTTTCCAGAATGCAATAGGAAGAAAGCAACATTAACCAACCAGTTTCTTCCCTTATTGACTGGTAAGTTTTCAGCCAGCAGTTGCTTTTACCCAGAAGACAGTGCTGAGGTCAAATGAGCCAGGAAGTGCAAGCCTAACATATTTCTTGAGAGAAAGGCATGGAAAATTAAAACTTTCTTTAACCTAGTGTAGTACCAGATGTTTTAAAATGCTATAAGATGTGTTTCTTTCAAAACTGTACACTTAAGACCTATGTAGGTAACAGACTTGCAAAGCAGATAAGAAGGTTATTTTATTAGCTGCCATTACTTTAATACTAACATGTAATTCTGAATGTCTTTAAGAGATGCAGATGTAGGTTTCATTCTGTTACTTGCAAAACAACCAACAGAATAAATCTCTTTAAACTCAGATGTGTCTTAAGACAGCATTCTATGGCTATTGTTATATCAGAAACATGCAGAATAATTATTCTGCAGTACATCTCAAATTAAGAAATACTCTTAGGAAAACCAAAGCTGGCTTAACAGCAGCTCTTAACCACTTACAAAACAAGTCTCCAAACTACAACTAAATTGTCTATTAGTGCCAGTGCTACAAGCATTATGCAGGATAAAAGTCATTTACTTGTAGTTTGGGAAACATTAGGTCAGAACAGCAAGGCATAACTGTCTGTTTTATGTACCATTTATTTTACAAACAACAGAAATATTCAAATGAAGTCACTCTGGGGAAAAAAAAAGTTTGATTTACTGTACCTCTTCAAACTTAAGTGCAATCATGGAAAAGGCTTTGAAAATGGCATCTGTTGGGCCGGTAATTGTGACAATCCTCTCTGGGCAGGATCCTTCTGAAATGTTGATTCGAGCACCACTCTGGTAATTTGAGAGGTTTAGTCAAGTTTTATTACATTTGCATTTCAACAAGTATAGGGCACTTATGATTGATGTTGATGGGATCGGATTGCAGTGATAACATATTTTTCAGTATAACACTGAGCCACATTTTCAAAGCTATTTACTCTAAAACATCATTAGTTCAATTTCTTTTCAGGAAGGAAAAAACGCTGAATACAATTCAAAAGCAAATAAAAACAACATACTTATATTTCCTCATGTTTCTGTATGCTAATATGTGCTTATGTTCCTGTATTTTAATTGTAGGAGTGTATTTGTTTAAATCACCCTGAGAATAATTGATCGGTATGACAATCTGAAATTTTTAAATCCTGTTATCTCTACAATTGCAGAACACACAATTAAAATGACTTACCTCTTCTCTCATCTTTTTAACTGTTTCCCCTTTCTGAGAAAAAAAAAACATATCAAAGTTAGAAAGAAAGTTGTCTCTTACCAAAATAAATGAGAGATACCAAATAAAAAGTATACCTACTTTTCCAATAATGCTTCCGACTTCCTAAAAAAAAGAAAAAAAGTAAATGGCAATATTATATTAAAAAAAATGGTTTAACTCTGAGAATGCAGTTATTGTAAGAACCTTAAGGTTTTGTTTGGGGGGTGCTGTGCTGTGCTGTGCCAGTAATGCACTATTAACACAGTGTCCCCCTTGTTGAAATTACATCTCAAATACATTTAATACAAACAAGTTTTGTCGCCTGAACTCTGAAGTTGATTTTTTTCTTTTTTTTTTTTTTACAATTTTATCATGAAATTGGTTACTGCATTTTCACAATAACCATGAATGGAAGTTTAAGGGTGCGTAAAGGAAAGAAGGGAAAGTTAACCAGAGGAGTGCCTGTACCTCCTATATTTTATTATTGGTTTTACAGTAATGTGAAAGCCAGGCTGTGAAAGTCCATGTAACTGCATCCCATAGATACTGCATCCCATAGATACTGCATCCCCTATCTTAAATGTTAGTGTCAGAAGGGTTGTAACACATTTCATAGGCATTTCATAGGCTTATAGCCTTTTCACACTTACACACCCGAGCCCTCACGGTACGGCTAGTTTCACACTAGCTTTTCATTTTGTCGCGCCGAGCCGAGCCGGAACCGTGAAACTCTGGCCTCGCAAGATATCTGGTACTGGCTCGGTGTTGAGTAAGGCTGGGGGCGGGGTTAACTCGTACTGTCCGAAACAATAAAGTCTACCAAAAGATTTCACAGGAATTGAGAAATAAGGGACTAAACCACAGCACGAAACAGTGCTGTGAAAAAAATAAAATAAATAAAACAGGATTACAAAAAAAACTAAATACCATAACAATAAAGCGGGTCAGACCGCAAAAAAAGTAAATATTATAATTTAATGGACGCAGTTCTTGGTCACAGACCTGCAACCACCAGAGCCAATATGTTGAATTCAGCGACTTGTCTTCTGGAATCGATGTGCAGTCCCAAACGGAATGTAGCTGAGTTTACATATTACAACATTCTTTAAGCTTTGCCACTTTTTATTTCTCCTTTAAATTGTTTAACGCTAACAGGTATCATTTAAAACAGAGCCAAAAAAAAAAAAACTTACAGTGTGTTAACTGCAAGATCTACTGCTGTTTCATTAATTGTATTCCATATATTTTTTCTAATAAATAAAGTGATTAGTAATTGTGCATATTATTTTGTGGTTCCTTTATAAACCAGTCCTCAACAGAAAAGAAAAGAAAAAAAAATACATATATTGGAAATGTGCAAAGTACTGTATCTGAAAATTGTAGTATATTGAATAAGTGCATTCCTAATAGGGTAAAAAGGCGCAAGTTCTGTGTTCCATATATGGTAAAAAGAGCATCAAGAGAATATATATATATATATACATATATACATATTCAGTCACCTGAATACGCAACAAAAATCACATTCAATATGGTCATTTTTTAAAAATACCATATATTAACCCTTTGCGGTCCTATGTCGGACCTGGTCCGACATCATCAAAAAAACGCAAAAAACAAGTCACTAGTCGTTTTTTCTCCGGAATAAGCTGAGAAAACCATTCAATGGCCGAGTGAGACCAATAGGAGCCGAAAGAAGCCGAAAAAAAAGGGGGCGTATCTAATGAATACTGATAGACCCGACACCACATAGATAATACAGACATACACAAACAAGATAGCTGCTTCCGTATCCAGTGCTCAGAGAACATCACAGACATTTGCAGAGCTTTTTGAGATGTTATAGTAATAAAATAACGACTTGGATCGCATTATTGATGGAGCTTGCTGTAGATGCAGTACTGAGTGTCCTGTTGATATGCAGTGCCTTTTAAACCTGTTTTACTGTGAAAAAAAATACATTTAAACAACTCGTCTAAAATAAACTGCGTGTGTGAAAATAAATTGGACCTGACATATTTATTTAACTCAAAACACTCAGCCCGTTGATTTCGGGCGCCCGGTGGTTCACGCATATTACTCAGGCACCTCCTAGCTTTTTTAAGTCGTAAGTGCCTTGCATTGTAAGTTGAAGCGTCGTAAGTCGAGGAGCGCCTGTAGTAGTTAATCTAACTAATAATATGAAATGAAATTATTCGGTTTGTATTTGCATTCCGCAACATGTGATCTACAAACAAGAAGTTTTTTTATTTTTTCACAACATTGTTTCGCACTGCGGTTTAGTCCCATATTTCTCAATTCCTGTGAAATCTTTTGTTAGACTATCGTTTCGGACAGTACGACCTCGGGAACCATTCTCAAAACAAATCCACACCACTCCTCTGTGCGCCTGTGTCCACTGAGGGCATGCTCCACAGTGCAGCTTCTACTTTGAACAGTAGTGTGAACACACCTGAGCCATGCTGGGTGGGCTTGGCTTGGTTCCGACTTGGCTCAGCTCGGCTCGGGTGTGCAAGTATGAAAAGGCTATTAATAAACCAAGCTTTCCTATCTGTGCACACACATATAGTATGTTGCATTGTATTATTAGTGAGCTGGATAATGGAATATCATATCAATTATTATAATATATATCTGAGGCAAACTACCCTTACATAAGCATGATATGGTCTATTTGCATGCTTTGAATATAGACTTACGGTGCCTTTGCAATGGAGTATAGTACTTAATATAAGAAAACACCAATGCTAACCTATGTGTTAGAATCCCAGTATCTCACAGATCCCAAGAATACAACACAAGCATACACTAAAGCAAAGGCAACCAGGCTCAGGTGGAATGGTGTTGGAAACGGGAGGAGTGACACAGCTTTGTTATATAAAGTTATATAAAAAATGAAAAATGTTTTTGACTGGAAGTCTTTTTCAATGCCTTCATGCTATATAAAGTAGTGACAAAGCAGTTTGATTGGAGAGAACTCTATGAATACATTTTGGATAATAAGCATTAGAAAGTCAGATTCCCTTCTTCTGACTGTTTCATTGTATTGTTTAGTGGTCAAGTACAGTGCAGTCTTTTTAAGTCTTTTCAGAGCTGCACCAAAGCTATTAACAATGGGATTCAAATTGCAGTAGAAAAACACACTGTCATGTATAAAGCTGTAGTTAAGATAATAAATCATGTGAACCTTACATAAAGCTCCTAATCCCAGGCTACTGGGATAAACCTGTGTGCTTCAGTGGCTGTCCTTGCTAGTGTGAGATGTGACAGGTTATATATAACAGGTCAACTAAGATTCTGAGAAACAAGCGCCACATTTAAGCGTGTTCCCGAAATAGAAGGTGATTCTCCATCAAAGAACCAGAGGGTGTAGTTTACTCAAAGAAGGCCTCTGGGCTTGCTGAATGTCTATTTTTCTTTTGTTTTATTAGTATCAACAACAATGTAATGTATGTATGTACATTATGTAAGTCTGTATGTATTTATTGAGCATGTCTATGATAGTAGTGCACCTGAACGGATTAGCTCAACCAGCTGAAAGAACAAATGATTTTATCCTAATGGATAATTTTAGATGCCGAGTATTACCTGAAAGATTTCTTGAATGTTAATTTCTGAGTAAATAAAGTGACAAGTAATATTTCCTTATTCATGAAATAATGTGCCTTCTAAAGTATACATCTACTGTTATGACTGCTGTAGCCCAGACAGGTAACACAGCACACTGATTAAAGTGTTTATACTTTATTATCCTAACCATGGCCCTTGACCTAAATTGTCCCAGGAAAAGATCCAAGCTTGAACATTTATTCACGTTCCAAAGCTACATGTTAAAATACTGATACTGTATTAAAAATCCAAAGGATACTTTAATGAAAGCAATGATTATCTATAATCATAAACATTTTGGATCATATCTAAGCAAATCAGTCTAACAGTAAATGTCTGTTAAGCACCCAGCCAGTTCAAAAGAAACTCAAGCAAATACACAAAACTGTTCATTATAGCAACAATATCCTATGCAGCAGATATTGGCTGATAGATAACTGACCTTGTATTTCAGTAAGGGCTTTAACTGTTTCTGCTGTCAATTACCTAACAGATAATAGTGTGCCATCCATTATTTTCATAACATAATTCTATTCACAAGCATTAGCTCTCTGTGTTTACTGATTAGTTGTCTTGCGTGAACTATGGCACGTCGTATTAAGATCCCTTTCATGGCAATTGGTGATACGATACATTTTTGGGATTCCTTAAAAAATAATGTGCATCAGATATGCTTCAAACAGCATGCAATAAAGAGTTATGACATGAACGTTATTGTAAACTCTAACTACACCTGTGGAGTAATTTACCTTTCCATGCATTAGTAGCCGGATAGTCAATGTGACATTGAGTCCCCCTTCGGACACATTCCCCTCCTTCATGTTTATATTCATCGGCATGCTCATGTTCATATTCATGCTGGCTGTGGCTTCTCGATACCAGTGATCCTTATTTTCACACAGAAACACCCTGTGGAAACAAAGGTACAGTTTAGTTTACCTCCAGTAACACGGCGATATCCGTTGGGGATGTCTGATTGCAAAGAGCATTCTTTCTTGATTAATTCAAGTACAACTAAGGTCAGACTCTTGAATGGAATACAAAATGTTTCAAGGGCATTTCTGTCTACTTGCTGCGAACCCAATAAAATACTAGGGCACTTCTAGACTTCTAAGATAAACAATTGTTTTTCTTGATGCCATATTATCTTAGAGTCTCTCTGGATCTCAGAAGCTGCGAAGCTTGGCATGGTCATTAATTGGAAAGGGATACTAGGTACTGCAGAAAGCTGAATATAGGCCCAGAATGCCACCAGCATGAGGTTAGGGAACAAGGTACTGATGGAGATCTTGTCTTTAAGATGAAGTCTTATGTACATTCATACATAAATACATACATATATACATACATACATAATCCAATATTATATACCAGTAATCAATGGCTACGATGGCCAGGACTGTAGGATAATAAAAATACAGAACTTAAAATGAATCCCCTAAAGACCAGAGAACAATGAGGAAGGACTGGTGTAGTCGCCAAGCCATGTTAAAGACTTCAGCCTTGGTGTGGCATATGGCTGTGCTCAATCAACACAGCCATGTAAACAGCATTCCTGGCAAAGCATGGACATGATAAGCAATGCTAGAAAGGTCAGGCTATGGCTTCTGTATAGCAGTGAAGAGTGAACACACACATCTGTCACAGAGCATTTCTCAACACCTCCCATTTAGTTAACAATTTCTGCAGCCACTCACAGGGTTAATTTTTGCTTTTCCATCACCACTCCAATTTTTTTCACAGATAGCTCATGTGGAAAGCTGTAAAAGACTATGAACCCTCTAGACACTGTAATCTTGTTGAAAAGGCAACTAATGAGGGGTCAACGCTTATCAAATTTTACTGTGGTAAAAGTTAAGGTGAGTCGAGTAATGAATATAAACGACTATCCATTATGAGTATGCCAAATAGCACAATGCAATTCAAACAATTACGTTAAATTACTGTCAGGTCACTTTCTGACAGTCACAAAATGGCATTGGCAACGTGACTGACTGCTGAGAAAAGACAACAAAGACGTCTGCCCAAATACTCAAGCAGCAACGTGACTTACTGCTGAGAAAAAATAAACCAAGCTTCCTGAGGAATTTAAAGAGAAATGTTTACAATTTCAGCATTTCTAACAAACAGTACCAGCTTGGACAGATTGGAAATGCTGATCAGACCCATTTTTCAACATGCCAAGCAATGATCAGTGGTGTTGTGGTTGCTGGGTTATATGTTGCCTGATGCCGTGGAGGGTTGAGTCATGCTTGCTGTTGCCAGGGCGTGTGATGCTGTAAGTGAGTGGTGGTATGTGTACGACAGAGATGCCACCTTAAGTATTATATAGTGCGCAGCACAATAAACAAGATCTGTGGTTAATCTACAACAACACTGTTTTGTGTCAGTTTTGTACTATACAACAGGGTAATTCAGGTTGTATCTTTGTAAATGCATATTTATTTGATGTTTTATTTTTTCTTCAAATTGAGGGTGGTAAATTTGGGCTGCGTCTTAAATTTGAGGGCATCTTAAATTCAAAGGAATACGAAATGTGTATTCGGTCTTCTGCACCCTTCTAGGTAAACACACAGAAAAGAGTAGCAAGTCACAGTTAAAGTTTGGTATAAGTAAACCATGATAAATCCATAGCATGGGCATAGGACAAGTATGGACAAACTATTGTTGCACTAATGTGCCATGGTACATTTTTTAAGCATTTTTCTAATATAAACAAAGTATTATCAAATCTGACAAAGCACTATCAGGGAATAAGCTAAGGTTTTGTGTGACTGCATTTTATAATCATCTACCTGTGGCAGCTGGTGGCCAAAAAAAAATGGGGAGGCAGAAAAAGGCAGAGGGCTAGCCCTTAAGCCCCCAGCAGCAGTAGAATCTTATTATTGTATTCTGACTGACAACACTTTTCACATCTTCTTCACGTTTTACACCAATTCAGCTGTTAAATTCATTTTCTTCACTAGCCAGTAGAGAAAAGAAAACAGTAGCCCATTGTAGTTTATTCTAATAAACGTAACTGTTACACACTGCCAGCATATGTGTAAAAATGCACTGGATACAAAATGAATATAGCATTTCGATTTTCAAGTCACTAACATACTTTGCATAAAATATTTTCTAAACAAATTTAAGGCAGGAGAAAGGCAGACAAAAATCAAACACATTAATTTGCTCAGCGTAAATAAATGACCAACACACTAATTATATACCGTTCTGTACATAATGAAACTTAACTATTAAATAAAAAGGAAGCAATTAAGCCAAACGTTAATTCCTGAGCAAGGTAGATTACAATTTGAAAAAAACAAACAGAAACAGTACTCTTAATTATAATTTTTAAACATTAATTTAAATGAATCAATCTATAATCATCCGCTAGGTCCTTCTACTGCACTTTGTTCCTTTCACTCTCATCAGTATTCGCATCCAAGGTCATCAATGTGGGAGGGCAAACGTCCGGTGATTAGACGGTTTTACTTAGCATTCCGTGCAAGCCAGCTGAACAAGTGGAAGAATATGATAGGCTAATAGACATGCTAATCATGACTATAGAGGATGCAAGAGTGCATCTTTTCTTAAGTTCCTGATTTTTTTTATTTAAAAAAGTCTGGTAAGTGACACTTCTGTACAGAGTTTGAATTCCAAAGAAATCATTCATACTCAGCTCCACCCCCCCTCCCACAACATTGTGTTTGTTTCCTATAACATTACAGTTCATCATTCAAACACCAAAGCAGCACATATTCTTTACAGTGCACATTTTGTTTCAATCTATGCATATTCCTTCTTTCATTTTTTCTTTTCTAATAGCAGTTGTTTTGTAACAAACTCATTAGTTAATAAAATATAGCTGACTCCTACTCTTTCTTTTTTTTGTGCACATTTTCAAATATTAAACTGGCAATAATATGTTATTTAAATTGCATAAATCATGCCAGAAACTAAACTTATAGAGCTGGAACAACACATGGGTAAATATAACGTTACATTTTCTAACTCTTACCAACTTTCTCTGGAACTGGAAGTCACCAGCTGTAACCAGATCTGAACTTAGAGCAGTGTGCAGCAGAGTGGAAGGTTGTGGGTTAAGGCTAAGGCACCATCCTCGACTGACAAAGCTGTAAATCAGAACTTGTATAACTAGGGAAGTCTAGGGCCATCTGGTCTGTCACAGAGTACACTGGAGCAAAAAGACCTCAGAATCATCAACACTCACAAAGGTTGGTCTAGCTGTGAGCTGACATGGACTCTGCAGGGATATTTTCTAGAATGTTTTCTTAAAAGAACATAAAACCTGTAATTACTGTTGTGAAAAAAAAACATTTCCCAAACGGACTTCTTACCTTTGCTACATTTTATTTTAAATGAATATGCTTGTAATGTGTATACTTTGTGTTTGTAATTCTCAGTGGCTAGTTATTTATTGTGATGAATAAACAAATCAATTCCAAAAGCGACAAAAAATGTACTATAATTTTATTTGAACTAGACACGATACCATTGGGATAACATTACTAGGGCTGTAATTTTATCATGATAAAAATGGCTTATTGCACGACAGGTCACGGTGTAAAAATATTGTTTAATCGTGTAAAAAATTTCAAACCTTTAAATTAAACAATATTTATTAAAGCAGAAAAAAGGTTGCGTTGTCATATTCAACATTGATCATTTTCTCTAGTTATTAAACAACAAATGTTCCTTAATATTTAAATGTTTACATGAAAAACAGCAAATGCTAAATGTAGAATATTTCTTTTTTATGTACACCATCAGTAAATTATCAAACAAAATAAAAGTATACATAAATGTAAAAATAACAACGGCCACGTGAAATTAGTGTTCCCTCTAAGCATTTTTCACAACTGGCAACAGCAGTTGCACTCGGTTTACTAACTTTCACAAGTTATTATCATGAATATCAACCTCAACATCTCGAGGTAATCATTTTGAGAGCATTCTTGCAAAGCGTTAACATAAGCATAATTGCGCTGTCTTGCGGCTGATTCGCCGATTACCCTCTGTAAAAATGCACGTCACGTTTAGGCAGAGCTCACGCGGGGGCCAGCGAATCTACCAAGCTCCGAATCTGCATGAACGTAACCTGCAGGTGTCAATTGTGAGAATTTGCTGGGCACACACGTACTTGTAGCTTTTTTTATTTCCACCTGTTGCAATGGTGCAGCGTTTGATTGCCGGTGTATTTTCTCACAAAAAAACTGTGGCAGAAAAGGTCATTATTATTATTATTATTATTATTATTATTATTATTATTATTATTATTATTATTATTATTATTGGTAGTAGTACTTTTTGTAGCACTCGTGAGTGTATTATTAACAAATGCAACATAATTGCAGGATTTTAGTGAAAATACTAGCGCTGCTGCACCTGCTGTTCCGTAAAATATCTGTCCGAAGTAAGTTTACATTTAACTTGTACTCCCTGTCTTACGTATTTATTAATTGTAAAAATATATTATCTATTAAAAATTAACGATATGTCAGCAGCAACTCGCTAGTAAATACAGAAATCGTATGCACAGAAGGATTGTTGTAATGTAGCTCCTGACCAATCGGGTTTCCTTACAACGAGATGTATATTTACATAAATTCAATATTTCAGTTAGGCCATACTTTTAATGCGATCATGTGAAAACTGAAAAGCTTGTAATAGCTAATAAATAATAAGGGTTAGCCTGTGTGGGTTTATTATGTGCTTATGTTTTATCATCATAGTGCTATATTGCAGCCTTTTTTTCTTGTTTAAGTGCGGTATAATAATAAATCGAACTATGTAAAAATATATCCAACTAAAGTAGATTTTAGTTGGATATATTACACTTTTTAGTATACTATTGAGTGGTGTTATTGGATTTCTATGCTTTTTAGTCCAAACTTAGAATTGAAGGCAGTGCCGACGATGGTGTTTTATACAATAGTACAAAGCAATTCAGTGCAGACCAGTTCAGCATGCAGTCTATAGCTATGATAACAACTGACAGAGCTGCAGTTGTGGTAGGATCTCAGACAGGCTTCTTAAAGGTAAATACACGCGTCATAAATATTCTATATTTATTTTATTTTATATGAGAATGATTCAGAATCAGAGGCAGAGCCAGAATAAATGTCTTGTTTATGTTTAAATTTAAAGCAAATTGTAAAATTGTTGAGATACTTGTGTTGGAATGTTGTTTCAAAATGTTATAATGCAAAAAAAATAATAAATTCAACAGCTGATGGGTGGCTGAAAGTTTCTCACTGATAATCTACCCTTTCTCAGTCAAAACAGCAAATTTCTCAGGCTCTAAAAAGCTTAGAGGGAACGCTGGGTGAAATGTCCCTTTCTTGTACTGGACAGAGCGATCTTTAGCAGAAATATTTCCGATCTTTGATGCAGCTGGTGTCTTTTTTCGATGATGACATTTTAAAGAAATTGTGCAGCTATATGCAGTGTTCATTCTTTTACCACAAGCAAATTAAACTGTCTGACAGGATCCTAAATGCAGTGTAACAGGTAGTCCATCAGTAAGGCAAAAACACTTGCTGTAGTTATTTTTAAGTGATATAAAATACAAATATTCTTGAATTAATTTTCACCAGGAACTACATATTACACAGCAATGCGTACATTTGATGGAAATTATGAAAGCCGTGAAAAAAATACAGCCTTAAGTATTACACTACCAGCATATTGTAGTGGCAATGCAATGGATAGGAAACACATATTGCACTATGGTCCTGATAATGTAGCATTCTGTTATGGTTGCATGGTACAACCAGTGTATATTAGTTCCAACCAATGAGATGCCATTCTTGTGTTAAAATATGAGACTGTTCCTATTGTGGTATTTTTCTTTTGCACTCCCATTTACTATATTTCCAGAAAGTGGATTTGGATTTCATGTTGTACTTTCTCAAATAGCTAGCGGTGTGTGGATGTTATTCTCATAGCTAGTATGTGTGAGAACATAGTGGATGTGTTTTGTTTATTGTTGTATATTACCACACACTACATATACTGTATGATAATGCCAGCAAAATATATGATCTTTGCTAAAAAATGCCTCCAAACCCACCCATTGCTGCTCATAGTGATGACTGCTGCTCATGCGTAGACACTTTCTTCACAATCAATTCAGTTGTAAGCCATTTATTCCAGCTAAAAAGGAACAAAAAGGAGTTATGTTTTCCAGAGGGCTGCGAATCAAGTGATGTCTGTGTGACCGTTGCTAATAAGACCCCCATCAGCATCAAACAGGACGAGCACAAAGCTTTGCTGTTTCATGTTTCAGTCATATTCCTTCACTGCCCTGCATAATTAATGTCTGAGACAAACCACTAACAAGGGCGCTTTGTACAGGGCATAGATGATTATTCTTTTTTTTTTCACCTTTTGTTCCCGCAGAAGCAATTGCATTCGACACAGCAGTGTATCCATTCATTCATCTACAGCATTTCGCTTTGGAATTTCTCTGCACTGTACTATGACAGCTCAAGTAAGCACAGTTTAGCTTTGGTGCATAGGAGGAAGAGGGTGTCAAAGCTATAGTTTTGACAGCTAAGTTTGAATACTGGGTGATTGTTTACCACATTCTTCCATTGCTACAGGTACTTCCATCGTAAACCATGTTGCGCAGTAGTATTTCTAAAAGGCAGTTTCAGCAGCAGGTGCCCACTCATCCTCAGTTTAAGGAAAGATAGACTCACTGTGCTAGGTTGAACTGACATTGAGTGTAAACACCATATACTGTATGCTGTTACTCCCTCACACACAGATGTTTACTGTCCTATAAGCCTGTTATTAAGGTAATAATTATAGCTCTCCAACTGGGCTAAAAAAAGATGGATGTTATGTTGTGGTCATGTTTCTGCTATCCAGCCCCTTCCATCAAACCTGTCTGTACAAACACAGGTTTAATGAGCTCCACTTGTTCCATCTCAAGCTTGCTTACTCCCAGCGATTGCTTGATTAAGGATTTACTATGTTTTGTGACCCTGGTAAGTACACCAATCAGTCAGACTAATACCCTGAATCTCCTTGCCTGGATACTGGCACACTTCCTTAGCTCACAGGCCAGGCCCAGAGCACCCTGGGTAGCTGGATCATGATAGAAGGATCAGTGGTGTTAAAAAAAAAAGAAAAAGAAAATCAGTTTATTTACTCTAATCGACTGCACGCTGTTCAAGCTTTCCACTGTCCACTAGGAACACCACATGTAAATAGAACACAGCAGCTGTCTAAACTCTGCTCTAACAGGTTTTCTGCCAGCTCCAGGCTTACATCAGGTCAGCTGCTGTTTAGACGCTGTTTAGTTTATTCAGCCCTGTGAAATATGACAGAACGCTAGACCATGAGGTCTATTTTAGTATCCTAAACATCGGTGGATCTAAATCACTCACCTCCACTCAGTCATAAAGGATTGATCACCAAGTCATTCAAAAGTTCTTTATGTCTTATTACATTATCCACTTTTTGAATTGAGTTCAAGGTATTGTGGCTCTTCTCACTTTTGTGTGCTAATTGTATTACTTTCTTTAGCGTGGGTGTAATGGAGGGCACAACCAATAATTTTAATCAATGCATGTAAATAAAGTGTACAGAACAGGTGAAGTTACCGAGAAATCAACGTTTGTCAGGAATTGTAGTCCCACAGTATCACTATGGTACAACCAATATCTCTGTGCTCTAGCTCCAGCACAGAAAGTCATTCAAAACCATTGAGCCTGCGAGCAACCATCTCCAATGTATCCAATCAGAACCAAACTCTTCCATTGGCAAGCCAGCAGGAAGAACTGGTGCAGGTATGTCACAATAATAAACAATGAGGGCAACTAGCATTCGTAACAACGTGCATATATTGCAAGTTCAACATTATAGAAAAATTGCTGCATGAAGTCATTAGGTACCAGGAAGCAGCAGCAACTTTTCATCGTTCTGCATACCCCCAAAGTAAAGCCTAAAAACAAACTAAGAACCAGGAATTTTCAACACAAGAAAAGGGGGCAGTGATAATGTTTGTGCTAATAAAACGCAAGAAAATAGATTTTAGAATGTTGGTTCTCATTCAAGCTTGCTAGTGTATTGTGATATGGGTACTACTAGTGGCATGCTGCTGAATCCAGTAGGCCTATTCTGCCTTTTCCAGTAAGTACCAGCAAAATCAACAACATTTCAGTTTTGTTTTAATTGCAAATGTTAATTTACTTCTTGGTACTTTTTTTTTTTTTTTTAATTGTTGCATTACAGAAGCTGTACGAGCCAACATCAACCTCAGTTTTGTGACACTTCTGTCTCAGCACATACGTATGACACTGAATAAAAAAAAAATACATTTTGTAAAATCAGTATAGTACGTGTTGTAGTTGGGATCCAGGGACCAGCTTTGTTATAACCGAAGGGTCCTAATAATTGGGATTTATAGCGAGAGTGAACTGTATTTCATAGGACTACATTGTGCTAATGTGCTTTCTAAACCACAGCGGCAAAGCTGCCGTCACAGGCCTTGGCTCGCGGCCAAGGGGCAAATTGCAGTTTGTTTTCTGAACTTCGAGCAATTCCGTTTCTCGGCTAAAAAACGGGTTTCAGATAGTGTATATATATATATATATATATATATATATATATATATATATATATATATATATATATATATATATACTTTTTTTTTAAAGAAAGGAAACCATACCTGCAAATATCATTCAGTAAAGTAACAACTGTGAAATGTTCAAATTCCTTTGCCTATCACCTTTATACATTGTTGTAGCCAACAGTGGTTTGGCTCATTAATCAGCCATTGCTTTTATTGGTGAAAGACAGCCTGCTTGCAGCAGAGGTTGCCCGGAGCCTTGAATTATGCTCAAGCAGCCAGTCTTGGTTCTACATTCCTCTACAACAAGGTGTCTGATTAAACCTAGTTCCCAGCATCAAACCATCAACCCTGTGGACCTGCAGTGCTTTGACCTGAGGCAGCATCAGAAGCATTCAGGCCATACAGAATATGTGCATTCCAATTGTTTTTTAGTTTTAATTTTTTATACTACATGTGTGGGTGCTCCACATTTTAGTGGCCATATTATATCAGTGACGTCACAAAAATGGCTTTGACAAACTTTGAATTTAGAGTAATAAATGACTTAATTAAATCTATCATCCTAAGTAAATGTTTAATCACCTGTGGGATAAACAGAAAACATGGTGGCACTTTGTGCGGAATAATGAAACATCTCAAAATGTGCATTGATGTGGGACGTAAACCCAGTGAACATGTTACACAAAACCATTGTAGCAGATCAAACACTATTAAAATTCCTAAAGTACTGTTCTGTATTTTGGGAAAAAAACAACAACTCAGAAATAACTTATAGGTGAAGAGAGGCGATGCTGTGCTGTCAGACTCAAGGAAGGCTGCCTCACGTCAGGGTTTACACAGTGGAAAAGGTGCTGAAACCAGTCTCGTGAGCTGCTGTTTTGTTTCTCAGGTTATGTCAGGTTACAGTGCACTGCAGGTTGCTGACATAATTAACCAAGAGTTTACCTGGCAGTAGGTAGGTACTGTGCCAGTAAGGTAGACTATGCTGGCTATTCAGTACATTCCATGTAAATTGGATCCTTGGAGCTACAGCATTTGACTGTAACATAATATAGCTCGTATTGTAGAATATGGAGAGACAAATGCAGGGATGAAGAAAAAAAAACTCCCATTGCATATTTTCTATTAGCTATGAGCTTATTATTAAAGATTGCTATGACTGCCTGTACATGCTTCCTAATCTTTTGTAAGTTTTGCCTTTTAACAAAATATTGCAACAGTCAAATATATCATGATATGCATTGTATCCAGACCTACTTATCAGAATAGTATATGTCCATATGTACTATTTTAACTGTACTGTTTACTTACACATGAATAGTGGAGGGGTAGATATGTACCATATATACTGTACCGTAGTGCATTTTTTCTACATCCTCACATACTTTTCAAACAGAGTGTAGGTTAATAGACAAAGCCTTCTCATCAAAACTTTGCCTAATTGTTTAACTAAATTTCTTTTTAGTACAGCTTTGCAATTTAATTGAACATTTTCCTCCTCTTTTAAGGCCTTTTGTTAGCTTAAAATAGGCTTGTTTTTTTTTCTTTTCTAAAAGGACGTCTGTTCCACCCTGCAGCTTGCACAGCTACAATTTGCTTTCAGACAATGAATTATATTCTCATCGGACTCAGTCAGGCTTGTCATGTTCGCTTGTAGCCAGTAATTTCCACATGAACAACATGGAGCCTCTAAATAAGTACAGTAAATTAGAGGATATCAGACCTAGAAATGCCTGAGAAGTGAATTTCTCCTCCTGGCTGCATTTCAGGTGCCATATACCCTAAATACCCCTCCAATAAATCAACTGAAAGCCTGGTTTGATAGCTAGATTGTCAATGGCCCTTTGGGGATGTGTTTCTTGTTTTCAAATGTCTTGTTTGTTCCCTTGGAGGAAAATACATTTGTTTTTGGGAAATGCTGCCTGACCGCCAAAGCAAAGTACTGTAGTTTACTCATACAGTTTACTCATGTAAGCAGACAGAAACAGTTAGGCCTCGTTGGAAACAAATACTGCCGTGTATGAATATGGGCAATTAAATAAAAAAAAGAAAAAAAGAAAATGAAGGTTTACTTCAGAAAGGTCTAGGTCTAGGAGGTTTTTATCAGCCTGCAGAAACCTGGTGCAATGTAAGTGCATTATCTCACTTTCCAGCACAGACGACAAGAGAAATGTTGGTAGCACTTTTATTATTTATTTTTATTTCTTAACCGATGCCCTTATCCAGGGCGACTTACAATTGTTACAAGATATCACATTATTTTTACATACAATTACCCATTTATACAGTTGGATTTTTCCTGGAGCAATCAAGGTAAAGTACCTTGCTCAAGGGTACAGCAGCAGTGTCCCCCACCTGGGATTGAACCCACAACCCTCCAGTCAGGAGTCCAGAGCCCTAACCACTACTCCACCCTGCTGCCCATGGCATACATAATCATGTAATATGGCATACATAATAATGTAATAACATGGTAAATGTTATAAAGCAAAAATAAAGCAATGGATTATGATTTGCAATAAATAGACCCATTGTTTAATGTTACAAAAAACATTACTACACAAGAGATGTGATATTCTTACTTAATTTTTATAAATACAGTACAGTAGGTTCCAAAAAAAGTTTCCATCGTCGATATTATACAATATTAATCAGAAAATAGTAACTACAAAGACTAATTTGAGATAAAGTTTTGCAGAATTGTCGGGAGAAGACGCCACCCTAAGCTCAGTCATTCTGAGAACAACGTGACAGCAGTAGCGTCCTATGGTAGCTAGATACAACTTAAAAATATTAGCATTCTGGTAACTGTTACCTTTGTAAGATTTCATACCAGAGTGTCTCAGTGATATTAATTTGTTTGAAATGTTGCGATTTTTCAAATTTCTCCCTGGTCTTAGTTTTTTGGTCTTTTTCATTGTATATCATGCACGGATCCGATATTATCAAGACAACGATCAGTAATACAGGCAAGATAATTCATATATTAAATTAAGTCAACTTTTCAAAGGAAAAAAAAAGAAAAAAATTAATAAAATAAAATATAATTATTGGCTAAAATCAAGAAAAAAAATTTTTTAACCTAAACTCTAGATTCAAAATTAACAGCAATTCTGGCTGCTGAGAAAGACACGCTTACAGTCCTAGCAGTGCCAGATGGTGTTTTGGTCCTAGAGGAGCTTTTTTTTTTACACAAAGGGAGGCAATCCTCCCTTCTCCCATTAAACACAGTGTTAGCAGTGACAGATTGCGTGATCTGAGCACAGGTTTTAATTGGAGGAGACCAGAGTTTTTTTTACCAGAGGAGGCTTTGCCTCCGATGACGAACTCCTGTCTGTCTGAAAGTACTCCCACTCGTAGATCGGGTGATCTAAGCACAGGTTTTAAATGGAGGAGAGACCCACATCCTCCCGCCCCCTTCTAAAGCACTGCTGTAAGCAGTTGTATGTGCTGTTAATGTAGGAGTGAGGATTGAAATGGCTTTGTTTTGTTTTGTATCACATCAGTGGTAAGAAACACACTATATGTTATTGTTTTATTTTGGGTCTTGTCTTGTGAAGGGGTCAAATGTGAAATGCAGCATAATGCTGTTGATCTTCTGATTAAGACTCAGTTAGCCACGCTAGATAATACTGAAAAGCTCTGAAGGGAAGCCGTAACTAAAATGTGAAATTGCTAATAAGAACAGGTCATTTCATTTGGCAGTAGAGCATTATGTTTGAGATTACATATTTGAAGGGACAATGTGAAACTTTAATTGTCACGCATACTAGAGTAGGTTTTTTTTCTGTATTTTACCGAAAATTTACAGGATTTTTATTTTTATTTTTTACTGGCCATCGTTTTTTACTGATTTATACCCAATTTTTATTTAATATTTTCCCGGTACTATTTTCTAGGAAATAACACAATAGTTTGATTAAAATGCTGTTTTATTTTGACTCCGACATTGTAATAAGCAGCTCTACACTGTATCCTAGGATACAGCAGACGTTTAGACGTCAGAGGATCAAGTAACGTTCAGACGTGGTTCTCTGTCACTTCACAAACACATTATCACCTGATTATATTGGCCAATCAAAGTCTGATTATTGTGGCAATTGCTGGACGTAGTAAAGCTTGATCAAAAACTAAATTGAAATACTTACACGAACATATAATATTTTTAGTGGATGAGGAATGGGGAGAAAAAGTAACTCAGTTTATGAATTTTCAAAAGAAAAAGAATGTTTCGAAGTATACAAAAAGCAAAAATAGCAGAAGTGGATCAGATGAGGCAGAGGATGCAAAGTGCTGCAAATACTGCTGCTTTGAGGTACATGTTTGCGCTGACAATAAACGAACATATTGAAAAGTAAACAACACATTAAACTAAAACAAGAAAGTGAACTGAGAGACAAGCAATCCATTTATCCTGCATTTACATGCGTTTTAATAAAAGATAGCGCAGAATGACTGTGTTAATGAGTTTGTCAGAGCGCTGTGCTTTTGCTGGAAAGCCACTGTTTATTGCAGAGAGGTGTGTATTGGTGACTTTGTTCGACAGTACTGTCTGTTGTAAAACACTGCCTAACGCCGACAATCTTAATCATAAATATTTGACAGAAAATGGTGATGCTTTAGTTGTCAATGTTCTTCTTTTTTTAATGATTTCAAGGCGAATAAACCTGGCTTGTTTTGTGCTGATGTCATGTTCATACCTTCTGTAGATACTATTTCCGTCAGCACAGCGATTGCCCAAACGTTCGCAAAGTACCAGCTAACATGGAAAAATGTGACTTTGACTTGCACAGATTCTGCTTCATCATACATGCCAGGGACATTATTAATCAGAAACTAGAACTGCTACTAATCACATTCCACATGTAAAGTGTTTTTTTTCCCTGAGATTCTCGAACCCCCCCCCAACTTTTACCGATGTTTCAATTAAAAACAATTTTTTTTTTACAGATTTTATCCCTATTTTAATATATGTAAAAAAAATTCCCGGAAATGTTTTTGAAGATAAAACCGAAAATAACACCTAAACACCTAAATATAGGGCAGGGAGTCTTGGCTAAAAAAAAACTTTGCTGGTTGTTGCTATGGTAACTTAAGACGAAAAAATTACTCTTACTCCAATGCAGACGAACTCAAACCAAATGGGTGTCCATAAGTTCAATTAAATCAACTTAATTACATTTTTAAAAATGGTAAAAACTGAAATCAGAAAATAATAAAACAGATTTCATAGGGCCCTAACTTATTTATGAACCTGTTTTTACTTTAACTCACTGTCAATGTTAATTTGAAAATCATCTTAGAAATCATGTTAAAAATCCCATCCCCATGCTAATAATACTGAATACTGAAGAAAAAAAACTACTTTGTTATTGCAAATGTTATCCCTTTACAGAGATTACTGATGAAAAAATATAGATAAATTGCACATTATGTGAACAAAAAGTTTTAAAGTACACATAATGCATCCAAAATACAGGAATCATAATACTTTAAACCACCTTTCTAAACAAATTTATTATACTTTCAATCTTCAGTCGCAATTGTGGCTGTTTTTTATTCATGCATTTTTATCAGTTTCTTGCAATGCTGCCAACCTTAAAGACCTACGTTTTTTTAGCATTGAAAAGTTATTTAACGACCTACCAGGAAAATACATGATGTTTAAAGTATAATATCTGTTTTTTTTCCATTTAATAAAGCTAAATATTTGTTGACTATTTCCTTGAAAAAAAGAATAAATAAATAAATCAAACAAACAACAAATATTTAGATTTTCTATCTATAGCCTTCTTGTGTGTCCAGGAATACTGTGATTTACATATTGGAGTTCGTATAGGCTTGTGAAGTCTGAGAGGAATACATTGATTGGCTGTGCTGACAGTCACTTCGGGCTCACATTTTAGGGCCTCCTTACCTTTTGTCCCATAATTCGAGCACTGGTCAAACATCAATCGTTTCACCAGACGCAATGTGACAAGCGAAACTGTGCAGCAATGCGACACAATTTATAGAACCTATACTTTTAATAAGTATCTTTCACACCACAGGCAACATGACAGGTGAAATAAAAAGAACCGAATCCTATTTTTTTGGCGATTTGTCGTGTGACATCTAGGGAATTGACCAATCAGAGAACAGCTTCAATGCACGTGGTCCAGCAGGGTGAAGAAGGATTCAGAATGACAGAGGAAAAACTAATATTTGCTGTGGAAAAATACCCAGAGTTTTATGACAAAGATCACAATTATAAGGACACAGATTTGAAAGGTAATATATGGGAGTCGATTTCGAAGGAACTGGATAAGCCTGGTGAGTATGATTTATTGCCATACATGTTGAAATTCCATCAGAGAAGGCACTCATAATTACTACATCATGTTGATGAATATGTACCAGTCTTGATCACAGTTTTGTCAACAGCAATTTTTTATAGTTTTATTGATCTGGCAAGTATGGTCATGTCGCTGCAAAGTATCTTGTTGCTAAATGAAAAACTGCATTGCGTCTGGTGTGTGGCAGCCTTTACTCTAAAAAACAAGCATGTACCAATATTAGCTGAATTAAAAAATCAGTTCTTAGTTTAACCATAATTATATGTCAATATAATACACTTTTCTCGGTACATATAGAAGTACATATTGAAGGCAGAAGTACAGATTCTGAATTGAAAGATGCTGATAACTTGCTTTGCTAGTACAAATAACTGCCAGGTTTGTGGCTTGGCAGGGTAAGGAATTCAGCAGTTGATGCTGTGTGTACTGGAGAAGATAAATGGAGGCAGCTCAATCTCACTAACTGCTCAGCACATTTTTCTGCTTGGTTCTGCCCACTAGGTTAATGGCTAGGCTTTTTGCAATGTGCTGGGTGTGATGGCTGTATTGACAAGAACTAATGATGTAAAACAAATTTGATTCTGGGGTAAAACAAAAAAAAGGCTGAGTGAGTCTTTCTAGGACTGTTAATCACATAAAGTGCAGCTAATGGAAGAGTTAGCTGAGCACACATCTCTGTGGCACAAAAGTTTTAAATCACTATGTTAACGTAACATTATTCGGCAGGTCTCATTCAATTTGTTAATTCTATAGGGTGATGCAAAACTAGTTTTCATTAGCCCAACCAATCAAAGGGTAGAACTAATCTAAAACTAGGTAACGATGGCCTAGATTCTTAAAGATAAAGAGTATGTCAACATGGTGGGAAAGAACTTGCTCTGGGGTGGGGTGTTTCATTAAGTGTTCTGCTGCTCATTAAAGTCAGCTGATGGACAGAACATATCCTATCGGTGCACAATGCACACATGATTTTTCATGATTTTTTTTTTTTTTACGAATTATCAACAAAAATGAGCCATTTCTGCCAGCCCTTTTCTTTTTGACTAGTCTGTTGGTCACAGGCCTGTTTTGGTGATGTGCTTTAAACCTCCTAATGTTTAAATCTGGAAGTCCATACCTGGCAATGCTGCAGTTAGTAGTTAACATGTAATTATTTCCTGCCGTTAAAATGCTGTAGGCACCATTAAAGTAATTAATTTTCACACATGCATAACAAGCACACCTACTGTATATAACAAAATTCCAATACAACTGCAGCAACTTTAACAATATCTGCCAGACACTCAAAAGCTTCCTCTATGTCCCGGCATAGGCCACAATAAATACTGTACCAGTTGTTTAATTTATTAACTGTATATGAACCCCTTGAGATGGCTAGTCTCATTTTCAAGGTAGCACAGCAGGACAGAGAGCCACAGCATTCAGAAGACTTTACACATATAACACACAACAAACATATGAACCAAACAGACATGTTGTACATGGAAATCCTGGACAGGTTTACTATTGTGGATACCATAAACACAGTCATAACAAATAGTTCACACTTAATGTCACTGGGAACTCAGGTCTGTAGCTCAGAGGATGTTTCTTTCTTTCTTTCTTTCTTTCTTTCTTTCTTTCTTTCTTTTTCTTATTTTTCTTTGATGTCAGGTGTTCCATATTTTTTGAGGGACATGGTGCCACGGAATTTCAGCCTATATGTTAAACTAATTGTGAACAACAGTACAGTATTCATAGAGACAACAGAGCATCTATAGTTCACCAAGCTCAGCTGATGCCATTAAGCCTGTGTCATCACTTCCCTTTATACAAGTTTATCTTGAAGAATATGCACTCTTATGTTTATCCCATGTATATACTTTACAGCAACCATGTCCTTCATGATTTACTATGCTTTACCTCAATCACCTGTTCTTTACCTTGTCTGTGCTATACCATTCTTCCGCTATACTTTCACTAAGCTGGACTACACTTTGGGAGACCACAAGTTTCTTCTCTAAGGCTGCATTCACACCGGGTGCGTTTCAAATGGACTCTGGTTAGTTTAGTTTAAAACAACGTATCAGTGTGCTCGCTGTTCACACTTATCTGCGAGCAAAGGGACCAAGTTCGTTTGGGTGTGAACTAAACATTTTTTTTTGGTCCTTTTCTATTTTATTTCAGGACCGAATCCATTTGTGTTCCCAATGCAGTTTTCAAGTGTCCCCGGTTTGTTTATATGGTGTGTGAACCGGATGTTTACAATATCCTGCAAGGCATATTGAAAGATGGCAGCTATTGATGTAGTGCTCAGGTATTAAATATGTCATGTTTTAGATTCTTAGATATTATTTGTTTATTTAGCAGACGCCTTTATCCAAGGCGACTTACAGAGACTAGGGTGTGTGAACTATGCATCAGCTGCAGAGTCACTTAGAACTACGTCTCACCCGAAAGACGGAACACAAGGAGGTTAAGTGACTTGCTCAGGGTCACACAATGAGTCAGTGGCTGAGGTGGGATTTGAACCGGGGACCTCCTGGTTACAAGCCCTTTTCTTTAACCACTGGACAACACAGCGTCCTTATATTACTGTGGAAGAAAGCACTGGAAGAGCACTTTGCCAATTTAATTAATACGTATTGAATGCTATAGTAGAAGAATAATGCAGTTTACACAATTCTGCACTGTTCTCCTATTGTTGGCATTAAATAAAGTAATTTAAGAAAAGACTATATTTTACTATTTTTGTGAGTTTTATCCAGTTCAGCTTGGATTTGGTGTCTGGCCACATTTCTGTCAAACTGAGCTTCAGTTTCTCCCACTGTCCAGATTTCCACAGTGAAAAACTGGGTCTTCAATTCACTAATGCCGGAGCAACTCTGAAGCCCTTAAAATAACAGTATATAATAACACAATAATAGTTTAAAAACTAAACATCGGATGAATGTATTGCAGATCATAATAACTCATTATTTTCTTTATATTGTCATATAGTCAACACCTGTTAAATGTATAAAAAGCCAGATTTAAAACATAGATCAGCCACTCCTAATCAGAATGATTAAACAAGTAATCCATATAATTGTTTATTTTATTTCTGAATGGCGCTAACACAAGCTAATACATTACTCTGCATTACATTAACTTGTAGAGCACACTAATAGCAAAACCGGATCAACTAACAATTCTACTGTTTCCGACCGGGACAACAAATTAAGGCTGAAACTGTGACGATCCCAGATAACCTAATGTAGTTCTGAGACATATTTTGTTTTTTGCTCTACTTGTTTCTTCAGAATATGAACTAAACTATACGCAAAATGTTTACTACCTTGTATAGTTCGTTAGGGTTAGGGTTAGGGTTAGACCAGCGCAAGTATCTTCCAAGTAATGTGAACCCCTCTGGGAGTCAATGTAGTTTATTCAATACTGAAGTTATCACTAGAGTGTTGCCATAATGTTGTCCTCAACTATTGGTTTGACCTGGGTCATTTATTATTTTTTTAAATAAATGTAGTCGTCGCCAATTTTTTACCCCGTTTTTTCTCCCCAATTTTGTATGCCCAATTATTATTTGTATCCTCGGCTCACCGCTCGCAAACCCCCTGCCGACTGGGGAAACGGTGGCTGGAACATGCATCCTCCGAAACGTGCTCCTGCCAATCCATCATTTTTTGCACTGCAGATCCACAGCGAGACCAACAGACCTACAGTGCCAGAGGTGCGGCTCCACTGAAGAACCACAGGTGCCCTATCGGCTACAAGGGTCGCTAGTGCGCGGTGAACCACGAATTCCCCTGCCGCCCTAAGCCCTCCCTACCCGGGTGGCACTTGGCCAATTGTGCACTGCCCCCTAGGAACCCCCGGTTACGGTCGGCTGTGACATAGCCTGGATTCGAACCTGGGATCTCCAGGCTAAGGGCGCATCCTGCACTCCATGCAGAGTGCTTTTACTGGATGCGTCACTCAGGAGCCCTGACCTGGGCAATTTTAACACACTGGTATTATAATGGTGTCCCAATGGTCATTTTTATATTTTTTATATGACTTCACATTAGGATCAAAGGCAAAAACATTATGGAAATGCAATTAAATAATTCTTAAAACCTCAACCTCATAAACATACATTTAATAAACATTCTGATCTTTAAAGCACATTGTGGTATAATACAGTGCACTGTGCTGTTATCCTCTAATCTCATACGATGTTCGTAAAAAGGTTTTTTCAAAGTGTCTATAAATTCCAACGTTACATGATACACAATAATTAATACATGGCAAACAATACTGTTCATGTAAGCTCCAGTCAAAGGGGAGAACACTGGGATGACAAGGCTAAACTTACATGTATTGCCATTGGTTTTCTTTATTAGTTTTACAAGGTATTACAAAGTGACATTATGATGCAGTGTGAAAAGCATACCAGTTGAGAAGAAACTTACAGCTGTCTCTTGACCTGTATACATCCTGCAATCCCAGCCACAGAGACTTATCCAAAGACACAGCAAAACAAGACAGGTAGACAACCTCAACAAGAACCAGAATTGTGAGGAGGAAGAGGGGAGCATACATTGATGTAACAACATACAAACCACATCACCTATTCACTAAATAAAAACACTTTTTGGTAAAGATCAGAACTCACTTCAAAGCTGTTGCAGTGGATATTTTAAAGTAAAGTTTTCTGAAATAATAGAATAAACATGTATTGCTTACCACTGGAGAGAAAGCAAATGTACTTCAGCAGTGATATGCAGGTAATAAAACAGGTTGTTATCCCCCTGCCTTCTCTGTTGCCCAAACAAAGATCCATTAATCTCAGACCTTATTTCCTAGGGTCTCTAGCTTTACCTCACCATGGTTTTTGTATCTGAAGACCCACTGTAGTCCAGCTATTTCCTAATTTTCTATTTGTTCAGGTCTGAAATCCTCAGGCAGTCGGGGCATGTGGACGGACTGCCTGCAATCAATATATACTGTGATAGGCCAGTTTACGATAGTCTCTCTGAGCTGCTCAGATAAGAGGTATAAAAATGCTCAGCTATTCTCCCTCTCTGACAATGTGACTAAAAGTAGCTTAGGTCCCATGCAGTCCCTTCAGGACACTATCAACAGTGATGTAAGTATCTATAAATAAAGGAAAGGAACACACATACTTCTGCATGAGTGTCCACTTAGCCACAGCCAGATCTCCCCAAGCCCTTTATTGTTGGCTTATGTTGGGTTATCTATCTGGATTTCACTAAACAGGGCATAATACAGTTAATAGGGGTTAAACTGAACCAGGTACAACCAGGGGACATCCATGGCTCTTGAATGGTTTGCTGTGATATACTGTGGTAAATGCATAGCGAACTTCAGTAAAGCACAGTGAATGCACAGTGAAATCCTTGTAAAGCACAGGCAAATATTGTAGATACTGTAAGTATGGTAAAGTCTTGTAAAACATGGTTTACAATGGAAAAGCAAGGAAAATGCATAGGCATGGGAAACATAGTAAAATTAACATCACCATGCACATATTTTGTTTTTTAAGCAAATAGTTAATAGTTACACAAGTATAACCCAATTCACACAATTAACTAATGCCTAAAAGAGAAAATTACATCAGGTCAGGTGAGGTGTCGGTAAGTCATCAAAACTGAATGTTTGGCTAAAGAATTCTGAATTTTTGTATTGCCGTAGAGACTACCTTCACTGCATGTAATTACCTTATACTGGTCAGCACCTCTTCAATATTAAGCATTGTAGTGCACAAATGACTCTCTTGTTATAAATAGGGCTTCTGTTTTTCAGGTTTTATGTAAATCGTTTTTTTTTCGGGGCGTTTGTTTTTGATATACTGTATGAAATTAGTGTTTTCGGTTACTTTCCAAAATGCTTGAGCTTTTTTTTTTGTGTGTGTGTGAGAGTCAAAATATGTATAGTAACTCGACAGTACTTGCACACTTAAGTTGTACCTTCTTTCCTTTGCTGTCTTCCACAACGAAATCCCTGTGGTCACAGGCACATTCTTGTGGGTTTTTTGTGCGTAGGCATTTTTGTACATTCCGCCACAATTCTGTTTTAAATCCTCCGTATCTTAACTGTAATACAGCTTTACATCCTGCTAACAAGCCTCCATCCTGATTGTAATCTCATTTTAAATCTCGCAAGCGGAGTCTCCAATAGAAATGTAGGAATGTGCTGTCACTCAGTAGTTGGGGCTGGTTTAAAGTATTCAGAACTAATCAATGATAGATACAATTCAGGAAGGTGGGACATTGCCCAGCAGCACAGGGAAATGTATTTATTATTATTTTTGTAGTAGGTTTTATTTTTTTTAATGTGAAAAGGTTAAAGTCAACATGAATAGATTAACCATTTCCACAGTTTTTCCGGTGTTTTCCGGTGTTTATTGGCAATCCACCGATTTAATTTTTTTTTTTATCAGGGGTGTTTTATTGGGTTTTAACGGTTAAAACCTAAAATCAGAAGCCTAGTTATAATATATATGTAATGTAATTGCTCCAAACACTCCTAAGTGAAGAGTTTCATGGTGCTCTAGTTGGCATATGATTGACAGAAAGCTTACTCACAGCATTTCTTTGTCAGCTCATTACAAGAAATATATTTGGAACTCAGTTCAGAAGTGGCTGCTCTCTGAATTGTGTGAGACCAGCTGGAACATATTCTCCTTTATTTCTAAAACCACTGTTGCAATTTACTTTTCCGTCTTTAAGTTGTAAAGACAAAAACAAAATATCAATACAAAATGCAGTATTTGGCCATTTATTAGGAATTTTAACAACTGAAGTAGGCACACCATTAGGCACATCAGAAACGAGTCAAATAATGTGCAAAGGAACCCAAAGATGTACAATACTTTATACATTACTGCTCTGCTGCATGGACCTCTCATTGCCCATGATTTAATTGAATTATTGCTCCTTATTTTGGGGTTTAGAAATCCGCAAATACTTCAGGGACCCTCTCAGGTGCACTGGATCCAAGCCAGCAATCACAACAGCATCCTAAGCTAACATTGTTCTCTAGAGCCCAAATCGCTCAACGATCACATAGAGTTCCAAACCAAAGCCAGTCACTTCTGCAGAAACCCATACGGCCTAAATATATATATCATCAATTGAAACACTCATGTGTGTGTAAATTATGAAATGATTTAATAGATTATTTTAAAAAGGGAAAACCTGCCATGCACTGTCAATTAGCTGTAGAGTCACACTAGGCAGTCATGATAACGCTGATCTGCGGGTACTTAAAGAGCTACTTGGTACAGGTATGTTAACTAATGTAGTTTTCTTGTTGTTTTTAATCACTTTGTATATATTTTCTTTCAGTCATTACAACTCAACTTAGAATTGAAAAGCACAGATCTCAAGTTCAGCTGGATGTTAGAAATATATCACATTTCTTATGTGTCACATTTATTACTGAGGTATTTTGTGCATCCAGTAGGGGGAGAATAATGGTTAAACTTGTACTTAGAAATAAGGCATGCTCGAGAGCTATAATTGACCACAAAGGTACATTGTTTTAGTTTTAAAAAGTCACCAGGTTGTAATGACTGAAATAGAAAATAATAGTGAAAGTGAATCTAAATTAGAGAAATACAATTATTAATTATGTCGTTATTATTAGTATTTATTTCTTAGCAGACACCCTTATCCAGGGCGACTTACAATTGTTACAAGATATCACATTATTTTGCATACAATTAAATTATTTTTTACACATTATTTTTACATACAATTACCCATTTATACAGTTGGGTTTTTACTGGAGCAATCTAGGTAAAGTACGTTGCTCAAGGGTACAGTAGCAGTGTCCCCCACCTGGGATTGAACCCACAACCCTCCGGTCAGGAGTCCAGAGCCCTAACCACTACTCCACACTGCTGCCCTGTCATACCTGGACCAAGTTCTTTAAAATGGAGAGTGATCTCTGAAACTTCTTCAGAGGCATTAGGGGTGGAAAGCCTCTTCTCCAGAAGGGTTAAACTTCAGTGTGCAGTCTATGATACAGCACTGTTATACAGTATATGTTGAAGAGTCTGTGTCAAAGATACAATATACTTTACCAATTGTTCTGTCATGTGAAGGATTGCCCATCTAATTTAGTTCATGCAACAATTCAAGCTGTCTACTGTTCCACTGTATGCCTCGGGTACAGTATATCCTCTTTGACTTACTAAACACAGGCACTCTTTAGTTTAGGTATTGGAAACCACTAATTGGACACCAGCACCATTTTATTGCTATGTTACCTACACACTTTACTAATGTTGCCCAGTGTTGCAGAATTGAAAAGTCATGCACATTTTCCATTACAAATGGTAAATCACACAAATGTGTGTTCCTACGTTAAGCCTCTATACCCCATCAATGAAAACCACTCAAGGGCTTTTGACTTGATGCAGGTGCCACGTCAACTACAGCTTGCCAAATCTGGCTTTTCGGACGAAAGCCAGTTCCCTGGTCAATGGCCAAAGATCTGCATTCATTTATTGTGACTGCCGCCATGCCTGCCAACAGTTAACCCCCTAGCCACTGAGATCTGGAACATTAGCACATCTCTAGAGGCCATTTCCCAGGGAATTAGTTACTTTAGAAGTAACATTCTTACAGTGAAAGCCCCTACTGTATGTTCAGTTCAAAAGTATTAGCAATGTTGGTGCATAGACGGATGACATTCAAATCAGACGAAATCAAACAGTCACTCTCAAAGAAATTAGCACTGAGGAAGCCTGTTTAGCAAAACACGTCTGCCTAATTCGATGTGTTGAAATCAAATAAAATTGGAACTTTCTAAAAACACAAAATATATCAATCATTTGTTTCTTACATTCATGTTGATTTTCTGTCACTTGTTTTCAAATGCTGCATGGCCAAAGCACAACCAGTTTTGTTTTATTATTTTTAAGAGATTTGTGCAAACTAAAGTGTTACCCAGATATCAAGTGTTGGTAATGTGTCATTCTGATCACATTCAATTCCAATAAGTTATTTTACACATTTGTAACTATTCACCAAATGTATATAGGCACTAAATTACACTAAACAAATACAACAAGGCCCCCACAACATCATAAACATCCAAGCTTTTGTCCTTTAACTTTAGAACTTATGGTTTATGCACTTTAAGTGAACTGTTACAAATGCATACAAATTTAGCAGCTTTCTAAATACACTAACCATTATAAAAGTATAACCTCATAATCACTCCAAGCAATCGACCAAAAGAATCCCAGTCAAGTAAATACATTAGCCAAACAACTACAGTATATAAAAAACTATTTTTTTCCTTTTTGTTACACTTTGGAAATTTCATGGACATCAGTAAGCTGTTTGAACATGATCATTGCTTTTGGTAAGAACTAGTACCAACAATGGCCCTCTATGAGGAGATAAATTACTTTCACAATTTGCCCCCCACCCCCACCCCCATCGTCTTCTTCAAGAACATTTTGGACAATGATTAATCTGACCTAAATTATTAAAATTACATTTCATATCAATAAAAGAAAAAGACAACAACAACATTGGTTAATTTAAAAATATATCATTTGTAACTTTAATGGAGTGTACATAGAATCATATGTTGATAATAACAAACTTCAGTTTTTATAACACCCAAAAGAAAAGATCTTACAGTGATCTTTTCTTTTGCTGGTTGTACAATGACTGTCGCAGGTCTGTGGGTTTTAATGTCAATTTGCGGGTCTGGCCCTTGAAATGCGGGTCACTTGGGTAGTGCCTCTTTCTGGTCACGTGGGGTGCTGTTTTGATCTTGTTGAGAAGCTGTAATCATGGATGATGTCACATCAAATTGGAGGCAGGTAGACAGGGCGATTTCTAGTCTCTCTTATGAGTGGCTAAACTGAATATTACTAAACTGTAGCTGGTAAGGGTATGAAATATGATTATCTTAACTAATGTATTCTGGGTGTTGTTTGAAAATGAGAAATAACAAGAAAATATTAGTTAAGATAACATATTTCAGACCCATATTAAATTGCTTTTTAATTATAACCTTTATAAATGTATAAAACATAAAACATATTTTACATCATGTGATATATATATTTATATTAACTGGTGAGCAATTTTTCAATGGGCTCATCCAGGTGATGTTTCATGTGAACATAAAAATGGCAATGGTAATTTTAACACACTCCCTAACCTTTTTCTCACCCTACTTCAGGGGGGTGATGGACAAGTTGCCACGGAAACCTGACAGAAAAAAAACAACAGAACTGGCACTTGGTACAAAAGATGAAAAATTAAGCTGCACCTGATTCCCTGAAAACCTTGCTGATTAAAAGTTACAAGTTTAAACTGTTCACTTTGGTTACAGTCGCATTATAACTAGGGCTTTTGTTTTTCGGTTTTTATTCATTTCAATTTTTCTGTGCTTATTTTTAGCTATTTTTGAGATACCCCGAAATAGTCTTTTTTTTTCCAGGGCTTTCTTTTTTTATATACTGCATGAAATTATTATTTTCGGTAGCCCAAAATGCTTGGGCAGTTTTTCTTTCACAATATGTATAGTAACTTGATAGTACGTGCACACTTAAGTTGTACCTTCTTTCCTTTGTGGTCTTCCTCAACAAAATCCTTATGGTCACAGGCACATTATTCTGGAGTTTTTGTGTGTCTAGTAATTATTTTACATTTTGCCATAATTTGCAATTTTGTTTTAAATCCTCCCTATATTACTGTAATATAACCCCCATGAGCAAGTCTCCGTTCCTAATTGTAATCTCGTTTTAAATCTCGCAAGCGTAGTCTCCAATAGAAATATAGAAATTTGCTGTCATTCAGTAGTTGAGGTGGGTTTAAAGTATTCAGATAGAATCAATGACAGATACAAGTCAGAAATGAGGGACATTGCCCAACTGCATTGGGAAAGGTACAATGTTTTTTGTTTTTTTTGTAGTTTTTTTTTTTTTTTTTTTTTTAAATGGGAAAGGGGTGAAGTCAACAAGAATTGAGTACCATTTCGAGTGTTTTTCTAGTTTATTAGCTATACACCAATTTCATATATATACAGTACTGTGCAAAAGTTTTAGGCAGGTGTGAAAAAATGTTGTAAAGTAAGAATGCTTTCAAAAATAGACATGTTAATAGTTTATATTTATCAATTAACAAAATGCAAAGTGAGTGAACAGAAGAAAAATCTACATCAAATCAATATTTGGTGTGACCACCCTTTGCCTTCAAAACAGCATCAATTCTTCTAGGAACACTTGCACACAGTTTTTGAAGGAACTCGGCAGGTAGGTTGGCCCAAACATCTTGGAGAACTAACCACAGTTCTTCTGTGGATTTAGGCAGCCTCAGTTGCTTCTCTCTCTTCATGTAATCCCAGACAGATTCGATGATGTTGAGATCAGGGCTCTGTGGGGCCATACCATCACTTCCAGGACTCCTTGTTCTTCTTTACGCTGAAGATAGTTCTTAATGACTTTCGCTGTATGTTTGGGGTCGTTGTCATGCTGCAGAATAAATTTGGGGCCAATCAGATGCCTCCCTGATGGTATTGCATGATGGATAAGTATCTGCCTGTACTTCTCAGCATTGAGGAGACCAAATTCTGACCAAATCCCCAACTCCATTTGCAGAAATGCAGCCCCAAACTTGCAAGGAACCTCCAACATGCTTCACTGTTGCCTGCAGACACTCATTCGTGTACCGCTCTCCAGCCCTTCGGTGAACAAACTGCCTTCTGCTACAGCCAAATATTTCAAATTTTGACTCATCAGTCCAGAGCACCTGCTGCCATTTTTCTGCACCCCAGTTCCTGTGTTTTCGTGCATAGTTGAGTCTCTTGGCCTTGTTTCCAAGTCAGAGGTATGGCTTGTTGGCCGCAAGTCTTCCATGAAGGCCACTTCTGACCAGACTTCTCCGGACAGTAGATGGGTGTACCAGGGTCCCACTGTTTTCTGCCAATTCTGAGCTGATGGCACTGCTGGACATCTTCCGATTGCAAAGGGAAGTAAGCACGATGTGTCTTTCATCTGCTGCAGTAAGTTTCCCGACCACTGTGCCCACGGTCCTCAACGCTGCCCGCTTCTTTGTGCTTCTTCAAAAGAGCTTGGACAGCACATCTGGAAACCCCTGTCTGCCTTGAAATTTCTGCCTGGGAGAGACCTTTGCTGATGCAGTATAACTACCTTGTGTCTTGTTGCTGTGCTCAGTCTTGCCATGGTGTATGACTTTGACAGTAAACTGTCTTCAGCAACCTCACCTTATTAGCTGAGTTTGGCTGTTCCTCACCCAGTTTTATTCCTCCTACACAGCTGTTTCTGTTTCAGTTAATGATTGTGTTTCAACCCATATTGAATTGATGATCATTAGCACCTGTTTGGTATAATTGTTTAATCATACACCTGACTATATGCCTAAAAAATCCCTGACTTTGTGCAAGTGTACCTAGAAGAATTGATGCTGTTTTGAAGGCAAAGGGTGGTCACACCAAATATGGATTTGATTTAGATTTTTCTTCTGTTCACTCACTTTGCATTTAGTTAATTGATAAATATAATCTATTAACATGTCTATTTTTGAAAGCATTCTTACTTTATCGTTTTTTATCGGTTAAAAACGAAAATCAGAAGCTCTAGTTATAACTCATAGTACAGACCTTTGCAATTGCCGTTTTCTCTGTACTGTTTCACATAATGCAAACCTTATTTACAATTTTGTTCAAATTATCAAAGTTGTTACTATTTTAAATAAAATAATTTATCCAGTTCACTCTCTGTCTAATAACTCACTGACATAAACTAAGTAGAATAAGCACCCCCACAACAAGCGACACAGAACTTCAGAATTATAAAAATACTGCATGGGGTAGTGGGTGATAAATGAAAATATGCTTGTAGCATCCCACCCCTTTGGTGTGCATTAAATTCTCATATCACACCCTACCCAATGCAGTATTCTATATGTATTTCTAAGCGATCAGGATTTGACAGAACTGTTTCTAAAACTGACACTGCAACACATTTCTGATAGCCCGTCCAAAATCTATCAAAGATTGTTCTCAATAATATGTTGTCATGTGGTAATAAAGTTAATTAAACATGATGAACAATGTGAAGTTGGCATTTTTATTGTGGTGCAGCAGTAGAGGTAGTGTTCTAGTTAGCTTGGCAGCAAAAAGGTTAAAGGTTAACACTAACCATCAACACAAATCCTAACTCTCATTAGAATAACAACATTCTCTGAAGTCCCTCATTGTTTTGGGTTTTTTTTTTCCCCAGATTGTATCTTTCCTTCCTCACCTCTGTTGAGGTTCACCCTCAGCATTTCCACACTGGGAATGGGTTGCTCACCTGCAGACCAGTACCAATTCTTACAAACAAAGGGTTGAATGTGAAATAAAATAAAATAAAATACAGTTGCTTTTTATTGAATGGGGGTGGGGAGTCCTGTTCTTTGAGCACATATGGCGAAGGTTCAGCTTTCAATATGCTGCTGTTTTATAAGCTGATTTTGGGCCCATCCATCTACACACTCAATTAATAGTTGTGGTATACTAATGGGACTCTAATTTGGCTTAAATAAAGGATATGCAGCAGCTGATGGGTTTATTTTATATCTCTGTGCAATATTTATAATTGGGGGAGGGCAGGCTGCAGGCTTCTCTATTGTGCAAGCAGCATGGGGGCTGCTGCGAATATGAGGTCAGAATAATTAGTAAGCCTGTATCTATTGCAGACTGCAATTTTAAAACGTAAATGCTGGATTAAAAATACTAATCCGCTGCTGCAGTTTATCTTTTTTCTTTTTCTTTCTTTTTTTTGTTTAATCCCTCATGCTTTCCACCTACAAACAGTGTGTGATTTAAATCAGAAATGCTGTGTAACTTTAAATGGGCTACTATGAGATACAGCAGAAATATAATTATTGGTTCACTGATTAAAGCTTGTTATACTGCAACGTCCTGTTTGTGAAACTTTAATGAATATTTGATTGTTTTTTAAAAACAAAGAAAAAATGCCCTGTATATAATGAATACTTTGTAAGCTATAGAAAGAGACATCCATTAGGTTGACTCTCCATCAAGATGGTGCAGTAGGCAGTTTTTTATGGCAAATGTCTAAATTTGGATCTAAAATATCACAGTTGTCTTATCTAACCATATTAAAGAACACACATTCCATGTGATATTTTAGTGATGTATTTCTTTCAAACACTAGGTACAACGTGTTGCACAGAAACCGGTTAATATTTCCACTCTGTTGTACCAGCTGTGAGAAAATACAAGTCTGAGAACTTGGTGATGCCAAAGGAGTAAAACGTGACCGGGATGTGATACCTGAAACATAAAATTGAATACAAAATACAAAGTGAATAAATGCAAGAGGGAGAATACATTAGTTAAGATAACTGTGAAGTTGCTGCTCACAGGCCTTCATTTACTGACATGTTATTTAAACAACTTGTTTTCTACCCTGGTCCCCAAGTACCCCAACTAGTCCAGCTTTTTATGTCAACAAATACCTTTTATCTTATTTATATAACAATTGCGCGAATTAATAAAATTACAACTTAATTTATATGGTTATAACTTGATACGTTTGTTTGTTTTTTTGACTATTTTTAAAAAGCTTTAACATTTTTTAAGTCTCACTGAAGCCTAATTTTTACATAAATGTACACAGGCACAGTACACACACACACACACAGGCTTACCAAACGCGTATTGTAATTTAATTTCCTGAAAGGTGAGTCTCATTAACTAGAATTAGCAAACAACAGGCATGACATCAACCTGGGGTCTTTTTCTTGATTAATCAGTACCATAATTACTCTCGTTCAGTAAAATTGAACAAAATGGAATGAGTAGGCTGAAATAACTGCAGGTTATCAGATTTAAATCAGGTAGGATTATACAAAACAAACTCTACTGAAGGAGAATAGCTGCTCTACCAACTAATGATGTAAGATACAGGGGTGGTGAAAAACACATGCAATATGATACACACACACTTTTTCATGTAAATGGGCCGTGCCTCACTTGACTGATGATTAATGTGATGCAAGTTAAATCCCCCTTATGTAATATAAAAAAGCTGCATATCCCTGTTGCAAGTATCTTTCAGTCACAAAGGGATCTGACAGGCTTTGTGGGCAGATAATAGGTACTTGGTTGGCAGGTGCGTCTATATCCATGACTGTCAGACATGTGTCTCCAGAACAATTTAAACAACACAGAAACCCAGTGTCACAGTTGGCTTTACAATTTGTGTCCATGCTCTGTGTTTGTTCTAATAGACTTTAAATAAACAGCCACTCAAATGCTGTACAAGTGAAGAGTAAAAAAATATATTAATCAGTTAACATACATATATAAGATAAATAACTTTATACTGCCAAGATTAAGACACATTTCAGAGGAAGGCAAGGTAATATTGTTGTAATAACAGGTAATGAAATAGCCTTCCACCACTGGGGGCCAGGGTTTAAATGTGGCTTGGACCAAAAGTGAAAAAGGACTGTGTTAAAACAGTCCTCTGCTTGCAGCCCAACCAAAAGCACATTAAATTATGGACTAATATTATTATTATTATTATTTATTTCTTAGCAGACGCCCTTATCCAGGGCGACTTACAATCGTAAGCAAATACATTTCAAGTGTTACAGTACAAGTAATAATACAATAAGAGCAAGATAAATACAATGACTAGTTCAAGCAAGTACAAGTGTGACAAAATACAATTCAATAATACAGCAGATAAAAGTGACAGTGATAGTTACATCAAGATATGATTAAATACCAAATACTATAGATTAAACACTTGGAGATTACAGTACTCTGTAGTACAGGATTAAATGCAGTAAAATAGGGGGCAGATAAGAGTAAGTAAAGCACATTTAAAGTGTCCCAGGGGAGAAACAGAGGAGTTCTACAGGTAGAATCCAGGTACAGTAGCTTCAGGTAAACAGTGGTTGAATCTTTGTCCTTCTATACTAACTAGAACTCAACCATAGTCGGGCTGTATTCATAAATGATTAGTGTAATGCACAGGACTGTGAATGTTTAAAGAAAACTACAATATCCTATGGTTTTTTATGTGCAGATCTCATGACAAGAGCATTTGTATTCAGCTGATACTTTATATCATATACATTTTAATAATATGTAATTTTCTTGTATGTGGGTTCTCTACCAATATCTATTACTATTATTGTTTCTGCGTACATCATTATTTACCATGCATACTTACTATTCCAGAAATACTATGCTTTTTCAACCACTGGGTCTTCTGAAGTGAGTCAGTACAACAGTGGAACCATACAGTATTTCTATGATAAGGTTAACATTCAATTCTAATGGAACCACTCTCATTAGAGCACATAAAATGTCAGACTCAATCCTAGACTCACTATTTTAATTAACTGACAGTTTGGAGTGGTGTCCTTTATTCATTTAGTACAGCAGAGTGTATATTTAGCTAAAGCCTGGTTTTGCACGGTGAAGCCTGTTTTAATCCACAATATAGACATGCTACAAGGGCCATCTTTTGTAAAGCCACCTCAATACAAGCCATGCACTACTGTCAATACAACTGGGCTGGTAAAGTGTAAATAACACATATTTTCAAAAGGTATAAAAAATCATCCTTCAAGTTACAAAATGAGAAATAAATAACCTAACTTTCTTAAAATGCCTTAAAAGAAATATATTCTGTTATTTTAAGTTTTGCAACTTTTACAAGAATACATGCTGTGTATCTCCCTCTCTCTATATATAAACAAACTTGGATTAGATGCATTTCCTGATACTACACATTTTCTACATATATTTAGAAACTAAAATGAAAGGTCGAAGCATTTAAAATCATCAAAAAGCATCAATCCTTCCTTTTTCCATACACTACATGTGTCTATAGTATGAATACAGTATTAGAACTAATACCCGCACAAATTCGTAGGTCATCGTATATCAATCTAATATTTTTCAATGATGTATTACATTTTTTTAAAAGCCCAATTGCTTGAACACAACATACTTATTTTGTAGGTTGATCTTTAATCAGTATAAAACATCAAATTATTTAAAACTATAGATTAAACAGATGATTACTTAACTATGACTTTTTACTGTGGCAAGATGGCTTGCGGGTGACATCAGACCAGGAAGAGAATGGACAGTACTATGGGGCATGAAGTGCTGGTGCACAGATTTATTAAACAAAAAGGTTTAACATAACACTTTTCAAATAAAAATGCAAGCTGGCCAAAACAGACAGACAATAAACACACATGGTGAACAAACACAAAATAATTAATGTGCTGGTTTAAAGCCAGCACAAGTAGCAATTGTTTTCTATAGTATTTACTTTCACTCACATCTCATGTCTCACGTCTCATGTTCCGCCTCTGAACCAAACCAACTTTGTTCAGCCAAAGCTGCAGGTTTTTATACATGTGACCATCTCCAGATTAGTAATAAATTAATCCATCTAGAGATGGTCACATTCTGCAGAAGTTTAGCATGGATGGGGAATTTTAACCCCATCCATGCTGTAAAACAACAATAACAAAACATTGTGTATTTAAACACTAAACAATACATTTACATAATAATAAAAATAAATAATACAAAATACATACAGGAGCGGGGTGTCCCCTGTCACACTAATATATCTGTATTACATGATTTAGTGTAAAATATTAGAAAAACACATTAAATAGCATATGGGCTGTTTCAAAGAAACCGAGTGTGAGGAAATGGCTATTCACTTGATCTATTTGGTATTTTGATGTTTTTATACTGTTTTGATGTCTAAAAAGTATATTCATTTTATAATACTGAAAGTTCACACTTAAACTACAGAGATCAATAAATTAATAGTGTAAGTAATCAGTCAGACAAAATTAAAACAAACGCTGACGCATGCACATATCTCAAAATAATGCAAAATTCAGCAGGGTGCAAAATTCAGCACGACACCCCCTCAGGGAAGACATATTTGAATAAAACAAACCGTCCTAGTTTGAACAGCTGAGTGCAAAGGATATTGGAAAATATATTAACTTCAGATTCTGTATTTTAGTGCTGTTTTGGGACTACAGATCCTATGATGCATTTCGAGTTGCTATTGTACTTATGCATTAATGCAATTTCCATGAAGCAGCGGAAAAACGTGCACTATCCTTGCAAAACATTAGATGGAAGGTACTTTATGGATGTTTTTGCTTAGTCCTGCAGAAAGCTGTAACCGAACACAAGTCAGATCAGAATCAGACAGAGGTGCACTGACTCATGACACAAATTTGCTGCTACAATATTAACCTCAACATGTTGAAATCTTTGCCAGCATCTATGAGACATTAACATTTTATTTACAAGGCTGTCTCAGGAAACAGCTGGTAACAACCAGACAAGCTTACAGATTACAGCATACATATACTGCAAATACTAAAACAGTATCGCAATGCAACAAATCTAAAATAGAATCAGCACAAGCTACAGCTAATGACATGTTGTTGCTTAGCATTATAAGAAGTACAATTTCAAAAACCTGGGTTTACAAAGCCAACAAATTGCCCAAGTGCAGTCCTCGCTTTTCGGCATGTAAGCAACAGGGAGTCCTTTGATTCCCCTGAGTCAGCATGATCAGAGCCCCAGGATATTTCCCAACTAGAGTCTTGAAATTAACAAGAGAACATCTAGTAAAGATGTTCTTCTGGATCTTAAAAGAAGCTATAACAATTCCTACTCTATATTACCTGCCATAAGCACATGCACAATCCCCCCATGAATACATTGCAAATGGGCCCGACAGATGAAAGGACAGCAATTGTATGTATACTTACACTATGTCAGATTTAAATGGCTAGACATAGGGCATATGGTTAGAGTATGTTATGTGAGTTTGATAATGCCTTTGTCCATTGTTATAAATGTGCTATTTACAGTGCTGTACAGTTCACAGTACTGTCTTCTTTGGTCATCAGGACAAGAACTCTACAATCAGGGGTGTGACTCTCCAGTCCTAAGAGAGTAAAGTGTATATATATATATTATTTTGTTATGTTTTTAGACCTTGCTGAATAATACTTTCTTTTTTTTTTAACAAGCAATGGCCTATAGTCAAATTCAATGACAAACATTCTCAATGCTTTCAAAAAATAAATTATTATAATCTTGATTTAAAAACTAGCAGCAGAGGCTCACATTAAAAAAATAAAAATAAAAAGTAAAAGTGTGACCCAGTTGTACATGCTACATTCATTCAAGATTCAGAATTCTGGGGTGGGGGTTGGTCTGGGGTGAACCCTCTATTGTGTATGAGAGATATCCAGCAAGGGGCAGACTCCTCTCTGGGTCACCACAAGGTCACAAGTTCAATTCCTTCATAGGGTGTAGACCAGGTTACATCTATCACATTCCAATAGCATTTCCTGATGTCTTTGGAAATGCGATATCAAAAACCCACCTTGTTTGATTTGTGGACAATAAAGCTCCACTAACACCAGTCAAAGCAGATCTTCTGATCGCTGGAGTCTTTGCCAATATCCTTCAGTTTTTTTTTTATTTTTATTTGGGGACTTTGACACTACTTACTTTCATTGTTCTTCTTCTTACTCCACACTTCTGTTATTAAAACATGTATATCAGTAACATACATTCCCCACCACAGCTGTAAATTCAAAATAATACAGTATAAGTATATGTCCATTAATAGTTTAACAAGAATTTGATAAGTGGCTTTGCAGATGCAAAGAACATTTTAAAGTTAGACCTGCATATATGCAGCTGCCTCCAACATATCCCCAACACTGGGACTTCATTTATTTATTTCTTAGCAGACACCCTTATCCAGGGCGACTTACAATTGTTGCAAGATATCAAGTTATTTTTACATACAATTACATTATTTTTTTACACACAATTATACATTTATACCCATTTATACAGTTGGGTTTTTACTGGCGCAATCTAGGTAAAGTACCTTGCTCAAGGGTACAGCAGCAGTGTCCCCCAGCTGGGATTGAACCCACGACCCTCCGGTCAAGAGTCCAGAGCCCTAACCACTACTCCACACTGCTGCCCTTACAATACGGTTGAATGCCCTTCATGCCCTGCAGGGGATAATAATATAGTATATGATAGAACAAGCAGCAGTTAGATCAGTCTCCCAATGTCATAGATTAGGGTCAAGCTAGGACCATAATTTACAAACTCCATTATTCCATTGTGAAGACTGTTGTATACTATATTGTATATACTGTAACTCAAATACCCACTTTTCACCTTGATATTGAATGGTGCCATTTGCAAAAAAAGGGTACTATTAAATCCAAATCAACTTGTTTAATTATTTTACCCTGAATACCATGACAAGAAAACCTAGAACCAGTCAACCACATTTATTCTAAATATAAGTGAGGATTCTTACAAAATAAGTAAAAAATCAACTAAAATATTGAAATGTGTAAACCTTCAGCAAGAGGCTAAACATACCTAATTTGCTGGTTAAAAATGGTATTGAAAATAGTGGTTGAAAAAGAAGAGGGCAGATAGTAGGTGTGATTTCACACACATAAAAAAGAGACAAATAATGAATGAATTAATGGTTAGCATTATCATGCTTTTAAATCCCATCATAAAGCAACCACGAGAGCCTCTGTAAATGTCTCTATGTGATGCAGTATCTGGCCTTCTGCTGGTGTTTTAAATTGAAATCCTCCCCACTCAGCTCATTTTGTCCTGAGAAATATCTATCAATCAGGGAGAATTATGGCAGGATGTACCACCTAGCAGGAGGCCATTCTCCTGGTCCAGTTCATTAAGTAAATGCACTGAACAAACCTTAGCATCTTACCTAAATCCTGTAGGCCAGGATTTGCTGCTTAATACTAAAACCCTTGCGACCTATTTAGTTCCTCCCTTATATATCAATTCCCACTTGGGGTTTTAAAAAACGTAGAAAGAGAAGACTTTTTTTTTTCTCTATGTGCATTTAAACAGATGGCTGTTTGATATCCAGCACTGTTTGGTAAGTAATAACTAGTGTGTGCAGTAAGCACTGAAATGCATGCAATTATATTCTAAGCAGCACTTCCCTAATAAATCATGATAAAGTGCAGGCAAGCATGGGAAATTATTGGGAACTATGGTTAACCATAGAAAAACATTATAATGTATAGTATAAGCATAGGGAAAGCATGGTTAAATACAAAAGGACCACGGTAAACCTTTTACGCCTGACACGAAATCTTGAAATGAAGTGATTAATATCTAGATTAATATCTCATATTCCTGCCATTTTTTTTTGGATGTATTTTTTAAACACACATCTGAATAACTATTACCTAATGGGATACACTTCAAAACACAAAAACATGTAATTTAGTAACACGGTATGTTATTTCCTAATATTTGCTACATTTGCTGCAGTTCTGTGATTTGTGGAGATAATCAAATTATGGAAATACATACAACAACAACATTTATTAATAAACTGATCATGTATTTTTTATTTTTTTGAAGGCATGCAATTAATCACAAGGGTTATCATTTTTGATGGCATGTTAATTGTTAAAATGGTGAGATTGCATTAAGTAACTATTAGAGCCATACTCATACACAATAATTAATTCATGAAAACTGGTGCATTTTTCTGCTTGAAAGCACATTTAGGTCCATGTTAACAGAATGGCCATTATTTAAATCGAAAATATTTAGCTTGCCTTTAAAAGTGATTCATTTGTCTTGTCTGTAGACACTACAGGTGTTCTTAGTACTGTCAAATTAAATTAAAAAGTCCTTGCTTATAAATGATATGTCCTTGCTGGAGGTCAATTAATATCATTAGCACAGCAAAATTAGCATCACATTCAATAATATATACTCATATACTGCTTCAAACATGTCCACAATAAAACCAACAAAACACACTACAAAACAAAGCCTGAGTAAACCAAAAAAAAAAATCAGGGGAGGTCCTTTTAATTTAATTGCCCCTGTATTGAAAAGTATTGAAAAGACTCGACTAGAAAGAGGACAGAAACAAATTTGTCAGGTTACCATAGGTTTAATTTAGATGCCGATACAGGAATGTATATCCAGCAATAATAACCAAGTGTTGACTAGAAACTGTAACAGAAAAAAACGTTTCTCTGGCATAGTTTGTGACCAGTTTGAGGGTCAAGATACAAAACAAAAGAATTGTCTTAAAAATAAACAACATTGTGTGTATATGCCAAAACCACCAAACCAATAAACAGAATTTAAAAAATGAAATAAATAAATAAATAAATAAGCATCAACCTTCGTCTCTGTTATTGTCAAGGAGGGATTACATAAACATATATGTTTTGTAAACATTAAAATTGCCCTGCAGCTTTATCATGGCACGCAAACACATGACGTGAAAACATTCACAAAATATGACATTAGGTCAGGTGCAACCTGTTGGCCTAAATAAAATTACATTAAAACAAAACGGCAACACAGGCCTCTCAGATTTGAAGGCTAACATGGAGTAAAAGCCTTTTTCTACAAATTCAGCCTCAATAGATCCAGATGGATATTGGTGCGTGCAGTTGTAGGACGCACAATTTAAAGCTAGATATAAAGAACAGTAAACCCAGTGTGTGATAGGAAGTCAGCAGTTAGACCTAATCGGGAATATTCCCTTGTATTAATATATCTAAAACATTGTTTATTACAAAAATATACTTTCAGTACCAGTAGTGCACCATGATAAAACACTGACAATGAGCAGGATTGCTCTTCCTGGAAAGAATAATCGATAAATTATATTCAGAAGAAACAGGTCTGAACAACCTAAAGAACATACTGTACTTGAAAGACATTAATGTTTCATACCATCTTCAGCTTAGTACCTCCCTCCCCTTATAAACGGAATGGATCCCACAGCAGCTCAGGGGAAACCAGTACAGTACAATACATCCTGCAACTGTGTTCGCTACACCAGCATTTGATTTTTCATATTAATTGTCATTTTGACACAAAAACAGCAGCATTACTTAACACAGCAGAAACACTTTCCTGCATTGAAAGAGGAACAGGTACAGCACTACACAGAGTACTATTATAGCAAATAAAAAAAATGAAAAAACATGACAGTCCTCACAATTTACCAAAGCACTTATCTACTCTTCCTTGGTACAACTAAAGTAAATAATCTCTTCCTCTGGAAAGTGGCATATTTCTTAATTTACTAATACAATAAAACACAATGCATGGCTATAAATACATTTGAAAAAAAATCCTTGCCTACTGTAAGCGGCCTCTCATGAGTGCTCAGAAATGTACAAATTTGGAAATTGTTTTATTCTCTTAAGATGACAGAAGACGCAGCAAGTATATTCCTGGAGTTGTGATCTAAGCAGACTCTGGAATCTTTAGTAACATTCCATGCCAATGCTGAATTGGCATTTCTTTGCCCTGTATTAATTTTTTTTCTTTTTAAATAAGAAAAGTGTCAAGAAGCTGCTGTAGTAGTACTGACCTGCTGAGCTGCTGTGCTGCTTCAGCTCCCACTGGAAGTAGTCCTGCGTTGTCTGTGTTGTACTATTTGTTCTCTGCACAATTCTTGTTCAGTGTGGTCCCCTTATTTGTCAGTTGATTCCTATGTGCGGACAGATGGCCAGAAGCCCTAAGCCCTGATGGAATGAGGCAAGCTTTGCTTTTTTCCCCTCCCTAGCTTAGCCCTTGGCAGATAAGCCTGAATCAAGCAAAGTGAGCTCACAGCCCCCTCCACCAATCGTTTCAATTAGTGACACGAGAGGAGCTTCTGCCCAAAAATCTGCTTAGGAGAAGGGCCAGAGGGCAGGGCAGCAGCATTCGCCTTTGCTTTGTTTGACAGTGACCGGGAGCTGCCATGAAATAGAGATGAACAAAAGCCCTGCTGTGACAGTGGAAACAACATGACAGGGAACAAAAGTTTGGGAGCCCTAATGTCAGCAGCGTATTTGGGATTAATAAGGCAGCCCTTATTATCACTGTTGAAGAACTGTAGTGCTACTAACAATTACTAAGACAGATATGTGCGCACACATACAGTAAACATGCCATTGAACGATGTTCTGCATTCATTGTATTTAATTATTTAAACAATCTTTTATTTAAAACTTGATATACTGTGGCATGCAATAAATACATGATATTTTATCTATCTAAAATATTAGTTGGATCCACACTTAAAATTGTAGTGTGAATTCCCAACCCACAACATCTACATGTACAGAATCAGTAGTTTGCTTATTAATGCTAAGAACATCCTATAACACAGGGGTTCCCAAACTTTTTTTTTACCTCAGGCCCACCTCTTCAGCTGCATTCGGCACTGCGGCCCACTAGCACTCCTTAGGAAAATGTCAAATTAAAAAAAACAAAACATTTGTATATGTTTAAACCTGTAACAGTATAAATAAACCTAATCTAAACTGTCCTTTATTCATTTGAATAAATATTGTGAAAGATGGAAATCACATAGACTATGCACTGAGTGACAATAAATAAAATTGAAACTTTAATTTTAGTAAATAAAATAAATTGCAAAAACTAAACAGACATTTTTGTCAAACCTTTAAATTAGGTACCTTTAATATAATTGAAATTTTAGAAATGCAGTTATTTTTGTTGTAAACCCAGTACAACATGCACAAAAACATAACTCTTTAAATCCTAGTTTCTGAATACTGTGTAACTAAAACGTCCAGCCGTTGCCTCTGATGCTGAACTGTCATGCGCAAAAAAGACGAATGTGCACAATACAGAGGGAATCGAGAGCCTTGCATAAGTTACTTTTTACTCGCCACTGCTCTGTACATCCAAATACAACTTGCAAAATCACATTCAGTTGGCTTGCAACATTTTATTATTATTATTATTATTATTATTATTATTATTATTATTATTATTATTATTGTAATGACCCTGGCGATGGCGGCATCCTGGACATTGTGTTTGTTTTGTTTTTTACGTCTCGTTTAATGTGTATTGTACGGGTACGGGGCACGTCTTTAGTGTGTGTATGGGTGTGCGTGCGTTAGTGTGGGTGTGGGGGAGTGCGCGTGCGGATGGAGTGTGTGTGTGTGTGTGTGTATGTAGTGGGCGGGTCACCGGAGGAAGTAGGAGAGGGATAGCCATGGCGGGAGCTGCGTGTGGACTTGACTGGAGAAGGAACTGTGAGGGACAGAGGGAAAGACTGAAAAGAGTACCTAACTGTGAAACAGTGAGATAACCCAGTGAGTCTGAATAAGGACTGCATGAAAAGAAAGCGAGTGAAAGTGTAGTGAGAGAGAGATTTAGCTTTTATAATTATTTTTTGGCGTGAAAACCTGGCCCAAACAAGGATTCACTGTTTGTTTATTTCATTTTATTTCAGGATTAAAAAGCCTATTTCGAATCCCATCTGGTCTCCCTGAGTCTGTCTCACCTCCATAACACAGAACGCTATTATTATTATTATTATTATTATTATTATTATTATTATGATGATGATGACTGTTATTTTCCAACAAAACATATTCTAGCGTTGTTTTAAGACGACTGTGAACGAGCCAGTAATCAATAAAATAACAGTATATCCAAATATTTTAATAAATCAGTTACCGGTATGTAACAAGATTTATCAGTTTGATTAATTTATCAGTTTTGATTAACTTGATTTAGTTAATATTGAAACATATATCAAAGTACTCAATATTTTAAATGTTAATAGCTAATTAATCGCAAAAACATATTTCATAGGCATCAATTGAATTTTTAAATGAATGTTATCAAGTACAAAAGTTAGTATGAAAACATTTCTACAAAAGAAAAACCCCATTCCAGCACCTCAAAACTGAGCCCACAGTACAAATGCATTCAAAGTCCTGTTGCTGCCTTTTTTGTTCTTTACACTCTGCAAAGCGGATTCTTTGGTAGTGGATTCGACGTATGTTAATTTTATTAATACTCAACACACTTTTTACATCTGCCAGCAAAGCGATCTCATGACCTTAACACTGCCCTATTGTCTGTTGAGATGGGTATAATTCTAAGCTCGGAGACCTTGCTTGTGGTGGCCTGGCTGTGGTGGCCTATGCGCACGCAGCTTCAAAATACGTCACGGGGTTCTGGCTCAATAGGTGTGACATTTGAGACGAAAATAAAAATCTACAGCAGCTTTCTACTTTTCAAATCTTAGTTGCACAACTTCAATCCTCATTGGCCAGGCAGTCTTTTTTTTTTTGTTCTATTACTGTCTTCATTGCAGATGTAACATTTTAATAAGGGTTATGTAGTTGTAAATCTACCTCGGCTTACGTTAATGAAAAATGTTGGTAGAAGCTGTAGCCTATCTTTGCACTTCTTCATGTTGTATTTGTTTATAACTTTTTTGCATAAATTACTTATTGCATACAAACTTATATTACCCTTTACACTTGTAAGTCGCCTTGGATAATAATAATAACTAATGTTTGGGATGTTTCTTTGAAATTTGACAAGTATAAAAAAAATATATAGGGGCCTACTTGTTTGGAATGGTTGCGTAAAAAATATAATCAAGACATTTACAGTGATTGTTTCATTGTAAAGTATAACCATACATATAATAGTCATAGTATTTTAAAATGTACTTTAAATTCTTGAAGCATTACACCTCTTTGTTTCACAACACAAGGAGTAAGTGAGCAGAGCCAAAGATATTATATACAAAGATATTCGACTCTGCCGATTTTCAGTGGAGACTTCCGTCACACTGCGCACAAAGGATTCTGGTATATATAGAGAACTCAGGAGAATTTTTTCTATTGTCAATGAAGCCGTGAAAAAAAAATGCTGTTTTTTGCAAATTTTCACTTTGTTAAAAAAATGCATCAACTTTTGAAGTAGATTTAACATTAGCGCAAGGTCTCTTGAAGAAAACGGCAGCACTAGCAAATTATGACAGTACGTAATTATTATGAAAAAAGCTATTTTCTGAGCACTGTCCCGTTCTGATCTTTGATAATATCTTTGGCAGAGCAAAGTGAAATTGATTCCAGCCTTATATTTCACTTGTCACGTGATAGGGAGGTGACATATTCAGCAATGACGTATTTTGACACTACATGTCACCACGAGCAAAGTCTCCAAGCCTACAGTTATACACTCTTGAATCTGTCCGCTCTGAATTTTTTGAATTTCTGCTTTGATTGACAGTCTGCCAATACTGCCTTGCTAAACTATATTTTTCTACAGTTACAGCAGCTGCCGTTGGCGCCTGCTTTTCGTTATTAATAGAAAAAAAAATACATAGAATGTTTTAATATGCAAAAAAGTTTATACTAACTACAAAGTAGGAGCAAGGAAAGTATTTTTAATATATTATGAATATTCGGTGATTATAAAACAATTGAAGGACATCTAACAGAATTACTTATTTTTTTCGCTTTATCACACTTGTAAGGAGACTGGGAGGGAACATGAGAGAAAAAATATAAATCTCGTGTGCACGTCTTACTATCTCCCACAAGATATTATCAAACCTCTGCATGCAGGGACACACGAAATACAAATCATTCCTTTTGTAACAAACACCAGTTTAGCTACAGTACAGGCACATGCAAATGCAATCTATATGGGAACTATTCATTAACATTGAATGACTGTTTTAAAGTATGTTTTTTTTTAAAAGTCTACTATTAATCCTGTGTTGGAAAACATTTTCATAAACTGTAATTAATCAAAATGTTCTTTAAACAAAAAACATTGCGTAACAAAACATTCCTTAAAACAGTCCTTTTAATTTTATAAATAGGTCCCTGAATATGTTAACCTAATAATAATAATAATAATAATAATAATAATAATAATAATAATAATAATAATAATAATAACTAAAGCTGCGAGGCTGTTTTACAGCTTCCAAGCTCAGTACCTGTTGAACATTTTGGCAAGCTGTATCATTGCAGCACAAGTGTCAGCAACAGATCAGTTTTATGGAGCAGTTTCAATTCAAAATACATGTACTGCATTAGTTCATTATCTCACAATACTTTATAACTTTAAACACCATAGTAACCATGACCCTATTTACACACTGTAAGGAGTTATAAGCTAGTTTTATGTTTGACCTTAGAGAGGTCAAAGGTCACAGGCAAGTTGATTTTTGGATAGAGCATATATGGGTTCCTATCTGTGTTCCATAGTAACCATGACCCTATCTGCACTTGTTATAAGCCAGTTTTGCATTTGACTTTAAGGAGAGATCAAAGGTCATGGTCAAGGGAATTTCTGAATAGAGCATATATGGATTCCTATATGTGTTCCATAGTAACCATTACACTATCTGCACTCTGTAAGGCATTATAAGCTAGTTTTGCATTTGACCAAAGAATTTGAAAGGTTTTTAAAGAAATGCGTCATGCAGCCATATTGGTTTACGCACAAACACCATTTTTGAAAAACATAAAGACATAAGCCCGATATCTGCTCCTGCAAGACAGCCTGGCTCTTTTGTACAGCGATATCGGTGCTATGTCTTCATGTTTAGATTGCGTCACCAACCAGCCCTGACCCTTACCCCCGTGCACGCTACAATATAAATACATCTGTCAGTCAATTTAAACTGAAACGTTGACGGATTTACAGTGTTAAGAAAACTAAATGACTAAAAACAGAATTATACTTTATTGTGTGAATAAAATGTTGCCATTCCAGAAAGAAGCATTCGGTCGAGCAATTAAATGACTGAATAAAATGAATCAGTGGAGCAGAAGTGGCAGATTTAATTACAGCTCAGAGCTAGGAAGGGGAACTAATTATGGGGTACATGAACCACATGTCACTCTTCCCCAAACCATGTGCTCTGATCTGTTTGGCTCCTCAGTTACTGTGTGTGTGTCTGTGTGTTGGTGAGGGGGGGTGAATAAAGAGCTGTTCAGTTCAAACAACGGGGAGGGGGAGTTGACCCTTCAATAGTTCCGCACAAGGTTACAAGTTAAGCCTCTGACTGCATTTAAAGAACTATATAGATTAACTGTTAATCCTCTTTTACATTTACAGCACTTTTATTCAAGAAAACTTGCTTTTATTTGCACAGCCCCAAAACTAAACAATGTGTGTCTTCCACGAGCATTAGGTGTGCAGGCAAATAGGATGATGGTGAACCACTATGAATAACAACAGACATAAACTACAATAGAACACAATGTGGGCTCTATTTTAATGATTTAAAAAGGGATTTTCGATTGAGCAGATTTCCACTCTAATATTAGGGTGGGTGAAGCAGGCGTCTGGTGATTCTCTGCCACTGGAAAGCTCTCTTTGCTGCTCATGACCTTTGAAGTTTTCAACTTGTCGTATAATTGAATACTAATCAGTGAAGCACAATGGTCCTGCATTTTTTAGAAGTACAAATGCCCCATTAAACGTAAATAATAATCACAATACTCACAGTTTTTGTTTTATTTATTAGGTGTGGCTGCATTTTAGTAACACCAATAGCAGCTGGTTGGATTTGTTTTAGGTGTTTGTTATAATGTCCATCCTTATTATCTGTGTATCGTTTTCTCAAGTCACAAAGGCATACATTTCTTATTTGCAAAACAAAAACAATGGAAGAAAACACAAAAGAGTACAGAAAGTGCCAAGCCACAGAAAGTTATACAGAGTCCCTTTGGATCATTTTTATGTTGGCTTTATAAAAAGGGTATCATTGTTAGTTAGTTATAGTTTTTTCTTGAGGTTAATGTCTTTGATGAGGTAAACATTTTAAACGGCCCACAATTATGCTGAGATGGGAAGTAAATGTTAACAGGATAAACCTTTACAGTGCAGGCTATTTTGGATTATGTATAATAACTTTGCTGAATAGAAAGTGAATACGTGTGTTTCCAAAGAGATTCCCAAATACTGTCTTTTTATTCAGCACATCCAAAGATCTGTAATTAAAAGTTTTAAGAATAAACTCCTAAACCAGCAGTTGCTCGGTCCCAAACTGTTGTGACATACATTATATTTAAATAAATGGGTATCCGGTATCATTCGTTTTCGCTATCAGTGATACGGGAGGGGTGATAGAGGAAGTTATTGATGCGTGAGACTTGAGTGGGGAATGCCTGATACTTGACTCTAGTAAGGGTGATGTCTGAGGATGTCCTAACATGGAGACTGTACTTGTGGGGCTCAGGTCAAAAGTGTAAACAGAAGGCAGAAAAAAAACGGTTATTTTGTGAAACTAGAGAATATGTTTTGATTGAAGCAGAGAGAGAAATTGATAATTTAGTAAAAAAAAAAACTGCTGTTAAATCCATTTAGTGCAGGAGATTATGCGACTAAAGAAGGACGACCGAACCTGAAGTTAGAGAGCATGTACAGTATTTCAGTGAAGCGTTGTACGGTGGGTCTGTGGATGTGGGGAGACAAACAAGATATTCTACCGGCCGTGTCTACTTTTCTTTAATGAGAATAACGCTGGATACCATGATTTAAACAATTTACACAATGCCTGCAAACGTCATGAAACTAGCCAGACACCTAACAGTTTATACAGTTACGGACATTTGGACAAGTTCGCGTAGATCTGCACTTAAACGGACAACGGAGACTTGCTGTCAGACAACACAACGAAAAGTCCATGAGAATCGTGAGATTTTGCAAAAACTAATTAATGCTGTATGTCATCTCGGAGAACAGGAACTGGTATTTCCTTGGCGAACTGGATGACTCCCTGAATTGTGGAATTATGTCGAAACCTCACAGCTAGTCAGTGAGTTTGCTTCTTACTGAAGCAGTATTTCGAAACTTTGACTGTTTTTTTCTGGGACATCGAACAAGATTCGGAATGAACTATTCGAAGCAGTGAGTAATGTCCAACTTAATGCCATTGCCAAAGAAATCGAGAAGGCACCATTTGTTGATATTCTACTTGATGAAACCTCAGATATATTTAACTGATGTTAGTGTCAGTCAGACTGCAGCTGCCCTTTTCTAGCATGTTGATGTGGTGTGCTAGAAGTTTAAATTTGGTTGCTCAAACATAGGATGGTGCAGCAGTAATGGCAGGAGAAGTAAGTGGACTTCAGAAACGTGTGTGTGAAAAGTTCCCTTGTGCACTTTTTGTTCACTGCTATGCACATGTTTTAAATCTTGCAGGATTTTTTTTTCAAACATTTGGAAGGAATAGCTGCGTTTTTCTCTCGATCTACAAAGCTTCTTCGCAACATAGTTAAACGAAGACTGCCTTCTGTTTGTACCACGAGGTGAAGTTTTCAACCGATGCTTGACAATCTGTTAAGCAGAGCAAAGAAGTTCTGATCAAACTCTTTGAAAGTGTGGTGTATAATCCAGCAGACTGGGACGCTCCATCCTATTCCTCAGTCAGGGTCTTTCTAACCATGCTTGAGTTTGTGTTTCTCCACTGCCTCTACAGTGACATATTCAAAATGACAGAAGTGTTGTCTGACATGCTTCAAACAAATATATATATATGATATCGGGTTTTGTATTCAGCAAAACCAAGGCAAAAAAGAGCGAGACAAAAAATGTAGGTGACCAAACAAGATATAAACGTCATTTTTTAGGTCATTGACAACAGACACATTTTCCAGCTGATGCTATGAAATCTCTGGAAGCATCCTATATGAATGTTTTTGACAGCAGTCGATTTCATGCTGAACTGAGTGCTGTGTATAACTCAGATCAGCTGCAAAGGAAAGGTGTATTTGACCTGTATAACACAATGCATACGCTCAAAATGATTGCAGACATTATGTAAGGGGTCAGTAAAAATAAAGTCAGAGATCTGTAAGTATTGGCTGACTTCAGATCCCTATGTAGGTGTCAGTGGTTCAGTAATAAGTTGATATTAATTGAACTGAGAATCTTTCCAAAGCCAGTAATCTCAGGCCAAGGAGCCAAGGAAATCTATGATTTAGTATCCTGATTGAGTAAATGCAGAGATCTGATCCTCTTTAGATGACATTTTCATGTGCACCAAATACAAATTAAAAGCTTGGGATTGGATTTGCACGCAGTGATAGGATTTTAAACTTCAATCCATCATTTTGATTAACTCTTTTTGAATGCCTATAAGATTGATGCTTAATTTAACCCCCAAGGAATTAGACAGTTGAAGCCATGTTTGCAGGTTTGTACTGTTCATTTTACATGCAGAAATACACCGAAGAGACTAACATGCACAATTCTCTACAACAGATGTTTGCGAGCTACTGTCGTTAAAGCAGTGGAGACAATTTTACCTGAAACCGAGAAAGTGCAAAACTACCAAAAAGCAAGGCTTACAAAGAGATGCATTTAACCTGGGGCCCATTTCACAAAAGCGATTTGCGACAATTGTCAATCGGAAGTACCTGCATAAATAAAAAATGGGTCTCATAAAACTTTCGCAGGACTGCAACATTGCAGATTTTCACTAGAAACCTGCCACTGCCAGACAGCAGCTACAAGTAGCAATTCTCATCGCAGATCCTGTTTTAGGACATACCATGGTGCTCATACTACTAGCTCACTGTGAAACTGTACGCTTTGAACGGATTTCTGAGGTACAACATTCTGATGACAATATGAACTTGTCTGTATTTTATAACTCCCCCCATTCCCACCCCCACCACACATAGTATACCATTTTTTTTTTGGATATACACAAAAGGTTTAAATAATTACAAAACAAAATTATTTATTTAATGACGTGTGACCCAAAGTTATGCAAGTGAAAAATAACAGTAACTGAGGCAAGTTGTAAAAACAAACACAGTTTGTTTATTAAATACAATCATATACTAAAAGACCCGATTTATTCAGTATGATAATAGCATTATTGGGAAGATTTAAACTGACGCAATGCTGTGCAGCAATTATTAGGTGAATAATAATAATAATAATAATAATAATAATAATAATAATAATAATAATAATACAAACAAAATTAACTGTGTACAATAAATAACTTAAATAACAAAAATGATACAAATAAATAAAATGGACCAAACTCAAGTGACAAAAATAGTGACAAGCGCCTCCCTTCTCACTAGATAAAATCTAAAAGAAACCCACCAGATCCCCAAATCACTGAAAAAAAAGCAGCCTGTGAGAATGAACATTTTAAAATACGTTTAGAAAAAAAACGAGAGGTTAGCTAAGACTCAATACATTTACAGTACTTTTGGATGTATTACTTAAAATGTCTACAGTATCTATTTGTTTTTTAGATTTTTAGATCTTCTTTTGATTGAATATTGTGAAACTTGTCCAATGACTTAGTTTGTTAGTTTGCCAGACTCTGTATACAGCACGGATAGTTTACGTGTTTTCAGGGTATTGGCTCAGCAAAAGTAAATCAGCCAAAAGCACCATTACACATTTAGTTTGTAGTTCCCAACACTCTTAGGTGAAATGTAGAAAAAGAAGTCAATACCTGTCATACAGTAAGAGAAATAAGTCGCCAAAGTAAGGTAAAAATGCCCTTCTCCTTTTTCTCCCGTTTTTTTGCAGATTTTTTGCAGACCACGCATATGTATATTACAGGATATCCGAGTTTAATGACAATTAACTTGTTTTGTCAACATGGAAATATACTAGGGAACACACTTATTGTGACGTCTATATAATTTATATTAAATTATTTATTTCTGTTTTGAAATGGAACATTTGTCTGCAAAAAAATATCCTTTTTATATAATATAAATATAAAGAAAAGGTCTGCCATGCATGGGATTTGAAACTGTAGCCTTCAGTTTACAAGCGTGTTGTGTTCTGTCAATGCCACATGATTAGTTGAGAAAACAAGCAGTATTCTGAAGGATGAAGTCAGCCGGCTGAGAATTCTTTACATTTTTACGATTTTTTTCATCTCATCATTCTGAGATTCTGATCTTGATCTCTTGATAGAAAACAAATACAAACTGAATTACCCTGACACCGGTATTAACTTACATTCCAATAAGTATAAGAATGCTTTACAATAAATCAGCATGATAACCCTATTAACTGGTGATTTGCAAGAAATGTTACTAAACTTCCCAGTTTGCCAAAAACCAAACAACATGTGCCTATCAAGTAATCAAGTCAATACAAACTTTGAAGAAGTACAGTGTCAACTAAATGCTTTTAGTAAAAACAAAAAACATCCTTTCCACTTAACTTCTGATTCTAACCCAGGCCTCAAAGTGAAGGTTTATGAACACTGCAACTCATATAGAAACGTTTCATATTTGCAGGAACTGTTGGTACCTTATGCCCCTAGTCGTACCCTGAGATCAGCAAATGCTGGATTTTTGGTAACTCCTAGAAGTCGGCTGAGCTGAGGAGGGGCAAGGGCGTTTAGTTATGCTTCCTGCCTCTGGAACTCTATCCCAAATCATATCAGGAACGCAGGCACAGCTTTAACTTTTAAATCAATTGATTTGAGCTGGATTGCTTGGCTGCTGGCTTTTATTTAAATTTTGTGTTTTTATTGTAAAGCACCCTGGGATGCTTTGCATGATGAGCGCTATGTAAAAGTAAGTTGTATTATATTGTATTGATTTAAAGTTTAAAGTTTCAAGGGCCTGAAGTGGTTAGCTAAATATGAAGCATACTGTTTGGAAAGAAACCCGTTATAGTACATTTTATAGAAAAGTATTTTCATTTTAAACCATGATATCTACATTAGGTTACGTTACTGGTTTCCATTCTTTACATGGAATACAAAATATATGTTTACCATAAAATGTGTTTCTGTACATTAGAGACCTTTGTAACGAATTGTACAACAGGTCAAATGTAATTATTCTGCTACAGCTATTTAACACTCTGCTCATGTTTGCAGAAGCTTTTCAGTATGCTTCTGCCTAGCCATGAATACAGCATCACTGAACCCCCTCGTTAAGGTTCACATGCATAGACGCCTATTGGGGATCAATGGCAATTCTGTATGATTGAAGGAAGGTTAGTACAAAGCCAAACCCACTTATGTTTATTTCACAAAAAAAAAAAAACTGTATCCAAAGACTTTGTTCACTGCAATCAGTGTTTTACAAATAATGGAAAATAAATGCCCCACAATAAAAGGCTAAGATCTGAGCTCTGCTTTGACAAGTCCCTCACTAACAGTCTGTGGCAGGATATCACTGTGGCCCAAGACGGTATTGGCAGAAAAGAGACTCAGAGAAAAAAAGCAGCAGTTAGAAGTGCTGTTGCACACGTTTATTAAACCAGCGAACAAAACACCTGAACAAATAAACAAGGCACAGGGGCCAAAATGAAAGGTCCAACCAAAACAATTAGACGTAGGCTGGGCATTCACCTTCACTACCTGAAACACAACACAGTTACACAGCAGGGACAGATTAAACCCCATCCCTGCCAACCCCACACTGCCACACCCACACCCACACCAGCAGGGCCTTGAGTGTCACTGAGTAATAATTATAGTTTAACCACTAGGCTGCAGAGTAGAAGACAGAGGTTATATTCCAGTTTATGTTCATTGTGTGTTACTATCCATGTATGTAAGTGAAAGTTCTGCAAAGTTCACAAACAACACAAGGATTATAGTAAGGCAACCGTCAATGCATTAAATAACATGTGAGTTAAAATTCTACATAGCTGAATCAACCTTCAGTCTGGTGCTGTTTGTGAAAATGACTACATTTATACAACATCACATTTCATAAGACTCAACAAGTACAGAGAAACATCATCTGTAACTGACAAACCCAGGACTGGAAGATTGTCTAACAAGGATGAGCAATACTTGAAGATAATATCCTTAAGGAATAGAAAGAAGATAAGTGTTGAATTGACAACAGAACTGGCATAAGGCACAGGTGTTGTTAGGGTTGATATTAAAACTACAAAAGCAGGGAAATGCCATGTTAGGGTTTTTAACCCTAACTCTGCATTCCTTCCCACCCCCTTACAAGCAGTGGAAGGGGTAAGGCAACACAAGCAATCACCGACAGCCATCATCAGTTAAGATGAACAACATACAACTCTCTGGAGTTTTTGCAAAGAATTTCCTTCCTGTTTGAGAATATATTTATAGCTGGAAAGCCTTATATTCTATTATAGAGCACAATAAAACTGACTATATTTGTAAACTTGATTCACACAAAGTGTTTAGCGATCTTAGCCCCACCTCGTGCCGTCGCTATGGTGCAAGACAGTGAAGTAGACCCCAGCAGCAACATTTGAATTGGTCAAAAATGTATTCTTTTTCAACAAAAAAACTATTCTAGCCATAAAACATATTAAAATGTATTAATCATAGGCATCAATTGGATTTTTAAATTAATGTTATCTAGTACAAAAGTTAGTACGAACACGTTTCTATAAAAAAACACACATGTGCATGTCAAAACCTAGCCCACAGTACAAATGCATTTGTTACACTCATAAGCAAAAACATCATTCTATGAAAAAACTTTACAAATGAATACCCCAAAAGCATGTATTTTTTAAAATACTGAATTTTGACCATCCGTTAGTAATATTCAAAGTTTTTTTTAGGCAGGAAGACTCCATCTTCTCAGAATTATAGAGTTTTTATAGGAAGACTCTCAACTACAGCGAAAAAACATGTGATCCTGGGGGAGCATCCCACTGAAAAATGTGTGGTCCTGAAAGGGTTAAATGATTAAAAAAAAAATTATTTCAGGACATTAAGGACAAAAGTTGTGTAGAAAGAAAAGTAAACGCAGGGCAGTAAATTTTCAAGAATTCTGTCGATGATGTCATGATTGTGTCAGAATAGAATGTTCATTTCAAGAGGTTCCAAAGTTCCTGGTTTGAAGATAAACTCATGTTCTCTTTGTTTCCGAGCAGCTATTGTTCCACAGCACTGACTGATCCCAGAGATGGTGATGTCTTCAGCAGTGTGATTATCATTGCTGAAATGTCGGGCTACTGATAATGCAGTGTTATTCATTCAAATGCTTAGTAAATGTTCAACAAAGCAGTCTGCTAAACACCTTTTAGTTTCCCCAATGTAGTGTGATGTATTTCTTGCAGTTAATGCAGTATACTATTTCTTTAGAGGTGCATATAAAAGGTTAATGTAAAAGGTTAATTGGTGTTGAATGATGATTTAGTGCCTTTGATCTCTGTTCGGGTGTTTAATATATTTACAGGTAGTATATCATGGTCTTTGTCTTTTCAAAGTTCTCCAGCAGGACAAATCTTGCTGTGGACTACATATGCTCTTAGATTGTTGTCTCTTATATATATTACTGTAGAAAATGCGGATGCCGGCGCTACAAAAGTGTTCAGAAACAACTTTTAAAATCTGGGGTGCCTCATCCTGGGATATAGATAAATAGAAGTCTCCTCCAGTGAGAAATCCCACCGAAAGAGAAATTAAGACAGCAACTCCTGTTTCAATTAAGCCCAAAGCCCCAAGGAATTCTCAATAAAAGCAATAATCTTTATTTAAACATATTTAAAACCACGGTAAACATAATAATAGCTTACGCGTTTCGCCCCGTATGTCTTCCTCAAAGTATAATCTAGATGAATATGCCATTTTGACGTCACTACTGCAGTATTATGCCCTTTTTTTAATGGCTCAGGATGCAAATATAGCCTTCATCCATGTATTTTATATATTGGGTTTGAAATCAAATGTTTACATATCCCAATGGAAATTTATAATTTGTAGAAATTCTTTTGTAGCAAAATTTTTGCTTTTGTGGATGAGGAAAAAAGTTACTAGAAATACTGTAGATGTCTAAAATTATTTATTTCAGGAATTGTTTTGCAATTCACCAAAAATACTAATTCAAAAGTATTCATACCCTGACATGGAAAATTAAATTAATAGCTAGTTCAGGCACCTTCGGCAATAATAACCTCTTTTAAATGATTAGGATACTTGTCACTTAGCTTTTGGCATGATTCTTTAGGGATTTTCTTCAATGCAAAATTGTTCCAGTTCATTCAAATTCTAAGGACTTTTCTTGTGCACAGCCTTCTTCTTCAACTCATACCAAAGATTCTCAATCAGACTTAGATTGGGACTTTGACAAGGCCATTCCAGAATCTTGATTTTATTCTTCTTTAACCATTCTGAAGTAGATTTTGATGTGTGCTTTGGATCATTGTTGTGTTGGAACGTCCAGTTGCACTTTAAACCAATTTTGTAGTGGAAGGTTTCAGATGATTGGCAAATATCTTTTGGTTTGCTATGGAATCCAGTAGCAATCCCTGCTTCAGTAGCTTTGGAAATGTCACTGTTGTCTGGTAGAAGCAGGCAGCTGACTAGAGTAAGGAGATGTGATGCTTGTACACCTAAGGCAGAATGTGCAGAAAGCAGGAAAATGTGCCAGTTATATGGCAAGCCAAATTATCATTTAGAGATATCTTAAATTGCATTTTAAGATATTTTGAAATATTTAAAGATATCTCTAAATCATTTCGAGATATCTCAAATTGAATTACAGATATCTTTAATTGTGCAGTTTTTAAGCTATCTAAAATTCTTTTTAAGATATCTGTAAATCAATTAGAGATATCTAAAAATGAAATAAAGCTATCTCAAATTGATTTACAGATAATTGATTTACAGATATCTTTAAATACTATGGAAACCATGTGGATTTTGCTAACATGGTAATAAAATTAAAACATTTTAAAGATATATCTAAATCATTTGCAGATATCTCTAAAGTACTTCATGTTCATTTAAATATATCTCTAAATAATTTTAAGATAATCTCGAAATAACTTCCTGTTCATTTAGAGATATCTTTAAATAATTTTAAGATATCTTGAAATAACTTCCTTTTCATGTAGCGATATCTCTAAATAACTTCATGTTCATTTAGAGATATCTTTAAATAATTTTAAGATATCTTGAAATAACTTCCTTTTCATGTAGCGATATCTCTAAATAACTTCATGTTCATTTAGCGATATCTCTAAATAACTTCCTGTTCATTTAGAGATATTTCTAAATAACTTTCTGTTCATTTTGAGAGATCTCTAAATGGACAGGAAGTCCATTCAAAACACAGAGCATTTTCACAGGAAGTCATTTCGAGATATCTTGAAATGGACTGAAATGCTCAAAAACATCTAGAGATATCTTTAAATGATTTAAAGATATCTCAAAATGCATTCTAGATATCTCATTTAAAGCTCTATTTAGAGATATCTAGAAATGATTTGGAGATATCTTTAAATATTTAGAGATATCTCTAAATGATAATTCGGCTTGCCATACAGTTAGCTTATCAGGCACATAGCACACTTATTAATCTACTAAAGTACCTCAGACAAGGAACAGAACAAACATAATACAAACCTTTCTCATTCCGACCTGCCAAGAGCCTGCTCTGACATTGAGCATATACAGCCAGGAGACATTGAACTTAATTTTAACAGCATAAGAAACATTAGTAGTAAGATGGCCAAATTAAGGAGTAAAGGAAAACCGTTTATATGCATTATTATTTTTATTATTTGTTTATTTAGCAGACGCCTTTATCCAAGGCGACTTACAGAGACTAGGATGTGTGAACTATGCATCAGCTGCAGAGTCACTTACAATTACGTCTCACCCGAAAGACGGAGCACATGGAGTTTAAGTGACTTGCTCAGGGTCACACAATTAGTCAGTGGCTGAGGTGGGATTTGAACCGGGGACCTCCTGATTACAGCCCTTTTCTTTAACCACTGGACCACACAGCCTCCATGCATCTAATTGGATACAAGATACGTGTTTGTGTAATCGATTACAATATCCTCAATATATTATGCATGTAAGCCAATGTGAGCTAGAATGTGCAGTATACTAAGTGTTCTGCATTTCCGGTTTATTCCAAATTTTACCAAAAAATTACAGGATTTTTTTTTTAACTGGACGTCGGTTTTTAGTGATTTATACCCGATTTTTGTTTATTATTCAATATTATCCCGATACTATTTTCTAGTACACAATAATTTGATTAAAATGCTGTTTTATTTTGACTCCCGACACTGTAATAAACAGCCACTGTATCCTAGGATACAGCAGATGTTTAGACCTCAGAGGATCAAACAACGTTCAAAACGTCGTTCTCAGTCACTTCACAAACACATTATCACCTGATTATGATGACCAATCAAAATCTGATTATTGTGGCAATTGCTCTGCGTAGTAACTACTAGCGTGATCAAAAACAAAATTGAAATACATGAAAATATAATATTTTTAGTGGATGAGGAATGGGGTGAAAACGTAAATCAGTTCATGAATATTCAAAAGAAAACAAATGTTTCAAAGTATACAAAAATAAAAAATAGCAGAGGTGGGTCAGATGACGCAGAGGATGCATTGAGGGACATGTTCGCGCTATATTTCAAACATAATTTTTAAGATAGAGCCATGTATACTCCTAGTTAGCATATCCATAATATCAAAGAAATGTGCTGAGGTGTGCCTGGAGAGATTCTGTACTTCAGAAAAGTAAAAGCCACACATTTAAAATAAAACTAGAGAGAAGCTATCAATGAACTGTATGCACACCCACAGCTGATAACTGAGATGCTTGTAGGCTTTAATTTGCATCCTTTTCAAAACAGGAACCAGACTAGAAGTGTATCGAAGCATAATGCTGTACCCTACAGGTTCCCCCCTGTCCCACTGTAATCGCATTCTTTCTCATTTGCTTATCTGACTCTGTAAACTCTTATCTGTCTTTTGAAAAAGCTTTGCACTTAGCGTCAGAACACAGGACATGCACAGCACACACTAATGCTGTGGACAAACACATACAGTAAACATTCTTGGTTTAATTCCACAATCCAGTGTTATGTCTTCTGCTAGTGTCCTATTGAACTTGAAGTGAAGTGAGTCATTTTCATTCAAGCAGTGCATACAGTCATTGATAGCCTACTTGGTTCTTTATCAGGGAAAAATCTCCTTCATACAGTACACAGGGTACAGTAATTGTGATTTGGCTGAACCTGACCTGATCAGTCTAAGATCTCTTGAGATCTGGCGAGCTGACCCATTAAATTACCACTAGAAGGCAGCAAAATGATACAGTTTTAGTATCTCAAGGTATTTTCTTTTTTTAAATAACCCCTATGTTAGCAGTCCTCCATTGGCTCCCGGTGCGGTCCAGGATCGACTTTAAGGTCCTTCTCATTACCTATAAAGCCCTAAATGGTTTGGCTCCAACCTGTTTGAAGGATCTTTTAGTCCTCTATGATCCTGGGTGGCCTCTCCAATCCCAAGATGCAGGGTTGCTGACTCTCCCAAGGATTTTAAAGCAAACACATTCTGTTATAGGACCCCGAACTCTGTAATGCTCTCCCTTCGCTCGTGAGAGACGTACTTACTTTGGCAATTTTTAAAAGTCACTTTTATAAAATGTCTTTCACACTTTCAACCTGATCTTTTGTTCTGTTTTATTGTTATGTTTTATTCTCTTGTTTCACTGTTTTTATTGTACTTAATGTTTTACTGTACTTAAATATTTTTCTTCTTTGTTAAGCACCTTGAGATGGCTTGCCATGAAAGGCGCTCTATAAATAAATTTTGATTTGATGATTTAAATTCCCACTGCTTGGATGTAGATCTGTTTGATTTTCCTTGCTGAATTTAACTTTCAATTACATTTAATTACATTGTAATAACATGTAAATTATACATACTGTTGTGTAGTTAAAATACAACAACATGTTTTAATTACAACATTACACATTAACAGACACATACTACAAGTGTTATAAAGATTTTTTTTCATACCATACAAAACCACCAAACCAAGAAATCTTGTTAATGGACATCTTATATCTAACCTTAATATCAAAAGGTTGTTATTTTAAGTTATAACGTGACAAATAGCGAGTAGCTAAAGATGCAGATTCTAGAAATGCCGTCCCCTTGCTTCTTCAGTTAGATTACTCAGATATTGTAAGAAATAAACGCAACCTCTGCAGCTCATTGGATTTTTTAAATCTTTCTTTCGCCATTCCAGGAAAATAATGTGCATAGTGTGTTGCTAATCTGATGTACAGTACACTAGGGGACATAAGTAGGGGTCTATTTAAATTGCGGTAAATTTACATATTTTTCATGGGTAGGTTGCGGAATAAAATTAGGAGTTCGCGGATATTTCGCGGACCTGTTTGAACATTAAATAAACTTAAGGGTGCTGTCATTTGTTAACACTAGAACCGCCATGCGGGTCAATTTGGCACATTTTGCATTTAAAATTTTAATTACTCTTCCATTGAAAATCGTATGTGTAAGTCAGTTTTTGATTTTTCCTAAATATATGAATTAAATATCCTGACGGTGTTTGATAGCCAGAATCGCAAAAATGATAAAGTTATAAACAGTTCTACCTGAACCGTCACGTGGGTCAATGTGACCCATGTATTACAATATAACGTAAGATACGGTATTCTATTTTTTTTTGTAAATGCAGCAAACAAGACACACACCCTCCTCCTAGCACATGTGTTTTTTTTATTTCAAGCCTTTCTTTGTTTGTAAATTGACTATGAGACAGAGATTGCTATGATTGTGGATTTGTCAAGATGCAAACTTAGTGAAGGCCTAGTTGCTTATTTTTCAATGTACCTGGAGACAACAATTGTTCGTTTTGTTCCACAAATGCAACTGGGAATATATCAGAAGGAAATATTTAATCTTGAAAGTAGTCATTTTGATTGGAATACGGCAAGCTGCACTCAGATGCATACAGCGAACTGAAATGACTTTTTTTTATATTACTATTAGAAAAAAAAAAACATTTTGGTTTTACAGGTGTGTATGTAACAGTTTACACAATAGTGTTCAATGGAACTGCGTCTGTGTTTACAACACAGCTCCTGGATGCAGGCACAGTCAGCTGGCAGACATGTACGCTCCTCCATAGAGTACAATGCAGCCGTCATACCGGAAGTAGTGTTATATTTTCTTTTTATGTAGTATTAGAAACAATGATTTTGGTTTTATAGTTTTGTGTGTACATGTACCCGTTTACACCTGTACACGGGTATATGCACATACCCGTTTCTTTTAAAATGTACATTTTATTATATTTTTTCAGATTCTAGTTGTGCTGTATATGAGCTCATTTTAAAAATAAAGCCTTTTATGTTTAATTTTCCATTTAAATTCAGTGTTTCTGCGATGAAAAAGTTATACATGATTAAAACTTTTGAGTTGTATCCGATAGTATGTCTTTAATTTGCGAAAAAGTAAGCAGCAGGTTGAAATGAGGTGGCTGTGCTAGATGGTTGTAGTACTGATTTAACTTGCTGACAGGAATACTTTTTGTCTGCGCTGACTTTCCAGTTTGGTTTCTGAAAGCTGTTTATTTTACGTTCTGTTCAGCAGCCTCTGTAGTAGCCTTATGTTTAATAGGTGATTCTGAAGCTAAATGGCTCTACCTCCTCTACGCTCCCCTGCCTCCAGAGCCCGCTCCTTCTCCACCCTCGCTCCGCAGTGGTGGAATGACCTACAGATGCCAGGACCGCCCAGTCCCTGACCACATTCAGCGCCTCCTTAAGACTCACCTCTTCAGACAGCACCTGTAGAACTCCTCTGTTTCTCCCCTGGGACACTTTCACCCTTCCTTAAATGTGCTTTACTTACTCTTATCTGCCCCCTATTTTACTGCATTTAATCCTGTACTTCAGAGTACTGTAATCTGCCAAGTGTTTAATCTGTAGTATTCGGTATTTAATCATATCTTGATGTAACTATCACGGTCACTTTTATCTGCTGTATTATTGAATTGTATTTTGTCACACTTGTACTTGCTTGAACTAGTCATTGTATTTATCTTGCTCTTATTGCATTATTACTTGTACTGTAACACTTGAAATGTATTTGCTTACGATTGTAAGTCGCCCTGGATAAGGGCGTCTGCTAAGAAATAAATAATAATAATAATAATAATAATAATAATAATAAATGGAGATCGATTGTATTTTTTGCTTTGTCGTCTGATTTCTACTATTTTACCTCCAATGCTGAAAACTAGATTTTAGCAACCTAAATCAAAACAATGCAGCACTGACTTTGTCCCACCCCCTACTGCACAGTACAGGTCACAGAAAAGCAGTAAAGACGCACTGTTTGTCATTTGAATAGTAAATAAGAATGTTAACCCCTTTGGAGAATTTCTTTTGTATTTGTGGACGTTTTTTGTTTGTTTGTTTTTTGCCTAAGTGCAATGCACACAAGACGGCGAAGAAATAAAAAAAGCTTATCTACAGAAGGAAGATACGTAGTTTGCGTTGCTTGCATTGTGCAGTAGTTCATTTAAACAAGGTTTCTTTTTTTCCTCTCCGTACTTCGTTGGTATACATTGGCCCCTAAAAAAGATGAATTTCGCGATGACCCCTTAATTTCACGATTTCCGCGAAATCGCGATTTAGGTAATACAGCCCAGGCATTGATTATTCACACTGGAAATGAGTGCCAGTCATGCAATTCACTGCTATGCAGTAACACAATATATCAAATGGTGTCTGCACGATTATTCGATTAGAAAATGTTTGCTGATTAATGCAAAAGTCACAAGTATTAAATAACATGTATTAATCATTGCAGCTCTATACCAAAAGCGGTTGACACTAACAATAATTAAAAGCCCTCAAAAACCAGTGCATGGGAGTAATAGCAGACACTACCGTTTATTTTCCCCAGCCTGTTCTGGGCCAATATTTAATTTCCATGCAAATCAAAATTAGACAAGGACATCCAGCATAATTTAATTGCATGGCAGCACAAGTTCATTAATCTACTTCAACCTGAATCCTCAAGCTAACTGTCCTCGGAATACTACTGCAAAGAGGACCACTGTCAGTAATATTTATCTTTACGATTAGTTCTGTTGCTTTGCTTTTTCCACACTTGTGTCTTTGCCCCACTTATGCCTGTCATATATTCTTTTTAAAGGTGTCTGCTCTTGAATTTGACAGCCTATAAGTGGTATCCAAACGGCTTGTGGTGTACTGGGAGCGCAGGTTTGCGTGCTGACTGTGTTCTTTATTTTTTATTAAAGATTGTTTGTTAAACTAGCAGAAATTGTGTATTTTGGTCTTTGTCATATTAATTAGTGGCTAATGTTCACTAAATGCTTGTATTTATCTTATATTAAGTGCAGGGTTCCAATACATTTGTCTGCAACTGTATGCATGCATACCAATCACAGTCGTGCTTACATGACTGTAATAACCCAAGCTGACAGGATACTACGAAATAGGCATTCGGCAGGCAAAGAGACTCAGAGACAAGGAAACTGCAGTTAAGCGCTTCTGCGCTTTTAATAAACAAAAGGAAAATCAAAAGTCAAACAAAACACTGCTCACAGAGCAAAAATAAAACAGTTAAACAAAAACAAAACTTTCAGGCTGGGCAGAGCCTTCACTGAACCGTGAACTTTTAACAAAAATACCGCACCACACCAGCAAACTGTTCACTCACCAACTCCCACCACCAAACAAAGGATTTTCTCTTTTTATAGCATGTGGCTGGAGCCTAATTATCAATGATTCAATTAGCTCCAGCCACATTCTCACATGTATTTTGGCAGGGATAGGAAATTAACCCCATCCCTGCCAACCACCACCAAATCACCCCACAACAACATTATTTACAGGCAGGGCCCTGCCCTGCTACATTTCCCCCCCCTTGTGCGCAGCACACATGGCCCCACGGCCACCTCCCCCCCCCCTTTGAAAGCCATCCACCCTCCCTCAAGTCCCCTATTGTCCTTCCTCTTCCATCCTTGAGGGAGGGTTAGTCCATAGTCCCGTGCCTTCCTGGCGGGACCGAGACCTGGCGACAGGGGACCCAGGCGTAGTGGATGGGGAGTCAGGAGCGCAGGCAGGCGAGCAGTCGGCTGCAGCCCCAGGCAGAGGTGCGAGCCCAGGCGACTGTGGAGCGACGTCTGGGCAACCAGGGGGAGCGGAGCAGGAGACCAGGCGACCTCCTGTGCCTGGTGGTGCTGCGACCTGGGAGTCAGGCCCAGCGACCAGAGGTCCAGACATGCAGCCTGGGTGTCTGGGAGCCCAGGTTGAGGGAACCAACCCCCAGGCGCCGGGCTATGGCACAGGGGTGGTGGTCGGGGCTGTGGTGGAGGTGGTCTCCTCACCTCCCCCTTTCTTCATGTCCGGCAGCTCCCTTCATGGAGCTCCGGCCACAGTGTAGCGACCCCAAGCAAAGCGAAGCCTGCAGTGACCCCAGGCAACGGTGGCAGCGGACCCTCGGCGCAGCGACCTCGGGAGCGGCGGCAGCAGCGGACCCTCGGGAGGCGACGGCGGCAGCAGCGGACCCTCGGGAGGCGACGGCGGCAGCAGCGGACCCTCGGGAGGCGACGGCGGCAGCAGCGGACCCTCGGGAGGCGACGGCGGCAGCAGCGGACCCTCGGGAGGCGACGGCGGCAAAGCAGGACCAGCAGTGACCCTAGGAGAATCAAAGGAGACACAGGCAACCCCAGGCGATGCGGAGCAGCAGACAGCCCCAGGCGATGGCGAACTGGCATCCCCAGGCGATGGAGACGGCGGGAGGGGAGCCCCTGGCCATGAAGGCGGCAGCAGGAGCTCCACTTCTCCCAATGGTGGTGTTGGAGGCAGAGGTAGCTCCTGCTCCTCTCCTCTTGATGGCAAAGGCGGCAGGGGCTCCTCCCCTTCTGGCTGCGAAGGCGGCAGGGGCTCCTCCCCTTCTGGCTGCGGCGGCAGGGGCTCCTCCCCTTCTGGCTGCGGCGGCAGGGGCTCCTCCCCTTCTGGCTGCGAGGCGGCAGGGGCTCCTCCCCTTCTGGCTGCGAGGCGGCAGGGGCTCCTCCCCTTCTGGCTGCGGCGGCAGGGGCTCCTCCCCTTCTGGCTGCGAGGCGGCAGGGGCTCCTCCCCTTCTGGCTGCGGCGGCAGGGGCTCCTCCCTTCTGGCTGCGGCAGGGGCTCCTCCCCTTCTGGCTGCGGCGGCAGGGGCTCCTCCCCTTCTGGCTGCGGGCGGCAGGGGCTCCTCCCCTTCTGGCTGCGAGGCGGCAGGGGCTCCTCCCCTTCTGCTGGTGGCAGTGGTGGATGCAGAGGCAGCAGGCATTCTTCTGGTGGGAGGGGCAGTTAAGTGGGGTATGCCCCGCTCTCCGCAGATGGGGCACCAGCAGGACGCCTCTACAGAGCGGAGGATGGCCTCCCAGCTGATCTCCTCTGGTGATGGTGGTGGGATCAGCAGGCACTCTTCCTCTGTTGGTGCAGGCTTGGGCGGTGGGCATTCGGGCTCCTCACTCCTGGGCGTTGAGGACACCTGGTTATTTTCGACTGCCCAGAACCATTCGGCAGCATCCCCAACCAGGCCCTGGTTCCAGGCCTCTTCGTACTGGGGATCACCGTAGGGGCAGTCCTCCCTGTCATGCCCGAACTCGCCGCAGGCCTCGCACATGGGGGCCCCTTCAGCCCTCCATTGTTCCTGCTCAACCGCCCAGTCCGGGGTCCAAACTGACTGGGGACCGGGACCACCACCTCTTGCACAGCTGCTGCTGTTGCAGTTGCTGCTTTCTGCAGCTCTTCTTCCCCATTTTTTTTTTTTTTTTTTTTAAAACTACAGTCCCGCTCTGAGTCTCTAGGGGCGCTATCCCACTTCTGACACCATATGTGACAGGGTAGCGTTATGGGCCCAGATGGTATTCGGCAGGCAAAGAGACTCAGAGACAAGGAAACTGCAGTTAAGCGCTTCTGCGCTTTTAATAAAACAAAAGGAAAATCAAAAAGTCAAACAAAACACTGCTCACAGAGCAAAAATAAAACAGTTAAACAAAAACAAAACTTTCAGGCTGGGCAGAGCCTTCACTGAACCGTGAACTTTTAACAAAAATACCACACCACACCAGCAAACTGTTCACTCACCAACTCCCACCACCAAACAAAGGATTTTCTCTTTTTATAGCATGTGGCTGGAGCCTAATTATCAATGATTCAATTAGCTCCAGCCACATTCTCACATGTATTTTGGCAGGGATAGGAAATTAACCCCATCCCTGCCAACCACCACCAAATCACCCCACAACAACATTATTTACAGGCAGGGCCCTGCCCTGCTACATAGGCCTTGAAATTTTGTCTTTAAAACTCGAAATTTCAACTTTAAAAACACAAAATGTTGACATTTTGTAACCAGTTAGGTCATGGGAAAAGCCAGAGGAGGCAGAACTCAGAACTCTTGCTGACAGCATTGCTGCCTGAAGCGTCAAATTAAAACTTCCCCGGAATAAAGAAAATGCATTTTCCCACATACAGTGCCTTGCAAAAGTATTCAGTCCCTTTCTAAGGTGTCCCATTTTGTGACATTACAAAATAATGCATACACATTTTTTTAAACTTAATATTTTATTCAAAATTTGAATGCTCAAACTGAAGACTTCTAAGGGTAAGATAAGTTACAGTAAATGTCAGCAAAAACTTAAGAGAAAAAACAGAAATATGTTGATTGCATAAGTATTCAGACCCGTCAACTCAATATTTGGTGGAAGCACCTTTGACAGCAGTTACAGCAGTTTTTGGGTAAGTCTCCACCAACTTTGCACACGGGCTTGATGCAATTTTTGCCCATTCTTCCCGGCAGATTTGCTCAAGCACTCTGAAGTTGCTTGGGGATCGCTTATGCCTGTACTTTGCTCCATCCATTTTTCCTTCAATCCTAACAAGCTTTCCAGTCCCTGCTGAGGAGAAGCATCCCCATAGCATGATGCTGCTACCACCATGCTTGACTGTAGGGATGGTGTTGACTGGGAGATGTGCTGTGTTGGGTCTGCGCCAAACATAACGACCACTCAGGTGCTTTGTTGCAAACTCCATGCGGCCTTTGAGATGGCTTATGTTTAGTAATGGCTTCCTTCTTGCCACCCTGCCATACAGGCTACTTTTGTGAAGTGTTCTGGATATTGTTGACTGATGCACATTTTTTCCCATCTCAGCCATTGAACTCTTTCAAAGTTGTTGTTGGCCTCACAGTGGCATCCCTCACCAGTTTCCTCCTTGCCCGGCTGCTCAGTTTGGAGGGACGGCCTGATCTAGGCAGTGTCTGGGTGGTACAATGCACCTTCCATTTCTTGATGATTGAATAGACTGTGCTCACAGGGATATTCAGAGAATTTTTTTGTACCCTTCTCCTGATCTGTGCTTTTCAATGACTTTATCCCTGACTTGTTTTGAAAGCTCCTTGGTCTTCATTGTTGAGTCTTTGCTTGAAATTCACTACCTGACCAAGGAACCTGACAGAGACAGGTGTTTTTTATTCTGAAATCATGAGAACCACTAATATTGCACACAGACAATGGCCAATCAACTAATTGTGTGGCTCATTAAGGTCATTTTGTGCACCTGAATTAATTTAGGTTTGCCACAGCAAAGGGTTTGAATACATTTTTATTTCATATTAATTATCTATTTACTTCTTTCTTGTTGTTTTCGCTTTGAATGTGTGGAGTAGGTTGTGTATATAACACATATTAATTCCTATTTCAAAGTGTCATGACTGCAAGCTTTAAAGCAACAAAATGTGAAAACTGTGAGAGGGTCTAAATACTTTTGCAAGGCACTGTATATTATAGAATCATATCTGTGTGAAAAAGTAGCTAAAGTTTGGAGAACACATGTTTTACATGGGATTGATCAATAATTAATCTTCATTTCTTTAGGCAATATACACTTTAATTAAGGCTGTTTTATCAATAAAGAGCGTTGTGACCCATTGATCATTTTTATACTGCATAGACAAATGTCTGTTTAAAAAAATACATACATTTGGAGCAATGCAAATTACGTATTTCTATTAAGTATTATAATAACATTGCCAGTGTCTATAGTCACTCAGGGTGTCATTCCTATATGAAGAATGGATTGTCCCAAAGTAATTTCAAGTTTTTTATATAGTGTGCACACATATATCTTAGAAAAAATAAATACTGTTTTGGGGCAGTGAGTTCTGCACATCTGCATCCAACATGAAAATGCCCAAACTGTTTTATACATAAATTAAGGGTGCTTACAACCTAATTTGAATGAAGGTTGCCCGAGTTGGTGACGTTTTTTCAGTAACATGGCATGAAAGGGCAGGCTACATGAAGCACACAGATCTAGAAGAGGAGGGTAAAAGCCGCACCAAGACAAAAGTGCACAGATGGGGCGCAAAAGCAATATATTCTGTCTAAGATTAAGGAGAGGATTGCTGTAAAATGAACAGTTTGGATTTATACAGAATCAGTTTCTTTTGGATATAATGGCCTACTGATGCTGCTAAATCACTGCTCATGCTCTTGGACCAAAGTAAATTGGTAGTGCACAAAGAAAATAATGTAATCTTTGTGCCAAACCCTGCAGCAATGTATCAAAAGGCTTCATTAGCCAGATCAAGGTCAGTCTTCAAGAAGTGCTCTTGCCCGCCTTCCTGTCTGCCTACATGCCTGTCTCTAAATGTTCCTTGCTCTGGTGAACATGCATGTCTGGTCCATTTGAAACCCCAAATCAAAAGACAAATACTTGCACATTGATTAGATTTAGTTATGTATATTTATTTTTCCTTTACGAAAACAAGGGATGCTCAAGCAGAGCGCAAATGATGTACAGTCACTCTCATTGCAATGGCATTTCAGCCCACACTGTCCTTAGGTCACCATGGGACTTGCAAATCAAATTAGACACTGTAAGATATGTTATTTATTTATATTAGTGTAGTGTCTGTCTTGAAGGGGAAACCAACTTATAAGACAGTAGAAAACCAAGTAAAGTCAGTTGCCAACACCAACTTACATTAGCCTAAAAAAGCTTAAATTAAGAACAAAAGATCCAATATGCGTTATTCATGTTGTGCTTTCTTCTGAAAATAATTTATTGTTGATACAGTATTTCTGTTATAAATGCTCTGACATAAATATCAAGAGTTTTTTGTGTTTACATCCTCTATTTTTTGTAGCTACAGTTTTTCAGGTTTTTTGGGGGGGAATTTGGAATAACAAACAAGCTATAGAATAACCAGTGCACACACATAATGAGGGTAATCATCATTTGGTATTACAGCCAAATACAATCTGGAAAGTCTTTAGGCTAGAAGTAGAAAATTCAAGACAGTTTTTTCAATTTCACCACGTAGTATAACAGACAGAAAGGCAGAGGGGTTTTGAATGGGGACTCAAAGTATATTGGGGACTATTTTAATAATCTAAACAGTGGCAGATCTAAATACTGCCACTCTTTAACTTTATTAATCCTGATGGGATTTTCCCCCAAGTGTGATTTATAGACCCACTTGCTAACATTATAATTAGGTGGCTTAGTGACATTTTTTAACATTACCATAACTGGGTAGATAAAAGCACCACATTTTGTTTTTGGGACTTTTAAGTCATTATAATCAAATTTAGGCTAAGAGCTCTTCTGAATTCTCCATAGTATTCAAGTATGACACTGAGATCCAAGATGGATTGTAAAACAACACCAAGCTCTGTTTAAAGCACTTCAGTATGCCCCAGCAGGTTACAGAAAAAGGGATTCTGAGATCCAGAGATGTATAAGCTGTGATAACCTTTACTATATACATGCATAGAGTCAAATCATTGACTTAAAATTTATAAAAAGCGATGTTAATACACGTAATTCTAGATTTCATATGTTCATCGTCTTGTTCAATGTTCAATCAATCTTTATTTTATATAGCGCCTTTCATAGTGGACCACCATCACAAAGCACTTTACAAGATGCAGGAACAAGAAATCCATAATACTTTAAATACAGAAGAATGCATAATGCATGCTATACAGTAAAAAGAGCATAATATATTAAACACAATGTTCTTGATTTCAAACAGCAAAATTGTTAAGCTGTGTCCCCAGACTTGAATCCGTAGTGTTCTCAGTTTCTTTTTGCAGTCTCCTTACATTTGCACTTGCAAACGGTGTGCAGTCTAGGTTGGCTTTCCCACAGTTACAGTTGGAACAGTTTCCCCTTGCAGGAACACTTGATCAGTCTTCTACATGCTTTAGAGACCTCTACAATTGTTATCCAAATTGGCTACCATGATTTGTCCATTTTGGTTCAGCCAAAGCCCTCTGGAGAAGGAGCCGGCTGCTGCAACATGGTGCTTGTGACCCAAATTCCAGCCTGGTAGACAGCCCGTTGGGCATGCTGTAGTAGTGCATCCTGAGTGGGTGGCTATTTGTCCATAGCTCAATTCTTCTGACAGAAAAGATCGATTCTGGCCTTGTTCACAGAGCTCAGATGACTTGTTTTGTCATACATGATAACAGACAGTCTTCTGAGCTTTTGGAAGTGATGGGAGTCTAATTGTAGCTGCTCAAAGGTGTGAGAGGCCAGGTGCACAAATGTCTCTGTAACATCTTTATATAACTGCCAGGCCGGCCTTTTGCCCTTGCCTAGAAAATGCATGGAACACTGGCAAATCTCTTGATCTAGTTCTCCAAGGCTGAACATTTGCTATTGCTGTGGTAAAAGCAGAAATTCCTACCCATGCCAAAGGCGACCCAGATGTCTGCCAGTGGTTGGATTACAGTCAGGTCATGGAATTTGCCATCGAGAATTGTTACCACATGTGTCCATAGTGCATATCAGGACAGTTTTAGCACCATGCTCCAAAGCATGGCACACATGAACCACAATCCTAGTATCAGCTTTCTCATGATTGCAATTAGACATAGGGATTTTAGAACCAATGCATTTCACAGACTCCACTTCTGTGATGTATATGGCTTTGTCTGGTTGATATGTGGCAGCTAAAACCTTGGAAGTCAAGAATATGAAAAGCTCCTGCTTGTTCAACGAGGCATGAAGGAAGCCCATCCACTTGCTTGGCAGTTTTGTTTGACCTAGCACTTTCCTGCGCACACTTCTCCCAGGTGGACTCTTTCAAACTGTCCAAAATATAATTATCCTACACAATGTCCAGCCTCTTGGCATGCTATACTTCCTTATCCACGTAATGCATAGTCATTAAATAATGCATATTCATTAAATGTGCATATGCCAGCAGTGGGCAGGCAATGCACAACGACAGCTCCAGAGTCATAGGTTGTAGGTGACTCAGGATGATTATGCTGCTGAGACATTTCAGTAGCTCAGACTTCATGCTCGGCAAACGGAGCTTGCCACAGTCTGAAAGGGAAGGTGGGAAGCACTGTATCTTATAAGCAAAGAATTCCCTCAAGTCACCATCTCGGTTCTGCATGGAAATATATAGCTGGCCAAAAAGGTCGACATTATTCTGAAGCACTTTGATCCTTTGACCCTGTTTTGACTTTGCCTTGGGTTGTAGGTTCCTAAAAAGAGCAAATGAGTTCTTCTTGATAGTATTGTGGATAGTTTTGGTGCGATTTTCAATAACATTCTTCTGGAAATCCTGGTACTACTTCTTTCCTATATCTTCAGGTTTGCGAAGTGAAGCTGCAACTGATTCATCCACACAGTTCCGGCTGTCAAGTGTTACTAACTCTGGGAAAATCGCCCAGGATTCCCATTCTTCCTATAGTCTGAAATAGGTTTCTGACTTGTCTTTGAAAGTTCATCTGCATTTAGAGGCACTGTTCGTGATGTTGAAAGTTTTGGGGGATGTCCAGGTCATTGTCAGGATGGTGCTCTCCCTCAAACTGTTCCAAGAGTATGGCTAGCTATGGACCAGAGAGCATCCAGCACCTGAAAGCTGTGGGGTTTCTGTCAGCCCAACTGCACCACCTGATCCCTTGACAATCTTGTTTTCTTGCTTGTGAGCTTGATCAATTGGGACTGCGGAGAATTTGTTCCTGGTCTTACAAAGGACCCAGTGATGCTGATTCTCAAACGCGGGAAGTTTTTCTGTCTGTGTGCTCTGATGAAGATCAGAATGAGTGTTTCATACAGTGCAACAAGATCCCAGAACATGAAGGTGGGACTCTTCTGCTGCATGTCATACCCCTAGGCTTCCAAGATACCGGATTTGTCATGGAAACCCTCAGATAGCAAGAAGGCATTCTGCTGGAGGTTGTAAAGGGCCAGAAGAGTGACTTGGTGGAAATGCCTGTGAGGTGAGTTGTCTTGATGAGTGAGTCTGCAACATCAGAGGATACCACCTAACTGTGAGGGCTGTGGTTCAGTCAGATCCTTCCAAGATGTCTCCTTGTGTCTTCCATAGGGCCATCTCAGTGTGCAAGCCACCCAGCATAAGCACATGCACAGACTTGCCATGAGTGTCTGGCCACTTCCCCTGTACAGACTTTGCTAAGGCAAACAGAGGGTGGTCTAGAGTAGTGACTGGGATTTGTGCTGGGTTGAGAAATTCAGTGGTTTGTCTTATAACAGCCATACCATGCTTAATCATGGCCGTAGTAGCAGATTTCTCATAAAAGAGAGGTGCACTCAAAGCTGGAGGGACTTCGACTGGAGGTTGCAGAGAGGCATAATATGCAGCCCACACAATGACACCACCACTTGTGAGCTGGTCTTTGTCAACAAGTTGCAATGCAGGATTCATCCAGCAGTCCTCCTGGACTTTGGCCTCTAATAATCAGCTCTGGAATGGCCTAATTTCACACGCCTGTATGGCAACAGCAGTTGTCTTCAGAACCACAGCTGGGACAGGCATAACTGTCAGGGAGAGAGTGTCTTTTAGTTCTAGAAGGTGGTATAATCACAGGTGGTCTGCACTCACTGGGCTCTGTCTTGGTGGGAAATTGGAAGAAACTGATATCTTGTCATCACTTGTTCCAGGGGTGTTGATAGGGCATTTCAAAGGTTCAGCAGTGTCTTGCTGGCAAATGACGCAACTATTCCAGTCTAAAACCATCTTGTGTGTTGACTTGCTGAAAACATTCAGTTTATCTACAAACAAGAATATATGAACATGAAACCATGTTACAATTTCTGTCACTGAAAAAATAATTTTACAATGCAGCGTGACACACTTATGTGTTTATGGATAAGTCTTGTGGATCTGGTTCACTTCTTAAAATTACTCTCAGGGTATAGTAAACTGCCTAATCTTGCTTGAGGTTCCTCACTGTCGTAATAAGCCATTTTTTGCTGCATGCACCATTTGGTCTGACTATGCAAGTTACTATTCAAAGAGCAATTGAGTGATCTACTTTATATTTACCATTGATATCGGCCATCTTGGATTTTAGTGTCATACTTGGATACTAGGCAAAATTCAGGAGGGCTCCTAATCTACATTTGAATATAAGGACCTGAAAGACCCACAAGCAAAGTTTGGTGCTTCATCCAGTAATGGTAATTCTGCTTAGCCACCTGACTATTACTACACACAATAAAAATACACTTGTTCATAATGTCTTTAACTACACAGTAATTACACAGCAATGGCATGTGTGGTAATGTAGTAATTACAATGAAGATACACTACTGCATGCCTAAATACAGTGTTACTACAAAAGATGCTGGCAATTGACAACATTTTTCTTTAATTAAACGTGTTGATGTACTGTTAGAGACACTTCATATAAAATGTTTTCCAGGTGTATTGTTTGTTTTGTTAATTGGTACCTTTTAAAAGCTGCAATAAGGATATTTGTGCTGTCATTAAGCTTGATTGAAATACATACAATCTTAAAAGGAGTTGACAAAGTTAACCCTAGCCAAAACTCAACACAGAAACCAGAACCAGAGCACACAGCTGGAAATTAAGAAGAGACAGACTTATTGTAGGACAGTAAGGCATGTTGTTGATGCTGAATCATTAGGATCATCTAGGACCCAACTAGGGCAACATTTTGGAATCTATCAGCTAACCTGACGAGAGCTGATGTGCCAAATAAACTCATCTTGTTTGCAAATTTTCTCAAGTTTCTTCAAATTAACATGCAATCCTAGTCTATTAAAAAAAGAGCAACTACATAACACACCTTAAGGGCATTCAAGAATGCTAATGCTTTCTATAAAGACCACAGACTTTAGAGGTATACACTTATTTTGGGAGCATTGAACTAAGCTATAACAACCCATGGATCTGAGCCCGTCAAACCTACAATTTGGCTGGGATTAGCAGTCATGGTTCAAACCTCTATCTCACAAGCTTACTCGGTTGCACTTATTAATCTACTTCAGTGTTTCATGATCCCAGGGTATCTGACATGGAGGTGTAGATCTGAAAAGAAAATATGATGCATATCTGTGTGTGAGTGCAGGTCTCTCCAGTGAGTACTGCACTCCTTCTCGCTATATAATATGAGCTCTTAGTACACTGTGCTGCGCGGTGAACTACTACAGACAGCAGCCCCTCACCATTCATCTGGCCATTTTTTTCTCTCTTCCTTTTCTTGTCTTCAGGTCTGACAGCTGGGAAATGTGATGCTCATTCCGCTTGCCTTGCCACTGTAGCTGGATATGTAACCTACAGTAGCAGCTCAGCTGTTAGTGTCTCTACATGCCGTGTTTTATTTTAATAAAACCCAAGTAGCAACATGTCTTCTTTAGAAGTCCATCGACAACCCAGAAAGTCTGTATGGTTCATTTTCTTCTTAATAATAATCAGACAGGTAAGGTTTAACCAAAAATGTTTTATGCAGGAACAAAGCCAAAGATAGTACAGGACACAATCGCAACAGTACTGCAAGCAAACTTACAGGTCTAGACAGGTGGTATTCAAGCTGGTGTCAGTGTAGATTAGTTTTCTAAACAAAGAAATTACTTCATACAGCATAGATATACAGCTAGCTTACATAATTTCCCTAGCGTGATACATGGTGTGAGACAAAGCACATTGACAGTTAACATCTGCGTTTCTTCTTCACTTCACCAAGGTCATTAGAAACCCAGATAACAAGAAGTTACACTTCAGCATTTATCATGAATTGCTATATTAAGGAGGCACAGACCTACTGAATCTTGTAAGGTTCCAAGCAGTTCAGCAAAAATAATTAACAACTTGATGTGATATGTGTTTTGCTCAATTCTCACAGACTGCAAAGTGCCATACCCATGCATTACAAGGGCAGCAGTGTGGAGTAGTGGTTAGGGCTCCAGTAAAAACCCACCTGTATAAATGGGTAATTGTATGTAAAAATAATGTAATTGTATGTAAAAATAATGTGATATCTTGTAACAATTGTAAGTCGCCCTGGATAAGGGCGTCTGCTAAGAAATAAATAAATAAATAAATAATCACAGGGTTGAATGACAAGGCTGGTGAATGCAAACTGCTGATGTAAACTAGTTATGTACAGCTTGATTTTAAGAGTTCATTCAACCTGCGTTGATTCACAGCTTACATTAAACACAGGTAAATCACAGAATGTTCAGTGACAGTTTCAATGATTTCTCACTTCTTTACCATTTAAAAGGGGCACATAAAAGTATTACAATGTATATAAAACCTTACAAGTGGATATATGGATTGGTTTCAATGTGAAAGATTTAGCAATCTTGGCTCTGCAGATGTGAAAAAATATGATGGGGGTGTGATTACTTACAACTAACTTATCTTGTTACATGAATTATTATTATTTATTCACAATTCTGTTGGGCCAATCTGACCAGGACATGTAATTGTATGTGTTACTGGTGTTGAAGCCTGTAAAAAAAGCATCCTCTAACAATAAAAGCCAAATAATATTCAGTATTATATTCAGCCCCTTGACTAACTTACCATGAGAAACGTTAGGTTACTTACCGTAACCCTGGTTCCCTGAAAGAGAAGACGACCACAAACAACATTGGGTATGGGATATGCCTACCTATTGGTAGGTATTTTCTGAACTCTCTATACCAGAGCTGCCGATAGGCCCCTTCCTCTTGATGACGCCTCTGTCCCGCCTACCAAGGGATTAAAACCATCATACTGAGAAAGCCATTTCTCTTTCTGAATCGAACCTGTGAGGGTGACCGATGCAACCTTGTGGTTGGTGGTCGTCTTCTTTCAGGAAACCAGGGTTACGGTAAGTAACCAAACATTCCCTTTCAATTCGAAGATGACCACCAACAACATTAGGTATGGGAAATATATACCAGAGCCATCGCGAGGGAGAAGGAACGGCAGCATACAAGGGACATATCAGAAAGGTACGAGGAGCCAGGGAGAGGCCGAATGGCAGCACAGAGAACTCGTAGACACTTCCCTGAAAGGCGAAGCGGAGGTACTTCCTGTGCTCTGGACGAATGGGAACGTGAAAGTACGTGTCCCGTAAGTCCACGGCAGTGAACCAGTCGCTTGGCTGGACTGACTGGAGAATGTGACAGTGAGTCAGCATTTGGAACCTCCTTTTCTCAAGAACTTGTTGAGGAATCTTATGTCTAAGATGGGCCGAAAGTCACCGTCCTTCTTGAGTACCAGAAAATAGAAAGTAGAACCCCTTGAAGACCGGAAATCTGGAGCACTGTACTGGAGAGGAGGCAGAGCTCCGTGGTCACAGGCTCTGGGAGTGGTGTCCCCGTGAGCATGACATCTAAATACCCGGCATGTTAGCCAGGCGGGTCACCTGCACTTCCGCTGCGTAAGCCCTCCTCAAATGTGTTTCCATAACCCTACATTGAGGGTTCGGGCACATAGGGTCCCTTGACAATCCACCCACTGGCGGGGCCTTAACCAAGGCCGCGATGGTGGAGTCAAATGGGGGAAATCCTACCAAGCCCAGCTTCTCTGCGCCTTCCAATGAAGCAAGTCGGACGGCTTGCTTCAAAATACTCTGCGCTGATGGCGGTTGATCCCAAGAGGAGCATACCTCCTCCATAAAATCAGGGAATGGTGGGAATGGCTGTGCTGTGGGAGCTACTGCCTGCATCTGAAACACAGACCGACGGGGCTCTGCCGGTGTCGTCCAGGGGATCTGCAAAAAATTTGCAGCATGCCCCATTAATCCTGGCATGGAGCTGGGCAATGGTGGCAACCTAGTCTCTGAGGCAATCTCGGAGCTGTTCCGCCACAGTCGACGGCACCGGCTCCTCTTCTTCCTCCATCTTCATGGGAAAGGAGTCCTCATCCCAGGAGGCCGCTAAAGACAATGTGTCCTCCTCTGCCATCAAGGGAGACCCAGGGGCTGAAACTGGTGCGGGTGGTAGTGGGTCCGGGGCCTCTATCGGTGCCGCAGGAGCTTGCTGCCTAGACAGCAGCTCAAGGATCTGAGCCATCTGCTCCTTGAGGTATATGATGTCCCTTGCCCGCTTTGAATGCGTCACCCTTCTCACCTGGGGGGAGGGGGAGTGACTGTGAGGTCTTGTCACAGGAGTCTGAGTGCAGGGGATCTCCTGCGAGGGGCTCTGTGAGAGCTGGAGGAGCGGGGATGGGGCCCCGAGGGCTGCTGACAGCTCTGCCATGAGAGACTAAGCGTCTAGCCCCATGGACCTTCTGGGCACATTGTGTTTGCTAATCCAAGTTTATCATTTTAAAAGGCTAATTGATCATTAGAAAACCCTTTTGCAATTATGTTAGCACAGCTGAAAACTGTTGTGCTGATTAAAGAAGCAATAAAACTGGCCTTCTTTAGACTAGTTGAGTATCTGGAGCATCAGCAATTGTGGGTTCGATTACAGGCTCAAAATCGCCAGAAACAAAGAACTTTCTTCTGAAACTCAGTCTATTCTTGTTCTGAAAAATGAAGGCTATTCCATGCGAGAAATTGCCAAGAAACTGAAGATCTCGTACAACGCTGTGTACTACTCCCTTCACAGAACAGCGCAAACTGGCTCTAACCAGAATAGAAAGAGGAGTGGGAGGCCCCGGTGCACAACTGAGCAAGAGGACAAATACATTAGAGTGTCTAGTTTGAGAAACAGACGCCTCACAGGTCCTCAACTGGCAGCTTCATTAAATAGTACCCGCAAAACACCAGTCTCAACGTCAACAGTGAAGAGCGACTCGGGATGCTGGCCTTCTAGGCAGAGTTGCAAAGAAAAAGCCATATCTCAGACTGGCCAATAAAAAGAAAAGATTAAGATGGGCAAAAGAACACAGACACTGGACAGAGGAAGATTGGAAAAAGTGTTATGGACAGACGAATCTAAGTTTGAGGTGTTCGGATCACAAAGAAGAACATTCGTGAGACGCAGACCAAATGAAAAGATGCTGGAGGAGTGCTTGACGCCATCTGTCAAGCATGGTGGAGGCAATGTGATGGTCTGGGGGTGCTTTGGTGGTGGTAAAGTGGGAGATTTGTACAGGGTAAAAGGGATTTGAAGAAGGAAGGCTATCACTCCATTTTGCAACGCCATGCCATACCCTGTGGACGGCGCTTGATTGGAGCCAATTTCCTCCTACAACAGGACAATGACCCAAAGCACAGCTCCAAACTATGCAAGAACTATTTAGGGAAGAAGCAGTCAGCTGGTATTCCGTCTATAATGGAGTGGCCAGCACAGTCACCGGATCTCAACCCTATTGAGCTGTTGTGGGAGCAGCTTGACCGTATGAGTGCGTAAGAAGTGCCCATCAAGTCAATCCAACTTGTGGGAGGTGCTTCAGGAAGCATGGGGTGAAATCTTTTCAGATTACCTCAACAAATTGACAACTAGAATGCCAAAGGTCTGCAAGGCTGTAATTGCTGCAAATGGAGGATTCTTTGACGAAAGCAAAGTTTGAAGGACACAATTATTATTTCAATTAAAAATCATTATTTCTAACCTTGTCAATGACTATATTTCCTATTCATTTTGCTATATTTCCTATTCAAACTCATTTCATGTATGTTTTCATGGAAAACAAGGAAATTTCTAAGTGACCCCAAACTTTTGAACGGTAGTGTGTATATATATATATATACGCTCAGATACCAACACAGAGGGTCTTACCTTTCAGTCTGGAGAGGCAAAAAGAGAAATGGCTTCCTCAGTATGACGGTTTTAATCCCTTGGTAGGCGGGACCGAGTGCGTCATCCCAGGAAGGGGCCTATCGGCAGATCTCAATAAATACCTACCAATAGGCAGGCATATCCCATACCTAATGTTGTTGGTGGTCGTCTTCGAATTGAAAGGGAACCTGTATTTATTGTGACGAAGATGATACGGGTTACATCCTACTCCTGTTCAACATCAAATAGGTTTTATTAGCCAGGCTCAATATACTGTAAGACTATTAGAAATATAGAATTCCAAAGTAAAGATAAGTCAAGCTCACAGGACACTGGTTGTGAAGGTCATCTAAGCGGTTTTGATAAATGAGGTAGTATTTTAAAACCTTTTAAAAGATGCTCTGTGCTTGTACCTCCAGTCCATTTCCGGAATCTCTATACTGCCTAGATTAATGTCAAATCAGCCTCATGGTAACACAATGCTATTTAATAGCCAATCATGCTGTGTAAACATGCTTTGCTGTTTTGTGGCCTACTCTGCCCCCTTCTGTACAGTGGTATTATAATCAGACGAGTAAAACATATTTCTCACAGGCAGACAGTATCCCAGCATCAGGCAGTAGCAGGATGTGTGACCAGATTTTTAAGTCCTTAAACTGGGACAGTACGGAAATATTGTGAATAACTTCCAACTTCCAAGCTACAGGGAAGCTCTAAGGTGTTTATTTTTTGTCTTTGGCAATGTTTTATCTAATATGGTGATATTCAGATCGGAATATTTTACTTTTAAAAACTCTTTTTCTTGTGAATACATTATCTTTATTCTTTGTAATTACATTTACAATTCAAAAATACTAAATTCTGAGATTATATTTTATTGCTGATTACTGCTGCAAATCTAGTCCTTTTTCTGCCTTGGAAACTGTATCTTCTCTCTCTGATTTCCACTTTCCAGCTGGCTCTATCTCCTATGCTATCTTCCAGTGTCCAGTCTGCAAACCATAACCATCCTACAACATTGCATATCTCAGTATTTCAATTTATTAAATGGTTACTTCATAAAATCTTTTTTTTCAAAATATTTAATTTCTTACCATTTAATATGACATGGTATTTGTTCTGTATATTTTTTTCTGTTGCAGTTTCTGCTTGGATCATTTTAAATGGTATTCCTTGTCTGATCATATGAAATGCTGTCACTTCTTTACTTACAAAAGGAATACTATTTAATCTTCCTTAATATAAGCATTAGCCTATGTAAAATGAGCAGCACATAGAAACTTTCAGATTGTCAGGAGACGCTTTCTCATTATCATTGATTGGTACTGAAAAACTGCATAGACAAGGCAGGAAATGTCATCATACAATCAATACATTTTTAACAGGTTCCTTTCTGTTTTAAGTGATACCTGTCAGCTTAAAACATGTAAAAATGGAAATTTGGAAATAAAACTATTTGGAGAAACTTGGGAGAAATTTGGGATCAATCCCACCCCCAGAAATTCCAGCCCTGACAGTGGCTTCTTTTGCTGAATGAAAAACATATGTTCTTATCAATGTGTTGTTTTTCTTCAATTAAACTAAAAGCTGTGAAAGTAAAATACTTATAAAATACCTTATATAGCTATCACCCCTATGGAACAGATACATTAATCTTAAATATAAATACTCCATTGTCTTAATTTAATTCTTAAACTTTGCAGGATAAACTATAATTTTTCTATAACACATTTAAACACAGAAATAAAAACAAGGGGTCACCAAATTAAAAAGCCTCTAAGGCAGCTTTATTTAGATATTTTTTAAAGAGGAAAGGTAAATTGAAATGAGGACGTGATTCTTTTTTTGTAATTGTTTTAAACTATTTGTATCATACAGTACTCAACTATCAATGTACATTTTTTTAAAATAAATTAAATTGGCACCTGGAGACCTGAAACTATTGTATTTCATTATTGCTAAAAACAACATAAAATGTATAAAGACAAAAAAGAAGTTCTGAAACTTGTAAAATAGTTTTACAACATGAATTTCACAAATGTGAAAATAACTAGTTCATAAATTATTTTGTATTATTCACTAACATATGAATATAGATTTATTTTAATATAAAATGTGTTTTCCAAATACATTTGTCATATTTTACAGCCCCTCCTGTTGTCGTGGTGGGCTATTTTAATGCACAAAGCATTCAAACCATGGCAAGCTCGTGCACTGCATTGTAAACATGGTACGGTGATGTGACATGACAGCGTTGATTTCCGCAATTGTCACCTATAGCTACACACGAAGCAAAGCTGTTTGCACCCAGATATACAAATATCATGGATGAAGAGAATAGTTCCAACACAATACAAATGGTACCTGAGTGAGCCGTTATTGTTAGACTACAGTAGTCTAACCTCTTCAGGCAGCGAGACTGATGATTCAGACGAGGATAGCCGCCAGTTCATTTTAGAAAGCAAGGAGGGGGAGATAAACTTTATCTGACAAGGATTCATATTGATATAAGATCTGACAAAGAAAAATTACCAGTCAGCATAGATGATAAATGGCTTTTACATACCAAAAGAAAATGCTTTCTCTCCGGGATGGTTTGACCCTTGAAGGAAGAGCGGTGTATATTTTAATATTTGTATATGTTTTTAAAAATAGTTTTAATCACAACATCTCTTTTTAGCAACAAAGTCCAGAGGGCAAAGTTAGTCATTTGCATTGCTATATGTACTTCATCTGTCTTTTTTGGAAGAAAAAAATATATATGTAGAATTTTTAATAGCTTTGGCTGCCAAATTTGTCATTTAGATCAAAAGGGCAAGGTCAACCTATTCCACAGAGCTGACTTTTTGCAAGCCTTTTACAAGTCGCTTTCATACAGTTAAGTGGCATTCAGAAAACGTTTTGTTTGAGTCAGTCACCTACAGGGACATCTGTAGGTTTGCGACTGAATTGCAATGTAAAAAAACAATTTTTGCAAAACGCATGGCCCTATGTATAACATATGTCCTAATTAAAGTGCATGTGGATGTATGAATATCTTGGAATGTTTGTTTGTTAATATCCAGTCAGTAATCTTTGCATTGAAATGTAGGTGGCTCACTTATCCCAGATTGGCAGTACCTCTATGGATGACACCATCTGCCGCTTGATGCGGCCAATGTTCACCAACAGAGTTGCCTGTGATCTAAACTGGGCAGGTAGTGAAACAAATTAAGTTTTAACAACACCAGGCTTCAGGAAGTCATTTTTCGTAAGTTATCACGTTTATCTACATGGATATAATTTTCTGTTTATATTTCCCATTTACAGTTTGTTTTAAATGAGGCTTTCATGCTATGTCTGCCCTTTTATCGATCTCCTATATTAGTGAATATTAGTGAAGGTTTTACTTCACTAACAGGAAGCTCCATTTCTAGTGGCAATGCTTTAACCTCATCCACACAAAAGAACACAAAGGGAATTAAAATCCGTTTCTACACGTGTCCAAAATATAAAATATGAATACATATGAATACAATCTTTGTGGATTACTCTGGTTTTTGGCATTAATGGCTGTTGTGATTTCTGTTCTTTTGTGTTACATTATTTACAATGCATTTTATTTTCAGGTGGTTTGAGGAGGAACCCATCTGGGAAGAAGGCCACACACCATATGTTTGCTGATGTGGTTAAAACATGGCTGCAATACTAAACCAAGCGATCAATCAACATATCTTTTTAGCACAATGTTATTCCTTCAGGTCTTTGAATGCATACAATGGGTCATTGAGTAAAAAGGTAATAAAGTAAAAAGGAAGAGAAAAAATATTAGTCTAAATATTTAAAGATCTTTATTTCCTTTCACCTAATGTTCCTATTACAGTACTGTCATTCACTGCAAATGACAACACTCAAATTTTGAAAGTAAACTACATTCTTATTTCATCAACTTTTGACTAAAGGGTGATATCTTTAATCTCCGGTGTATCTTAGCCTTTAAATTAAATCCCAGTCTGGAAGGTTTGCCAGTCCAGATCACCCTCGTTAGGTATGCTGAGTCAACCTACTGTAAATAAACGTAATGCTCTCTCTATCAGTATGTTTACATGCTTATTGAATTCTGTTTGCATTTGGTACAATGGGTTTGTGAAAAACGTGTTCTATTCTTGTGCATATGAAAAAGACTGAGCATGAACCATTTAGCTTGCAGCATCAAGCAAACTGCTTTACTAGTGTTCTTAGTGGTTCTTTTATTTAAAAATGTGGTTGAACCAAAACCAAACTGCAAATTGTGATGCGATTCAGGCAGATGTTTAACAGGCAATATATATTTTTTCCAAACAATCTGTTACTATGGTGGGTTGAACCGAGAAATATTAATATCATGATGTCAATGCTGTATATTTCCCATTCTGAATACCCAATCTGAATACTAATGTTTCAAATAGTCCAGCATCCAGAGAAAGAACCATTAGCATACGTGTGTTGTCTGAAAGATCCATAAATTGCCAGCTGAAGGTTTTCTGTAATTTATGTGGAACCCATTTGTCTATTATACCCAACAGAACACCTTTAAAGTGAGACAATGCACCTGGGAGGCAAATCGTAAAAAAAAAAAAAAAAAAAACAGAAACTGGTGAACTCCCTGCCAAAGGTAACTAGTCCACTTCTAAAATTAATATGAGATGGATGCGTTTAGGGCTTGAATACGAGAGGAACCATATTGAAGCCCTTTAATACCAATAGATAATGCAATACGCTGAAATCTTTTGACTTCTATACTGTTAGACCAAAAGCTAGAGCATTACTGTTTATTGTAATGAAAACATTTTTCTTCTTTAAAGTGAGTGAAAGGTGACAGGCTCAATCAATCAGGTTTAAAAGCATCTTTCTAAAGGTCATAAACAGAATGTCTATATACTTTCCATGTTATAACCTTCAACTATAGGCTCACTGGTGACCAGCACAAAATAAACTAACCAGGTCAATTATAAATAAAACAAGCACCGGCCTACAGTAACTAGTTCAAAACAGAAAATTAACTGTATCCTACTGGGTTTGTTTTTGCAGGAACGTAAAACTTACATACGACTGTGGTGCTCAAGCTCAGACAGGGCTGTTAATGCTGCAGATCTTTGGTAGAGAAGTTATGTTCATGAAGGAGAAAGGTAAGGAGGAGGAAATGCAGGCAGGCAGAGTGTTCCTGGGATGATTCAAGATGAAAGGGAACGAATGGCTAGAGAAGTGGGGGCTGACATCCCGCCTGATGAATATTGTCAAGACTTGGAACTGTCTTGGTGAAGTGCTTCTTAGCCTTATGATTAACAGAATTAGAAATGTTGCTGCTTACTGCCCATGACAAATACTGTAACTCATTTTTTTAATGACATATCTTTTTAATACCACAAATGCTTACATCAATAAGCACATACTGTACATACATATGTAATGTTGTTTTGAACACGTCATTGCACTAATTCGTTTGTGAAGGACTATATTACAATAGACTGTATTTTACATTGTAATGCAGCTTATGACTTCTCTGCACTGAAGACATTCATTCTATCGGAGCAGAGCAGAGGAGCAGAAGCTGATGAGGATTTACTACTGGCAGCCTCCTGATGTTTTTAATTACTAGTGATTGTAAAGGCTTACTAGTTGATAATTAATAAATACATTTAAAAATGAATATATTGCTGACTTTATCTAGTTATTTATCCAATGCTATGTTAATGCTGTATGTCATGGTTGTTCAGACATACTGCTATCTTGTTTATGCCACAAATGTTTATATTTTCTATTAAATATATCAGTAAGAATACTGTAGTTCCCCAGACTCATTGTAAGTCTCCTATCCTTCTGTTTGTCTCACCTTGTAATTGATAACAGCATATCCAATTGTCATATTGACAACTGATTAACCTTTTTATTGCGCTAATACTTGATTGGTATCTGGCTAATTAAAGGTTAAGTTATTAAATACCAGCATTCATTAAATATTGACAGTAGAATCTGTTGCCCTGCCCCCATCCTCCAAAAAGGTTCATGAAGTAACTGGTATGCTATTTATGGTTTCCATTCATCTTTCTATCTCATTTGAGCTGATCCTCCTCCCCCTGCTCCATTGCATTCTGGGTAAGGATTTAGACCCTCGCTGTGCACAGGATTATCCCTGGGTGCAACATCAAAGAGAACTTTAAACAGCCTGCGCTTCCTCCTTTACTGTCAGATGAACAAACATTCAGCTGAATTATTCTAGCGCTACAGTCAAAAAATAGAATCTCAAGTGCTCTTTTTTGATTTTTTTTCTTATCAGAATTTAAAGCTGTTGAGTAGAACTGATAACAAAAAAGTCTTACCCCCCCCCAAAAAAAAACACTGGAGGAAAACAAACAGAACAAACAATTTTACAGCATCTGTCATGGTCACCAGAAACACTAATCCCCAATCCATTTTTTTTACCTTGACTGCATTTGCAAACATGACAAATGGAAAGCTGCACGTTCTATCTAACTGTTTGTTTGTTTTTTTAAATATTTGTTTTGTTTTTATAAATATATACGTTTCTAAGTGTCCTTTGAAGATATCCCGGGGTTTTTAGATGATTTACCTTATACTTGTTGAAAGCAAACATGATATAATGTGGGACAGTGCATTATTTTCTGTCATGATGTTCATACAGACCACATACACTCATGGATTATTTTCTTTATTGCTCATGAGTTGTTTAGCCTTTCTTGTTAAAAATGGAAATGTGTGGGTGGTTAAACATCCACATTAATTAGTCATTTTAGCAGACGCTTTTATTCAAAGCGACTTACAGAGACTAGGGGGTGAACTATGCATCACAACCAAAAGCGCTGTGTTAGTGGGGGCAAAGGGGCATTTAACCCCTCCGATGTTTATTTTCAGGGGGCACATCCCTCCAATGCACAGGGAGTACATGTTAGTAATAGTTGTATAAACACAGTGTTACAATAAACTCTTACGAAGGCATGCAACAGCGTGATCATGTGATTATTTCAAATGAAAAATGTTACCTTGTGAAGAGCCATATACAGGGAGTAGGCTACAACATAGCTTTAGCAATTAATTTTTTTTAAAAGTTAGGTTCATGTTTCCTTAATTAAGTTATTTATTCAGGTTTTATTAAAATTTAAATGTTATACAGAAGATATGTTTAAGTGGATAATTCGTGAACCACGGTGAAAACTTTAACCTAACCAGTATCGTGAACACCAAAAATGAGCAGCAGTTGTGATGCATAGTTCACTCCCAAGTCCAAGTCTGCTAAATGACTAAAATAATAAACAGTAATTTATATAGTTACTGCCGTTTTTCTGTCAGCATAACTTTAAGGAATGCTGTGTATTCTAATTGTTTTAAGGTTGACATTTTTAATTTTGGTATGTTATATTAATGTAGTATTTACGTTATGCCATTGATAAAGAAAGTTAAAGACCCTTCCCCCCCTCCTAAAGTTCATAACTGGACCGCCAAGCCTCCATCAGGGCTAATACAAAGTTTCAGTAGATTAAAAAGCCTGATAAGCAAGCAGAACTCCCTGAAGCTGGATCCCTTGAAAGTTTCTGAATCTGCAAATTCAAAATAGCTGAATATATTTGTAATTTAGTTTCTATAGATTTTCCTCCCTTCTCATCACAACACAGGGACTAGAAAACAAAACAAGTTGGCCTGTGTGTGATTTTCTAACATACAACAACTGGTGAACACAAGAGACAGGCGTTTAAAATAAATTACCACCATGAAAGAGACTGGATGAAAACAGTTGAGCCTCTGGAAAACACTGTCCTGTAGAAAACATGTCATTTTATATCACGGGGCAGTGTGTGTCAACCACAACAAGATTAGCGACTAACTCTGACAGTACGGGAGACGTAAGCAAAAAAGCTTCTTGTGCTCGGCGGTGGGCATATTTTATACCTATACCAACTCATTTGCGCTTTAAGTATCCTTCAGATAAAAAGGTGAAACCAGTGAATGTTTAACTTGCACTCAATAAAAGCTCTCTGTTAAAATTAACACCATGGCTAATGAATATTTGCAAAGATAATTAAGATGTTAATGCATTATTGAAAGTACTGCCTGAAGGTCATGTGCTGTACAGTGCAGTCACCACTCTGCACTCGTTACACATGCCATAAGCTGCATCCCTGGGGCGCTTACACTATTTATGCTTGCTTTCTCTTCAAAAACGTTTAAGGAAACAAATTCCTTTGCATTCAGTTGGGTACTCTGCACAGGCCATATGGCTGCTCAGCTCTTTTGAATGGTGTGAATAATGTTCAGTATGTATGGTCTTAGCCATTTTCTTTTTTTTTTTTTTAATCTCCCAGAATTTTATTCCTGCTATACTGGAAAAAAAAGAAAGTGATGGGGATAGTCCAATCTATACTTTAAGAACTTTACAAAGCTCTTCAACAGCCCCATGATACAAATGATAATGATATTGGAAAGTTAAATCAGTACTACAGGTACGATCTAGCACAGCCACCTCGATTCAAACAACCTGCTGCTTACTTTTTAAACACAGTTAGAATTTTAGACCCGAATAGGAACGTTTCCTTTGTTTTGACTCGGTACTAATAAAATAAATGATTGAATGAGACAAATAATATGACAACGAATGTGCTGCATATATTGCCTTTATTAAAGTATACCAGATGCCCTTGGGTAACCGAGTTTTGGGACTGTTTCTAATCGATTTCCACATCTGAATAACTTGGCAAAGCTTTGCCTTACACTTCAAACCAATTCAAGGGATGCAGAACATGCAGTCTCAATGTATGGGCAAGTCCACACCAGACAGAGAATGTCGGCAGCAACTGCTGGGTGATGTTGCATGCTTGCCTTTAACAAATAACAACACTCTGGCAAGTAAGCACAGAGCAAAGATTCCAAAAATTGACATAACTTTAAACACACCAAGGACAGGTGCAAAATCAAGGCATTTACTTCTGTTAAGCATTACAAAACTTACTTTCACTATTACACACACTATACTCTTGGTCTGTCATACCTCTGCATGTGGTTTTCTAGTTGGTTTGCTCCAGACTAACATTTACAGAATGTGTGTTATGTTGCTTTAATTGGTGTGTGTTACATAAATATCCTACCCAATTAGTTGTATGCATCCACTAGGATTAAATACATTTAGAATTAAATCAGAAATAATGAAAGGCATATTCTTGGCGTTCAGCAGATGTACTCAGCTGTCTTTACTGCATCAGTTCCCCTTCTATTTGTTCTATTATTTATTAGACCTTCTGGATCAGGTTGAACTCCAGTCGGCCACAGCAGAAAATCTTTCAGATACAGGCACAATTATATTGAATACAGTTTCAGGCAGGGATCAGAAAAATCAATCACTTGTCATTTGAAAACTAATGAAGCAAATTCACTTAAAGCAGCATATGTTAACAAAAAACAAAGCTGATTTATGATTACTTTCTCATCAAATACTTTTTAAGTAAACAAATTCCTCTGCATTCAGTTGGGTGCTTTACACAGGCCATATGGTTGCTCAGCTCTTTTGCCTGGTGGGATTAATGTTTAGTATGTATGGTCTAAGCCATTTATTTTATTTTATTTTTTTTTTTATCTCCCAGCATTTTATTCCTGCTATACTGGAAAAAAAAGAAAGGGCTACTTTAAGAACTTTACAAAGTTCACGATAATGATAACAGAAAACACGATTCTTCAATCACAGGTCAAGTTAGAGCTAATGGGGTGTGCATGAATATGAAACCCCAAACCAAACCGAATTCAGGTTTGTTTAATAGAATGATGTCTTTGGCTGTTGTCATTATGGTTTAGCGGTGTTACAATGGTTATATGCTACCCACATTTATCAACTTTGTTGCATTATGATTAACAACAACAGGTAGTGTGAGGCACCCTGACCAGCCACTTTATTAGGACCTGTCTAACTGATGGGATTTGGTATCGCCCTGGTGTGAGGCATGTTCTCCTGGTACACCCTTGATTACTCTGGAAGGTCAAACAAATGCCATAGCCCCCTGATGGCGATGCCTAGTGTGGGTGATACTAGCACGAGTTACTGATCATTGATCACAAGCTCTAATGATTGATTGCCAGGTGCTACTTGATCTTGTTAAGGTAATCAAGTGATCAGGTAATATAAACCTTGTTAAAAGCCACATAGCACACTACACATTCAAGCGCACAGGCCTGGTAGCTGTCTTCCTGGGTGTCGGTCCCATACTGCTGAATAAATGTAAACCAGTTGCACTTTCCTTTTCTCCAGTGTGTTTTAATGTATTTTATTGAACAATTTTTTGTTAACTGTTGTAATTCCTAGTATTTGCAGGGCAAGCCGCATGAAAAGAAAGAGAAATGCATTTTTTGCAGGGACTCGCCTGAGGTAATTTTAAAAGGTTGTTATGGTAATGGTAGGGTGAACTGCACTGGCTTTGTTTTAGCTCACCCGAGGTAACTGTACGGCTTTTAGTGCAGTTTTTAACTGTATTTGTGGAAGCGCTGCTAACTTTTGTGTGCTTTTTTTTTTTTTTAGGATTAAGAGCGCCTCCACTGTTTTTTGTATAGTTTTTTTTTTTTTTTTACTGTTTTCTTATTGCGCTTTTATATGTTTCTATGTATTAATCCACAAGAGAATTGTGATAGCGTTTAGTGACCATTATTTTAAATGTCCGCTGTTTCATGTTTAAATGCAGTCACCCTCATGATTTGTTAGAGGCGGTTCACTTCCAGTCTCTTGGGCAGTGACAGAGTTATGGGGTGTTTTGTTTGGATTTGAATATCGGTTGAGCACTGTGTGATATTTTTATTATTTTGGTCACGTTTGATTAAATTACAATCTCATCTATGTTTGGCACTTTGTTTTTTTATGACACTGGTATTGTTTTATTTTACTGCACGAACAAAAGAAAAACAAAACAATAAAACTGTTGATTTTTTTATTATATATATATATATTTTTTTATTTTTTTATATACGTATTATTTTATTTATTTGAACCCGCATACAGATCCGGGTCACAGCACCAGATGTAAGACCACTTTGATAGCCCTACTATTACTACACACACTAACTCTGCCTGTGGTGAAACAAATCAAACAAACAAAATACAGTACTATACCAATAACAGCAAAACTCTTAAAATAATATTCATACGCTACAGTAGTTATTATAGGCTAGTGACTTTGCATTGTGTTATTTTCTTATTTCTTAAATTTAGTTTTAAAACAAAAATAATTCAACCATTTGATTTTGCGGGTGATCAAACACAGTTTTATAGTTTTTCTTTCTTTTGTTCGTGCAGTCACATCCAGTCATCACAACAGAAAACAAACACATTGCTTATGCAACAGATATAAAAAACTAAAATGTATTTAAAAGAGATCTTCCAAAATAAAATACAAATGCCCTGTATAACCATAAATCAAAACTACCTTCAGACACAAATCACTGCATCACCACCCAAGTGTTTTTTAAAGATGGTATTTTTAACCATAACATGTTTTGACAACCAATATAAATCAAAGGGGGTGTAACAGGTACTTAATTAATATCAAATGATAATAACAATGGATGGCAATTTTTAAGTAAGATTTGAACATAGATAAAAAGGGAGAATAATTCTATGTGGCTTACCTTCACAAGAGAAAACAAAAACATTGACCTCTGACATGCGGGAGGTCACAATAGAATAGAGGGCAGGTGGTCACAATTAAACCAGCACCCCCTGGTGGTAAGAAACAGAAACTGTACTCTAGGCTATATATATATATATATATATATATATATATATATATATATATATATAGTGAACCAGCCGGCACTCACGGTCGTTTGTTGCCCCTTTAAGAATAGACCCGGACACAGGAATGGAGTTTTTTTCAAGCGCGGTTGCGCTATTTTTTTAATTTAACAAACACAATAAACAAAACAAAACACAAAATAAACACCTAGCTCTATACGAGCACTAACTAGACACACAGGAACCTAACTAACACAGGACAGCTAGGCCCTTTACCTGTAACACCAAAAAGCTTCACCCAAACCACACAGGTTTAAACTGCACACTCTTTCCTCACGACTGCTCGGAAGCAGAGTACCTCTTCTACCTCCTTCTATTCAGCAGCTGTGAGCAAACTAACTGCTTCTCTTTTATACCCTGCACCTGGATCTAATTTAATAATAATCACCAGGTGCAGGGGATAATTAAACAATAAAACAATTAAGAATTAGGCCAACAAAATGTGCCTACGCACATGTTTTTCTGCAGGGAGGACTTATCCCCCTCCCTGTTGTCTTACTATATACAGTACTGTGCAAAAGTTTTAGGCAGGTGTGAAAAAATGCTGTAAAGTAAGAATGCTTTCAAAAATAGACATGTTGATAGATTATATTTATCAATTAACTAAATGCAAAGTGAGTGAACAGAAGAAAAATCTAAATCAAATCCATATTTGGTGTGACCACCCTTTGCCTTCAAAACAGCATCAAGCATCAATTCTTCTAGGTACACTTGCACACAGTTTTTGAAGGAACTCGGCAGGTAGGTTGGCCCAAACATTTTGGAGAACTAACCACAGTTCTTCTGTGGATTTAGGCAGCCTCAGTTGCTTCTCTCTCTTCATGTAATCCCAGACAGACTCGATGATGTTGAGATCAGGGCTCTATGGGGCCATACCATCACTTCCAGGACTCCTTGTTCTTCTTTACGCTGAAGATAGTTCTTAATGACTTTCGCTGTATGTTTGGGGTCGTTGTCATGCTGCAGAATAAATTTGGGGCCAATCAGATGCCTCCCTGATGGTATTGCATGATGGATAAGTATCTGCCTGTACTTCTCAGCATTGAGGAGACCATTAATTCTGACCAAATCCCCACCTCCATTTGCAGAAATGCAGCCCCAAACTTGCAAGGAACCTCCACCATGCTTCACTGTTGCCTGCAGACACTCATTCGTATCGCTCTCCAGCCCTTCGGGCGAACAAACTGCCTTCTGCTACAGCCAAATATTTCAAATTTTGACTCATCAGTCCAGAGCACCTGCTGCCATTTTTCTGCACCCCAGTTCCTGTGTTTTCGTGCATAGTTGAGTCGCTTGGCCTTGTTTCCACGTCGGAGGTATGGCTTTTTGGCCGCAAGTCTTCCATGAAGGCCACTTCTGACCAGACTTCTCCGGACAGTAGATGGGTGTACCAGGGTCCCACTGTTTTCTGCCAGTTCTGAGCTGATGGCACTGCTGGACATCTTCCGATTGCGAAGGGAAGTAAGCATGATGTGTCTTTCATCTGCTGCAGTAAGTTTTCTTTGGCCGACCACTGCGTCTACGGTCCTCAACGTTGCCCGTTTCTTTTGTGCTTCTTCAAAAGAGCTTGGACAGCACATCTGGAAACCCCTGTCTGCCTTGAAATTTCTGCCTGGGAGAGACCTTGCTGATGCAGTATAACTACCTTGTGTCTTGTTGCTGTGCTCAGTCTTGCCATGGTGTATGACTTTTGATATATATATATATATATATATATATATATATATATATATATATATATAATTATTTAAGTGAAAGATAGAATAAGTGTGTCCCAAGATCTCACCTTTGGACTGGGAAGGAGCCATCTTCCAAAGATGTGAGAACTTTGACAGCAGAGGGCAGCCCACATAGTTCAAAGAAACAGGATTTTAAGACAAGGATTAATTATGTATTGGTTCACAATGGTTTTCAAGATAGATCCCTCAAATATTCACCACAATTCCAAATAACAGCTTTGATCATATATAAATAATTAACACAGCCTGTTAAGCCTGATGTTGGTTGTGCTGCCTAAATCAACAATATTAATTCAAGGCTGTTGACAATTGTATTTGTGTGATAAAAAGTATTCAGCATTTCCTAAGGGCTTAATTAAGTGCTAACTCCTGTAACTACGTAAGCATGCTCCTATTATTTTATTTTGATCTATTTTACCTCTGAATAACATTAATGCAATGTGTATGCTGCATATAGGCAAGTAGGCACATGCATTCATAATCCTACTCTAACAATGTTATCATCTGTATTTTATTGTATGCATAAGTCTTGCTTAGGGGATCATATATCACCTCAGGGGATTGAATTAAACTGTGGTGGTCCATTGCTATTCAGATCATTTAAATAGACCTAATGGAGTTATATTATTATCTGCTTTTAAATGTAAGAGTTTATTTACATTTTCAATGCATCATAATACAAAGTACTCACAACGAATATGTTTGATTTTTATTACACGAGTGTGGCTGTGTTTTACTTCTAATATATGACTTGGCTTTCGGCAAGATAAAATTAGATAGTAGTGGTGCGGACCAACCAAGTGCTATCAAGCAAGATAACATGTTTTCACAGATCTATTCCTTTTCTAGAGGAAATAAGAAGCTTGCTTGGACAGGTAGGGGGTCATACCAAGAATTCACCAGTTACTGATGATGAGGGCTTTGACCTATACCAGTCCTGTCTCAGTTTCAAAGAACATTCAAATCAGTGTCACAAACCTGAGAAAATCTATATTCGGTATTTCTGAGGTTCAGGGTTTATCTTCATGCACACATATGTATACACACAGTATAATGTTAGCTCCACATCAATATAAAATACATGAATTAAATGCTTTAATACATTATAAGTGTAATTACTGAATGTTAATATTAGTTTGCCTGTATTGTGAAGCGTCCAGCAATATGAGATTTTCTGTGGTAGAAAGGTCAATCCACTTGTAATCACTGGCCCTTATTAAACTGGATAGTGCCAGTGGAACCGTGATTCGACCTGCTGTAGAAACATACTTCTGGGTGAAGAGCTTAGAACAAAGCTTTCTACAAACCTCCAAGCAAACAAAATAGAGAGCTCAGCCATCCATGGCTTTATCTACTTATTTTAATTACCTTTAAAAAAGCTCATTATAGTTAAGCATCCTGTGTTGTTACTGTAATGAAGTTTTGATCAGATAACTGTCTAAATTACTGCACTGTTACTTAACACTAGCACCGCCATAGCTACTTTTTGAACGGCTTTTGCAATTCAAATTTAAATATCTCAGCCTATGTGAATATCTCGTGCATGTCCGTACTTAAGTGTTACTAAATATTTGAATTAAATACCCATACGGTGTTTCAGCTGCAGAATCATAAAAATGAATACGTTATATAAGCTTCTTCAACCGCCAGACCCCCAGTTTATGCGCCATATTGAAATCAATACAATATAGCTGACAATTTAGTCTGGGCTTTGTAATAAAATCAATGTCATTGTGAAAGAACGTATTATATACTCCTGTCGAGTGCTGAAACACTAATGAAAGTCATTCTACGCATCAGATATTATTATTATTTATTTTATTAGCAGTTGTCACAAAATATACACATTGAATCACAATACAGTGTGATATAGCTACGCTGTGAAAAAAATAAGAAAAATGTGCGTATTCTAAGCTCTCTGCACAAATCAGTGACCATCAGGACTGATGCTAAATGAAAGCCAGAGACTGTTGCTTTTACAACGCAACGAAGTATACTGGATCAAATGGCACGGCTGTATTCTGTCAAAGGTGGTACTCGCAGGTGACCTGTGTCTTTTTGTTTATAATGTTTTGGACCTGGCAGCCATCAGCGCTTTGGTTTTGTACACGGATTGCACCGGCAATACAATCACTTGGAGGGACATCATTTTGCAGCTAGCCCTGGAGCTACAACAGAAGAATTTTGATAAGAGACACAAAAGCCAGCTGGCAAATGCGCGTCAACCTTCAGCCAATGCTGCGCCCACTGACACATGGAATAAAAGACAATGCCAGGTTGCTAAATGCAATAAATACAGAACTTTTGATGTCTGCGCCCGTTGTGAAAAGGCAGTCTGTGGTAAATGCACTGGTACAATTGAAAAGCGTGTTTTCTGCGTAGATTGTACTTAGAAAGCTGTAATAGAAAACTGAACAGACAGACAGCCTTTGAACTCTGTTTCACTCAGCGCTTTCACGTTGCATAAGTTATGCTATATTTTAGTTTTATGCTATTTTTATAACTAGTTATGTATGTTTTATAATTTTATATGTGCATACAGCTTTCTACACCTGTTTACACAGACGTTTATTGCGTAAAGTTTATTTTATTACAGTTTTTCATATTTATGTATATGTACTTTTTTTGAAAAAAATAAGAAAAAAGTTTCATTTTCAATGTAAATATGGTGTTTCTGCTCTGAAAATGTTACGTATGATGTTCATAAATAAAAATATTAAGTTGTATCTGATTGTTTGTTTTTCATTTTCATATCAAAGCCGTTTTAAAATGGAGCTGCACATGTACCGTGTGCGGTGGTTGTATTTAGTATGTGTTTAAACTGCAGCTTCTTGACTCTGAGGGGTAGATGTACTAAAGTGTTGTGGCTGTCCCAGTCAGAAATGAGTCAGAAGTCGAGTGTGAAATGTACTAAACAAGTGCAATGCTGTTAGCGACTTTTTAGGGAATGCTTTGTGGCAGCAGTTTTTCTTTGCGGTTCAGCCTTTATGCATTCCTGCATAAATTTGCAAAAATGGAGTGGAGATGATGGTTCTCAAATATTATAATGAGATGCACTAAAGCTGCCGGCAATTGTGACACTTACAATTGCATCAATTTGTTAAGAACTTTTGAAAGCACGTTTTAAACCGTTGCAATTAGCAAACCTTTAAAAGGCAGTATGAAAAACACTCTCTCTATAGATAGTCCAAGAGCAGTGCTTATATAATACGCTAGTTCAACCAGTTTAAGGGAAAAGCGGGATATTTCTAGGATAAAAATTTGAAAACATACCCTCCAAATATTACATTTATCATTATATTCTAATACATCATTCATATGCTTTTCAGCCAATCTTCTTTTCCAAATCCTAGTTTAAAATCTGTAACATAAAACACATATCCCCAGCAGTGCGTGTATGAGTTTGAGGGGATAAGCAGAAAGTCATATTTTCTCCTGATCTACACTTGCTAGTCCCATTATGCATGCTGTAGGACCCTGCATTTGTCATAAATATCGTTATATTACTGGTATAAATAGAAAACGTTAAGATCATTTCAATATGCATATTGTGTATACAGTAACAAAGATATGTGTTTTTATTACTTATTTTTTTATGGCTCCCAATAGAATGATGGCTCTGCTTTTTAATGCTTTCTGCTGCTAAATTTATTTCAAGGAAGCGACTGGTGGAAAGAAAAGGTCAACATTACACTTGCAAATGCTGCACAGTCGTTCTACATAGAATCATTTTAATGGATTTATTTATTTATTTATTAAAAAAAAAAGAATATAATATAAAAGTAGACTGCATGAAGGGTCTGGTACTTGCAGTACCATTCGACTGCTAAGTGCAAATGAAAATGAAATCATGGAATAATCCCAAAGGAGGAGCCATAAAATTGGTTTTGGCCTGCCTGTACATTTCCGTGCTATTTACTTCAGCTAAATACATGAACCATTCTCCAGCTCGCCAGCTCCACTTCCTGAACTCATGTATTAATGATATGTCAAAACCTAAAGCTCCCAGAGGAAAGAGAGGTTGCTATGGGATACTGAGCTCAGAGAGAGAGAGAACAGATCGGAGAAAAATGCTCCGTGGACCTCACTCTGTCAGTCTGAACTGGATTCTATCAGAGACACAATCGTCTTTCGTGTCTTAACATTTTCAATAGCGGCAACTTTCTTCAAGCCCCCAGTTAAAAGACCCTGGGTGAGTGAGTGAGTAATTAAATTGGAAAAGTAACAGCAATTGCTGATTATTTGTAGGAGATGTTTCAAACAGTGGTGTTCTGGATTGATGGATGACCATTCATCTTTGATTACTGTTTCTAATTCCTCAGGGAAGTCTAAGGTGTTCTCCAGAATGACCCGTAAAGTCATCACAAGTACCTTTAAAAAAATAAATAAATGAGAAACACTTTCCAACCAAGCACCTACTATCAACCTTTTATAAACATCTGCAAGATCTACTATTTTGCTTATTGGGGCTAAAACTGACTTACAAGAGGGAGATGCAGCTTTTATATATAATACATGATAGGGACTCCTTTGGCTTGACACAACAATCAGTAATGTGAGGGACAGCTCATTTACACACATATTGAAGATGATGTTGTGTAGAACTTGCATTATTTGCAGCCTCTGAAAGTGCTCCAAATAATGTATGTTCCTTAACCATATTTTGGTGTGATTTATTTCTAGAATTCTCTTTTTGACGATGTAGATAATAATAGAGTGGAATACGACAGTTTTAGTTTCCTTTTTGCGCCTACACATCACTGCACGACTGTATGACTATTTATTTTCTCTTTTGTCTCTGGGGCATAAGCAAAATGAAACCTTAAAAATAAATCTTAAAAGTCTTTAGATGACTGTAGAGTATGGCACTTTGATGCTGAACTCTGATACCTTCGAGAAAAAAAAAAAAGTTAATTACCATCAGCTACCACAAGCTACCCTAACCCTAACCCTAACTCTACCACAAGCTACCCTAACCCTAACCCTAACCCAACCACAAGCTACCCTAACCCTAACCCTAACCCTACCACAAGCTACCCTAACCCTAACCCTACCACAAGCTACCCTAACCCTAACCCTAACCCTACCACAAGTTCACATATAATTATTTTTGGAGCCTCACCACATAAAAATCAATTTTAAAAAAAATGTAAAAAACAATTTACGGTATATGGATAAGAGGCAACACTGTAGTCCTTGAGTGTAATGAATGTGGTGCATATTGGGATATATTTCATTACATCACACTGCAATGACCTCACTTTCCAACAATCCCAAATTATTGTTAGTGGTTTGTAAACAGATTGCAATCAGTGAAGATTGATAGTTACATTTTTGTGCTTTAATTGCGTATTTGATAAAATAACTGCATCCATCTCATCTGTAAGGATTTTTATTATTATTATTTTTTTCCTTCCACCAAAATTACAAATGCCTAAAACTTTTAAGCACACGAAATTTGGCATGGATGAAGAGGGCTATGGGATGTTGTGCCATGGTCAATATGGCGGCCTTTGGTCACATGGTGCAGCAGCTATCTTGAATTTAATGAAAATTTTGGACAACATTCAAAAGTCTTCTTCTCATGAACGGTAAATAGTACAGCTGTGAATTTTTGTACATAGTCCACTCATGTCCACGATTGATTCTACCTAAGGAAAAATGGATAGGTCACATGATGTGGCAGCCATGTTGGATTTTGCATGAAACACTTAAACGACAACTCCTCATGAACCCTTTGGCCGATTGACGTGAATCTTGGGTATATGTTATCTTTGTACTGTCCTCTAAAAAGGTTTTTTCAGGAAAAGTGCCTACATGAACAAACATGGCCACCATGTGCCAATCAATGTGGTTGACATGCGAGTTTAGCCAATTTTTCACCCTGAAATGACACATTCCCACCACTGGGGACAGCTGTTGCCATGGAAAACTGAAATATTTTTTGAGGCAGCCATTGCTCGCTGCTGTCTGGTAGCAACAACAGCCTTCACTAACTCGTAACTTAAAACACAGTAATACTGTGGAAAAGCTGATATTTTACACACACAGTACAGTACACAAAGACACATACTGTAAACTGAGATATATATTTTTTGTGAAGCGCTGTTGCAGCTGAATGAAGCCACTAAAAAAAAAACCTGCCCCAGGCTTTTTGAACCAGAAGACAATCGAAACAATAAAATGTATAATACATGAGCTTTACAAGTCACACGAATACAATTTGTTTAAAAATCGGAATAATTTTACACAATTCTTTGTGTAAAAAAGTGCCTCCTATTTTCTGTTCTGAATGCCCCTTTATCTAATCTCCATTTGTGACCTCTGGTCCTTGTTTCTTTTTTGAGGTCGAAAAAGTCCCCTGGGTAGACATTGTCAATACCTTTTAGAATTTTGAATGCTTGAATCAGATGACTGCGTAATCTTCTTTGTTCAAGACTGAATAGATTCAATTCTTTTAGGCTGTCTGCATATGACATGCCTTTTAAACCCAGGATAATTCTGGTTACTCTTCTTTGCACCCTTTCTAGAGCAGCAATAGCCTTTTTGTAACAAGGTGATCAGAACTGAACACAATATTCTAGATGAGGTCTTACTAATGCATTGTAAAGTTTTAACATTATTTCCTTTGATTTAAATTCAACACTTTTCAGCTTCCCCACATTGTCTAGCTGAAGACATGCCTGTTGGGTCTTTGACCCAAATCAAGCGAAGTGTAGATAGATAGATAGATAGTATTTAATTTACTGTGTAATACTGAATACTGCCGGACAGACTTCTCTGTGAAACCAGTGGGTTTTGAGGTTTAACTCACTTTAAATAATGAATTATTGGATACTACACAGCATTTTGTGTTTTGATAGTTGCAGAGTAGTAAAAATGTAAATACAAAACTGTTAAATCTTTCCTGAGGTGGTGTTATTTTTATAGTTATTTTTTTATTTGAGGTTGAATATTTCAGTCCAGGTTTGATAGCACTTACTCTTCATTTCTAATAAAAAATTAGGTCATTGGCTTGCCAGATCCTAAGAACCTTTTATTATTAGGGCTAGCAGACTGACCTAGAAATAATGGACATTTCAGTATAATTGGAGCTGTATGAGCAGCTTTTCTGCCGTAATGTTGTTTGTCTACTTAAAATAACCTCATGGTCATGCAGACATATACAGAACTGTACACATACTGACACACACACTAAATATTAGAAAAAAAAGAAATATCACTGTACTTTGCATTAACCAAACCAGGAAGAAAATATGTTTGGAATTTAACTACGGGGTGGTTCGCCCTCTTGTGGTGAAATTTAGAATGCAGTCTTTGCGAAACAATTTTTTGACAGCCGGGGTATCTAAAATATGCAGCTGAAAGTTCTAACCGTTATCATACAAAAAACACACACTATAAAATGATGCTTTCCAATTACCAAAATGTTTGTATGATTTCCATTTTCTCAATCCTGAAACCATGTCTTTTTCTGCTGTAAATGCCTGGAAGCCTAGTTATTATTATTATTATTATTATTATTATTATTATTATTATTATTATTATTATTATTATTATTTCTTCCTAAAAAATCAACCCAGCATAAAACACCTTGTTTGCCTATTTTTGGATTCATATTTTTTGGCCTGTCTTTATAGCTTTGCATTTATTTATACTGAATTACTAAGAACACCTCTAGCATTTGCTCCATATATATATTATATATATATAAATCAGAATTGGTTATACTGTCATATTTAGATTTATTCAAGGGCTTGCAGCCTTCTTGAATTTCTAAAAGTCGGACTCTGACGAAATTGACAGTCCTCAATTGTTGCTTTGTTTTTCCAATAACAGTTTGAGAACCGAAGGCATGTTGAGCAAGCAGGTGGTTCTGCAGACTAGATGTACTTCTATGATAGTGGAACTCAGCTTTACAGTAGATACAAATAACTGTCTTTCTATCCACTGAACCATCATTAAGTTTCTTAAAATGAAACTCTCCATTCACAAGTCCTTCAATTATTTAGCACGTTGCTCCATAATGCAAACCCATTTTTCTTCCATTTACATTTGCTGATGCATAGAAAAATGTTTTACTTAAGTTGAGCCACAGAGAATGAACTACTGTATGCTAAGAGGGTCAAGACAAGCACGATTAACCTGTGTTAAAAAAATAACTCGCTAATCGCATAAGTTAACTGCTATTTTAACGGCACGTGGGAGCTGGAGCTTGCAAGAGACTTCCTCATAGACTTACATTGATGCAATCTTGCACCAGCGGTGGCAACCCACTAGCGCAGGAAGGAGGTACACAGTACTGAGGGCTGCACCTGGCCAGAGACAAGGGATTAGGGACTGTGATTGGTTGTGGTTATTACAATGTTGCAAAATGTTAGCGGGCTAAGGGCTATTTAAAGAGCTTCTCGGGGTGGGTGTTAGGAAGGAGTGCTGAGGGTTCTGTTGAACAGCTGTCCAAGGTATGACTACTGCACTTGCTGAATAAAAGAATTGCCATTTGGATCTGAATCTCATCTCATCTCTTCTCATCTCCTCTATACCTTCTTCTGTACAAATATCTGGTACGCTACACTGGTGATCAGAAGTGGGATGGAGCCATGCAAAGTGGGATGGAACCGGGGAAAGTGGATGTGAAGGAGGGTGCGACTGGACACAATCGTAGCACCCGCTCTGGCTCCGCTCTCCGCCTCCAGCTTGGTCAATTGTACTCGCCGCCAGTGGAGCCAGAGTGGGTGCTACAAAAAAAGAAGCCATCGACGAACACCGAGACTCTGACAGACAGCGGAGAGCAGCGGAGGGCACTGTGGAGCAGCAGTGGGAAAACCATCAGCAAACCCCAAAATATAGTGGACGTAGCACCAGTGAAGCTGCGGCCTCTCCGGCTACCACGGCCTGGCAAGAAGCAGTAGAGGTCCTGGAGCCTTCTCCACCAGTTCAAGGTAATGCCATTCAGGCTGTGCAATGCACCTGCCACATTCGAGAGGCTGATGGAGAAGGCATTGAACAGGGTCTAACCACAGCACTGCTTTGTGTACCTGGACAATTTACTGGTACACGGGCCAACATTTGAAGAGGCTCTGCGCTCCCTGCTGCGGCACCTGTAGGCAGCCGGCCTGAAGCTACACCCAGGCAAGTGCAGCAGGAGGTCAGCTTCTTGGGGCATCGAGTGGGCAAAGAAGGCAGAAAGCACAGAGCCAGAAAAGATCAGCACCGTCCTAGAATAGGACATATTAGGGGTTTTGTCCCGGGTCCCGATCGAGGTACTGTCGGGACACCATTTGTCCCAATTTTTAGAGTAAACGTTGAAAACCCAGGCGTAAAATGTGAATTTTTATTTTTTATTTTTGTATTTTTTATTTTCTTGTTTTGGAAATTTCATATATGTGGCTGCTGTATTGTCTCGCAGTGCAACAACATACTTTACTGGTTTAGGGCGTGTTGTTTGAGTGAGTTGTTTGCATTGCATCTATGTGGCTATCCAATCATGTTAACCTGCAGTCATATGATGCGGGATGCGTCATGTGTTTTTCTTGGTGCACTGTGCGTCCGGTTTTACTGACAAAAGTGTCATGATGGCTGGTGTTGTTGACAAGCCTGTCACTAAAAAGCAAAAAAGATTTGCCCATACATTAATAAAGTCCATATATGCAGCACGTTCGTTGTCTGTTATTTGTCACATAAAGGAATTTACTTTTTTTAGTACCGAGTCAAAACAAAGAAAACGTGTCTATTCGGGTCTAAAATTCTAACTGCGTTTAAAAAGTAAACAGCAGATTGTTTGAACCGAGGTAGCTGTGCTTGATTGTTCCTGTAGTGCTGATTTAACTTGGGTACAACCAACACAGAAATACTTTGTCTGTGCTGACTTTGCAGTTTGTTTTCTGAAAGCTGTTGTTTGTTTTACATTCTGTTCAGCAGCCTCTATAGTACCCTTTTATTTAATGTGTGATTCTGAAGTTATAGTGATCAATCGTATTTTCTTTAAGTCACATTACAAGATGTGAAATACAATTAGCTCCATCTGCATGTACAGTTTCTTCGGGAAATGTCTTGACACGATCAATCACCGAAATATACTTTGCTTGTTTTGCTTTGTCGTCCATTTTTGGTATTTTACGTCTAATGCTGAAAACTAGATTTTAGCAACCTAAATCAAAACAATGCAGCACTGACTTTGTCCCACCTGCTACGTACAGTACAGCAGGTCACAGAAAAGCCAGTACAGACGCACTGATTAAAACATCGTTGTCATCTGAACAGTAAACAAGAAAGATAACCGCTTTGTTTTTTTTTGTGTTTTTTGTTTTTTAAATTACATTTCTCTAAGTTTTTGTTTTTGCCTAAGTGCAATGCACACAGGAAGGCAAAGGAATAAAAAAAAGCCTATCTACAGGAGAAAGATACAGAGTTTGCATCGCTTGCGTTGTGGAGTGATTCACATGGTTTCTTTCCTCCTCATAACAACAAAGTGTCCTGATTTTTCACTCTTGATATCTGGTCACCCTATCCTAGAATGGCCCGTTCCTTCAAATCAACAGCAGCTGCTGGGGTTCCTGGGGCTCGCCTCATACTACCGCCACTTCGTCACCCTCTTCGCCACCATTGCTGCCCCCCTGCACCAAGACCGCACCAATCCACTACACCCCCAGATTGATGGGCTGGTGGAGAGGGTCAACCGAATCCTCTCTGCTTTGCTTGCCATCATCACTGCCGACCACCAGTGAGATTGGTGGAATCCAAGGGCAGCTGGACATCCCAACTGCACCCCTGCTCTACTAATGCTTAGGCGGGAGCTCTAGACCCCGGCTCCGCTGTTGTTTGGCCGGTTACCAGATGACCTGGAAGAGGCAACCAGACCAGAATACGCCAGGCAATTGCTTTGCCTGCGACCAGCTTCAGGCTGCGGGCATTCGCCAGAAAAGGCACTATGACACTCAGGAGAGGTGTTGACACCTTTGTGCAGCAGAGCTGGTCTGGGTCTACAGCACTCGTCGGAAGCGGGGCTGCTGCCTAAAACTGGACAGTGTCTGGATAGGACCCTGTCGGGTCTTGGAGCGCATAGAAGAGGTGGTTTACCAGGTCCACTTTCCACCCAGGGACTGGAAGGTGGTACTTCGCCACGACCGACTGGCCTCACACGGGAGGTGGGGTGCTGCCCAGACCACAGCCGGTGATTGGTTGTGGTTATTACAATATTGCTAAATGTTAGTGGGCTAGGGTTATTTAAAGAGAGTCTGCGAGCTGTGTGTTAGGAAGGAGTGCTAAGGTTCCTGTTGAACAGCTGTCTGCAGCTGTCTGAGCTATAACAACTGTGCTTGCTGAATAAAAGAATTGCCATTTGGACTTGAATGTTGTCTCATCCCTTCAATTGTATATAACAATTAGTTATTCAACACATTCCATTGAATTATTTACACAATATACACATGGACCACATGAATTTAAAAGCTGTCTATCCATTTTTGGGGCATTAGTGTATTGTGTATTTTTTTAGGATACATTTGTACAGTTGTTAAACATTCAAATAGTGTGGATACTGATTCAGAAGTAACCTGAATGCTAAATCGTTTCTGGATATTCAAGTTCTCACTTTAAAAGACTCCATGTCTGGGTATGTGTGTACCATTGAACCAATGGGGTCTCCACCAAGCATGGTGTTAATAAAGGCAGCATTTGAGAAGAATCTTTACTATCAGCCGTGGCAAAGCTGTTCCTCATCAAATTAGTGACCGTGACTGAGGTAAGAAACATCATACAGCTGTGCCCCTACAGCTAAAAGTACTGGGCAAATTGATCAGCAGTTTGTTGATAGACTTTCAGCAACAGTGCAGCTTTAAATCATTATTATCTTATCTTACCAATGTCTCTCCAAGGTACCACAAAGACATTGTCCTTTTTGACAGATGCCACTGTTGTCAAAGAAATATATAATCAAAAAAATAAAAGGAAAAAAAGCCTGACAGTGTAGTAACTGCTTGTGTTTGTTCTGACTGTCAGTAAAAATTACTGAGAAAACGAGGAGAGAAAGCAGAGCAGCATGCTTTAATTGGAACTGAAATGTTGTGCAAACTGATGTTAAGTGAGTTTGAAAAAAGGAATCAATCTATCTATCTATCTACCTATCTATACACACACACACACTTGTAGTCAAAAGTTTACATACCCAATGGAAATTTATAATTTCTAGAAATTTCTCAAAAACAAAATTATAGGAAAAATCTTTTGTAGCAATGGTTTTGCTTTTGTGGATGAGGAAAAAAAAAGTTACAAGAAATAGATGTCTATGACTATTTATTTCAGCAATTTTTTTGCAAAACTCCAAAAATGCTAATTCAAATGTATTCATACCGTGACAAGGAAAATGAAATGAATAGCTAGTTGAGGCACCTTTAGCAATAATAACCTCATTTAAACAATCAGAATATTTGTCAATCAGCTCTTGGCTTGATTCTTTTTGACCATTCTTCAATGCAATGCAAAATTGTTCTAGTTCACTCAAATTCCAAGGACTTCTCTTGTGCACAGCCTTCTTCAACTCATATCAAAGATTCTCAATCGGATTTAGATCGGGACTTTGACTAGGCCATTCCAGAACATTGATTTTATTCTTTAACCATTTTTAAGTAGATTTTGATGTGTGCTTTGGATCGTTGTGTTGGATCGTCCAGTTGCGCTTTAAACCAAGTTTTGTAGCGGAGGGTTTCAGATGATTATCCAATATCGTTTGGTATGCTATGGAATCCATTTTACCATGTATTGGAACTACATTTCCTGTGCCATTAGAGGAAAAACAGCCCCATAGAAGGATATTACCACCTCCATGCTTGACAGTAGGTATGGTGCTTTTCTTTGTATGCCTCACTAGACTTTCTCCAAAGTAACGACTATTAGCATGACCAAATAGCTTAATTTTTGTTTCATCACTCCACAAAATCTTTGACCAGAACTCATATCCATCATTCAAATGCCATTTTGCAAACTTTAAGCGATTGTCCTTGTCACGTTTTCCTAAGAGTGGCTTTTTCCTTGGCCTGCGACCATTGAGACCTTCACCATGCAATACTCAACCATTGGTTGAAATGGAAACCCCAGTCCCAGTTGCAGCCAGTTCACTTTGGATATCTTTGGCAGTCAAACTCGGAATGTTATTAACCTTCCTCACAATTCTTCTACTTGTTCTTCAGGAGTTTTGTGACAGTACCATGAGTCTTGTACTTCTTGATAATAGAAACAATAGTTGAAATTGGAATACTCAGATGCTTGGAAATCTTCTTGTATCCTTCTCCAGCTTTATAAATAATGTTCTACCTAAGGTCTTCAGATAGCTCTTTACTTTTTCCCATATTGACGTATTGGTAATGACAGCAATCATCCTATGCCTAACCCTTTTATACTCTAAGAATGTTCACCATCAACTTTGTGATTGTATGTTGCTGCCGCTAAAATAATGTGTTATTTGTTAATTGATTGATGCGATCTACCTGTGTGTCTATCTGAAATGTGATTTGCTTAATGTTTCCTTTTGTTCACTTGAAATGAATAATGACTATTTAAGGGTTATGTATTTACATTTCTTGTCTAGGCTCTGAAGAAGACCTATGGGACAAACCGTGTTAGCTATATTTGCTGTAAAGTTTTTAAAAAATATGAAATAAATACTACTGCTGTTATTGAGGCTTGATTTTTAACGGGAGTTGCTGTGTTTGTTCTCCTTCGCTTTGGCTTTCCACTGTAGATTTATATATATATATATATATATATATATATATATATATATATATATATATATATACACACACACACACACACACACACACAGTGCTCCCTCACTATAAGGCTCTCGGTTATAACGTGCTTCGGATATAACGCTCCAACAGAATGTCCCCCAATTCCCTATGCTAATGATTCATGCAATATTTCTACAGTAAATACAGTACCGGTGTTGTTCAAACTGTAAACAACTTCTCTAACTTTCGTTTCTGTCTCTCCCTTTTGATACAGTGTCTGAACTGGAGAAAGCAGGCACCGGCGGTAGCTGTAACTGTAGAAAAATAAAATGTAGCAAGGGAGTCTTGGTGGATTGTCAATCAAAGCAACTAAATCAAGTTATTAATCAAACTCATAAGTTGATTTATTAAAATGTTTGGATATACTGCTATTTTATTGATTACTGGCTCATTCACAGTCATCTTACGCTAGAATATGTTTTGTTGGAAAATAATAATAATAAAAAAAGTTTTCTGAGGGATTCAAATTTCGCTGCAGATGGATTTATTTTCATAAGTTTCCTTTTTGTTACGTGGCACAGCTGCGCTAAATTTTTTTTGGGGGGGGGGTTGTTGCAAGCCAACTGGATGTAATTTTGCAAGTTGTATTTGGTTGCACACAGTAGTGGCGAAAACTGACTTCTGCAAGGCTCTCGTCTGTATTGTGCGCATTCGTCTTTTTTGTGCATGACAGTTCAGCGTGAGAGGTAACAGTTGGACGTTTTCGTTACAGTGTTCAGAAATTAGGATTTTATGTTTTGTATGAATGGGAATAATTAAAGACCTGCACTTGTTTCTTGTTTGATGACCAAGAAAAATAACTGCATTTCTAAAATTTTCAATTATACCAGTTTCCTAATTTAAAGGTTTTATAAAAAAAAAAGTCTGTTTAGTTTTTGCAATTTTTTCTATTTTCACTCAGTGCATAGTCTATGTGATTTCCATCTTTCACAATATTTATTCAAATGAATAAAGGACAGTTTAGATTAGGTTTATTTATAATGTTACAGGTTTACACATACAGTACTGTGCAAAAGTTTTAGGCAGGTGTGAAAAAATGCTGTAAAGTAAGAATGCTTTCAAAAATAGACATGTTAATAGATTATATTTATCAATTAACTAAATGCAAAGTGAGTGAACAGAAGAAAAATCTAAATCAAATCCATATTTGGTGTGACCACCCTTTGCCTTCAAAACAGCATCAATTCTTCTAGGTACACTTGCACAAAGTCAGGGATTTTGTAGGCATATAGTCAGGTGTATGATTAAACAATTATACCAAACAGGTGCTAATGATCATCAATTCAATATGTAGGTTGAAACACAATCATAAACTGAAACAGAAACAGCTGTGTAGGAGGAATAAAACTGGGTGAGGAACAGCCAAACTCAGCTAACAAGGTGAGGTTGCTGAAGACAGTTTACTGTCAAAAGTCATACACCATGGCAAGAGCACAGCAACAAGACACAAGGTAGTTATACTGCATCAGCAAGGTCTCTCCCAGGCAGAAATTTCAAGGCAGACAGGGGTTTCCAGATGTGCTGTCCAAGCTCTTTTGAAGAAGCACAAAGAAACGGGCAACGTTGAGGACCGAGACGCAGTGGTCGGCCAAGGAAACTTACTGCAGCAGATGAAAGACACATCATGCTTACTTCCCTTCGCAATCGGAAGATGTCCAGCAGTGCCATCAGCTCAGAATTGGCAGAAAACAGTGAGACCCTGGTACACCCATCTACTGTCCGAGAAGTCTGGTCAGAAGTGGCCTTCATGGAAGACTTGCAGCCAAAAGCCATACCTCCGATGTGGAAACAAGGCCAAGCGACTCAACTATGCACTAAAACACAGGAACTGGGGTGCAGAAAAATGGCAGCAGGTGCTCTGGACTGATGAGTCAAAATTTGAAATATTTGGCTGTAGCAGAAGGCAGTTTGTTTGTCAAGGGCTGGAGAGCGGTACACGAATGAGTGTCTGCAGGCAACAGTGAAGCATGGTGGAGGTTCCTTGCAAGTTTGGGGCTGCATTTCTGCAAATGGAGTTGGGGATTTGGTCAGAATTAATGGTCTCCTCAATGCTGAGAAGTACAGGCAGATACTTATCCATCATGCAATACCATCAGGGAGGCATCTGATTGACCCCAAATTTATTCTGCAGCATGACAACGACCCCAAACATACAGTGAAAGTCATTAAGAACTATCTTCAGCGTAAAGAAGAACAAGGAGTCCTGGAAGTGATGGTATGGCCCCACAGAGCCCTGATCTCAACATCATCGAGTCTGTCTGGGATTACATGAAGAGAGAGAAGCAACTGAGGCTGCCTAAATCCACAGAAGAACTGTGGTTAGTTCTCCAAGATGTTTGGGCCAACCTACCTGCCGAGTTCCTTCAAACAAGTGTACTAGAAGAATTGATGCTGTGAAGGCAAGTGTCACACCAAATATTGATTTGATGTAGATTTTTCTTCTGTTCACTCACTTTGCATTTTGTTAATTGATAAATATAAACTATTAACATGTCTATTTTTGAAAGCATTCTTACTTTACAGCATTTTTTCACACCTGCCTAAAACTTTTGCACAGTACGTATACAATATCTTTTATTTGACATTTTCCCCAAGGAGTGCTAATAGTGGGCTGCAGTTCCTAATGCAGCTGAACAGGTGGGCCTCAGGTAAAAATGTTTGGGAACCCTTGCATTAGGGTGCAATACGTATACCACACATAATATCCTGTCGGGGGCCAAATCAGCTCAACGGAAATTTCCTTTGACAGATCAGTCACTGCTGCTGCAGTACCTTTGGGGATCGGTGATGCTGCTGTCATTAAAAGGAGTCGACGCAGTAAAGAATTGTGTGTAAGATAAGATGCATGTGCTGCTCTGTTCACATTGTAACTAATACTGTGCCTTAAAGGGGGACTGCATCCAGTAGGAACATGGCTTTGGACTCTTAGCCAAAGGGTTTTTTTTACCTCTTATTAACATTTCTAGTGCTGAAGATCTTCTGGCTCTTTCTTTGTTTTGTGTACTTCATTTTGGTATATGCAACACTGCAGCTGCTTGCTGTTCTGAAACCACTGCCTGTCTTCAACAGAAAATATTATTATTATTATTTTATTATTTATTTCTTAGCAGACGCCCTTATCCAGGGCGACTTACAATAAATCAATCATAAACCCACAGAAGAGCTCATTTGTATCAATTGTGTATTTACGGGCTACCCAGAGTAAGGCACAATCTAAAAATCAATAAAGTAAATCAAAAGGTAGCAAAACTATTATCATATTAAACTAACAGACACAAACCAGAGATACTTTCCAGCAATGAAAAAAAATAAAATAACTATTTTAAATCATGTCGCATTGCTCTTAATGCCGAGACCAATGTTAGACTCCTCAATTCTCATTCTCTAAAGATCAAACCTAGAACTTTATACAGATGTTTTGATATGAAGCTTAAGGCTTTGTGGAAAGTGATATTTCCCCAGAGACCAGAGCTACAGCTTTGGCTTTTGGTTAAGAAATTCTGCAATGCTGTAATCCAATAAGATATTTAAAGTATTTAATTGCAAGATAATTGATTTGGTTTGGAGCCTTAATTAATTCACGGTTAAACAGGTACATAATTTATCAACCAAATTTATAATGACCCCATACTTATTTATAATAAGTATGGGGTGAATTGTTTAACGCTTATTGTGGGTCCTATATAGACTTCAAAGAGGGCATAATCTAAAACTAAAGGAATGTTGAAATATTTTGAGTAAGAAAAGTTTAACAGGTGGGCTGGGTCTGCTGAAGTATTGGCTTACATCTGATCAGGAAGCTAAATGGGTGAATGAGGAATCAAGCTACCTCTCTTGCTCTGACTGGTCATGTAGCATTTATAGGACTGGTTCAACTAACTGTCATAACTGTCTGTCAAAATGGCATCACAGAGTGGTTCTGAACATGGTACCACCAATTAAAGCAGTAAGTAAAAATACAAATGATGAGGTGCAAAATAACCTTTGGAATGTGTAAGAAAATGCTGTCTTTGTGAAAGAATTCTAGTCATATGTTTGTCACAGGACAAAAAAGTTCTTAAGTCAAAATTATAACAGAAATAATTGTGCACAGCTTCATCAGCCCAAACTACATGGGATAACATAGCCTATAACAATAAAAGAGTCACTCTACACTAGATGTATTATCGTATAGTAGTGCTACATAATGGATCTGACTATTATTCTGGTAGAAATGGGGAGAAATGTAAGTGTTCCTGTCATCTGGTTAACAGAATGAAACAGAAACAGTAACTCACTCACTCATTCAAAGCTTTGTAATATTTCTTTAAGATAAAGTTGTGCACATAGTAAAATGCTTTTGTAAATACTCTAGTCCATTGCCTGTGTTCTCAAGGGCTGTGGACAGTATAGGTGTTTTGCACACACGACTTGATGGATTTGTGGACTTTTTTTTTCAGCCTCAGGTCTTTAGAGTACACTTTAGAATATTAATGGGGAATATTTATCCATTAGCCTGTGGATTAATCACAGACAAGCAGTGAGGATACACTTCTGCCCCAGCACCATGCTTTCTGTGTGATAAATAATATCAATCAAGGATACAATACACAGTGTGACCCACAAGCAGCTCAACCCAATTACCCAATAACTTGTTAGAGTGGAATGGGTGTCAGGAGAGCACTTTCACTGACCAAACTAATGAAAGAAAACACAGAAACTGCAATGTTGTTAGCAATGTTGGAATTCAAGGAGAAGCTTTTACAATTTCAGCGTTTCTAACAAACAGTACAAACTTGGACAGATCGGAAATGCTGATCAGACCCCCATATTTTTTGACATGCCAGTTCACAAATTGGGAGAAAAACAGGTGTGAGTAATCTCCATATGCATATGTCATGTTCTGTTGGTATTGTGCATACTGTTCTGACTGTTGTGTTTCCAATGCTGTTGTGTTTGCTGGGTTACATGTTGTCTGATGTTGTGGAGTGTTGTGTCGTGCTTGCTGTTACCGGGATGCGTGATGCCATAAGTGAGTGAGCGGTGTGTGTACGACAGAGTACTATAGTACGCAGCACAATAAAACAAACTCCGTGGTTAACCCTTTGTGGTCCTATGTCAGACCAGGTCCGACATTACAATTTTCCTTTTCCGGTCCGATGTCGGACCCTGTCGTTTAATTGCTGGCTGTTTAGCTACAGCTCCCGGATATTAGCCTCAGTCACGCCCCTTTAGGTAGCGAGTGCTGTCATGTATCCTCCAATCCATGATTGTCACATCTCCTACTGCATTAAGGTGATGACTTCTGGTATTGTGATAACACCTCCTTTCTGGATGGCCGACTTCCGACTGACCCTGGAATGAACTGCCAAACTACACTGTTCCTGTTATACAGTGCCCTCACAGGTCGGGAGGTTGTTGACTAGGATTCATTAGCTCTCTGTCACATCCCACCGCTCAGAGTGGAGGCAAAGGAACACTTGGCTGAATCTACTTTCCCCATTACACACCCCTCCCGGGAGAAGTACTGAATTTTGGTGATCTTTCCCTGCACGGTGTGTCATAAAATACATGAAGGGTTGCAGCACCAGATACCAAACAGTTAATCTTCGGTCATAACTGGCCAACCCAAAGAGAGACCTCACCTGCGACTAGGTTTTCGGGATTGCCACGTCCATCAAAGCCTGGACTTTTGTGGCGACGGGTTTCACCTGCCCATGTCCCATAATAAATCCCAAATATTTTGTTTTTAATTTGGCAAATGCACATTTACCCAAGTTGGCTGTCAGCCGGGCTACCCTCAGAGACTGCAGGACGTCCGTGAGCCTAGCCATATGCTCTCACCAGGTGGAGCTGTAAATAACCACATCGTCCATATACGCTGCTGCATACTCACAATGTGGGCGTAAGACCTGGTCCATTAGTCTCTGAAAGGCAGCAGGCACACTATGTAGCCCAAACGGCATGGTTATGAAATGGAACAGACCATCAGGGGTAGAAAATGCAGTTAGTTCTCCTGTGAACTGCGGGTTAAGGGGATCTGCCTGTATCCCTTCGTCAGGTCCAAAATTGAGATGAACCTTGCCGTTCACAGTCTGTCGAGAAGCTTGTCAACTCAAGGCATGGGGTAGGCATCGAACTTGGCAATAGCATTTACCTTACGGAAATCAAAGCAGAAGCGATTGTTATAGTCGCTAAAAAGGATAGCACCATTCGGACTGCACCACTCGCTCCTGGAAAGTTCAATCATCCCAAGTTCGAGCACCTCTTCGCTAACGCAACTTCGTCGACTTTCCGGGATCCGGTAAGGTCTCTCTTGAACCGTGATACCTGGGGTTAGTTTAGTTAGATCTGCCGGGCACATCAGAAAAAAAAAAAAAAAATCCTTAAACCCTTAAGTTAACTCACGCAGATCTTGTTTCTGATCTGGAAGTAACTCTTCCCCATCGAAATGCTCTGAGTGCTAGGGGCCTCTATACAGGGTCCAAAATCATCCTCTACCTCACTTGAGGCTATAAATAAGGCCTCCCCGATTTTCCAGTAGGACAATGCAAGACCACACAGTGTTTATGATTCTTTGATCTATATTTTTGTTCATTTTCTCCGATTTTGTTTGCTATCTATGTTTAAAATATTTGATTAAATCCATTAGACCTGAGTGTTGCATTTCTTTTGTGCATCGGTATATATATATATATATATATATATATATATATATATATATATATATAATGAAAATAGAGTCTCTATGGCAATGCAAAAGTTCAAAACTTTTTTGGCAAACTTTTTCAAAACTTTAGATGGCTTACCAAAAGAGTTTCTGTAGAGACATTCATAGTCGCACTCTTGTCATCTTGCTTCAAAAGGATTAATTATTTAACTCCTGACATTTATTTTCTTCAAAAAATATCTATTAATTTAAAAACATTATATAAAAAAATACACATTTTGACACTACCATGTCTTCATCAGGTTCACATTAATGTGTAGTTGGTTTGTTTATAATTTTTCATGTTACTGTCTTGTATTTAATGTGACATATATGTATAAGAAGAAGTTCTGTTGTAAGTCTGATATATTTTTGAACAAATTACCTATGCTGTGTTTTTCAAGAAAAATATAACACGAAAGTGTCCCAAAATGCACGTATATATAGACTGATAGTATCTTGTTAATCCATGGTAACATACAGTTTTTAATGACAAATCATCCAAACGGTAGGATGTAGCAAAATGCTTTATATCAGTGTTTTTCAACTACCCCTTGTATCTGGTAGTTTCAGCTCAAGTGACCACTTTACTAACAATATTTTAGATTTCAACAAACAAAATCCAAAATAGATTACTACATTTCGATTTTAACTAACTTAAACATTTTTTTTTGCCTGGCTGTCATCTTGGATTTGAGTTATGTCCTCTACTGACTTTGAGCCTTCATAACTTAAAAAAAATAATAATATGTATACAAAAAGATCAACACTTTACCAATAAAAAAAACTTCTAAGCTAGATGGTGGTTTTAAAATGAAAGATTTAAGTTTTAAGTGTACAAGCAAGCCTCCCAAAAACACGTTTCTCACTGTGGGCAAGGATGGCATGGCACGGGCACAGCAGTTCAGCCCTAACTAAAGGTTTAAATTTACTTACACTATTGATATTGTTTGATTTGTTTTTGTGATGCCGTTACAAACACATTCTAAAGGACATATACTAGGGATTATATCCCACTAGCTCAGCCAATCAGAGTACAAGGAATCTGATATACTAAATACTGTGTTTAATTTGAATTTTGAAATGCCTAATTGGTCTTGGGAAGTACGAGGAAATTAAACTATCAGTTAGAGACAATAAAGTTTGTAACCAGCCTCTTAATCTGATCTCCCAATAACAGCTATCTGAATGTTAAAACAAGTTTTCAAAAGTCAAAAAGTTGATCTACAGGCTGGTCAAACTCACTGAGAATTAAAATCCAACAAAACTCATTACATTTAAAAACAAATTATTGGGTATTGGTACAATGTATTAAACATTTCTATAACTATTAATTGTTATTACTACTGTAGGTCCTGGATAATCTCTGATTTAATTTAATTTTGTTTCAAGTGTTTGTGTCGCAGATATATGAAGTATTATTTTATGTCAAAGTGAATAGTAAGGCATGTAGTTTATCAAGCCAAAATGGCCAGGCATCCCTCTTTTTATCACACACTTCATAAAAAATAAATTAAGTGCATGACAAAATATTGCATTTTGGAAAGTCAACGTACTGTTCTGGCTTGCTAAAAGTTGTTGTAAACATAGCAATGGTCTCTGGCAATGCAAAAATGAAAGAGCAAAACCATGTTGTGAAATGTAAACAAAGAAAAGTATACCGGTATACATTTTTCATCCTTGTCCAGAACAGCAAAAAAAAACATATTTATGATCTGTTTAGATCTTGATGAAAGTATGTACTGTATATTTCATAACCTAGTCACACAGCCACAAGATAGTTAGTCTATGATGAATTCTACTAGGTGTTATGCATCTTCATGAGTAAATACAATCTTCTGTGCTGCTCTTCTAGAAGAAAATTAGTTGTTCAGATATTCGAGGGATGAGGTCTGTATTTCAGAGACTCCCCAGTACAGCATTTTATCACAGTTAAAGGCACAATGCTGCATATCAATAATGCTGTAAACCAAAGGTGCGCAACCAAACTTATCATGGGCCGCATATCCAGAAAACTAGTTTAACCTAATATGTATAGCGGGCCGCACATTACTAAAGAATAATCTGAGTTTAACCCTTAGCTGCAATATATATAGGCATATACATATAGGCAATTCCCCTTAGAATTACTGTTAATTTTATTTTGTACTGCACGATACACATCACAACCAGAAATATACAAAAACAATTAAAAACAAAGCATTAACATCGTACTGATCATATACAAACGCATTGCACAATAACACAAAGCAAATTAAATATCTACTTGCTGAAGCGGTTTTTATTTTAGCCGACGAGTTGTTCAGTTGTTGCAGGCAGCAATGTAGCAAAAGGCACAGTGCAGTGATGTCACTTCCCTAGCAACAAGCCCCCTATGTTGGGAATGGGTTCTTTCAATGCAGCAGGTTTGTGCATTTGAGAAGACTCGTGAAATTAGTTGGAGACAAGCTGATGAGAAGCAATTACCCTCTGCAGTACGAATTTAAATGGTGTGCTGCTTTTTATGCAAAAAATTTGAAAAAGCAAGTCGACAAAGTTTAATAAAATATTTATGATATATTCATAAGTGAAATGGAATTAATACACTGGGCATCAATCAGACGATGAAAGGCCCGCGTGTCCCTGCTGTAAACTATTTTATTGCAACAGATCAAAATATTTGAAGTCAAAGATTTAAAAAAAAATGAACACGTTAGACTCTGTCCAGTGAAGGCCATTTTCAATCTTGTTACTAATCCCCTCATGATGAACCTGTCTCTTTCAAACCCTAACCTGTAAGCAATAACTGCTTAGCCCTGGAGCTGTCAAACTCTAGATAGGAAACTCTTTAAACTGAAGCACAAAAAACATCTTATTCTTTACAGAATGCGGACCAGAATATGCCCCCCCATCTTCCCTTATAAATATTTACCACAGTCATTTTGCAGTTTTCCTATGCTTTTCCCAGTTACACAACACATTTACCACGGTTTTCCATGTTTTGCCATGTTTCTAACAGAATCTGATCTATTGTTGTGTGTACCACAATTGTGTGTGTGTGTATATATTATATATATCATGTAATGTAAATGATACCGTTCATTTAACATTTATAGCAGAAAATAATCTCAAAAGTGATTACAAATTCAGTGTTTTCATTTCAGTAACACTTTAGTTTAGGGATCCATTATAAGTGGTTATAAGACTATTTAATGCATTATGTTATCGGTGAAAATGATGTGTATTGCTATTCAGTGTTATTAGTTCTAATCATAATATAGGCCTATACCGTAACAGCATGACTGATAAGATGTTTATATATTGTACACAACCACTTATAATAGAACCCTGAACTCATTTTAAAAAAATCCTTAATTCTTGTGACATTAATGTCTTTATCAAATGGAAATCCAATATAATATTGGAAGGTAAGTGGCTTAAATATGACCCCACAAATCTAAACTCACGTGACAGTAAAACCCAGATAACTAAAACCGAGGAACATATTATGGGGTTTGTCGTACAATGACTCGTTTAATGCAAATTAACTGGAAACTGATTTCAGCCGAATCTGCCCTTTAATAGGAAGTGTACAGACTAGGTCAATTAAATACAATCCCCTACTGTTGGAAACTAATTTGCAAGTATGGATATGGGACCATGCTGACAGGACATGTACAGTATTAGACATGCAATTTGGAACTGTGTAAAGATGTATGACCTACATGTCCCCACACTACTAGGTTTGGTCACACCAGCTTTATGAGTCACCCTAATCACAGTACCGTCCAAACATTTAATCTATTCTTGGAAGTTGTTGGTCCTTCCTAGAAAATAGATAACATGTGGGGTAACACTGCTATTGTAAGATGGCTTGTTGTCTAAACCATTTGTTTCTGAAGAGCAGATAATTATCTAGTCAAGGAAACCATGATATTTAGCAAGCAAGCAGTGGTCGAGTACTTTTTTGGGTCGCTATATTGTACATAGTTACTGGCAGATTAACATCTTTTTATTTTCTACTGTTATTCAAAGTAATATAATTTAACTTAAAAAGCCAGGATTTGTTTTATCTACTGTGCTTACTCTGTGTTTTGTCATCTTGAAGGGTAAAACCACATGGGGCCATTCCCTGGAAGTGGAAATGTTTGTTACATTGGATAAATCATCCCAATCTAATTACTGGCAAACTTCTGTCTATTAGGAGAGACACATCAACACAAATTAGTCTAGTATCAATGACTAATGTGCCATTTCCATGTAATGTTCCCCAATTATTATTAAAAATGCAATATCAATTGGTAAAAACACTATTAAACTAATTTAGATCTAAAAAGGTATGCTCTCAGTATACTACACTGTCTATCCTCCAGTCAGGTTAGAATGGACAGTCAAACTATACAGGACCAAACTTGGGGAAACTAAGATGTGGTCACAGCTATTCCAAATGTTAGAATGCTTTTAATGTTCTGTTTCTGTAGAAATCACCTCCATAACATTTGTTTTAATGTGTTATGTGCTCCTGTGACAGAGAAAGTATGAATCTTAGTTATACATCTCCCTCCCGACCTGTGAGGGCACTCTGTAAAGTGAACAGTGTGCCCCGGACTGGATGGTCTGGCAATTGATAACAGGGAAAGATGGAAGTTGGCCAACTAGAAAGGGGGCGGAGCCACAGTACACCAAGTCATTGCCCCAGACAGTAGACGATGTGGCAATCACGGATTGGAGGAAAAGTGACTGCACTCGCTAACCAAAGGGGCGTGGCTGAAGGTACAAAAGGGGATGTGGCCGTGTGAACTGCTCCTTGGTTATGGTTGCGAGAGAACCACTGAAGGACTGTAGAGTTACCATGAGTGTTTTGTGTGTGTTTGTTTGCCAATCTAATTGTACATGTTTGTCATTATTAGACGGCTAACACATTCCGGGAGATGTCACTAAAGACCAGCACTGCCCTACTGTTCACGAATAAATTTTATTTCACCACTTGCACGTTAGCACTCACTCTGGACATGTGATCGTGTTTGTGTTCCGTGTGTGTTTATACTGTGTTTATTATTTCGGGACTGTACCCTGTTTAAAATATGCAATACACATTGCTGTGTATTGCCAGGGATTATTATTTACGGTCGCCAAAACAACCTGGATTAAAAACAAATAAAGAATTGTTTGGACCGTGAACTTTGTCGTTTGTCATCTGTGTACGCATTGCATCACCTCTACACTGCAAACCACTTTGCCACCGTACTGGTATGTATTTGTAAGCCATCATAATTTGACAGCTTTGTTTCAGAAACTAGATATACAACAAACACAGGTTATGAAGAAGTTACTGGTTCCAATATCCCATCTAATGTACGGCAGTGTATTGCCAACAAAACAAATACAAATGAAGTAATTCATAGGCTGTAAAAGACATCTTGTGAACAGTCTCAGATACAAGGGCAATTAGCTAGGAATATGGGTTGCCAGGCAGATGGGCCTTTTCCTTCTCTGAATAGGGTTGCTGTGGGGGGTTTCGAAGGAGAGAGGGCTTATCAAGGTATGTATGGGCTGGGTTTGGGGGTGTAGTATATTTATTATGGTATACTGGAAACTCAGCAGTTGGAAAATGGAGGAGAAGAGAGCTGACATTGCCAGCTGTCCAGAACTAGCAGCTAAGTATTAATCTATTATCTGTTACTCTGTATTAGGGCTAGTTCATATACTCTAGTAGTAGTGAATTTGTCTGTTTAATTGCTTGTCGTGCCTGGTGCTTCTATGCTCAGTGTCTCAGTAGATATTAAGGAAACAGCAGGCCTTGTTTTCTTACAGACACTTGTGGCAAATTACTAATTGGCTGTTATATGTATCTATGGAATGCAACTACAACTGAAGAGCAACTCATGAACTCAGATGAAAGCACTTGAACACAGACCAAAACAACAATTGTTTGAGTGATTGCAATAAGAACCACGCGGAATGACTGCAAACATCTTAACATTAGGTGAAGGGAAAAAAAATGTAATTGGAAGCTGCTTACTCTTGAAACAAACATTTTCATTTTACAAGGAATTGTATTTACTACTGCAGCAAAAAAATGTTAAACAGCAACTAGTTTCTATATCTATGTCCATAAGTGAACAGCTAAGGGGTTTTGCTTATTGGTTACATCAGACTACATTTGTCTTCCTGTCATACACGTTCTTTGTGGTCTCATAGGTACTCTACACATCCATCTACAGCTTTAAAAACCAGAAAAGCTTAAAGGCAATAACACAACTGAAAAATCAAATATATAATAAAACACATTTCTGTAGACCCACAGCAAGTAAAATTAAATAATAATTCCATATATACAGTAACTTAAGACACATTTTTAATCAGCTCTTACATTTCAGCAATAAAAGTAACACCTAGTTGCGTGAATCACAGCCTGACTGCAGCATTTTAATTAGTTTTCCTTAATTAAGGGTGATAAATCATTCTGTACACTTTGTTCAAAGTGTCATTGGTGTTAGATGATTGTCTTTGGATCACACTATTGGCAATTGCTAGCATCTCTCATATCTGCAAGACTGAAATGTCTAATTTAAGGTGTGGTTTCTATTATGGGCAAGCACTGTAAAGCCCAGAGAGGTATGGTAAAGCATGGTAAATATGACATACCATGGTAAACGCATAGTATAAGCATTGAAAAATGTGCTAAATTATTTTGAAGCATGCTGTGCAGTAGCGCCAGTACGTGACTGGGCAGGCCTGTCTGTTTTGTCACACATGGATTGCTGAAGGCAGTGGATTGACTGCAGTGATTGCTGCAGTCAAATCCCACGGGCAATAGCAGTCCCTTCATTATCTCTCAGTGCCCATATTAAAATGTTTAATTTTGCAGTGGATTAGTCACACTGTGGACTCCGTGGTGCAAACGCATGAATGCAAAATTATTAAATACAAATCCCACTAAATTCTTATTGTAAAATATCTGTGTCATTCAAAGACATGCTGGGGTTTATTCTCTTGTGAAGAACATACTTTGAAAATCACTATAGGTTTTTTAAATTGAGGATAAAGGGACACTTACTGGTTCATACATATGAACGTATGTTATGTAACTGTACAGGACACATGGTTAAAGTGCATTCAACTGGCCGTTTCGGTCAAACTAGTGAACATTTGTAAAATATATTTAGCCACTTTGCCACACATGGTGTCAGAACATGGGATTATGGAGGTCATGAGGCTGGCGCATGATATCCCTTTTGCGGGGCACCTTGGAGCCGACAAGACAAGGGAACGAATAATGGTTCGATTCTATTGGGTAGGACTTCATACTGATGTGTCAAAATGTGGAGCCACATGCCCAGACTGCCAGCGAGTAGCGCCCCTTTGGTTCCACTGCCGATTATTTCCACCCCCTTTGAACGCATTGCAATGGACATAGTGGGCCCTTTGCTACCTTCTGATTCCAGGTATACACATATATATTAGTGCGCGATACCCGGAAGCAGTTCCATCGAGGTCCACTAGTGCCGCTACAATAGCCACAGAATTAGTACAGATTATGGCCAGAGCAGGGATGCCCAAGGAGATTTTGACTGATCATGGAACCAACGTTTTGTCTACTACATTACAGCAAGTGTATAACATATAAAAAATACGTCCCATCAGGACATCTGTTTATCATCCACAGACAACCTCGCGGCATCCTCGATCTGATGAGAGAGGGGTGGGAGGAGCACAAAGGCTTGTCCAAAAATGTAGTGAAACATGTGCTCCTACTAAGACAACGCCTGGATTTGGTCGGTCGTTTGGTCCAGGACAACCTCAGATTGGCTCAGCACCGGCAACAGCAGCATTACAATAAAAATGCACTAATTCGAACCTTTCGACCGGGAGTCAAGGTAATGCTGCTGCTTCCCTCCTCAGAATCGAAATGATGTGCTAAATGGCAGGGGTCATATGAAGTGATTCGGGCTACAGGCAAGGTGAATTATGAAATTAGACAGCCCAACCCCTAGCAGCAAATTCATTTAGATGGAGGAACAGTTGATTCCAGATCAGCAACGAGAACTGCGTAAGCTTATTGAGGAGTTCAGCAATGTTTTTTTCTGACTTGCCTGGCAGAACTAACCTTGTTGAATATGACATTATCTCTCCCTCAGGTGTCACAGTATGAGAGAGACCTTACTGGATCCCAGAAAGTCGATGAAGTGGCACTCACAAAGAGGTATGGATGCATGCTCGAACTTGGGGTGATTGAGCCTTCCAGGAGAGAGTGGTGCAGTCCAATTGTGATAGTGGCCAAAAAGGATGGCACCAACCACTTCTGCGTTGATTTCCATAAGGTAAACGGTATTGCCAAGTTCGACGCGTACCCCATGCCTCGGGTCGATGAGCTTCTAGAAGACGGGGAAGGGCGAGGTTTATCTCTACTCTGGACCTGACAAAGGGATACTGGCAGATCCCCTTAACCTGCAGCTCTAGAGAGGAAACCTCATTTTCAACCCCTGAAGGGCTGTTTCATTTCAAAACCATGCCGTTTGGGCTACATGGTGCACCTGCTGCCTTTCAGAGACTGATGGACCAGGTTTTACGCCCACATCATGAATATACAGCAGCGTATATTGATGATGTGGTTATTTACAGCTCCACCTGGCAAGAGCATTTGGCTAGGGATATGTCCGTCCTTCAGTCTCTAAGGGTAGCCCGGCTGACAGCTAACTTGGGAAAATGTGCGTTTGCCAAAACAGAGACTCAACATTTAGGATTTTTAATGGAGAATGGAAGGGTGAAACCCGTTGTCACCAAAATCCAGGCTTTGGTAGATGCGGCGATCCCCAAAACCAAGATTCAGATGAGGCCGCTACTGGGATTAGCCGGTTATTACCACTACTTTATCCCAGAGTATGCCACAGTGGTTAACCCTTTAGTCGACCTCACCAAAAAGAGTGCACCAAATTTAATTAAATGGTCAGTAGAGTGTCAGGGGGTGTTTGATACTATTAAGCGAAGACTCTGCCAAGACCCCACTCTCATCACACCTGATTTCACCAAGAGATACATCCTCCACACTGATGCATCGGATGTGGGTTTGGGTGCTGTCTTGACCCAAAAGGTTGACGGAGTAGAACACCTGATATTGTACATCAGTAAAAAGATGTTCCCTTGGGAACGCAACTACTCCATGGTCAAAAAGGAGTGTTTGGCCATTAAATGGGCTACTCACTCTTTACAATACTAACTGGTGGGACATAAATTTGATCTTGTCACTGACCATGCCCCACTAAAGTGGTTAAGCACAATGAAAGACAGCAATGTGGAGTAGTCGTTAGGGCTCTGGACTCTTGACCGGAGGGTTGTGGGTTCAATCCCAGGTGGGGACACTGCTGCTGTACCCTTGAGCAAGGTACTTTACCTAGATTGCTCCAGTAAAAACCCAACTATATAAATGGGTAATTGTATGTAAAAATAATGTGATAACTTGTAACAATTGTAAGTCGCCCTGGGTAAGGATGACTGCTAAAAAATAAATAATAATAATGCCCGGATAACTCGGTGGTATCTGGCGTTGCAGCCCTTCATGTACCACATGGTACCCCGTGTGGGGAAAGACCACCAAAATGCGGATTATTTTTCCCGAGGGGAGTAATGGGAAAGGTAGATTCAGCCAAGTGTTCCTTCGGCTCCACTCTGAGCGGTGGGATATGTGACAGAAAGACAATGATTCTTGGTGGTAAATCTCCCTCCCGACCTGTGAGGGCGCTAAGTAATGGGAACATAGTACCCTGGAGTGTTGGGCCTGACACTTCATTCTCAGGGTTAAAAGGAAGTTGGTCATCTAGAAAGGGGGCGGGGCTTCGGTGCACTAACTCATCACCCCGGAAGGGAAATGATGTGGCAGCCATGGATTGGAGGAGCGGCTGCAATTGTTTACTAAGGGGTCATGTGTGACGGTATAAACAGGAGACAAAGCGACGTAATCTGTTCCTTCGTTTTGGTTAGAGAACAACCTGGAAGTATCTCTGATTTGTGTGAAAAAAGTATCGTCAGTGTTTGTTTGTTTTGTCTCTAATTGTTTCTTGTTATTAGTAGATGGCTAACACGTTCCGGAGCTGTCGCCAAGGGCCAGCACAAACCCGGAACAGCACTGCACTTGTATCATGAATAAACTGTACTTGCACCACGAGCACTAATTCACTCACTAACAGACTTGTGTATGTGTTTTGTGTTTTGTGTGGGTGTATAAAGAACAGGACTATTATTTTGGGACAAACCCAGGGATTACAATTTAAGTAATACATGCCACTGTATTACTTGGCTTCATTTATTGTTTACGGTTTGTTTTGCCATCAGGCACTGGATTTACAAACCCATTAAAAAACATTGCACCTGGATTATAATTGTCTGTTTCTTGATCACCAGCACCTGTACACTGTTAACCACTTTGCCACACCCCCAGATACAAAAAAAAAGAAAATTGGTGGATAGCCAATAAACACCGGAAAAACTGTGGAAATGCTTAATCTATTCACATTGACATTACCCCTTTCCCATTCAAAAATAAAACCTACAACAAAAATAATAATAAATACATTTCCCAGTGCTGCTGGGCAATGTCCTGCCTTCCTGACTTGTATCTATCATTGATTTGTTCTGAATACTTTAAACCCACCCCAACTACTGAGTGACAGCACATTCCTACATTTCTATTGGAGACTCCGCTCGCGTGATTTAAAAACAAGATTACAGTCAGGAATGGAGGCTTGTTAGCGGGATTTAAAACTGTATTACAGTTAAGATACAGAGGATTTAAAACAGAATTGTGGCTAAACGTAAAAAATGTCTACGCACAAAAAACACAGAAGAATGTGCCCGTGACCATAGGGATTTCGTTGTGGAAGACAGCAAAGGAAAGAAGGTACAACTTAAGTGTGCAAGTACTGTTGAGTTACTATACATATTTTGACAGAAAAAAATACCAAAAAAAATGCTCAAGCATTTTGAAAAGTAACCGAAAATTCATAATGTTATCAAAAACGAAAGCCCCAAAAAAACGATTTACATAAAACAAATCGCATAATAAGCACCAAAAAATACAATTAATAAAACCCAAAAAACAGAAACCCCATTTATATTATACTTTGGTAACCGCACAACAGAACTACACCTTTCAACTGACTAGCCATTTGCTTTCTGACTGAACTAATCACAGATCTGAAACCTCTTCACAGCAAGTGGCTTCGCACAGGGCTTTGTAGCTTATTGCCAGTCCACAGAGTGCAATTACTTTAAGAAACACCACCACTGTTCAGAATTATGACACACCTACAATTTACAACAGTGGTCAGTCCTTTGCAGAGGCGCCCCACCTTTTTATATATGTTAGGACCCCAAATAGAAACATCACCCCATGGCAACTGAATTAGTCTAACCCTGTTTATAACCTTAATCCCAGATCGATGGAGTCATAGCAGCTTGGGATGCTAGTCTATTAAAATATGCAAGCTTCTTTCTTGGATCATCAGTAGATCAAACAAAAAACATTTTAATAACATCCAATTTACCAGTAAAATATGCTTTTAGTCTCTCGTAAGAACTGAAAAGGTAGGGGAAGTTAACCACATGGCAGCATAGGTAGTAGTTACTATAGAAATGATGCTCTGACAACCTATGATAATGTTAATTTAAAAAAAAAAAATGAACACATTCTAAACCCAATATAAATTAAACCTTAAAGTCAGCAATACAGCAATGTGTTAAAAAATAACCCAGTTTCACTCCATTTTGTGTAGAATATATTTTAAAAACATCTTGCAGTCTTACATTTAGTATCTGGATAAACTGGAATTTACATGGAATTTCACTGAAGGGAAGGTGCGTTAGGTTTTCAATTCTGAGAGAGGAGCTATTAAACGTCTTCAAAACATTTTCAGATTGAGTTATTCTGTGCACTGTCAGGATGAGGGAATGGGAGTCAGAGTGGGGCAGAGAAACACTGAAGAAGCTCAAATCTGTTTTTTTCATTAGTGCAAAATCCTTAGATTACACAGCGAATGCATCTTCTTTTGACCTTTGACACCTGTTTTTTTTTTTCCTCATGCATATTATCTTCTTTCAGGCATTTCATTTCTATATGCAAGCTACTATTACTTTAAAATGATCTCCTTCGAAGGCTCTACTTTCTCAGCAGGACCAATTCAAAGTAACAGGAAATAACTTACTTTCCTCAATGTGGCACCTTCAAATCATGGAGAATGGAATTCTAAGCAGAGATGCTTGCAATAAGAGAGGGGGTCAATTGCACTTGCTGTATTAAGGGTGAGTCAGTATACCGGTATAGGGCCAGAAAGTGGTACATCATCAGAATGTGCTACAGGTACCAAAATGTGACCCGTGTAAGGTCAGAAAATGATACGTTGCCAAAAAGTAGTACGTTTGTATTTCATGTTATTGATGTATGTACCAGTTTTTTTCACTGATAGCACTATAGACTACAGTACAATGTGAAGCAAGAAAGTATTTAATAGTCTACTGATGTATGTTTGCTTTAAATATATATATATATTTCAGAACCATTAGTTGTGTTCATAAGTTGCTACAAACCTTAACATTGCGTTAAAACAATATGCAGATTTAATCTTGTGGAATCTGCATTATTTTCAATTTTTTACATGCAAGTGTGTTCCCTCATTTAAAACAGATGGATAGAATATATAATAATTGTATTAGATAAGCTGTGAATATGCATGCTGCCTGTGTGTACTATATACCAACGACTCAACATTGGATATGTTTTGTTGGCTATAGCTAGAGAATAAAGTTTGGAGGTAAAATAGTGTTTGTAGTATACCTATAGGAATGTTACCATGGAAATGTAAGCAACATTAATATGTACAGTTGATCCTGGCTCTAATGGTCTAAGAGTGCCATTCGTTTATCAGGGAAGTCTAGTACAGGGATATTCAATAGGAGGACTCCGGTCCGAATCCAGACCGCAAGTACATTTTGATTGGACCACCAAGTCAAATGCCAATCTATGTTTTTACCTCCATTCACATTAAAAATACTGTGAATTTCTGAGTCAACATTGTTCTTATGAGAGTGTGGTATGCAAGGGTACAGCAGGTGTGTCACTCTGATAGTAAGTAGCAGATACTCAATGCAAGCTATTAATGAAACAAAATGTACAACATGTCAACAGTATTAGCAGCTCAAATGCGTTGGCTGCTGTGGCCTGTTTTGTAAGCGTCAACATATCCCTTCTCTATGGCTAATAAAACAACCAGCATTAGTATTTTTTTTTTTAAATACACAATTAAGATACAATGTTTATACCATATGGTACGAGTTCAGAAATCACACTTCAAAGATCCATTTAGTGCAAGAGACTTTGCAACAAAAATATAAATTATAAAAAATGGAAGGCCAAAACCAAAATAGTTTTTCAGCGAAGCAGTGTACAATTGAGACTGGGTCTGTGGTACTTGGTTCATCGAATCGCTATTAGTAGCCTACATTATAAGAAAATGTTTTTATCTGTCATCTAAATGTTGTTGTATGCTTTGCTAAAAAGTCATTGCACGCAACTGGTTAAATCCCATATATATATACAAATCCCACATTATCCAATGGGACAGATGCATGTTTGACTTCATCTTACCTGTGTATTTAATTTGAAAGCAACATTTTATTACAGTGGCTCTGAATGGGAAATAACATCACAATGTGACCAAAAAACAGGAATAGCCCACGTAGCTCTACCAGCTTCCAGAACCTTCCAATACAGATACAGTAGACAAAATAATGGGTCAGTTACATAGGAATTTCTTATACCGAATAACAACAAAACATGGAGGTAATACATTATACATTCCCTCAAATTACCTTTAATAGTTTATTATAAACTTGAAAGGTGTTTATAGTTGTTTTTTTATTTTTATTTTGGGAGGAGGGGGGGTCTCTTGCTATCAAAGTGCCTGCTGAGAGTAGAAAAGCTTTAAAATGGCATCATAGTGAGAGTTTGATGACTAGAGAAAGATGAGACACACAACACGTGGATGAACAAAGCAACTCAGCAATCAGCTCTACACAATTCATAAACAACAACACTGGAGATATTTTCAACACAAAAAAAGAAACAGCGGGTGATAAGCATAGGAGATGTTTGGCTCTGTAAATAAAAACCTTTAGAAGGAAATCGCGAAAGGTTCTTTTTTTCCCTTTCTACTGTGACAGGGTCTTACATCTGCATTTATTATCCTACCCAAAAAAAAAAAAACATCCTCTCTGAAAATGTATCATATATATATATATATATATATATATATATATATATATATCCCTCACTCTTGTATGATGTTTGCAATCATTCTGAGTGGTTTAAAAACACAATGTTTGTTTATTATTATTTTATAGCATGGAGTTAAAATTCCCCATCCATCTAAACACGTGCATACTGTGCCCATCTCCAGATTAATTAAGTAATTATTATTATTTTTATTTGTTTATTTAGCAGACGCCTTTATCCAAGGCGACTTACAGAAACTAGGGTGTGTGAACTATGCATCAGCTGCAGAGTCACTTACAACTACGTCTCACCCGAAAGACGGAGCACAAATGACTTGCTCAGGGTCACAAAATGAGTCAGTGACTGAGGTGGGATTTGAACCGGGGACCTTCTGGTTACAAGCCCTTTTCTTTAACCACTGGACCACACAACCTCCTTGGGAGATGGGTTGTTTATGGCTATCCTCATGAGTGAAATAAACCAATCAGGAGATGACCACGTATATATAAAGAGCGGATCAGCCGCTCATCAGGATTGGGTGTTCAGAGGAGGAACGAGACAAGTAAGAACTGAGAAAAATGTTAAACTGCAATTGCTACTCGTGCTGGATGGCCATCGTGCCTTTTGTTTTGTTTTGTATAAATATTTTCTTTATAATTAAATACACGCATCAGCTCTTCAATCCACAGAGCCTGTGTTATTTCCTGGTCTGACGTCACCACCAAGCCACACTCCAATATTGAGTTATAACCTTTTTTCTCTGAATCTGCCATTGCCTTGCTTTGAACTTGTCTGAAGAATCATCATTCAAATCATATAACCTTTCAACTCTATTACCCTCCCCCACTCTCGCTCTCTGTCTATATATACTGTATGTAGAGTAGGTGGGACTAGCAGAGTTGACAAATCACTCACATGATTTGAATGGACTGAGGAAGACTGTCCCAAAAACTGTCATGATACTCCAGACAAGGTCAAAGCCAGGTAAAGGCAGATTTAGAGAACATTATAATAGCCAAATATGAGAGCAGCAGAACCACACGAAAACACCATTTGAAGTGGCTAACTCTAAGTTTCCATTCCCTTTTTCAACTGTTTATGTTAATTGACCTGAAGTAGTTCCAAATTACTCTGCATTGTAAAGTAGATTTGCAGCTTCATCTAAGGAAGGTTATTTGCTAAATTAAGCTGTTTCAACATACACTTTCTTTTTCCAAAAATTGAACTTTTTATATAAACATAATAATCAATTAACGTTCATGGGGTGCTTTGTTTATTTCACTCATGAGGATAGCCATAAACAACCCATATTTGTCCATCCTCCTTTGTGGAATAACTACAATACTTGAATCTTAGTGGGTTATTCTGGTTTAATGAATGGAAAATAAAAATGTTATGGCTACATTTTTAAAGCTTTTTTGCAAATCAAATGTTTAGCACACACTAGTCACCAAACCAACACTTTTATAATTACAATTGATGTTTTTTTAGAAAGAAAGAAAGAAAGAAAGAAAGAAAGAAAGAAAGAAATCACACTCATGACGACTTGACTGCCTTTGAGAATAAAGGCCATACTGTTACAAAGCGAGAAACAGACTCAAACTAAATATTGTATGCATATATTTATGTGTTTTATAAGAATCACAAAGTTTTATTTTCTTCACACTGTGCATTGAAGTTGAGTTATAGACCATACTGGAAATGGAAAGTTATTCTACATAAAGACCAGGATATCTGCTACTGATAAAAGGTAAATCCATATTAAAACCTGAGAAAACATACTTTTTAAACAAACAAATAAACCCACACGTTACTCCCACATGCATTTTTTGACATGTACAGAAAAGACATGTTTCAGCGATTTCCTGGTAGCAGTGATAAATAGAGCAGGTCCATTCTCAGACAACATCAACACTCAAATGTTGCGATCACATAAGAGAATGGGGACATACTTCAGAAAACCCAAGGTCTTCATGGAAACATGAATTCTGTCCTTCCCAAATAGACAGTACCATCACTGCAAGAACAAGTCATGTGTGAAAAAGAAATGCTGCCAGCTTCCAAACTCACACTTGGGAGTTAGGCAGCTCACTGCAGCATATGAAGAAGGCTGTTTCTTAAGTACAATTTTAAAACCCAGGATACTGGCTGTGCCACAGCAGTCCTACCTGGAACAGTGACACTGAGGACACACAGAGAATTGTATGCATTTCAAGACAGTACAGCCATATATTGTTTCCATTTATTAGGAACGGTCTAAAATTACACAAAATGAACTTTCCAGGATATACCAGTTCCGGAATCATCCAAAAACACTATAGTTTCCTACAGCATACTGCAGAACATACCAAAGTCATTAGAGGAAACAATAGTGTTTTTGGACAACACTATAGTATTTTTTTATATGAGAATACACAAAAGCCCAATGAAAAGTGTACTTACATCCATTTACTTACATTTATTTTACTGGAGAAGTGAGATGGCGGTAGTATATTCTCTTGCCACCTTAGCAAAGAAGGAGCTGTGCATCGTTTCCTTTCTAATCTCAATGGGCTTCACTGCTGGCAGTGCATGTCTACTTCTCAAGATGTATGGGTCTAAACAGAACTGGGATCCCCTTGGCAATTGTGATTTTACAAAGAAGGATCTCACTGGCATCCAGCAAAATTGTTTCAGACATTAATCTAGTATCTAGACATAATTTCATCTGGAGCATACAGTACACCCATGACCTCTTAATCTGTCCTCAACATAAGACTTTCAGCTTTCAACACAAAACTATTTCACACCAGCTTACGTTTCACTGCATTAAAAAAAAAAAATCTTGATTAGTTATTCTTTGTCTTTTTTGCGAAATAATAATAATAATAATAATAATAATAATAATAATAATAATAATAATAATGATAATAATAATAATAATAATAATAAGCCTGTGTTTGTTATTTTGTGTATGTACAACCAAGACCAGTTAGCATTGATCTGGTGGGCCTGTGTATTGCATAAGTTCTGTCTGTCTCCTCTTGAGCTGACCAGCCTGAATAATGCACCATAGGCACCTAATACGTAATTAATGATGTCTAGTGTGTTATTGCATACCCAGCACCTTAACTTATCATCAGCATATACAGGATTTATTTATCTTTCATTGGACTGTTTGTACAACACAATATAATTGCAGACAAAAGAAAATCACAAGCATATTTAATACATCTATATTCAAATCTTCTATATATTTTTTTTGTCTTGTATTTGATCACTTCCTTCCCCTTTCTGCTCCCACAGCTAGACCAGGTCTGTCAAATCAGATCAAACTCTCCCACTGTTCGTTCGGTTGAGCGGCAGTGCAGACATCCCAGGAAAATCACCGACGTTCGCTTTGACGCTAATTATTTTAACAGCAGATGACACTACTGCAAAACGGTTCCTAGTACCCTGGGCTGAGTCCCTTCAGTTAAAATGTATTAATCCAGTTTATTAACACATTCTTATTCGGATTATATTTATTCAAGATACACCATTTGTGGACACATGCAGTAGGCCCTGGTGCCTGTAGTGTCTTGCGTTGCCTCTGATGAAGCTATTGACTTAATACAGTTAATATGCTGTCCTTCCTTCCTTTTCAGTAAGATGTGGAAATCACTGTAATACCACCTGGTGCTACATGTAAATTGTGTGTTTTTGTTGTATTTAAATAAAGTTGAATTATTCTGAATTTAAGTTTGGAAGGGGTGGGGTTATTTCTATGTGGGGAATGTGGCTGGGTCTTGATTGAATAATTGATCACCAATCAAGTCCCAGCCACATAGCATGAAAGAGAGGCCAAACCCTTTGTTGGAGGAGTTTGAAAAGAGAGGGTTCAGTGAAGGCAAACCCTTATGATTTGTTTTGTTTAAACTGTTTATCCAGTCCAGTGTTTGTTTTGTTTTTGTAACTTTAACTTTCACTGCACTTTAACTGCAGCTCTCTGTTTCTGAGTCTCCCTCCTGCCGGTAACCAGCCTGCCAACAACGCTACCCTTTCACAGTGTTACATTTGAACATCTCAACCAAACCACAGAAAATTCATAATAGGTACATGTTGGCTTACTTCTTGATATCAAGGGACTCCTTTCTTTCTAAAGGTTTCTCCTCCTTCTGATTGTTATTTGAGGGTTTGCTGTCAGGCTCCAAAGGCACTGTGGTCACCAACTCATTTCTTTTAATGGTTAGTGGCAAAGAAAATCAATACCAGTATAAAGCCTGTTAACCCTCTACCGCATGCTGTTGCCTCAAGGCAAAATTATATCACTTTGTCACTATCACCCCCTGGTATAAAAATATTTAAGTTTCAATGCATGTTGGTGCTAGTAGGCAACATACAGTGCCTTGCATAAGTATTCACCCCCCTTGGACTTTTCCACATTTTGTAGTGTTACAGTGGTCCAGTGGTTAAAGAAAAGGGCTTGTAACCAGGAGGTCCCCGGTTCAAATCCCACTCATTGTGTGACCCTGCGCAAGTCACTTAACCTCCTTGTGCTCCGTCTTACATAATTGTAAGTGACTCTGCAGCTGATGCATAGTTCACACACCCAAGTCTCTGTAAGTCGCCTTGGATAAAGGCGTCTGCTAAGTAAACTAATAATAAAAAGGATTTAATTGGGTTTTTTACCATTTGATTTACACAACATACTTAACACAGGAGGCTGTGTGGTCCAGTGGTTAAAGAAAAGGGCTTCTAACCAGGAGGTCCCCGGTTCAAATCCCACCTCAGCCACTGACTCATTGTGTGACCCTGAGCAAGTCACTTAACCTCCTTGTGCTCCGTCTTTCGGGTGAGACGTAATTGTAAGTGACTCTGCAGCTGTTGCATAGTTCACACACCCTAGTTTCTGTAAGTCGCCTTGGATAAAGGCGTCTGCTAAATAAACAAATAATAAATAAGCAAATAATAATAACTTTGAAGGTGAAAATATTTTTTATTGTGACACAAAAGTTAATTAAACAAAAAAAAAAGACATTTGTTGGTTACATAAGTATTCACCCCCCTGAGTCAATACTTAGTAGAAGCACCTTTGGCAGCAATTACAGCTGTGAGTCTTTTTGGGTAAGTCTATCAGCTTTGCACATTCTTCTTGGCAAAATTGCTCAAGCTCTGTTAAGTTGGATGGGGACCTGTTGGTGAACAGCAATTTTCAAGTCTTGCCACAGATTCTCAATCGGATTGAGGTCTGGGCTTTGACTGGGCCATTCTAAGACATTCAGGTTCTTGTTTTTAAACCACTCCAGTGTAGCTTTGGCTGTGTGTTTAGGGTCATTGTCCTACTGGAAGGTGAACCTCCGCCCCAGTCCCAGGTCTCTTGCAGACTGAAACAGCTTTTCCTCTAGAATTTCCCTGTATTTGGCTCCATCCATCTTGCCCTCAATCCTGACCAGTTTCCCAGTCCCTGCCGATGAAAAGCATCCCCATAACATGATGCTGCCACCACCATGCTTCACCGTGGGGATGGTGTTCTCAGGGTGATGAGCAGTGTTGGCTTTGTGCCACACATAGCGTTTTGCACTAAGGCCAAAAAGTTCAATTTTGGTCTCATCAGACCAGAGAACCTTTTTTCCACATGTTTGCTGTTTCTCCTACATGCCTTTTGGCAAAATCCAAATGGGATTTGATATGGGTTTTTTTCAGCAATGGATTTCTTCTCGCCACTCTTCCATAAAGCCCAGCTTTGTGGAGCGTCCGGGTTATAGTTGTCCCATGGACGGTTTCTCCCATCTCAGCTGTGGATCTCTCCAGCTCCTTCAGAGTTACCATTGGCCGCTTGGTTGCTTCTCTGACTAATGCCCTCCTTACCTGGTCACTGAGTTTTGGTGGACGGTCTTCTCTAGGCAGAGTCGCTGGTTGTGCCATATTCTTTCCATTTTTTAATAATGGATTTAACAGTGCTCTGGGGGATGTTCAATGTTTGGGATATTTTTTTATAACCCAACCCTGATTGGTGATTCTCCAGAACTTTATCCTGGACTTGTTTTGATAGCTCCTTGGTCTTCATGATGCTGTTTGTTTAGATATGTTCTCTAACAAACCCTGGGGCCTTCCAGAAACAGGTGTATTTAATCTAAGATCATGTGACACTTTAATTGCACACAGGTGGACTCCATTCAACTAATTATGTGACTTCTAAAGGCAATTGGTTGCACCAGAGCTTATTTAGGGGTGTCACAGCAAAGGGGGTGAATACTTATGCAATCAAGACTTTTCAGTTTTTTATTTGTAAATAATTTTGAAAAATATGTAGATTTTTTTCCCCACTTCGACATTATGGACTATTTTGTGTAGATCAGTGACAAAAAATCCTAATTAAATCCATTTTAATTCCAGGTTGTAACACTACAAAAAGTGGAACAGTCCAAGGGGGGTGAATACTTATGCAAGGCACTGTATTTTACAATCCCATAAAAAACAGGGATCAGTATGATGCAATTTGAAGAGGTGGGACAATGAAGTGAGAAACATTTTAATGTCTTTTTTTGATAGCTTGATACATACAAAAATATTTTTATGTTTATGAAACACCAAAGACAGACATAGTCGTGTTTTGATATATTGTTAATTTCTGCCTGTATTTGATTTGATTTTGTTGCCTCAAAGCTACACTGTGAAGTTACTGGAAAGTAGATGCTGACTATATGTTGCTTGAAAGCTACATTGTGCAATGGGAGTAAACTTAAAACCAATGTAAAACATTATATAGATACATATTTTCAGTCAATTATGTCGATTACGTCAATTATATTGTAAAATATAAAGTTGTTGATGCCTATCAGTCTGGAAAGGGTTACAAAGCCTGGGGCACCACCGAACCACAGTCAGAGCCATATTGTCCAAATGGAGAAAGTTTGGGACAGTAGTGAATCTTCCCAGGAGTGGCCGTCCTGCCAAAATCTCTCCAAGAGCAAGGCGTAAAATCGTCCAGGAAGGAACAAAGAATCTTAGAACAACATCCAGGGATCTGCAGGCCTCTCTCGTCTCAGCTAAGGTCAGTGTTCATGACTCCACCATCAGAAAGACACTGGGCAAAAATGGGATTCATGGCAGAGTAGCAAGGCGGAAACCATTGCTCACTAAGAAGAACATGTCTCAAGTTTGCCAAAAAGCACCTGGATGATCCTCAATGTTCTTATGACAGATGAGTCAAAAGTGTAACTTGTTGACATCGGCCCCGTTATGTCTGGCAAAAACCAAACACTGCATTCCACATTAAGAACCTCATACCAACGGTCAAGCATGGTGGTGGTAGTGTCATGGTTTGGGGATACTTTGCTGCATCAGGACCTGGACGCCTTGCCATCATTGAAGGAACCATGAATTCTGCTCTGTATCAGAGAATTCTACAGGAGAATGTCAGGCCATCCGTCCGTGAGCTGAAGCTGAAGCGCAGCTGGGTCATGCAGCAAGACAATGATCCGAAACACACAAGCAAGTCTACATCAGAATGGTTGAAGAACTATTTAACTATTTAAAAATAGTGTTGCTACAAATAACATACCTGTCATTGTTCTTTTCATTGTTAACATCCTGAAAACTTTTTACACTGGTAACTTTAAAATCTATTTCAAAGCTCTTTTCAAAATGTCTGTTCTAGTGCACTGATAGTGTAAGGATTATTGCCCTCATTGTCAAACAGGTAACACAGCAATAATGATCCATGATGTGGTACGGAACAGAAAAGCCAGAGCATGTGTTATGCTTTTCTTTTTTTTTTAATTGCTCTTCCTGCAGTGATTTAGAGGACAGATCTCAAACCCCAGTGCACTCGAGCGGACACTTTGAAAAGAGCTTTGAAACAGACTTTAAAGTTATATTAAGTCTAAAAAATTGTCAGGATGTTAACAATGAAAAAAATAAAATGACAGGTATGTTATTTAAACAGTTGTTGCGACATGTGGGGACGTATAACCCTATATTTTTCTGAAACCCCCCTACTTACTCTTTAAAGAAATTATATACAGTTTGGTATTCATAAAACTGGTCTAGACTGTTGATATACATTTGTGTCATAGTCACGATTAATTGATTAATCAAATATTGATACCATAGTTTTTATTTTGGAATCCTCAAACAGTCATTGTTCTGGTGCCTTATTTTGAGCCTCAGTAATATGCACATGCATGTGTTTTGCATTTGAAGGCTTTTGTGAAGAGAATACTTGTAATATATATTTTTTTGCTTCTTGCTCATAAATAATAAATTATTCTCAATGCATCAATTATTGTCGCTAATAATTTCACAGCTAGTTTTGCATTACTTTCTTATTATCTGCATGCTTTCGCACACTGAATTCAACTAATTATCTACTGCAAAAACCAGGAGTGCATCACTTTATTTTACCCAAGCAAACTGAATTTTAGTGAATGGTAATTAGTTTGATAATTGACAATATTATGGTTTCTTTATTTTTTGTTAGTTTGTCCAAATGTCTTTACAGTTCCAGCACTATTTTTAAGCCTGTCTTGCTATTACTCAGGCTGAGACCAAGAGTAAATCAATCACTGGTTGCACAAGTGTTTTCATTACATCTGAATGTCTCTATGAATTATCCAGTCTGTTTAGTTTTGTGAAAAACTGTTATGTGAAAAAAATAAGCAGCAATTGATTCATACATTATTTCACAGGCCACTGGCTACGCGAACACTGCTTGCTTTTCAATCTTTTATTAACGATCATTTCAGCACGGACCTTCACATTATTCACAATTGTTGAATTTGCATGGATTTGTGTAGAACAAGAATACAAGCTAACAGTTTGTGTTATCTGATTTGTTGTCTTTAACCTGATGACAAATTGTTCATATTTCTAACATTAAACACACCCCAAGTCAATTCAGTGTAGTTAGAACAGCTGTACTAAACAGTATAAACCAGTACAGATGTGTTTCAAAAAGTATATGTTTTAATTGGTTCCAATTATGAGAAGCAGTTTTAGCCTTCAATAGTGCAAGCAACCAAGTGTCACTACCATAAAAAAATGTATTACAACAACATACAATTGTGGTGGTAGCACTTTAGATAACAAGGTATAAGTAGACGTGGGTAATTATCAAGGATTCCTGCCCTTACACTTGTGTACAAGCTAACAGTAACTACTCTATAATTACCTAAAAAAGGCCTTGCTGTTACATAATGCAATAACATGGTAATACCATGACACAGACCATTGTCATGCAATTACACACTTTTACATGCTAGTTACCTTGTAAGAGCATGAACCACCGATAGTTACACAGTTATTACCATGTTATTACATGGTTGTGTTTACCCTGTAATCCAACAATGCTACTGCAATTGCATTTCACATAATCTTATCCATCCTGGACAGCTCTTAATAAAAAGAATAGTTTTCACTGCATAAACACACTCTCGTTGGTGGAGGGAGGGGTACACAAGGTCTACAAGCAATGGGGACAGCAGGTTCATTTTTACTGACTGCAAGAGAGAACCAGCTGGGAGCTCCCACTCTTTTAGCATAGCAGACAGCACAATTGTCTGATCCAGGACAATTTGGTCAGATCCTCGCTACCTCTATTTAATGCCATTTCTTCAATACATTACCCCTGTACTAGATCATCCAAATACATTGCATTGTCATTTCTTGAAATAGTGGGGGCTGTTAATGGTTAGTAGCCCGAAGGTGATTTTCTGTAAGGCTAGATCTCTTGTAATGAGCATACCTTTGTAGAAAAAGTTCAAATTCAGTATATATCTAAATAAAACGGGGACAAAACATTAGGATGTGTAAAACTATTTAATGCTTACATACAACTGTGATTCTTTTGTTGTTGTGCCTCACATTTTCAATTGTGTTAATCAGTATGTGCAGCATAGCATCTGCCTTGCAAAAAAAAAAGGTAAAGTTACATTAATACAAATTAGAGGGCATTAAAAATGAGTAACTATTTTGGCTCCCTGTGTGCAATAATCTAATTTCATAAAAGACATTTTTCAAAGAATGACGTTAATCTGAAAAACTGTTAAAAATGTGGACCTAATATGACTGGAACTCAGTAAACCAGTACAGGTACTACATTCAACTGATGACTAAGCTAGGACCTCCCATGCCTTTTCTCTTGTGAAATGCCAGATTCTGATCCAGGTGTCACTGTGGGTAGCATACTGACCTAACTACGTAAATATTTAAACATGGAACGCTGTAGAGAATTACAAACATTACAGTACAAACATGAAGGCAATAAAATGCAAGAAACAAGAGTGACGAGATACAGCACTGTGTTCATACTGAACAGTGACTTTACCGCATGATGCACTGTTTGGTTAATGCAAAAAAAAAAAACACAAAAAAACACTGTGCTAAACAATCAGAATACTTGAAATGCCCCAGCCACGTTTTTACCTCCATTTAGTAGTATAAGCTTTCCCTTTCCATCCAAAATTTGAATAAACTTCAAATTGATACATTTGAAAGACCTCATATCAAATAAGCACTCATTACCTCTCATTACAGGACCAAGTATGTCAGAATTGCTGCTAAAATTGACCTTTAAAGTACTAAGTGTCAATAAACAAATCAGAATATGTATAGAAGTGACATCAGTGAATTGGATACAAATAACTTTCAAAATGAGTTACCTAATCATGCACCGATTGGTAGGTTCTGAGAACTTTAAATTTCATGACAGTTGGCTTGACAGGTTAAAAAATAAATCACAAACACAGCACGATCCTCTACTGTATTGCCAATACCGGAGATATGCATCTTCGCTGCCAACAACTAATACCAACCCAAAACATCACAATATAAATTCTGCTGCCAGTTATGCAAAGTTTATTGCCATGCCCAAGATCATTTGAGAAAAGTGATCTGGATTCACACACCTGAAGCAGAACTCCGTGCAGATCTTCATACAGTGAACTTTCTCTGCTGGCCAACATATAACTCTGCAAAATCTGAAAGATAAACAAGAAATAGATTTAATTTAAGATAACCACAGATCAAAGACAGAACTGTCAACTAGTTGCTTTCTAAAAAAATTAAAATAAACTGAATGTGTCCTGGATTTTACTGTGGAGAAGAGAAGAGTACTATATGCCCATACTTAGAATCTCTAGACCTGGCACATGCCATCTGACAAATAAACAAGCTATTAAACAAGACAAATGCAGCCAAGACCTAACACGCATGTAAACACACTTTCAGGCCCATTGGTTTCATGGACCTTAACACTGAATCTGCCCGCCCCTGTGACCCAGTTGCAAACACCATTTATAGTTTACAGGAATGATTTGGGTTCCTGCTTGTACCACTTTTACAGCCAGATGGAAGTGTCCACCGACACATGGATGCTTAGTGGCAGAGCTGGGATTTGAACCCACAATCCCCTGGGCCCCATTCCTTATCTCTACTCACTCACTTAAACAGACTCCTTTGCTCCACTGGAGCACAGTAGCTTGTTTTTTTTCCCTTTATGACAATCACACTGTGACAGGGGTGTTCTGTTACTGTGTGGGTATCCACTGATAGACGAGAGAGACACAGAGGGTTTGACGCTGAAACGCCACACAGGCATCCAGGTTTTATTAACAATTACAAATATTACAGGCAGTTGCAGTGTACGTGGCCACCACTAGGGTACCAGCAACGCACACACAGTCAGTGATGTGCACAGGAGGGAGGGGCTGGGTGGGCTTAAGCCCCTGCCTTCCTGCCTTTATGCACCAACAGTACCCTTTTTCTTAGTCATAAAAACATTGCAAAGCTTGAAAAAAGAGACAATTTTTCTCAATGAGCACCTGCCCTTTTAATGTCCTCTGCATGTTACGGCACACAACTGTACATAATTACAAAATACAAAACAAAACACAGTTCAAAAATAGCTAAGAAATAAAAGGTGGCCAATCTCAGGCCGTGCGCTACTCCCGCTACACAGGGAGGTCCTGCACCAGGAACCTTCTTCCTAACAAACTAAACTATACTGTGGTGGGATTAAAATCCCTTTTATTAATCCCTACATTAACATTGGAGTTATCCCGGCATACACATGGTGATAACCTCCAAACACACACAGAACCCCGGTATACACACGGTGATAACCTCCAAACACACACAGAACCCCGGTATACACACGGTGATAACCTCCAAACACACACAGAACCCCGGTATACACACGGTGATAACCTCCAAACACACACAGAACCCCGGTATACACACGGTGATAACCTCCAAACACACACAGAACCCCGGTATACACACGGTGATAACCTCCAAACACACACAGAACCCCGGTATACACACGGTGATAACCTCCAAACACACACAGAACCCCGGTATACACACGGTGATAACCTCCAAACACACACAGAACCCCGGTATACACACGGTGATAACCTCCAAACACACACAGAACCCCGGTATACACACGGTGATAACCTCCAAACACACACAGAACCCCGGTATACACACAGTGATAACCTCCAAACACACACAGAACCACGGTATACAAGCAGCATTCTTTTGGTTGCTCACCCTAGATATGCACGAGGCCTTGAGCTTGTACAGATTAAATTGAGAACAAAGGACTGGCTTTCTGGGCCTTTTGTAACACTAGAACCACAGAGATTTCGGACTACATACAACCACCGCACCCGCAAAATGTGCGGCTGCATTTTAAAACAGCTTCGATATGAAAATGAAAAACAAACAATTAAATACAACTTAATATTTTTATTTATGAACATCATACAGTACATAACATTTTCAGAGCAGAAACACCGTATTTACATTGAAAATTAAACTTTTTTCTTATTTTTTCAAAAAGAGCACATGAAAAACTTAATAAAATAAACTTTATGCAATAAACTTCTGTGTAACAGGTGGAGAAAGCTGTATGCACATATAAAATTATAAAACATAAATAACTAGTTATAAAAATAGCATAAAACAAAAATATAACATAACTTATGCAACGTGAAAGCGCTTTGAGTGAAACAGAGTTTCAAAAGCTGTTTGTCTGTTCAGAGTTCTATTACAGCTTTCTAAGTACAATCTATGCAGAAAACATGCTTTTCAACTGTACCAGTGCATTTGCCACAGACTGCCTTTTCACAACAGGCGCAGACATCAAAAGTTCTGTTTTTATTGCATTTAGCAACCTAGCATTGTCTTTTATTCTGTGTGCCAGTGGGCACAACGCTGGCTGAAGGTTGAGGGGCATTTGCCAACCGGCTTTTGTGTCTCTTACCAAAATGTTTATGCCGTAGCTCCAGGGCTAGCTGCAAAATGATGTCCCTCCGAGTGATTGAGTTTCCGGTGCACTCCTTGTACAAAACCAAAACGTTGATGGCTGCCAGGTCCAAAACATTATAAAAAACAGCCACAGGCCACCTGCGAGTACCACCTTTGACAGAATACAGCCGTGCCATTTGATCCAGTATACCCACACCTTACTTTATTGCATTGTAAAATGCAACAGTCTCTGGCTTTTGTTTAGCATCAGTCCCAATGGTCACTGATCTGTGCAGAGCTTAGAATACGCACTTTTTAGAATACACAATTTTTAAATTGTTTTGGGTGGCACAGTCGTTCTGCCTGAGAAATGTAGTGTAAATAATATAAGATATGATGTGTAGAATGACTTTCATCAGAGTTTCAAGCACTCTACAGGATTATAATACATTATTTCACAATGACGTTGATTTTATTACAAAGCCCAGACTAAATTGTCGGCTGTATTGTATTGATTTTAATATGCCGCATAAACTGCGGGTGTGGCGGTTGAAGAAGCAAGTGCTAATAACTCATTTTTACGATTCTGCAGCTAAAACACTGTATGGGTTTTTAATTCAAATATTTAGTAACACTTAAGAACGGACATGCACGAGACATGCACATACGCAGAGATATTTGAATTTGAATTGCAAAAGCCATTAAAAAACCGTCTATGGCGGTGCTAGTATTAAAGGCCAGGGTTAATTAACAATCAATCAGTCAATTAACACCTGGCCACCTGCTGCCACTAGATTTCAATTAGGCAGGGAGAGAAGTCTTACCTCCCAGCCCTACCATATCTAGCACACACTTTGTTTTCAAAATTAAACAATTTTTACTTATAAATCAAACAAAACCCTATTTTCTTTATGAACCCAAAACAAATATACATTATTTACAGGGCCAGGCCTCATCCCTGCCACATACACCCTTATCCTACAATGTATTTATTAAAAAGATGTGTCCACTTCATGTTCATTAATCATCACTTATCCTGAAAAGAAGAGCGAGAGACAAATGTCACTTCATATACTGTTTTACTAGAGCAAAAGCTTTTATTTTGTGTATAAATCTGTATTTAATGAGGCTTGAAAGAGATGATTGCCAGCTCGATGACCTCCAATTACACCAATCATAATTGGATTGTTTTATAATGCAATGTGTGCCCATGGCTCTCTCTGGGATTTTTAGTTATGTGTACTGGAACACTCATGATGCGGAGACAGAGTTGTCCAACAGTCTTTTAAATGGAACACAAGGAGACACAGAGGCTCTTTCCCTTGATTGGGATTTGACTATAGGGGTCCTATGCATTCACTTGCATGCTGATGCTTAATAAACACTAACCTACAGTCAATGGGCTTTAGAGGGAGTGGGTTCTAAGTTGTTTACTTCTTACACTATAACTGATCAGGGTTACTGCTTTCCATGAAATTATAGTTTTGAGGTTGCTTGAATTATATTAGTTAGGATCGACATGAATTCTCTCATTTGGTTATCAATTATTCAGGAGGAATCTCCCTTAGAGATGGATTTCCACAGGTGTCCCAGTCCCAGTGACACGCAGAAGGGCATGCAGGTTTTTTTTTTCCCAGGTATATTGGTCCTTAAATATCTGGACTTTACCTGCACCTTAAAAAAATTAAGTAGACTTCAAATATGTTGGTAATGTTGCTGTACATCTTTAAAAAAAAAACAACATGCTGAGTTTGATAAAGTTGATGCAGCGTTGTATCCCACATGTTTTGTAAATAAATCTAAATTTAAAGTCTGAGGACAAATTACTTCCTGCTGATTGGTTGTCTTGGGTGGTGTTTAAAACTGGAGCCGCCTTTCTCTGCCTTTTGTGTTTCATCACCTCTGCCCCATCGTAGAGCAACTGTAGCTTTGTGTTCAACCCACTAGCCTGTGACCTTGGAAACAATAACAATCTCACAGATTGCTGCTGGTGATTGCAGTTGAAAAAGGTGAAAATACAGAGATGCACAGACAGCCTTACCACTCTTCTTTTCTTCACTATTAAAGGACCTAATCCTCAACCAACTCATAGGGAACTGGTTTGATGAGTAAAAACAGGTTCACGTACTGTAACATTACCATAGACAGACATTAAGACATTAATTGATTGTTTGATTTAACCCTTCGATTATTTTCTCTAATTGATGACATTCTGTATTCAATATACTGCTTTACTTTACCAGAGTTCTTATATGTAGTTATTTGAACTTTTGAAGTTACCCAAGTAATTTGAGACTATCATACTCCTTAGGTCAAACCTAGGGGATGATGCTCATAAATAATTTAACACCCTGAATCTTCACGACACAAGTAAGACTACATACAGTAGATCTTGCGCTGTCTCGGTATCAGCAGATCAAGTTCTATTACATTACCAGATCTCTTGAGGACCCTTTGTGCTTACATAACTGGCAGTTTTAGAATTTTTTTTCCGTCTCCATACCAGCAAGAAGCTATCCTGCCACTATTTGCTTGGTGAAGGTAAATAATGTTGTTAAATCAATGGCTTTCATGGCACACTGCCTATTTAAGATTTGACACTTTCAGACACTGGCAATACACAGTGTTATGTTATGAACTGAATACTTACTACTGTACCTCTAAATTACTTTTACACTTTCCAGTTAATTTATTTGAAATGTACCGATAGATCCAACATACTTTCATAAAGGGGTGATGATAGCACAAAACAAGTAGCAGAGGGTCGTTATACAGTAGTCTCCGGCATAGAGAACACCCCGAGGGAAGTAAGCAAAGTGTTCTCTTAGCCGAAGTGTTCTCTAAAGAGTTGACCACCAGACACAATAAATATTTATTACTTGTCATGACGCACATGCATCAACATGCATCAATGGTAATAAACTTTAATAATAAACTAACTGTCAAACTAAATTAGCACAACACCCCTACACATGTTAAAAAATGCAGCAACAGCAGCTCTAGATGAATTATGAATACCTGTGCAGGAGCAATATTCAACACATGCACAAAATTATTTAACAGAATGGTGAAGCAACTCACCAGAACGGAAAACACCAAATTGTTCGGCGTCTTGTGTCTGATTCAGGTTGTTTTCAGGAGCTTGAACAATTTCCAACTTTTTGTAGCAAGAGAAACTGCGGCGCATTTCCTCATTTGCACCTCATCGCTACAAAATGGCATGTGTTTTGTAGCGATGAGGTGTACTCTTGGAAATCAGAATACAAAACGAGGCAGTAATATGACGCCGGTTCTGGAAAGATTGAATAAACCAATCAGTGTACCTCAAGACACTCTCGCGATGACAAGTCACTTTTGAAAAGATTGAATAAACCATTTGAATTTAAGTGTGATGATGATGATGATCAGGTTATCAGGTTCAGTATACAAACTGTCAGTAACTGTTTAAATCAATATAGGTCTAAAATTAAGAAACTGAAGGTGTCCTTTTGCATTAGCATTTGTTTTTTTTAATAATGTTGGCTAAAACAATATGCCCCTTTTTTAAGATTCATAATGTAGCATGTGTCGGTGTTGCTCTAGTGTAGCCAATTAGGATAGGGCTGGCTTTTTTATTTTATTTGATTTTTTAAAAACTTTTTTTAGCTTTTTAATGAGATTAACAGACTGATCACCAGCAAGACTACCTACAGTCAATTAAGTGTTCTTTCTTTAATAAACAGTGTGCTGATGGATGACACTGAAGGATAAAGCACTGTATGAACCGCATAGAGTAGAATGAAGGGGGAAGTGCACTTGCCAGTTCTCCTCCCACATGCCCTTTTTATATGACTCCCCTATGAAATGGCAGAGGATCCTATTTAGAATTTACAGCTGTATACGAAGACGTGATAGCAAGAAGCTACTAATGTTGGTGCTTGCTTTGAACAGCTATCAAAAGCCTCTCTTGCAAAATGAACCCAAAATAGCAAAAGGATATATAAGCCTAAATCTTCTATTTTTATTCTGATCTGAGCTGTGTTTCTGTAGGACCTTAGGAGTGATTAAAGGGTTAAACTTGTGTATAATTGCACAGTACCTACAAATTGTAACATGAAGATGAAAAAGGGAGTAGGACTGGGATCGTAACCATAGCAACAAAAGGTGATATATTAATAGACTGGCCTGGTCCCCATAACAACGTAGATAACATGAGGCCTAAAGTGACTCCAGAAACTGGTCTCCTGTTTTGTAATTGGAAGCAACTGATATCAGTGTAGGTTTGTAAAGAGGCCTCAAAGTCAGGGGCAGCTGTGTGTTTGGACAAAATTGCCTCAGACAAAGGGAAGAGCAGCAAAGAACAACTGAAAATACCAAGTACCACCCAGCAAACACCCTAAATAATTAAATAACTTGGAAGAAAAATCTAATATTGTTCAACTGACTTAAAAAATGAATTATATTAACCAGAATCACATTGAAGAAAGGAAAGTTAATAATGAATGAATTAATTAATGAACTGGGTTGTCTGACTGGGAAAGGTCAGCTACACATGAAGAAAAAATGTCCTTATAAATAAAGCCGAATGATGGACCTCGCTCTCATCTTGCTACTGGACCAATTCTGTGAAATAAATTGAACATTCTCCAATTAAACTAAAGAATAGAAAAGATTTACAGAAACTATATTTGTGGAATGTAATAAATGTGTATTTTCAGAAAGGTTGATGTTCATGAAATGTAAAAAAAAATGTGGTCATAAGCTGCTTCATAACAAAAGGGGCTAGTTTAATATTTCATGAAAGTAATTTAATAACAGATTGAGAATAATAGCGATCTCAGAAATTGAGTAAAAGGTCCTGAAATTAATATATGGGCGCCAAGTTAGTTTACCGTTGGTTCTAGTTAACAGAGATATATTTTTAGCAACTGAGTGATAAAGAATTAATTATGATTTTCTAATGTCTGATTAACTGGAATTCACTAAGATTTTATTTGACATTTACTGACTCATATTTACTCAAACCTTTATCATGCTTGCATATTCACATTATTATATTTGGTATTAGTCTTATAGAAAAGACAAATTATAGACCGTTGATGAATGCACTCTTTTCCATGTAATTGATATTTACACTGAAGCTGAGCTATCATCTGAATATTATTGCTTGCTGAGATTAATGTACTGACTATATTGATATTCTTTCCTTTTCTATTTTTGTACCGTGTTATTTTACTAACTTTTTGATAAAATTCATAAACGATTAATTTATTGTCAATTGTTTTTCTCTGCGATCTTTGAATTTGTTTGAGAGAAATGTATAACTGGGAGTGTAAAGTAAACCATAACACTTATTATTATAAGTATCTATAATTGAGTATTTAAACACCAATTATCCCTACATTTCTATCATTGTGCTGTGCAATGACAATCCACTAGAGGCTGATCTGTGACCACCATGTTAACTGCACTAGGGACACACTTCTGATTCAACAGCAGCTCCAGGGCTAGTTGACACAAAGGGCTCTAGAAGCACTCTACCATGTGCACAGTTTCCTGAGATTGCAGAAAGCAATGCAAAATTCGCACACAGGTGTCCTCCTTTATGAAATTCTGTTAGAGGAAAACAAATCCGAAAATACTGCAAAGACACTCAGCCATACTCATTAAGCATAATGTTGCATTGGAGTCCTATATAGGTACATTTACTGACATGTTAATATTTTATGAATACTCCCCCACTGTCTTTATGGCGGCCTAATGCATCCTGCATGCCAAACATCAGTGAATATCATCTGAAAACCCTGCTGATACATCTTGCAGTCTGTAAGCACAACATCTTATTAAAACCATTAAAAGGCATCCAAGCATACTCAAGGTAGGTAGGTGTATTGTTTCAGAACTGTAGGTTACTTGACCTGATCCACAGAGGACCGAAGGGTAGGGGTTACATGGCGTATATGCTATTATGATGTATAGGTATTATGATATTCAGTTCTGAATATGGAATAATATGAAATAATTAAATCTATGTGCATTGCCCATTGGTGGTGATTAGTTTGAAATGTCAGAGTTGCAAGTGGTAGGTTATAGGATCCAGCCGTGTAGGTGTGGAGTGTATTAAGAACAACTACAGCTCTGATAAGAGGTCAAAACCCTCCCTGTACTGCGAGGCACTGCATCTCCAATTTGAAACTCTTTCTCAAGGCAACTTTTCTTTGTTAATTTTGTGCTCACACTGGACATTTCCATCAATGCGTTCCATAAGTTTACCAACTAAAGCATCACCATTTTCTGTCAAATATTTACGATTATGATTGTCGGCATTAAGCGGTGTTTTAACTGATTGACAGTACTGTCGCACGAAGTCACCAATACACGCATCTCTGCAATAAACAGTGGCTGTCCAGCAAAGCAAACTCATTAACACAGTCATTCTTCGCTCTCTTCTATTAAACCGCATGTAAAAGCCACAGCAATGGATTGCTTGTCTCTCAGTTCACTTTCTTGCTTAAGCTTAATGTGTAGCTTATTTTATTGTCAGCGCAACCATGTATTTGCAGCATTTGCAACGCTATGCATCCTCTGCCTCATCTGGCCCACTTTTGCTATGGCTTTTTGTGTACTTCAAAACATTTGTTTTCTTTTAAATATTAATTTGATTTACGCTTTCTCCCCCATTCCTCATCCACTCAAAATATGATATTTTCATGTAAGTATTTCAATTTAGTTTTTGATCAAGCTAGTTACTACACCCATCACTTGCCACAAAAATCAGACTTGATTGGCCAACAGAATCAAGTGATAATGTGTTTGTGAACAGAGAACTTATGTGCAACACTTTAACATCATTTGGTCCTCTGATGTCTAAATGTACCTGCTGTATCCTAGGATGCAATGTAAGGTTACTTATGTCGGAGTCAAAATAAAACAGCATTTGAATCAAAATATTGTGTATTTCCTAGAAAACAGTACCAGGAAAATATTGAATAGTAGACAAAAAATCGGATATAAATCACTAAAGAACAAGGTTCAAGTAAAAAAACAAATCCTGTAAAATTTGGATTAAACCGGAAATGCGGAACACTACATATACTGTACACTGTCTAAAAAACTAGAGAGCCTACAATTCATCTTTTGCTTTTCATGATACATTGCACACGTCTGCTGGCTTGATTCATCAAGATCACTTGTAACTTGCGCTTTCCACCAACTGGAGCTCTCCAGTGGTAGTTTTCTGCACATGTTGCCGTTATAGGAACACTCGGAAGTCACTGCTATGCCTCTTTGTGAAATCATGGTGATCCTTCTGCTTTCCCTTGATTGTTGCTGAATAATTGCACACAACTCTCATATGGCTTTTATAAATCTATAGTACTGGTTTTCAACTTTTTCATCTCCAGTAATGGTACATCGGGACTATCAGGTGTACCAGTAACTACAGTCAAACCCATTTACAATTTACCTGGGATATAACATACACACTGATATAAAGAACCAGTATCATGGAACCGAATAAAATCACATTAACTCCTGTTTAAATTCTCCTTTTTAGTACGTATTCTGATAGTGCATACTCCCTGTTATTATGCACGCACCGCGATGGCACGCAGTGGTCTGTGCTGCTCATATTGCGTACTCGTAGGCTTACTTCTTGCGGTTTGAACTTGACCTTGCTCTCGATTACTGTAATGTATGCAGTATTATCAGTGCTAGACGATCGTCAGTCTCACTTAAGGACAAACTGTACATTATCGGATAAATCTTAAAGGGATGAAAGCAGTCAGAATTATGTTGTCAAAGAGCTCAAGTTTAAAAAGCAGCAGTCACTGAGGCAGTCGTCTAAGGCCCTGTTCACATTAAAGCAAAGAAATCGACAACATAGATCAAAACCGATTTACCTGAACCCTAGCCCATCAGTGTTAGAGCGTCCAGATTGCCTTAATGAAACCGGGTTAGTTTAACCCAGCTGTTGTTGAAAAAACACTTCGCTGGATGACTGTATCCCAGAAACCACTGTAATGTATACACATCCTTCTTTCTTTTTTTCCCCCTCGTAAATGTTGTTGTTTATTTTCATTGAACATGGGAGCAGAACAGAGGAGCTATGAGAAAGTGTCTAAGTAATCACAATGGGAATAATTCGTATGGGGGAAAAAATGCCCACGCCATAGTAAATAAATTAGATGGGCATTTGCACAAAAGGGAAAATCTGGGGCGGATAAGATGTTCTTTAATTTAATTAAATGTCGAAATAAAGACCTTTAGCTTTCTAATATGTGATGTGATCTAAGATAAGTGTTATGGACACATTTTTAGTTTTGTGTACTACAGTACATTAGCATATCTGACTGTAGCAATGGAATATGACAAGAATAAATCCTCCTGTATTTTGATTCGGGCTATCCTTTTCTTTATTCTCGTCTCATGTAACCAGGGAGATTATGGCAACGTACTACCACAAAGCACTAGGGGATATCAGAGGATACTGTGTAACCAGACTTGAACACGGCTCACATCCAGATTACAGTTAAACCAGTTTAACTAACCCAGTGATGCCGACAACCGAGTTTGAGACTTCCTCCTGAGTAGGTTTCAAACTCGGTTGTTGAACTCAGTTATGAACAGTGATTAGTGTGGATGCAAATTGATTTAAGCACTGTTAAACAGGTTTTGAACCCTTAACTTGGTTCTAAAATGCTAATGTGGCCAGGGTCTAAAAGACTTCTTAAAATAGCTTACAGGCAATGATTACTGTACTGTACCTGAACTGACATGGTAATGTTATTGACTTGTATGTCATTTTTATTATTACTATCAGTTTTATTATTTCTATACTGTATTATTACTGTACTGTATTCTTTTTTGTATTAGTTTGTTTTACTAATTACAGTACAGTATTATTCAGTACATTAATTACATGTTTTTTGTTATTTTTTATAATTCATTTAGCTGACCATCTTCATCCAAGACAACATAGAATTACTGTATTAAATCAATAAAATACAGAATGTTACATACTGTATAGTAATGTACAGTACTAGTTACATGTTACATTATTTTATATTATTTCTTCTGTAATAAACCTTTATACTACATACATTGTGTATGTACATTAATCAATTAGTACTGTACTAGGTTTAGATTTTTGTGCTGATTTGGCAGGGATTTGCATGTACCTGATTATTACATACCTTGGTTATAACATACTGTTTTTACAGTTCCAAGGCAGTACGTTGTATCAGAGTTTCACTGTATGTGCAATCTTAAATGGCTATTGTAAAACAGATCTTCCCCATTACAACCAGTTTTCAGTATTACTGAAGATGTGATGGCTTCATCTAATTATTGACAAGAGTTTACCACAAACAAAACAGAGCGGCTGCTTTGGTTCCCCGTCATTAACTTTGAAACCTCAGTCTTTGATATCTCAGACTTGCTCCAAGTACTTTTCTTTGTCGATGGTTCAGTGGAACAAACAGATTGATACATTACGATAGCGCGATTAAGTGAATCTTGTGGGTTCAGGCTATTCCACTGCCGACCGTGGACGGGAGCTCCCAGGAGCGGCGCACAATGATCTGAGCACCGCCGGGGGGGGAGGGCTTACATTGGCCAAGGTGTCCTCGGCTCACTACGCACCAGCGACCCCTGTAGTCTGGCCGAGCACCTGCGGGCTTGCCTGTAAGCTGCCCAGAGCTGCGTTGTCCTCCGACGCTGTAGCTCTCAGGTGGCTGCATGGTGGGACTGCAGTGTGAAAAGAAGCAGTCAGCTGACGGCACACGCTTTGGAGGACAGCGTGTGTTCATCTTCACCGCTCCTGAGTCAGCGCCGGGGTGGTAGCGGTGAGCTGAGCCTAAAAATAATTGGCTATTCCAAATTGGGGAGAAAATGATAAAAACAATCTTGTGGTTGGGGAATCACATCGTCATAAAGACAACTGCCACCAGTTGGAAGCCTGTCACGTACCAGTACAAGTTAAAATCCATCTAGAGGATCACAATACATGCCATGTGAGCACATATATTTGAACACAGTGCATATTTTACTGACATTTTTTGGTCAAGCAAAAAAATACAAGAAAATTAAACACAGTAACAGTAAAAATACAAGAAAATTAAACACAGTAACAGTAAAAATACAAGAAAATTAAACACAGTAACAGTTTCGACAACATGCACTGGAAATGATCTATGGTTGGTGGAAAAAAATGTTCTTTTCTTATTAACTGCATTTGTTAAACACGCAGTCATAAAGGTAAAATAATGTATGTCAAGAGAACAAACATGCTGTTTATTTGTTAACTCTATGATGTACTGCTGTTCCACATTTAGAGAATTTGAGCTCAGACAGGCTGCCCTGTAAGCTCCACCGTGACTGTAGACTTGCATAACTAACAGGACAGATTTAGTATTTATGGTGGGTGTTGACAGAGATCAGATCGTTTTTCTCTTAAAAACTATTTTAATTTTTTTTCGGGGCTTCCATGAACACAGTTCTACAAATTGTACTCAAACTGTTACCCAACCATAGCCATAACCATGGACTCTTGTAATGATCAGATTTTGGCCCTGTAACTACAGCTGAATCAAGAACCGGTGACCAATCAAGAGGCGCATTCGCTAACTACAAACTATTTTCAGCTGCAGTTACAACTAACAACATCAATGGAGAAGTATGCCTTTTATTTTATGAGCTTGCTAAAAAAAAAAAAAAATACAATAGGTTCCTAAGAACATTTTTGAAAAAAGTTTTGTAACTTTTATGAACAAGGATATTGTAATTTTGATGTGGTTCCTGATTATCTGGATTAATATAGCCTTTCTTAATTTAGGTTCAGTCACAAAGGAATATAATCATAGATCATCCACTGACACAGATGAGAGTTTTCAAAGCTATGCACTTAGTGTTGTGATGTACAATGCAATTACCTAGTAATTGCTCACAGGTTATGGTACAGATAGCTGTACACTTTTAATTAATATGGAAGCAACCTCTTTTTACTGAGCAGAGCAGAAAAACAAAGAATAGCCCAATGACCTGCAGGAAGATTAGTTAAACTAACTAGAGCAGACTGCATGCAGCTGTTTATGAAACCCCCTGGAGGCTGCCAAAGCATTCAGACAATGAAAAAACAATATATCAAGTTAAATATACCACCACAATCAAGTATCACGCCATTACTGATATACGGCCTGTACTGACTGCAGCAGCTGGGCAAGGCAACAATGCATGCCTGACGCATACTGTGAAAAAGGAATTAGTCCTTGACCCTGAGTCCACTAACAGGAATAGTAGATCATGTAAATTGCAAGTTGCTATACAGGGTAGTATGAGCCAATGTGATTCCCAATTAGGATCAGTCAGACACACTGTGCCAACCACTTGTCTCAATGCTGCCAACAGGTTGTTGGTTGCTTTATTCAAGAGTAAGTGGCTTTAAATTACACACTTAACCCTTTGACACCTAGGTAGAATGACCATATTTGGGCTTGAATATGACCACTTTGTGATGGGCGCTTGTAGTTTGGCAACTTTACATCAGAAATTATAACCCAATATATCTAGTATTTAGTAGTTGTTTCCAATGATATAATGTATTTTATTGTGAAATGTATTATATGTTTATTATATAAACTGCACCGCCCAAAAAATAGTTGAAAAATGTATAATAATAATAATATTTTTAAAAACTGCCAATTTCGACCCCTTTCCAAGTTAGATATAAAAAAAAAGATCAGCATAGAAATGTTATGCAGATTTCAAATAAAAAATCAGATTTCAGATATCTTCTACTATTGAGTAGCTGCAAGATTTTGTCTGAGCCATGGTCTGCATGCCAAAATTCCCAAAAACGTCCCTATTTTCAGAACTGTCAGCTGTTTTATGAAAGTAGTCCAGACTAAGCAAAATATCACAAAGTACATTGCCAAATCTTACGTAAAACCTTTTATCATGGTAATGTATGAAAAAAACAAGGGAAAATGAAGTTTGTTTTATTAAAAGAAGTAAAATTATAAGATGTGTGCGTACTGTCAACAGCACAAGCCTCTTCTTGTCTTTTTCAAGCGTCTGAAGAAAAAGAAAAGAAATTGAAATACTATAAAAGTTCTTATTTTAGATATTGGATCTAAATGTGAATTGAATTATAATTTCAGAGACAATTACCATCAAAAAGATCCGTAGATCAGGTGTCTGTTCTGTTGTGGCCGCTGACAGTTCTGGAACATTCTGAGTTGTGTGACACAATAAAAACATCAAAATATGCGCTAGTAGACACGCTTCCTGTGCGTCAATTTGTTGACGTGTATCATCTAAATTTGCACCTAGGGATACAGTTGTCTTTTTTCCTAGTACCTAGTGTTATTCAATCAGAAACACTGATTTGTTTCCACACTGCTTATTTTTGCTGTGAGACATCTCGGAAGAGACAACGCGTCATCAGTGCTTAAGTACCGAAATTAGAATGGCTCAGTGCCAAAGGGTTAAGCCCCTTTCACACTGGCATGCTCTACCCTGGTCAGAACCTACCCAGGTCAGGACCTGGTGTTATGCGTGTAGGGTACACGATTTGACACTGCTTTTGATAAAGCAGGGTTGACCTGGGTGACAGACGCAAGTATGCAATGCGCGTATCAATGCCCTGGAAGTAGCTTGTTACTGACGCTTCCATCCAAGCTTCTCTATATTGAACCGTCGGCCCAAATGTTGATTAGAGCAAATGTTTCTACATCCGTGCTGCAATCTGGCTCATGCTGTGTCTCAATCAACAAAAATATGGCTAAACAGAATAAACAGAAAAGTTCCTTGAGGAAGTGAAACCTTCACGCAGGCGTGGCTGTTTGTTATTGCGTTGGCTCACGAACGGCCGTCAAGCATTTTGTCCACTCGACCCGGGTCAAAGCGTGTCGACCCACATACTGAACTGGGTTGCTTGTATCTGGGTAACGGATATCCGAGTGCTGACTGTATTGTTTACTTAGACACTGAAAATTGGCAGTGTATACTGAATACAGACAGATCTTGTGAATACCATCACAAGTGTAATGCAATGTAGCTCATGTAACATTTTCTATATTTCTTAAAAGTGTTCTATCCTTTTGGAAAACATCCAAGTCCCAGATGCCCTGAGCTCATACGAACTTAACCCTTTATAAGAGCCTGCAAGAAAGTTCTGACATGTAAAGGGTTAAACCTGTGCCCAACACACAGTACATACAGTGAGTTTATTAAAGATTTGAAACAGAAGATTTTCAGAATGGGATAGGGAAACGCTGTAGTTCTGACAGAGTTCAGGGAGAAGGAGCAGGGCGATCAGAATGGCGAGTTTTAAATTGATTGTATATAGGGAGGCTGTGTGGTCCAGTGGTTAAAGAAACGGGCTTGTAACCAGGAGGTCCCCGGTTCAAATCCCACCTCAGCCACTGACTCATTGTGTGACCCTGAGCAAGTCACTTAACCTCCTTGTGCTCCGTCTTTCGGGTGAAATGTAGTTGTAAGTGACTCTGCAGCTGATGCATAGTTCACACACCCTAGTCTCTGTAAGTCGCCTTGGATAAAGGCGTCTGCTAAATAAACAAATAATAATAAAGAAGATCTCTGGCAAACTAGTGAATCACCTTGGACTCCATAACAACTATTTGCAGTGTTAATCCCAGGATAACCCTGCATTAATGAAATGCAGGGTCATTATTCCGCAGTTCTATAAAATGGTCCAGTAAACCCCAATGGGTTACACATTGATTGAACCAACCACTGAACTTATAAGTTATACCCCCCTTTATACTCACCCTTTGCACAGATGGGATCCTAATACCTGCTGAATGGGAATTTGTAATGTGTTTCAGGATAATTGGCATTTATCCAAGTCAAAGAGAAAATAAAAGCACAGCAGGTTATTGCAGTACAGACAGACAGTTTTTGCCTGAGAGCATTGTTAATTTTTGCTTACCTAGTACATTATGAAAATATGCTGATTGTTAACATGTAAAGGGTCATGAATTGATTCACTTGAGTTAAAAGTTGAAAGCCTACACTTTCCAGCAGACTAACCCTCATCTGCAGCCTTTAAGATCTAGTCTGGCAATGCAATGGGTTATATTTAATATCCTTGACAGACGGTTTTTTTTTATTAAGCATTATGATATACAGAGCCTGCATCATTTGAAGACCAGGTACTTCAAAACTGCATACTTCTTTCAAATAAATAATACATTGGTTTGGAAGGCGAGATGAAGCACTGAGTTGAGTAATCTAATCTACCTATCTTTATACAATGAAGCCATGTCATTATTTTCAACAGCTCAACTGAGCATGCAACCCAATGTAGGTAGACAGTTCCCATAAACAATCTACATGCTTAATCGCCTACATGTAAACAAACTGAACTACAGATGAATAGAGCTTCCTTTAACATAGTATAAGCAGGCTGTTACAGTGTTTCCTCTTTAGTTTTCTTGATTTGATAATAAATTTGGATAGGTCAATTTGACTGTAAATTGTACATGTACAGTCCGGTGCAATGACTCTGGGTTTGTAGAAGTACTTGCATTTATACATATTATAATCTTTTGGATACTCGGATGACATCACCAAATATGGGCCTGCTTAAAATGTGTATTTAACAAAGACTGTGATACAAAAGAACTAATGTGTATACCTTTTTTTTTTACTTCTATATGACGCATTTATAAAATACAAACCCCTCTTCGCATGGATTAAATGCATTCTTTTTCACATTGTAATGGATACCAATATGATCTGAGTACTCGTAACACCCATAGTAATGACCCCTCACAGAAATATCCTAAATATTTTTAATATTTTAAACTATAAAGTGTTGCCAAATATGTGAACACAAAAATATAAAGTGAACACTTTAATGTTATTGGCAAAGAAATACATTTTAAATAAAAAATGAATCTCCTGTGACTGTTATCTTTATGACATACTGGGTAAAACATTTACATAGATTTGTGACCTTGTATTCGCAGCAACTGTTCAATCACTGTTGGTGACCATTTCAGGTGTATTTTCAATTACATTCAAGCCTGTAGCTGTAATCAAGATTATAGCTATTATTATTGTTGGATCATGTAGTTATTGCTTGTGTGACATGCTTGTGTTTTCACAGCTTGTTCTTTCTTTAACAGGCAATCATTCTAGAACATGATTCTTCATATTAATGATTGATATGATGGGACATTGTACATTGAGCCCAAGGCAGTGGGATATAGATTATCTATTCACAGATTGCAGCATGCACTATGAGTACTAAATAAATATTTAAAAAGAAATAAACTGAGAGTTAGATAGATTATAGAAAGTAGCATTTGCAAATGCATAATTTACAATTCCTTTTACAGGGACATGCAAGGTGGTTATACAGTATAATATATATATATATATATATATATATATATATATATATATATATATATATATATATATATATATATACACTACCGGTCAAAAGTTTTAGAAACCCCATTTTTCCAGTTTTTATTGAAATTTAAGCAGTTCAAGTCCAATGAATAACCTGAAATGGTACAAAGGTAAGCTGTAAACTGCCAAAGGTTAAAAAAAGTTTAGGTTACCAAAACTGAAAAATAATGTACATTTCAGAGTTATACAAAAGGCCTTTTTCAGGGAACAAGTAATGAGTTAACAACTTACAGCTGTTCTGCAGCAATGGAAGTAAATTAAGCCTTGAAAGTTGATGCTAACAATTCCTACAGGTGTCCCAACTTTTGTTGATTACTTACAAACCATCTGTCTGTATAAAAGCAGTGTTGGAACAGACTGTGTTACTACACCCTCTTAAGCATTATTTGGACAGTATTGTACTGCAGGAAGTAGTATATTGCTATCATAATGGCGAGAAAAAGGCAATTAACAAAGGAAGACAGACAGACCAATATAACCCTTAAAAGTGTAGGTCTTTCCTTTAGAGAAATTGCAAAGAAAGCCAAGGTGTCAGTGAGTACAGTTTCCTACACCATCAAAAGGCACTTGGAAACTGGAGGAAACTCTAACAGGAAAAGGTCTGGCAGACCCAAAGCCACAATAGAATCCGAAGACAAGTTTCTGAGAGTCAACAGCTTGCGTCATAGGCGGCTCACAGGACAACAGCTTCAAGCACAGTTTAACACTGGTCGAAGTAAGCAAGTCTCAGTTTCAACTGTGAAGAGAAGACTTCGAGCTGCAGGTTTGACAGGTCGAGTGGCAGTAAGAAAGCCATTGCTAAGATGGCAAAATAAGAAAAAGAGGCTTGCCTGGGCCATGAAGCACCGCCAGTGGACTACTGAAGACTGGAAGAAGGTCTTATGGACCGATGAATCAAAATTTGAAATCTTCGGTTCATCACGCAGGGTTTTTGTACGCCGTCGAGTAGGCGTAAAGGATGGTTCCTCGGTGTGTGACACCAACTGTCAAACATGGAGGAGGAAGCGTGATGGTCTGGGGCTCTTTGCTGGATCCAGAGTCGGCGACTTGCACAGAGTGAGTGGCACCCTGAACCAAAACGGCTACCACAGCATTTTGCAGCGCCATGCAATACCCTCTGGTATACGCCTAGTTGGTCAGGGGTTCATCCTACAGCAAGATAATGACCCAAAACATACCTCCAGGCTATGTCAGAACTAACTTAGAAGAAAAGAACAAGACGGTAGGCTTCAAATTATGGAATGGCCAGCACAGTCTCCAGACTTAAACCCCATCGAGCTGGTTTGGGATCAACTGGACAGAAGGGTGAAAGCAAAGCAACCTACAAGTGCAACACATTTGTGGGAACTTCTGCAACAGTGTTGGGAAGAACTTTCCGAACAATATTTGATTTCCATTGTAGAAAGAATGCCACGAGTGTCTTCGGCTGTTATATCTGCAAAAGGTGGCTACTTTGATGAGTCAAAAATTTAGATTAAATTTTGTTAAACAAAACGATTCCATGATTTCTTTTTTATCTCCAATTGTTTATTTGTTCTATGCTTTAATTTCAGAGTACATTGAGACATTAAACTGCGTAAATTTCAATACAAACTGGAAAAATGGAGGTGTTCTAAAACTTTTGACCGGTAGTGTATATACAGTATATATATATATATATATATATATATATATATATATATATATATATATATATATTTTAAATCAGTTTTAAAGGCTCAGGATTTTCAATCAAAATAATTAAAACAATATCATGCAGATACACTGTACACACTCTCTCACCCAGCCAGTGTAAAATAGTTAATCAATACAGTTTGCTACATAGTACTTTATATATTCCCTTAACACACAGATGCTCATAGACTCAAAACCAGCAGTAGTTTTCATGTAGAGAGTCAATGGGTCTAAGAGGCTGTGGTGCAAACTCTGTCCCTACAGATTTGTATTTTTTTTTTAGTTTTTCAAACCAGAATGTACTGTGGTATTATCCTCAATTTAGACAGGTGTCCAAACTCTGTGTGAACTATTAATGGAAGTCTAGTTCACCCATGGTATTTATGCACATTTGACTTGTGCACAAATACAGAACAAGAACCATACAGATTAGTGTCTAATTCAAATAAATTGCCTCTTTCAATGGGAGGAGTTTGACAAGGGCTAAGGGGAGGGGGAGGGGGCTGAGCCAAGGAAAGAGACATATGAAACTCCACTTAGTCAGTTCTACACTCCTAGACATGTGAGTATTCCCTCCTTTTACACTCATATTTATTACTGTAGTTGAATCCAAGATTCTGCTATGTGTATAACATTATCAAATTAGGGTAGTTCTTAGCAAGGCCATAAAGAGCGATGAATAAGCCTCATTTTCTGTTTTACAAGCTTACAATCTATATAGCTTTTGCCCGCCATCCCCTGCACCCCCAACAGGGTCCCTAAACCCCTGGACTCCAACCATACAGTATGTTACCTCCTGTAATGCCCCCCTAAATGTACAAGTCCAACTACACTCATGCCACTGTCTACTTACTGGTGCTCTTTACCCTACCTCCCTGCTAATAAAGCTGCTTTGGGATGCAGAAAGCAGCTTTTGTAGCTTGTCTCTATTATATAAGTTCCAGTCTGATAAGAAAGAAGCAGTTTCTTGTTTACAGTGTTTGCTAGCATTATTCCTTGCTATTTTATATAAGTTTGCATTGCAATAAAGTTGTTTATTTATTCCATTTGTATACATTGATTTCACCCCAAATTGATGTTGGTGGGTACCGCTTCCAAACAAGTATCAAAAGTTTGATTTTAAACAGAATCCTGCATCAGAATAACATTGAGTTTAGATTATCTGCATTATTCCTAAGCTTCTCTGAATCAGGCTATTCGATAAGACTATTGCGCTTAAATTTATTTGAACCAATTATGGGTTAGCTGGGTAACACATCCTAACATGCAAATGTGTAGGTGGACCTTATATAATTTATAATTAATTTACAATGGATATTCTTTATACATACCGCATTAGGCCATATACTACGGTATCTACATTGCTGTTGACCAGACAATTCAGGTGTATATAGGAGACACATTGAGACTTACTAGTGTTTTTCATTCCTTATTTTTCTGTTATGATACACCGGTTTCCAGATATTGCCATGCACCGGTGTAAAATGAGCTTTGATGCATTCCGCTTTTTGTCATTCCTGTAATGAGTTTGTTGTATTTACATGCTCCTATGGATAATGTGCACTGTTTTAGTGCCTCTGGTATCGGGTCTTAACTACATTGCTCTGCATACTTCACATAGAAACATGTAGTGTCAAGAAAAATAGTTGCCTTTACTGCAGAGGATGTTGACACTGTGTGCTTAGATTATAGATTTTTACATTTTTTTATTCTTCATTATAGCCGAAGGTTCGTTATTATGAAGGGCATTAGAGTGACGATTGATGATGATGAACCCTTGACTGATTAACCCTTTGCGGTCCTATGTCGGACCTGGTCCGACATTGCAATTATCCCTATCCGGTCCAATGTCGGACCCTGTCCGACATCATCAAAAAAAACGCAAAAAACGGGTATCTAGTCGTTTTTTCTCCGGAAAAAGCGAGAAAACCATTCAATCTAAATTTCACTTCACCTTCTTTAGAAGTGAAATTTTTGAGCCCTAGTCATTGGCATAAGCCTTTCACAGACTACCGGCTCACACAAAACCAGGGTCAGATTCTGTAAGGGTCCACATTGTTTTGTCATTTCCATATTCAATATTATATTTGTGTATTTTATTTTTTATTCAGTAATATGGTAGTGTGCTGTTAGTCTGCCTACCACGACAAAAAAATGACTTGTGAACCACTATGGATGAGCCAAGAACGACTGAATCACTTGGCAGTTCTGCACGTTCAAAATCTCCTTAATTTTGCAAAATTGTTTTTACTCTTTACTAAGCAGTAAGTAGTCTATGCACTAATCAATACTTAGTTGTATCTTTGTATAAACACGAGTGTATAATTAAGTTGACTAGTATAAATGCTTTGTTATGCACCAATTCTGTTTCTCCTGGTTTGCTGGCTTAATGACACAAAAAAAAAGGTTATCCCTGAACTCTGACCTTACTGTTTATGAACTACAAGTATAAATACAATGACAAAAGCATACAAAAAGACATTCTGCTAATAAAGACAGTGATTTTAAGACAAGAGGCATACCAATCTTCATCATATCTTTGTCAGTATCTTGAAATGCAAGATATGTGTCTCTTGCCCATTTCCAAACAAGCACACTGACATTTTCGTAGCTGCAATGTACTCTGTTGATAAACAAAGAATACTTGTAGTGCATTTTTCAAGGGCATTTCTGCCGAATCTCTAGTGTAACGGTAAAGCTCTACAATGAGACTTCAGCAGTTAGGATTAGGGAAGTAAAGCTATGGACATGCCTGTTGCGAGAGGTAATGGGCTAATAGCTTGGCTCTGTCTGTTATGTTTAAGATCATGAACACATACAGGAATAAATGTGTTTGCCTCATTGAGGCAATTTGAAATCTAAGTCTATCTATCTGCCACCATTGGAAACACCAACCAGTGGGTGTAGAGGATCAGTGCTGCAGTGAATCAATGCAATAAAGCACAACACTGGATAATAAATTACTGATGATGAATAGCATTCGACTGGCTAATAAAGGAAGTCCGGGGCTGTCGAATTTTCAACCTCCGTTGTGGTTACAAGCGGATTAACTCAAGATCTTTATTTCATTCACCCTCGGTATCAGGAACATGCATCTTAGGCAGGGAGTGATGTGTGATTCAAGAAGAAAAAATAGGCTCTATTGTTAAGTGGCTCACTGGTGTGAGTCTTTGTGATGGGTTACCTAGAATGATTCACTCAACATGTCAATTAGTCAGTTTAATACTAATACTTTATTAAACTTCATTGACAGCTTGCAAAATACAAAATGAGGCAATATTGACCTATATTCTGGGGAGACAGGCCTGCAGTCCTTACTTTATTCTTCCTGCTCCAACGAAGCTCTAAATAAGGCTGTTTTATACAGCACTTAATGTTTGCATCTTTCATAACCACTTGTTTATCAATAGTCCACATTGTCCTGGTTACATCATTCTGTTGGCTTCAAGTCTTTATCACTTATGCTAGGAAAAACAATTCTGGAACCCCTACATTATACATTAGAACGGGTGCTTTTGTGTTAACGTGATTCACCCACAACAACCTGACATTCAAAATGTCCCCCAATCACCAGTACAGTAAACAAAACACACACACGTGTATGCAGTTAAAAATCGTTATTAAGACACGTATTACACTATTATTATTTTTTTTATTATTAAAGTAATGCAAGTGCAGACATGTACAGAACAGGTAGGCTACATTATTGCAAATTGTTTCCAGTGAAGAACTCTGTGATACGCATCTGGACGGTCTTTTTTTTATAAAGTATGTACGGCAAACTTTGTCAGCGTTTTCTAAAAAATCACAATTCGGCTCTATATCCGGATGCTGCTCCATAGCACGCCGCAGTGTTAAAAGCACAGCATGCAAGTGTTTAGTTTAGTTCTCCATTGTGGAGATAGGCTTTTGTTTTGTTTTGTTTTGGTTGATAAAACAGTGTTCTAGGAATGCTAACTAAACTTTTCCATCTTAGCTACCAACCAGACAGCTAAGCTGTTTACCAGTTCAACAAAACACAACATAGATTACACTTTTCACAATACCTTTTATGTTTTCAGGTCTAACCAGACAGGTAATACCAGGGCTTCATACACAGGCCTTAACATTCACACAGACAGCCAAGAAAACACTTCTGTCACAGACAGGTGCCCCTCATTTCATTATGTAAGCAATCACGACAGGATGTGTGATATACTTAGGGCTTCTGTTTTTTTATTTTTATTAATTTCATTTTTCAGTGCTTATTTATTTATTATTTTAGCTATTCTCGAGTTTTATGTAAATCAGGTTTTTTTTTGGAGGGGAGGGGATTTCGCTTTTTAAATACTGTATGAAATTATTGTTTTCTGTTACTTATTAATTTTTAATACATTTTTTTTCTGTCACAATATTAACTTGACAGTACTTGCACATTTCAATTGTAAATATTTAAATTAAAAAAAGTGATTTGTAGATGTTGTATTGCACATTGCCATTGAAGGTGCAGTATTTTCTTTATTCATTGTTTGTTATACTTACTGTTATTCTTGGTTTGGTAAATTATAAAGTAATATATTACTGGCCATTTTCATCATGACACAGCACAAATGAGTCTGCCTTCAAATCATGAAGACTCTTCCTCATAAGACCTGCAACATATTGGAATTTATAGCAATAAACATGACTGACGAGATTTATGTAAATGTTGACCTTTTGAGAAACCGAAGTGTACATGAAGTATTGAATGCGTCTGAATCGGACACCAATGATTAAAGTATTGAAAAAAAAGCGAACATAAGTATTCAAATCAATTCAAAACTCGGCATTCTGATCGTTCTCTGCGAACTACAGCGTTTCCCTGTCCCATTCTGAAAATAAATAGTTACATTTTCAGCTTTTTAAAAAAGTTTTGGGTCGCTCTTAAGAGTGTTTTTTTTTTAAAATTCAATTTTAGTGGTGTATAGATATCTACCAGTAAAGTGCCCCTTTTTTGAAAAGAAGTGTCACCCCATGGTGATATGCTGTAATATCAACAACCCTATTTGACCGGTTTTTACCAATCAGGATAGAGTATTTCAAATACCCATTTTATAATGAGATATAGGGGTAGATGAAAGTATAGACGCAGTGCAAATAATTGCAGAAGCAGAATTCAAATTGCAATGCGGCCAGGCAATTATTTTGCACTGCGCCCTATGTAAGCTTAAGAGCAATGCAAATTACTCAACACACACAAATAATGATCCACAATTATGATAATGAGGGTCTCAATGAGCATATTGGTCTATTTAGCAGCCGCACTTGCAGCCCACTGGTGATGGAGTTAGGAGTACAGAGAGCAGTAAGCTCTGTATGACATTTGTGGAGAACAAAAATACAAACAAAAAAAGAGGAAAGGCAGCAAAGTCCTTGTGGCGCATGGAAAAGAAAGGTTTTCTGCGAAGGAGCTGACAGCCCTTATGGTTGAGGTCACTCAGGACATCAGTTATGCTAGTATCCTTAGAAAATGATATGTATTGGCCTGCCCTTCTCAGCATGACATCCAGAAATTTGCCTAGAAGTCTGGAAAAGGTGGATTGGGCTCTCCCTCCAGACATTATAACTGTTGTCTGAAAGGAACCAGAGGCTAAGTAGTGTAGAGAACACAGCACTTTTCAATATGCAGGGATTGCGGTCCCTAGATTGACACGAGGGTCTAGATCATCTGTCAATTTAGCTATCAGGTCTAGGATGACCTGCGGAGTGAGACGATAATGCTTTAGCACCGCATCCTCCGGCATCTCAAACAAAGTGACCCTGCAGTTGAATATGCAGGGTCTTCTTCGTCTTGCCCTTTTCCTCTGAACATGTTCTGAGCCAGGTGTGTGCTTTTATACAGCGCTTAATTACTGGCTTCTACAATGGTTTGCACCTTGTATAAGAGGTGTAAAGTTTTTGGAGGGTCAACAATTGCAAGGCAAAATCCGTACACCACATTATAATGTTTGCACATGTTTATATCCACATCCTGTTCAATTCCATGCTCTTTTCTTCATTTGAATGCATTTCAATATAATTTCAATGGATTAATGATGGCAAAGTGCACATTTGATAGCGGGTGCTGAATGCCAGGTGAACACCATTCTTTACATACGCCGCAATTGTAGCGACCGCTAAAATCAGACTTTACGGCTGCTAAACACGATTTATGGGTGCATTATGGGGGTTTTGCACCCGCAGATCACTTTGCACGTATCCTTAGATCTACCCCATAATGCCATATGTAAAACTGTTGTTGATGCTTGAGCTCTGTCCATGCCCTCTGACTACAGGACACCAGCTGATTAATTACGGGCAACAATCAGAACGTGTTTAGTCAAATATATACATTGCAAAAAGCACCAGGGGGTTGCAAACAAATGGCAAACACAGGCTTCCAGCTGTTCAGAGAAGACATGCAGGTCAGAAAGGAATGCTTGCAAACGGAGTACAATATTAATAACAATAGATGCTGCCACAAATCACTTTTCATGAGCTGGCCACCTCACTTTAATATTCTTGATGCGTGCAGGATGTGCATGACTTCACAGGTCATCATGGTGAATCTGTATAGTTTTTATATAGCGGTAAATCGTTTAGTCACAGTTTTACACGTGCAAAACCAAAAAGGGTGGTAATCAGTCTTCCTCTTAATTAATACATGCATTTGGATAAATACCTAAATACATAAATTGATAGCAATAATACAAGTGTTGGCTGATTTGTGACAGACATGATAATTAAATTAGGGTGTATGTTATACAATATTACATTAAAGTAAAAGACATTTGAAAGGATAATGTTATCAGATATTAATAAAGCTTGAGTGATCAGTACACTTTTTTAAATCTTTGAGTTGGCTGGATATTTGGGGCTGTACCTACCAATTAACTTCTATATACAAATATTGAATGGAATTGTGGCATATAATGGGAAAATGTTGTCCTGAAGGTTGAAAAAGGGATAGACAATACTGTTGTTTTACTGACTGGAAGTAATTTTTTTAACCCAAAGGGCACAGTTTTCCACTATTAGGTGGAAGCTCCAGCCAATGTCTGTTTTATGAAACTCATACAAAAATTATTCATCCAGAGAAATCTGTGATGCTGTGGCTGGTCTTCCATTTAGTTTATTGTGGGGTGGCAGAGGGCACATCTCTAAGGCTACCACATTTCTGGGAGGCTTAGCCGGGACACATGATGAGATGGTGGGAATGAGTAAAACTGGAATCTCATTCTATCGAAATGCAATTTTCCACAAAAAATGTGTGTACAGTAGTTCCTTGCTGAACCGGACATGCCGGGAGACAGACATGTTGTCTGAAATAACAAAGTGTCACCACATGGAAATTTGGTAGCAGGTATTAGGGATCGGGATTTCTTTGAAGGGGGGAAGGATTATTTTCAATACCGTGTGGAAGTTGATAATATTTGACTGTAGATGTTGGGATAATACCTTTAAATGGGGCTTATAGTGACACAGCGACTGTGTTAACTAGTACAGGTGTTTATATTGTGACAAAGCCACTGTGCCAACAGGGACAGGTATCCCTTATATGCTAAAAACCAATTTGAAGAAGGTACTGTAATTTTTGAGTTGGTTGCATCTCATCTACAAAAAATATTTTTCAAATTTATTTGAAACTATGGTCACTAAATGTCATTTTTCGTTTGGGTCTTTTTCTGTGTTCAGTCGACAAGGGTTATCTATCCCAACATCTGCAGTAAAATGTTTCTAACTTCCAGGAGATATTGAAAATGAGCATTTCCCCGGTTCTGAATCCTTGATCCCCGATTCAGATTTCCATGCGGTCGAGGTGTCCAGCTTTAAACAAAACAAAACAAAAAAAACAGTTATAGTGCTCAGTTTATTTAAAATGCATAAATCATTGTGCTGAAATTACATTAATGTGCTATCTATACACATTACATTATGTACAAATATAAATCTAGCTGCTGTGTGTGATTGGCAGCTGTGGGATCCTAATCAGCAGGTAGGTGTATTCCAGCGGGCTGTCGCTAGAGGGCAGTACCTAGTTAGAAACTGCTTTGACTATAGATTAATAGCAGAGTCGAGGTCACGTTCTAAAACTAACGAATAACAACTGTACAGTAGCATATATCAATAAGTTAAAGCATGCTTTTTCTTAAGAATTGGATACATGCATTATGCACGTGAAGGTGGTTTTACATTTTCCTAGTTATTATAAAAAGCAAGTTGTCGTTTTTTTTTTTTTTAAGAAAACAAAAATATACGGTAAGCTACTAAAACAATTCCACAAATATTTGCTTATATCAGTAATAGCTAATAAAACAAAACGCGGGGTATCCTACAGTTTGACACGTGAACACATAATTTGATTTATATTTTCCCAGGACATATGGCAGCTTTAACTTAAAATAAACATGACAAGAAAGGTTTGCACTTACTGTTTATAAACCACTTGACCTCGCGCAATTTTCTTTAAGAACATATTCTGTGGTAGAAAGTTAATCCTTATGAAGCAGTGTTTTCTTTATGATGCAGTAGCAATATTACGACCTTGGCCAAACCGAACATGTAACGCAATTGTTCTGTTTTTACACATTGCAGACAAAAAATACAAAATAATCATTTGGATATAATTTGGGGATCTCGCCCCGTTTACAGTTTGCTTCTATCATGTGTACATCCAAAGTTATTAAATTTTAAAGTTGACAGTTGAGCTTTTATTTGAAATACAAACCAGTGTTTGGCAATTGCGTCATTCAGTACGTTAAATACCGTAGCCTAAGTGTTGATGTTTTTGTTTTTAAAACACATTATCATACGCATTGTTTATATTTCCACATTAAACGTTCCATTATGACTCATTAGTTGTCTAATCTTCTATCTAAAACTGTCATTGAGACTGTAAAGCGATATTCAGGGTAAAAACAAGAACACGATTAAATATTAAAGAAAATAACACATTGATGAATTAATCCCTTAGTCTTTCTTCTCACACTGTGGTGGTAAGTTTGCCTTTGTGTCCTACAGTGGATATGAACTGAACAAGACTGACATCATCTTGACTAAAGATATTGTTGGAACATTGAAGCAGGGCAGCAACGTAGTTCTCCGAAAGAAGGGAAAATGATATTTTATTGTTGAATACTGGGAAGCTCTCATTTTTTGTTATGAACTGCCGCAACCGCCCAACCACATTTCACCTATGCAGCAGCGAACCCACATTGTACCTGCTCACCCGGCAAAGATCTCTATTCTGAAAAAGCTTGTGCTGCAGAACAAAAAACAACGGAGAAGCATTAACAGCCTGAAGCGGCAAATTGTACATTTGCACGAAGCAGTCGGATCTGTTACCAGAGTTGTGAGCGAACTCCTTGAACGCATGGAGAGTCACTATGAGAATGAACCACTGGAGGGTACACGGATGTGCGAAGCAATACCAGAAGCGCGTGTTGCAGGCCCTGTGCATGACAGTACAAGAGGACTCATTTCACCCAGCATCCCATTGTGGCTGCCATACCTGCCCCTTTACCGGACACCATGCAAAACCAGGTACTATGCAGTGCCACTGTTCTGCCAGACATTGTCATCAACATAATTAGCCTGGAAAAGGAAGTAGAAATCCATGTCTTGAGCTGAGGAAGAGTGGAAAGGTATGCTGCATTGTTGTTCAGGGCGCTCATTACAACTGAATGGTATCACAAGTGGGCAAACAATGTGGGCAAAAAAGGGCTGCCTATGAACCTGAAGCACATTCTATGGGGATACTTGCACAGGCGGTTCAGAGTGGGACCACAGCACAACAAACTCATAAGGGATCGAATAAACGAACAGCTCCGAATGCCTAGAAGATCAGACATCATGAAGTGATGTTGTTAAACACTGCGGTGTTTATTGTGTAAAAAATGTGTTCAGATAAACATTGTATTCACAGTACATTTTTGTGTATTTATTCGGTTTACAAAATAACCCTTACACACCTCAACGTAACGTAGAATACATTTCTTAACACCCCTCCCCCACAACACATTGAATAAGCGTTGATTCGCCTTCCCCCAGTGTGAAGATGTATTTTTGGTGATTACTGGAGCACATCCACAACAACGAAATATCAAAAGAAAACAACACGCTGACGAATGAATCCCTTTGTCTAAAAAATCTAAATTGAAATGAGAAACAGCTATCTTCACAATCTCTTAAATAAACAAAACTAGATTTTTTTTTAGAAAATTTTCTTTTACACAAAATAATACAAACGTGTTAACTGTAAACATGTAGAAAAAAATACATGGAGGCTATGGAGTCTGTAGCCTACATTAAAAAGAAAAGCTACTGAAACTGGTTTATGCCGCAAGCTGGAATAGCAAAAAACATTGTCCTTAATTAAATATATATATATATATATATATATATATATATACTGTATATATATATATATATATATATATATATATATATATATATATATATATATATATATATATATATATATATATATTTATAGGCCTATATTGTGTTAAAAATAATATTCAACACAAACTATCCCAAGAAATGAATAGGAATCACAGAGCTGATTTCGGGAATGTGCCAGTTTAAAGCGGACGGGCAATATAGCCTATAGCCTATCAGAAGATTAAAAAAGAAAAATCTCACGGTGTCACAAGGCAATTCAGTGATAGTTTCTAAAGAAAATGGCAGGCATTTCTATTGCTTGTTCTTAAAAAGTTCCACATGGGGTTTGTGTCTGTCTGTGCAGGAGTGGGAACACAGCATTTGGAGCTTGGAACGACGAGTAAGAGAGAGTGAAACGGATCAGTAAATGGAGCATCCTGACTAAGCATTGGGCTGATATGCCAGTGTTGAATAATGAACGTAAGCGGCTTGAGTGTTTTTAGCCTGGCGGTAGCCGACAGGAATTTAGGAAGTGAAACAGAATAGGCTATACTGTGATGCTGGTTTCTCTCTCTCTATCTCTATCTCTGTGTTCCCTTCCCTGCACTGACATTGTGTTTGTGTGTGTGTGTGTGTGTATTTGTGTGTGTGTGTGTGTGGATTTTTTATAGACTGTGATATTTAGTTTTTTTGTATTATGACAGTTTTACTATGCACTTTAATACATGACCTTGTTTAACCGTTCAAACCATTAATCCAAGACTGATACGACAATCTCTTGAGAAAAATCAGTGCAGACTGTCACTCCACAATGCACACTTGGGTATGGAGGGCAGCAGTGTGGAGTAGTGGTTAGGGCTCTGGTCTCTTGACCGGAGGGTCGTGGGTTCAATCCCAGGTGGGGGGCACTGCTGCTGTACCCCTGCGCAAGGTACTTTACCTAGATTGCTCCAGTAAAAACCCAGCTGTATAAATGGGTAATAGTATGTAAAAAAAAATAATGTGATATCTGTATAATGTGAAATAATGTATAATGTAAAATAATGTGATATCTTGTAACAATTGTAAGTCGCCCTGGATAAGGGCATCTGTTAAGAAATAAATAATAATAATGGCGGAAGACTGGAGATTAATTGCAGAATGAGTGCTTAAAAGCAACAGTACAACATGGTGGCTGCAGCATCATGTTCTGGGGTACGACTTGGTACAGTGGAAAGAACAAGTTAGTGTTCATCGAAGGATGTCTCAGTTCTGCACATTACATTGCTAGCTTTCAGAACCATCTCATAGCATTGTAATGAAAATGGGTTTTACAGTTTACAGCACACCACCTGCAGGAAGACAGCGCCACATGGCATGGATCCAGACTCACCACTACCTGGACAAGACAAGAGAGGCTGTAGCTGCTTCCCTGGGCTCCTCCTATTGTGTGTGGGAACACCTTAACTGACAATTGCGGAAAATCTCTACCCCTACTTTCCAACGTAAATGAATTGCTGTCAAAAGTCATCCAACTATAGCAAGACCTGTACCAGAGTGTAATACAGAATATAATGATGGGTTCAGGCCCTAGGCATTTCATGGGCATTTGCAGTAGCCTAATAATTATAACTCAATACTAAAAAAAAATCTTCTACTTACATGGAGCTGTTCTTCAGTCCAGGTACCTCGCACACAAAAGTTTGTAAACTGTTTGTTTTTGTTTATCTCTTAAAAAATGTAAAGCATGTAAAAGAATAAAAGTACCGGTAACTAGGGATTTAATTAGACATTTGTGTTAGTCTTTCAGTATTTAAGCTACCATTAGGTCCTAAATGTATTTGCGAAGATGTTTTTTTTTTTTTTTTAGTAATTAAAAATATCTAGTAGCCTACGTGTGTTAATGTAGATTGTGTTGTTTGTTCAGTAACTTGTTTACAGTGTGTTCGTAAAGTTTATTCAAAACCTCAGTGCTTAGAGAATAGAGCACTATGCTTGTGTTATATGCTGAAATAAATTTGCTGAAAGTAATCAGTCTGCACCCAGTTGTTTGATTTCTACAACTTGTCATTCAAGGTGGAGACTAGTTGCCATTGCTGATGTGGTTACTGTGTTGCCACTGAGAGCAAACACTATTCTCAATTTTTTTTTTTAAACTTTATTTGTCAATGAAGATCAAGGAAGCAGACTTGATCTACATTGACAGACTATGTTCAGAGGGCAGGTACTAGAATGGAGATTTTCTTTCTTTAAGCAGAATACTCTGTTTAAGTATTTTCAGGTGGATTGATTTGGAACAGAGATTAAATATAGTTTTAACGAAAGCTAGTGTCTTGAATAGTGACAGAAAGTTGATGCTTGATAACCCTACGCAGAGATGGTGGAGAATGGCTGAAAGAAGGACCTATCAGTGTGGCATGCTGAGGTTATGGTATAACACAGCAGTGACCACAGCTGGCACTAGTGGATGTAGAATAGCTTGGAGCAAGGTTAGCTTGATGCTTCTCTCTTCTCTCTATCATTGCAGTATAGTATCCAAGTAGCAATGTTTGTACTTATCAAGACTTTTCCTAGTTCGAAGGTCGCAAAGCCTAGTTGAGACGTTATGGATTTTGCTGTCAATAGTGGACTGCTGAACCTTTTTTTGTTATCAGGCTGGGACACTATTGACGACAAATTAGTTCATATTGTTAACTACCAACTTGTGCCAATTATCCACATTAATATTTCATGTAAATCATTGGTCAAAAGCATCGCGGAAAGAGCCTTGTGTTACTAGAATCTTACATGTGCCATTACATGTCTTATAAGTTCAAAGCTCTTCAAGGTGCACATGACAGGCAGTAACATTTACATACACTCACTTTTGTTACATCCTGTAGAACAAGATAGCTAACTAGCTACATTAGATACATTTGCTTTGCTGTGTGATACAAATATCAACTGTGGCCAGTATTAAAATAAAATAAAAATATAGTCTGCCACAGTAATGTACTAATTATACCTATCTGCCTACCGTCACTAAACTATCTTTGGAGATGTACCAGTATTTCCGTCTGCCTGCAGGAGCTTATCAGCTGTACAGTATCTCTAGTATTAGTATTATAATAGAAGAAAGCCTTTTAGTTTTATTAAGTTATATGACTGAGTGTTATGGATGTACTGGCATTGCATGTGCGGGTACAAGAGAAAAGTACTGCACGCAGGCAATAAAAATGTGCATTATAAATATCATATGGAAGATACTGAAATTGAAGAAGGAATCTATGAAAAAGACCTAGGCGTTTATGTTGACTCAGAAATGTCTTCATCTAGACAATGTGGGGAACCTATAAAAAAGGCCAACAAGATGCTCGGATATATTGTGAGAAATGTTGAATTTAAATCAAGGGAAGTAATGTTAAAACTTTACAATGCATCAGTAAGACCTCACCTAGAATATTGTGTTCAGTTCTGGTCACCTCGTTACAAAAAGGATATTGCTGCTCTAGAAAGAGTGCAAAGAAGAGCAACCAGAATTATCCCGGGTTTAAAAGGCATGGAAACAAGGACCACGGGTCACAAATGGGGTCACAAATGGAGATTAGATAAAGGGGCATTCAGAACAGAAAATAGGAGGCACTTTTTTACACAGAGAATTGTGAGGGTCTGGAACCAACTCCCCAGTAATGTTGTTGAAGCTGACACCCTGGGATCCTTCAAGAAGCTGCTTGATGAGATTCTGGGATCAATAAGCTACTAACAACCAAACAAGCAAGATGGGCTGAATGGCCTCCTCTCGTTTGCAAACTTTCTTATGTTCTTATGTTCTAACTGATGTCCATAAAATCCTTGCTGTGCTATATAGAGAGCTAGAGACAGCCCTAACCTAAGAGGAAGCAGTAGACCTTATTTAAATGTTAATAATGCAACCATATGAAAATGATAAGATATCAGTATTAATCCAAAACATAATAAGGAGAGTTTACATACCTGTCTTCTTTTTATGTCTTATACTGGAGCAGGAAAATACCCGCATAAATATTAAAATATAAGCATAACACTGTAATGGCAGTCAAATGTTGGATACACATAATAAAACCTACTGAATGTTTATCAGTTGCTTGTAAACATGTGACTGAACGTGAGTGACTGGATAATTGACTATCAATGCAATAAGTGAAATATGTTAGACATACCTGTATATATTTATGTACTGTTTTGCAGCAGTCTGCATCATCGTTTTAACACCATGTTGTTGGTACCATCACATGTCAACATGAAATTACACATCACGCCGTACCAAGCAACCTCAGCACTGCAATACTCGCACATAATAAAGCAAAGCTTGCTTTTCCTCAAGTCCACCTTTACATTAAAAATATTTAACAAACTCATATCCCTAAATCCACATATCACTGCAAATTGAAAGCCTAATTCTCACAAGAAGCTGCAAATAAATTGAAGTTCTGTCTCTATAGCAACACCTTGATCAGTCATTTTGTTCATTTTCCAAAAAAAAAAAAAAAAAAACGTCAGTAGGTGGCCTGTTTTTTTGGGCTCATTATTTATTATACAGTACAGATGGGGGTTTGTGCAATTTTAAAACAGCAAATCTGAATGCTGCTAACCAATTTAGATTTTCATGTTGCCAAGTGTAGTTCATTATTTTGTAAGTTCAATGCAGATGCTCCCTTGTATAATACATATACTTGTGTTGTTTGTGTTTGCTCTGTTTATGCACATGGACAGGAAAAGGAAACATGAGAAGACAATATTGTTATTAAAAGCAAAGAAAACCAAAGAGGCAGAATCTTGTCTTCTTTTTTATTATTTTAAATTTGTAGCACATAAATTGGGCAATGTACCCAACATTTTCATGACCTACTGTTGTTAAATCTTGTTCCTTTTGTATAGTCAGCGCTGCAGATAAGGTTTTGGGTCATTGAGTAATCTATTCTCCTATGTAGACACTATGGGCCTGATTTTCAGAAGGTCATTTTAATAGAGGAAATAGAGGTTGCAATGCATTTTCACTGTAAGTTTTTTTGCCACCTAATTATAAGTCTTTATTTTCAACATGGGCAGGTTCATTTCTCCTATTCGCAAAGCCTTTTGCTACTTCTGCTTATGACTGATTCAACTGAAACGGCAATTGATTTTCCGGTTCCCTTACAAGCCAATTAGATACAATTTCAATAGTCTGGACTTCCATTCAACTGGAAAACAACGAGGCAGCAGACATGCTTTTGCTCAATGATATTTTAGCACATAAAACTGTTCTTTTCGGCAAAAGGTCTGGAGCCACTGCTAAATGTAAAATATGGAAGGATATAACCGAAAAAATTAACACAACCATAAAAAGGTCAAATCAAGAAGTCCAAATAATAATAATACAGTGTGCCTATAGAAAAAAAAAATCCTTAATTTATTTCAATATTACAATGTATTCTCTGATACAATATTAATATTCATATTCTTTACATGCAATATCTGAATGTGTATGTATGTATGCTTATGAAAAATCATAATAAAAATGTTAAACATTAATATGTGTTTGTTACATATGTTTTCGAATGGTCATATGTTAATGTTGTGTTTAATATATTCTAAAATTAGCCAGCCTCCACCTATAAGCCCCTGTTTGAATTTTCTGAACAAGGCTGTTCTCCACAATAAATGAGTCGTGGCATGAGCCAGGGTACTTAGCAACTACATCCGTGATAAAACATTGAGTATTATATAAAACTTGCCCAGTTAAAGAATGATGATATTTTCATTCTTTGAATCTCGGGATATTGCAACATTTGTGCAATCTATTACTCAATAGCATGTTTGGGAAGCCAGATAACTGATAATATTTGTATTTGGTTCTATTTTTTTCCACATCCCCAATTGGAAATAGTATATACTCCCTTGCCCTACGGAAAAGTGCATCAGTCAGTATCTTTGACATAGAAGACTGACAGATGCCTAATCTGTCCCCAGCTGTTATCTGGATGGCACCCGTTGCATGACAATTAATAGCTACTGTAACCTTTACAGGTATTGGTATGACGTGACTGCGGGCTATTTGTGATTCTAAATCAGACTTAAGCAGATCACACAGCTCTGTTATAGTGCCTATATCCAATCTGTAACTGCGTTTAACTTGTTTTAGAGTTAAATATAGAAAAGTCTGGCAGGGACAAAATATTCTGGGTTTAGGGTAGATTAAGTTTTTCCTCCTCCCTTCCCTCTCGTGCTGCAGTTGAAGAATTGGAAGCTCTTCGATATCCTCCAGTCGATTACAGCTCAGTAGTCCTGTCAGCGGTCGCAGTTTAAATAAGTCACAAGAGGGGTCATGTCTTAATTATTGTGTATTTTAGTGCATAAAGTGGGCACATCAGTGTTTTGCACCTTTTGAAAATAAGACATTATTTACGAAATAGAACTAATTACGAACTTGCTGTAATGCAAGCCCATTTTCATAAAGTGCACACCCTGAAATGCCATTGCGCAACTGACTTATAGAACTTTTGAAAATACAGTTTGCATACTTGCCAACATTTGGAAACTGTTCAGCTGGACGGTCGTCCCGGTGGGGGTGGCGGTGGCGGTGGGGGGTCATACGCATCATACACATGGGAGGGTCATACACAAAAACATGCATTACCATATAATAGACGTATCCCCCAACTCAACACTACACGACCATCATGACAGTAAAAATAGACATAACGAAGAGTTCTTACCTGTGTATAAGTTAGTGATCAGCAGATGCACAGTGTGTGGTTTTCACTAACTCTACTGTGCAGAATATTTTTTTTTTCTATGGGTAAATATCGGGACTTTCTTCCTATGCACTGGGACACGGGGCATTTGCAAGGAAATCGGGACTGTCCCAAACATATAGGGACTGTTGGCATGTATGAGTTTGCCACCTATTTAGTGTCGCAAAGGTGTTTTGCAACCTGTTTTTCACTTTGCCCTTTCTGAAAATCAGGCTGTATGTGAGCAAAATGCAACATTACCTTGAAGTCATGAGTACTTTCAATAAATATTGCAAACTTATGGGGTATACATTAACTACAACCTTACATTTTAACTGTAATGTTACTTTGAACTACTGTACAAAAACAAATTGCTTTATTGACCACAAAAAATATGCCTGTGAAGCAAATAAACACAAAACTAATGCAATATTATCTTGTAATAACGCAATATTATCTCGTAAAATAAAGCAATAAATATGTTTTTCTTTGTGGCGTAAATGAGCTTCCGTATGAAATCTCTCTGAGTGTATTTTATTTTTTGTGTTAAGGAGCAGCATCTGAACCCATACTTTCCATAATGGTATGGTTTAAAAATATATATATCAAGAAATAAACACTGAGCAACAAAAAGCTACTTATGACTTTAAATAGACCAATGTTGGCTATTTTTAAAATGTACAAAATAATAATAAAAAAACATTTAAAAAACTGGAGAATTCATATAGTCGTAGTAGTAACCATAATAATTAGAGATCATCATAATTTATAGGCATGATATTGAATTTGTGACTCAGATGCAAATTTGTATCTGTATTCTATACACTACGAACCAAACACAAATGTGCAGGTTGGGTAAAAAAAATGGCAGCAATGAGACTCAAGGCCCCATACTAAACGTGGTCTACTCCAACACCACATGTATTAAACTGTCCTAGGAGTCCAAACCCTATGCCACAGCACTATTAAATACCCATTATCCTTTGTACATATCAATATCATGCCCCTCTGTAAACAAGATGATACCTTTAATTTTTCCTGAATTTCCCATTCATTTGACATGTTTAAAGGGGTGTACCCCTTAATTCTATGCCTTAACTCTGGGTTATGGGGTTGTTTATGGGGGTGAATCCCGAACCCATTGCTGTAGTTTACATTTTTACCCCACATAGCTCCCAGCCTCTTCTTCCTTCTTCCTCCCTTTCTCCATTAATTTACACATTATCTTCAAAAAAGTGGACACATTTAACTTAAATGAAGGGGTCAGACAGTCTGTAGAAGCACATTTAAGAATACCATAAATTAAATTGGGGGATTTTTTACTACGGTTCTGTTTTCTGTAACCTAACTACATAGAGTACCTGACAGCTGGATATTACAAATCATTCTTGGGCTAGCAAAAAGAAAATGCCCTAAGACAAGCTGCCAGAGCACGGTTAAGTAGGGTTTCAATCTTTGAGACACCGGCCACTGAACGCCCTTACATTGTCTGATTTGTTTGGGCCAGTCACCACATACAATACTTGAAGCGCAAGACTGAAACGAGGACCAGAGGATGCAGTCGGAAATAAGGGACAAAGATTAGGAGACAGTTGACACAGAGAGTGGTGAGAGTATAGAATGGGTTACCTAGTCATGTTGTTGATGCCAAATCAGTGGGATCCTTTAAGACCCAACTTGACAAAGTTGAGACCAATCAGCTACAGTAGAAGGAACCGGACAAAAAAATGTTTTATGTATATCCTTCAGTGTCACTTTACCTGCCCACAGACAACAGCTCTGTGTACCTGTACATGAATAAAAATGGATGGACTGTTTTTGCATATTGATTTTTATCGAGTGTTCTTATTTTTCTCATCCAGAGAGAGAAAAGTTAATTAAAATCCCTTAATATCTAGTATGGGTAATGTTTCTCTTCATTGCTTGGTGTTGCTTTTGAATTTCAAATCTGTTTGCTTACTCCCCATAGAAAATCTGGTATAAATGTGCACTATAAATATGTTTGCTCATTAACAGTTAAGTATTGCCTTTGTAATGCAAATATATATATATTCAATGGCAAAAACTTTGTTAAAGAAACATTAAGATTTGGTTGCAAAAGTCCAAAAGGTTTGGAAATTGCAAGTTAAGGTAGCCATGCAACCTTAACTCTGCACCCTTATGTGTATGTTTCCCATCACACTTGACATCCCATATGACATCATCAATGACAACGACATCTCTAAGCATATGACAAATTCTCCCCGAAGACTGGCCATACGGACATAACACTGGGAAATCATAGTCCTTGTGATTGGTATACTTAAAATATATGTAAATAAGTTTATGTACTAGATATACTTATTTAAAGAGAATAAACTAATATAAAGTCCCTGGCACAACTGTTTACCATACTAATACGCCATAACACTTTTCTACTGCAATAATACAATTATATTTTCAATATTTGCTAAATTCAGAGATTCACATTTTCCCAGTTTGTAAATCTCTCTGATGTCCTTTACTCTGATTAGATTGAAAGTGTGAGATACTGTAGCTGGAATTTTACTTTGATGCTTCTCATTAGTTAAAGTGCATTTTACACCTTTTATTTACCTTGACTCTTGACTGTTAAGCATCATTGCTGTTAATCATATTCTAATGATTCATCGTTCAAAGCACATTGCTCCAAAGAATTGTTCGGCCTTTGAGAGTAGCAAACATCAGATACATATTTAAACAATTGGCAAAACAACTGCCCCAAAACTCTGTTTATGAGGGCACTAATAGCTCTCACAGGCAAAATCTTTCTTATTTAAAGATGAGCTGCCATATAAATGATCTATTTTCACCATTAACGTTTTTACAAATTGTGTCAGAAACCCTGCCCATGTAAGCAATGTTTTTGTATGAATAAAGTTTATATATTTTGAATTTAAGTTTGGTAGGGATGGGGTTCAGATCTCATCCCTGCCAAAGCTATGTGCAGAATGCATCTGGGGCTTGATTGATTAATTGATGATCAATTAAGCCCAGACACATGCTTTAAAAGAAGAGCCAGCGCCTTTGTTTGAAGGAGAAGACTGGGAGCAGCAGGTTGTGCTCCGTCGCTGTGCCATGATAGCTGTGCTTGGGTGATATTGTGTATCTGTTTGTTACAAATAGAGAACATTTTACAGGAAACCCTTGTTCTGGAAAGATGATGATCAAATATGCACATTTCATTGCACACATAGTGTCACACATTTAGTGCTCTTCAGTAAAATAATGTAGTGCTCCATAATTACATATTTATTTATTCATTCACATATTCATATTCATATACAAATGTGTGCAGTTCCAAGCAGTTCCTCATCTCTTTGATGGTCATAAACTGTATAGCTTCATGTTTTTTATTAGCTTGCAACCATTGGTCTTTCCTTCCGATTGGTAACTGACTGACCTGTTCCACTCTCGTTTTTGTACGTGTAGTAACTTTAACTTGTAGTAACTTTTTGTTGTCCCCTGTGCAAAATGTTGCTCACCAGCCTTTTGGTGTGTTGAGGATGGATTGTTGCCAGTCAGCCTTGGATACATTGTGTGGTGCTGGTACTGAGTGTCATTGCCACATTCTAGGCCCCAGTCACAGCAAAATAAAATAAATAAATAAATAAACTGCCACCATATGTGGTAGAGTAGCGTAGCGGTCAAGGCTGGCCAGTGGCAGAAATAGCAGAAGCTGAAGACTGCAGTTCAGCGCTTTTTGCACACTTTTATTAAATGACAAGAACAGACAAATCTATTGCGTATTGTGCTGTTCCAGGGGATTAGATCAAGAACTGACTCTGAACTGACTTTTGTATAACTAGTATATCAGTGACATACATCCCCTCCGAATAAAAAAAATGATAGTTATCAGAAAAAAAAACTAGATTGCCATGATATAAAACCATGTGAACGTTTTAGTTTTACAGAGAGACAGACAGATCCCAGCTTCTGATCATAACGTATGGGTGTTAAATGCTGTACCTCTACACAAGTATTGCACAAAGTACTGTCTACTGTCTATACAACCATCTCCACTATACAGTAGCCCCATTGCTGTAGCAATAAAGCTCATGGAAAGCGCCTTGGCTGTCTTGCCTAGTGGTTCTAAAGACTCGTCTTGGGACTCAACCAGCTTGTTTAATCTAGCAGAAAGCCTGTACATAATCTTAGGCAATATCCCCAAACGAGAGTTTCTCAGAAGGCTTTCTAAAATAACACTTGCAGAAGACAACAGATGACCCCCCTGAGGGTAATCTGATAACTTCTAGTAAACATTAGTCATGCCAAAGAAAACCGTCTTGCCTTTCTCCAGCTGTATGATGTGTGCCTTGTATATCTCCTTTAAACAATTCCTGTAATTTTATTTTGAAAGCTAAATGGCTCTTCCAGAAGCCTCAAAATCAAATAAAACAAGACAGGGCTATGGATCATCTCTCAGATTCTGCACTCGAAGAGCATCAACTCTTATTAGTATGGTCAAATATCCCATTAAACACATCATTCCATTTCACTGTTTCTTTGGTAGTCCTACAGTATCTAAGGAGTCTTGTCATTTTAAAGTAATAGAGTTAAAAAAGGTTGACTGCAGGAGAACAAAGTTTGAAGAGCATTGATACGTTTGAATGGACTTGTCTTAACCCCCATGTTTTACCAGCACTAATATCTATATATCTGTGAACATTCATTTTAAGTATATTCTAACATTACATGTAATTTTAAATATATTCAAACATAACAGCAATTACTATAGCTGATGAATTTGTCAAATGTAAACATATATAAACAATCGTTATTCTACTAAGGTGTTATAGGTGACATGTGGGCTTAAACCATTTCAGTTACATAAACAAAAATACTTTGCAAAAGACCCATTTGCAGCACTAGTTAGTAGTGGTTTAACCCATTAGGTTGTCTTTCCTGAACGGTGTACAATGCCTTAAAGGACATTTCATTTCTTTGAACTTGTATACTAAACAGGGCTAGATCTGGAAGTGGTTAGAGGCCCATATTCGGAGCGCTCTGTCCATTACATATGTGTACATTATATCACAGATCACCCTGTTTCAAAATAGCCCCTTTCTCCTCACCCACAGCTGTTGGCTAAATAAAATCATACGTCCTCCTTTTTCTTCCCCAGCACATAATTGAGCCCCTGGAAATATTTTAATTTTAGCTGGTATTAATAAATAACTTCAGTTAGTAAATATAGCTGCAAGCAGCAATGACCAGGGTCCAAGCGCCAGACCATGTGACCTATGATTTCACATGTGGCATAGTACCCCATTGGCCTCTACTAGTCTTTGTACTATAGTCTACCATGCTGAAATATGATTTGCTCATGGCCTCCATGTTTTTTGATGCAGCAACTTTACTTTTAACAAACTTCACAGACCACCTCCCTGAGATTAATTATGCAAAGTTTCACTTCAATTGGCAAAATGGTTTCAGAGAAGATGTTTCAATATTTTGGCAAATCCAATATGGCCAATAATGCAGCTGGATAGAGCCCATATAGTTTCCTATATATGTTCCTTAGTCACCATGACCCTATCTGCACTCTGTAAGCAGTTCTAAGCCAGGTTTGCATTTGACCTTTAGGAGAAGTCAAAGGTCACTGGCAAGAGCATTTTTGGACAGAGCGCATATGGTTTCCTTTATGTGTTCCATAGTAACCATGACCATGTCTGCACTCTGTAAAGAGATAAGCTAATTTTACATTTGACCTTCAGGAGAGGCCAAAGGTCCCACTCAAGGTCTTTTTTTGATAGAGCATATATGGTTTCCTATATGTGTTCCATAGTAATCATGACCCTATCTACATTCTGTAAGGAGTTAAAAGGTAGTTCTACATTTGACCTTAATGAGAGGTCAAAGGTCAAGACCAAGGCATTTTTTTTAATAGACCATACATTAATTCCCATTTATAAAATGGCTTGGATAAATTAAGTGCTGTGATTGGCTGAACAAGATCACATGACCGTACAGTAATAATTGTCTTACCGCACGCTATGACATCATTGACCAACTTACTTAATATTACTACGCCTTAATAGTAACAATTATCTAAACAGTGTTTCTGTAGGTAGAAATGTCAACTGAAACAGCATTTAAATCACTCAACAATCTGGCAAATATACTGTGGTATTTATTTAGTCAGAGAACAGAACAAAGAAAACTCTGAGGCAAGCAGTAGCAGTAACACTATTCAAAAGCCATCTGAGAAATCACCACGCAAGTCTTACTCAGCATGTAATATACTGTATATGCAGCAGTGCCATCTACTTATTAAACTAAATATCACCTTATAAAACAGACTAGCGAGTATGCCATTTTTTAATTTGACACAACAGATACATCTCATCACCTCCCTCTGATTTCAGAAACATATTTAAAACAAAATTAAAATCTCTCCTGCTCGCTGCTGATACAACCGTTGGCCTTTTAAACAAGGTCGGGTTCGACATAGAATTCTATTATGCTCGCCATGGACGGGAAGGACTGCGGCACTCAGAAATTATTGTTCAGCTTCTCTTGAAGATCGCAAAGCCTGAGTAGGATCATTTCCTACAAAAAAAAAACAAAATCCTCCCTCAGATGTGGGAAATCAGTCAATTCAATTCACAAATGTCATTTCATCTCGAAAATTTTACTATACAGTGCCTATAGAAAGTCTACACCCCCTTTCGAGATTTTCACCTTTCGTTGCCTTATAGCCTGGAATTAAAATGTATAAAAATAGGTTTTTTCCCCACAACTTCCAAGTGAAAAAAATATTCTAGAAATTTGAAGAAAATGAATTAAAAATAAAAACTGAAATAGCTTGGTTGGATAAGTGTCCATCCCCCTTGTAATAGCAATCCTAAATTAGCTCAGGTGTAACCAATCGCCTTCAAAATCACAGACCAAGTTAAGTGGTCTCCACCTGTGTTAAATTGTAGTGACTCACATAATTTCAGGATAAATTCAGCAGTTCCTATAGGTTCCCTCTGCTGGGTAGTGCATTTCAAAGCAAAGGCTCAACTCAAAGAACTCCGGGACAAAGTTGTTGAACGGCACAGATCAGGGGATGGGTATAAAAAAATATCAAAGGCCTTGAATATCTCTTAGAGTATAGTCAAGACAATTATTAAGAAGTGGAAGGTGTATAGCACCACCAAGACCCTGCCCAGATCAGGCCGTCCCTCCAAACTGGATGACCGAGCAAGAAGGAGACTGATCAGAGAGGCTACCAAGAGGCCAATGGCAACTTTGCAAGAGCTACAGGCTTTATGGCCAAGACTGGTCAAAGTGTGCATGTGACAACAATATCCCAAGCACTCCACAAATTTGGCCTGTATGGTAGGGTGGCAAGAAGGTAGCCATTACTCAAGAAAGCCCACCTTGAATCCCGTTTGAAGTATGCAAAAAAAACACTCAGGAGATTCTTTAGCCATGTGGCAAAAAGTTTTGTGGTCTGATGAAACTAAAATGGTTTTTTTAGCCTAAATGCAAAGCGTTATGTTTGGCGCAAACCCAACCCCCAAAGAACACCATCCCTACTGTGAAGCATGGTGGTGGCAGCATCATGTTATGGGAGCAAAGTACAGAGAAGTCCTTGAGGAAAACCTGCTGCTTTCTGCAAGAAAGCTGAAACTGTAATGGAAGTTCACCTTTCAGCATGACAACATCCCAAAGCACACAGCCAAAGCTACACTGGAGTGGCTAAGGAACAAAAAGGTAAATGTCCTTTAGTGGTCCAGTCAGAGCCCCGACCTAAATCCAATCGAAAATTTGTGCCATGACTTGAAGATTGCTGTCCATCAACGCTCCCCAAGGAACTTGACAGAGCTTGAACAGTTTTGTAAAGAGGAATGGTCAAATATTGCCAAATCTAGGTGTGCAAAGTTGGTAGAGACTTATCCCAACAGACTCACAGCTGTAATTGCTGCCAAAGGTGCTTCCACCTATTATTAACTCGGGGGGGTGGAGACTTATCCAATTATGATATTTCAGTTTTGTATGTTTAATATATAATTTTTTTCTCAATAAAAACTTTTATCCCCTTAACAGTTTGGAGTATGGTGTGTAGATAAGTGGAAAAAAATCCTCATTTAAAGGCACTGAGGCACTGACACAACAAAATGTGAAAAAAGTTCAAGGGGGTGTAGACTTTCTATAGGCACTGAAAAATGGCAATGTTCAATGTTTATGGCAAATTAAAAAAGTACATAATATATTTTACAATCAAACAGTCTTCAGTGGAAGGATAAATAATATATTTCTTTTTTTCCTTAAAAAAGCTAGTTTGTGTAATTATTTTCAAAAAGGCGTAATAACCCACTCCAGGGTGTGCAGTAAGAGAAGTCTTACCGCACTTCCTGGGTGGTTACAGGCTTCCACTACTGTGTGAAGATTCATGTTTCTACAACAGATAAATACTGCAATATATGCAAATATGTGCAAATTTACCATAGCTGAAATTTGATTGGCTTGTGCCAGCCATGTTTTTTATGTAGCGACTTGCTTTGAATAAACTTGATAGACAACCTTGCCAAGGCTATGTATGCAAAGTTTTGTTTCAATCGGCATAACGGTTTCAAAGAAGAAGTCATTAGAATATTTTTGACAAATCCAATATGGCCGCCAAACCATGTGACCAATTGACTTCTCTTGAACAAATCTAAATCTAGGGCATAAGGGTAGTCTGTGCCCCAAGTTTCACATCTCTACCATAAGCGGTTTCGGAGAAGATGTTTTTTAAAATTGTCCAAACTTCTTGAAAAAATCCAATATGGCTGTCAAACCATGTGACCGATGACCTTCTTCTTCGCTCTGACACAACTGCACAAAGGCCTCTACCACCCTGCCAAGTTTCGTGAGTTTTTGTGCAACGGTTTTCATTTTATGCAACTTTTAAGGTTTTCTCGATGGAAGGAAAAAAAATTAATAAAAATCCTAAAAAAAACAATAGGCTTCCCAGTCATAGGCTTGGAAGCCTAAAAATAATAATAATCCTAACAATAACAATAGGGTTCCAGCAACTTTGTTGCTTAGACCCCTAATAATCCTAACAACAACAACAGACTCCCAGCCTTTGGCTTGGAAGCCTAATAATCTTAACAATAGCAATAGGGTTCCACAGCAACTTCGTTGCTTGGACCCCTAAAAATCATCATGATCAAACTCAATATCTACTGTAACAAATGGAAACATATTTAATCAATTCAATTGAAATCAGTGACGCAGCAGTGGGGACAAACTAAGGGGATCAAAATTGCTGAGTGCCATAAGAAATCCAAAGCTTTATTAATAACAAGGTTTAAAATACTAATGCAACTGTCAGCTCTTTATTCTTGCAATAAAAGCTTTTTCTTTCTTATTACTGTTGAATGCAGAATTACTGAGTAAATATCTGAATCTCACAGGAAAAGAAATGTCAGGATTTCAAAGAAAGATTAATTCTAATTGCTCACAACACTGTTACAGGAATTCAGTGTTTTATCACAGTATTCATGTGAGATTGTATGGTTAAAACTTCTTTTCAGTCGTAATATTTGTCCAGGTATTTATACCCTAAAATACATTTCTTAAAGTCATCAGTACGTGCTTTAATATTTTTTAACTAGGATTTTGATTGTGTGTATTTTGTTTACTTCTTTACTGTGCAATCTATCTATGAAGTATTTGTCCCTCCTTGATAGATAGATTGACTGTCTATCTCAAGCATTGAGATTGACAGTCATCACTGCCAAATTGCAACTTTTTTACATAAAAAGTCCTACGAGTAAAACGTAATTGGTGTTATTAATGCTCAGGAACAATTACCATAATCGTAACAGTTACTTGTATGATCCAAGTTATCGGCAGACACCTATTTTTTTCGATTTTTACAGACAGTAATATGCCAAATAGACTCACATTAACTCATAACCTTAGTAACATACAAATAACCTTATTTTAATTAGCTGAATGGTGCTGTATTTATGTCTGTCGCTATTTAGATCAATAAAAGTGAGCCCAGTGGGTTATGTTTGAATTATTTAAACAGTGTCTAAGCCTGTTTTTTCACTGTCATTTTACTGTATGTATTAATGTTAACATGTTTAGTCTTCAGTAACCATTTGTAGTTTATTATGAAACCTCTGCAGTTCTATACTGCTTTTGTACCTAATTAAAAACATTTCAAACATCAAACCAACAAAACTGTTTATCTACACTATCCATAATCATACTCATAGAATAAGGACACGTTTATCTGTAGCTCGTTACTGCGGCATCACTTGTAAATCTAAATACTGTCGAGCACAGCTTCAGAACTGGCACAGGGCTTTCTGGACTCATTTCATAGGCAACAGCTGTCAAGTGGGCAGCAGTGTGGAGTAGTGGTTAGGCCTCTGGACTCTTGACCGGAGGGTTGTGGGTTCAATCCCAGGTGGGGAACACTGCTGCTGTACCCTTGAGCAAGATACTTTACCTAGATTGCTCCAGTAAAAACCCATCTGTATAAATGGGTAATTGTATGTAAAAATAATGTGATATCTTGTAACAATTGTAAGTTGCCCTGGATAAGGGCGTCTGCTAAGAAATAAATAATAATAATATAGTTAAAATATATTCTACCTGTAACATACTAGAGCTGGATGCCATGAATGAAAGTTGAGTCTGTTCATCCCAAGTGCTTTGTTCTACACTTTGTGTGAGTTTTGTCGCTGTGTGTTAAATTAGCTGTTAGTGGTTGGCTCGAGTTTTATCAAGCTGAAAATAAATAAGTCGAAAAGACAAACTAAGTTAGTTTTTTTCCATTAATTTCCAAATGTAGATTTTTTTTAATAACATAACTTTGTAGTCAATGCAGTCATGTGGGGGGATCCAATATTACAGACCTACCTCTTCACCCGAATCCTAACATTTAAATAATCATATGCAGTTTTTTAATAAAAGTTCCTTTCACACCCTCTGCAGTAAAAATTTGCTTATATTTGACAAAACAAAACTCCAAAATCCTTATTGGAGGAAAAAACTGTAGGAAACTGGCATGACTTTGGATGACACTTTACCCTGAAAATGTAAACGAATTGATGAGATGATGATAAACAAAAATAGAATGTAAACCTCTGAAAACAAACATCAAACATTAAAGGGTGCACACAGTTTTGTCCAGCCCAGGACACTAATCAGAATCTCTTTATTTCAGGGCAGCTTCTAAACCTTTTTTCAGAGTGAGTGTATAGTTTGGAATGCAGTATGAGGTTGTTTGCTTGTAGCCTTACAATAGAAGTGCCCCAGACATCCTAAGGGACAATCCCTTCTGTCTGCAGTTGTATGAAAAACGCCTCCACATAACCACTGGCAATGTTTTTAGTTTTTTTTCAGAACAGGAACATAGCTCACCACTCAATTAATGACTTTTTTTTTAATTATTATTTTTTATCAGTTATTTGCACAACCTTGAGCAGAATAACATAAATAAAGACCTCTGGGGCCTAGCATGTTCTCCCTGCAAAGCTCATCCGACAATAATATTCATTAAAAAATGTCTCCAATGTTTATTCTTAGAAGGCAACATTAACACAGTCAATGTGTAGGTGCTAAAACACTCACATGGCCAGAAAAGCTGTGACGATGAAAACCAAGCTTTATTTTTGGCAACAGTTTTTGTGATTTTTGGATGTCTGTCTTTGCTAACTTCACATATCAGGATAGTAGGGAAAGTGCCACAGTCTAGGAGAGAGTACAGTGTTTAATGGAGATGTGACTGAAAAGGGGGAAGTTTTAGAGTGTTGCATGCTAGCAATCATTGCTCATCAAGTCCTCTAAAACTTACATTGTCCCTAAGTTTTCTGTAATTAGATTAATTACATATATGGTTGTCTAATTATGATGTGTGGCAAGCTGGCTCGCAGTGGTGAGTGTGATGACGTCACGGACCAGGAAGTAACTGAAACCAAAACAATGGATGGGCGGGTGAAGCTGAGTGCAACGGCACTCAGTGTATTTATTAATAACCAAAACAAAAATAAAAGATTTAAGCAAACCACAAAACAAAAAGGCGCGTTGGCCAAACAAATAAACAGCAAGTATATTTTTTAAATATAGCAATTGTTATTTTTTTCCTCGCTTTTTCCTTGCTCTTTCTCTCCGCTCTCCCGTACTCTCCTCTCTATCCTCAACCAACGCAGAACGGACAGCTGCAGGTTCTTATACTCTGGCCGAGGGGTTAACTAGCTGTTAATTATCTTATTACCCCTCGGCCACAGTCTGCACGCGTTTGGTAAGGATGCATGACTGTCAGCTAGTTAAATAATCAGTAGCTGATCAGTCATGCATCCTCACGAGGTTTTTAAATATAAATAATAATAAATACGCAGCACTGTTATCCGCGCCGCAAACAATAATACAAATAATAATAATAGGGGCGGGACACTCCGCCACATGATGCAACGGTGCAAAAAACACAAAAATAGTCTACAGAAAGTGTAAAGTGTCAAAATTATACTGAGTCCTTTTGGATCATTTTTATGTTGGCTTTAATAAAAAGTTTATCATTGTTATTATAGTTTTATCTTATTTTTTTGAAAAAGTACACATAATTATGCTGAGAATGAATTGAGTATTTATGGTATATATAATATCAGAGCATGCAAGGCTGAAGACTGGGAAGGCAGTGGGTGTCTAGGATTGAATCTGCAGGTTACTGGTAAATTAGGAGAGATTGCTGTGTTGTGAGATATCACAATAATACTCCAGACACAACTACTCAACTACTGTAGATATGACAGGTTTAATAACATCCGGCACAACAGAAGCATCATTCTGCATCATTGTTATCTTTCATTTTTATGGCCTGTGTCACCTGGCAGGCTGACCATGAAACCAAGAGCATTGGAGACAAGGGCACTTGGAGTTTTGGAGTTTTTAGCTCACTCCCTAACAGTTTAAAAATGCTATTGGAGCACTGTAGTACTATCCTAAAGAAAACCGAAGAGAACATCTTGAGAGCAACTTGTCTGATTGTGATGAAACTTGCTAAGGACATTATTTAGCACAAGTTATCAAAAGTATCAAAATCTGGAGGTATGTGGAAATTGTTTGTCTGTCCGTCTGTATGTCACACTAATAGTTTTTACTCATTTATAATGCTTATTCAATAGGGCTTTGTTATGACACAGTACAAGGTAGTGAGAATCTGTTAATGATGGAGTATATGGAAGCATCTCTTCATCTGTCTGTTTGTCAAACTTTCATTTTTACATGTGCATAGACTACAGTGTATGTAAGTCATGATAAACTACTTTTTCGTGCTACTGATAGTTCTAATTTATATTTACAGCTGTGGTTTAGATGAATATAATTGATAAACTTGTTTATCCTGTAGCACTCAGCTACCCTCGTTATATCTACCACATCTTGGCCTATATACCCTTATTTAATCAATTCAAAGTGTCCTTCATCATAATACACTTTGCATTATGACACTAAAATTTCATGAGAAAACTAAGCCCATCAGGGATACTCTCCTCCAAAGGTCATCATTTAATCATTATATTATAGAAGGCAACCTGGTTTTATATTCTTTTTTGTGTTATATATGTTAGGACCACAAACATATTTGTTAGTACAATGGCAAAACTAAAATAAAAACATGATTACAAACATTACAAAAACAATTTACATAAACATAAAAAATAAAAATAAAACAAATTCTCCCTATTACCAAAAGCTAGGAAAAACCAGTGTGTTTTTAGCAGTGCTTTACATTTAAGAGAATGAGAGCCTTCCACAACTAGTGGCAACGAGTTCCAAAGTGTAGGAGCACTGGCGGAGAAACTCCGACCTCCCAGAGTGGCACACCTGGTCAAGGGAACAGCCAGCAGCTCTGAGCTTGAAGAGTGCAGCTGACACCTAGGGATGTAGAGATGCAGCAAGTCCAATAAATATTTAGGACCAGTCCCTGGACAGCCTTGAAGGTCAACAGAAGAATCTTAAAAATAACCTGATATTTGAAAGGTATCCAATGCAAAGTTTCCAAGACAGATGTAGAGTCTAGAGTTAATGATTGCTTCTTATCACAAATGGTGAATGCCCCGACTAGATACAATCCATGTGTAGATTTTGTATTAACAAACAATGAAGCAATTATATACAATTTACATGTAATAGGACCACTAGGAATAAGTGACCATGATGATAGAGTTTGTGGCAAATAAATCAAGGTCTGTACATAAATCAAAGACCAATGTATACAATTTCAGGAGAGCAGATTACCAAGGAATGCAACAGGAGCTTCTAAACATAGACTGGGATAGAATACTAATTGATAATGAAGTTCAAAACAGTTGCATTAAATTTAGGGTTACAATGTTAGAAATGCAGGATAAATGCATCCCAAAAATAAGAAAATGTAAATTTAAGAAAAAGAAACCATGATGGGTAAATTGGTGTATTTAGCTGGGTATTAAATAAAAGAAAATTATATCTTTCAATTAAATCAAAGGGAGCAGACTCATAAATGGAATACAGAGAGGCCTGTAGAGACCTTAAAAAGCAGACTAGGAGAGCGAAAAGGGAATTAGAGAGACAAGTAGCAGTAGATTGTAAACTTAACCCAAAAAGTTTTTTTTTTAAATATGGTAATGCTAAAAGGAAGCTGAAAGAGGAAGTCAGTAGTTTACATGACAGCAGTGGTAATTTAGTGACTAAAGACAACCAAATCGCAGATGTACTTAATCAATACTTTGTACAAGTATTTACAAAGGAGGATTCATACAATATACAGTACCAAAGTTAACAGAATGTACACAAACATAATTACCAGAGTTTGTTATAAATGAGAATGAAGTACTAAGGGAGCTAGCAGCACTTAAAATAAACAAATCCCCTGGGAACTACAGACCTATACATTTAACATCAATCATATGTAAACTATAAAAAGGACCAAAATGGAGGAATATTTATATAGTAACAACATTATAGGTGACAGCCAACATGGCTTTAGTAAGGGTAGATCTTGTTTAACTAATTTACTAGATTTCTTTCAGGAGATGACTACTGGAGTGGACAAGGATAGTCCGTATGATATCATCTACTTAGATTTTCAAAAAGTATTTGACAAAGTACCGCACAAAAGACTATATCTAAAGATTAAATCAGTAGGAATAAATGGCAAAGTAGCAGCATGGATTCATAACTGGTTACAAGATAGAAAGCAGAGAGTTATAATTAGAGGCCAGGCATCAAACTGGAGTAACGTAACAAGTGGGGTACCACAGGGATCAGTATTGGGACTATTGCTATTCTTAATATATATATAAATGACTTGGACTAAGACGACACAACACTGGGAGGGGTAGCCAACGTCCAATCAGAGATTTAGACAAGAGTCAAACCTGGGCTGACATATGGCAGATTAAATTTAATGTGAATAAATGCAAAGTCATGCACATAAGGCGCAAAAACATTAAAGGCAAGTGCAGCATGAATAGAAACGAAATAGAGGAGGCTCTGTATGAAAATGACTTGGGGGTAATAGTGGATGAATCTCTTAAGCCAAATAGACAGTGTGGAGAAGCTATTAAAAAAAAGAAAAAGCAAATAGAATGTTAGGTTATATAACCAAGACAGTTTAATTTCAAATCAAGAGAAGTTATATTAAAATTATACAATGCACTGGTATGACCACACCTAGAATATTCTGTCCAGTTCTGGTCCCTATATCATAAGAAAGACATTGAGGCATTGGAGAGAGTACAGAGGACAGCAACACAATTAATTCCAGGATTGAAGGGTATGTCATATGAAGACAGTCTGAAAGAGCTGAATCTGTATAGCCTAGAGGTATTTAAAATTATCAAGGGGTTAAACAAAGTAACTTCTGAGAATTATTTTTCACAGGTCACAGAGAACAGAAACAGGGGCTATAGGTGGAAGCTGAAGAAGGGCATATTCAGAACCGAGGGGAGAAGCAGCTTTTTATTTGTTAGAATTAAACAAATGTAGAATATTTAGGTTGCTATTTGATGTGTTATTTTATTCTGAATACAGCAACAATGATGGAGGTGTATTTTGGCTTGGGGTCCTATTTATGTATGTATGTATCTCATTCTACCATGTGAATGCACACTGGCTAGCACTTGGTCATTTTGATATAGTGATTGATAGTAATTGCTCCTTGGTTGTTATTCCAGTCTAAAAAGAATCTTAGGTGCAGAATCCCACAATGCCAAAAATAGGATCAGCTTGTTTTATCCACATCCATGGGTTTCTATTATACTGTTAACATGCAGGGAACACCAAGAGAGCTGACGGTAACAACTTTCTTAAATACTGGTATGTAAATTAAGTTCTCAAGGGAAGATGTCTATCTCACGAGAAGATAAGACAAGTATCCACATGTATAAGTTTAGAAGTGGTTAGTACATCTTGAATCACCAGTGACAAACACTTTGCATGGAAAGTATGTTACACAGGTTGGGGTGTAACATACTAAATGGGTAAAGTGCTATTATATTAGAGGTCGGCATGGGTACCCGAAAACCCGGGTACTCATCTGGTTTTAAATTGCCCAACCCATACCGGGTCTCTTTTTACTACCCGGGTATCGATTATTAATTTGAGAATTTAAAGAAAATGTAATGATTGAAAGAGACCTGTGCGATTCTCTTGAGTATGACTATAATTGCAATATTCAACAGCAAGCCCAACACCTTATCTTGTAAGGTGGAGCAGAGACGAGACGAGAGGATACTAACTAGGCAATGGTAAGTCATTTACTAACCTTCATTTTATTTAATAATTGCTTAAAACGTAATGTTAGTGTGTTTCTCGCTGGTTTGGCTTTTTAAAAAGTGCATTCACTGCCGATATATGTACATATATTTTTTGTCTACTTCAAACATTTTAAATGGATTTACAAGGGAACTATTTGATGTATTCAGCATTTTAATTGATTTAAATCATTTTTTAAATGTAAACTATTTCCTATGACTTCAGACATTTGGTCATTGCCTGTCCAAGATAATAATAGCATCAGTAATAAAGCAAATTTAAATTAGATGGATGTAGTAATTGTATTAATTTAAAATGCGATTAAAACCGAGATTAACTAAGATAATTTTTTCACTTGACAGCTCTAACATATATATACATATACACACATACATACCTACCTACATACACACACACACATACACACACACATACAAGGTATTCCATTGGTTTGTATACAATGTCCGTGCCGATAACTTTTGAAAACAAGCCCTGACCGCTTGTGGCAAAGTGGTGAGTGAATACAGGTGCATGCAGTGCAGAGTGGATACAAAACAGACAGACAATGATTTACAGGTGCAAGGGTGTTTATTGGTTTATTGAACAATGTCCAGAGCCTTATGACGAACAACTGTAAATAATAATGATGGAGTGATACAGCGGCGTGTATCACTCGGTATTGGTAAATCCCTGGGTTTGACCCGCAACCAAAAGTCCAGTTTTACACACCAACACTAAACACAAAACACAAACACAGTTCTTAGTGACAGTGAATAAGTGCTAGTGGTGTATTGCAGTTCTCCGTGAAATGCAGGGGCGAAAGTGATGTCTGGGTTTATTCTGGCTTTAGCTACAGCTCCGGATCTTGCTACTTGTAGTCTATTAAAAAACAGACAACAGTTAACAAACACTAACAAACACAAGACAAAACTCACAGTTCACGATACTGCGCCACAGACTCCTTGTAGGTTTGAAAACTAACCATTTACCAAGGAACACATCACTTACACTACAACCCCTATTTATACCCTCGCTCATGACCCCTAGGTTATCGAACGCATCCGCTCCTCCAATCCTCGGATGCCATGCCGTTTCCCATCTGAGTCATTGAGTTTGGGTACCGTAGCTCTGCCCCCTTCCGAAATGACCGACTTCCACCTACCCTAAGGAAGAAATTGTCATGCCATTTAGTTAAGGGTACTCTGTTCCTTTTACACAGCACCCTCACAGGTCAGGAGGGAGATCTAACACCAAGAATCATTCGATCTCTGTCACACAGCCCCATAAGCAATATTTCGTCTTATAATGAAAAAGTACAATGCTTATGGGGCTGTCAGGATGTCTCTTGTGTTATCTGCAGAGATTTGTATGTTCGTTCGTCTTAACTGATGATGGCTGTCTGTGGTTGCTTGTGTTGTCTTGCCCCTTCCACTGCTTGTAAGCAGGTGGGAGGGAATGCAGAGTTAGGGTTAAAAACCCTAACATGGCATTTCCCTACTTTTGTTGTTTTAATATCAACCCTAACTGATGCAGTTACAAAGTTTTTTGCAAATAATTTCCTTCCTTTTTGAGAATATATGTATAGCTAGAAAGCCTGTATATCCTATTACAGAGCACTAAAAGTAAAAGTGACTATATTTGTAAACTTGATCAACGTTCGCCAGAACAAATTATTTTTTCATGAGAAGAATTATTTTTTCGTGAGATGAGTGGCGAAAGAATATTTAAAAAGATAAAACAAACAAGGGGGCTATAATGCCTGAAGCCGCACCCTGGAGGTAACAATAGTCTTCTGGAGGGGCATTTAATTTTCCACTATGAGCTGAGTCTGCAGTACATATTTAACACTAGAAGCCCAGCGGCAGTCATTTTGGCAGTTTTTGGTTTTAAAATGTAATTTTCTCTAGTCGTGTAACACATATGGGGCTGTGCGTTCATGTACCTTTCTGTCCACATGCATTAAATATTCTCACAAAGCATGAAACGCGGGAGTGCAGAAATAAAGGAGATATATTACATTATACCTGAAACCCCCGGGAGCAGTCACATTGACGGCCACACAGAAAACAATTGTATTTAGATTATACAGAACAGTATTCTACTTTATTATTTTTATTTACCTGCAAAGATTAGTCTCTACTCTCTGGCTGAGTGAATGACTGACAGTCTATTGTTTTTCATTCAGCCTTTTAAAAGGCTGGCACCTGCTTGCCAGCTGTGCTGCTTTGGTCAGTCAATTAGCATCGGGACTAGTGAAAAAAAATACCAGAGACCATGGAGTTTTACAGCGCAAAAAAATATGGAGTTGATGTTTTGGATCAGATGGCTCGGAAGTATTCCGCGAAAGCTGGCTCCCGACGATGGCCTGTTCAGGTGTTTTACAATGTATTGAAACTAGCAGCCATCAACTCCTGGGTACTTTACAAAGAATGCACGGAGAAGAATTTACCAAGTAGAGAATATATTTTACAGTTAGCACAGTAACTTCGCAAGAAGCATTTGGAATAGAGGGAGACTGCCAAGCATGTACCAACAGCTGAAGCTGGCAACCCCGCTGAGAGCCGCAATATGCCAATGCCAGGTTGGCAAGTGCAATAAAAACAAAACTTTGGACAGCCCTGTGCAGAAAGGCGATGTGGAGAAGCACATTATCTGTGTTGATTGTGAACCGCCTTAGACTCAAGGTAAAGGAATACCCTTTTGTCGAATATAACTTCTTGTGCTGTGCGCTTCTGTAAAATGTTTTCTTCTAAGTTTATTTATCTACGTCGTTCAGTTGCTTTTGCTCATCTGATAATAAACCGATTGCTGTTGAAAAGTAAAAAATGTATTGCTATCGTTTCAGTTTTATAAATGTTGTAAACCGATGTCTGTTCAGATGTTTATTTATTTACATTTTCTTATTTTGAGTTGTAAAATAAATGTTCATATATGTATATATATATATATATATATATATATATATATATATATACACACACACAGTGCCTATAGAAAGTCTACACCCCCTTGAACTTTTTTCACATTTTGTTGTGTCAGTGCCTCAGAGTTTCATGCATTTAAATGAGGATTTTTTTCCACTTATCTTTTATTATTATTATTTCTTTCTTTGCCAACACCCTTATCCAGGGCGACTTACAATTGTTACAAAATATCACATTATTTATACATACAATTACCCATTTATACAGTTGGGGTTTTACTGGAGTAATCTAGGTAAAGTATCTTGCTCAAGAGTACAGCAGCAATGTCCCCCACCTGGGATTGAACCCACGACCCTCCGGTCTAGAGTCCAGAGCCCTAACCACTACTCCACACTGCTGCCCACTTGACAGCTGCCCACTTGAAAGCCCTGTGTCATTTCTGAAGCTGTGCTCGACAGTAAATTTACAAGTGATGCTGCAGTAATGAGCTCCAGATAAACGTGTCCTTATTCTATGAGTATGATTATGAATAGTGTAGATAAAGAATTTTGTTGGTTTGATGTTTGAAATGTTTTTAATTAGGTAAAAAAGCAGTATAGAACTGCAGAGGTTTAGTAATAAACTACATAAACATTACATTGAACATTGCCATTTACAGTGTCTATAGAAAGTCTAAACCCCCTTGAACTTTTTTCAAATTTTGTTATGTCAGTGCCTCAAAGTTTCATGCATTTAAATGAGGATTTTTTTTCCACTTATCTACACACCATACTCCACACTGTTAAGGGGAAAAAGTTTTTATTGAGAAAAAAAATTATATATTAAAAATACAAAACCGAAAGATCATAATTGGATAAGTCTCCACCCCCCTGAGTTAATACTTGGTGGAAGCACCTTTGGCAGCAATTACAGCTGTGAGTCTGTTGGGATAGGTCTCTACCAACTTTGCACACCTAGATTTGGCAATATTTGACCATTCCTCTTTACAAAACTGTTCAAGCTCTGTCGAGTTCCTTGGGGAGCGTTGATGGACAGCAATCTTCAAGTCATTGCACAAATTTTCGATTGTATTTAGGTCGGGGCTCTGACTGGGCCACACAAGGACATTTACCTTTTTGTTCCTTAGCCACTCCAGTGTAGCTTTGGCTGTGTGCTTTGGGTCGTTGTCAGCTTCCATCCCAGTTTCAGCTTTCTTGCAGAGGGCAGCAGGTTTTCCTCAAGGACTTCTCTGTACTTTGCTCCATTCATTTTCCCTTCTATCCTGACAAATGTCCCAGTCCCTGCCGATGAGAAACATCCCCATAACATGATGCTGCCACCACCATGCTTCACAATAGGGATGGTGTTCTTTGGGTGATGTGCTGTGTTGGGTTTGTGCCAAACATAACGCTTTGCATTTAGGCCAAAAAGTTCCATTTTAGTTTCGTCAGACCACAAAACTTTTTGCCACATGGCTACACATCTGCGGAGTGTTTTTTTTACATACTTCAAACAGGATTCAAGGTGGGCTTTCTTGAGTAGTGGCTTCCTTCTTGCCACCCTACCATACAGGCCAAATTTGTGTAGTGCTTGGGATATTCTTGTCACATGCACACGTTGTCCAGTCTTGGCCATTAAAGCCTGTAGCTCTTGCAAAGTTGCCATTGGCCTCTTGGTAGCCTCTCTGATCCGTCTCCTTTTTGCTTGGTCATCCAGTTTGGAGGGACGGCCTGATGTAGGCAGAGTCTTGGTGGTGCCATACACCTTCCACTTCTTAATAATTGTCTTGACCGTGCTCCAAGGGATATTATCAAGGCCTTTGATATTTTTTTTATACCCATCCCCTGATCTGTGCCTTTCAATAACTTTGTCCACACAGGCGGAGGCTACTTAACTTGGTGTGTGATTTTGAAGGCGATTGGTTACACCTGAGCTAATTTAGGACTGCTATTACAAAGGGGGTGGACACTTATCCAACCAAGCTATGTTAGTTTTTATTTTTAATTAATTTTCTACAAATTTGTAGAATAGTTTTTCCCTTGGAAGTTGTGGTGTAGGATGTGTAGATAAATGAAAAAAAAATATTTTAATGCATTTTAATTCCAGGCTATAATGCAACAAAAGGTGAACATTTTGAAAAGCGGTGTAGAATTTCTATAGGCACTGTATATATATATATATATATATATAATATGCTTCGGTTGTTCAGATGTTTATGTGACGTACTCAATAGAAAAAATAAATCAATAATTACATCCGACTCTTTCTCCTTTCATTATACTATTTACAGTGTTTTGAATACAGCCGTCCAAAACACTGCTGCGGGGCTTCTAGGTATGAGTATGGAGTGTGGAGTAGTGGTTAGGGCTCTGGCCTCTTGACCGGAGGGTCATGGGTTCAATCTCCAGGTGGGGGACACTGCTGCTGTACCCTTGAGCAAGGTACTTTACCTAGATTGCTCCAGTAAAAACCCAACTGTATAAATGGGTAATTATATGTAAAAAATAATGTGATATCTTGTAACAATTGTAAGTTGACCCTGGATAAGGGCGTCTACTAATAAATAAATAATAATAATATTTCTGGTCCTTCTAGTGTAAATATATGAATCAGTCAAGAAAACAAGTGAGGCAAGGTTGGATAGTAAATATGACTTCATATGTTTTGTTTAAATATAGCTGATTCAGCATAAATAAATAACAGAACATGGTTTTGAAGTTCATACCGCATACAGGAGCTATTAAAAATTGGCATCCAGCTCTCCATGCGGTTTGCTGTCTGCTGCATAATCCAGTTTATATCCCGGTCATGATATTTGTTTACATCGTCTAGTCAGAAAACAGTGACAGTGTTTGGAGCATCTTTCTTTTGGAGTATATTTTTTAATTCATTTTCTCTTAAAGCACAGAATCTGTGTTCAGCCATTTTCTCTTGATGTGAGTGCAGGGGAGAAGGACGTTCCTTTGAAAAGGGGAGGGACTGACAGTGATGTGAACCAATCACATGACAGACAGAGACTATTGCCCAGTGGTATAAGGATGTCAGGGCAATAGTTAAATCTATTTTTGTTCAGAAAATGTGGTGTTAACCAATCACAGGCCAGGATTTCCAACCACTGATTCATATACAGTCAGCACTCACATATTCGACCCTATAAAATTTTGACTTCAGTGACGGTTAAACGAGAGTGACGCATATCTGATTATTTTATCTGATTTGATGTGTATGTAGGTGAGCAAGTTGTAAGCTGCCTCCTACCACCCAAACACCCCCCTGGCCTGCCCTGCCCTGCACAAACACACACACACATACTGTATATTTCGTACAGAAAGAAAAAATATGATTTGGTTTTGAGGAACTGTACAGGAAGAAGTATATTGTAGCGTGTATTTCTTTTTGGGTCTGTTGCCATTTTAGTTTTCTTATTTTTTTCTTATATCTGACATATCACAAGAGATGGATCATGGTGATGGTAGATCGTTCATGGAAGATGTGATTCGGCAGTGTCAAGGTAGGATATTTACAGCAATCTGTCTCAAATGTTTAACCGTTTGAAAATGATCCTCCAGTTAGTTTCGTTTTTCATCCAGATGGGTCTTTCACTGATTCTTTCATTGAAATTTGTTAGCACACGAGTTGGGGGAATAACACAGCAGTAAAAGGCAAAAACTTGTCAGTTTTTTCAGGGAACACAAAAAAGATACAATGTCAAAAATACATAGCTGAAAGGACTGTGTTTTAAAATAAGATGTACTGTAGTTGGTTTTGTTGGTACAGTACTATATTTTCAACAGAAGTAGTCTTTTAATTCAGAACAATATGATTCTGAAAATACCAATTGCCGAAAGAGACGACACATGGACTGTAATACAGTAATACAGTAATACAGTAATACAATGCAGTTTAGCAAAAGATAAAAAACACCAGTTTACAGAATTAAAACAGTATCCAAAGTCAGTCTTCAAAATTGCAGAATATTGTTCTCGATAAGGCCTTAATGTCACAGTTCAGTTGCAAATGAAAAATGCACAAAAGCAACTAAAGATCACACTTTTTTTTTTTAAATGCATCGCAGTATCTAAAACTGTTTAATGATTAAATGTCGTAGCTTGTCTCTTTCCCTTTGTTTTGGCTTCATTTTCTTCAGGTGATAACTGGAGGAAGCTCTGTGTAAATGCACAATAAAGACTTATTTGCATATGCAATAAAAAAAGAAACGTGCACTGTGACGGATAATTAAATTAATTGTAGCATTGAAGAGATGACCTTTGTATCAGAAAACTGGTGACGGAGTCGGAAATCACGTGTGCATTAATTTGTTATATATATATATATATATATATATATATATATATATATATATATATATATATATATATAATGGGGATTGATTTTATTCTTATTATCCGAGTGCTGACTGTATATAAATATAAATAGAGAGAGAATACAAGGATGGCTGTCTTCAGTCATATGCCCTAACACTGTGAATTAATTGGTTTCTGAATTTGAGACTTGCAAGTGGGTATAACACAATAGCCGATGTGATGGAATCGCATCACAAAATATTAAACATGTTTAAACTCTGCTAGACGACTTCAATCAATCGGCCGATCCTGTAAAATCTACGGTGGCCCTAAAGTGCAAAACACAGACACAAAAAGAAAAGAACAAACACAAAAAGAAAAACACAACAACATTAAGGAAAACGCTGCAACGTTAAGAAAAACGCTGCAACATTAAGGAAAATGCTGCAACATTAAGGAAAACACTGCAACAATAACTTCAAACTGGAATGGGTAGGTGCATAGAAAAGGGGTTCCACATCACTGATTGGAGAAACAACCTGTCAATCACTGTGCTGTGGAACTGTATGACTTTTGGATTGGGTAAAAGCCGGACCAAGATAAACCTTATAGGCTAGTATTATTATTATTATTATTATTATTATTATTATTAATTAATTAATTAATTAATTAATTAAAATACATCCAAATCATGCTGGAATTAAAACTGGTGTCAGAGTTGTTCTTTCAGAATATGCTGAAGAGTTTTGTCATGAAGATGGTTATTGTTTCTATGTGGGCTGTGGACAAGGAAGAATTGATTGGTGTGGCGGTCTGGATGCATTTTAATGAATAATAATAATAATAATAATAATAAAAAACTATAAGTGCTATGAAGATGGTTCTTGTTTCTGAGCTGGCAAGGAGGAACCGATTGATGCCTGTTTAAAGATGATCGGAGCAGGTTAAAGGCTTTTACCCATTCCCGAGTAGCCTATATATATATATATATATATATATATATATATATATATATATATATATATATATATATAGATGCACTACATGAGATCAAGGACAAAGCCCTGGGAAATGAAATACTGTACTGTGGCAAAGTGGTGATTGATTACAGGTGCGTGCAGTGCAGAGTGGAAACAAGAATACACAGACAATGATTTTTCAGGTGCAAGGGTGTTTATTGATTTATTATACAATGTTAATAATGACTGATGGAAGTGACACAACGGCGTGTATCACTTCGTTTGTAATCCTCGGGTTTGACCCGAAACCAAATAACAAAAAGTCTAAGTTCTTTCCTCACCCACATATAACACAGAACACAAAACACAGTTTTATTTAGTGCGTGAAACTAGTGCTCGTAGTGAAAAGACATTGTGAAACAGGGAAGTGCTGGTGTCCAGGTTTGTTGCTGGCCTGTGGCTGCAGCTCCGGATAGTGTTTAGTAGTCTTGAAAAACAAAACAAAAACAGCTTTTACTCGACAGTACAAAACATTATGTCCCCTATTTATACCCTCGCTCATGACCCCTAGGTTAACGAGCGCATCCGCTCCTCCAATCCTCAGATGCCACGCCATTTACCTTCTGGCTCATTGAGTTTGGGTACCGTAGCTCTGCCCCTTTCCTAAATGACCAACTTCCACCTACCCTAAGGAATAAATTGTCATGCCATTTAGTTAAGGGTACTCTGTTCCTTTCACACAGTGCCCTCACAGGTCAAGAGGGAAATCTAACACCAAGAATCATTCGATCTCTGTCACATGTATTAACCCTTTGCAGTCCATTGTCGGACCTGGTCCGACATTGCAATTATTCCTATCCAGTCCATTGTCAGACCCTGTCCGACATCGTCAAAAAAACGCAAAAAACGGGTGGGAGCAACAGGAGCTGAGACAAGCTGATTAAAAAAAAAAAAAAGGCGTATCTCATGAATAGTCATACTTGCCCCTGGCATCACATAGGGGCGGTCATAAGGAAACAAGCTGGCTGATACTGCATCACCGCACAGAGACTATCACGGACATTTGCAGAGCTTTTTTGAGATGTTATAGTAATAACATAATGACTTGGATGGCATTATTGAGGAGTTTGGTGATAAAACGAGTGATCAGGAGATGATTGATCGGTATGTACGACTATTATTATTATTATAATTTATTTCTTAGCATATGTTAAAGCGATAGCGAACGAAAGGGTGGGGCGGGGCCGGAGATGCCTAGTGAGTGCTTTGTTGATATGCAGGGCCTTTTAAACCCGTTTGACTGTGGAAAAAAATACTTTTAAACAGCGCGTCTAAAATTAACTGCGCGTGTGAAAATAAATTGGACCTGACGTGCACTTAATAAATGGACTGCAAAGGGTTAATACCAGTTCTGTGGCATAGTGATTGACAGGTTGTTTCTCCAATCAGTGATGTGGAACCCCTTTCCTATGTACCCATTCCGGTTTGAAGTTAATGTTGCAGCGTTTTTCTTACTGTTGTTTTGTTTTCCTTAATGTCGTTGTGTTTTTCTTTTTGTGTTTGTGCTTTTCTTTATGTGTTTGTGTTTTGTACTTCAGGGCCACCGTAAAAATTGCATCGCATAGCATAACACACTGCCCGATGCGACTGGAAAATCGACTAGCTATTGATCGCATCAGGCAGTTTGACCAAGGCTTTACTCTTTAGAACAGTTTAATTAATTCTACATCTTTTGTAATTGATCAGATCAGACTTTAAATAGGTTTGTAAATATAGACTCCATGGCTCAAACACCATGACTTTACCACTTTGTCGAAAAACAAATCATTTTTCATCCAAAGCATGAATTCTTCTTTTCATAAATGAAAATACCTCCCCATAACCTCCAGTTGATGACTGCCCCTGTTTTTTTTTTGTTTATCACAGCTCAGACTTCAATGGCAGCTATGACAGCAGAATAAAAGTGAAACCTGACCTTCACCATTTCTGTTGCAGGGATTTATTTAAAACTAAGTCTTTATGTGTTGCAGTGACTCAAATGTAATACTGAGGCCATATAATCTATCATGTTTGTGCTCTTCAAAGGAACACTGGCATACCTAGAACCACAGAAATTAGTGCACGAGGAAAATCCAATAAGGGAATTTAACATTTATAAAGCATGTAATGGTGTGCATAAAAAGCAAATGTAATGTTCAACTGTGTTATGCTTGTAAGAGAAGGTGAACCTGCTCTGAAGCACCATAAAATGTGTTACAGAATGTCAAATTATCCTTTCCTTGTATAGTAATTGTTTTTTGGAAGCTATTCTCAAACAATGCGAGGTCCTAAACGTGATTGATTTCCAATGCAAACCATCATTAATTTGTGTAATACTAGGTGCAGTTCATGACATATTGCTATGCTCAAGACCACTTCAAACAAGATTCAGAGGTTAAAAACATCAATTTGTGGTCTATTCTCTGCTGTCATTCTCGGAGAAAAGGCAAATAAGACACAAGAGAAAAATTGCTTTACACTGTCCCTATACACAGTTAGTATATTTATTTTCCCATATGACTATATGGTTAACCATTTTTCAATTTTTTCTTCATTGTCTTTTGGTTTGAAGTAGTAAGTGAATTTGCAGAAGGAGCAGAACATTCTAGGGGCCTCATTTACAAAGCAAAACATGATTACTGTACACAGTTCTGTTTATTTGGTTTGATTTTTGCACCATGAGACATTTTTCTTCAAATTGATTTGCATGCTTTAATAGTTTTTATATTTTCTGTGGGTTGTGTATAGTATGTGTTCATTTTGAACTGAATCACAATTTATAAGCTGAACAAAAAAAATCAAATGTTTTTTTTTTAAGCCAGCAGAAATACTAAAACACAGTTTATTTGTTTCTCTACCTTTCCATTGTTCATACAGTCGACACCGCTTAATCGGAATACTGATCATTGGAATGGCTGCTTAACTGGGATACAACTCTGGGAGATGGTTCTTCTTAATGTTATTTATGCTGTTTAATTGGGACGTCACTTCATTTAATTGGGATACAGTATTTTCAAATGATGAACAGAGATCGCTTTTCAGAGCAAGGCAGGTTCACATAGCACAGTGCGTGAATACGTGTTTACGCTGTGACTTACGTAAATTGCGTAAACCACAAACTCTTGAAGAGGCTAGTGTCACAAACCCCCACAAAACGTGGGACTTTATATTGAATTAGTCTTAGTGCTTCATTTTATAATATTGTTATAGTGTGTCCATGAAGCCCATGAAGCATCATATATATATATATATATATAATATATATATATATATATATATATATATATATATATATATATATATATATATATATATATATATATATATGTGTTATGGAATGTCAGCATCTGCCCAGACAGTTCATCAACTGCCCACAGCCACCCGGGCTGATGGCGAAGAAAGATTTTTAACAGATACAGTATACTACTAATAGAGCATGAATTACCTCTGTTGCCTTTAAACGCAAAAGTGCACCACCATCAAGCCACCCATTGCCATGTTAATTTAAATAACTTAAATACTATCAGCAAGAGACTAATAATCACAGTTTAAACATGTAAAAGCCATCCAGTTAAATATAGTTACCTGAAACTCAGGAAGAACGCAGTGCCAAACAACTCATTTATCATAGCAATATTAATCGGATTTTGGGAATACAACTGGAATAGAGAGGAAGTGCTGCACGAATGAATGAAAGATGTCACCAGTGAAATTTGACCAGGACGCGGCTTCGTGGAAATTAAAGTTTAAAAGCATGATGTGGTAGATATGAACTCCTTTCTACATAACTGAGCTTCCGTATCTTTGCCTGTTTCATGATCTCTCATTCAAACAAAGCAACTCTGCACTGAGATCTGTATGCATTTTATTCTGACCCGCCACCCCGTATCTAATCCATGATATAAAATGTGGATTGATATTTTGTTGAGTTCCGTTGCTCTAAACTGCGTTGTCAGAAAGTATTTAAGCGGTGCGCTTTTGCCAGAGGTAATTCACTCTCTATTAATAGTATACTGTATCTGTTAAAAATCTTTCTTCAGTCCAGGTGGCTGTGGGCAGCTGACGAACTGCCCGGGCAGATACCGAAATTACATAAAATTCGATGCTAATTCGACATCTGCCCACCGCAGCTGGGCACTTTGCGAACTGCCCGGGCATTTCGGCAACTGCCAGATTTTGACATTGGTCCATAACATATATATATATATAAAACACATACTGTGATACTGTGATACTTGAAATGTATTTGTTTACGATTGTAAGTCGCCCTGGATAAGGGCGTCTGCTAAGAAATAAATAATAATAATAATAATAATAATAATAATAATCTTGCTGCCACCTTTCTTTTATTTTTGTATTGATATTGAATAAGAGTTTATTTCACACAACTTAAACATTTCTAGACCAACTGCATTCATACCAACCGCATCCTCAGAATGTCAAAAATGTAAGTTATCATAACCCTGGTTCCCTGAAATAGAAATGTAACCATTACTAAATGGGTATTTACCACCTAAAGACCTGAATCCTGAATACTGTATATTAAAGCTGCTCTCTGAGCCTGTGACGCAGTCGAGACGCAGTGACCCCGCCCCCGAGAGATCAAAAGGGCTGCAGTCACAGATCTCATTGACAGATGCACCCTGGAATAAAGCCCACAAACTTGCAAGGCCCCTGGTGGAATGGGCAGTGAGCTTTTCTGTAGGGGGCAAGTTGGCCAGCTCATAGGCAGTCCTGACCGTGTCTACTATCCACTGACTGCTTAGACAGGGCTTGTGCATGGGACTTTTCCCCATAGTAGACAAAAAAGTGCTCAGACTGCCGCCAACTTCTTGTCCTGTCAACATAATACAACAGGGTCTGAACTGGGCAGAGTGTATGACGCTGTCGCTCTCTGCCAGACTGGAAAGGATGTAGAGGGAAATCCTCCGGTTCCACAGACTGGTTGAAATGGAACGTGAGATAGTCTTCATCAAGACAGCAGGATTGATGCGGAGTGTGACCTTTGTCCTGGCCTCTGTAAAAATTAAGCAGGTTTTTGCAATAGAGAATGCCTGCATCTCACTCATCTGCTTCTCCTCGGTGATAGCAAGCAAGAATGCCCCTCTTGTATCCGTACTGGGATCGCGTGGATGCTGCCCTGGCATTCCGTAGGGTATCAATAACCCTTTTGGAAAGTCCCAGATGGCTGAAATGTAGCCGTTCAAGGGCTAGACTCAGAGCTGCAGGCTTGATGGGTCGGGATGTGTTGGCAGTCTCCACGGCTGGCCACTCAAGAGCTGCATCAGGGTTGAAAACCAGATTCTCCTCAGCCAATATGGGGCTACTAGGAGCACCTTGGCCTGGTCCTGCCTGATTTTCTCCAGTCACAGCGGGAGAAGCACGAGCAGTGGGAAGGCATGTAACAGCTGCCTCAGCCACTGGTGTGCCAAGGCATCTATTCCAAGCGGTTCCCGGCCTCCTATTATGGAGAACCAGAGGGGACAGTATGTTGATTCCTGGAAGGCTAAGAGGTATCTCTGCTCTCCCAAATCTCTCCTAGATGATGCTCACAACCTCAGGGTGAAGCCTCCACTGAGCTGCTGGGCACTGCCCTCAAGAGGAGGTCCACCGCACAGTTCGGCACCCCGGGCTGCCTGCAGAAAGAGGAGGTTCTTGTGGGCCCACAGCAAAAGCTTGCGGGCTACACGATGGAGAATTGGCAACCGCAGGCCACCCTGGTGGTTGATGTAGGCCACTACTGTCATGTTGTCTGTGCGGACAAGCACATGTCTCCCTTGAACCTCCTGCCAAAAATTCTGCAAGGCCAGATACACTGCCTGCACAATGATGTGGAGAACCTTCCATGGGGGGTTCCACACACCTTGCATGCCTCGGCCATTCCACACAGCGCCCCAGCCCAGGCTGGACATGTCTGTGGTGACAACCTCCCTTCTGGTGACTTCTGGTAGATGTGCCCACTGTTTCCACCAAGAGATTGCCTAGACAAAGGTTCAACGTGTGCTGGAAGACCCAGAAGTGTCTGGTACGTCACTACTGTTAGTGCTCTGTTGAGCTGAAAGATCTCCAAGTAGGCGGCCATTTTCTACATTCTGCCATCCGACTGCGAAGGTGTCAGCTGGCTCGTCGCATGATTCACCGTAAGGCTCAACCAATGGAGGTGGCCGGTGACAAGTAGGAGATACCTGGAGTAGAACCCTTCCTACAACTCAAGGGGGTCTATCATGCGAATAGCCCATTTTTGCAGCAGAGCTGCTACCTCCAGCGTCCTGTGGGTCCGTGACTGATGTTGTAGTCATGCCCCAAAAGGGAGGGGGACCATGCTTGCATAGAAGAGAATAGCTTGTCTGAACAGTAGTAAGCACACAGATGTCTGTGGTGCACTGATGGCAATTGTCCAAATTCCTGTGGCTTGGCCTGCACCTTCTGTCTCTGTGCAGGGCGGCGGAACCCATTATGGTCTCTGTGGCAAGCAGCCGCGGGCCGGTCATGAAAAATGCCTCTGGCAGCCGGTGCAGCCAGCTGTGCCGGTCTTTGAGGCTGCTGGGCCCTAGGGCAGCAGTTTGCTGCTGGTTTACATACAGAAGGTGGTCGCTTGGGAGTGATCTGGGCATCCAACAGCGTGCCTGGGAAAGCCAAAGCTGCTTGTGGGCAGCTAATAGCGCAGCCAAGTTTCTGCCTGTCCATTGAGCTTAGACAACCGGAGCAGGTTTTTTTCACCAGGCGCAGTTCGTCCAGCTGTTGTGGCGAAGGCCTGTGGCTTGTGGAAAGGGACCACATCAACTGCGACTGGTAGGCTGGACCAGGATACTGTTGTTGTTCCCTAATCTTGCGGTGAATGCCCAGGCTGAGTAGGCCTTCTTGAAGATCACCTCGGAAACCCGGCATTGCTTGTTAGGGCAGGCAGCGTGCTTGGACAGCAGAGCCAAATTAGGCGTCTGGACCAAGGCAGCAACGGACTGCTCAATGCTCCTGCAGCAACTGCGTGAAGATTGCTCCCTGTTGGGAAACAGCTGCGCATAATTTCTCCATCTGCTCCAAGTCTGGCGATCGCCTGGATCAGCGACTCTTCTTCCTCTTCTGGGGGGAGAGGAAGGAGAGGCAGATGCTCGAGGAGGATGATGAAGACCGTGATGACGGTTTTGAGCCTGGGCTACATTCGTAGATGCGTCGTCTGCTCTCCCTTGGCGCAGAGCCATGGGATGAGGACGCAGCAACCTCTCTTCAAGAGGGTGATGGAGAAGAGCGCTGTGCAGGAGTTAGAGATGCAGAGCACTCTTTAGAGCTGCAGGACAACCTCATCTCCAGCGTGCATGGAGAAAGGAGCACAAAACCTGCAGAATGCAGTTAACCAGCGTCTCCTTGGCATGCCCTGGGCCTAGGCAGGGAGAGCACCTGTCGTGCTTGTCCTCCTTAGGCAGATTGGCCTTGCATGTCTCACAGGCATGGAACCCAGGCATGATGCAAGGAGCAAGTGACGGCACCAGGTCGGTCGGTACCGGTTTGGTGGCTTTGGCGGCTTTGGCACTGTTCGGAACCGGGTTGGTTCTGTACCGGTTCGGTGACTTTAGCACCGGGTCGGTTCTGTACCGGTTCGGTGACTTTAGCACCGGGTCGGTTCTGTACCGGTTCGGTACCAGTGTGGTAACCTCGATTCCGGTTCTGTACCAGTGTGGTACCAGGTCGGGATCGGAAGCAGCCACCTGGTCGCAGGTACCGCGGGTGGCAATGTACAGGCAATGTACAGTAAAAGCCACTGACAAAACCACTCAGTCAGTACCAAAACGAGATTGAAGGAAGCCTGCTTGTCAAAATAAACTAAGCTAGAATCTCGTTCCTCACAGAGATGCTGAGAAATATATGTTTCGTATTGGCAAAAGCAACAAAAACACGAAAAATAATAAGCTCCAGCCAGAGCTATGCAGCCTGGGGGGAGAGCATAAAGTCAACTGACTTAAGGCGCTGGGTCGTCACATCATTAACTTGTTTTAAAAAACATTTGAATAACTCAGCTTGTTCATAGGCTTCATTAAAAACCTATAACGAATGTATTCTGTGATGTAGCAGAAGGAAAGCTCTGATGAATGTTGTTCAGAAAGAGACAACACTAAAGGTTGAATTCTTTTTACACTTTTTTTACAGCATATGATATTGTATTTTTGTGAACTCTGAGTAACATTATATTCAAAAGGAATTTCAAATGCAAGCCATAGTACATTTTCTTTTTCTTTTCTGGCCTCTTTCAGCGGCAAGAAGAGTTATTGCTGTTTGTGGTCATACATTTGAATGTTTGTGTGTCTAGCTTAGCTAAGTGGAGAGCACAATACTTGTACAAGTTTTTAAAAAAGAAAGCACATCTAGATAATGCAGATATAGTTCCTATCAAGTAAAAAAGTAAAGACTTACACTAAATTAAATGTAACATCCTAATGAGTGAAATCTGAAAATATTTGCAGTGAGACCAAATGTGAGGAAGGGGTAACTGATAATGTAAATGAACTGAGGCCTCTTTGGAAAATGGAATATTCAATGAAATAATATTCATTCAGTACAGTTTTTTGGCATAACTGGAATTACATTCTTTAACTAAACGTGTAGGCCAGAATTGTATTAACCCTTTTAAAAAGGTTTCACATACCCCATTAAAAGGGTAAGGTAAGATCCAATAGCCATGTTAATTGGGGTCTGTGAAGTCAGACAGTAAAAACCTGTATTAAAATAAATGGTTTGATCTCAGTTACACTACAGTGCCTCTTTTAGGAATGTAAGACAGACCAGACTAATCCTTTATTCTACTTCCACATACCGTATATAAAAATAACCAAAAGATGACAAAACATTCAATACACTCAGACTTGAAACTACAAAAGCACTGGAACCTTTCAGTTTAAGGATATATTTATTTATACAGCCTGTCACACCATATGTATTAATTTATACTCCGCTGAAATATATATTCTCCTCCAGGCTTAAATTCTCCTTCTATTAAAAACAACTTTATTTTCACCTAGAGAGCTACATACAGAATACTTTTAAAATGCAGCTACTATTAATATTTTTAATATTATGACTATTGTAAGGATATTTTTGTACTATTTGAATTATTATAGACTATGCTTTGCAGTCATGGAGCCAGACTGATTTTGGGGGGTTGTATGAACCGGCATAATGTGGTTCCTAAGAGGGGTGCAAAGGTGGTCAACGCAAGTTGCCACCACTGTTTGTAAAGAGCCTGACTGCCCTCTTTTAGTCTTGTCTAGCAAGACAGCCACACCACTTGTCCCAAAAATATATATACCTGCATGTATCTGCATGCTGGACTCACTCACAACCAACATTTGAGTCCTGGAGAAAGCATGCTGCTCTCCAGTGGGATGTAATCTGCCCAATATATTCCAGTATATTAATGTCTGTAACTAATGTTTCAGGGCTCCGAAAAACTACATCTACACTGACGCCAGCTCAGAAACAAACTCTCTGATGCCATGAGGGTGCAGACATACCATCTCTGTCGCCTTGGCAGCTCAGATAACATCTTGAGGCTAAGGTGGGGTGCTCGAATACCACTTGTTGAAACCTGTCTGTTTACCTGCAGCTTTGTTGCTCAAGAATTCACCTGCTGAGACTTCACTTACAGTATTTCTGTTATTGCGTCCTGTACTGTCTTTGGATTTGCTGTGTTCCTGAATAAAACTCTTTTGATTAAAGTTACCTGAAGAAGAATTGTTAAGAAAACAAACCTTACACTATGTTGATTATTCATTTGAATTAGCTATGCACTTGCTTTTCTGTTTCCCCTGCTGTGTAGTAGTTACTTGCCTGTCCCAGATATTGAAATGCAGTATTGTACTTGCCGATATCATATGCATATTCAATGCATTGTTTCTGTAACAGATATTGTTGTGTGATGCACTGCCATTATGGATTCTGTCCCTTTTGTGAGCTCTATAGCCAGGAATGCAGTTGAGCCTGACTCTTTTGTATAATGGTTGAGAGGTTTGCTCGCAGTGTGTTACATTTCACACCCAGCTTCTTCCCTGTTACATTTTCATTCACCTTTCTAACAGGCATTTTGGATTTGGATTTAGAAATGTGCAGTTTACATCAACATGGATATCATATCATATGGACAGGGCCAGGTAAGTTACATTATTTTGAATTCTAATACTGGTAAGCAGTTGCATATGGTTTATTTCTAAATGAATTAATTTATATTGAATGTACATTAAGTTTAAAACATCTTTTGGGACCCAGAATGGAACATTCTTTTGTCTAGAATTGTTAAGGCATTACACTATCGTTGTACTATATTTTTGTAAAATTACAGAATTAAAAGCACGTTACACCCAGAGGAGGGTAGGCCAGTGCCATTTTGGCTTGATTGAACATTGTACCTTTTAATGTGTCAATTTCCAGGGACGAATCAAAGAATCATCATCCTACTGAGACAATAATTCACTTCCTGATCTTCTGTAATTGCATTGCAAATCTCAAGTTAGGAAATGTTTATCTTGAGACACATCACTAGTCCCGAGAAAAATACATTACAGTGCTACTACTCTTTTGCCCTGAGGAGATGTGACTGTAAAATGAATCATACACTACACAACATGCACAGAAACAAACATGAGGACTTAGTGTAACTGTTCCATCAGCCCAGGCCTTTAAAGTAAAAGCACACTGGCATGCTTTAAATCGTGTAGGAATATGAATCTATTATGAGCCCACTACCAAAAAGTCCTTAACTGCCTAGATTGTAAAGACATCCAAACATTTCTGATTATAACATACAACAAACATTCCAAATATATGTATGTGACAGACAAAGAATGAATCTTGATTATAAATCTCCCTCCCGACCTGTGAGGGCGCTGTGTAAAGGGAACAGTGTGCCCCGGACTGGATGGTTTGACAGTTCATTCCAGGGTCACTCGGAAGTCAGCCATCCAGGAAAGGGGCAGAGCCACAGTACACCAACGAGAAACGATATGGCAATCGCGGATTGGAGGAAAAATGACTGCACTCACTAACCAAGGGGGCGTGGCTTAAGGTACAAAAGGGGATGTGGCCGAGCGAACTGCTCTTTTGTTATGGTTACGGATGAACCACTGAAGGACTGTGATATAGTGTTTAGTGTTTGTTTGTTTTGTCGTACCAATTGTAAACGTTTGTTCTTGTTAGATGGCTAACACGTACCAGGAGCTGTCGCTAAAGGTCAGCACCAACCTGGACAGCACTGCACTACTGTTCACAAATAAATGTATTTCACCACTCTGACTTAAAAAGCACTCACTTTGGACTTGTGACCATGTCTGTGTTCTGTGTGTGTATTTACTATAATTATTATTTCAGGACTGAACCCTGTGGGTTTTACTGAGCAGTACACATAGCTGTGTGTTGCAAGTTATTATTATTTACAGTTGTCAAGTGACTTTGGATTATAAATAAAACATCATTACACCGTGAACGTTGTTGTTTGTCATTACTTGAGCACCGCATCACCTCTACACCTGTGCACTGCAAACCACTTTGCCACATGGTAGGAATCTTAATTTTCCGTTGTTATCACAGAAAAAGTGCAACAGAGATTTCAGCATTATGGGGAACATACTGTAACAGTTTCACCCCTCTTGCGAGATCAGGGTGTCCACAGCAAGGTGTTCACAACACTTTTGCCATAGAACCCAGGGTACAGCCGCACCTGTGAAAATATAAATTGTCCAACCCAGTTTTATTATTGCTTAAATTGCTGATGACAAGCACTATATTCATAATGCTATTAAATTAAAGCTGGGTCTGCAAAGAATAATACTTGAGCACTATTATAACTTTTTGAAATCATGTTTGTCTTTGAAGGGTTAAATCTGTGATTATTCAATTCAAACCCATAGGAAATGGTGTTCAGAATTACTGAAGAAACTCTGAAATGATATATTCAATTAATGTCTTTTGATGTGGTAGCATTTATGAGTGATGAGCTTTTCTGTGATCCTTTCATATGCAAATGTAAAGAATTCATAGGAAGAAAAAAAGCTCCCGTTAAAATACAAGACAGCTTGACAAACTATCCAGACTATCATGGCAAAAAACCTGCAAATAAAAACCTTCACAAGCATTGCAAGGACTGGTTTAATTTTTGTTGTGTCTGTTTTGGGTTCCTTTCAGCAGCTACTGTTCTCTACTACTCAAGTTTACTCTCAATACTCTGAGATTACAATCCAGATGAGTTAATATGCTGGTTGTCATTTAGTAATTCAAAACACACACTTCTTCATAGCAGTGCAGACTTAATGCTCATCTGCAGATTCACAGCTATTCTAATTATTGGGTTAAATTTATTATAATAATAATACGTAACAAGTGATGAACGATTAATCGAAAATACGGTTAATTTCCGATTATTAAATTAAACACCGCAGCTGTAGCCGAAGGCCAGCATCAAACCCGGACACTAGCACTTCCCTTGTTTCACAGAGAATTAATTCACTCACTGTAGTACCTGTGTATTATTATTATTTGTTTATTTAGCAGATGCCTTTATCCAAGGCGACTTACAGAGACTAGGGTATGTGAACTATGCATCAGCTGCAGAGTCACTTACAGATACGTCTCACCCTAAAGACGGAGCACAAGTGACTTGCTCAGGGTCACACAATGAGTTAGTGGCTGAGGTGGGATTTGAACCAGGGACCTCCTGCTTACAAGCCCTTTTCTTTAACCACTGGACCACACAGCCTGTTATATGTTGGTGTAAAAGGAACAGGACTTTTGGTTGCAGGTCAAACCGGGGATTACAGATAACACACGCTGCTGTATCACTTTTCATCATCATTATTTACAGTTGTTTTGCCGTCAGGCTCTGGACAATTATAATCAATAAACACACTTGCACCTGGATAGCGTTGTCTGTCTGTTTCTTCTGCCCTGCTGTATTACCTTCACCTGCACACAATTACACACGTTGTCACAAAACACCAGTTGGATTAATATAGTTATTTATAATACCAGCTGTTAAGATCATTAATATAGACCCCCACACACACACCTGATGCCATGAATGTAAGCAATTAGCAGCCACTTGAATCCCTCGAAACCAATCAGCACTGGTTGATACTACAGTAAATGCAGTTGTGAGCTGTAGTACCTACTGTATGCCTGGTCTGTTGAATAATATAACTAAACAATGGCAAGCTATTTTTACTTTATAACCCTGGTTGATCTATAAAATGCTCAGTTGTGGATTGTATACATAGTTGCCAATGTTACTTGAAGCATTTTCCTAATACTATAAAATAACAATGATTTACACTGCCAGCATTATTAGTTATACTGATCTTGCTGTACCCAGGAAATGTAAGTTAATACAGTACATCCCAGGTTATAAAAGGTCTTCTGCATCCACATATAATAGATTACCTCTCCTCCCTGATTCCAATAAGACATTTATGTTTATATACCCTCAAAACCCTACCATTAAATGTCACTGATTTCTAGTGCCATTCCTGAATGCAACATAAAAAATATTAAAGATCAGATGACAAAGAAAAATATAGCGTATGTACAGTATCTTGTGAAACAAAACATGCTGGTGCTGCCTAACCTGAAGCTGGAGCTTGATCCTGTGACAAACCAAAACACGCATGAAGGGATGAACTGTAACAATGCTGATACAGCTTTAAAAATGATTGAGGACAGAAACTGAATGGCTGATGCAGTGAATATTGCGGTTTTGAAAACCAGAGGATACTCAGTAGGATAGGCGGAATACATTCACAATGTTTCAGGCGATGGAATGGCAATTGGAGGGATCTTTTTTTTTTTGCAAATTACTATTGGATGCAAATGAAATAAACCAGATTTTACAGTACAGTTCGCACATTACATCTTGTCCACAGGATCTCATGTGGGATGGCAAGAACAATACTGCGGCAAAAGTACTGTAGTGATCCTGGGGAGGGAGGGGGTTCACTATAAAACTGCATGACTGATTTTAGGGACGTCAAGATAGCGCCCTTAATTTAGGTCAGAAATTGTATGTTATTACAACTATCAGAACACAAAAATATGTAAGAGTAATGCTTCAGAGGAAGGGAATTAAATAAATAAATAGATCAAATATAATGCTTCAAGTGTTGATAAAAGCATGTATTTGTGCCTGGCAGACCAAATCCACTGTACAGTGACTGTGCTATCCTCTCCCAGGAGCAATTTAAATGTATCTCACTGATCATCATACAAACATGAAAAGCCTCACTTGCTATTTATACAGAAACACTATAAACACTGAGATACAGTTTTGTAGCGTATCTCAAAGAAAAAATACTCCCCAGAGGGTTCAGCTCTATTTTAGGCACATTAGTGCTTTACTGCAACTGAGCAACTGAGCTGCCCAGAACTTACTTAACATTGGCTGTGTGAGAGCATTACCCCATGACGAACACAAACATTACAAACAACTCCTCCCCCACTGGCAGACCTGCATGACTCGCTAAGCACCCTCAAAACACCCCATAAGCCCTCTAAGACCCCCCAATTTAACATTTACATCTCCCCTAATTTGCATGGAAACCTGCCATCACTCAATCAGCACTCCCTCACTTCCCATTGACTAGAGTGGGGTGCTTAGCATCAGTATCTGTCATTTTCTCACAGTATTAAGTGCTGAGATCAGATATTGCCTATTTAACCATCAATATGAGCCTTTTTAGCGTGATGACACCCTCAGTTTACTTCCAAAGTATCCCATTCTGTGTCACATTTGCCTGATTCATAAGTATTTACAGGCATTTGTATATAAAACTAGGACCGTATTGATGAGAATGGTAGTTCCTCGCGCCAAGTTATCAGCGAGAATAAAGGTCTAGCATGCATGGGATTTGAAACTATAACCTTCAGTTTGCAAGCGTGTTGTGTTACTGTCATCAGTGCTACATGATTAGTTGAGAAAACAAGCACTATTTTGAAAGATGAAGTCAGCCAGCTGAGAATTCATTTTGGAGATTTTTTTTTTTTTAGTCATCTCATCATCATTTTGAGATTCTGATATTGATGTCTGAAAAATGTTGGTTTCCTGTCAGTGTAACGCTTATTGTGGTCCCTATTGGCGTAAGGAAGTATGGTTTCCTCTCGATACTGGTTGATCAGAGAACGCTATTTGTGGTCCCCACTGGACAAAAAGGAACGCTCATTTCTGAGAATTAGCTATGCTGAAGGATAGCCTATATATTAAAATAAATATTGAAATAAATGAATACATAAATCAATATATAGCCATTTATTTATTTCTTTATCTATCGTGATATGTATTTATTTATTTTTCACTATCAGATATAAACACTGCCATTTAATATTGTATGAAATGAAAATAAATACTCAACAGGTCTTGTTCAATTGTATATTGGTGAAGATTTTTGTACATAAAGATCATCATACTTTCATATATTTTTACTTTCAAATTAAAAAAATATGTTGTAAAAACCCGGACAATTGCTTTGTTGCAGGACTTGTTGCCTATTCAGTTTGTCTCGTCTGTCTTTTATGTTATGTTACATGTATTGTAAGGGGAACGGGTCATGCCGTTACTTAGCATGGGAAGGGGGAGTGAGTGAATGAGTGGGGAGAATGCGTGTTGCTGTTTTAGGGGGTTGCAGAGCATGGATGTGACTGGCTGATGATGAGCCGGACAGCGGGGAAACGACGGGAGGTTATATAATAAGGGGGTGCATGAGCCTGGGGACTGGAGACAGTCCAGCGCTGAAGTTGAATGAGAAACTGTGGATGAGACTAAGCAAGCGTGTGAGTTGTGACTGGAGAGAATATGAAGTGAAAGTGCCAAGACTAAAACGTAGGGTTATTATTTTGGTGCAGTGAATTCCGGCCCCTAACAGGACTTCTCTGCAGTTTCAAATAAAACAAACATTTTGAGAATTCAACACCGTCTCCCTGAGTACTACTTCCTAAACATGAAAACGTTATAATATACTAAATGAAAAGATCAAGCTTATTATGATAGTTTGCAAAATCAGATGAAAGCTTTCAATACAATCGGGATAATACATAATCATTATTTACAAAATCTTGTTTGTCTCGTTACTTGTTAAAAAAACTGTAATTTTACTGCTATACTACTTGCAAATGTTGTCAAATGAAAGGACAAACTTTGTGGTGTGAAAGCGAGGGTGTCTGCATTGCAAACTGCATTGGAAGCATGGCTTGGGTTCGATTCTCACACAGGGTTTATATTGCAAAAAATTACATTTTTTTATTTATGTGTAACAAACACATTTTTTATGTGAAAATGTTTTAGTTGATATGATCCCCACCGCTTTTACAGTTGTGCCTATTTGCTTGGTGCTGGCCAAGTTTGCCCCAATTGTTTCTTTTAACTTAGCTTGTGTTTTTGATATCTTCACTTTAAATGGCTGGGCACTTTTGATAACTTGCCATTTTTTCACATTTCCAATGTGTTTTTGTTTCAGATATACCAAACCACAGAGGTGCAAAATAAGAATATGTGTTGATCTTACACATCTAAATGAGAGTGTTTGCCAATAAAGACACATTCTCCCTACAGTGGATTAGACATTGGCCCAGTTAGCAGGAGCCAACATTTTTACAAAGCTGGTAGTGAATTAAAGAATTAAATACATCAGATATAATGCTTCAAGTGGGACTGATAAAAACATGTATTTGTGACTGGCAGACCATGTCCACTGTACAGTGACTGTGCTATCCTCTCCCAGAAGCAATTTAAATTTATCTCACCCATCATCATACAAACATGAATAGCCTCACTTGCCAGTAACACATTATTAAACACTTAGCAGAAAACCGATCAAGTAAAATGAAAGTTAAAAAGTTTGCCTTGTGAGAAAAGCACCAGCAAGTGTGCAGTAGCACAGGCGTTACCTAGGAGACGAAAGTGCACGAAAATAAATAAAAAAAGAGAAAGTTTTACTGCTAAAGTACTTTTTTTTTTTTTAAAGTGAATTTGACACTATAATGGAGTCAGTATTTCCCATAGCTCCACCAGGAAGTTTTAACTTTGCAAATACAGGAGCATGGCCACAATGGATAAGATGCTTTGTTTCACATTGCTTCAGGTCTTAATGAGAAAACTGAAGAATATCAAGTGAACTCACTAATATTCTGGGTGACACTCGGTGACAAGGCAGATGATATATCATATGCTTTGCCTTTAACACCTGAAGAAAAAACTGTATATGACACACAGTAAAGAAAGCATTTGAAGAACACTTCATAGAGAAGCATATATGAGCGAGCAAGATTTAATTCCAAGAGCCTGGTGCAACTGCAGAATTCTTTATTACAGAAGTTCACAGACTAGCAGAACACTGTCATTATGGACCACTCTTGGAAGAAATGATTAGAGACAGGATTGTGATAGGCATTAGAGGTCACCGCCTATCTGAACGTCTACAATTAGATCCAGAACTCACAGTCACAAAAGCAAAAAACTGAAGTACATCAGTATTAAGAAATAAAGAATCAACAGCCAGTTGTCCACCAGAATGCTTAGATGCACTAAGTTTCAAGAAAAAAGTTCAAAAAGGAACCCATCAAGGGGGGCCTGAATAACACAAACTTTAAATACCACAATACCAACATGGAAGATTTGGCAAATCACTGCAATACCTACTGAACGTGTGCCCTGCTCAAGACACAGAATGTCAGCCATGTCATAAAAAGGGCATTTTGCAGCATTCACAAAACGACTGGAAGTGATAAATGTCACAGACATCCCATAAATTGAGGAGGCAGTGCAGTTGGTGCTGCTTTATCGGGAAGCCTCAGAGAAGTAAAAATATCCTGAATAAGTGGCTGTCCCAATTAAATGAGAGACATATGAGACAACCTTAGTCTTTTTTTGTTGCTAAATTAAAAGAAAAAGGAATGAAATCATATCACATGCATAATTTAAAATATGAGTCAATTGTTTTTTTTTTCTAAAGAAAATTCATGTTTTTTGTTTCTACATGAAATGACAAAGAATGAAATCACATCTTATCACAAGGCGAGGCACCTGCAATGTTGACATGCCAACTTTCTTTGCAACCGCAGCCTGAGAAACCACAGGAGACTCCAGCTCCTTCAAGAGTTCAACGTGGTTTCGGCAATTTACGCAAGTCACAGCGTAATCACGTACTCACTGCACTGTGCTACACGAAACTGTAGCACACCGTTCATCATTTGAAAATACTGTATCCCAGTTAAACAACGTGACATCCCAATTAAAAGACATAAACAGCATTGGAAAGAACTGTCTACCAGAGTTGTATCCCATTTAAGCAGAAATCCTGATTGTCAATATCCCAATTAGGCGGCACCGACTGTATTCCTTGGCATGATGTCCACAGCAGTCTCATTTGAGACATGACAACAGTGGTTCTATATCAATAGTGAACAAGTCTTCTTTAAACAAGACACAGGAGCTGCAGTGACAGCTATCCCAGACAGACTGTATTCTAAAGTGAGACATGGAGACCTAGCAACACACCATGGCATGTAGAGGGACTGTTGGTCTCATGGAGAAAAGTGGTAAAAAGGTCAAGCAAGACATATAAGTTGTGCCTGAGTTAGTAACTCCAGAGGTTTTTACAGGGCTAGGTAAGCTCCAGGCTGAGTGGAAAATAAATCTGATAGAGTCAGCATGGCCATATGCCCTGTTATCTCTAAAGAGGGTCCCATTGTCCTTGATGAAGAAGGTAAAAAATGAACTTGAGAAAATGAAGTAGATGGGAGTGATTGCTCACATAGAAGAGTACACACAATGGAGCGCAGACATGGTCATTGTGCTTAAACCTAACGACAAAATGAGAACATGTCTTGATTTTAGCAGGAGCCAACATTTTTAAGAAGCTGGATGCAACGGCTGGATACTGGCAGATTCCTCTTCATAAAGGCTCTGCTCCTCTCACCAAATTCATTACACCCTTTGGCAGATGTTGTTTAACAGCCTGCCATTCTGTATATCGCCGGCAACAGAACATTTTCAGAAACTAATTACACAACAAATTTCTGGGCTAAAAGGCACATCCTGTCATGCAGATAACATATTAGTCTATGAAGCGAATCAGGAAGAGCATGATCCCCGACTACATGCTGAAAAGATTCCAGTTGACAAATGCCCATTTGCAGTGGAGCAGGTCAAATTTGTGGGACACCATATCAGTGCGTGAGGGATAAATGCTGACCCAGAAAAGATTAAAGCCATTGTGGAGATGCCAGAGCCCAAATATGTTGCATCCAAAGGTTTACGGGCATGGCAAATTATGTAAGGAGGTTCTGCCCATGCTTGGCAGAGTTTACAAACCTCATCAGAGACCTGCTGAGAAGTGAAAATGTGTGGACATGGGATGTCAAACAACAGAAAGCATTCGAGAAGACTAAACAGGAGATCATTTCCCTGGTAGTTATAGCGCAATACAGTCATCGTATGGACTCAGAGGAGTCTTGTCTCAATTTCGACCATCAATTGTCAACCTGTGGTGTTCATATCGAGGAGTCTGACTGACATAGAACATTGGTATGCACAGATCGAGTACCTCAGTGCATACTTAGTTGGTCTTGACTTTACAATCAGAACAGACCACAAACCGTTAGTTTCACTACTAGGATCCAGAGCCCTTGACAACGTACCACCACGTATACTGAGATTCCGGTTATGACTGCTCTGCTTCAATTACAAAATGATCCATGTACCTGGGAAAAATCTGGTGACTGCGGATGCACTCTCAAGAGCTCCTGCCAACAGACAGGGTCAGATTAATTTAATGGGGGCCCGGGGCTGTTATTGTTTTGGGGGCCCCTCTTTGCATATTCAATTCCTTCCCTTTACTGTTTTTCTACCACAACACTCGATTAACATTAATGTCAAATTAAGCTGATCCATATTTGACCTGATTCGATGTTTGAATTAGCGCCAGTTGTAAAAATGAGCAATTGCCTACAGCGTTAGTTACTGGCAGTGTCAAATAAAAAATGGGAAATGCAAACTGTAGACTCTTATATTGTAAAGGCGTAAAAGTAAGTTATCTGGAAATGCATTGTCCTTATCTCTTACGAATTCTCTTGATTAAAAAGTTAGGACTTGCCACTAACTCACATTAGCTGGGTTTCCACGCCACTTAGAAAGTCGTCACTCTCTCTCTACAGTCATTATTTTTGTGATGTAGCAGCACGTACCACACACATACCACACGTTATAGGAAGTGCGCTTTAAAACATTGTATGACTTCAAAGGCAGGGTAAATCGCCTTTTCACACTAAAAAGCCATACAATTGACCAAAAGCTCAGGTTTTTTTGCATGAAAACATATCCAGAATTCATACATTATACTTACGAGACTTAAGCAGTGAAAATCCAGTTTGTGACATAACCTTGCGCAGCTTTCTACTATAACTGAAGGCCATACTTGTACTTGCTAGAACCAAAGTCATTGTATTTATCTTGCTCTTAATTGTATTATTACTTGTACTGTGATTCTTGAAATGTATTTTTGTTTATGACTGTTAGTCGCCCTAGATAAGGGCGTCTGCTAATAAATAAATAATAATAATACCAAGCTTCTTTGACCAAATAGGAAAAAAAATAAGCATACAGGACGAGGGCCTTAATGTTTTGTTTTGTTTTTTTACGTGATGTAATTTATTCAACGTTTCAGATTATTGCAATAAGTTGTTTTATAAGCAAGGTTATAAAAAATACTGAAGCTACTACAAATCAAAAACAAATACCCTTTGCAATAAATACATAAATAAATTACTTTTTGTTATCTTCATGATTGGTCATCAGATAGCTGATTGCTTTAGCTTAGACTTTTGTGTCCCTTAGCAATAAGATGCAATTCATTGTACATTAGCCTTAAGCAGCATCTATCATGGGTACTGTACCTTACCAAGGGGAAAAAAAGTGACATTTGTACCAAAATATATAATAAATATGAACCGAGGATTACCCTGCTGACCTGAACCCTCCCCACCAGGGCGGCGTTCGGCCAATTGTGCGCCACCCCCTGGGAACAACCAGCCACGATCGGCGATGGCATAGCCTGGACTCAAGCCAGAAATCTCCAGGCTATAGGGCGCATCCTGCACTCCATGCAGAGCACCTTTACTGGATGCATCACTCAGGAGCCCCCGGGAAGCCTATTATTATTGTAAAAATATTTTAATTTTTAATTTTTTTGTATTTATTAGTGTCGTTTTTCCTCCCAAAACTTTAAACTGCTCCTGTTCGCACGTGGTGTAACCAATCAATATGAAACTTTGCAGGTATCATCCCGTGTAGATTACAGTTCAGATGGAAAGAAAATTGTGCTCCTGCGTCAACCAAGATGGCAGCCTGATGCATTTCTTTATGTGGGGCTTGTAGCATATCTTATTAGCCAAAATACTGTGCATACAACCAAAACAGAAATGCATTTAAGAAACTTAAATAATAATCATACAGCTCCTGCATTACACCTAAAATGTATTATTTTTCTTGCTAATTCCTGTATATATATATATATATATATATATATATATATATATATATATATATATATATATATATATCAGTGCTGCTGTATCAGTACATAGTGCTGTGTACCTACGGTATTCTTTTTTTGATTGGGTTCCATAAACTTTACAGTAAAATACCGGTATGCTCCAGTCTGTAATTGTATTCTTTTAAATACATTTTAGTCAAGTTTATTCAATTAATTTAGTTTCTATTTGTTATGTTTTGCCATAGTGTGTTTTTAAGAGCACCGTTTATTCGAGGGCCACGTCTATTACAAATCTGATATCTGAGTGTGGTGCTTATTCAAGGGCGGCTGTAATTCAAAGTGTTTTTATGGAATATTGTTTTTTTTATTATTATTTGTGTAATGCTACAGTGTGTCTGCTTTTTTTTTTTTGGCTGTCAAAAATGTCTTGGAAAGCTATATGATATTATTAAGTCGCGCAAGGCCAAATTTGAGCTAAGGCACAAACATTTAAATATACCCTCCCGCATTTTAATATTAATTAGGTTATTTGCATTTGGAAGGAGAATGTATCTGGCTAAAAGAAAACTACATGGAAACCCACACTACCTGAAAGTACTACCAAAATAGAGTGAGAAAAAAAGGTGAGATTTATTTTCTTTTTCCAGTAGGGCAATAATAATTGCCCCACTGTAATCCATATCAGCCTACGTCGCTTTCCTTCTGTTGATTTTTCTCCAATGTATTTTTCAAAGTACTGGTACCTTTGCATACATGGTATTTTATGGTATTTGTTGGTATTTTATTAAAATAGCGTGTTAGCTTTGGTGTTTCATTTAATGTATCTTCCTCACGATGACATTTTAATTGTTGTGCTTTCTGCTTTTTAGCACCGCTCACATACTTTCTAGGTTCTGTTCTGTCAGACATTTTTTATACCGGTTCTGATCTGCGTCACGATAAAAGTGGCACATGACTTGATCGCAGGTCAAGTCATATGATCAGGCAGTCACTGCTCCTCCAATGGAATATGGCTTGGTAAAACAGCCCTGTACTGATCCAAACAGTCCCTTGCTGCTTATTTATTTTAGATATTATATTCTAAATTATATATATTTTTGGGAGCCCCTCAAAATCTGAGGCCCTGGGCTGCAGCCCCTAAAGCCCCTGCGTTAATCCGGCCCTGTCAACAGACCACTGACTGAAGAAGAAGAGACTGGAAACTGGCGTTGAGGGGTACATCGCCAGCGTTAAGGAGCTGGCGTTAAGGGGTACATCACCAGCTCTCTGCTTTCCTGTCAACACATTCTCTGCTCGACCCCCTCCAATCTGGTTTTCTCCCGGCACACTCCACTCAAACTGTTCTTCTCTCTGTCACTAACTCTCTACTCCCATGCCGCCTCCCTCTCCTCTGTCCTAATTCTCCATGAACTCTCTGCAACCTTTGACACGGTCGACCACTCTATTTTCCTGTCCTCCCTCGCTGACCTGGGACTCTCCAGAACTGCTTTTGCCTGGTTCTCCTCCTACATCGCTGATCACACATACCAGGTGTCCTGGTATGGCTCCCCCAAGGCTCAGTCCTGGGACCCCTCCTGTTTTCTCTCTACACCCACTCCCTGGGTCCCCTCATCTCCTTCCATGGCTTCTCGTATCATCTCTATGCTGATGATGCCCAGATCTTCTCCTTTCCATAGTATCTCGACCTGCCTCTCGGCCATCTCCTCCTGGATGCACTTGCATCAAACTCAACCTCTCCAAGTCAGACCTCCTTTTCTTCCCCCCTCTTCTCACCCCCTCCGCTCCTACATCACCGGGAGATTAGCTGTACTCCCCCTTAGCTCCCCTGCTTCCAGAACCCACTCATTCTCCACCCTTGCCCCTCAGTGGTGGAACGACCTAACCACTGATATCAGTAAACCTCACAACTCTCAACTATACTGGACTATATGGCACCCAATTGTACCAGTACTTGCATCAGCTTGTACTTGCACTGAGCTGCTCCATACCTTGCAGTATTCTACTACTGCTCTTAATTATAACTACTTCCTGTATCTTGTATTTGACTTTACTCTTATAGGTATCCATATTCACATTTTTTGTAATTGCTTTTATTTGAAATCATTCTCATCCATTCATTGTACTTACTACGTGCTCATTCTGGACTTTACTCGTATAAGCAAATAGTTTTAATAAGTTAACTGCTCTTAGTCAAGCCCGCTCTTACATGTAATTATTTACTGTATTCTCTATTGTTTGCTCTTATTTGAATTTGAACTTTTGCTACTGATTTTATTGCACTTTACAACTGCTCTTATCTGTAATGTGATATTCTGAAATTTGATATTCTGAAATGTGATACTTTACAATGTGATACTTTGTACTGTGATATTTTGTAACAATTGTAAGTCATCCTGGATAAGGGCGTCTGCTAAGAAATAAATAATAAATAATAGTACATGGCCCACATCCTACAAAACTTGCCTTAAAATATGAACAGATAAGTTGTGTGCAGGAATGCAGACTAGTTATGAAGGTTTGCAGAGAAAGGATGACCTAATAGAAGAGCAGTCCCAGAACACCTTCTACATTTCTGTCAGGAGAGGTCAGATCTACACATTGCAGATGGCTTGCTTTTAAAAGGACAAAGGATGGTGTGGCAGTGTGGCAGGGTGTGTATGTGGGGAATATGTCTCCAGCCCTCCAACAGGAGGAGGAGGAGGAAAGGCCGTGTCATCACAAAGGCCAGAGAAGGTGAAGCAGCCTGCCCAAAGGCCAGAGAGGGAGGAGCTGCCATCCTGCATGCCAGAAAGGGAGGAGCTGCTGTCCTGCATGCCGAAGGTGGAGGAGTCGCTGCCATCTCCAGCGCCCCAAGGAGAAGTCCCCCTGTCTCCAGTGCCACCGGGAAAAGTCCTGCTGTCTCCAGCTCCACTGGGAGAAGCCCTGCTGTCTCCACTGCCAGAGGGAGACTACCCACTGTTCCCGCCTCCACCGCCAGAGGTAGAGGAACAGGAGCTGCGGCCGATGGTGGCCATTTGTGCTGTGCACATAGGGGGGAGGTATGTGGCAGTGTGGCAGTGCAAAGCCCTGCAGGTGCACGGGTATGTGTGTGGGGGGGAAATATTGGGTGGCAGGGAGGGAGTTAAAATCCTCCTTGCAAAAACATGTGGTAATGTAGCTGGAGCCATCAGTTGAATAAATGATCAAATAATTAATTAAGTCTGCAGCCACAGGTGTATAAAATAGGTATTCATGGGTGGTAATTAGAAAGGGTTAGTGAGTATGAGTGACAGTGAGTATGGGTCAAAAACACACCAGCCACAGGTACTGTTGTCGGCCCAGCTGGAACACCAAGGTCCTATGAGAATATCTCAGATGGGACACCTTTGCTGGAACTGGTCCCAGATTTCAGTGGCTCCTGAGGCAGCAAAGGACCTCGAGTACCATACAGAGCAACTGTGACACGGCCTGGACAGATATTGAAGCCACCACCCCTTATCAACCTGTACTGTAAATATGTTGGACTTGGCTCAAAAAGGGTTAGTTAGACAGCTGTCTGAATATGGAGCAGAATAATACACTCAGCAGTTTGTAGGCACATGTAGTACACCCTGACCTTTAGAGAAGTTTTAGAGTTTAAATGTTTCAACCTGTGGGGGAGTTGTGTTATAAGAGGACAGAAGAAAAAAAAATACATATAACAGTGTATGTCCTTTGTCTGTTGGGAAGGGTACTTCAGCTAAAAGGGGGAGATGTACTAGTAGGCAATGAAAGAGTTAATCTCTGATAGCGCTGCTTTAGGAAGTGCTAAAGACCATGCTGTAGTTGTTCAAGGGAGAATAAACAACTTGCTTACTTCAAAGTGCTCCTGTGTCTTCCAAAATACCACAAGATGCAAGTTTTCAATGCTTTACTCCATTTCTAATGGCAAAATCCAATCTTAATTAGCACGGAACGACCACCTTGAAGTAAAAACACACAAATAACACAAATGATAGGCTTGTTGTTGATTAAAACACTTGGGGAGGGAAATGCCTTCACGCAAGGAGTGGTTGATGTGACCAGGCACGCACTACAATTCGGGCTACGATGCCCCCACCTTCACCCCAAATCAAAAATATTTTCCTATCAAAAGGACATGTCTGGGGGTTTGATTTAAAAAAATAAATAAATAAATAATTGTGTAATACAGTAGTAAAATCAAATGAATACCGGTACCACACTTTCTTTTTACTTTAGCCTACCTGTAACACAAAATAAATCATGCTGCTGCATTTTACACTTACCTACTGTACAGTGTGAAAATATTCTTTTTAATTGAAACAAAATGATTTTGGCACATTTCTATTTTTGTACTGTAGCCTACTTAGTACACAATTAACAGAAACACAACACACATTTTACAGAAATAATCATTTTCAAATCGACATAGAAAATTTGACAGTGTTGTTATTGCGGTTTCTTTTTTGTAGTCTTTTCCTTTCATTTTTGACATCCCGAGTTGTGTTTTTTTTTTTTTTTTGGAAGTTCCAGAGGTTCAGTAGGTTTCATTTTTAGATGTTATAATAATAACAGACGTTATGATAATGAGGCTCGACAAAACGCTTGTCAAATGAAAGTCTTGATTGCTGGAAAGTAAAAAATGTGTATAATTGTATGTCGAGATCAGCCAATACGTTACTTGACGCCTGCCCTGAATGATACAACTCTGCACACCACTCTTCTGTGGTAGCCAGTGTAGTGGCCTGATTTGAATTAATTTTCAGGTTCTACTTGTTAGTCTACATACAGAAGTGTCTATCACTATCTGCATATTGAGTCTTTGTTGTTTTGACTTTCTAAGATTTTTTTTTAAACAATCTACAGCAGCGCTGTCCAATGCATGGCTGAGCTATACAGTACAGCTCTCTTGATTCAGAGGTAAAGCCTGGACAATCAGTTGTCTTTGGTAGTTAAAATGCAAAAATAAATGATGTTGTTTTAAGGAGCACACAAATACTAGAGATTTTTTGGTTGGTTTTTTTTGCTCTTTAAAAGCTCTCTGGTCATTTGTATGGCTTGTTTATCCAAAAGGGAGTTCTGATCTACAGTAAGAAGTTACCATGTATTTCAATAAGATTCAATCCATTAAACTCCTGGCCATTGTCTTGGCATGGAGGATTATGGATCTGGATATTTGCTAAGCTAAGTTCATGAAGTCACCAAATCTATTAAGCAAAAGTATGAATAAGAGACTAATGATAAATGTTGCTATCCTTTTGGGATCAAATAAACTTTTACATTTTGTAATGAATTAGTACCTCAGCCCATTGAATTGAATGGAAAGTGCTGGATGCGTAATGGTTCTAGAGGCAAGTATGTGTCTTATGCTGATCATCAGCCACTTGGAGGAGACCCATTACAATTTCCATTATAATTTGTTGATATTTTCAGTAATTCTGAGTGGTTCTTCGTTCTGTTGCTCGATGAGACCTTTCATCTCAAAATTATTATAATTTGTATTTTTTTTAAAATACTTATTTACGTCTGTTGCTTCATTTATTATTTTCCTGCAAATCATTGTGTGTGCAATATTAAATAGTACATCAGCACTACATGAAATATAAAACATAAACTATCTCACCTTGCTGTTTCAAATGTATTTGGTCATTGTATAATAATCTGTATGCGCCCAAACATCTGCTATACCACACTGCTATGTCCAAAATCACTGTTCTCGAGCATTTCCTCTGAGCCAAAAAAACATGACTTCCGTATGTACCCTCACCTGTACCCTGAAATGTACTGGCGCATGCCATATAAGCTATATTACCTCAGTGTGGAAACACACTAACTAGTCTGTGTGACAAATATGATACATATTCCATGAATATGATAATAATACATGAACGTGTATTGGAAATGTAAATGGAATAATTAATGAAACTGTGTGTCTTGAAAAACAGGGCAAACTGCTGTGTCTTGAGAAGAGGGCCTCTTTCTTGCAAACATACTGAACTATGTGACCCACTGAATGAGGTGACCGGGGCTAGGTGGCGTGGACTGGATTAGGCAGAAAGGACAGTTGAATTATGTACAAATAATTCACACGTGCAACAACAATCGTTTTGATGCAAGGAAGAAATAAACTAGTGATGTCCCAGTGGAAAAGGACATTAAAACATCAAAGGATACACAAATGATCTCATGAAAGTGGCTATTTAGCAGAGTGAAAAGACTATAAATATCCAAGCAAAACTAAACATTTTGCGCTCCACGTCGAATGCTAACCAACTTGCTGTCACTCTGCTAAGCGAAGCTGCAACTCCGGAACTCTTAACACAGTGCTGCTATAATTGTGGGTAGGTCCCTCATTAGTTGGAAATGACAACAACTCCGTCTTGGTTTTCTTTTCCCCGCAACCACTTACACTGCACAGACTTTTTTTTATTTTTTTTTATTGAATGCAACATTAATCATAATAATACATCAAAATACAACACACGAAGGAAACATGTACAGTGTGAAACATGTCTGTTACACAAAACGAAAGCAGGCACAAGTTTCTTCCTTATGGAAAATCAGATGGACTATGTTTGTCAAGCATATGGAGTATTATACAATGACCAAATACATTCGGAACAGCAAGGTGGGATAGTTTATGTTTTATCTTTCATGTAGTGCTAATGTACCCTTTAATCTCAGAATGCTCAGTGGTTTCAAGACAGTGAAGCAAAACTGTGCTCTGTAATTTAGAAATGATTATTTATATTTTTGACCGTAATTGCATTTCTGTGTTGAAGTGAGAATCAGATTGCAGTGGAACGCTACCTATTCTCAATAAGTCCTTGATTTTACATGGGATAATGGGCTTATATCAGGCAATAACAGCCTGTTCAATAAGGGCGTTCATCTTTTAATTGTTACTAATAAGCCATTCATTGTAATTAGTTGGTATTGTTTCCTTCTGAGTTGATTGAAATATTAGAAATGTTGCTAACTTGTTTGGTTGCCTTTGCTACACAAAGCGATTCATCTATAGTAGCAAGTTTAAAAACATGCTATACTGTTTTAGCACACCAGACAGCGCATTAGCCTCTGAACCATGAGATTATTCAGTCATTACCTCCCATACCCCATACATAAATACAATGGGAAGGCAGTGCTAACAAAGGTAGTAAAATCCATTTCTTGCCTCGTATTAGAACCAACAGCATAACCGTTCAACCTTTTTTATGCTTTATTTGTTTTTTATCATTTAATTCAGGATGTACAGATTTTTCAAGTACAATGATGTAGATTTAAAATCAGTTTGGTATCTAATCACATTCTGTGCGTTCGGTAGGTAACTGGAGCTACAACACAGGAAGTGATTTTGGCCCTGTCCACACTATGCCTTTAACCCGTATTAGTTGCATTTAAACCTGGCTTAAAAGTGCTAAATACGGTATGTGTCCACACTGCACAGACTTTACTCGAGAACCGGACTCGAGACCACCTCAGGAGGTAGTCTCGAGTCCAGTTCTAATTAGATTGTATCTGAAGTGTCAGAAATGTGGACACTGTAATACCAAACAAAATGTTTTGTGTATCCTCCAATATCCCAAAATGCTCTGTGGTATGTTTGGCAAAATACTCAGAGCAGGCACCTGAAGGACCTGCTGTCAGTGTGCAGCACAAAGGAATATCTACTAGATTTTTAATGGTTAGGTTTAGTGTTTGGTTAGGGTTAGGTTTTAGGGCTGGGGTTGCTTAAGGTTAGGATTGGGGTTGGGTTAGGGTCAGGGTCAGGGTGGGTTGATTTTGTAGAGTTGCTGAGCTCAGGAAGTGAAAGCCCTATTTGTGTGTGTGTGTGTGTGTGTGTGTGTGTGTGTGTGTGTGTGTGTGCATTTACTTATTTTCCAAAATACTTGTTTTATTTATTTTTAGTGATACGCGCTTCTATTAATATGAAGCATAACACATTATTTTAAAATAAAATACAGTGGAGGTGGGATACTATCGTATTCATTTCCACTCTTCATTGCACTGCTAGGAACTGTAACTGAACTATTCTAATGGTGTGTGGATACATTAAGCCTGACTAAACATGAAACTGTGCTTCAGTGTGGACGCTTTGAGCTGGATTAATTAAACCGTTTTTGAGTACGGTTCTCGAGTTCAGTTATGTAGTGTCGACAGGGCCTTTGTATCAGGAAGCAGAAGCAACTTTGAGTTCTTTAACCCTTTGCGGTCCATTGTCGGACTGGGTCCGACATTGCAATTGTTCCTATCAGGTCCATTGTCGGACCCTGTCCGACATCATCCAAAAAACGCAAAAAATGCAAAAAAGTTGTTTTTCTCCAGAAAAGCCGAGAAAACCATTCAATGGCCGAGTGGGAGCGAAAGGAGCCGAGACAAGCCGATAAAAAAAAGGCGTATCTCATGAATAGTCATACTTGCCCCTGGCATCAGATAGGGGTGGTCATAAGGAAACAAGCTGGGTGTTACTGTATCAGCGCACAGAGACTATCACGGACATTTGCAGAGCTTTTTCGAGATGTTATAGCAATAAAATAATGACTTGGATTGCATTTTTGAGGAGTTTGGTGATAAAACGAGTCATCAGGAGATGATTGATCGGTATGTATGACTATTATTATTATTATTATTATTATTATTATTTATTTGTTAGCATATGTGAAAGCGATAGCGAACGAAAGAGTGGGGCGGGGCTGGAGATGCCTAGTGAGTGCTTTGTTGATATGCAGGGCCATTTAAACCCGTTTGACTGTGGAAAAAAAATACTTTTAAACAGCGCGTCTAAAATTAACTGCGTGTGTGAAAATAAATTAGACATGGCGAGCCTGACGCACAATTAATAAATGGACTGCAAAGGGTTAATGCCTTTGAGTGTATAAAATACAAGCAAAGAACCAAGTGATTATACATCAAGTGTTAATAAGAGGTTGGGCTGGCTCAAGACTACTTGAAAAAGCAATTTTATTCAAATCACAATTCTTGTGAGACCTTATCCTTTACGTGCTTGGATATAAAAAAAAGGTAATTCTAATAAGAAAGAAAAATATATTTTACACTACACTGGTACACAATACATGATCTACTGTATGCTGTATGAGTTACAGTGTCTTAATAATTGGTCTTCAGCTTTTTCAAGGAACATCATTGTCATGGTGACAAAAGTCATCTTTAATTTCAGAATCCATAACTTATAAATTGCACCTGTAATGTCACCATGTACAATATCAATGGGGTTGGAAAGATGCAGCAATATCAATATACTGTATTAGCAACTATATTAAGAGAAAAATGATTACATTCAGAAAACAAAGGTTGAACTGTACTCACACAACTTGCCACCTAGCATGTTAATTTCTCAAAGATATTGATGTGCATGAACATTATCCTTGATCTTGAGCGGAGCTCATTGATTTGACTTTGACCTGTGCCGCTTAACGCCTATATTAAAGTCAAGGTGCTTTTATATACAATATTCAGAGTATATATACAGCATGTACAATTTATTTAAACAGGAACTTGGTTAAAAAATGAAATAGAAAAGTCACTATACCGTTGCTGTTGTTTTCTTTTTCTTGTTTAGATTCACTTTGTGTATCATTTTCTGTCATCATAGCCTGGTGACTTTTTTAAAACTTGGAAGTTTAAAGCACCCCTGTGGTTTCAACATATGTCTAAACTCAAGTACATTTGGTATACTAGAGAAAAATCATTAACTTGTCAAAAATGACATGCAAAATGAATCTAAACAACAAGAACAATAGTTAACACAACTGTAATATTTCAGCTTCTGCTTCACTCCCTAACCCTGATTCTGATAACGACATCACTATCCCTACATGGAGCTGCTGTTTTCCATTGCCACTTATGAGAAACATTCATTCTAGTGAGACTGGGATATTTTATCTACAATATCAGGAGCGGGAGGAATACATGCTGGGAATGCTGATGTGCTCAGTACACACAGAAAATCAAATGGACTTGTTGAGGATAACGCATTCTCTACATTAGTGTCTTGCACCAAGCTGCGTGGTGGCTAGGAAGCATGGAGAATATATAGACATAAACACAAATTAAAACCAACAGCTAAAAAATTCAAGATACTGACGATTTAATTTAGAGATTTTGCCAATACATGAGAGGACATTGTTATAGGATACGCAGGGCATCTCATAAGCCTTTCACAATAATGAAATGGAATGTAAGGAATTTCTGAGGTTGTGTGCGGATCACATTTTACTGTAAACTAAAAGTAAAGGCCATTGTACACCAGATTAGTTTCTTTATCTGAAGTATTAAATGATTATATGAAAATGAAGTTAACAATTTAACAAACATGCGTATTTCCTACTGTACCTTGCACACTGATTTGATCTAATTTCACCTCTGCTGTCCACTATAATAGACACCAGAAAATCACACATCACACAATATGACCTGGAGTTCTTATCCAAGAAGCAACATGAGTTTAGAAAATCAAATTCATTGCTGTGGATTTGGAATTGAATGGTATGCATAACATAACAATAAATTATAGTTCCATGTGAACATATACAAATACAGAATGCACTATATGAGATAATACCAATAAGTATTATATACAAGTGTTATACTTTAAATGGGAATAAAGACTCAAGTTCTGACATCTTTGTTCTGAAAGCTCATGGTGCGAACGACCTTAAGGGTAACAGCTGATAAATGACAGATCTGATCCGGTGTGAAATGGCCTTAAATATACTGTATCCTAAAAATAAAAATGAACTTCAGTTATGTCAAACAACATATGTGGGATGATTTTTAAGCAACATTTTGCAGGAAAAAATGCATACTCACACCCAGAACTGACTCTTCTGCAGCTTACTCCACAGCTGACGCACGATATGTAGAAGAGTAGATTTGTCTACTAACTGAGCTCCCAGCCTATTTTGTTATTGATATAGGCTTTCTGGGCACATCATTAAATACCTAAGATGGAACAGAAACATCATAGGTATGTAGGATTAGGTTCTGCATCGGAGAGCTCTGTTTAGTGCAGTCGACAGCATGTACTGGTCATTGAATACTCTTTGAGACGTTGCCATTTAACCTGTCTTATAAACATTCTAATATATTTTGGTGTCTGAATTATTTTGGATTTCTTTTTTTAAGAATGTGAATTACAATTGGTTATGTTGTTGAGTATTGGGAGTATTAATTCTAATACTACAGCATTTGATTTCCGACAGAATGTATACTTCAATCCAGTTTTAAATATGATTTGTTTATTAGCTGAGGATATATGTTTTTGTTGTTTTCATTAAATGGATTTTTCATATAATGGCATAAAAACTTGCACAATGACAATAGGGGAAATTAGCCCAAAACGTCTCAAGCATCAGTTAAAACCCATAGCAGAACCAGAACACAGGTATCTATATTTTCTATAAGTTTATATTGCTGTAGCTATGTGTGTATTTGTTTCAGCTTTAAAAATGCACAATACCAGGACTGTTGAACCTTTTACTTTAATTTGTTTTCAGTTTGTAGAACCCCTTCACCAGTGTGTCACTGGTTTTGACCATCATCTGCTGTGTTGCCAAAATGTTCTTCGTCAACAGATGTTGGAAATAATTGCCTCTTTTTCTGGCTATTGACTTTATAATGCAGCTTAGTTACTGTGTAATGAGTTTCAATCAATAAATATATTTTGAATTAGTTTGATTACATTTTTACAGACTTTTAAAGTAACGGTGCCAATACTTTTGTCAAGAACAAATATTTGAAATGCTTAAGTGCTTTTTTTTCAAATAAAAATGGTTTGGTAAACTACCAGAAATTGTGTATTTTGGTCTTTGTCATTAATTCATGGATAATGTCCACTAAATGCTTGTATTTATGGTTAGGGTTTTGCATCTATAAAAAATTGGTTCACTTCATTAAGTCTACAAAGACAACCATTGATGGGTTTGAATAACTGACATCTTTCCAGGTGTCCAAAGACTAAAAATATGTCAGGTAACATTCTAATTTAAGGATCTGTCCTAAGTGGTTATGTGCAAAAACATGTTATTAATTATGTTATTAACAGTTATAAATTATGATACAAGGTAATATGTAATGTGTAGGGTATCTTTACACACATGAAATAATATTGTTTGTTGTAGATAGATAGATAGATAGATAGATAGATAGATAGATAGATAGATAGATAGATAGATAGATAGATAGATAGATAGATAGATGTAACCCACAATAACCTTTAGCTATTGCATTGCAGCATTACTTACTGCCCATAAACATCATTTAAAACTGTATCAATATAATTTGCATTATTTTCTTAATGGGCTTAGCAAAGAGGACCGTACCAAGCACAGCAAGTTCACAAACTGTTACCGTACCATTGTTTCTAACTTATTTAATGGCTGATTGTTTCCTCTAGCAGTTACAATGACATGCACATGCACACGTCTTTAATTGAAAAAAGAAACCATTACTGTTCAGTTTAAGCAAGGAAAAAGAAACACAACTCCTGCTTCATTTCCTTGACAGTAAAGGGTTTGTATATTTGTGTGGATAAGCTTCCACATCTCCATTAATCTCTGTTAATCTGCAACAGCAATTAGAGAAGCACTGAAGGATTGTACCATCTGTTCTTTTGTCTTAGTGGCCTGGGGAGAGTTGGCCCTTTTGTAGTGAGCTGAATACAGTACTCTGCAGTGCTGACATTCACAGAGACGGTAGGTAACAATGCAAACCATCCAGCAAGCTGCATATACATATATATATACAAGCTGTATATATAGATTGTAAGTTGCCCTGGATAAGGGCATCTGCTAAGAAATAAATAATAAATATATTGCCTTCAAAACAGCATCAATTCTTCTAGGTACACTTGCACAAAGTCAGGGATTTTGTAGGCATATAGTCAGGTGTATGATTAAACAATTATACCAAACAGGTGCTAATGATCATCAATTCAATATGTAGGTTGAAACACAATCATTAACTGAAACAGAAACAGCTGTGTAGGAGGAATAAAACTGGGTGAGGAACAGCCAAACTCAGCTAACAAGGTGAGGTTGCTGAAGACAGTTTACTGTCAAAAGTCATACACCATGACAAGACTGAGCACAGCAACAAGACACAAGGTAGTTATACTGCATCAGCAAGGTCTCTCCCAGGCAGAAATTTCAAGGCAGACAGAGGTTTCCAGATGTGCTGTCCAAGCTCTTTTGAAGAAGCACAAAGAAACGGGCAACGTTGAGGACCGTGAGCGCAGTGGTCAGCCAAGGAAACTTACTGCAGCAGATGAAAGACACATCATGCTTACTTCCCTTCGCAATCGGAAGATGTCCAGCAGTGCCATCAGCTCAGAACTGGCAGAAAACAGTGGGACCCTGGTACACCCATCTACTGTCCCGAGAAGTCTGGTCAGAAGTGGCCTTCATGGAAGACTTGGCCAAAAAGCCATACCTCCGACGTGGAAACAAGGCCAAGCGACTCAACTATGCACGAAAACACAGGAACTGGGGTGCAGAAAAATGGCAGCAGGTGCTCTGGACTGATGAGTCAAAATTTGAAATATTTGGCTGTAGCAGAAGGCAGTTTGTTCGCCGAAGGGCTGGAGAGCGGTACACGAATGAGTGTCTGCGGGCAACAGTGAAGCATGGTGGAGGTTCCTTGCAAGTTTGGGGCTGCATTTCTGCAAATGGAGTTGTGGATTTGGTCAGAATTAATGGTCTCCTCAATGCTAAGAAGTACAGGCAGATACTTATCCATCATGCAATACCATCAGGGAGGCATCTGATTGGCCCCAAATTTATTCTGCAGCATGACAACGACCCCAAACATACAGCGAAAGTCATATATATATATATATATATATATATATATATATATATATATATATATATATATATATATATATATATATATATATATATATATTATGTCACAGACAAAAGTATTGGCACCCTATGCTTAGTGTCTTTAATGTATTTAACCACTTTTTACTAAAACAAAAAGCATAACAAAAAAAAAATTCTAGTAATTTAACAAATAAGCTTTATCAAAAAACAAAAGCACTTAAAAAGTAGCACGGTTCTGAAAAATATCGTGTCACACATCCCCAGTTGCTACACCCGTTTAAATAAAGTACCTGTAATTTTTCTTTTCACTGTTAACATCCTGACAACTTTTTACACTTATAACTTTAAATCTCTTCCAAAGCTCTTTTCAAAAACGTCTGCTAGTGCAAAACAGAAAAAAGTTGTTGGATGTTAACGATGAAAAGACAAATTACAGGTAAGTTAATAGTGGAATATTTTTTTCAGAACCCCGCTACATACTCTTTAAGCAATTTCAAATATTCTTTCATGACAAAAGTATTGCCCCCGCTTTAGTATTTCATGTGTCCTTCTTTTGCTTTTATTACGGCTTTCAGACATTTATGACAATTCTTAACCCATATGATACATCTTCTTGGTGAAATTCATTCTGTGTAGCAGATTTCCTTCAGCTCAGACAGATTGGATACACAACGCCTGGCTTGGCCATATCATGATTGAACCACTCCGTGTTTAACTATAGGTACAAGGTTTTCTTCATATAAAGAGTTCCCTTTTTTTTATCCAAACATACTGTGGTCTGTTTTTGGGGAAAAGTTCTATTTTTGACTCAATGGACCAGAGACTTCAGATTCCTATTTATATTTCTTGGCAAATTTTAGACTGGTTTGTTTTATGAGTTTTCTTTAAAAGTGGTCTGCAACGAGGTCTATATGCAACTCTTCTGTGCTGTGTCCTTTGTATAGTTATTTCATGCACTGTTATGCCTGGTGCTTCTAAATCTTTTTTTAAGCTGCTCGGACAATTCCCCTACCTGCTGTTCCTGTAATTTTCTTTGGAGGTCTTGCTGTTTTTAAGCAGTGTATGTTTTAAATAAAAAATTCTTCTTTTCTAATACAGAGTTTGTAACTTCAGAGAAAGCTATGAGGAAGAGCCATACCTCCTCGCAAACACGCTCAGCCATCATTGCACTTCACTTCAGGACAGCAGTGTGGAGTAGTGGGTAGGGCTCTGGACTCTTGACTGGAGGGTCGTGGGTTCAATCCCAGGTGGGAGACACTGCTGCTGTACCCTTGAGCAAGGTACTTTACCTAGATTGCTCCAGTAAAAACCCAACAGTATAAATGGGTAACTGTATGTAAAAATAATGTGATATCTTGTAACAATTGTAAGTCGCCCTGGATAAGGGTGTCTGCTAAGAAATAAATAATAATAATAAGGAAGGTTTTATCAGTCATCAGATAGCCAACAGAGGCTATGCCATCCAAAGCACAGCATCTAGGATCATCCAGAAATATAAAAGACTGGAAGCTGTAAGGATAGGTGAGTGTCCTTTCTTCTCTTTCTTCACTTCAGAAAAAAGCTATGTAAATCTGGTCATATAGGATTTGTTCACTCTAACCTTCACATGTTGTCACATTTGGTGAACCCCTCCCCAACTCATACCCTGTGTGAAGCTGCTGCAGGGAATGCAGTTTCTTTTGTCAAATATCTGCTGTGTAGGTCTGCATAACAACAGAGAGATGCTATAAGTCATTATTATTATTTATGAGGCCAATACTGAAGAGCCATCAGAAGTTTATGTGGGGTGATTGGAAGGTCACAACTTACTGCTTCTTCGTGGTTATTTATTTTTTTATCAAAGATTAATGAGTTAAAGATGCATGGATTGATTTACAAAGCATGATACAACAGGCATTACATATCCAATTCAGTTGCCTTTTTATAGCACCATGCAGGAACACAGTCTGAAATGGGTCTGTCTTTGTTAAAGCCATGTTAACAACCTTGAAATATATTTGCCCCCAAAAAGGCATGGAAACAGAAAAATCAGTTACATTTATTTTTATTGATAAAGTGATTCTACTGGGAAACCATCCAACCTTAAAATAGATTAACGGGAAGACTGCAATTCTATAGATCAGCATGTCCTCCTCGTGACTCAAAGTCACATGCAGCCAGCTTCTGTTCCCTTGGGAGCTGAGCGTTCACTATTTCATATGTCCAACTCCATTGTCACTGTGTAGAGTATTAATTAGAAAGAAAGTGTGGAGCAGGGTAGCTGAGTATATTAGGGGTTGAATGAGAGGGCCATGGGGAGACCAGGTCTGGTTTCGAAACACATGCCATGAGAGCTCAGAGTCGTACACTGGTGAGGATTTGTATTCAGCTGGCCACTAATGAAGCATTAGTGGCTAATGGATGGCAGGACAGGACTGAATCTAAATGGCAATGGCATTGGTGGTAAGGAGGGAGAGAGAGGGGGAGGGAGGATTTGTACTGGCATAGGGAGGTGGGGTAACATTATTACAGCCATCAGGAAAGAGAAGTAATTTTCTCCAGACTCACAAAACATGGTTTAACGGCATTAAAGCAGGATCAGCTACTGTAGCATATGTCATCCTACCCTTCCTTACAATATATATTCCACCAGGACAGTTCTACAGGGGAGAAATTAAATTGCCACATTCACCTTCAGGCTAGCTCATCTTCATTCATATACACGCACCTGCTGTATGCTGTGTGTTAGTGCTGAACTATACACCGAGAATGAAACAATTGCTGTTTCACACAGTGAAAAAAACTTTCCAAATTAATTAATAAGTAGCACATTTGACGATCCAGTAAAGTCATAATTTGTTCACTTCTGAAACTTGTTGTTTCAGTAAATACTTTATTTGAATGGTACATTTTAAATTCTACAGTATACCATTACTTGCAGGTATTTACATCAATTTGAAATATTCAGGTGTCTCAAACACCAAAGGTTTCTTGACTTCATGTGTTGTAGTCCAAACTCACTCCAAAATTCTAAATGCAATCAGACCTACTTCAGTTTATTTATATTGAGTTGAATATAGTGTATATGCATATCCTTAAAAAACAAGTGAAGCCAAAAGACTCTCAGCATGATAATCAGTAATCATGTTAATAAAGCTAATAAGAGTTAAGAAAAATGATTTGCATGGTTCAAGATCTCAGCAATTGGCATAAAAAGACAACAGACTACAAATACAGTAACTGTGCACCCAACCATATAGAAAAGTTCCCAATGGTACAATGCTATCTGCATTTTCTAAATATTTAATGTCTGATCTGTTAAAATACCCTTTTATGTGTGTTCTTAAAAGCTGAATTACTGAAGTGATTTTACAAGTGAATACTAGGGGTGTGCAACTGTTATTTCTGCCCCTGCTCCAAGAACATTACAGCTGCACACCCCATACTGGTCACACCTGATTATTATTTATTTGTTGATTTAGCAGACGCCTTTATCCGAGGCGTCTTACAGAGACTAGGGTGTGTGAACTATGCATCAGCTGCAGAGTCACTTACAAGTACGTCTCACCCGAAAGACGGAGCACAAGGAGGTGAAGTGACTTGCTCAGGGTCACACAATGAGTCAGTGGCTGACGTGGGAGTTGAACCGGGGACCTCCTGGTTACAAGCCCGTTTCTTTAACCACTGGACCACATAGCCTCCTATAATTATCTAAGCAGCATAAACAACAATAGAGAATATAACACTTTTTATACCCAGCAATAAACCAGCCAATGTGCATTCAGTTCCCAACTACTGTACTCTATTGCTGCTCACAAAAAAACTAGGGATGGCTGGTATGAATTCTGTTGTGTAGCTTAAAAAAGAAAAAAAAATCTGTCAAATAAAACCAGAACTTCAAAGTCCACTAGAACTAACTGTATATTTACTACTGCCTCTTTAGACGGTTTGCCCCTTTGTCTCCATTCAGAAACCTGCTGGTTTGTGTCATTCATTCACTCAACAGTATCTATTCTGGATCAATGTCTGCAAAACAGTGTGAAGGCATGTCTGCTATTTCCACGTTTACTTTATAGCAAATGCTAACACTTCAGAGATCAAGATTTCTGGTTCTGACTAAATCCTTCAGAGTTCAAATGATTTCTGGAGCTTGTTAAAATGTATGCAGACTTGCTGATGCAAATACACTTGATCTGCTTGAGATCAGAGAGTCTGGAGCTTGTTAAAATGTATGCAGACTTGCTGATGCAAACACGCTTGATCTGCTTGAGAGCAAAGAGCCTGCCACACAATGGAGTTTTCTGTTCTGAGCTTTTATCTGGGTAATAAAAACATAAATAAACAGCTAGACTGATTTAGGTCACAGAAGGAAAATAATTTTAAGATGCATACATTTCTGGGTTTGATAACAATACTTTTGAATTGTTAAAAGAAACTGCCTAAAAATATCTCAAATAATATATGATACTCTTGCCATCAATAAAGAATCTAATTTCAATACGTTTGGGGAGGGAGGAATATATTAAAACAGATTGGGTTGATCCGCAGGTGCCCAAATTAAACTGGACAATTGAATGAGTAATTGTAAACGTGACGTGATGTGTGCCAGGTCCTCTTTCCCTCCTTCAGGCACATGAGGACATAAGTGCTTACAATACTGTAATAAAAAAACAACCCCCACAAACAGAAGCCATCCGAAACTAATGTAAAGGTCTGAGCTTATTGTGGTTGGAAGGTCTGTTGAGAATGACAATGCACAGGAATAATGAACCCACAACCCACAATTATTCACTCTTCAGTATTTTAACTGAAATATTTCTTAACCAACCAAAAAACGATGTTTAATTTATTTGTAACTACACTACACTATATAAGAATTCAGGGCTTTGATAGTTTTATAGGTTGCTAAAATGATTGCTTTTTTCAAATTAATTATTAGTAAAAAATGGTATTAAACTAACATATTGTAATGACAAGGCATGCAATCCTGGTGGGGGGTGGGGTGGGGCATTTAGAACATAAGAAAGTTTACAAACGAGAGGAGGCCATTCGGCCCAATCTGGCTCATTTGGTTGTTAGCTTATTGTTCACAAAATCTCATCAAGCAGCTCCCAGGGTGTCAGCTTCAACATTACTTGGGAGTTGGTTCCAGACTCCCACAATTCTCTGTGTAAAAAAGTGCCTCCTATTTTCTGTTCTGAATGCCCCTTTATGTAATCTCCATTTGTGACCCCTGGTCCTTGTTTCTTTTTTCAGGTCGAAAAAGTACCTTGGGTCGACATTGTCAATACCTTTTAGAATTTTGAATGCCTGAATCAGATCGCCGCGCAGTCTTCTTTGTTCAAGACTGCATAGAGTCAATTCTTTTAGCCTGTCTGCATATGACATGCCTTTTAAACCAGGGATAATTCTAGTCGCTCTTCTTTGCACTCTTTCTACAGCAGCAATATTGTTTTTGTAGCACGGTGACCAGAACTGAACACAATATTCTATTCTTCAATTTCAGTTTCTCCCATATGGTATTTATAATACACATTTTTATTGCCTGCGTGCAGTACTTTACAATTTTCTATATTAAATGTAATTTGCCATGTGTCTGCCCAGTTCTGAATGCTGTCTAGATAATTTTGAATAACCTTTGATACTGCAACGGTGTTTGCCACTCCTACTATTTTTGTGTCATCTGCAAGTTTAACAAGTTTGCTTACTATACTAGAATCTAAATCATTAATGTAGATTAGGAAGAGCACAGGACCTAATACTGATCCCTGCGGTACTCCTTTGGTTACCTCGCTCCATTTTGAGGTTTCTCCTCTAATCAGTACTTTCTGTTTTCTACATGTTAACCACTCCCTAATTATTTATTTCTTAGCAGACACCCTAATCCAGGGTGACTTACAATTGTTACAATATATCACATTATTTTTACATAAAATTACCCATTTATACAGTTGGGTTTTTACTGGAGCAATCTAGGTAAAGTTCAAGGGTACAGCAGCAGTGTCCCCCACTTGGGATTGAACCCACAACCCTCCAGTCAAGAGTCCAGAGCCCTAACCACTGCTCCACTAATGCATGTGCATGCATTTCCTTGAATCCCTACTGTGTTCACTTCTACAAACATTCTCTCACACGACAGCCAGCCCAGGTTTTTGAGTTAAGGGCCCCCTTCACGCAGACAATGGTACTGCAGCCGATCGCAGCCATGCATTTGCAGGAGAGCCCCCTTGGGGACTGATGGACTATGTGGGTGCATTGAGATAATGGGTGGTTGAACGGTAATGCATGCCTGTGATTGGGGGATCGCGCTCTAGGGTGCAAAATGTAAGACTGGCAGAGGGAGGGGCTGGGTGGAGAGTGAGTTTTGGAGCTGTGGGAGAGAACCTGTTGTTTTTTTGAATTACCTAGTCAGACACGTAGAGACTGTTAGCTTTGTGTGTGTTACCTGCCTGTTTATTAAACCCTTTTATTTATCCTGTGTTTGTTATTATTTATTGCACTTATTTTATTGAACTGCTCATTCTTGTAAAATAAACTGTGTATTTGAGACCAGAATACTTGTCTGGATTGCTTCCTTTGCCTCTACGTTACAATATCAATTTAAAATTGTGTTGCAACACACTGAATACCAGTTTTAAATTTTCAATTCAACATCAAGCATTGCAAACACACCGACAACAGTCAAGTTGTGCAGTTTTTTGCAATATGCATTGTAACCAGGTAGGATACATTCAGAGTGGTTTCAATGAGAATATGTACCGTTGATATCAATATAGACCGTTGTTAAGAGCTTTGGGGGCTATAGTGCAAACTATAACCTGTCACATGATGGTGTTTTAACGAATCACAAGACAGATTTTAAAATCAAGGTTTAATAATAAATCCTTCCTCCATCAGTGATGTTGTTTGAAGGAGCAGTATAGCAGCATATTGCCAGTACAATGTGCAACTTGTCAACAATAGACAAGACAGAAAGCTGAACATTTGCATTCTGGACTAAGAAAAAAATCCTTGTTTAACAAAGGAAGGGTCAGTCAGCAAAGGTCGCCTATCACGTTTTAAAGAAAATCAATCATCATTTGTACAATTCATGTAAAATATACCTTTTCTCCTCCATTGTGGAGATCTAAACCTACATTCCCCCTTTCTTTTCTTTGTTCCCACTCGTCATCTTTTGAATCCTTTGAAAATGCTACAACACAATTGGCAATATCCATCTCTGTATATTTAGTTTACTGTAGATAAATATCAAATGTAAGCCAAGGTCTAATGCAGAAGTCTGTTTTCAGTTATGTATCCATGGATTCCTATGTGGTCCAAACTTGGTAGGAATACCTTTAAGGGACATAACATCGTGGAGGTAGCAATGCTGGTGGTTTTGTAAAAAGTACTCTTTTCTCCAAGACTTAACGTAACCAATACCTAAATTGCAATTACAAAACCATTCATATCAGGTAAAGTTCCCCTCCTGGCTAATTTAATTTAAAAAGTCTTCGCCAAATGTTATAAATGATGTCATGATATTCCTGAAAATGGAATGCATTCTGGAAGAACTACCTAATACTGTACATCTGCAAATTATACTACTGCTACTGCAGAACATATATACAGCAGAACAGGTTATGGTCATGGCTACCAAGTATCCCATTATATAATTACACTTGCACTTGTATTTTTTTTTACCTCACCCAGACCCTCTCCCTGTATGGTGTTTCAATGAGCAGTTGAAATATTTAAAATATTTAACCTGAAGAAAGGTGTGGTGCTGCAACAAATGGCACAGAACTGCAGGGGCCCTTCGAAGATTTATTTGGTACCATGTGGCATGCTAAAGCATCAGCTATTTAGGGCATTAGTCAGTGTAATGAAATGTGCATTGTTTATTTAAATGTTTCAATGATAATTAACTACATGGCTTTTGGAAGAACAGACTTCATAAGCATATACATGTGTTTGTGTGCTCATCCAGTTTTTTGGGTTATATAATAATGATGAATAAACTTTCCAATACAGCATTTCCATGTATCCATTTGCCACAGGGACCAACTTAAAATCAATTTTAAATCAGTCCCATTACCAGCAGATCAAGATAAAAAAATATTTCAACTGGGAGTCAGTCAGTCCCAGTTAGGATTGTGGGCTATCAGAACTTGATCTCTCTAACTCACACAGATAGAGGAAATTACCTATTGGGTGTTCAATATGAATGACATCAGAGGAGGGTTTTAAACCATGAAGGGAGTTTATTATTTATATTATTTGGGAAACATTGCAATTGCAATATAATAGGATATACTGGCTCTAAACTGGCATTTTTTTTCGTGCGCATGCACTTCCCGTATGCTTACAGTGCGTTCTGTGGTATAGCAATATTCAAGCCAGTCTGTTTTTAGTACTTTTTACTATTTTTTTATTTTAAAACACCAACATAATTCTGTGGCCGGACAATTCACTGAATATTGCTAAAATATGTCTTTCAATGGAACAGGTTCTAAATCTCGCTCTTCCCAAGCGAATCCAGGTAATCATGGTATATGTGTTATTGATTTATTGATTTGTCATCCACGGGACTGTAATCCTTTGGAAACTACAGCTCTGCTCAGGCAGAATGGAACTCCTAACCATTTCCTGACGTATGGACTTATTCTCTACTGTTGTTAAGGAAACCTCATACACAGTGAGTGGCCACAGAAGTCTTGGCAGTAGACTAAACTGAAAGCACCGGTAAAGCGCTGCTGTCTATACTCTTCAACCCTTGCACTGCTTGTTGCCTCACTTCTCCCACACAAACTGTGTCCTTTAGGTCCCCATCATACCATCTCCCAAGACTTTTCACAGGCTTCTCAGACAATGTTGGTATTGCCTCACCATTAATGTAAAACCTCTTATCCACTAATCTACCTTTAATTATAGAGATGCTCCTTGACTTAGTGGGCTTGAATTGCATTCGTGCCCATTCAGTGTTATTGATTAGTTCTACTGTTGTAGTCATGGTTGTCATGTCATTCATGTATGCTCTAATTGGTGGCAGTCGCGTTCTCCTCCCACTACCCATTTTGAAGACCTAATAATTACATCCATTGCCATGTTAAAAGCCAGTGGAGAAATGGTGCATCCTGCCATTATTCAAATTTCTAGACATTGCCATGTAGTGGTGAATTCTGAAGTTGAAAATCAAAATTACAAAACAGAGATCAGTGTTTACTGTGTCCCACGCTGTTTTCTCAGAAGATCTTGGCCATTTAACTCCAGGCTTGTGCCCGTTGAGGTTCTTTTCTTTCTTATGCTGGTTCATCTGACCAGGTTCACAAGGATCATTAGGTTCATCACTAGTCCTCCTCTCATCTATGACAGGGGTGCTGATATCCTGCAAACTGTGGTTTGCTTCCTGTAGCTGGATTTCATTCGACTGACTTGACTGACTTCATAAAAAGTACTGATCAATGTGAGGCCCTTGTCCCTTCTCCCTCAAGAATTTAATTCTCCCTTTATAAATCTTCAAACCCCTAACTGTTGTCCCTTTCTCCAGCCACAGACACAAACCTGGAGCTCCACGTCTTTGCTAACTGCAGATCTTGAGCTAGTCCTTTGCAAAGTAACATATTATCAATAATGAAAACAACTGAAAATAGTTCCACATTTGTATCAGTATATTGTGTGCATTGGTATTCTCCTGAAACCCTATTTCCTAGCTAAAATGTATTGAGTTGGATTCAAAGGAGCTTTGAATAAAGTTGATACATTAATGTTATTTAATCAGTATTTTGGAATTAAATGATACACTCGCCATCCAATCTAATATGCATTGCATAGTAACATTTTACATTTTTCTAAATCTTTCTTGAAAAAAGAAAGACCTATTTCAAAGAGACATACATATAAGAAATAAAATACATTCTTAGAATTTTATTTTGTCTTAAACACATTGTAACAGGGCGAGGTGCCCTGTACATTGATTTGTTTATTTATTTTTAGAACGGGGTTTCCCCCTCCACCCCTGTGTTATTTTGTATTTGTTTATTATGATTTATTTATTGTATTTATGTGACGGCGTACTGCCGTGTTATTGTATTTATATTGACGGCGAAGCGCCGTATGTTTTGTTATTGTTTATTTGTATTTATGTATTGACGGCGTCGCCAAATGTTTTGGTTTTTATTTCATACTGTTTGGTAGTGTGGATGGGAAGCCCCATCCACTATTATAAAAACCTTGTGCAGAAGGTGGCCATCTCCCGAATTAATTAAGTGATTTAATTTGTTGCTAATCGGGAGATGGTCACCTGCATAAAAGCCTGCTGCTCGCTGCACTCAAGGTGAGTGTTAGAGCAGAGAGAGCGAGGGAGAGGAGCGAGAGAAAATACAAACTAAAAATTAAGTATACAGGAACAGTGAAGGCTACAGCCCAGCCTGACCTGTATTGTTTAATATTTTGTGTTCGAGATTTGTTTCTGTTTGAACCTTTTATTTTGCTCTGTGAGCACAGTCTTTTTGTTAAAAGGTTTTATTTATTTTTGCTTAATAAAAACGGCACCGCTGCTCTTTTATTTTGAAACTGCAGTACTTGGTGTCAGTATTTTTCCCGTCCCTGCATCTGTCCTGATGTCACCGCCCAGCCACCCTGTCACACACACCCAAAACATAATTTCAAGCATTCAATTTTTTTACACAGTAAAATGTGGATAACAACATCCACAATCCCACGTACTGTAGGTCTAATTCCCTTCACAATTATGTAAAACCTCAACTCTACCTATAACTCTAGTATGTGTGCTCATTCCGTCAAAATCAATTTCAAATCAATTCTCATTGACTTAACAAGATGCAACATAAGTTATTACCTCTGAAGTAATCCAGAAACAAGAATGTCAAAATAGGGCTTGTTAATAAAGACTATAAAATATTCTTAATTTGATTGTGCAATGTATGTGCTTGTTTCTTTTAACCCAACCATTCATTTGCCTATTAACATGGAGCATTACCTCCAGCTTTTAATTAACTGTTATTTTTTGAAAGGAAAAAAAAAATCATGCAAATGTTACAAAATAAGAAACAACAACAACAACAAAAACAACAAACGAGAGTGCTTAAGAGAACTTGAAATACTTTAAAATTAACAGAAGTTTTACTGTCTTTTATTTTTATAGTTTTTGTAAAATTAGCAGACATTTTAAGGTCTGAGCTCCGCCAATCCGTTCTCATTAATGCCTTACATGCACTCTCCCACCTGTGAAGGCACAGCTACTGCTTTTTATTTATTAATACCAGCCTAATTTTGACTCTGTCAAGATGGAACACCTGCTATATCACAGTAAACAGAGAGTAGGCTCACCCAGGGCAACAAAGATGATACTGATTCAGTCTGATAGCAAGCCTGCAAGGTGGCTAAATTGTGTTGGACAGATAAGTATCTACTCTAGCCTCTAGGTTTATCAGGAAAGTTAGGAGTGGAAATTTGCAGTGAAGTCAAAATGGTGCATAGATTTGTGGCTTTTGCCTGTGTTCCTTGTAAAACATCGATCATTTACAGAAGCACCTGTCGACCTGCAGCCTTGAATGGTAATGCAGCTTTCACATATTACAAAATACATGCACTATGATTACCTTATGGAACAGCCGGTTTACATAAAAAAAGCATGTGCTACACATGAATCAGTTCCATTGGTTAAAGTGGTTAAAGTGGAACGCTGTGTTTTAGTAGGAAGGTTGATGACCAAGAATGGAATTTGTATTCTAAAGTCAGTAAAAAACTGCAATATAGGCTGTGTTTTGTGTTTGCATCTTACTTCATCCATTAAACACAAGATCCACAAAAAGCCAAATGAAGCCTGACTGCCTGTTTTGTTGAATGTTTAAACTGATGGAATATTTAGATCCTTCTGCCTCTCTTACGTAAAAGCAAAACAGAATTTAAATTGAACCTAATGACGGTAACATACTTTTGATCTTTAGATGTCTGTTTGAGTGGCATACAGTTCAGCAATACCAGGCTGGAAAGAACAAACAATTGTCTTTTTTACTTGTATAGCACATACAGGTTCAAACAATTCACAAAGTACAGATTGAGTGTAAATGTTTATGCAATAACTACCCAAATGAACAACACCTCACTTCAAATATCAAGTGCAGTAGAACTTGGGCAACAATCAATGTGTTCTTTACAACAGGACTATTAAAACTATTATACGATAGAAATTGTGATTCCAATTTTCATAGAAGGGCTGTAGTTATAATGTTTTATATGAAGGAGCAGTGTAGCAATCCTTTTTGTTGAATTACATTACAGTTTACTGTGCTTTTGTGTTCTGCCTTATAAGGAGAATGCAAGTGCTAGTGGAGGTATTATGGGGCAAATGGGAGCCATGAACACATGACCTTTAACAACAGTTCTGCCACATAAAGGACCTCCTTGTAACAAGGGAGCACTACTAACAAAAACAGCAGAACAAATTGAAGCACAGAATATATGAGAAATAAAATCATAGACAATAAAATCACAGAACACATAACAAATGAGAACTTGCAGCCAACAGCCAAAGAGAGGCACTGGCAAGAACATGCAACCAATACATATATTTTAGCTAAAGCTTGAGAGCGGGAGTCTGGATCAAAGAGCCAAAACTTGGTTTGGGAAATGATACACACTGTATTCTTTTTTTATCTTCTTGACATCAACGCTGCAGTAGAGTTTGCAGACTGCTGCAATCTTGTATGTACAGGTAAGTCATTCGTCATAAAGATGATAAAGTCAAAGCTGTCTCTTTGAGGGAGGTTAACAAAGACTGAGTGGTGTTATGGTCCCTTGGTTCATACTGCAGAGATTGCAGCCGATTAGGGAAAAGTTAAAGTTGCAGGCGACCCGAGAGCCAGCTCCCCTAACATGATTCCAAGCAGAGATAAAGCCAAGGCTGTATTGGTGGTGACAAGGGTTCTTCTGGAGCACAAAAAAAGAAATAATCAGGAAAACAAGAAAACCATTGTGTTGCTTGTGGTTTAAACAGTTCTGTGAAAGACTTTAGACTTTATATTTATCATGCATTCCAAGCAGTGGTGTTACTGTGATGTCTGTTTTGTCTATTTAGCACTGATAAGATGTTATCAAGTGAAGAACTTCTGTTTAGCTTTTAGGTATTGCTTATAAAGCCAATCTGCCACTTTGGTCCAGATGTATTAAGGTTTTTATATCAAAATGAAATTTGTACCAAGGGAACAATGAAAAATTCAATAAAACAAAGCAAGCAGCAAACTGCAATGAATGTTAATTTAAGGACTCATAAGTAGGGGTGCAATAATTAATCGATGCATCGATTATTGATCATCTGTCCTTAAATTTTACCAAGCTTCGATTACATTTTGGTGAATCGATGCATCGAATTAGTACCCAGTTTTAAGTCACCTGTTGCCGGTTTGCATTAAAACCTTGACTGTGAGTGTACTGCTTCTAGTCTTAGTATGGCTGATTTGCATGTTGCTAGGATACACTTTTTTTTTTAATCTATTAAATCTACCAATCACCTTTTGTTTCAAAGCATGTTGTGTTTGGATTATATGGCAATATTATAAAAAAAGATGAATTTAGTATGATAGTTACATTAGTCAGGGTTTGTGAGATTAATTCAAATGCTTTGTTTTTGGACATAAAATGTAAACGGTATTGAACAACCATAGTTCAGAAATTACTTCTGTTAAAATATAGTATTTGTTATTATTATTACAATTTATTCTGATGCGGACACATGCATATTCTTTTCAGTTGTTAAAAGTAAGTCCTTTGTATTTCTTTTTTTTATAAGGAAGTGGCGGAAGTGTTCTAATTTGAAGTCGTGCCTTTTTGTTGAACTATTATGCACCACAGTGTTTTTAGTTATTAGATTTTCTATTTAAAAAAAAAAACTAACGTTTGTTTACTTTGAAAAATAAAACATCAATGCATCAATTATCGTTGATAAATGTCTATACGATAATTGAATATGAAATTAGGGTGCCCATTGCACCTCTGCTCATAACTGTGCTCAAGTTGTTTGTTACATCTATTTTGCAGCATTAACCAGTTTCTCAATCATTCTGAATTACTTCAGAGGTACACCAGTATTTCTACAAGAGCTGTAGGTGGAAAGAAAAACTGAATTAGGTCTTTATATCCACCCAACAGTTTCCCTTGCTGTAGGTCAAATAGAGTTTTAGCTATTCTAAGATACAATATGACAGGGATAGGAGATGCCGATGACACATCCTTAACAGGCTTTGTTCTGCAGTACGACAGCACATGCCACCGCTGTTTTTCCGGTCCTTTCAAGATCTTCACCATAGGCAACCTCTATAATTAGCACACCAGATGGATGCAATTCCTGGTCTCTCTGCAGCCACTTCACCTGCAACCAAATGTTGTCATCAGCAAGCCAGTCACCAGGCTATCTCTATTAGGTCTGAATGTAGTCACATCAATTATTAAAGCAGCGCTGAGCGCCTGTCTGCTGTGTAAAGTGCAGTAGCTGCAGGAATCTGTTGCCCTCAGCCAGGCAATGCAAAATGTTGTCTTTTAAAAAAAGGAAAGTACTGAATCATTAATTAAATCTTGGTGCATTAAGGTAATGGTTTTAGCTGATACATACAGTAAAATGTCCCAAATCCAAATGACTGGGGGTGGGGGGAGCTACTTTCAGTTTGCAATTGTGGTTGTTCAGATTTGTGATTTTTAGTTCTTGTCCTGTATTTCCATTAAGCACTGCATATTGGTATACAACACACTGTACTTATTCAAGAAAGAAACGAAAATACAGTACTGCACATTTAAACACTATTACTGTAAACTAATGTTATTCAGGGCCATGAACGAAGGCTCCTCCCCCTACTTCCCTCCTACCAATAATCTGCTAACCCCTATTTAAACCCAAAGCCTTGAGTTTGTTCTCTGTCTTGCGTTTTTGTTTTTGCTTTTTGCTTGTCGCAGCACAGCTGACAAACGTCGCTGACCATTCTACCCTCGGTACTGCTGGACAAAGCTGTCTCGCCTGTTTTCGATCATGTATCACTACACAGCCCAGCATGTTCCCACCTCCCGGGCATACAGGCTTCTGAAGCTATTATTCTTTCTGCACGCACTGCCCCTACACACATCTACTTGAAAAACCTACCTAAAAAAGCTTCTTGCCGAAAGTAAACAGAAACAGCTCCTTCAAAAGCTCAGAAATTCCGTGGTTTGGTAATGAGAAAATTGATATTGGTCATCAGATTTCTTACAGGAAAGGTTTGTCTGGTGCTTGTTTACCTGTGCTCTGCAGCAGTGCTCTGTGTTTACATTACCGCCACATCTCCGTTGCTTCCACAACTCTGAGCGGGCTCCAATAATGGCGGCTGTAGGGATACACCCATTGAATCATGGATACACGCATTGACTCATGGGATTGATTGTCGTATCCTGGCTTTCGCCATGCCTACCGGCACTGTAGCTCTCAAATTTTTCACAGCTGCCTATATTTCACGTTCAGTTTCCACTTGCTGTGTGTTTCAGCACCTCCTCAGTAGTCTGTGTTCTGCAGCAGTGCTCTGTGTTTATTATTATTATTAGTGGCTTTATAGCAAACCCGTGTATCATAGGCTCTTCTACCACTCACCCTTCATGTATAGTTTCAGCTAATCTTAATGTGCAGTCATTACCCCGTCATACAAACAATGTGATATCAATAACATTTCTATTAAATGGACAGCCTGTATAAAGCATTACATCCCTTACTGGTGATGATGTGTATGTCATCAGCAATCAGAAAGATAGTGGAGAACTGCTTGTCCAATTGTTATGAAACTTGCAAAGGACTTTCTGTAGCACAACTTATTGATTGTATCACAACCTGGGGGTATATGGCGGGTGTCTGTCTATCTATTTTAGAACAATAATAGTAACTCCTGACTATCTGCCTTTTTTAGTTTTGCAATATTTGTGAAGCATAAAACATTCATAAGCCCTGGTGCAGTGTACCCTTTATAAATTAAATGCACTACAGCAATACTTTCTGAGACTGTGTCTTAAACAGCACTCACATCATTTCATGGACTTTCTGGAACACAGCATGCTCTTGGGGCATTCCACTGTTTCTCTATGATACCAAATAATGAAAGGTCTATTATATTTTGTGAAAAAAAAAATGAGGCCCTTCATTCCAAGACACATCCCCGCTTCAAGAACCACCTCTTCGAAACATTCTCTATCCATTCATCAGCCCTCTGGCTACTTCCACTGCCAAGGATAAAATGGGATGCCCAATTAAATAATCAGGGAGCATACAAATATGTAATAATTTCAATGCTACATTTTGTGCAGCCAAACAATACCAGTTCCTGCACATATGCAGTGTCTGAGGTGACGCGCACTCCATATCCATCGTTTTCCTACAAATGTCAATCATCTCTAATCACTGATTCTGCATCCATCAACATCCCCGTCTCACCCCAATCGCAAAAGAATTTCCTACCTCATCTCTGGACTTTCCAATGGATTCTCTACCGGACTAAAATACATTCCATCATCCTCTGTTCATCGTAAAAAAAATTAAAAAATCTACTTGCACAACTTGCACAACTTGCACAATAGGAACCAGAAATTGTTGACTCACTTATAGATTCAGAGATTGCAAAATGCTTCATGTAGGGTCCCTTCCTTGTGCCTTTCCCTCAATTCAGAATCAGTCCTATCGGGGTTGCCACAAGAGAAATAATTTCTCGCAAGAAGCGACCTCTCCTCCCCTCTCGCAAATCAGTAGCATTAATTCACTCATTCCCTCAGACTAGTTTTCTCTGCATTGTATCTGTTTTCGATGCTATCCATTCCACAAAATCATCCATCCGGGGATATTGGCTACCCAAAGCAGACATTTCAGATGCATTCAAAGTCATGCCCATACACCCCTCCCTCCGCTATCTCTTTGGTATTGGAAGGGGCAATTATTATTGTCATTATTTTTTTTTCTTTCTTGTACTACTCTGTTAACATTTGGCTGCCACAGCAGCCCCAAGATTTTGCTCAACACATAGTGTACTCTTCCTACTGCACCTACTGGATGATTTTCTCCCCCCCTCCCGAAGTGGCATTTACAAGATCACTCTTCGCTACAGTCAGAGTTCCCCTCTTTCAGTCGGTCCCATCCACTCACTAGAATTCCTCGGAATAACATTAAACACCCGCCGCTTTGAAGCAAGCCTCCCGGCCGATAAACTGGAACGTATTCATTCCCTCAATCAATCCTTTCAAATCAGCCGCACTATTTCAAAATGGAATTCCTTGCACTTCTGGGACACTTATCGCTCTTCTCGCTCTCTCTACATCAGCAAAGATCTCAACTCCAATATTAATATTTCTTTGGAAGCAAAGGAAAGATATCAGGATGCGGACTTCCCTCCTGTAGCGCTAGAATGGCCCTTCTATGTTCTACAATGATTTCACATCTGCCCCCACGATCTCGTCCTCCGCGAGGAAGGTTCTCCGCGAGTCAAGGGGAACCCCTGGCCAAATTTAACTATCACTGTCACCTTTCCATTTTCTCCTCTAGATCCCCCTTGGGGGAAGTATCGGTTGGTTCCCAGCCTTGGAGACTCGGTCTCACCTTCGAGAGGGCAGCTCTGCGCTGAGCCAAGGGAATCTCCTTACTCTTCTCTAAGTCATAAGCACATATCTTCTATTATCAAGTCCTGAGGTCTCTTCCTCTATGCAGCCCTTGATCGTGTCCAGTTAATATAAGTTTAAAACAACAATATGATTTAGTACACAGTACAGGAAAAAAAACAGTATTGAAACATTTTCAGAGTTTATATTAGCAGGCTGCATCACTCTCAGATGAAAAGAAAAAAAAGACTGCCTAATATACAGTACAGTACGCTAGAAAAACAACACTACGGTACAATACCTGATAACTTTAAGTGTTTCACAGAAAGAATCAATTCCCGACGTGTCAGCAGACAGTGACTCACCTTCGATGTCTAGATCCCTAATACTGTGACGTTCTTTAAAATGCTTTAGCCAGCCTGTGCTTCCAGTAAAATTCTCAGCATCAAAATTGGGTTTGTTTTCATGCGGCTTTTCATAATAAATCCTTGCTTGTTCACAAAGAATTACACCAGACAGTGAAGTGCCATGGGATCGTTCTTGCACAAACCAGGACGTTGCATTATCCAAAGGTTTGTCATCTGCTGTAACTGATCTCTGATTGGCTGAAGCTATGTATTGGGCCTACACTGTACTACACAATCTCGGGGGACATTAATGTTGTTCAGATTTCTGAACAGTCTGGATTACTGATGTTCGGATTTGCAATGTTTTATATAACTGTATTTCATCTTATCATGTCATGCTTGTTATACTGCACAATTTATAACATGTACGCACTGCTGCAGTACTGGAGGATCTTTGTGCAGTAATTGGAATTTCTTCTTCATGTGTAAATGGCACTTAAGTTCAAGTCATGAAAACGTATGTTTCCAGTTTTTAAATAACTCTAGTTCAATTTGGATATGTTACACAATGCCCTCGCATAATGCTGGTATCAAGGACAGGGAACGGCTTTACTCTTTTCATCCCGAGTAGTGTCATAAATCACTCTAATGGACGAGTAGAACTGAAGAGCCAAATTAACGAGCCAAGTGTCCTAAAAGGCACAGGAAATGAATTATAATGCTTCAAAACGACAGTATGTAACTCCTTCTATTCACTTTCTGCTTGTTACAATAGAACGACTGCTACTAAGACCACTACTGTTAAGTTTTGCATCACCCTATAGAATTAACTAATTTTGCTTCATAATGAGTGTCGAATGAAACCTGCAGAATGATGTTACGTTAACATATTGAATTACATACCGGTTTGTGGTTTTCCATATACTTAACAAAAAACGGAGGCTGTGTGGTCCAGTGGGTAAAGAAAAGGGCTTGTAACCAGGAGGTCCCCGGTTCAAATCCTACCTCAGCCACTGACTCATTGTGTGACCCTGAGCAAGTTACTTAACCTCCTTGTGCTCTGTCTTTCGGGTAGGACGTAATTGTAAGTGACTCTGCAGCTGATGCATAGTTCACACACCCTAGTCTCTGTAAGTCGCCTTGGATAAAGGCGTCTGCAAAATAAACAAATAATTAATTAAAATAATAACAATATGACATTTTGAAATCTAACATGAAATACTGTATTATTATTATTATTATTATTTGTTTCTTAGCAGACACCCTTACCCAGGGGGACTTACAGTTATATACAAAATAAAATACATATTAAGAATTAAGAGCAAGATACAAAATACAATGACTTCAGTCATAATAAGAGCAAATACAAAACACAGTACGATTTGATATCGGGGCAGTTCAAAAGCAGATAACAGTGTTGATAGTTACATCAGGGTTAGATATGAGTGCATGTGATATACAAAATACTACGGATTGGATTAACTGCAGGATTAAATACAGTAAAATAGGGAGCAGATAAGTGCAAGTTCAATTGCATTAAAGGCAGAGTGATATATTGTCCGGAAGGGAAGAGTTGAGTTTTACAGATGGCTTCCAGTAGACTTTTGCAATATCATTTCGAAGTTTCTTTGATTACATGATTTTAAATAAAAGATCTAAATTATTTTCATGTAGTATATGGCTCAATACTAAAATTGTAGGTGATGCAAAACTTTTGGCCGTAGCTCACAACTTCTACTACGGCTACTACTAATAGGCCAATATTATTAAAGCAGACATATTCAATGTTAATATTTTCAGGAGCATTTATATTTTACATTGCATTTGGTTATAATAATATATGATCACAGTAAAAACAAAATACTTAACAAACATAATCTTTCATTACTTCAACCCATTTCCTTGGGGCTGTTTCTTGTATACAGGAGCCCAATGAATGAATTATTAGCCTTAGTGATAACTTGTATGTGATATTGTACATCGACTGATTGGCAGTATATCTAGTTATTTTTTTCTTTCTTATTTGTTTTATTATTATTATTATTATTTATTTCTTAGCAGACGCCCTTATCCGGGGCGACTTACAATCGTAAGCAAATACATTTCAAGTGTTACAGTACAAGTAATAATACAATAAGAGCAAGATAAATACAATGACTTTTTGATAAATACAATGAGTTTTACTATTAAATCTGTGAACTGAACAATCAGACCTCCTTGCACAAGTAACAAACCATTTTAAAATGCTTTATTACCATTGCAAATGGTTTATCAAAGAAAATTGCATTTTTAATATAAGGCAAAACAAAACAGAATAAATACCTGATTTATGTTATGTTCCTATGAACAGCTCATTGTTTATGGTCAGTGATGAAACACACAAAATCTAACATTCTGTGTTCACCAATTACACTGGGAGCCTGCGATGTTCTGTTTTCAGTGCAGGGATTTTTTTAAAATTATAAGCACCATTAGCTCATTAAAAACACCACTAGTACAGAATGAAAAACTACCAAATAATTTCACTGCACCACATCTCCCTGAGAATATTTAAGCAAAAACTCTTTATGTCTATTCTTACAGTGCAGCATACTTACAGCACTAAATCAACAAATGAGGTCACATTCAGAATCCCTTATGTTCAGTTTCACAGACAGGAGTCATCCCTTCGGTTTTAAAACTATCTGCAGAGGGAAGTGTATTTACCTCTAAGAAATCATGACTTCTATTATGTAATCTAATTCTGCAAATGCCATTCCATTAAAAGCATGTCTTTACCTATAAAAATAGTCAAAGCACTAAAAGAAAGTAATACAAATGTCTTGATTAATAAAAACTTCTAGACCAGACTTTCCACTGATAAAGACTTTTATTCAAAATGTTTATTAGTTACCTTTAGCAGTTATACATGCCTTACAATTGTGTATTTTATAGTTATTGACGTGATACAAATATAGTATATATTTTTTGCTTGGCAATCCAGTACAAGACAGAGGAAACAACTTGCTTCCTGTATGCATACTGCTTTTAATGCCTATTGAGTCTAAACTGTTTGTAGTTAACCTATAATGAGAATTACAGGAAACTACCTGCACAGATAATAAGTTAATAGTCTGACACAGTGCACAGATGTTGAACCAACCAGCATTGCAGCAGTGAAAGTCTACAGCAGTGTTGTAAACAAAATATGTCTTCTGACATTGCAATGCTGCACGGATGTCTTTTTTCTTTATCAAGTTAAATAATGTACAGGAACCAACAAAGAGCAACCAGACTAATCCCACAGCCAAAAGGTACAGTATGAGTTACAAGAGACCCTGTTGAAAGCTGAATGGCCTCCTCTTGCCTGTAACGTTCCTTATGTTTCTTATGAACCATTGGAATACCCTGTGTACAAACATAAGGTTCCACCTTATCAACTGCATGTCAGTTCATTGAAATCATTTTTTCCGTTATTTCCAATATTAAAACAATGGTAGTTGCCTGCCAAAGGCTGTGTTTATTTCCTATTCTTGCCTGTAAAAAAAAGTAATGTCATCTTTTGCCGGTGCTTTTTCAATCTATCAAATAAACAGTGTCGCAGCTTTAGCATAAAACGTCAAATTGAAGTCTCATTCTTGAATGGACTCGACTATGACTAGAACACATCTTTATCCTTTATCATGTCATCTATAAGCAGTACAGTAATTCTCATCAGCAGCTGACAGAACTGACAGCAACCCAGCACACTGAACATCCTCAACACACCACTTTTAAAGTCAATCAGTGTACTGTACCAGGCAATGAAACTTGTTTTAGTTCTGCACCTAGTCCTGGGTTTCAGAACTTCCCTGGTTTGGTATATTAGTGAAATCAGCTGGTAAATCTGCTCTGAACTGTTGGCATTTCTCATCACAGAGTGAAAAGGTCACACCAGAGTCTGTTTGTTTACTAATAGGGGCTGCTCATGTAAGACGAACCCCTGGCTCCTGATTATTTTATATACTACACTTAATTGAAGGTAGTTCTAAAAAGCCAAGACTGGATGTACGGCTAGTTAGTTTCAAGCCTGCTGTACATGTTTCAGGGAACTTGCACTGCCTCCAACTACAGTAAATATATTCTAAAATACATACACTGAATGACATAATGAATATTCTAACATTCACATAAACAACAAAGGGACAGAAGAAAATAATATGCTTAGCCCAAAAAATCGCAAAAACAAGTTTAACGTCTTGTACAGTAAATATCCAGATAGTTGTTCTGTGGCAAGTCTGCAGACACCCTGCTGTCACAGTATTGCCGCCTACATCTTTGGAAGCCTACATATGACTGGTGGCATAGTACAGTAATACTAGCAATATTACTTGCTGTTGGTGCCATAGTACTGTCAGCAGCTACTACTAATATCCAGTTCCTGTCAAAAACAGGTGTCAGACAATCGCTACAGAACCTACCGAGATACATACCTTCTGACTTGTCTTGTCTTAGTGGCTGTGCCCCATGTGCATTGTGACTACTTTTAGGATTTTACTCTGCTCAGGTCTTCGAAGTACAGGTAAAGGTTATGGCGAGGTATATCCAAAACCAAAGCAGTTTATTTTCTTATCGTTACTTTTTGGAGAAAATAACATCTGTAATTTTTGTCAGCATATCACGATGACGAATATGTACCAGTATTGATCATTATTTTGTCAATAACGGTTTTTTATAGTTGTGTTATCTGGCAGTTTTCCAATCATCGCATCGCTTTTGTGTTGTTTCTGGTGTGTATCTGCGTGGTCATGTCGCTGCGAAAATATCTTGTCAACCAATGAAAAATCATATCGCATCTGGTCTGTGGCCTTAACTCTTTCAACTCTGCATACCTGTATAAAGATGCATCTGCATTGACACAGGACATATTTAATTAGTGTACATTAATGTACATTTATTTTGAGACCAAATCCAGTCATTTTTTTTTTTTTAGAAAAATTGCAAAAAACAAAGCAGATGAATATCCATTTTTATTTGGATTCATCATTGATGATGTGTACATAAAATAAAAATATAAATTGAACCACATTTATTGCATGGATTTACTTCCCAGCTCAATGTTAATTGAATTGGGCGCTGTAAGAATTCAGGTCTTGTACTGCAAAAACAAGAGTAAACCAAACCTATTTACTTATATGGATGTCATTCAGGAAGGCACACATTACAATAGCTAGAACCTGTCACAAGTGGTCGTGCTGCTGTGGTTTATCCAATGGGGCAATACAGTACTTAGTGGCCCACTGCCAGTGTTGTTCAGTGGTTACTTATTGTTTATGGTTACCAAATTTGCCAGCGTGGTTTTTACAAATTAGAAATAGCATTGCCACATTCTGTTTAGGGAAAGATTATCTAGTTTATTTATTTTTTTAAAAAACTACAAAGATGGTATTTATATGTCTTTCTTGATGTACAGACCCTTTTCAATTTGAGACTCACAATGCTTAAACAAAGTTATAATATGACAGATTAAGAAAGACAGTAACTAATAATCCAGTAATAATTCAAAAGATGTATTTTTTTCCAGCATTATTTAAAGTTTATTGTGCCAATAACCCACAAATAAAAGTATAAATGTTTCAACTTAAGTTATACAGGTAGAACCTACACTGTACTAATTCACACATTTATATCCAAGCTAGTGACTGCAAAACCTTAATTATATTTGGGTTTAACCATATCTATAATTTGAGTTATTAAGCTAACAATCCTCCTTCCTCTGTCTGAACCTGATCAAGGTTCAAAAGCTACGCAGAAAGCAACTTAAAACCTGCTAAATGTCTACACATATCTTTGGCTATGTTCACACTGGGTGTGTTTAGAGCATTTGGTCCACACTCGGTACAGTTCGGTACGCTTGGTGTGTAATGTGAACAACAAAGTCTGTTTGGGAAATGAACCATACAGAGTGCACCTAAAGAGCTGGTTCACTTGCTAAACGTCAATGTGAACAACTGCTGGACTCGGTCCTTTTGCACGTAGGAAACAAACTATAGAAGGTAACCTGAAAAACATTTAGTGATTTAGTTCATATTCTGAGGAAACAAGTAGAGCAAAAAACAAAAAATGTCTTGAGGAACTACATTAAGATTACCAGATATCCCAAGAAAACTGGAATTGTCACAGTTTTCAGCCTTAATTTTTTGTTCCGGTCAGAAACAGTAACATTAGGCCAGTTTACATGTGTGATTATTTCACGTGAGTCGACAATAGATGTGAAACTTGGCAGGGAAAAGTGTCCCAAAAAACGGTCTCAGTATTTTACGGTGAGAGTCTCCACTTACAGGTAAACATGAGTGTCTCATGAAAATGTTAATTAGCTCGTTCAAGTACTTTCCTAAAGCTGCTATAAAAGTCACATTGGAAACAAGCTAATGAAACAAAAATGTGAAACAAAAATATACACCATTACCCTATCCCTCTCTTTGGCCAATTTTTTTTGCCACCAACCCGATTTACACAAGCAATTTTGCGCATCGCCATTTCATGTGTAAATTACCCCGCATGGAAACCCCATGCCTGTCTCCTGAAACATACGTCTGTTTTGTTTTTCTTTACTACCTTTCAATCCCACCTGTCCATTGTACATAAAAGTCATTAACATAGCAGAGGTGGCCAAACCCTGGCTGTAGAGCCACATGCGTCTGCCGGGCACTTCAAGTGCATCTCCCAGTGAAATGCTGGGTGACACACTTTGTGGCTCGAATGAACTGAAGAAAGAGCCTGCATGTTCACTGCAAGGACATTTTGTCACTTGATGACTTTCAACACCGCTAGCTGGTGCATGCGTATTTCGATCACCTCAATTGAAAGCTGGATGTGCAGTTGAAAGTGAATTTCATAATTTTGAATTAAGTGCTTGTTCATTTCGTGGAGACAATGGCATTGAGCAAACTATCCACGAGTAATAAACCAAAGTATGTGGCTTTAAAGCCACAATGGGAGGAAGAGTTTGCTTTCACTGAAAACTGTGGTAAACCTGTGTCTCATCTGCAACAAATCGCTTACACTGTCGTCTGTACAAGGCGAGCAACCTCAAACATCATTATGAAAGCACATTTTTATCTGAATATCCTCCTGGATCAGACTTAAAGAAAAACAAGCTGGCCTCTTAAAAAGGTCACCTCAGCAATCAGCAGATGCTCTTTTCTGCATTCAGTAAAGAAGCGGGTTTCGTATGGCATGGAATATCACTCATGCCCAACGTCCTTATTCAGATGAATGAATCTTTTTATAAAATTGGAGTGTTAGCACTAGACTAGAGAATGCATGTTTAAATGTTATATTGCAGGTCTAAAATTAATATTATATTTCAATATCTTACATCTCGTCATGAGCAGGTACAGTAATCCCTTTTAAACTAAACAGTGCATCTGTCATCCACAAAGCTCTCAAAAGTGTTCATGCAGCACAAAAAAACCCAGCATTCAGATCTTCAAGCTTGTCTTTTATGTGGTGTTTTTGGTGAAATCAGGGCAGTTATCGTATTTTGCTTCATAATAACTGAATAATATATTTAAAATGTGTAACACATATAGTATAAACAGAAATAATGGGAAAACATCAGTGTTACATTTAAAGTTTAATACACTGTTCTTGTGTATTTTGCTGCCATTAAGAGATAACAACTACTGCACAGAGTAAGTGCAATACTCCGTTATAATGTTCGAGAGAAAAAAAAAATATTTAAAATGTCTTACTCGCAAACATTTTATGTTTTAGAGTATGTGTCTTGCGGCTCTCGGCCATATGAAAAGTGTTTAATTTTATGATGGAACCCACGATCGTGATAAGAGTCGGGTTAAAACAGACGGAGACAGCGACAGTCAAAAGACACTTTTGATATTCAGGGCCATTGTTTCAAACAAAACGAACCAGACCGAGTCCATTTGAAACGGACCCTGTGTGAATACAGCCTTTGTGTAAGATCCCTATATGAACTCCACGTTAATGTAAATTAACTTTTAGAAAGATACACAGAACTCCCTCATGACGACAATCTTATCCGGTTAATTATCCAGGCACGATTGACTGGACTTTTCATATCGTGCTTCTATACAGTACTAGATATAATTATAATATATTAATGCCTGATTCAGTTCTTAATTTAAAAATAGCGCAGATTCAATAATATAAGATTCGTTGGGGCATGTGGTTATTCATAGGATATTAGTAATCCTGCTATAAAATGTACAACTACAAAACTGTTTTAGTAATTTGCTCTTTTTAATATAACATGAAATCGTAACACCTGCATAAGATGAAAGGCGCTTACATGTGATCGCGACAAAGAGCACATTTTACACCGGCATCAACTTTGCTACAAAAAAACAAAAAACGTCACTCTTTCTATAATGTTCCCCATTATTAAAAACTTTTCGCTGTTTTATGCAAAGTACAACACAAAGAAAACACAGGTTGAGCTTAGAGTAACTGCTGAAACATCAAGCGCACACGTACAGTTAAACATCACACCTTCAGTATAGCCTACTCAAGCCTTTCACTTTAATGAAAAAACTACCTTTGGGGGTGATGGAGCTGAACTGAATGATGCTTCTGAGGCTGCAAAGAAAAGGGTAGGCTAGCAAAAGACATGAACGTGAATTCGAATTGAAAACATCTTCTGAAAAAAGGCCGCTCTACAACACACAAGGAAAAAAAGTGATGAAAAGACAAACTCACCTTACAGGGGGTGTTGGATGGGGTCAGAGAAGGAAGGGTTTAGCGGAGGTGTGATATTGTTAAACACACAGACAAGGGTTTGGAAGCGGGAGGGAAAAACGGGGAAGATAAAAAATTTCAAAAGGGAAGAAGTCACTCAGTAGAAAATGTTCAGTGTTAATGGATCTAAGAATAAACAAAAATATATGTATAACAAAAGAACAAAAAACACGAAGTTTATAATATAAGATTATTCCAGTTGCGTCTTCTTCTCTTAGTAAATATCCAACAGTCCTTCCTGCTGCTGTCAGATGATAATTATACAATAAAAAATAAAAAACATAACAGTAATATCAGAATAAAAAGTACAGTAAATTGAGCTGCTATTCAGCTAAAGCTTGATTGTATGTGTTGTTTAATCCAGGATCTGCGTTTACTGTAGCTTTCTTCTACCCTCTCACAAACTGAACCAAAGCACCCAGCTGCATCTCGACAGCACTACACTACACGATGACGTCACGGGGGCCGAAGCGCAGCCCACTGTCAGCTACATTACACTACGGTACACAGACTGTGCCCAACGATGCATTTATAAAGCCTTTGTTTATTAATGCGACTTTGGGACGAGTGAAAGTAGGAGTACGGGGCCAAAAACTAATGAGGGAACCGCAAGGTTGAATAGAACAGACTGTCATTTATCAATAATTGGCCACTGTACTTTTTCTCTACGCCATTCTCTTTTTTGCTTCCTCTGATGTGAATAAACACTGTTTAATTATATATTGCCCATACAATTGTAAGGTATTGAATACTACCTACCACAGAGTCATTAAAAGTTGTAAAATATGGATGGAGGGGGCGCTATTTCACAGACGATTTAATTATTTAGTCAAGCCGTTATTTGGTTATCTTACTACATGGGTTTAAGATTAATTAAAGTGCCTGTTTTTCTTTATTCACAATTATTTACATCGTTTTAACCATGTAAGTAAATAAAGAATTTGTATGTTATATAAATAAAACTTTGTTTACTAACATAATGAAAGATTAAGTTGTTTTTGATTAACAAACCACTGTAAACTCATTTACAATATACATATAATGCAACATGCCCACAGCCCACAAGAAAAAGTATTTTTTCTTTTATTTAATTGGTATTTTTAATTTGCATTACATGACCAATAAGTTGCCACCAGTTGCATCAAAACATTACACACAAAAGACAACATTCCTCTGCCCAGGAGAGCAACCACCAAGAAAAAGTGTTAAAACCAAGCCTCGCCCAGAACAACTGGATGCTGCTAGAGAGTGGAAAATGCTGGCAGATGTTGGTCAATGGCTTGTTTTTCCACCTGAGATTGCCACCACAAACCTTCGACCAGATATTGTCTTGTGGTCTGGATCAGCACGCCTTGTTCTCCTAGTAGAGTTAACAGTGCCATGGAAGGATGCTGTAGATGAAGTGTATGAAAGGAAGAAACTGCGGTATGCTCAACTAGCTGCTGAAGTGGAACAACAAGGATGGACAGGCCGGGTTTACCTAGTGGAGGTGGGTTGCCGAGGATTTGTGGCACACTCTACAACCCGGTTTCTCAAAGACATTGGATTCAGTGGCCAAGAGTTGCGTCACACAGTGAAGAACTTATCTGAAGCAGCAGAGAGGAGCAGCAACTGGTTGTGTTTGAGATGGAAATATTCTGGTTGGGGATCTCAAGCACAATAGAAAGAAAGAAACACTGATGTATGGGTAAGTAAGCTGGGCTGAGTTGAGTGGGGGATGGAGGGGGGTGATGCTGGGATGCCAGAATCACCGTCGGGCCCTCTTGAGGTGTCGTGGACTATTCGACGAAACACAGAGGATGGAAGGTGCCCACTTGAAGACCCCAGAGAAGTACCCTACTTAGCTCAATCCAGATGGTTGTCATGCTGATGCGCTGGGGACACCGCACTGTGGTTGATCTCCGGAGCCAGCATCGCAGCCGTTGTGTGTGCTGATGCGCTAGGGAGGCAAAATAAGCTGATCCCTGGAGCCAGCATTACACTTCAGCCATCAACACCAGGCCGAAGGATATCTATGTCATCACATGGAAGGAAACTCCAATGGTTGGAGACACAGATGGATCACATTAGTTTACTGTAAAGCTACGTCTTAGTTGGTGCTTATCTTGGCGAGAGCCAAGTTCAAATCACCATGAAGTTTTAACATCGACTCTCATGTAATGGAAATCAGTTAAATCACAAACTTATATTTTCCATTGAACTCTTTCACACAGCCCTAAAAAAAATTAATATCATATTGGACTAAATACTACTATTCCTGTGAAATCACATGTTAGAAGTATTTTAGTTTGCAATAGAATAATGATTTTCCATTACATGAGAGTAGATGTTAAAACTTCATGCTGATTTGAACTTGGCTCTCGCCAAGATAAGCACCAACTAAGACGTAGCTTCACAGTAAACTAATGTGATCCATATGTGTCTCCATCCATTTGCGCTTCCTTCCATATGATGATGTAGATATCCTTCTGTCTGGTGTTGATGGCTGAAGTGTAATGCTGGCTCCAGGGATCAGCTTATTGCCTCCCTAGCACATCAGCACACACAACGGCTGCGATGCTGGCTCCGGGGATCAACCATAGTGCGGTCTCCCCAGCACATCAGCATGACAACCGTCTGGATTGAGCTAAGTAGGGTACATCTCTGGGGTCTTCAAGTGGGCACCTTCCATCCTCGGTGTTTCATCGACTAGCCCACAACTATCAAGATAATAAAACTATGATAGAACACCCTCAAACATCTATTAAATATTAATGCTCACTAAAAATGTGCCCGCTGGCTGTAGTCAGGCCCAGCACCAGCAGGAAGTACGAGCTGTTCTCACACTGAAGCTCTGAAAGTGCACCTCAATCCTGACCTGTGAAATCCCTCATCCACTGCTGCACCACTCTCAGGCAGTGACTATGAATTGTGCCGAGTAAAAGGTGTACATAATTTTATCAGCAATATCCGAATAATAATAAAATAAATCCATCCACTTACAATGCGTAACAATGCTTAACTGAAAACAAAGAGCGCCAAAAAACGAGCTGAGTTCAGTCCCTGAGTGGCTCACCTGGTAGAAGCACAGCACAGGTTTGGTTACTGGTTGTGCAAAGTATGCCGTCTTCGCTGGGGACTGCGAATGGAGGGTCCAATTGATTCTGGCGCTCCCAATGGTGAGGGAGGCAAAACCGGCAGTGACTGTTTCTCCTCATCACACTACTGTGAACCCAACGATCTGAGGAGGCTTGTGCTGTCAGAGACTCTCTCCTTTCTTTATTTTAAGTTTTGTTGGATTTACGGTTGCGTTAAATATTAATGATGTAAACAAAAAAAAAACACAATCAAAATGTTCATTTACAATTTTATTTTGACTGTAAGTAACTGACAGTGATGAGTCTGAGGATGACACCCTAATACAAATCTGGCTGCTTTATTCATTAGCCGATCCAACCTTTTTAATTGTTCAACAGAGTCATGTAAGTACAAGGTATCACCATCATCAAACTAAGGAAAAATACAGCTCTTTTTTGCTGTCGATAAAGAAACCCAAGTTTTGTGCAATTTTCTTTGAAGTAGTAGAAATATGCAAATCAAACTTTAGCAATGGATCTAACCATATTCCCAAATATTTATAACTGTCCACCACCTCAAGAGGCTCCCCAGTCAGTGATTGAATACTTAATTCTTGTTTCAGACTTTTGAATTTAGATCCAAAGAACATTACCTTAGTCTTTGTTTGTATTAAGCAGTAGCTTTAAGTTCCTGAATCGGTGTTGTGCAATATTAAATGCCTCTTGAAGTTGTTCTACTGCATCTGTGCCAGAGTGTCCAAACGCATAAAGCACTGTGTCATCTGCATAGAGATGACAATGAACTCCAATCCCCTGACAGACATTATCAATATATATTGAGAATAATGTTGGGCCCAAATAGAGCCCTGCGGTACACCTTTTTCAATCTCTAAAATTGAAGATAATTTACCCCCTCCCTTTACTTGTTGTTTCCTAATATTGAAGTAACCATGGAACTGATTTACAGCTTTATCAGATAGCCCCAATTTCCCCAGTGTCTAACATAATAACAAGTGGTCTACAGTATTGAAGGCCTTAGACAAGTCAATAAAGACAGCAGCTGCCACCTGCTCACTATCCAAGGCACTTGCGATATCATTAACCTGATCACTGCTGTTATTGTCCCATGACCAGATCTAAACCCTGACTGGGTTGGGGACAACAGGCTGTTTGATTCAATAAACACTTTAAGTTGACCCAATACCATTTTCTCCAAGCATTTTGCCAATATAGACAGCAACTATATTGGTCTATAATTAACAACTTCTTTAAAAGATTCATCTTATGTGCTTATAATTGAGGAAGAAGGATCGCATTCCTTTTACCATATTCCACTGCCCCTGATTTTCAGTAGCTTCCATATATGCGCTTCCATATATGCGCTCATGTGCTTGTGGGTTTCATGCCTTATTGCTGGAGTCGGTAACTGCCTGCCAACCTTTGCCTAGCCCTTTTTGAACAATACCAGTGGTGGGCCGACTAATCTGATGAAAAGGAGCGACAAGGACTATTTTTTGATGTTTGGGTTGTGAAAAAGAAAACTTGTAATTTTCTTACCCATTGATGTCACAAACTTTTGTACTAGTTATGTACATAGACTTCTTTTTTTGCAACATAAAATAACTTTTTTTATGCAGTTCATTGCAAACTGTATAATTCTCACCTTTAGACAAAAAGGTACAGGATCTAGGATCCACTGCGATCCGGCGCAAATGAACTCCTGCGTACATGTATATACTTTTAACATGTCCCATACTATTATTTTTGTGTTTGTTTTTATTTATTTTTTAAATGCATTTGTAATTGTACAACGTGATGTATAAACATGATACACAACTTTCTTTTCGCCTTTACTCAAATAGAACTCTATGTACATAACATGTACAAAAAAATGTTTCCTATTCCATGAATTGAATGACAAAAGTGTTCTATAATGATATATTTTACCACCATGAATTCAGTCATTTAAACGAGTAAAGAGGGTGGGAGGGGAAATAAATGGGGCAAGTTTAAAGGTAGAGACATTCAATATGGTTTCATGCCAGTGTATGCCCCACTCTAATAAGTTTTTAAATACAGGTCAAAACATAAATAATCTGTGTACTATAGAACATAAACTAGGTACTGGGGTGGGGAGGGAATCTAAAGATGTATTTACAATTGAGGTTAAAGTATCCTGCCATCCCTGCTACCCGCTGAGTAATCACAGTGGTGTGTGCTACAGTAAAATTCCTATTATCCCTGCTCAATCACATGCTCTGGAATGGACCAATCTGCATGTAGGTTTATTTAATTTAAAGCTCTGTTAATTAGTGATTTTATTCAGGATTACAACATTGATATTCTCTTTAACTGCAACTTGGCATGGGCCTGATGACAATGTTTCCTTGATTGAGACTTCTCCACCTAACTTCTTTTTTCCAGGAAGCTCACTCTTCTGGACGGGGAGATGGACTTGCTGCTGTCTTCCATAGTGAATATAGAATCAAATAGGAAATTGTTGAAGGTTATTCATCTTTTGAAGTTTTAACCTTAACATTAAATAGCCCACTGACTGTTCATTTTATTATTCCTTGGATTATATCATGCATGTAAAAGGTCCTACGCATAATCATGGCCATACGTTAGAAATGTCATAACGATAGATCTCACTATTTCTGATCATCTTTCCATTGTTTTTGAGGTTAATCTGCCAGTATATACAAAGATTGTGAACCATACAATTAAAACTTGGGTTATTAATTCTTCAACTGCTGTAAAGTTTTCTGATGAATTGAGCGCATTGCCTCTCCCTGACTCCTTATCAGTAGATGAGCTAGTTAATACCAACAACACCTCCTCGACTGTTATCTTAGATACTATAGCGGCAGTTAAAACTGTGAGAGTGTCTTTTAAAAAAAGCTCACCGTGGTTTAATGATATAACTGAAATATGAGGGTCGTAAATTAGAATGGAGATGGAGGGAATCTAAATTGCATGTCCATTACATTGCATGGAAGGGCCATCTGGTATAGGAAGGCTCTGGTGTTGGCTAGATCATTATATTATTCTAATTTAATTGAAACAAATACAAATAATCATAGATTTGTTTTTGCTACCCTAGACAAATTAATGAATCCCCTCATTAATAGTTCCACCCTTGACATTGGCTCTTAGCTGTGACTTTTTAAACTTTTGTAAAAATAAAATACTGGACATCAGAAATCACATTACACAGACACCTTCTATTAAGGAGGATTGCAGCACAATATTACCAATTACAACTATTAAGGCTACTATGGAGGCTTTTTCTTTGATTAATTTACAAGAACTGACAGCTCTGGCTAGTTTAGCTTTAGAGAGATACCACATGCTCTGTTGATCCTATTCCTATAAAACATTTAAAAGATGTTTCTGGTGCTATTAATACCCACATTTTAAAAACGATAAATGGTTCACTTTCCTCTGGTATAGTTCCCTCAGCACCTAAGGTAGCTGTGGTAAAGCCTTGCTTAAGAAACAAAAATTGGACCCTAAAGCCCTGAATAACTATAGGCCAATCTCCAACCTAACATTCTTAGATAAGGTTCTAGAAAAAGTTGTTGCAAATCAATTACAAAAATGTCAAAGTACAGCCCTTGTCAGAGTTGTAAATGATCTGCTGATAAGCTCTGACTTGGGCTTTCCATCAGTTTTAATTCTCTTAGATCTAAGTGCCGCCTTTGATACTGTAGACCACTCCATCTTATTAAATCGTCTTGAAAACACAGTGGGACTGTCTGGCATTGGCCTATCCTGGCTCAGATCTTATCTTTCCAATAGATTTCAGTTTGTCTCTATTGGGGAAGCAAAATCTGAAAGGTCTGAAGTTGTCTGCGGTGTTCCACAGGGCTCTATTCTAGGTCCTTTGTTATTTTCATGATATATGCTACCGTTAGGTGACATTATCCGCACACACTATGTGATTCTCTCTAGTATCCCAAAAGGTGTGGTGTCTCACTTACATGTCATCACACTCTTGGCTCACAGGATGTGGGGCTACTGGTTATTCATGTGGGGCTACTGGTTATTCCGAGGGCCAACAAAATTAACACGGGAGGAAGGCTTTTTCATGCCGAGCCCCTAAATTATGGAATGCCCTCTGGGAAGACTGAAAACATGCTTTTAGAAAATGGCTTTGTTATCTTAGTGGGTTTTAATGTAACTTTTATTATTATTATTCTTTTTTTAATTTATATACTGTTATTTAAATAAGCTATTTAATATGTAGCAATTGTGTTTGTGACATGCCTTTAGACAAAGGTATTGTGTTGTGTATTCTGCAATGTACTGTACAGTGCTTTGCGATGCCTTTATATGAAAAGCGCTATATAAATGCAATAAATAAATGCAATAAATAAAAAATACAATATAGGCTACAAAGTCATAATGTGAAACCATTTTATTATTATTATTATTATTATTATTATTATTATTATTATTATTATTATTATTATTATTATTATTATAAGCATGCTTATATCTTATTCATTTATGACTAATGGGTTTTACAATATCTGGTGATATTTGCCCTGACTAGCATTTCATGTTCTCCAAATTGAGACTGATTGTATGGTTGTTTGTTTTACAGAAAAGGTACATTTTTGTTAAAATATGCTGCCATTCTGTCTAAATTTAAACCACATCCAAGGAAGGTTTCAATGTATTCCACCTTTCACATTTAAACCTGAATTAGTGGTGCAGTGTAACTATATTGTAATCTTGGATTAAGAAATGTTTAACCTTGGATTCATTTTAAACGAGGATTAAATATAAAACCTGGTTTAAGGTTTTGTGTAACTAGATTAAAATATAATCCTTGATTTAATCTGGGTTAGTGGTTAATCCACGTTGGTGCAATCGACTCTGACATTTATTTATTTATTTATTTAGACATGTATTTATTTATTCGTGTATTCATTTATTTAGTCTTTTCCCAGTTATTTTTACATTTTATTTTGGACGTTTACATTTCAGCTTCGACATTTACATTCCTCCCTCCCTTTTCTTTTTCTGCTTTTCTTTTTACATTTCGTAGCTGCAAAGACACCCACGTCAATCAAAGCGAGGGGGCGGTATCATTGGGCTAGTTTCCATGCGGGGCTATTTACAAGTGGCAATGCGCGTGCACGTTTGGGAGAATTACTCGTGAGAATCAGGTTTGGGGCTGAAAAAAAACGGCCAGAGAGGAATAGGGTAAATCTCTTTTACTAGTGTAAATGACGAAAGACACAGGAAAACCACGCCCATTTTCACATGGAAAATCATGTGAAAATGTAAATGAGCTTGTTTGACATCACTATAAATATTATAAGGGAACAGGTCAGTTGTTACTGTGGGTTCCAAGACCACAGAAAGTAAGTGGCTGGTGGGAGGTTTTATAGTTAGCGGTGGTATATTTCACCATAATGATAATGTGGGCAGCTTTTTTATTATTGTTTGTTGCTGTGTGCCTGTCATGCTGTATATCTCAAGTGGGTTTACAGTTCTGTATAACACTTACAAATGTACCATGAACTGCGTTCTGTTATAGTAGTTAAAGCAACTGTTTGAGAATACCCTTGCTGTACGCTAAAGTTAAACATGAAGAGCAAGTGAGCTGCTTAACACTAGAAGGACCAGAGATATACTCATACCTAGAAGCCCCGCAGCAGTCTTTCTGACGGCTATATTCAAAACACTGTAAATAGTATAACAAAAGGAGAAACAGTCGGACATAATTAGTTTTGTTTTATTTTTTATTGAGTATGTCACATAAACATCTGAACAACCGAAGCATCCATCCATATATATATATATATATATATATATATATATATATATATATATATATATATATATATATATATATATATATATACGCACGAGTCTCCTCAGATTGCTGGTGTCCAGTTGAAACTGGTGGCTGAGGTAACCTTCTCCCTGTTTGTCTCACAGGTGTCAGCCACTGATTCCTGAACATCTTGTTTTGTTCTTGACACAGGTTGTGCAAGATACAGCAGGCAGTGGCAATTTTGGGAATGAACTCATGCTGCACTTCAGACCGTTTCAGCAGCATCTGCCACCTCCCTTTCAAGTGCCCAAAAGCCTGTTCAACCACTACCCGTACTCGCCCAAACGTGGTGTTGAGTGCTTCCTCCACAGCTGTCAGCCATCTGGACGGGTAGGGTTTCATAAGCCAGGGAAGTAGGGGGTACACATCATCACCGACCAGATATAAGGGCACACCCTGATCCCTTATATGCTGTATTGCCTGAATGAAAGGAGAATATAGATTACAATTATAAAAAGGATGTGAAATGTATGCAAAAGTCAATCTATTCTATTTTGAGCCATTACTGACATTCCCCCAAACATCTTAAAGTATTAATATTGAGCTCTTTATTTGACACTACAGCATTAAACACAAATGCTGTTAAATGAGGAATACATGAGGAAAATGTAAAATCTTAACACTGTCTTTCATTATGCATATAACTGAATAGCCTATTTTCATTAAGAATACATTAATCCCTTAGAAATACTAACCTGCGGAAGTGCCTGTTGACTTGTATACAATCCTGAAGGCTGGAAGGCCGCAGCTTCATGCGCAGATCCTGGCATGCCACACGGGATGTCTCTAAACCTTTGAAATAAAGGAACAAGACATGTCAAAATGATTTAAATAAACAGTATTTTAACACATTATGGATTTGTGACTTTATAAGGTACTTTACATGAAAAGTCATAATATATTCCTTACAGATATGTTGTCAAGACCTATGTAAACACAATATGTAAAACATAAATAAAGTAATATTCATGAAATTTGCCAGTGTCATCCACTACCTCTTGGAGAATGAAAGATGCCCAGTACTTTCTGTTGAGGTAATCTTTCAGACAGTGCTGTTGTGCTTTGATGGGAGCAGCTTAGATTCACTTGTGTATCAGTTCTTCATTACACATACTATTTTCTTTAAATTCATTGGCTGTTATTTCATTTTCAGTGATCTGATTGGCCAAATTAGTAAGTGTAATAATTTTGAATTACAACACATACTAAATTCAAATTAGTATGTGTACTAAATATTTGAAACGTGTACTGAATAACGAGTTTTTGACCCGTACGTCATTTCATATAGCACACTACAGCTGAGTTTGAAAGTGTGCGATTCCAATCAGTCAAATGTTGATATTTTATGTAATAAATTATTCTAACACTAAAATTGCATCCTTTTTTCCTCAAAGTTTATAATCACATTGCCAAGACTGAATTAGAAAAATATATGTATAACGTATGAATAGACGAGCGGGGTACTATTATAGTGATAAAGGGGTAGTAAAAATGATGATGAAGTTTAGGCTGATATATTATACTTTATATGTATGATATGATATTTTTTGTGACTTGTTTTTTCAGTATTTATTTAGCAGAAAATTGTGGTTTTTATCTTTGCATCTTTGCATTACTTTGCATATATGCATTTATTGTTACACTGGAAATTTTTTTATTGTTGTGCTTACAATGTGTAGAATATACATATAAAAAATATTTTACAAAAATAGTTCACAAAAGTCATGAAATTACAAATGTAGTTATGCTTTACTTTTGCCCAATGATGACAAATTAAATCATTCATAAACTTAAAAATATATATAAGAAATGAAAAAAATGATATGTGTTATAAAATGTAAGATATTTTTATGAATGGCTTAATATTCCTACCTGCCATATACCACGTATAAAACTAGCGACCAATCATTTCAAACACTGCGTTTATATCTCACTAACTACCATGCTTCTACAGGTAATATTAATACACACTAGGAATTAAAAGTATATAAAAAAAATAATCTATTGCATTTTTGTTTTTTTTGGTCTGCCTTTCTCCTGCTTTAACAACTTTGTTTAGAAAATATTTTATGCAAAGTATGTTAAAGTGATATGGTCTTGAAATCTAAATGCTATAGTAAGGTTGTATTTTAAACATACGTTGGCAGTGTGTAACAGTTAAGTCTATTAGAATAAATTACGATGGGCTACTGTTTTCTTTTTTCTGCTGGATGGTGGAGAAAATGCGTTTAACAGCTTTGAATTGGGGTGAAACGTTAAGATATGAAAAGTGTTGTCAGTCTACAATAATAATTCTACTGCTGGTGGCTAAAGAGGACCCTGTAGCGGGGCGACCCAGTCGCTGGTTCTGGAGTGCATGTGTGCCTTTATAGAAGCAGCTGGGACGCGCAACAGCAGATGTGTTGCTAGGCAACAAATTGAGCAGGTAGGCTCGCCCAGCGCTGAGCTCAGCTGAGCTGATCTGGGGGTCCGGATTGGCTGGGGGGCGTGCCCGGGGAGGTTGCATGGAGCTCAAAAAGCATCTGTGCAACAGCTCGAGGCTACTGCACGGGTATAGCCATACAGACGGGCATAGTCATACAGACGGGCCATACAGATGTGCGCTGTGTGAAGATTGCTGTGTTTTGTTTGTTGTATTGCAGACTCGTATCAACCTGGGAGCTGAAGATACGGAGCCAGCACTAAGGATCTATCCCTGCACACGATCAGAACCCTGTAGTACGTCCGCTCCACAGGATTAACTACTACAGAACCCTTGACTGCAAGATGGTGCTCGTGAAGGAAATGCCTAGCCCAGGCCGTATGAAGAGGCAACAGTCGCCATGAGAAGGCTGGGACTCCGGGAGCCCAGGAATATTTTATGATGGATGCAACGTTCGGGGTAAGAGTCGGGTTAAAACAGTGAGTTTCAGGGCCCGTGTGACGGTCAAAACTGCACAAAATGACATCTCTTTACAAAGATCCTACACATTACCCAAAGTTATTGTATCCTGTGACCATTTTTCCCTTGTTCCAATTTATTTAATACCAGGAGCATATCCAAGTTACAAATGTAACTATTGACTGTGCCATTTGTGAAACATTAGGATATACTTTAATATGTATTGATTGCATGCATACAGACTTAACTGAAAAATGTACTGTTATTAAAGTGTATACTAAAAGGCAATGAAATATGAATTACAAAAAAAAAAGACCCTAACACGATGTATTCATTATGGTGCAGAATATCTTGTCTGTTCTCTCGCTGCCACCGTTTGTAGCTGCTGTATCGGCAGGGGTACTGTGTGACCCTAAAGACGGAGATCGACAGATATGCAACCTGTATTATGCTTGAGTAGAATGCTACCACTGTATTTTACTGACAGATTAGAGAATGCAGATTAGTCTAATTTCCGTACTTCCTGGTGTGCACTGCGCAGGCTTCAGATACAAACAGTTTCTACAGTTTTCAGAAGCACAGTCCAAATCTGGTTTTGGTTTACAAATGCGCAAAAACTGAAACTGTCGCTGTCCTGCAAACAATCCACGTGCTGACTTCAACTAAACCAAGCTAATACGGGTTATTTTGTTGGTCTAAATAAAGGTAGTGAAATCCAACCAATTGTCAATTATGGTGGAGAAGAAAGCTTCAAGTTTGGAAGAGTTGTGCACTTTCGAGGGTTTCAAAAAAGTTTGGAAACATTACGGCTATGACAGTGACATACAGGAAATGAGAGACGAGGAATTCAGCAGAATTAAAGGTACAGTGCTATACATTATACACAACTCAAAGTGGAAAGTTATGTGCGTTTTTTTTTGTGGTTTTTGTTTGTTTGTTTCTACTGGAGCAATTTTAGACCAAAATGGAATGCTTTATTGTCACAACAAACATAACAATATGATAATACAACCATACTTCTAATAAAACATGGTTATATGCTACCTATTATTATTATTATTATGATGATGATGATGATGATGAATACACGCAACAAATGAATATACCTATATTAATATTTATATGTACAGTAGTCTAAATGCTTATGTATTTCCTATAGTTTTAAGGAAACTAACAAGTGTTATACTCTATGATATATGCATTCATTTGGATGTTTAATTAAAGCAGCGCTACTCAGTCATTTTTGTTGCCTTCATGCTTTTCCACATGTGACTAGTTTGACACAGCCATTCATAATTGTTTATTTACACCAAGTTTATTAACACGTATCTTGTAGGTCATGATTATTCACAGTTGTTCCACAGTATCAGCACCATCCATGAATCACTTTATTATTATTATTTATTTATTAGCAGACGCCCTTATCCAGGGCGACTTACAATTGTTACAAGATATCACATTATTTTTTACATACAATTACATTATTTTTTTACACATTATTTTTACATACAATTACCAATTTATACAGTTGGCTTTTTACTAGAGCAATCTATGTAAAGTACCTTGCTCAAGGGAACAGCAGCAGTGTCCCCAACCTGGGATTGAACCCACGACTCTCCGGTCGAGAGTCCAGAGCCCTAACCACTACTCCACACTGCGGTTATTTTTTAGGTTAATACAGCAATATTCCATGAGATCAATTTTTTAAAATGTATATTTATTTATTCTTTATTTTTCCTCCATAAGCAATATACAAATAAGCCATTTATTTAATTATTATTAGTTGTACACGTGTTTCTCGTATTCTTTAAGGTTCCAGATTTTTTTTTAATTGTTATTTTCTAGTTTAGTCAATAATGTGTCACAGCTATATCATCACGACAGAGTGAGAATCCCAGTAGTAGAGTGGCATAACATTGGATTTGGTTTTCTTAATAAAGAACCTCGGTTTAATGTTTACATTTACCATTGCGGACTGTGTGGACTCTGAGACTGAGTTTATGGATTTTACTTTGCGAAAGTGGGGGATGGTAGCGCTGGTGCTTTATGCAAACTGATGGTTAATCAGTGTACTTCACGTTATGTGTAACCTGACAGCTATAGTTAGCAGAATATATGAAATGTCGCGCACCGTATTGAACGATTATTATTATTATTATTATTATTATTATTATTATTATTATTATTATTATTATTATTATTATTGTATTTATCTTGCTCTTATTGTATTATTACTTGTACTGTAACACTTGAAATGTATTTGCTTACGATTGTAAGTCGCCCTGGATAAGGGCGTCTGCTAATAAATAAATAATAATATTATTATTATTATTATTATTATTATTATTATTATTATTATTATTAGTCGTAGTAGTAGTCTTAGTCGTAGTAGTAATAATAATAATAATAATAATAATAATAATAATAATAATAATAATAATAATAATAATTCCCCAGACATCAAGGCCATTAGGAAACACAATAAGCCAAGAGTAAACAAGTGTATTTTTAATGAATTCCAATTTCTTTAGAAAGGAGTTTTTAAGCATAACATATCTTTAAACTGCAACCCATATAAAGCCCACCTCAGTTCACACTATCCAGTTGACTGGGTTTCATTAAATGCCTCTACAGGTACAGTAGGTGAGTTACACTGAAGCATTAGTGGCACAGACTTTTTGCAATTTGGCTGCCCCTCACGTGACTGCAGATGGCATCCTTGTACTGTATTGTTCTATGTGTGAAATGTTTTTAACCAGATAGCAGATCATTATTTATTGCAATTTGATATTCTTCTGAAGGAAGTAGATTCTGAAGAAAGATTCTGGGACTTGAGCCTTTGCCTCCACGAGAGAACAGCTTTCTGCAGTGTTTATGTTCCACACCGTTAGGCCACGTCTCTCCACATTTTGTGTTTTATCCAAACTTGGCTTGAGTGACTAATTTGGATAATTAAAAATTCTAGCTCTTTATCGAAACATGCAGTAAGTAGTTTGGTCCTGTAGTTTGGTCCTATGTAGTCACGGTAGTTAGTCCATTATTCAGTTTGTTACTCTGTTGATTTTACATTCCCTGTGACTCTCAATCAATAAACTGTGCAAATCAGCTTCAGCTGCGGAAGGGCTGATAGTAGCTGCTCTGCTGGTAAGTGTCTTTATTCTGCCACCCCATTTAACCCATACAGTTTCCTCTCCTTCATTTCAAGGCTTTGCATCATTTACCTTAGACCAGATATAAGAAGTTCAATCTTTTGCTTGTTTTCACTTTGTTTCCTCTTTAACCTAATTTTTGCAGAACATTTTCGGCTTCTTCTCAGCAATTCTGCGAGGAATAAATCCTTCATCCTGAAGGTATATATAGCTATATGAAAAGTTTACATTTTGAGTGTGGGTGACTGTACCAGTCAGGAGATTTCCATTTTTCTCTAGGATCAAACAAGCTCTTGAACTTTTTTCATTTATTTCACTGCAGCTATTTAATATTATACATTTCAAAATCTTAGGCATTGCATAACAGAATGCAGTTAGCTACCCCATCACCCCAAATACAGTAGGTTAGATGTATATTTGCAACAATTACTGTTATCTTTTACATTATAACCTGACAGATTGTTTTAGCACCTGCCACATTAATATACTGGTTTAGTCCAACATGGAGATTAGCACAGAAAGCAGCTGAACTGTAAAGGTACAGAATTGGAAAACAAATCTAATCTAAGCTTTGCATCATTCTGAGTGTTTGGACCTCTAGACAGAAAATTATTTACTGTAGCCGCCTCTTTGTCAAGAACCACCGGCTTTAACCAATCTGATCCCACTTTATCAAAAACCTCCCCCTAACCTGATCATCCAAGCAATCTTCAAAACCATGTAGCCGCCCTTTGTCAAAAAACTCCTTCCTGGTGGCAGCACTGAAAACAGCATCTGCCAAGAGTCAGAAAAGAGAGTTAATGGGGAAGGAAACTATGCGACCTAAAACAGGCAAACCACCAAATGTTTTATTTTTTTTTATTTTTGATATAGATTGTTTTTTTTTCTTAAAGTGGTCATCACGTTATCCCAATTTAAACCTTTACCATGTAAAAAAAAATAAATAAGACATTGCTCTTCACAATGTCAGTACACCAAGCGGCTCTACATTTTTGAGACATTGATTGTCAGAATTAGTTGGGAATTGAAGACTTATCAGTTTAATATAATTCAAGAATATCCGCTCTACTGAGTGTTTGGTGTACTAAGGTTTGGTGATTTAGTGCTTATATGGGGCTGGACAAAGTAGCACTGCACACTGCAATTTGGATTGGAGCTGTTTGGTGTAAATCAAACACATATAACATCATCACTACTTGACTTAATTGCGACCGTACTTAACATGCTTGAGCACATTGGGGAGCTGTGAATTATAATGTTCTTAACAATATTGTTTTTATTGTTGGTTATAATGTGCTCACCAGTCTTTTTTATTTCCATTGTGTATCAGCACATAGAAAACTGAAGCTAGTGTTCTGCCCACTGTGTTCTATCTCAGCTGTTTCTTATTTATTTAATTGTTTATTTATGATTGCATTAATGTTTTGCCTTTGTGTAGTGTCTTAAATTCACATTTTGTTAAAGGCAGTATATGTGTGTTTATTGTATTTTATTGTGATAAATGCTGAGGGAATCTGGACTGAGGGATTAGCTAGCTACAAAAAAGAAAGAAAAAATTAGGCGGCAGTGTGGTCCAGTGGTCAAAGTCCAGGGCTTGTAACCAGGTCACCGGTTCAAACCCCACCTCTGCCACTGACTGACTGACTCACTGTGTGACCCTGAGCAAGTCGCTTAACCTCCTTGTGCTCCATCCTGTGGATGAGATGTTAAATCAATGTCCTATTGTAAGTGACCCTGCATATAATGCACAGTTCACAGCCTGCCTCTGTAAAGCGCTTTGTGATGGTGGTCCACTGTGAAAGGTGCTATATAAAAATAAAAAAAGAGTGCTTATAGGTTAGTCATGTCATGTCTAAAAGTGTATGCTGGAAAAAAAAAGAATACTGAATTGATAAATAAAGAAAATGCATTCAGGAGCTGCTAAACTTGATGAAAAGTATATGACTAATACTTGCCTAGAGCAAGCCAAAAAAGAGGTAAAAACATTAGGAAGAAACTGCGGTATGCTCAACTAGCCACTGAAGCGGAACAGCGAGGATGGAGAGTCCAGGTTTACCCAGTGGAGGTGGGTTGTCGAGGATTTGTGGCACACTCTACAACCCGGTTTCTCAGAGACGTCGGATTCAGTGGCCAAGAGTTGCGTCGCACAGTGAAGGACTTAACTGAAGCAGCAGAGAGGAGCAGCAACTGGCTGTGGTTGAGACGGAAAGATTCTGACTGGGGATCTCAAGCACAATAGAAAGGAAAGCTGATGTATGGGTAAGTAAGCTGGGCTGAGTTGAGTGGGGAACGGAGGGGGGTGATGCTGGGACACCAGAATCACCGTCAAGCCCTCTTGAGGTGTCGTGGGCTAGTCGACGAAACACCAAGGATGGAAGGTGCCCACTTGAAGACTCCAGAGATGTACCCTACTTAACTCAATCCAGACGGTTGTCATGCTGATGCGCTGGGGAGACCGCACTTTGGTTGATCCCCGGAGCCAGCATCGCAGCCGTTGTGTGTGCTGATGTGCTAGGGAGGCAATAAGCTGATCCCTGGAGCCAGCATTACACTTCAGCCATCAACACCAGACAGAAGGATATCTACATCATCATATGTAAGGAAGCGCAAATGGATGGAGACACATATGGATCACATTAGTTTACTGTAAAGCTACGTCTTAGTTGGTGCTTATCTTGGCGAGAGCCGAGTTCAAATCAGCATGAAGTTTTAACATCTACTCTTGTGTAATGGAAATCATATAAAAAGAAGTGCCTGCTGTACTAGAATTTTGAATAAATAACTTTTCTGTACGATCTTGCAAGTGAACTAACCAAGAAAAAATTATATTGCACAAGCTTTAATCGATTTAAAAAAAACAAACAAACAAAAAAAACACAGCATGGAAAGATCAATGGAAATCACTCTGCAATTTTACATGCTTTTGAAGTAGAATTAAGAAAAGCCAAACCATGTAAGTCATGCACAAGAAAGAGTGACGAAAATTAATTAAAAAAAATTTTCCTTGATAAATAGACATGAGGCCCTACATTCTTGTACTGTGATGTGGTTTTCTCTGTCCCTGCTGTCAAGATGTTATGAACCATTGGGAGAAAATGACCACTGTTGTACCAAAAGATACAACCAATGCATTGACTATTGAATGGCATGGCTTTTGTGAACCTCAGTTTAACATTAATTGATCCAATAAACACCCTGGTGCTTTATTTGGAGCCTAAAGCTCTTCTGTTTGTATTAATTTTGTGACAAGTAAATTGGTTTCCTGAATGCATAGATTGTATTACTATGTATAATGAAATGTACTGTTTTCAGTTCTAGTTGAAGCCTTTTGTGAAGAGTCCACTCATTTGTTTTGCAATTTGCTTTTGAATAATAAAGTGTTCTCCGTGCATTAACAGTTGTTGATTATTGCCTATCCAATACTTGATTAGGACATTGGTTGGTGATTTTATCTCTATTAACTATGGTTAACGATGAACTGTGTCTTCTCAGAAATAAGGAACAAACATTCTTACATTCCACTGACAAGTACCTTATTTAAGGTCATTTTGTTTTGAGATGTTGTTACTGAAAAGAGCTGAAGAGGTGTCTTGTGGTGCTTGAAGATCCAGTGTAAGCGGACGTGTTCTAGAAATGACATGGGTGTGAGATTTCATATCAGATGGCTGAAGATTATGAGCTTGGTCTTTCTTGTAATAGCTGGTCTGACATTTAAGCATTTGAGCCAACCAGACCACTACATTTTACTGAATATCTGTGCAAGTACTGATCAGATTGTATCTGACTAACAGGAGTTAGTATTTTATATTGCTTTATCAGATCTCAAATTCCTACTCGAGATGGCAAAGTTTACTTGAACTTGTTCTTTTTTTGGCAGGAATTACCTATCTTGATCACGCAGGCACTACACTCTTTTCACAGTCGCAGATTGAGGGATTCTCTCGAGATCTTGCTGAAAATGTTTACGGTGAGTAGTTCTACCGCATTTCGGTTTTGCAAATTGGTTTAACCACTCCTTCCTGTACTATGTTGTTTCATGCACATTTTATATTGTTATTCCTTGCATTTGCACATGCTTCACAATAGGGGAGTGTGTTTTAACACAATTGTGTGTTTTCTTCCCATTAGTAAACTCCACAGTGCTATACAGTTAATATGCCAGATGTACTCCTACCTCCCACAAGGCAACATCAAACATCCTGCTTCCCTCTACTAGACCTATGGCTCATTTGCCAGGGACATTATCACCAGTCACATGAGCTGTCCTTATTTACATGTGGAAGGATATGAGACTATATTCAAACAAGTTCCATGTTTCTAAACTTAAATTCCTTTTTGCCTAGGATCTCTCTCTCTCTCTCTCTCTCTCTCTCTCTCTCTCTCTCTCTCTCTCTCTCTCTCTCTCTCTCTCTATATATATATATATATATATATATATATATATATATATATATATATATATATATATATATATGTATAGATAGAATTAGGGGTGTAAATTGTTTAAACTTTAGTAAAATGACAAACATTTTTAATTTTGCTTAATCGTTTAAACTTTGTCAAAAATGTTATTATTTTTTTTATTGCTTCCTACCTGTGTCACATGGAATCACTGTCATTGGATATTCACCTCCCAATGTCCAGCATGCTTTTGGTCACGTGACTAGTCTGCTTCTATGAAGCTGGTTCTAGCGTTGAGAAGGTGGGGTCCAGACATGCAAGCTAAATGTTAGGAAATGCGATAAAATTCGGGCTGAAAACATAACACGGTTGCTTTTTGAGACGATCGCAGACTTTTTTTAAACAGAAGATTGTTTCCATTTTATGTTTATATTTTGGTCTTCTTTTTTTCCTGTCAGTTAAGTACAAACTATTGCTATTAGTAAATTATTATTGTTTATTTTAAACGGAATATTGATTCTTTGAATGTATGTGATACTGTACTTGGAATAAAGTCAGTTTGGTGTGAACATAACCATTATCATACTGCCGATGCTATTATTTTTTCATATTGGTTCACTGTTTTTATACATTTATTTATGTATGGGGCTTAATTTAGTAATTTGATTTAATTTAGTTATTTTTTTCTGTCAAACAACTTAATGGGCTTTTAAATAGGCCAAGCCTTCATTTTACATGTACAAGCAGAACGTACAAAAGAGATCACAACATGTTAATAAGCGACTAATCTTTATTAAAGCTATAATGAAAAATAAAGTGTTTTGCTGGACTCGCTATTACAATCGTTATGACGAGTAACTGTATTTAAATTAATAAAGATGAGTCGCTTTGGCATTTAAATGAAAAAGACTTATGATTTAAAAGCCCATTTAGTGGTTTCACAGAAGAAAAAAAAAACATAAATTAAACCAATTTTACTATTAACACGTTTCTCAGTTGTGATTGAGGTACACAAATGGATTAACAAGTATCAATTGCATTTCAGGATCGTAGAAAAGCCGATGTAAAAGACCAATTTATAGACATACAGTACTGTGCAAAAGTTTTAGGCAGGTGTGAAAAAATGCTGTAAAGTAAGAATGCTTAGACATGTTAATAGATTATATTTATCAATTAACTAAATGCAAAGTGAGTGAACAGAAGAAAAATCTAAATCAAATCCATATTTGGTGTGACCACCCTTTGCCTTCAAAACAGCATCAAGCATCAATTCTTCTAGGTACACTTGCACACAGTTTTTGAAGGAACTCGGCAGGTAGGTTGGCCCAAACATCTTGGAGAACTAACCACAGTTCTTCTGTGGATTTAGGCAGCCTCAGTTGCTTCTCTCTCTTCATGTAATCCCAGACAGACTCGATGATGTTGAGATCAGGGCTCTGTGGGGGCCATACCATCACTTCTAGGACTCCTTGTTCTTCTTACGCTGAAGATAGTTCTTAATGACTTTCGCTGTATGTTTGGGGTCGTTGTCATGCTGCAGAATAAATTTGGGGCCAATCAGATGCCTCCTGATGGTATTGCATGATGGATAAGTATCTGCCTGTACTTCTCAGCATTGAGGAGACCATTAATTCTGACCAAATCCCCAACTCCATTTGCAGAAATGCAGCCCCAAACTTGCAAGGAACCTCCACCATGCTTCACTGTTGCCTGCAGACACTCATTCGTGTACCGCTCTCCAGCCCTTCGGCGAACAAACTGCCTTCTGCTACAGCCAAATATTTCAAATTTTGACTCATCAGTCCAGAGCACCTGCTGCCATTTTTCTGCACCCAAGTTCCTGTGTTTTCGTGCATAGTTGAGTCGCTTGGCCTTGTTTCCACGTCGGAGGTATGGCTTTTTGGCCGCAAGTTTTCCATGAAGGCCACTTCTGACCAGACTTCTCCGGACAGTAGACGGGTGTACCAGGGTCCCACTGTTTTCTGCCAGTTCTGAGCTGATGGCACTGCTGGACATCTTCCGATTGCGAAGGGAAGTAAGCATGATGTGTCTTTCATCTGCTGCAGTAAGTTTCCTTGGCTGACCACTGCGTCTACGGTCCTCAAAGTTGCCCGTTTCTTTGTGCTTCTTCAAAAGAGCTTGGACAGCACATCTGGAAACCCCTGTCTGTCTTGAAATTTCTGCCTGGGAGAGACCTTGCTGATGCAGTATAACTACCTTGTGTCTTGTTGCTGTGCTCAGTCTTGCCATAGTGTATGACTTTTGACAGTAAACTGTCTTCAGCAACCTCACCTTGTTAGCTGAGTTTGGCTGTTCCTCACCCAGTTTTATTCCTCCTACACAGCTGTTTCTGTTTCAGTTAATGATTGTGTTTCAACCTACATATTGAATTGATGATCATTAGCACCTGTTTGGTATAATTGTTTAATCATACACCTGACTATATGCCTACAAAATCCCTGACTTTGTGCAAGTGTACCAAGAAGAATTGATGCTGTTTTGAAGGCAAAGGGTTGTCACACCAAATATGGATTTGATTTAGATTTTTCTTCTGTTCACTCACTTTGCATTTAGTTAATTGATAAATATAATCTATTAACATGTCTATTTTTGAAAGCATTCTTACTTTACAGCATTTTTTCACACCTGCCTAAAACTTTTGCACAGTACTGTATATGCAGTAATTTATAGAAAATCTATTTTAAAATGCTCAGAGCCCTTGCAGCTACACTCTTCCCCCAAGATGGCCGACTTCTGGTTCTCCTGCTATCAGGACCGTTTTGCTTTTGTGGATCAGGGAAAAAAAGTTACAAGAAATCAATGTCTACAATTATTTATTTCAGTATTTTTTTTAAGAACATAAGAACATAAGAAAGTTTATAAATGAGAGGAGGCCATTCAGCCCATCTTGCTCGTTTGGTTGTTAGTAGCTTATTGATCCCAGAATCTCATCAAGCAGCTTCTTGAAGGATCCCAGGGTGTCAGCTTCAACAACATTACTGGGGAGTTGGTTCCAGACCCTCACAATTCTCTGTGTAAAAAAGTGCCTCCTATTTTCTGTTCCGAAAGCCCATTTATCTAATCTCCATTTGTGACCCCTGATCCTTGTTTCTTTTTTCAGGTCAAAGAAGTGCCCTGGGTCGACATTGTCTATACCTTTTAGGATTTTGAATGTTTGAATCAGATCGCCACGTAGTCTTCTTTGTTCAAGACTGAATAGATTCAATTCTTTTAGCCTGTCTGCACACAACATGCCTTATAAACCCGGGATAATTCTGGTTGCTCTTCTTTGCACTCTTTCTAGAGCAGCAATAACATTTTGACCAGAACTGAACACAATATTCTAGGTGAGGTCTTACTAATGCATTTTAAAGTTTTAACATTACTTCCCTTGATTTAAATTCAACACTTCTCACAATATATCCGAGCATCTTGTTGGCCTTTTTTATAGGTTCCCCACATTGTCAAGATGAAGACATTTCTGAGTCAACATAAACTCCTAGGTCTTTTTCATAGTTCCCTTCTTCAATTTCAGTATCTCCCATATGATATTTATAATGCACATTTTTATTGCCTGCATGCAATACTGTACACTTTTCTCTATTAAATTTCATTTGCCATGTGTCTGCCCAGTTCTGAATGCTGTCTAGATCATTTTGAATGACCTTTGCTGCTGCAACAGTGTTTGCCACTCCTCCTGTTTTTGTGTCGTCTGCAAATTTAACAAGTTTGCTTACTATACCAGAATCTAAATCATTAATGTAGATTAGGAATAGCAGAGGACCTAATACTGATCCCTGTGGTACACCACTGGTTACCTCGCTCCATTTTGAGGTTTCTCCTCTGATCAGTACTCTCTGTTTTCTACACGTTAACCACTCCCTAATCCATGTGCATGCATTTCCTTGAATCCCTACTGCGTTCAGTTTGAGAGTTAATCTTTTATGCAGGACTTTGTCAAAAGCTTTCTGGAAATCTAAATAAACCATGTTGTATGCTTTGCAATTATCCATTTTCAATGTTGCATCCTCAAAAAAGTCAAGCAGGTTAGTTAGACGTGATCTCCCTTTCCTAAAACCATGCTGACTGTCTCCCAGGATATTGTTACCATATAGGTCATTTTCCACTTTGGATCTTATTATAGTTTCCATAAGTTTACATATAACAGAAGTCAGGCTTATTGGTCTGTAGTTACCTGGTTCGGTTTTGTCTCCCTTTTTGTGGATCGGTATTACGTTTGCAATTTTCCAATCTGTCGGTACAACCCTTGTGTCAAGAGACTGTTGCATGATTTTGGTTAGCGGTTTGTAAATAACTTCTTTCATTTCTCTGAGTACTATTGGAAGGATCTCATCCGGCCCAGGGGATTTGTTTATTTTAAGAGCTCCTAGTCCCTTTAACAGTTCTGCCTCTGTTATGCTAAAGTTATTTAAAATTGGATAGGAACAGGTCGACATGTGGGGCATATTGTCTGTGTCCTCCTTTGTAAAAACCTGTGAAAAATAATCATTTAATATATTTGCTATTTTTTTTTTCTTCATCTATGATTTTGCCATTTGTGTCTCTTAGACATTTAACCTCCTCTTTGAATGTTCTCTTGCTGTTATAATATTGGTAAAACATTTTGGAATTGGTTTTAGTCCCCTTAAGGAATGTTTATTTCTATCTCTCTCTTGGCCGTACTAACTTCCTTTTTGACTTGTGTTTGCAGTTCCAAGTACTCTTTCTGTGTACTTTGTTTTTGGTTCCTTTTAAACGCTCTGTAAAGTGCCTTTTTTCGCTGAATATTTTTTTTAATTGATCTATTAAACCATTTTGGCCATTTTGTTTTAGATTTAGATTTGTCTACTTTTGGGATGTAATTGTTTTGCGCATCTAGTACTACATTTTTAAAAAACAGCCATCCTTTTTCTGTGGATGTTTTCTCTATTTTACTCCAATCTACTTCTTTTAGTGTTTCATACCTTCATAGTTTGCTTTTCTAAAATTGTAAACCTTAGCTTTAGTCATTACTTTTGGGGTTTTAAAAAATACTTCAAATGAGACCATGTTGTGGTCTGAGTTTGCCAATGGCTCTCTGACCTCTGTTTTAGTTATTCTGTCGTCATTATTTGAAAAGACTAAATCAAGGCATGCCTCCCCTCTAGTCGGTGCTTTGACAAATTGCGTTAGGAAGCAGTCATTTGTCATTTCCACCATTTCAATTTCGTCCGTCGTGCTCCCCACCGGGTTCTCCCATTTTATACGGGGGAAGTTGAAATCCCCCATTAGTATGGCTTCTCCTTTTCTACACGCATTTCGAATGTCATTGTATAACAGATTATTTTGCTCAGCGTCTGAATTTGGCGGTCTATAGCATGCTCCTATTATTATGCCCTTTGAATTTTTATCCATTATTCAGACCCATATTGATTCTGCATTGTTTTCTTTGTCCTGATTTAACACCTGGGCTTCAAGACTATTTCTTATGTATAGCGCTACCCCTCCTCCTCTTCTGTCCTGCCTGTCTTTCCTATACAGTGTGTACCCACTAATATTATATTCATCTCCATCACTCTCAGACAACCAAGTTTCTGTAACACCTATCACATCGTACTTACTTGTTAGTGCAGTAGCTTCAAGTTCTAACATTTTGTTTTGGAGACTTCTAGCATTAAGATAAATACATTTAATAGTTGTCTTACCTGAGTTGTTGCCCTTGTTTTGATGTGGTCTCCCTTCTGTTTTTTTCTGTTTTCTCCCCCCTTCCTTTCTAGTTTAAATGCTTCTGGACCTCCTCAAGGATCCTTTCTCCAAGTAGATTGGTTCCCTTTCTGTTTAAGTGCAGTCCGTCCCACCTGTATAGATAGTCCTTGTTGTAGAATGTGCTCCAGTGTTCAAGAAAGGTGAAGCCTTCCTGTGTGCACCACGATTTTAGCCATGCATTTTGATTTTCTATTTCCAGTTGTCCATATGGTCCTTTGCAAGGTGCCGGCAGTATCCCAGAAAATACCAGTTTTGGTCTTATCTTTTAATTTCCTTCCTAGCTCTCTGAATTTGTTTTGCAGGGATCTTGGTCTGTCTCTTCCAATGTTGTTCGTACTGATGTGGACAACTACTACCGGGTCGTCTCCTGTTCGTTCTGGGAGCCTGTCCACGTTCTCAGCGATGTGCTTGACAGAGGCTCCTGGAAGGCAGCACACTGTTGTAGTAAGGGGGTCCAAACTGCGAACTGAACTTGCTGTGTTTCTAAATATGGAGTCCCTAACAATCATGATATCCCTTCTTTTTGCTGCCTGGCCAGCACTGTTTATAGGGTCCTGGATGTTGTTCCTTTCATTCTCTTGATGTTGGTTTTGGTCATCTAAATGTTGAAGTGGCTCAAATTTGTTGGATGTCTGGATTTCTGGTGGTTGTGTTTGACGAAGTTTCTTTTTTTCCCTGCTTCTGCTTATCTGAACCCAGCTGTTTCGAGTCTCTTCCATCTCCCTGGTGGCTTTCAGTCTGCTAGGGGTGCAGAATTCCATGAATTGTGGGTGTGTCAGCTCCTCAAGCTCCTGTTGCTGTCTCATTTCCTCCAGCTCCTTTTCTAGCAGACTTACTCGTTGAAGCAAGTTCTGGATCATGCGGCAATTTACACAAACTTGGTTGAGCTCTGTTGGGTTTTCTCGGATTTCCCACATCATGCAGTTGTCTGGCTTGAAGACCATGTTGTTGTTTTTTTTTTTTGTTTGTTTTTTTGGTTTTTTTTGAAGTTCAGTTTAGCTTCTGTAGCTGTCAACCTGCTTTCAAACTGCTTCTAACTGCGCTGTACTTGTCCACTCGTACTTCTCCCACGCTGTCGCTTCCAAGTGTTCATACCCTGTGATGCTATGATAGTATTGTCTACAAGGTGCTAGAAATTTCAGTATGATAATGCAGAACCTAATTCTAGAAAAGTCTAGAAAATGCTGGATTGTAGGTGAACATTCTTAGAGAGTATAAAAGGGTTAGGCATAGGATGATTGCTGTCACTACCAAGAAGTCAATATGGGAAAAAGTAAAGATCTATCTGAAGACCTTAGGCAGAACATCATTTATTGTCATAAAGCTGGAGAAGGACACAATAAGATTTCCAAGCATTTGACAATCCCAATTTCAACTATTGTTTCTATTATCAAGAAGTACAAAACTCATGGTACTGTGTCACAAAGACGGCAGCAGTGGGTGACATCAGACCAGAAACAGGAAGTAATACACAGAAACTTGGGGTTGTGATGAAGCTGAGCGCGTGATCGCGCTCAGCATTTAATAATCAAACAGAACAGAAAATAAAAAGGTTGCAAGACAAAAACACACAGGACACGGCACTTACGCCAAAATAAACGGGATAAACAAAACGGACTATACAAACAAACACGGAGAGTACAAACACTTATTATTTACTTTTCTTCTCCTCTCCACACCCGTTCTCCACTCACGAACACCCAACCCCGAGTGAGTCAAACGTGCATCTATATATACTGTTGTGCTGGGATTCAATTACTAATTAATTATTCACTTGAATCCCAGCACGTGAATTAATTACGTGCAACCTCGTGCTCACATATTAAATACTTTAAATGCACGTGCAGTGATGTGCAATCCCGTGCCTAAATACAATTACATTTTTAAACACACGTGCGGAAACACAGACCCGCTTATATCCCGTGTACCAATACCTATACACCAACATTTACACACGCAACATACAACATATAACACAAACTACGCGACAAGGGCGTGGCCACATTGCCACATATACCCCCTTGTGCGCAGCACACATGGCCTCAACGGCCACCTCCCCTTAAAGACCCAGCAGTCCAGGACAAAGTCTCGGGCTGGGAAGGGAGGCTTCAGTGGGCCCATGGCTGGCAATGCTGTCAGCACCCCTGCCGGTAGTGGCACGGCTGACAGCATGCTGGTCCATTCCTGCAGAGAAATTGCTGCGGGGATGCTGGTCTCCTGACCTCTCCCCTTTCTTCAGAGTCGGTAGCTCCCTCCTGTGGGGCTCCGCCACAAGAACTCCTGCAGCGAAACTGCTGCTGGGGAAAGTGGTCTGACCTCTCCCCTGTCTTTGTAGCCGGTAGCTCCCTTTCTGGGGCTCCGCCACCGTCTCCTGTGGTGGAGGTGCGGGAAGCAGAGACAGCTCCTGCTGTTCTGCTCCTGGCAGTGGCGGAGGCAGAGGCAGCTCCTGCTCCTCTGCTCCTGGCGGAGGTAGAGGCAGCTCCTGCTCTGCTCCTGGCAGTGGCGGAGGCAGAGGCAGCTCCTGCTCCTCTGCTCCTGGCGGAGGTAGAGGCAGCTCCTGCTCCTCTGCTCCTGGCAGTGGCGGAGGCAGCAGGTATTCACCCTCTGCTGGTGGAGGTGGGAGGGGCAAGCAGTCCTCCCACGACAATGAAGCCGGAACCAGCAGGTATTCACCTTCTGCTGGTGGAGGTGGGAGGGGCAAGCAGTCCTCCCACGACAAAGGCGGCGGAACCAGCAGGTACTCACCCTCTGCTGGTGGAGGAGGCAGAGGCAGCTCCTGCTGCTCTGCTCCTAGTGGAAGTCGGTTGAGGTGGTGGAGGCAGAGGCAGCTCCTGCTGCTCTGCTCCTTGCGGTGGAGGCAGAGGCAGCTCCTGCTCCTCTGCTCCTAGTGGAGGAAGCGGTGGAGGTGGGAGCAGCGTGTAGTCTCCTGGCGATGGAGGTGCGAGCAGCGTGTAGTCTCCTGGCGATGGAGGTGCGAGCAGCGTGTGGTCTCCTACTGTTGCAGGGGACTGGTGCGGCTCCGCCTCTCTTGCAGGGGACTGGTGCGGCTCTCCTGCTCTTGCAGGGGACTGTGGTGGAGGCAGAGGCAGCTCCTGTTCCCTCCTCCGGGTGGTGACGGTGGGGAAGTGATACCAGCAGACGTTCACACTCTGCTGGTGGATGGGAACCCAGCAGGCATTCACCCTCTACTGGTGGACACGGGGAAAGCAGGCATTCTTCCTCTGCTGGTGGACACGGGACAGCAGGCATTCTTCCTCTGCTGGTGGACACGGGACAGCAGGCATTCTTCCTCTGCTGGTGGACACGGGGACAGCAGGCATTCTTCCTCTGCTGGTGGACATGGGGACAGCAGGCATTCTCCCTCTGCTGGTGGACATGGGGACAGCAGGCATTCTTCCTCTGCTGGTGGAGGTGGAACCAGCAGGCATTCTCCCTCTGCTGGTGGAGGTGGAACCAGCAGGCATTCTCCCTTTGCTGGCAGCTTGGGTCCTAGGGCTGTGGAAGCCCCGACTTCCCTCTCTTTGGGCTGTGGACGCACCGACTCCTCCCTTTTGGGCTGTGGACGCACCGACTCCTCCCTTTTGGGCTGTGGACGCACCGACTCCTCCCTTTTGGGCTGTGGACGCACCGACTCCTCCCTTTTGGGCTGTGGACGCACCGACTCCTCCCTTTTGGGCTGTGGACGCACCGACTCCTCCCTTTTGGGCTGTGGACGCACCGACTCCTCCCTCTTGGGCTGTGGACGCTCGGGCTCCTCCCACTCAGGCGCAGGACGTTCGGGCTCCTCCCACTCAGGCGCAGGACGTTCGGGCTCCTCCCACTCAGGCGCAGGACGTTCGGGCTCCTCCCACTCAGGCGCAGGACGTTCGGGCTCCTCCCACTCAGGCGCAGGACGTTCGGGCTCCTCCCACTCAGGCGCAGGACGTTCGGGCTCCTCCCACTCAGGCGTAGGGACGCCTGGGCTCCTCCCACTCAGGCGTAGGGACGCTCGGGCTCCTCCCACTCAGGCGTAGGGACGCCGGGCTCCTCCCGCTTGGGCTGTGGACGCCGGGCTCCTCCCGCTTGGGCTGTGGACGCCGGGCTCCTCCCGCTTGGGCTGTGGACGCTCAGGCTCCTCCTCATAACTGCGGAAGGGACAGACGGCAAAGCAATGCTGCTGGTTACAGAGGGGGCACAACAGTGGTGACCTACAGCTCCTCGGGTGCCTGGCCCTGATGTACTCCTCCTCCTCCCTGTCCCTCGCTTCCCGGGTCCTTCTTCCACCTCATCCTCTGTTTCTTTTTCCCCTTTTTTATTATTTTTTTTTCCAAAAAAAACTGCGGTACTCCTGCTCTGGTCTGAGTCCTGGAGGCGCTGTAGATCCCACGCAGGACACCACGTGTCACAAAGACGGCAGCAGTGGGTGACGTCAGACCAGAAACAGGAAGTAATACACAGAAACTTGGGGTTGTGATGAAGCTGAGCGCGTGATCGCGCTCAGCATTTAATAATCAAACAGAACAGAAAATAAAAAGGTTGCAAGACAAAAACACACAGGACACGGCACTTACGCCAAAATAAACGGGATAAACAAAACGGACTATACAAACAAACACGGAGAGTACAAACACTTATTATTTACTTTTCTTCTCCTCTCCACACCCGTTCTCCACTCACGAACACCCAACCCCGAGTGAGTCAAACGTGCATCTATATATACTGTTGTGCTGGGATTCAATTACTAATTAATTATTCACTTGAATCCCAGCACGTGAATTAATTACGTGCAACCTCGTGCTCACATATTAAATACTTTAAATGCACGTGCAGTGATGTGCAATCCCGTGCCTAAATACAATTACATTTTTAAACACACGTGAAACACAGACCCGCTTATATCCCGTGTACCAATACCTATACACCAACATTTACACACGCAACATACAACATATAACACAAACTACGCACAAGGGCGTGGCCACATTGCCACATACTGTTACAATGCTCCCTCGGTCTGGAAGAAAGAAGGTTATTTCACCAAGAACAAGTAGAAGAATTGTGAGGAACGTTAATAACAATCCAAGATTGACTCCCAAAGATATTCAAAGTGAACTGGGTGCAAGTGGGACTGGGGTTTCCATTTCAACCACAGGTTGAGTATTGCATGGTGAAGGTCACAATGTTCGCAGGCCAAGGAAAAAGCTACTCAGGAAAACGTCACAAGGACAATTGCTTAAAGTTTGCAAAACGACATTTGAATGATGGATATGAGTTTTGGTCAAAGGTTTTGTGGAGAGATGAAACAAAAATCGAGCTATTTGGTCACGCTGATAGTCGTTATGTTTGGAGAAAGTCTGGTGAGGCCTACAAAGAACCCCATACTGTGACAGGTTACTCCCCACCCCCGTGCATATTATGTTTTGTATTATTTTGTAGTCATTATATTATTATTTAAAACATGCCATTTTATTATTATTGTTTACAGCCTAGATGGGGTTAAAATGTGAGAATGCATGGTCAACAGCAAGTGCTTATTGATAAACTGGCTGTTGACCATGCATATGATAAAACCCGTGCCGAATGTGGTTGAGGGGTAAATTAGGTAACTAATAGCCAGTTGACCCCTTGGCCACAATATAAAAGACCTGCAGCTTTGGCTGAACGGGGTGGGTTGTCCAGAGGAGGAAAGCGACAAGTAAGAACAGATACTGAAAGTAAACAATTGCTGCTCGTGCTGGCTTGGATTTAGTGTTGACTTTGTTTTGTATTTTGTGTGTTTCGTTGGCCAACGAGGCTTTTTGTTTTGTAAAGTGTTTTGTTTTTGTTTAAATATTTTATTTAATAAAGAAACAAGCGCATTTCCGTCTCGCCCCGTAGTACTTGCCTGTTGTGTATGCCATTCATTTCCTGGCCTGACGGCACCACAAAGCCAACTTGCCACACTTGGTGTTAGAGTGGGATAACAGCTCCTCCAAGACTCAGGCCAAAGATGGTACTGTGGTTACATTTTTTTGTGGGAGAATGAAAAGAGAAATGGGAAAAAGAAGAAATAAGGAGAAAAAATTGGAAGTGGAGCTAGAGTCAGGCCAACTGTGGGACTGGATGATATCAAATCCTGGGCTAGAGTACCAGACCATCCCAATGACAATTAATACCCTGTGGCAGAGGGTTGGGGACCGACTAGAGGCCTGGCAGCAAGGACACAGCCCAAGGTCGCTGGAGGAAATTTTAGAGATGGTCCTCTGCTACTTAGAGGCAGACCTGGATAGAACAGCAACCAGTGTCTTCAGCGCCCAGGAGGGGGGAGCCCGAGCGTCCACAGCCCAAGAAGGGGAAGCCTGCATGTCCAGAGCCCAATAAAGGGAAGCCCAAGTCTCCAGTGACCAAGGGGGAGCCGCAACAGTCTCCAGTGACCGAGGGAGAGTCACACCAGTCTCCAGAGATAAAGGGGACTACCTGCTAGTGGGAGACTACCTGCTGCTCCCAACTCTGCCGCTAGAGGGAGATTACCTGCTGCTGCTCCTGCCTGTACCGCTAGAGGGAAACTGCCTGCTGCTCCAACCTGCACCACCAGAGGGAGACTACCTGTAGCTCCCACCTCAACCCGCAGAGACTACCTGTTACTCCAACCTCCACCACCCGAGGAGCTGAAGCTTTTTTAAGGACCAATACATTGCTATGGTACTATGTTTGTGTTGAATTCCACTTAGAGTACATGTACGGGTTAAAAGATTGTCTGTTTTCATATCACATAGCTGTTCTCAAAATAATTAAAGTATTAACAAAAAAACAAAAAAAAATTCCCTGGAAGATCATCCAATGTATTGGCTTTTATATAAAGATGTGATCAAAACATTATTATTTCTAATACTGTAATATTCAAGAAACCATTATATTTAAATAACTGTATTACACTTCTTCTGTCATGTGACCGTTTTTATTTTATTCAGGCTTGAAAAACAATGTTGCAACAATCAGTCGTGTTTACACAGCTGTATCTTAGTTCGTACGGATATAATCAAACTTTATTGAAATTAAATATAAACTTTGACAATGTGAAATATGGTTGATTTATTTCATGTTAAGTTTTTAAAAGGTACCTGTAGCCAAAAATAACAAAGCTGTCTCAGGGAGCTGACCATATTGGAGCCTTTCAGGCAGCGACATGACATCAAGTCGTTGATTTTCCTGATAGGCCAAAAGCTGCACGCATGGGTTTATGGGATACAGCGGTGAAAACCCGTAGCGTGCGACATGGAGGAGTGCAAAGCTTTCGGGTGCTTGAACAATAAGCGTAAAAACAAGACGAAAAAATTATTTTGTATGCCAAAGCCTATTAATTCAGAACGGGCGATCACAGCAGAAAAAATGACTGCATAAATTAATTTGAGAACGGGGCATACACTGAAAGCCTTTCCATTTGGTCGAAATTTGTGTGTAAGGACCACTTTGAACCTGAATGCTTCAACAGGAACATGCAGGCAGAGCTTCTGGGGTATGAATGCAAGACGAGGCTAAAACCTGATGTGATGCCAACAATATTTGCCCACCACAAGAAGAAAACGTCACACAGCAAAGGCCGGCATCATCGTTTAGCACGACGAAATCATCAAAAGGGAGGTCATTGTATGTAACTCAATTGTATTTTATTAACAATAAGGACTAAACTACATCACTGTGGACAAGATATGGAAGGCCTGTTTGTGTGTTTCCTCCTTTCTCTTTCAGGCTGGCACCGCTCCCTTTCTCTTACAGTTTCAGGATAATCTTACTAAGTAGCCTACATAATAAGGCTGTCAACTCCGGGAGTTCTAATAGAATGTATACGGCTGTAAACGGCTACTACTGTTAATAATAATAATAATACATGTCTCGGACAATTCGACCAGTTACGGTACAGAGTGCTTTGTTCTGTGATTTTACTTTAAATGTGCATGGTATGGAGGTTTTGTATGAAAATAATTGAAAATTGAAAATAATTTATTGCAGCAAAACTATTTTTAATTTCTGCAAAACACACTTGCTACAAGTGCACCAAGTATTTTCTCGGAATAGGCTGGTTGCAGACTCGTCCTCGTTATCCTCCTCTGAATATTCACTATCGCTGCCTGACAAAGTTAAACTGGGGCAGCCGGACCTCAACGGTTCATATAAGTACCCTTCTATTTCACTTTTTCATCCATAATAATCAGATAAATGTCGTCGCAAATCATTGTTAGCTGCAGCTGTAGACTAGCAGTGTATGGAAATAGGGGAATCAACGACCCAACGTCATATCCTATGTGCCACATGAGAGCCCCAATGCATTGAGTGTAACGTTGTTTTAATACTTTTATATCGTAAATTGGCCGAGCAGCGACTTTAGCTTGTGTCAGAAGTTTTCAGCCACATGTATCCTTTAAATAAATTTGTCTCACTAATTCTTATGAATAACACTAATGCTTTTAACCTTTAAGACTGCAAATAAATAAATACAATCCAAACATGTGAGTGTTCAAACCATGTTTCTATTCTATTTGTACCATAATAAACACAGGAATGCAATTTCCTATCTTTTTTTCTGTTCCGTACCACATCATGGATCGTTATTGCTGTGTTACCTGTTTGACAATGTGGGCAATAATCCTTGCATTATCAGTGCACTAGAGCGGACATTTTGAATGGTTTAAGTTATTGTGGAATTTTGATCCTTCACTGTATAGATCATTGGAATAGACCCAGGCCATAGAGCAGTGCTGTATTTGTGATGGAGTCCACCGCTTACTCAAGGAATCTAGGATGAGACAGTGAGATGTGAGGTGTTCCCTGTCTATTTATGTGTTTATTTTTTGTGACCGATTCACAAATCTTAATCTCATTAGTTATTTAAAGAAAGTCTTTTTATGAATAAATATAATGTTCTCTAGACTGTTCTACACTGTTATTGGCTTCTTTAACAACAGCCAAAAACAGTTTCAGGACTATCAAACATAATTGCATTTATAAAAACTAAACTTTGAAATAACTTGTATTGAATAGGACCCCATTTCAATGTGTTATTTACAAATATGATTTATCAAAATTGCCTTGAAATTGTCTTGTAGGTAATCCTCACAGCCACAACCTCAGCAGCCGACTAACACACGACACAGTGGAGCACGTCCGATTCAGGTAAACCTGTGACTGCTTATCCTTATTGACGATTGTAATCTGCTCCTCCTCTTGGCCCATTGAAACGTCGGATTATCATTCCCTTGCCCTGGAGCTGTAATTGGTATTTGAATATAGGTGCAGAGTAGCGCTTTGAACTCTCCAGGAAACAAACAGTATCTAGATTGCTGTTTTCTGTTCTGTAGCTGTGCAGCATCAAACTGTTCTTGGAAGCTAAAAACAGGGTTACATAAAATGTTTTATGACAGTGCTTGCTAAAGTAATCTAGATTCAAATTGTATGTACCCTTACCCCAATTATATACCATAAAATGTACAGTGCCTATAGAAAGTCTACCCCCTTGAACATTTTTTCACATTTTGTTGTCAGTGCCTCAGAGTTTCATGCATTTAAATGAGGATTTATTCCTACTTATCTACACACCATACTCCACACTGTTAAGGGGAAAAAGTTTTTATTGAGAAAAAAAATTATATATTAAAAATACAAAACCGAAAGATCATAATTGGATAAGTCTCCACCCCCCTGAGTTAACCCTTTGCGGTCCATTGTCGGACTGGGTCCGACATTGCAATTATTCCCACCAGGTCCTTTGTCGGACCCTGTCCGACATCATTTTAAAACGCAAAACGCAAAAAGTCGGTTTTCAACGGAAAAGCCGAGAAAACCATTCAATAGCCGAGTGGGAACGAAAGGAGCCGAGACAAGCCGATATAAAAAAAAAAAAAAAAAGGCGTATCTCATGAATAGTCATACTAGCCCCCTTCTTCAGATGGGGCGGTCGATGGAAACAAGCTGGGAGTACAGTATCAGCGCACAGAGACTATCACGGACATTTGCAGAGCTTTTTGAGATGTTATAGCAATAAAATAATGACTTGGATTGCATTATTGAGGAGTTTGGTGATAAAACGAGTCATCAGGAGACGATTGATCGGTATGTACGACTATTATTATTATTATTTTTTATTTGGTAGCATATGTGAAAGCGATAGCAAACGAAAGGGTGGGGCGGGGCTGGAGATCCCTAGTGAGTGCTTTGTTGATCTGCAGGGCCATTTAAACCTGTTTGACTGTGAAAAAAAATACTTTTAAACAGCGCGTCTAAAATTAAATGCGCGTGAAAAGATTAATTAGACCTGGCGAGCCTGACGCAGAATTAATAAATGGACCGCAAAGGGTTAATACTTGGTGGAAGCACCTTTGGCAGCAATTACAGCTGTGGTCTGTTGGGATAGGTCTCTACCAACTTTGCACACCTAGATTTGGCAATATTTGACCATTCTTCTTTACAAAACTGTTCAAGCTCTGTCAAGTTCCTTGGGGAGCATTGATGGACAGCAATCTTCAAGTCATGCCACAAATTTTCGATTGGATTTAGGTCGGGGCTCTTGACTGGGTCACTCAAGGACATTTACCTTTTTGTTCCTTAGCCACTCCAGTGTAGCTTTGGCTGTGTGCTTTGGGTTGTTGTCATGCTGAAAGGTGAACTTCCGTCCCAGTTTCAGCTTTCTTGCAAAGGGTAGCAGGTTTTCCTCAAGGACTTCTCTGTACTTTGCTCCATTCGTTTTCCCTTCTATCCTGACAAGTGCCCCAGTCCCTGCCGATGAGAAACATCCGCATAACATGATGCTGCCACCACCATGCTTCACAGAAGGGATGGTGTTCTTTGGGTGATGCGCTGTGTTGGGTTTGCGCCAAACATAACGCTTTGCATTTAGGTCAAAAAGTTCCATTTTAGTTTCGTCAGACCACAAAACTTTTTGCCACATGGCTACACATCTGCGGAGTGTTTTTTTTACATACTTCAAACAGGATTCAAGGTGGGCTTTCTTGAGTAGTGGCTTCCTTCTTGCCACCCTACCATACAGGCCAGATTTGTGGAGTGCTTGGGATATTGTTGTCACATGCACACTTTGACCAGTCTTGGCCATAAAAGCCTGTTGCTCTTGCAAAGTTGCCATTGGCCTCTTGGTAGCCTCCCTGATCAGTCTCCTTCTTGCTCGGTCATCCAGTTTGGAGGGACGGCCTGATCTAGGCAGGGTCTTGGTAGTGCCATACACCTTCCATTTCTTAATAATCGTCTTGACCGTGCTCCAAGGGATATTCAAGGCCTTTGATATTTTTTTATACTCATCCCCTGATATGTGCCTTTCAACAGCTTTGTCCCAAAGTTCTTTTGAAAGCGCCTTGGTGCTTATGGTTGAGTCTTTGCTTTGAAATGCACTACCCAGCAGAGGGAACCTACAGGAACTGCTGAATTTATCCTGAAATCATGTGAATCACTACAATTTAACACAGGTGGAGACCACTTAGCTTGGTGTGTGATTTTGAAGGCGATTGGTTACACCTGAGCTAATTTAGATTGCTATTACAAGGGGGGGTGGACACTTATCCAACCAAGCTATTTCAGTTTTTATTTTTAATTAATTTTCTGCAAATTTCTAGAATATTTTTTTCACTTGGAAGTTGTGGGGTAGGATGTGTAGATAAATGAAAAAAAATATTTTAGTGCATTTTAATTCCAGGCTATAAGGCAACAAAAGGTGAACATTTTGAAAGGGGGTGTAGACTTTCTATAGGCACTGTACATAAAAATATCAACACTAAGATAACTTAATTCTTTACCATTAAAACGTTGCAGGGTGCTTATGTTTTTCAGGTGCAGTAACGTTTAACCTAGTTATAACCCAACCCAACCCAACCCCCCACCCCCAGATATTGTGGTGGCGGGTGTGTATACCTAGAGAACTGCTTATCCAGTTAGGATGAAACTTGGTTTGGATATTCTTTTGCACAAGGTTTTGAGAATATCAGAAGTAGGTGTTGATACTGTAGAAGCATCTATCAAGTCTGTTTGTCAAACTTACATTTTTTACATGTGCATACAGGTGGATACAGGTCATGGTGATATGCTTGTCCTATTTTTTGTTACTGATAGCCCTGGTTTTGTATTTACAGCTGTGGCGGGGGATGAATATCACTGGTATTTAATAATAATAATAATAATAATAATAATAATAATAATAATAATAATAATAATAATAATAATAATAAGTATGTATTTGTATTCATTTATTGTTATTATTCCCTGCAGGGAATGGATATTCCAGGTGATAGAGTTATATTAGAGAAACCTGGAGAATTGGTCACCCAATTTTCATGTGTTGGGCTGATGAAGGCTAGGTACTGTCTTTCTAAATTGATGAAAGTTTGAGTGAACATTTATTATATGAAGTTTTTCTACAATGTATTGTAGGTCACTGCATCCAGGGCAGCATGCCCCGGTGCCAGTATGCTTTGTCTTCCTGTGGTAAGCACTATTGGGTCCTCTATCATCAGAAAAAAAAACACTCAGGGCCATGGGCGAATGTATCACTTGCAAGACAGGCTGTAATGCTGTCTAAGTGGGTGGAGGAAAGATTGCCAAGTTTCCTCTTTGCTGATTAGAAACGCTTTTGAATTTATGGTGTGTTTCCATGCTGGCTGGAAGGATCTTTTTATTCCTGGCTGGGGATGCATCTCACTGGTGGGATGTATTAGAGGCAGTCTTTACATCTTTACTTAGGTATGTCACGCCTTAAACCAGTATCCCGAACAGTCGTTCTCAAAATCTTTTGTAAAAGCAAAGTGTAAGGTAGGTTAGTGTCCCTGACTGAGCCACCGACATCACTTCCTTCATTAACAAACCTGTCCGAGTACAAACCCAGCCCAACATTTAGCTTCTGCGGTCTGATGAGGCAGGGTTCCTAGGTGGGATTGCAGCTGCAAGTATATATTATATATTTATATATTTATTGCATTTACATAGCGCTTTTTATACAATAGTATTGCAAAGCACTGTACAGTACGTAGCAGAAAAAAAGAACAAACCACAATACATTTGTATAGCATGGCACACATACAACTGCCACAGTCAGACCATTTAAATAATAGTATACACCTAATACAAAAGCAGTAATTTTAAAATTATATTAAAACCTGCTAAGATAAGAAAGCCATTTTATAAAAGTGCATTTTTAGTCTTGACTTGAAAACTGTAATGGTCCCAGCTTCCCTGACAAAGGCAGAGCATTCCATATTTTAGGAGCTCTACAAGAAAAAGCCCTACTTCCTGTGTTGCTTTTGTTGACCCTAGGAATAACCAGCAGCCCTGCATCCTGTGATCTCAGAGTGTGGTTTGGAAGATACAGGGTCAGTAACTCCTACAAATAACTAGGTGCTAATCCATTCAGCGCCTTGTAGGTTAACAGCAAAATCTTAAAATCAATTCTATACTGCACAGGGAGCCAATGTGAAGAGGCCAAAACATGGGGTAATATGTTAACTTTTCCTGGTTTTAGTCAGAATTCTAGCGGTGGTATTCTGAACAAGCTGCAAGCGGGATACCACAGGTTTTGGGACACCAGAAAAAAGTACATTACAATAATCAGTTCTAGATGAAACAAAGGCATGCATTAGTCTCTCAGCATCAGATACAGAAATAATTGGTCTAAGTTTGGCTATATTTCTCAAATAGTAAAAAGATACTTTATTAACTTCCCTAATATGAGTCTCATATGATAGATCAGAATCAAAGATGACACCCAGACTCTTAATTTCTAGTTTAAGTTTGATGGGAGACTGCAAGGGTCGAGCTCATGTAATCCCACATTTCCTTTTAGTTGGTTCTGTGATTCCACTAGCACAACCTTTGTTTTATCTGAATTCAACATTAGGAAATTCTGTGACATCCAGTGCTTGATGTCTATAAGGCAAGTAGCTAATAACACCCAGGCAGAAGAAATTCCTTGCTTTAGGGACAAATATAGCTGGGTATCATCAGCATAGCAATGGAAGTTCACTCAATGTCTGTAGGTAATATCACCTAACAGTAGTACATATAATTAAAACAGCAAGGGACCTAGAATGGAGCCCTGTGGAACACCACAGACAACTTCCGATTTTACCTCCCCAATAGAGAAGTGAAATCTATCAGTAAGATTAAGATTAGATTTGAACCAGGATAGGACAAGGCCAGACAGTCCTACTGTGCTTTCAAGATGATTCAGTAGGATGGAATGGTCTACAGTATCAAAGGCAGCACTTGGATCAAGAAGAATTAATACTGATGGAAAGCCGAGTCAGAACTTATCAGCAGATCGTTCACAACTCTGACAAGGGCCGTCTCGGTGCTATGTGCAGCACGAAAACCAGACTGAAACTACTGAATACACCATTAAGAGTTCCAATTTGTTGTAGTTGAATTGCAGTGACTCTCTCTAGAACCTTATCTAAGAATGGTAGGTTGGAGATTGGCCTATAGTTATTGAGGACTTTAGGGTCCAAATTGTGTTTCTTAAGCATAAGCTTTACCACAGCTACCTTAAGTACCTTAACCTTATACCGGAGGAAAGAACCATTTATAATTTTTAAAATGTGGGTATTAATAACACCAAGAACATCTTTTAATAGTTTTGTAGGAATAGGATCAAGAGAATACGTAGTAGCTCTCATATGTCGAATTAGCTCTGTCAGTTCCTGTAAGGTAATCAAAGAAAAAGCCCCTATAGTAGCCTTAATAGGTGTAGTTGGTAAAATTCTGCCGGAGTCCTCCTTAATAGAAGGTAAGAAGTGATTGCAGCTGTGATAAGAGCCAAGATGTCAAGGGTTGGACAAAAGGAAATCTAGGATTATTTTCATTTATTTAAAATGCTTTTATTTATCTCAAATTTTGCTCTAGGACAGCAGGATGCATTGAGGTGCAAACACTCATCCCAGATGGAGACAGTCAGGCAGGGAGGCAACAGTGTTCCAGCATGAATATATCTCTGCATTCTTGAATTGAGAGATGCTGTTGTTTTCGTTTTGCGCTCCCTGTCACAGAACTGGAAATGGTAGACTCTGAGACACTTGACATTTCTTGAAGGAGCTTCAGCTACTGTACTGTATCTCTTTATTATTGATTTGTTCTTTTGGCAGTAGCTTTAAATTGAAACATAATATCCACAGAACAAAAGATAACTTTGCATCAGGATGTACTCATTACAGAACCATGGAACAAAAGGATATATATATATATATATATATATATATATATATATATATATATATATATATATATATATATATATATATATATATATATATATATATATATTTGTAATGTTTCTTCACATACAAATAATGGAGTTGCACTGGATGGGTAAAAATCTGTTTTGATTTCAAGCAAGACATTGGTGTAACCTTGGGGAATCTAGTTTAATGACAGGTGTAATGACAAGACCATGGAATCTGAGACTTTAAGCAATGTGTAGCTTCTCCAATTCAGTTTACATTTCAGCTTAAAATCTAAAAGGTAATATGAATGCCCCAAAATAGTTGGAAATGGCAAGTAAAGTCCAAATGGGCCAAGTTATCAGAAACTTAGTATGTCAAGCTTGGGCCGTTAAAAAAAAAAAAAAGTGTGGTTATCTGACCGTCCCTATTTTTTTTCCACCCGACCCTAAAATATTGTGTTTCAGTTTTGAACTCATGAAAAGCCTTTACAGGCGCAGCATATCACCAGTCCTCTCATTCTACCACCAACTAATACAGTGGAATAGTTGTATGCCTTTGTGTTATGTAGGTATTCACTTAAATTCAGGCCACTAGATTTCAGTTTACAAAAGCTCCCTTATTTTGAAAACTAAACATTGACAGGTATGCAAACCTACTTTTGTAGTCAGCTGTGCTTGCTGGAAGGGTTTCCACTGTGAGTATTTTTTGGTTTAGTTTTTCAGCATCTTCATGCACCGAATTAAGAATTATAATCCTTGCACCGAATAAAGCTAATGTTATGGAACGACCACCCTTAATGTTTCCATGGTGACCACCCCTAAGTCATGTGAACGGGACCTAAATTATGTTCCGAGTTATTTGGTTTAAAAATCAATATTAGTAACCAGACAACCAAGAAGCAGCTGGAAGGTGGGAAAGTAATTAAAATACAGAAAAAAAAATATGTAGCCAAAAATCGTTTTTAAAATCAAAATATACAATTACCTTGACAAACTGTTTTCTTGGTACTATGTACAAATGTTTTACCAGTACGCAGAAATATCATTAAAATAGTCCTTTCACCGTTTGGAGGAAATTAAATCACTGTGAACACATTTTCAGAAACTCGCTCATATCACTAACAAGCCGATATGTAGACATTATTCTTGAAAATGTTTCTTTGTTATGGCTTATCCCAGAAGGTCGAGATGCAATGTTGGGTTTATTTACAAAGATACATATTCAATATAGAACACAGTAAAACATCGCAATCCAAACATGGGAAGCAACGTCTTTGAGAACAGGAACCATTTATTAAATATCAGCATCCAAGTTAGTTCTGCCTGCAACGGACGTGTTTTGCAGAATGCTTTAATTCAGCTCTACAGGCAGGTGTTCTGCAACGCCCAGAAATATGAGTTTCAGATATTAATGTTGCAAATACATAATTGCAATTCATGTTTGTTTAATATAAATAAAGATGCATTCTTTAAAAAAAAGCTGTTTAGTACCGAAACACATGTACCATGATAATATTAATAATGCACAAAAAACTCTGGCTTGTTTCACTCAACTGTTAATTAATTGCCACATTTATTTTGTTATTTTCTGAATTCCATCAAGATTACAATTATTGCAGATTTGTTATTTTTAATAGGAGACTCATCTCTTTTTCCCTCTACTACAAAAATTACTTTATTTGCAGCAGACTTTTTATGGCAATATTTTTTCACAGTGTAGAAAAGAATGTACTGACAGTCATTAAGTGTTGCAGTAATGATGCTGCTATATTTGAGTCCCAGTGGTTTCATTCCTTAGAGCTAACTGCCTATAGCGTAAAAACAAGGCAGGTGGAAAATGAGACTGAGCCAGCTGTGAGGTGGAGAAAGGGGAGATGGTGGGAGAATGAAGCAAGATGACAGTGTAACTAATGAAAAATGAACAACAGGGATGTCATCAGGTGCAAGTGATGTGATGCAATTAAATGACTGTCCAGACGGTATGTCCCCCAAAATAATCTGTGTTTATTTTAAATGTAAATGAAAACAATCCGCCCCTCTACCATCAGTGGTATTGGGGGGTACACGACAGGCTTTGCAAACCCAAAATAATATTTATAAAACAAATAATCCAATGGATCATGTTGATCCAGAGTCCTCAGTGCACGCAAGGGTGAAAGCAGGACGTGGTGATAGTGCAGGGAAGTGCTCCAGTGTGTCTGTGGGTTCCTTAGCCCCAGCTCTGCCGGTGCTCAATCCTCCTCTGCAAAACACAGAACACAAAAGTAACAAAACAACAAATGCTACAGGCTCCGGACGTCTGGTTACGTTCGTCAGTGCAAGGCAGCGTACTGACGTAGCTGCTTCCCCTTTGTACCCACAAAGTCCTCCCTGCAATCAACCTGTCTCCATGGTTTCTCCAATAGAGGGCCGTCACGCAGCTGATTGCAATTGAGTCTTTCCGGGTACGTGCAACTATGCACTCCCACTATTATGGTCACCTTCCGGTTTCCACCTACCATCAATGCGGTCCATCTGGGAGACAGCATACCACCATCCTTATACAGCGCCCGTTCTGGTTGAGAGGGAGATTTACAACATCGATCCTTTCTCTCTTTATCACAAGGCGTTATTAACAATGTACTGTAAAATAGCACGTGCCACTTTTACTGTGCTCACACTGCTTATTCAGGAAATAAAAAAATAAAATAAAGTAAAAAGTTTTACCTACCTACCTACCCTATTTTTTTTTCTAGCGTAACCACAACCACACATATTTTTTTTTATTTGGCCTTAGTAAAGTTTCACAACGAAAACTGCATGTTGGCCAAACAAAATCCACAATGGTTCCTGCTGAATTAAATTCATTGTTGAAGTGGCACAGTATGTACATCAGAGGTAGTATATTATTTTATGTGAAGGTATAAAATTCCTAGTTACAGAAAGGTCAAGGTCTGAAGCACATTTTCTCTCTGACTCCTATCCCCATATCCACATAATGTAGTTTCACAAATATAATTATTACACACGCTGTTCGTTTCACTAGAACTGTCCAGTTCTTCACTAGGTTTAACCCTTTCCTCCCTAATTAGAATGACCATATACAGGCATGAATATGACCACTTTGGGCCATATTTAGCAACGTTTGCAAAGCCCTAAGGCAATCGCAAAACACTTTTGCGGACAGCGCACCAAAACCAGACGCACGTATGGGCAAACAGACTTTGCCCACCTATGTGATTTAGCAACAGTGTTTTAGTGTCTATTCGGAAAGTCAGTGTTAGCACTTGACATGGGCTTAGGGGAGTGTCCTCATTTACATACAAATGTAGCAATTTAGCAAACCATCAACAGTGTTAGCGTTTGCATTTCAGTTGACATGTGAAAACCAGATCTAAACTGTGTGCAAATTACATGGTCAACTATAAATACCGGTGAAACTACCAGGGAAGCAAGCAAAGAAAAGAGAGAGAGAAAAAAGAGAAATACAAAAAATATGGAGTGCGCACTGGATTAAAGTGATATTGTATAAGGTGATACTTTGTAATGTGATACATTGTACTGTGATATTTTGTAACAATTGTAAGTCACCCTGAATAAGGTCGTCTGCTAAGAAATAAATATTAATAATAATTTCTACGTGGCCAGACAAAGAGAGAGGAGGAAGAGGAGACGTCCCCAAATATTTAGAAGTCATCTGTCTTTTCTGAGCCTGTCTGACACACGATGTATGCAGCAATTTCGCCTCAGCAGACAATCACTGACATCTGCCAACTGCTTCTGGCTGACCTGGAAGGAGACATGCGGAGAGCACACTGTTTACCTGTAGCACTAAGGGTATCCACTGCACTAACACAGAATAGGCATCTCTACGTAAATCGTAAGAGGACCTATTCTGTCAACGTGATCTGTGATGCCAACAACTACATCACAAATGTGTATGCAAACTATTGTTGCTCCGCTCAAGACTTGTTTATCCTCCTAATTCCAGGTGGCAGCTGCGTTTCAGCGGGATGACAGTCTGAGAGGCTGGTTGGTAGGGGACAGCGGGTTATAAGCCACACCCCCCCAAAAAATCATTACAAAATCTATAATAATAAAATATTTTTAAAAACTGCCAATTTTTACCCCTTTCTAAGTTAATTATAAAAAAATATTAGGACGTACAGTTGTGAAGTTTCAAATAAAAAATCAGCAGGTCACTTGTAATTACCAAAGAACATTTGGGGCTGTGTTAATGCGTTTTGGCTACGCTCTGCTGAAATATTATATACTATGCTGTAAAGATACGGTATGTGTTCCATATGATGGCCTTGATGTTTGTGCATGCTGTAACAGGGACACTGGCTTCCCAGGTGCATGCATGCATCTGCAGGAAACAGCCAGACACTGCCTGTGACACACTGCCAGCTGTGTTTTGCTTATAGAGAGGATTGGCGAGCTTTGGATCCATGACTAGCTGATAACTTGGCATGGAATGAGACAGCTGCCCCATTCTTGTCCCTGGGAGAACAGGCTCAAAATACACATACAATATTATAATAAACTAATATCATGGGGAGGTAGAAAATTGTTTTATAGCTAATGAAATGTACAAGTCTTTCCCAGCAAGTACAAGTTAAAATGTTATTTTACAACATCTGTTACTAAATAGCTGTATCATCCTTCACCTTTATTAGAATCTAATAAATTCCTCAGCAAAGCAAGCTGTGTTTCATTTTAAATATATGTTTCATCTGCAATTCCTATTTTTACCCTGCATTTTAAGTGGCACTCCAATTAGTCGCAGTCAAACGTATTGGCACCTTACACGTAGTATATGATAATTCAAGAAAACATGTTAAATACAAGCATTTAGTGAACATTAGCCACTAAAATACACAAAGAACAATATATATACAATTTCTGGTAGTTTAACAAACAATCCTTGTACATAATTTTCTGTTTCAGTTTAAAGCACCCCTGTGGCTTCAAATGGGGGTTTGCACCAGATTGTAACCTATAACCTGAATACACAAAATAAATCATTTAGAAATACCACATAGCATAAATGTGGTATCTTTTACATTCACTGTAGTTTTTCAGGGGAACAGGATAATGGTCTACACTCGGGTGTAGCAGCTGAACGTAGAGAGAGAAGACTTATTTGAGAGTATTTTTGAGGCCACAGGGGAGTTAAAAAAAAAACAAAAAAACAGTAAAGTTAAAAAACTTAAGTGGATGCGATGACTGAAACAGAAAATGTTATACGATGTGAATATAAACAAGAAAGAAATGCTGTAGATACTAATATTTCATAGGTTGCTCTGTAAATCATTCCTTATTAACTATTCTAGGCCTATATGCACATTAAAATATAGGCCTACGTCACTACACAATTCAGTACATTCCATCTCAGAAATGGAGACGCTAAGCGTGAACTCAACATTAGCTGGTGTGAGATAAAGCTCACTCATTGTGCAAATCCAGTATACCTTGGTGTACTCTCTGTCGTAAGCAAAGGTCAACACCCATAACAACATCCTCAGCAAGCTGGCCACATCAAGGTGGGGTGCAAACCAGTCCATGCTACGATTAGCTGAATTGGCGCTTTGCTACTGTGCTGCTGAATTTGCTTGTGCAGCATGGGAATGAAACTGAGCCCTGAACTAAACACTAGCTGCCGATATATCACTGGATGCCTAAAACCTACAAATGTCAAAGACCAGGAGGTTGCAAGTAGAGTTGAACGTACGAGGCAATGCATAGACACAAGACATCCGCTGTACAACAAAACTCCAACTCCAAAGTTTTCTTGCCAGTGTGAAACCACTTGAATCGTGACCTGAACAGACAAGGGTGCAGAAAATGACCCATCAACCTGTGCACTTTAATTAAGGAGTCTGTTCCTTTAAGACAATCCCAACAGATTGTCCAGGTGCACTAATTATGACTTGCAAGGACAAAAGGGCTGAATTTTGTTTTGGCGAGAGTGGGGAGTGTGTTTGTGGCTCTAAGTAACCACTGTAAATTAAAACAATAATTAAACCCTTCTTAAAAATAAGGGTTTACGACTAGGAAAAGTAATTGGATCTTAAATACCAGGAATATATATGTTCACTGAGACTGAGAGCCTTCTGGAGTGATAAGTACCAATTATGTTTGTTTTTTGGCTGGTTATTGCAATTACTATTTTTGAGTCAAAGTAAGATTGGTTTTGTTTTTGATAATAATTGAGAAAGCGTGTGAGAAATGTAAAAATATACAAAAAGGATCTTTAGTTTGAAGGGAGTCATTGGGCAAAGCCATATTTTTTTCTCCCGCACAGATTTGTGAGCTTTGGTACTTTGGTTGGACAAATGATTGTATTTGAAGACTGGGAAGGAATGAATGCTCAATGTATCTGTTGGAATTGGCCAACATGACATAAAGAGCAAGCTGACCCTAGTCCAATTATTTGTTAGAACATGATCCATTATAGGACGGCAAATGTCTGTGTATGTGGGTAATATTGACACGAGCAGAAGTAACCCATACACAGATGCTCACAGTCCTATAAATCTATGATGCACTGCTTTATTATTAATATACAAGGTACAAATCTGGGTATATTTGTTTTGCCAACTTTTATTTAGTCCATTGTCAGTTTCATTGAAAAGAGAGAAAGGTTGAAGAAGAGAGTATTTGAATATTGCACAGTTGATGTCATGAGTAGGGTTTCTCAGTGATGTGTCAAGGAATACAGAAGGCAAAATGGGCGCTCTGATGACCAGACTGACGACAAGAAAAAAACTCATGCATTTTGGATCACACTGCAGGCACGTTGAACCCTTAATCTTCTAATGGTTCTGAGCCTTGTGATTATCAAGCTCTGCTTCAGTTGATTTTTAAACACTTCCCATTTAAAAATGATGAGGAATGCTAAGGATGAAAAAACAGCTCAACTATATGTCCTCACCAGGGATGCTAACTGAAAATAATTTTCTTGAGGGGAAAAAAAGAAATAAAGAAATATTTTCTATCGTGTGGCAGAGTGAGAGCGCTGCCTTTAAATAATTGGTGTTTAGTTTATATTTTGGTGGTGGTTGGCAGGGATGGGGTTAATTCCTGTCCCTGACAAAAACATGTGAGAATGTGGCTGCTCACATAAAAGGAGAGCCCAGAACTCCATTAGGAGAGAGGCGTTGGCTTGTGTTGTTTCTGGCTATCTGCATTTTGTGTTTTGTTAGTAGTGAAGGCGAATGCCCAGCCTATATTTTTGTATTTTGTTAAACCTTTTGTTTTGGCCCTTGTGCCTTTTGATTTCTGTTTGTGATTATTGTTTTGTTAATTAAAAATGTGCATCAGCGCTTAAACCTAGTTTTCCCTGTGTCTGAGTCTCCTTCTCTGCCGGTAACACCTGGGCCCACAGTGCTATCCTGTCACACTTGGAAAAGAACATACATTTTGTATATAATTGTTGTACAGAAAATGGGACATACAAAAGATGGTGCAGTTTTAAAAGCATATGCTACACCCTTTTTATCTATCTATATATATATATATCTATATATATATATATATATATATATTGTGACAAACCAAGGGGCCGTGTTATAAATGGCAAGTATGTGAGGGCGGAACTGCTAACAGGGCTCTGTCCTCTCACTGGATTGCGACCAGAGGGGGACTACACCGCAAAATGGTCAGCCCAAAAGACTACAAGCCCCAACAGCCAGAGCAATGTGCCGAGAGGTGGCAGCCACACCCACAACAGTCATGGGGTGTGGCCGGCCAATATAAAAAGGGTCAACACAGACCAGGAGGGGGAAGAGAGAGAAGTAGAAGGTGGTGAGGCATTGGGGAGTGTGCTATTACTGTTTTGTGGATTTTGAATGGATTTACTGTGTATGACCTGGACCGACTGAGAACCCTACTGGCTGTGAACTTGATTTATACGGAGAACCAGATTTGTGAACTGACCCTTGATATCCCTGACCCTGTGGGCCGTGTGTCCAACACGGCACAAGGTAATAAACTTACAAGCACCGTCTTGTTGGAACAAACTTTATTTGTGACTGAACCTTCTTGTGTGTGTCTCCCATACCGATTGGTGTACAAGTTCGCTTACCCAGCAAGAGCTTTGTCACAATATATATATATATATATATACAGTATATATATATATACATATACATATACTGTATATATACATATATTCTATAGCAAAGATGTAAGTCTACATGTACAAGGCTGACATAAAGTCATTTGATGTATGTGGTGGCTTATCTAGCCAATGAAGCACTATTCATTTTGGATCAAATCTGATCTAGAGCCACTTACAGATAGGAGTCATGCAGTGCCAGGTCAAGTGAAATTGCTGTGTACAGTACATTATGTAGCAGCTAGGTCGTTTCAGACAGCTGTGTCAGCAATTGGTGGGATATCCCAACCCACTTTTTCCCGGTGTTTATAGCAGGTACTGAATGCCCTGTTGAAACGCACCAGGAAGTATATCTGTTATCCCAGAGGACAGATGCTCTCTATGATATAAAAGTGGCCTTTTACGAAGTGTCTGGCTTTCCAGATGTATTGGGGCTATTGATTGCACCCACGTAGCACTGTCACCACTCCACGATATAGAACATATCTTTCGTATTAGGAAGCATTACCACTCAGTTAATGTACAGATAGTGTGGGATGCGAAATTGAGGATTCTTGATGTGGTCGCCAGCTATCCTGGCACAGCACACCACTCGTACATCCTCAAACAGTCTGGGATATATGAAGATTACGAGGCAGGTGTACATGGAGCTGGTTGGCTTCTTGGTAAGTAACTTATATTACGTGTTTCATAGGGCGCTGATAGTAAGCATGGACAATTTGCTAACATTGTTAATGCTTATCATGGGTGATGCTGCTTATGGTATCAGACCACTCAGAACCATACATACCTTTACTTTCAAGCGACCTTATATACTATAATATAGTGTGTGTAAACCTTGTGTATAATTCTGCACGAAGTGACAACTTGCAAATGAATCATTTAGCTTGCTTTATTTGTGCATATGACTAGCTTAGTGTATAGTGCGGCCACTGCTTATTTTTGCGCGCGGTGTGGCTTCCCCTTGCCACGCAGTAAATCTGATCATTTACCGCCGTTTAGTGAATGAGGCCCTTTATTACCAGTTTGTACAAGTTGCTAAACATGATTAGCTGATCCCTGTGTTGATACTGTACCTGGAAGATAATTAAAGCCAAATAAAACACAGCTTTTATTGATTTTCTGATGTCCAGGAAATACCAAAAAGAAACAAAACCATCAATATTGTGAAATCCACCCTAGCATTTGTCGGGTGAATGAAATTCAAAATTAGCATCTCTACCTTTTTTAAATCACCCTAAAATGTTTTCAAATATATATATATATATATATATATATATATATATATATATATATATATATATATATATATATATATATATATACAGTACTGTGCAAAAGTTTTAGGCAGGTGTGAAAAATGCTGTAAAGTAAGAATGCTTTCAAAAATAGACATGTTAATAGATGATATTTATCAATTAACTAAATGCAAAGTGAGTGAACAGAAGAAAATATAAATCAAATCCATATTTGGTGTGACCACCCTTTGCCTTCAAAACAGCATCAATTCTTCTAGGTACACTTGCACAAAGTCAGGGATTTTGTAGGCATATAGTCGGGTGTATGATTAAACAATTATACCAAACAGGTGCTAATGATCATCAATTCAATATGTAGGTTGAAACACAATCATTAACTGAAACAGAAACAGCTGTGTAGGAGGAATAAAACTGGGTGAGGAACAGCCAAACTCAGCTAACAAGGTGAGGTTGTTGAAGACAGTTTACTGTCAAAAGTCATACACCATGGCAAGACTGAGCACAGCAACAAGACACAAGGTAGTTATACTGCATCAGCAAGGTCTCTCCCAGGCAGAAATTTCAAGGCAGACAGGGGTTTCCAGATGTGCTGTCCAAGCTCTTTTGAAGAAGCACAAAGAAACGGGCAACGTTGAGGACCGAGACGCAGTGGTCGGCCAAGGAAACTTACTGCAGCAGATGAAAGACACATCATGCTTACTTCCCTTCGCAATCGGAAGATGTCCAGCAGTGTCAGCAGCTCAGAACTGGCAGAAAACAGTGGGACCCTGGTACACCCATCTACTGTCCGGAGAAGTCTGGTCAGAAGTGGCCTTCATGGAAGACTTGCGGCCAAAAGCCATACCTCCGACGAAACAAGGCCAAGCAACTCAACTATGCATGAAAACACAGGAACTGGGGTGCAGAAAAATGGCAGCAGGTGCTCTGGACTGATGAGTCAAAATTTGAAATATTTGGCTGTAGCAGAAGGCAGTTTGTTCGCCGAAGGGCTGGAGAGCATACACGAATGAGTGTCTGCAGGCAACAGTGAAGCATGGTGGAGGTTCCTTGCAAGTTTGGGGCTGCATTTCTGCAAATGGAGTTGGGGATTTGGTCAGAATTAATGGTCTCTCAATGCTGAGAAGTACAGGCAGATACTTATCCATCATGCAATACAATCAGGGAGGCATCTGATTGGCCCCAAATTTGTTCTGCAGCATGACAACGACCCCAAACATACAGCGAAAGTCATTAAGAACTATCTTCAGCGTAAAGAAGAACAAGGAGTCCTGGAAGTGATGGTATGGCCCCCACAGAGCCCTGATCTCAACATCATCGAGTCTGTCTGGGATTACATGAAGAGAGAGAAGCAACTGAGGCTGCCTAAATCCACAGAAGAACTGTGGTTAGTTCTCCAAGATGTTTGGGCCAACCTACCTGCCGAGTTCCTTCAAAAACTGTGTGCAAGTGTACCTAGAAGAATTGATGCTTGATGCTGTTTTGAAGGCAAAGGGTGGTCACACCAAATATGGATTTGATTTAGATTTTTCTTCTGTTCACTCACTTTGCATTTAGTTAATTGATAAATATAATCTATTAACATGTCTATTTTTGAAAGCATTCTTACTTTACAGCATTTTTTCACACCTGCCTAAAACTTTTGCACAGTACTGTATATATTTAAGTGGTGCTTATTCTTAACCCTTTGCGGTCCATTTATTCAGCGCGCCTTAGGCGCGTCAGGTCCAATTTATTTTCACACGCGCAGTTTATTTTAGACGTGCTGTTTAAAAGTATTTTTTTTCACAGTAAAACAGGTTTAAAAGGCACTGCATATCAACAGGGCACTCAGTACTGCATCTCCAGCCCCACCCCACCCCTTGTTCGCTGTATTTTTCACATACCTCTTCATAGTCGTGCATACCGATAAATCAACTCCTGATCACTCGTTTTATGACCAAACTGCTAAATAATGCGATCCAAGTCATTGTTTTATTACTATAACATCTCAAAAAGCTCTGGAAATGTCTGTGATATTCTTTGAGCGCTGGATGCAGAAGCAACTATCTTGTTTGTTTATGTCCATGTTATCTCTGTGGTGCCGGGGCTATGTGTATTGCTCAGATCCACCCCTTTTTTTTTTTTTGTCGGCTTCTCTTGGGTCCTATCGGTCTCACACGGCCATTGAATGGTTTTCTCGGCTTTTTCTGGAGAAAAAACGACTAGAGACCTGTGTTTTACGTCTTTTTGATGATGTCGGACAGGGTCCGACATCGGACCGGCAAGGGAAAATTGTAATGTCGTACCTGGTCTGACATAGGACCGCAATGGGTTAATATTACTTGCATTTGGAGTTGTCTTTTGTTTCTGATGATGAGGATGCAAGTGGATTCTAGTGAGTGATGGCTCGGATTGCACTGCGATCGGTGTGGCGCTGTCTGTGGATAATGAATCAGAAGCGGTGCTAGACTCTTTATGACTCTAGCTGCTGTTCTATTTCTACTAGATTTTGAAGAATACATAAATAAATAAATACATCCAGAAATCATGTTACCGCACTGCCACTAGCGAGGCAGATCCATATCTGTTTAAATGCAACTTTACGAAAGAAGTCAATATAGTGCACACCACCACATAGTTAGGAGATTACTGTATCAATGGATGTGTTCTGTTTTGTCACCAACATTTATTCTGGTAACGCCTTCACCTAGGTCCACTGGATGGTCGGTTGATTGAGTGAAGAGAAGGTTCAATAAGTTTTCAGTGTTCAGATTACAGCTTGACTGAGTTTGAACAATAACACAGAAAGCAGCAGGAACTTTTCACCTGCAACATTGTTTTTGAAATATCTGCACTTTTTTACACAGAGAATTGTGAGGGTCTGGAACCAACTCCCCAGTAATGTTGTTGAAGCTGACACCCTGGGATCCTTCAAGAAGCTGCTTGATGAGATTCTGGGATCAATAAGCTACTAACAACCAAACAAGCAAGATGGGCTGAATGGCCTCCTCTCGTTTGTAAACTTTCTTATGTTCTTATGTATATAAAATCTTGGTCTGTACTCCTTTAAGGCTGGTTCTTTTTTTAATCTGTTCATTCTTAAACTGTCAGAATCAGGATGAGGAGGGCAGTTGGTGTTTTAATCTATTACGCATCTAGGAGACAAGATGCAAAATAAATCTCCAGGACCTCTGCACTTTGAAAAATAATAAATAATCTCCGTTAGCCTTCTCTGCAATGTTCTCTGAGGTAGAAAGAAAATAGTTGACCTTTTATATATGCACCGTTTTTGTTTATCTCTACTCATTTAAGCAATGGAAGGTTTTAAGCTTATCCATTACGTTTACCTACACTGGAGGTTACAGAAGGCCCTTTTATACATATTAATGGCTTTAGGTCAGACTTCACATTTTCCATTAAGAGTTGTTTAGCATGTGTTGCACATTTTTCCCTGAGAAACTCAAGCCTGAGAACTCAAGCCTGAGTAATGCTGTCTTAGCATTTCGGCCATTATCTTTCTTATCCGAATGTGAAATGTCCATCTGGTTTCTATGGGTGTAATGAAGCATTTTCACATCGTAAAAGAGGTGTGAATAATGTGTATGGTGAAACTTGAACAAACATATTACATATCTGCTTGTAGTGAACCAAATGGTTATTGAGTGAATAATAAGTCCACAGAGACCCCCACAAGTCCACTACCTCCACCCCCCAACTTCTAGTGGAGACAACGCCACCTACCCACCTCTTTTTTTCAGTAAAGCTGTGTTACTCACTAGACCTGTTCAGATTCTGGGAAAATCGAGATCCCTTAAACATCGAGTTCCCTTAAACATGTTTTAAAGTTCTGTTCACTCTCCTTCCTTTCTCTTCACTCTTCTTCCTCCCGTGCTCACTCCTTCTCTTCCCTTGTCCCCCTGTGGTGGAACCAGCTACTGGTTATCCTCAGGACTGCTTTCCGCCATCTCAAAACTCACCTATTCAATCTTTATTTGTAAATTCCTATTTATATATCTGTTTGTATTAAACTATTTTATCTAATTAAACTTCTTCATACAACGTATCCCAAGAAGCCCATACTATGTATTGTGATGAATGTTAGTAAGTAACGTTGCCTGCATATCATGATATGTATTGAAGCATTACATTTACTCCCTTAATGTGCACAGTAACTGGTTTCACAGTTAGCAATAGTTGGCACTAATCATGGTATACCTTAACTTAACATAGGTAATCCAAGAATGATGCTTTTAGTGGTCTGCAAAACCACCCAGTTATGTATATAAAGAATAATGTTGCTTGCAGGCAACGATGAGTGGTGTTTTTTTGACTGTAAATGGTTAATACTGTCATGTTAAACACTATTACTGGCATGATAAAGGAGACGGTAAGTTTTATGCATATGGGCTTCTGGGAAATCCCCACAAGGATATACCATTCAGGATTTACTACCAAACTTCAAACAGACAGACTTCACACATTTGTAAAGATAATTTAAAGGTCCATTAATATCTGGTGGAAAATAAAAGTTGTTTTCAACTAAAAACTTACAATGAAGGATTCAATCGGAAAATACAAACTGTGAAATTAACAAAGTTAAGAATATTCGTGTGAACTCCTAAATTTAAAAATATTGTGAACTAAAATATGAGAAGTGTACTATTATATTCACCGACTTTATTCAATTAAATGATCTTCAATAAAACTACTAGATTTTAAAGAAAATTGTTTAAACTTCAAGATGAGAACACAATGTCATACATTTAGTATGTAAAGATTGGACATTTCTTAAGAAAAATGTAACTAACATTCCCAATAAATTGGGCGTGACGAAAGGACAAGTGAATTGCCAGGCCCGCCTTTGTTTAAAACTAATCATTTGAGAATATGGTAATAAGCCTGCCATCAGGGTTTGGGAGAACATGCCCTGTAATACAATGGACTTATCATAAGTGACTGTGGCACGGTGATTTAAAATGTATATTTGTGTTTAGGCACAGGGATTGCACAATCACTTCACATGCAGATAAAATGCACAAATTAGTTCAAGTGCTGGGATTCAAGTGAATGATTAATTAGTAATTGAATCCCAGCACAGCTGTATATATAGATGCACGAGTCACTCACTTGGGGTTGGGTGTTCGGTGAGTGGAGAACCGGAGAAATTATAAAAAAAGGAAGCAATTGGTATGCAGTGCTAGTTTAAACTTGCACGATACTTGTTTGTTTGTTTTGGCCCTCGTGCCTTCTGTTTTGTGTAGTTTGGTGTTTAAACTTTATATTTAATTTAATAAATACACTCATAAGCGCGTTTCATACCCCAGTGCTGTCTGTTTATGTCTCCTTCCGGGTCTGTGATGTCACCACACAAGCCATCCTTGCCACAGTGACATTTAAACAAAACTGTGGTTATTCATTGGACACTAGCTGCCTTCTTGTGTACTGTGACCTTTCTGCTCTCTGTTTCTTTTTGTAGACAAGGGGCAGTCCTGCTGTAGCCTAGTCAGAAACAACCATTTACAATCTAAATGTCGTGTTCTTATTATTGAGGAAAAACATATATATGATTTCATTTTGAACACAGTAATAAAAACAATTATTTGCCATAGTGATGTTTATTTTTCATAAATATATTGGTTTGCCCACAGAGAAATAGAAACAGTCTATTTCAGACACCGTCCATTTTACGCTTATTGAGTCAATGAGGTCGTTAATCAACGCATTTCTTGTTAAAAAGCTTAATTGTCGCAGGTCACACTTCCTGTCTCAACAACTTGATAAGTGGGAACTCATTTATCAAAATGCATGTTAACAAGATCAAGAAAAATGAATAAAAGCATAATTCACTGTTATGGAAACTACTAGCATACAGGGAGATGGCTCTCCCACCAGCGAGCAGCAGCCAAATGGAAATAAAAAATAATGAGAATATCTATTTTGTGTAGAATTTAAAAACTTTATTTAAAATTGTGCATTTTGTCATGCAGAATGTACATTTATTTAGGACAGTTCACATATAAAATGCTGATTTACGATTATCTGGTGTTTGGGTTAAAATCGGATGGCATGGGTTTAAAAAAATGAAACCCCATTAGTCATTTACCCTCAATCGGGGGGATATTTTGACACAACTTACTATATACAACTCTTTTAATGTGCATTTTGCAATCTTTTTTTGCATGCATTTTCTGTTACTCTTTGGCCTCAATATAATAAGCTCAACATGATTAGCCACAAACACTTACAGTACTATAAGAACATTTTATATTCATACAAACGTGTGAAGGTGAAAGTGTACATTGTACATAAAGTGTGGGGGGAGTCTGACAACATTACAAATACATTTAAGCAAAATCCATGTCAATGATCTCGACACTCCTAGTGCATCACTGTGTGTCCTTGACGCCTGTTCTTTGTTCTTGTGTGGATAAGACACAGGTGTTAAAAGCAAATCTGCAATCACCAAAGGAAACTTTATTGTAATATCTAATATGCCATTTTCTATACCAAGATTTCAGTTGTATAATTGAAATAAAATCTACAGTAGATGTCAGCTGTCATATAATGTACGTATGCAGAATTCAAATAGGCTACAGTTGCATTGACTATTTCTTGGTCGTCACTGGGTGCAAATAAGGGTATATCATTTCAGCAATACAACAAATGTTCTGTAATTTAATTTTTTTAAATTATAATGTCTGTTATGTCTCTTCTATTGAACTGTACAGTGCTTTGAGATGCTTGTACATGAAAGGCGCTATATTATATAGACTTATTATTTCCGCTTTGCGCAAGCTAAACAGCACCACAGAGTAAACCACTAGAAATGAAAATTAGTTATAATACATGTATAGTTATAATACCCCATGTAGTAAATCTTGTGAATTTCATTAAGTAACATTGAAGTACATAGATTTATTATTTCATCAGTTTATCTCAATTTCATTAAAATTGTGAATCATTCTGATTCATGCAGACGATGTGACTTCATTTATATTTATCTGCTTGTCTTTTGCTAACTGCTGATCCTTTTTGACATTGCCCTGCTATTTTGGGCTGCAGAGGGATGCATCATTGATAACCCAGGCTTGCAGAGTACTTCACAACTGCACTTTAGCTATCACGCTAGAAAGCATATTTGAGGTGGTTTATTTAGACAACGCTCAGTCGTGCATATGCTGCCACTTTGAAACGAGAGTTGGCATTGAGATTTCAGAACATTGCTTTTTTATTTTAGAGAATATGAATTAATAATGGAAAACAACATGAATTTGGGGATTTGCTCTTAAAAACTAAAAATATAACCAAATACCTCATAACCACCAAAGAGACTCAATAGAGAGGGATCTTCATGTCAAAGTAAAAGGGACTGCGTCAGATCTAAATATACCGCCACTGAGATAATATAAATTTAAAACATCTAGCGGCGTATATGAGTGTCTGCAGTGCACTTCTGTCTGAATATTAAAAATGACAGAGAGGACGCTTTTTAGGGATTTAAGGGATGGTGGTATTTAGAATTGCCACTCTTTACAGCACACCATTATGTGCAGGCCACCTTATCAGTAATATTTCAATTTCCTGTGTTTGAAATCCAGTCTCTGCTGTCAGCATGCATTTTTGTTTGGACACAGTGTATTATATGTCAATTCAGACTGTCAGGGTTTGGATTATCAAGAGTCTCCTGGACTTCAGTTCATTCTATTATAGGTGTCATTCTTTTTACCACTGTGCCACACTACACTTACATGGTTTTGTTTTATGGAGCACCCCTGTAAGGGGAGCTTAACCTAATAAAAGTTTACTATAGTAAAAGCATAGCAAAGTGTAATAAAGCAAAGTGAAAGTATGGTAAACCATAGGTAAAGCCCAGAGCAGTATGGTAAAGCATATTAAAAAGCATGCCAAAACATAGTAGTAAGTGCATAATATAACCACAGAAAAAGCATGGAAAAGTGATGATATTAAACAGGCAATAAATGTAATATTAGGCTGATGTAGATAATCTAAAGTATCCCTTTAACATTTAAGATTTCATGACACTCCAGTGTCCTGGATACATCCCAATGCAGGACTTGATAATTTTACAATTTTTCAAACACAAAACTCAGTTTTTAACACAGAAATGCTTTACATCGACAGCAGAACCTCAACCACACTGAACCGACCAGTCAACTAGACACATCTCCCTGAAAATAGAAAGAGTGCTCTTGCCTAGTGTAAAATACATCAAAATAGATCAGATGCTGACAAGTTAAAGACAGCTGCTCCGCTGGCATATTTATTGGTTTTCTTCTTTTTATTCCTCATTTTAAAGATGCAGACATTATTGCAGCACATATGTGATCCCTATGTGTTTGTAACTTTGGCGTACTACTGTTCAGTGTCTATAACACTGGTTTGATGCTGCTATTTTGCAAACCCTTCACATTTACTTTGATTACTAACAAAGCCTTGTATCTATATCATAGTACTGCCATATCCAGACTATAAGAATCAGGCAGAGAACCAAAAGCTGTTTAACACAGGTGGGTAGTGGTAATGTTGGTAAGAGATAGGAAAATTGATTTTAAAGCTCGAATTAAAATCACTTCTTTCACTGCTTATTAGATGACAACAGAGAATAAGGTGTGGAGCTCCTTCGCAATTCAATAATTCTCAAATTCAGTGAATTAATGGTCAGGCCTTGTTGACACTTTCCTGTACTTTACTGTGTATAGCCTTTCACTAATTCACTGCCTAAAGTATTTCAGATCCCTGTTTAAAGCTTTTTACATTCATTTCCTTGTAAGAAATTAATTGAAAACTCGAATTACAGAAGACGACATCACTTCTGCATCACTGCAACAGTGCATCTCTGAAATCAAGATTACCATTAAGTCATTGTTTATTATCTAAGTCGCAGAAGCTAGATTTTAAAAGAAATTAAAAAAAAAAAAAAAGTTGTTTGAAATTACAAGTCTGTGCAGCTGAAGATTGAACAATGTACTTCTTTTAAGTCAATGTCGTTTAATCTGTTTTTCGGGAAATCACTTCAGAGGAAGGGTGTTTTAAGTGACTATGCCAGTGTCTTCTGAAGTCTGCCTAATATTGAGATAGCTGTGATTTTTAACAAATGAGATTTCTCCAGATCAGAGTTGAATGTTAAGACGTTCGTCTTTGAACCCTACGGTTTGCAGTTCACGTCCAGTGCTTGCCTTTCCATTCAATTCAAGGGGCTGAGATACCAATTCATGACAGTGGTCCCCTAAGCAGAAGAATCCTTACCCATGTTATTGAAACAGATAATGAAATATCTGTGTTCTTTGCATTATTGTAGCTATAGCATGTATGCTGGCTTGTGAGGCATGATTGTAAAGTTGTTCCGAATCCTTGGGGACAGCTAGTGGTTGTGGTTACGAGCCCAACATTGAAACTCACTCCCTGAGCCTAGGTGGAGGTGCACTTGTGTTTACGCTCAAGGACAAAATTTGATTAAGTGAGGGGCGAATGTGGTCAATCTCCTCCTAGAGGCTGATGAGTAAATAATACTGATATCACCATAAGATACGTACTTCTCTCCTGACTACAGAGCTTGCTCTTTAGTTGAATGGTAAGACGTTAATCTTGGAGGACCTTTGTATGACACACTCACTTTGTGAATTCACCTGAGATTATGACTACGGAGAACACAAATCTGTAACATGAAGTGACAGCTTAACAACGTAACATGTATTTGATCCATATAAGAGTAGGGGTAGGCATGTTGCATACTGGCACAGTGTGATGGATGTGGATGTATATTCCAAGAGAAAATGGTTTAAAGATTTAGTAGCTTTATTTTGTTATAGTTTTTACAATTGCTTTTTCCTGTAATAAGATGATTTCACCTACATTCAACAGCTGTTCTTCAGCTCCATAGATTTACAAATAATGTAGGCTACAACTAAGAGCCAGCTCCATCTAGTGATATGCTACTTTAGGTCAATTCTCCTTGTTGCTTTTCGGGCAATACATTGCTGTGAATCAGATGGTGCTGGTGCTTACGAATATAAAGACACGCTTGATAACCTAGCCTACATTACACGTATATACTGTATAGGCAACTAGAACTGAAGAGCCAATCCTAGTCATAAACACAAAAAACAGTATTTGAGTAAATGCAATAAGACCCACTCAGAATGATTTCAAACATCATAAAAAGGTTTAAAAAATTTAATTAGTGATGTACCGGAGGCTCCCGAGTGGTGCATCTGGTAAGCGCTCGCGTGGAGTGCAGAATGCGCTCTATAGCCTGGACGTCGCCGGTTCGAGTCCAGGCTATGCCACAGCCGACCGTGGACGGAACTCCCAGGGGCGGCGCTGGTGGCCGGCGCCACCCGGGGGGAGGGAGGGTTAGGTCGGCCAGGGTGTCCTCGGCTCAGCGCGCACCAGCGACCCCTGTAGTCTGGCCGGACGCCTGTAAGCTGCCCGAGAGCTGTGTTGTCCTCCGATGCTGTAGCTCTTGGGTGGCTGCATGGTGAGTCCGCAGTGTGAAAAAAGCGGTCGGCTGACGGCACACGCTTCAGAGGACAGTGTGTGTTCGTCTTCACCCTCCCGAGTCACCGCAGGGGTGCTAGCGGTGAGCTGAGCATAAAAAATAATTGGCCATTCTAAATTGGGAGAAAATAATAAAAATAATTGGCAAGGACTAAATTTATAAAAAAATTTAAAAAAATAAAAAAAAATTTGGGATGTACTGATAACAGGGACATGTTTGGCGTGGTAAAGAAACCAATATAGCAGGAATGATTGGCCAGGCACAAGTTACTTTTTTGATGCCCCAGGCTTTTTGCAAAAGCAGGGGACCTTGTGAAAATCTCTCAACTGTGTGTGTGAGTCCTATTTTTAATATTGAAAAGGTGGCAGTACTTAGACCCGCCACTGTTTAGATAAATTGAATAGACAGCATTATTTAACTCAGATTTGTAAGTTAGAATTTTGTGAGGCTTTAGCGGGTATCCCTGGAAAGTGGAATCACGGTTATTGCATGCCTTGTCAGACTATTCCAAAATATGAATTGTGTCAGTTTTGAAGAAAAAGGCATTACAACAGCATTTGTAGTTACTAAGTATATGCCCTTGTGATGTTTTACCTTAAATTTAAAGCTAAGTTCCCTCTCCAGGATGAGTGGTTGACAGTGACAGCGAGCGTGTGACAGTATACATTTAATATAATTATGTCATGGTTTTGTTGCACAATCTAGACATATAGCACTTTTGTTGTTTTTAATTTTCTTGAAAATGAGGTGACAGATTAAATTTGTTAACATTGGTAGAATAAGTGTCAACCATAATTGATTTTTCCATTCTGGGGAATAGCAAATTCTGTTTCTCAAAAATGACCAATTCCTTTTGTTCTACTTTTTTTATCAATTTATTGATAATTAAACATGGCATTTAAACATAAATGTAATGTTGACTGTTAAAATTTGTAAATTAATAAATATTACCAGAATTTTATTTATTTATTTTTGTTTATTAAAGCCAAGAATTTTAATCCGACTCTTGCTGCTGTAATAGTAAGTAAAGCACCTGAAGTCACATGTCATAATGTTTATAAACATCTCTGCTCATTGCTCGCGTTAAAATAAGCAGGAATACTTCATTATATTACAAATGTTCAGAAAAGAAATGTCCAGCACAGTTGTGAGACAGTCTTCCACTAACATTGTAGTTCAGTCTACAAATAAAGTTGTTAATAATAATAATAATAATAATAATAATAATAATAATAATAATAATAATAATAATAATAATAATAATAATAATGTGTTTATTTAGCAGACGTCTTTATCCAAGGCGACTTACAGAGACTAGGGTGTGTGAACTATGCATCAGTTGCAGAGTCACTTACAAATACGTGTTTGTAATTGTAATTTAAATAGCGCCCCTTTTAATGTAAACACATAATGAATCTTCCCAATTGTTTCTTTGCTAACTCTGCCTTGTTATTTACAAAATTTAACAAGAGGTGTTAAATTTCGCTTGCTTCCTTCGGAAAAGCCCCGCCTTGAGAGCAGTACCTTGGGTCTGTTTTTCAGTAGAGAAGAATGCAGGACTTTGTCATTTTTTGTCTTTTTTGCTTTCTTGTTCTCTACGCGTTTATGACTGGCAATATGATCTTTAATGGTATTGACTCATACATGATCAATTGAATCACTGCAAAAAATGCAGAATAGTATCCCACCATCCTCATGTAGGTAATCTGAAAATGTTTTAGCTCTGTCTTTTGCTGAAACATTGCTTTTTTTTTTCTTTGTTGGTGCAGATGCCATGTTGAGTTTCAGCAGAAACGTGTGAGTGAAGTCACATGATGGCTGGGTGTATTCCAGAAAAAAAACAAAAAATGGTGACAACTGGAATTGCGAGGTGAAAACACAACACTGCAAAATTCCATTCCGAAAAAATGCCTAATTTTGTTCCCAATGCCTAATTCTGTGATTTCCATCCACGATTCCACGATCACTGAAAATTAGTAGCCCTATATAACTGCAATTACTAGTGTACTGGCACAGCCAAGTATAATATTGTAGCGTCGTATTCCTGGTGTGGAAATAAGTGTGCAAGCTACAGTTACAGATGCTTGATTCTGTAGATTTAATGTATTTTATGAAACTACAGTCTTTTTGCAGTGTTTCAATGCTTTCCCCCATGGTAATACTATACATTTACCATAGTTTACCATTTCATTATACTTTAATACACTTTGCTATAAATGTGATCATTATTTTAAAGGGTGGAATTTAAAATGTTCACAAGCATGTGTAATATGACAGATATAGTGGTTAGGGGATGCTGTTTTATTTCTTTTGTGCACTTTGTGTAACAACAGAAAGAGAAAAACAACGGGTACTGTGCAGGGTGCTAGTAGAGAATGATAATATTTATCTCCAGATAACAGAGAGATATCCAGTAAGGTTATTTTATTATTTAAAACATTCCAAGGTGTCCAGGCAACCCACAGTGAAAAAGTGTACCATGGGAAAACATGTTATTGAATAATGGTGAAAAAACGCAGCCAGGTATGCAAATAAAATATTCCAGCATGTTACATGCAGTATATACATGTATATAAATTCAAGACATCAGAAAGTGCACACACAAGATGATGAACTCAGTTGAATCATTTAATAGAGATGTCTTTTTGTGTTACGTTGTGTTGAAAGACATAATATCCAACACATGTCACATTAATGAGTACATGCATTAAAGTTCCTATCTTACCAGGTTTAAATATCATGATTTAATTCTCTACAATCAGATAAGTGCGTTTTTCTCCGTGTTTCCCTGATTTTTGTGCAGTGATGATTGCATAGCCACGTCGTGTACTTTGATATCAGTCATCCTCGTCTTGTTACTGTAGTACTGCCCTTTGTAAAGATTGCTTCTGCTTACAATACTCCCTGAATAAATTAATTGCTTCAAAGAGAATCTGAAAAAATGGGAGATCCTTGTATGAGCTGTGTATGATTAGGTGCAGCTTTGTATCTGATAAATCTGTTTTATTGATGGAGTCACTTAATATATCTGTAGCTCTTGTAACATTATTGATTTAATGTACTTGGCACTAAAATGAATGAATGTTTAGACTTTATTAGAATACAAATGAAATACAAATAATTCTGTGATTTATGGTGTGTGAAGTTTAACAAAAAAAATGATAGCTGAACTGCTCCGTTCAGAATTGCATCTGTACTTAGAGTCTGTTTTTCGAAGCTTTTTTCAAAATATCTGCTCTAGTGCACTGATAGTGTAAGAATTATTGCCCACATTGTCAAACAGGTAACACAGCAATAACGATGCACGATGTGGTACGGAACAGAAAAGTCAGAGCACTTGTTATGTTTTTTTTTTTTTTTTTTAAATCACTCTTCCTGTAGTGATTTAGGCCCTGTCCACATTATGCCTTTAAACTGTATTAGTTGCCTTTAAACCAGGTTGTAAGTGCTAAATACGATTAGCATCTACGCTACACAGCGTTTAATACCATACTCGAGAACCGGACTCAAGACCACCTCAGGGGGTAGTCTCGAGTCCTGTTCTAAATTAAATCACATCAGGTAGTGTGGCTTGTCAGAAGTGTGGACGCTGTAATACCGATTTACATTTTTTGTGTATCCTCCAATATCCCTGAAGGAGTTGAGAATGGCTATCAATACTGCTGTACCGTATACAATTTCTGAGGCTTCTTATAAAATGGTAGATCATGAGCGACGTGATCAGATGCCGAAATCAAGTAACATTGATATCTGGAGCAATGAAATCGGTGAAAGAGAACTTCAGAGTTCAAAATGAAACGCACACATTATGATAAAATGTACCTTGTGTTTTACAGAAACAAAGCCATAGCGTTGATGGTAAGAAGCTCTATGTCTTCCGTGGACACGGGCTCCATATTTGCCGGGTTGTAAACATAAAATACAGTGCATGGTGGGATAATGTCATATTAAGTCCCACAGTCCATTGCGTTGCTAGGAGCTGTAGCCGGACTATTTTAATAGTGTTTGTTCGCATTAAGCCCGACTAAACATGAAACGGTACTTTAGTGTGGACGCTTTGAGCTGGATTAATTAAAACGTTTTTGAGTACAGTTCTCGAGATTGGTTATGTAGTGTGGCCTAGAGGACAGGTACGTTATTTAAACAGTTGCGGCAACTAGTGGGGACGTGTTATGCTATATTTACGGAACCCCACTACTTACTCTTTATAACTTAATGTAAAACTAATTTTAACTCCTTGCTGACAAAGGAATGTCACCGAATCAACAAATGACAAGTCCTCACAACATGTTCTCTAATACAAAATGGAGGGACCAGTCTGTTTGCTGCTCTGTATTTCACACTGGAAACTTAAGAAACCAACACAATAATGAGTGACAGGAATAAGGTTAGATTAAAAAAATCAATTATAATCTGCAACCCGTTCCTAACGTAACTTCAAACCACTAGTCCATTACAAGTTATCTATATGTAAAGTTAATCTTTAAAATAAATTATACAGTGTTGGTTGTGTTGCCTGGATGTTGAATAATACATTGTTCTTATGCCGCTGGCCTTGGGACAGTCTTGTAAATATTGTGATTCAATGTGCTAACCTATTGTATTTACTGAACTTATTTTAAGCTTGTTGTAAGTTAAAATGAGTTGTTTCAGGGTGTTATTGTTCTTCAGGTGAAGAGTGGCATTATCACCGATGCATGAGAAAGGTGGAAATAGTAAGAACATGTTTGTTTGTTTTTCCGGCAGGATATTACAGCACTTTAATGTTAGCCCCGAAGAATACACAGTCATTTTCACCTCCGGATGCACTGCAGCTATCAAAATGGTAGCTGAAAGCTTTCCTTGGAGGCCTGCAACCCTGGAAGAGCCTGGGAGCCGGTTTTGTTACTTGACAGACAACCATACCTCTATTGTGGGCATCAGAGGGGTTACATCTCAGCTTGGAGTAACAACCATTGCAGTTAAACCAGATGAGTTGTCTGCCTCAACACAAAGCACCGAAAGCAATAGTGGACCATCATTTGAAGAGACGCCTCATCTGTTCTCCTATCCTGCACAGAGCAACTTCTCAGGAATGAAATACCCACTGAGGTGGATACACCAAATCCAAACCCAGAAGCTGTACCCCTCACATGGAACTGCAGGCAGGTGGTTCGTGCTTCTGGATGCTGCCTGCTTTGTGGGATGCTCCCCGCTGGATCTCCAAGCCTACCCTGCGGACTTTGTCCCCATTTCCTTTTACAAAATCTTTGGCTTCCCTACAGGCTTAGGAGCATTGCTGGTACGCAATGATAGTTCTAGTATCATGAGGAAGAACTACTTTGGAGGAGGAACAGCAGCTGCCTACCTGGTTGGAGAACACTTCTTTGTCTCAAGAACGTCCATATCGAGCAGGTATTTGTTTATCCTTTGGGGAAAAAAAAACATTTATGTCGCTTGTTATGTGCATGGTTGCTAGTTCATGTGTCTGTAACTGGGAGGGGGAGTTTTTTCAAACTTGTTATCTGTCTATCTTAAAAGATGTATTCACATTATTTAATTGCATTTATCTATAATCTGATAAACTTTTTTTTTTTAACACATTTTCACAAATGTTTACAATACACGATTATGAGTGCCCTTTGTATGTGAGTGCCCTGGTTGTATTGCACACTTGGAAACTTTTGTTGGCAATATTGCCGGCTCACACCTGCCGTGCAAGCACATGTATATCTTGACTACAATATGCTATAGCGCAGTCTTTATGTCTCAATATTGGCTATGCAAACATTCAGAGTTACCTTCTTTTCCGTATCAACCTCAGTTGGGTCGACTTCCTTGCAATTTCTCAGTTCGGATAGAAGTTTTGTGGTATACCTAGTATAACCAAGGAGTCACAAATTTGCTTTCAGGTTGTAAATCTATACTAATTCAGGGCCTTTTCTAATACAAATTTAAATATGGGAAAAATAGTTTTGCATTGTATTGGTTCCCTGGAAAAAGGCAGTGAAAATGCCAGACATCTTGACACAGATTCCCTTGTTACCATTTTAAGCTCAGCAATACAGGAATACTAATGGAAATAAAAAGAGAACATGAGTTATTCATTTGTTGAGTTGTATGTAGAAAGCTTAAGCATTAGGTAAATACTGTATTACTTCAATTTGGAGCCGCAGTGTTTATTTTAAATTGATCAAAATGACTGCAGCCCTTAAACGAGGGCGGTGATTATACGAGGGCGGCCTTTATTAATAATACTATCCATTACAAACGCTGCAATATTTTATTAAATGATTTAAGGCATTTTATAAACGGCGCCATGAGAGTCTTCAATCTGCAGCACTATACTCTTCTGTGTTTTTGGGGTTTGAATACAGTTCATTTACTGACGGTTAACGACAGCCTATTAGGTGGGAGTTGGGAGGTCAGGGGAGTACTGTACCAGCGAATCAGGAGTGTGTATTGGTTGCTATGGGGCGGGACAAGATGAGGAGAGAGAACGGTAGTTGAGTGTGATGTAGTTGTTTTTCTTAATGAAAAATATTACCTCTGAATATTGGTTTGATTTCTGTTAAAACTAAAGTATATCCTACTCTGTTTGTTTTTTCTTACTCTAATTTACCTGCTTGTTTATAATTTCTCTGTAAGAGAAACCGAAACTAAATCTTCTTATAGATAGTAAGCACATTTTTTTTAAATATAAATTGTACAGGACTGAGTACAATTCCAATTGAATAAAAAACAAAACAACTAAACCCCATACAAGCAGATATCTTCAGCCAGCTTTGGAGAGCGCTTAGAGTGACCGGCAAACATAAGCTCTAAGTTCCTCTGAGTTTAAGTTTTCACCATCCAAGCTGACGACAAGGTAAACAGACAGCCATTGTTTTATCCCCTGCTGTGTTGGCACTGAACTCTGCTGGGAAAAAAAGGGACTGCTGTGCTGTAAGCTGTTCATCTTGGGTTGTCTGTTGGGATTGTACTATAAAATAACATTTGCTTACTAAGGTGGGTGTACATTAGTTTGTATTACATGCTGGATTAAGGTTGCAGTCTCTTTGGGGGTGTCATTTACATAGGCAGATTTGCATGTTTCTTTCTTTATTTTTTGAGCAGGGGTAGAAAAATAATACCTTTATGTTTCTTTATTGAGAGCGGCGTTTATTAAAAAGCTGATATCTGAGTGAGGCGTTAATTGGAGGGCGGCATTAATTCGAAGTAATACGGTAACTATTTTTTTTTTGTGAATGATAAAATTGACACAAATCTATTTGTTTTGGCAAATTGTGACTAAAATGAGTTAATCCCTGTTATTATTATTATTATTATTATTATTATTATTATTATTATTATTATTATTATTATTGTGTATTTTCATATATTCATGTAAATGTTATATAAATAGAGTATGGATTGAAAATTGGACCTCAGCACTGATATGATCGGTGCTTTGGAGCAGCAGAGCGAGTGATTCCTCCAAGTTAAAGACTTTTGAAAATAGTAAATAACTAAAAAAGCTGAGCAGTGCAAAATTAGCTCACATGCAAAGCAATTGAAAATCAAAATGGAAGACTGTCACCTATAAACGTAAAATCTCGTCCATTTGGTTTACTTCTGTACTATTAAGCATTTAGAAAATGCATAAACTATTAACCAGCATTCAAATGAAATCTTCAGAGACAGTGCATGATTTCAGCAGGAGAATTTTTTTTGTTTATCATTATTTTGAAATATCTGTATCTGTTTTTATGCTTGGTTAACACTCTTGTTATCACCGTGGCAAATACATTTATAGGTAAGGCAATAACAAATCCCCATCTAAAAGTAATCTTAGTATCTTAGTATCTTTTTGTTTCAAAACATAGTTCCCCATCTGTTACTTGTCTTACAACTTCAAACTCAGATCCAACCAGCTTTTATCCTTATTGACAGACATGCTGTGCAACCACTCCAATTAAGCTTGGATGCTCCCTTTGTTCCAACTGATGTACTCACAGCCAGGGCAACACGTAGGCAAATTAGGCATGTGCCTAAGGCCCGAACTCAAGGAGGGCCCAAAACGGTTATGTATTTTTTTATTTTTTTATTTACATATACAGATTTGCGCCTAAACTGGAAAAAACTCACTGACCTTCGAACCGAGGCATGTATCTCAAAATCCGATTGTTCTGACAGATTTCTGTACTCCATAGAATTCTGTATGGACGCGCGATATTTCTGAGCGCTGTGTTCTCAAGCACTACCATTTAGTTCTGCTGCAGATTGCAACAAATATTGTAAACAAGACAAAACTAATTGTGTGGCAAAATAAAAGAGAACATAACACCACTGGTTGTCTAGATACCCTTGATTTAAAGTAACCTTATAAAACATAATTTATTATTTTAAAACACATTTTTATTTTTTACATGCAAGTACTGTTCAGAAACATCAAGCGTTCACATCCAGCGATCTTTGACAAAATCGGCGTGGAATCAAAGGTACAGAATTCTATAATGTACAGAAACCAACCATATGTAACACCTGAACTTGTATGCCAAAACATTGGTGATTTCTCTGCTCTTCTGGAGAAAAGGTACGTTTATTTAATGAAGCGATTCAAAACCCACTGGATCAACAACAAAAAAACAAAGAAACATTATTGACGATTTTGCATGCAGTAAACTGTAACGTATTTGACTACACAACAATGTACAGGTATGTTTGTTTTTTGCTATTTATTTTCGTGGACTATTATGGAGCTACCATTAGTGAACAAAAGTTTGAGCACCCTTCTATATATTACCTTTTTCAATTTCATATGGGGTTCCTTGTTTGTTTGAACGGTTGCCTTTTTATTCACTAAATCAGGAAACGTCATTATCGACCTGTGATGCATGATTTTACGTAACTTCGTTTTTTCCCCTGTTTTTATTCTCAAATGTATTTAGCACATCCCCTACAGGTTAATTTTTTGTCCGATTCATTCATTCATTCATAATAACACTGACAATTATACCCGTTGTAAAAGGATGGAGCTAGGGCTGCCACTTGTCCCGGTCCAGGTTTGACCTAGACAGTCCGGGAATTAGCATCTGTGTCCGGGTGGCAGGAATTAACAAACCCGGATGCCCTAGTGTCTGGTTTTTAACTGAAACGGATAAGAAAGAGCAACCATTCCATTGACATACATAAGTTGCTTAAACAATTTCCACTATCTTATTATAAATATACTGTTTAGTACTGAGCTGTACATTCTACTTTGTCCCCAGTATTTGAATAATGCTGAACACAACAAACATATCCACATAGTGTAAACAATCCAAGTGAGGGAGTTGCAGTCACGTGACCCCAGAAGGCTACATACTGGCGGTCAAAACAACCATGGCAGCTAATACAAAAACGGTATATTCCACAGCAAAATGTAATGTATTTGCAACCACAGCGCATACTTCTTACCTTCATACATGTTACCAACTAAGAAAACACGTTTTCAATAGTTTGTTACAAAATACAGTACTAAATATGAATTATATACCAAATTTCTATGTTGTTCGTATATAAAGGTTTAACATTTTTCGTTCTAAAGACTCGCAATTAAAGCAATGTAGGCCTAAATTTGATATAGAAGAGTATAAGCTTCATACAGGGATAAAAAACAACTTTTGTTCAAAGAAGCATCAGTAACAGGAATCTGTAGATTTCCTGTAAAATCAGCAGTGATAGCTAAACGGTTAAGCTAAGATACTATACTGAAGGACTATGCTGTGTAAGAAGGAGCACTGCATTAACAATATGTAAGGTATGTGCATAACAATTTCTATTCAGTTTTCAATTAGCCTAAAATTACAGGTAGACTAATACAGTTTGCAATTATTGTGCATTTAAATATGTTATAAATGATGATGTTTCCGTGATTTCATATTGAAGTTCAGTAAAATAATTAATGTAGCATAATGCATTCTGTTAACGGTAAAGGCATATTTTATGTAAGAACTGGGAATCACCAACCCGCATAATTGTGTTAAACTGTAAGACAGTATTCTGCAGTTTTGATAGGAAGGCTGACTGAGAAATATGTCCGGGTTTGGTCTGTGGAAAAGGTGGCAACCCTAGGAGGAGTGCTAGTTATAAAGGCTATAGTGTATAGAGGTGTGTGTGTATATGTATGTTTGTATGTATATGTGTGTGTGGCTTTTTGTTCAGGGTTAGGGGGCCCGCAAGTGTATGCTTGCCTAGGGCCCAGTGATGGGTTAATCCGGCCCTGCTCACAGCAGCGTACTAACTGGAGATCATCTCGTAGTGAGTACGGAGGACAGGGCTAATGACAGTCTGCAATGAAATAAACCTCTCCAGATAGTCTGCAGGTGATCTTAATTACAATGAACACAATGCAACAGCTGTCTGCCCTCTAGAGGTGTGTAACACAGGTTTAAAGTTAGTCCAGCAATTCTTTAGACTAGGTTCAGTACTAAGTCATATGAGCAGCACCGATAACTACCAGTAATTCAATTAAATGTAATGACTATAACTGTCTATTAAAAGTCAAGGAGTTTTCATTACTTCATAATTTTATCTTATAAATTCAATGAAGGAATTTGTAAATTATTGATGTATATGTATTTCAAAGACAAACTGCTGTAAGCTCAGTGGGGGTAGAGATAACAACCGGCTTCTATATATGTATTTCATTCTACATGTCCTGATGAGATTTAATTTAACTCATAAAATATGTGTGACAATGCTATAATCGCCATTGTATAGTATGGAGATGGAATCGCTGTGGGTGACATCCACGTTGAAACGCAATCCACCAAGCATGTAATTAAGTTTCCAGAGCAACATGCTCAGCGACATTACATTAGGTTTTGATAATTCTGTCTATCTCTACTAATCTCTAATTCAGCTTGTCTCACTGAATTTAAGACCCAGATATGAAGCAATGTATTTTGCTGCTGACTTCTGGTGGCGGCGTCTCGTCATTTAGTTAGAATGTCCAATTTTAGGGATTTTAGGGCCACCAACTTCAACCTTCTTCAGTTTAAAAAAAAAAATTTAGTCATTTTTAGAGTTCTTATTTGATGTTTACTCTGAGGTCTGCTGTTTATCATCTGAGAAATTCTGGCCATTGATCTAATTTCCATCAGAACATAACCTGCACTTAAGTAAACATATTATGGCTCCCTGTTGAGCACAACATTGATTTTAAAGCTTTATTGAAAACCTAGTTTCAAAATGTCTGGCCCCGATTATCCTGGTGATTTGATTTCTGTTTACCTGCTTCCCCAAGCTTCGAGAGTGTTGTGATCTTGTAGAGTTTTAGCCATAATGCATCCATGCTGTGCTGTGTTCAACACAATACATTCTGTCATTGTAAGAAATATAATCTGTGCCTCTTGCCTCTCCACACTCGGGTGTTCCTCTATATACTCTTCTTTACAGTATATTCACTAGCGGTATATATAAAGTATCTCTGGTTAGAATTGTTTAAGTCAACTGCATGTTTTGGGCAACAACAAAAAATAAATAAATACAAGGTCCTCTGTATGCTACCTGTAGTATTTTACTACAAAAGAAAATGGGAACAGGCAGTATTTTTAAAATATAACTTTCAATTCAATAAACAAGCGCATGCTAATTCAGATCTAAAATTGCATTCAGATGATATCATAATTATTTTTTTTGATAACACATAATTGTTTTTTTTGTTTTTTTTGAAGAGATGAGAATGAGCCATATGACAGTTAATTCAAAGTTGTACTGCATTTAAACTGTACACTGCATAACAATTACACTGATATTGGTTTGAAGTCTCTTCTTTTCTAGGCATACCCATAGAGCACAACTCTGGTTCCTCGGATCATTTTATTATAATGCAGGAAATTAAATCAGTTAGAAAACATGGAGCTATGATAGCAATTATGAGAATGGGTTTTCTTGTCATTTGAAGAAAACATACTTTATTTCTAACTGTTAAAACAAGGTGGTATTAATTAAACAAGCTTGTTTATCTTTCTTTTTTCAGTGCCTTATTGTTTGTCTTTTCCATCTGTAACAAATATAAAATCAAGCAGGTGTCTTTGAAAAACACTGTAATGTCTCAACTGCTTTTTAAATGTATTATAACATCATCACAGCAAGCATTATGTGGATGTTTATCAAGGTACAAAACATCTAGCTGTGTCTGATCATAGAGGATAATTGTTCCTAAATGAACAAGTTAATAAGTCATGTTTAGGTTGAATCTTAGTGTACAACAGAAATCATTTCACACACTTTCAATCAATGAGCTACATATCCGATGTCGGACGTTGCCGCCCTCACAAGCTGTCTCCATTCTATTCTATTTCTTGCCCGCAGGCTTGCCTCCTTGAGTGTCCCCGAAGTTTCCTGATTCCGTCTTCCCATCACATTCTCGGGCATCCCCTTTTTCTTTTTCCTTCTATGTTACCTTCCAGGATCGTTCATTCCAAGGTTTTGTGCCGCTTCAGATGTCCGAAGTCTTAGCTTTTGTCTCTCAGGAGCCTTCCAAGTGGAGTTCCTCCAGGAACAACTGGTTTGTTTGCTTGATCGTCCACGGTATTCTCAGCACTGCGCCTCAAATGCCTGGATCCAATTTTTGTCTCCGTTGGTTAGTGCCTACGTTTCGTAGCCGTAGGTTGCTATCGAGAAGAAGTTAGTTGTGAACAGTTTCAGCTTTGTTTGTTTATTGATGTGATGATCAGACGAGATTGGCTTCATTCTAGCAACAGCGGTGTTTGAAATCGCTAGTCTGCGCCTGACCTCAAGCTTCCGTCTTTGTTGTATATGCCGGATCTGAGGGAAGTAAAGTTTCTGACCCGTTTTAGTTCTATCTCCGTCAAATACAAAATCTTGTCCGTCGAGCTCTCTGTCTTAGTTTTCTTGATGTTTAGAAATAGACCTTTCTTCTCACTCTCAATTTTCACGTCTTTTATGCTCTTTAATAGTCTCTCTTTGCTTCCATCCAATAGGGTGGTGTCATCCGTCATCTCAGGGTGTTAAGCATCCTCCCGCCGATCCTTACTGTTTCTCTCCTTGTCTATTCCTCCTCATCATCATGTCCTGGTAGTGCGTTTCGGATGATTTCTTCCACATACATGTTGAACATCATCGGAGACATGACACATCCCTGACCTCTTCCTACTGGGAACCATTCCGTTGATCCACTTTCTGTCACGACTGCGAATTCTTGATACAGCGACTTGATGAGGTTGATACTTTCTTCGGAAAGCCCGTTCTCTACATTGTCTTCCACAAAATGTTATGGCTGATGCAGTTGAAGGCGTAGTAGTAGCTGATTTCGTAGTCTATGAAGCCCAGGTAGAGTGGTTGGTTATATTCTCTACATTTCTGTATGATTTTTCTCAAAATGAAGATGTGGTCTCTTGTTCCCCTTCCCTTATGGAATCCAGCTTGTTCTGTGCCTACTTTGTCTTCTAATTTGGTTTGTATTCTTCTCGTGAGGATTTTCAGCATGATTTGACTTGCATGGTTGATCAGAATCTTAAAATGCTACATTTGCTTTTCTGCACTACTGATTGTGTGTTAAATTTAGAATATTATGCGGTGAGTTTCCAGATCTTGTCCAGAAAAGTGGGCTTGCCTCAATGGTGAAGGTTGTATAAACACACTGGAAGCACAGAAATTCAAGTTGCCACTTAATCCCAGGTCATGGTCCTTCACTGTTGGATGGGTGATCCGAGTCCTGAATGCCAGCATCCAAGAACTCAGAGGAACAGGCAGCACCTGGATGCTGCCGCAGGTTCACTGTTTTGCCTTGAAAGAGGGCTGATGTCACTAAGATTAAAAATAGAGCTCACTGTCATTGTACATCCGATATTAACCACTAAAGAGACTCTCGTAAGCCTTCTGGGAAAACCACTTTGAGTCATAAGGATTCACATTGAGAATCCTTATTCCTTATTCAGGAATGGGCCCTGAGGGGCAGGTTGAATATTATACATTATATCATAATTGTGATTATCCTATATGTTCCACTGACAGTGGGCCCAAAGCTTATAAAATTATGGAACTGTGGCAATGATATTATAGCGATCTTGGTTCCCGCAGGCAGGCGCATCACACAGGGCGAGGCAATCCACACACAGGCGGAGGGCGAGCGCGAACCCGGGACCTCTCGCACTAAAGCATAGTGCCGATACCGCTATACAAAAGAGCCGGCTCCGTTGCAAGGAGCGTATATCAGGTTTATGCCTTTTGTGTGTGATTACCTCACCTACCAGCCCTACTGCTGCCTTCCCCCGTGCACGCTACACTATTATGATGTTGGAGGTGGGTAGGGATTTAATATAACAACCTAAATATAGCTATGGTCAGTAAATGTAAGGGTATTACATATACATATGTATGCAGAGGTTACTCAAGCATTGATTATACAATCAATAAAACCATGTTCTGTAAAACTGAAAATACAGTACAGTGCCGTCTGAGAATATTTGTTTTAATTTCCTCCCCCCTACCCTTAAATATTTAATTCCGTTAAGGACCTAAAGTAATTCAATCATGTTTACCTGTCACTTCCTACCTAGCTATATACCCTAATGTTTCTGTTACATTTTTACAAGCACTATTTAGAAAGCAGAATATCATTGTAAACTAGTATATCAATGTTAAATGTATACTAAATGTAGGCAATGTAGGAACAATTCAATAATTGATCATTTAATGTTTATCTGGGTTGATTAGTTATCTTACTAATAATATTTAATTGACGTGTTACCAAGATCAAGGATTTACTATGAACACACATTCACGCACAGACCCAAGGAATGGTTAATCAATAGTAATATTTTATTAAGCACAAAAATAATAAACAGAAATCAGAAAAGTCAGGAAGTAAATGTCTTAGTCTCTAAGCACAAAACACAATTAAAAAAAACTCACTTCCTTAATTTGACTAGCAGGCAATTGAAATATGACACACATCAGCACTCCAGCAAACAAGCAGGCTGTGACATAGTAGCTTGCTCACACACACACACACGCCCACATCCAAGCACACAGCCTCAATGATGTTCCTGAATAAAACTACGACTTATATTCAATTGTTTGTCCTTTCATTTATAATATTTATGTTGTTTTTTAATACGCCGGTCAAATCGGCCGCTCATGGTTGTTCTAGGTATGTGTATAAAGGCCGGTGTTCTGGTGTTAAATAGTAACTGGGGTTAACTTCTATCGACTCCTTTTAGGATTTTAAAAACTTCAATCAAGTCTCCCCGAACACCATCTTTGTTCTGGCAAAATAGATTTTGATCCCCCAATTTTCATAACTTCTTTTAGCCCAATAGGCTAGTCTCTGTTTGCTGGATCAAATGAGGAGACCAGAACTGAACACAGTAATCTAAGAGCGATCTCACCAACTACCCTTTTTACTATAAAGCAAAGCATTCTGTTAGATTTTTTTCATTTCCTCCCCAGCCTGGTTGTCTTTCTCGTAGCAGGCTTGTTCTAGTTTGTTCCCTCCATTTTGAATTTGTGGCTGGTGTACAACCCTCTACATTTATTAACATTACATTTAATTTACAATTCTGTAAACCGTTACAATCTCATTAGATTTCCTGGACCCCTCCAAGATTCTTACTTTATGAAAAAAAAAATGTTGAGGTTAGTTTGGATAGGGGAAAGTCTTCGAAAAACAACATGTAATTCTGTTTTCCATTGCATAGCACATAAGTGTAAATGTAAGGACAGTGAACCCAAGGCATTGACTGTATTAGAGGTAGATAATGAAGTATGTTGTCTTAGAAAAAAATACTTTAAATAGCTTGTGAATTATTCATATGGTGAATTTAAATTGGTGTTCTCATCGTCTCTCAAAATAATCTTAACATGCATGGACTTTGTAAGACATTGCAACAGACGGAAAAGGAGCTTAACATCTCATTTAGATTACTGTTGTTGGTGACTTGAATGTGTGACTGCTGCAGGAGTAAGAATGTTTAAAGTGCAGTATAATTTTAATGAAGTGTCAGCTAATCAACCTTAGCTGTACTATGATAAATGAGACAGTAGTGCTTTGACACATTTATTACAAATGACATCCACTGTTTTAATCAGCTCTCTAATTTTTTTTTACTGTAATTTAATCTTTTCGGGCAAACATTTACATTTCTTTTTTTTTATATGATCGTCTGTCATCATGTATCAAATATAGTTCTCTCGCTCTTTCTATACCATGTTTAGTCGAGTATTTGCAGCCAGAATATAATTTCTTAGAGAAAGGACAGTGAGCAGTAATTGAGAATGAGAGAACGGCCCTTCATTACTGAGACAGGTCATGCTAAAATAAACAGGGCAATTTGAAACATGCAAATAAAGTGAAACTTTGATTTTTTAATATATATATATATATATATAGTATATATAGTATATATAGTGCCTATAGAAAGTCTACACCCCTTGAACTTTTTTCACATTTTGTTGTGTCAGTGCCTCAGAGTTTCATGCATTTAAATGAAACTATACCATACTCCACACTTAAGGGGAAAAAAGTTTTATTGAGTAAAAATTATATATTTAAAAATACAAAACTGAAAGATCATAATTGGATAAGTCTCCAACCCCTGAGTTAATACTTGGTGGAAGCACGTTTGGCAGCAATTACAGCTGTGAGTCTGTTGGGATAGGTCTCTACCAACTTTGCACAGCTAGATTTGGCAATATTTGACCATTCTTCATTACAAAACTGTTCAAGCTCTGTCAAGTTCCTTGGGGAGCGTTGATGGACAGCAATCTTCAAGTCATGCCACAAATTTTCGATTGGATTTAGGTCGGGGCTCTGACTGGGCCACTCAAGGACATTTACATTTTTGTTCCTTAGCCACTCCAGTGTAGCTTTGGCTGTGTGCTTTGGGTCGTTGTCATGCTGAAAGGTGAACTTCCGTCCCAGTTTCAGCTTTCTTGCAGAGGGCAGCAGGTTTTCCTCAAGGACTTCTCTGTATTTTGCTCCATTCATTTTCCCTTCTATCCTGACAAGTGCCCCAGTCCCTGCCGATGAGAAACATCCCCATAACATGATGCTGCCACCACCATGCTTTACAGTAGGGATGGTGTTCTTTGGGTGATGCGCTGTGTTGGGTTTGCGCTTTGCATTTAGGCCAAAAAGTTCCATTTTAGTTTCGTCAGCCCACAAAACTTTTTGCCACATGGCTACAGAATCTCCTGGGTGTTTTTATTGCATACTTCAAACGGGATTCAAGGTGGGCTTTCTTGAGTAATGGCTTCCTTCTTGCCACCCTACCATACAGGCCAGATCTGTGGAGTGCTTGGGATATTGTTGTCACATGCACACTTTGACCAGTCTTGGCCATAAAAGCCTGTAGCTCTTGCAAAGTTGCCATTGGCCTCTTGGTAGCCTCCCTGATCAGTCTCCTTCTTGCTCGGTCATCCAGTTTGGAGGGGCTCTGGTCTAGGCAGGACCTTGGTGGTGCCATACACCTTCCACTTCTTAATAATCGTCTTGACCGTGTTCCAAGGGATATTCAAGGCCTTTTGATTTTTTTTTTTATACCCCTCCCCTGATCTGTGCCTTTCAACAACTTTGTCCTGGAGTTCTTTTGAAAGCGCCTTTTGGTGCTCATGGTTGAGTCTTTGCTTTGAAGTGCACTACCCAGCAGAGGGAACCGACAGGAACTGCTGAATTTATCCTGAAATCATGCGAATCACTACAATTTAACACAGGTGGAGGCCACTTAACTTGGTGTGTGATATTGAAGGCGATTGGTTACACCTGAGCTAATTTAGGATTGCTATTACAAGGGGGGTGGACACTTATCCACCCAAGCTATTTCAGTTTTTATTTTTAATTCATTTCAAACACATTTCTAGATTATTTTTTTCACTTGGAAGTTGTGGGGTAGAATGTGTAGATAAATGAAAAAAATAACTATTTTAATGCATTTTAATTCCAGGCTATAAGGCAACAAAAGGTGAACATTTTGAAAGGGGTGTAGACTTTCTATAGGCACTATCTATATATATATACAGTACTGTGCAAAAGTTTTCAAAAATAGACATGTTCATAGATTATATTTATCAATTAACTAAATGCAAAGTGAGTGAACAGAAGAAAAATCTAAATCAAATCCATATTTGGTGTGACAACCCTTTGCCTTCAAAACAGCATCAATTCTTCTAGATACACTTGCACAAAGTCAGGGTTTTGTAGGCATATAGTCAGGTGTATGATTAAACAATTATACCAAACAGGTATTAATGATCATCAATTAAATATGTAGGTTGAAACACAATCATTAACTGAAACAGAAACAGCTGTGTAGGAGGAATAAAACTGGGTGAGGAACAGCCAAACTCAGCTAACAAGGTGAGGTTGCTGAAGACAGTTTACTGTCAAAAGTCATACACCATGGCAAGACTGAGCACAGCAACAAGACACAAGGTAGTTATACTGCATCAGCAAGGTCTCTCCCAGGCAGAAATTTCAAGGCAAACAGGGGTTTCCAGATGTGCTGTCCAAGCTCTTTGAAGAAGCACACAGAAACGGGCAACGCTTGAGGACCGTAGACGCAGTGGTCGGCCAAGGAAACTTACTGCAGCAGATGAAAGACACATCATGCTTACTTCCCTTCACAATCGGAAGATGTCCAGCAGTGCCATCAGCTCAGAACTGGCAGAAAACAGTGGGACCCTGGTACACCCATCTACTGTCCGGAGAAGTCTGGTCAGAAGTGGCCTTCATGGAAGACTTATGCCAAAAGCCATACCTCCGACGTGGAAACAAGGCCAAGCGACTCAACTATGCACGAAAACACAGGAACTGGGGTGCAGAAAATGGCAGCAGGTGCTCTGGACTGATGAGTTAAAATTTGAAATATTTGGCTGTAGCAGAAGGCTGTTTGTTCGCGAAGGGCTGGAGAGCGGTACACTAATGAGTGTCTGCAGGCAACAGTGAAGCATGGTGGAGGTTCCTTACAAGTTTGGGGCTGCATTTCTGCAAATGGAGTTGGGGATTTGGTCAGAATTAATGGTCTCCTCAATGCTGAGAAGTACAGGCAGATACTTATCCATCATGCAATACCATCAGGGAGGCATCTGATTGGCCCCAAATTTATTCTGCAGCATGACAGCGACCCCAAACATACAGCAAAAGTCATTAAGAACTATCTTCAGCGTAAAGAAGAACAAGGAGTCCTGAAGTGATGGTATGGCCCCACAGAGCCCTGATCTCAACATCATCGAGTCTGTCTGGGATTACATGAAGAGAAAGAAGCAACTGAGGCTGCCTAAATCCACAGAAGAACTGTGGTTAGTTCTCCAAGATGTTTGGGCCAACCTACCTGCTGAGTTCCTTCAAAAACTGTGTGCAAGTGTACCTAGAAGAATTGATGCTTGATGCTGTTTTGAAGGCAAAGGGTGGTCACACCAAATATGGATTTGATTTAGATTTTTCTTCTGTTCACTCACTTTGCATTTAGTTAACTGATAAATATAATCTATTAACATGTCTATTTTTGAAAGCATTCTTACTTTACAGCATTTTTTCACACCTGCCTAAAACTTTTGCACAGTACTGTATATATCTCTCTCTCTATATATATATATATATATATATATATATATATATATATATATATATATATATATATCTCTGGTGCAAATAATCTGACACAAACTATATGATATAAAGAAATGGCTGTATCAAATCAATGTCACGGTAAACTGTATAACATAGGTATAATACAATGCCTCATTTTATTCCCCACAAGCTTTCAAGCCAAATATTCAGTGACAACTACAACCACTATCTTTTTTTAAAACATGGATGCTTCTCTGAAAGCTTTGTATTCCCTTGTATGCTTTGTCTTTCTGTTCTCTGTTATAAAAATGTAAATGGTGGTCGATGTAAAAACTGCTGCTTGTCTATATAAATTATAGTATAATTTATTACAGGGGGATTTATTGTTATTTTCAGTAACATTGTTGTTTTGCATTGTTTTCAATAAGACTTAAATTGACATTATTATTCAAACGATGCGTTACGACATGCAATCATCCTCCACGTGCATTGTGCTTATTATGAATCACCGAGCAAAGTAAAAACATGTTTTAATACCTGCAGAAAAATTGCATTTGCTACGATTAAGAATAATTCAGGACATAAAAAGTTTCCTTTAATCAAAGTTTCCCTTAATCAAATGCCCTATTTTGAAGCAAGTACAAAAGTAAATTGTCTGAGAGGAATAAAACCATATTTAAAAAGGCTATAAAAACAACAAGCAATGTATTCTAGGATTACATTTCAATTATGGCACTGCTATCCTTATTTCCTTTTAAATTTGACCAAATAACGCACACAGCTAATTAAAACATAACCATCAGTTATTTTGTGTATCGGTGGAACAAATGGATAGTAAGGTACTGTTTCTTTTTTTAATTAAATCTCTCTCTCTCTCTCTCTCTCTCTCTCTCTCTCTCTCTCTATATATATATAAATATATAAATATATAAATATATAAATATATATATATATATATATATAAATACCAGGAAATGATCACTAAAAGCACATACATTCTGAATAAAAAATAAAAATAAATTTCTAAATAATATTCAATTCACAATAACATGCATATAGGACTGGCAAACAGCATTGACAGTTCAGTTATGTACTGTGTTGTATTTGAATGGTATTTCCAGTAGTGAAAAACGTATTAAAACAAAAACAGCAAACCTTCATCTTGCAAGACTGAAAGCTACAGTAATGAAAAAAAACATAAAGATGATACAGTCAGCGCCGCCTGATCGGGATACTGATAATCGGGATTTCTGCTAAAATGGGATAAAACTCTGGGAGACGATACTTCCCAATGCTATTTGTGTCATTTAATTGGTATGTCACTTTGTTTAATTGGGATTCAGTATTTTCAAATGAACAGAGATCGCTTTTCAGAGCAAGACAGGTTGCATAGCACAGTGCAGTACGTCATTACACTGTGACTTGCGTAAACCACGTTGAACTCTTGAAGGAGCCAAGTCTCCTGTGGTTTCTCAGGCTGCTGTTGCAAAGAAAGTTGGCGAGTTGGCATGTCAACATCGCAGGTGCGGCACCTTGTGATAAGATGTGAATTTTATTTAGGAATAAAAAAGTAAATGAATTAAATGTACATAAAGCAGCACTGACTGTTTTATACTGACTGTGACAGGGATGGCAGAGTGGTGACGTCAAGCCAGAAGCAGGAAGGAAAACAAACAAGTACTGTGATGCAAAGGCGCTGCGGTGCCGTTTATTTAAACAAAAATAAAATGAAATATTTTAACAAAAAAACACTGCTCACAGAGCAAAATAAAGGTTTTAAGTAAAACAAATCTCAAACACAAAACACAGGTCAGGCTGGGCAGATTGCTTTCACTGATCCTATGTTTATTTTAATCTCTGTTTCTTTCTCCTCTCATTCACTCTGTTCCTCCTCTCGAACATCCACCCCGAGTGCAGAGAGCTGCAAGCTTTTATGTAGGTGACCATCTCCCGATTAGCAACACATTAATCACCTAATTCGGGAGATGGCCACCTTCTACATGTGGTTTTTAAATTGTGGATGGGGCTTCCATCCACGCTGCCAAACAAAACCTACGGCTTCTCGCCATCATATATACAAATAATAAATCATTAATAATACAACAAAACAAATACAAAATAATAAATTGCACAGGGGCAGAGGGGTACCCCGTTCTAAAATAAAAACAAAACAATAACATGGCGGACGGCACCTCGCTCGTCCTCCACATACAAACAAACACATTTTATGGACGGGCTTTGCCCTGCCCCCTTTTCATGTACAGGGCTCCTGGCCCTGTTTCACTGGCCATTAGGGGTGTACCCGAGTCTGAGCATAAATTAATATTCATAATAAGTATGGTCATTTTTTTCCAAGTATAAGTAATACACGATTCATTTTGCTATTGCTCGTTAAAATATTCATTTTTTTAAAGGGTTTTTTGTTGTTGATTTTGAGTAACCTGGCCTTTTTCAAGGCTAGTCCTTCAGTTTGTGTGTGTGTGCTCGACTGTGCAAATAAAATATATCTACTAGTATTATTTATTGAAAGGCGTTTTTTGTGCCATTGTTTTTAATGGGCCCTGCACTGACAAAAATATGTGTTGACAAAATATGTGTTTTTTAGTAGACTTTTGGTTTCCAAGTATGAGTAATGGATTCTCAGCACAACCCAACTTACAATATAAAGTTTGCATGCACTTTGGGGTAGATTGACAATGTTTTACTCCGAATCGCTATTCGCACTATTTATTAATAATTGGAATCTATCTGAAACAGATTTTTAATATAAAAAATCTATGAGAATCATCTAGCCCGTGTCTCATTTAATTGCAGTTAGGAATTAGGCAGGAAAATGCTCGATTCATTAACACAGTAATAAAGAAAATAACATAATTTGATAGTAATAGCATAGGAGTGGGAGCAGTAGAAAATGCAATTTGTTTCATTTAAAATAACTATGCATTGCTGAAGGGGGTGCAAGGGGATACTAACCTAAATGTAAGCCTAATCGTATCATATCAATTATGCATAGTTGTATTTTATTAAACAAACTATTGACAATGACATGTGGAACTGATCGGAGATCAGCAGTCGGTGGAACAATTTACCGCCAGTAAGAAATGAATGGCTGGTCTGGTAGTATTTTCAATATGATGATGATGGTGAGAACACCTTTCAAATGGGAATTAAAAGCTTTTTTTGAGCTACAGGCTTGCAAGTCGTCATTGCTTAACAAGGTAGGGATATATGTGTATAATGTATGTTGAAATAATATAGAAATATACAAATTTGTGGATGGTTGATAGTTTTTTGAGGAATCAGCAAAAGTACATTTTAATGTATTTGCTGACTCCAACATTCATGCACAAAAACATTTGGATGAACAATACTCTATTAGCAGCTACGTCTGCTTTTTTATCCTCCCGCTGTGGGAAGGAATAATAGTGCGACAGTTTAGTGTTGCTTCCTCTATATTTCTTGTAAATGTATCCACTGTTGACCAATCAATACAGTAATGGCTGGATTAATGCAGGGGCTTTAGGGGCTGCAGCCCAGGGCCTCAGATTTTGAGGGACCCCATAAAATTATATATAATTTAGAATACAATATATAAAATAAATAAGCAGCATGTGACTGTATGGATCGGATCAGGGCTGTTTTACCATATTCCGTTGGAGGAGCGAAGACAGCCTGAACGCATGATTTGAGCTACGATCAAGTCACATGCCACGATCAAACACATAGCCATCAGTTTATAATGTATTTTATGCAAATGTACAGTAAATGGTAAACAATGCACAGTGATGCACATTCACAATATCCCCCTTTCTTTCAAGTATTAAATGGAAATAATTTGTACTTGAATGGTGTATGTACCGCACAGACAATCTACCATATTCATTCTGAAAACTATGTTCATTCATAGTCTCTTCACACACTTACATGTAATTTTAGCATACTTGGAAATTAAACAAGAATCATTATCAACATACCTTTAACAAATGCGGTGTTCATTTTAGCACATCATAGTCCTCTACAGTCTCTTAATGAAAAGTGTTTCACATTCCTTTTTTGCAGCCATTTTAGTTCTGGAATGTACTGAAAGCATTCACATCCCTGACACCGTGTCCGTGCCTGTTTAGGTCAGTGCACAATGCACATGCTCAGTTAACTGTATACAAAGTGTCACCACTATACAGTAAAACAGGAATATACACTCACAATACTTTAATGATTTAATGATGCAGCATGGGTAATGGTTTTGGAGATTGGAATGGAATACACTTCGGTGGGATACACTTAAACGATATACGCTTAAGTGGGGTAGACTGTAATGTATTTTCTTTGCCTCCAATTTCTTTTTAGGTTTGAAGATGGTACCATTCCCTTCCTAGATATTATAGCCCTTAACCATGGATTCCATGCTTTGGAACGCCTCACAAGTAAGTAAACCACAGTGATTCGAAGAAATAAAAATAAAGGACAGTCCCAAAAACACTTTGTGAAGAAGGACCACAGTGCAATTCGGTTTTCTTTCTGTAGGACTAGTCAGGGGAAATCAGGGGGCCAATAATGTGTTTGTTTTTTATGTTACAACAGAACAGATAACTCAGAATCTTTTATTAACCACCCAGCTGCCCATTGTATTTTGTCAATATCCATGTAATTTTATTTTTTTATTTTTTGCAGATTTTTCATTCTTCGCCCTCAAATTGCAATTTGGACAGTTTTCAAAACATTTTTTAAAAATACACACTTTTTTATTGTTATGAAAAACGGAAATATATTATTTCAGAACAATTTGTTTACAATTGTAGCATTATAACAATATAAATAACAAAATAACATACTTTTTTTCCAATGGCAGCATTATAGAAGTATAAATAACATATTTATTTTATAATTGCAGCATTATAACAGTGCAACCAAAAGTCATACCATTTTTTAAAAATTATTTTTTGTGCTATAGATTTCAAAGCAGATGCCCTTCAAACTCTCATCAATGCTGACGTCTTTATCTAGTACATCTATATCCGAAAACTTTCAAATTTTCAATCACGTCATACAGGGTGCTTGATGTGGTAAACTTGGTTTCTATCTTGCACTGTTTTGGGTACTGGTTTGTATAGCTGTTATATGCATTATTATCTGTGAAGTGTACTTCATCAGCAGAATAAATCAGTTCCTTACAACCCCTTGTAACATCAACAAAGAAATAAATACCCTCATCACAATCTCTGCAGCTAGCTGGTGTCCATTTTTTACACCCAGCTGTGCTATCTATGGATGGGCTGGTCTGTCAAGCACATTTCTTAGGGGCTGCATATAGTCTGCTTGTTTATTTACTGGAGCACGTCGAAAAGACGTTAAACATTGCAGATGCACATATAACACCCTGCACTCTATTCTCATGGGAGTGACAAATTTGGACTTACTTGCGTTTCACGTGGAAATCGCGGGATAAGCAGCTGGGTGGTTAAAATAAATCAAACGGGGGTGCCTTGTGGCTCACCTGATTAAAAGCACTACTATATGGAGAGAGTGAGAAATTTAGTCCAGAGCTTGCTAGTTCGAATGCTGGTTGAGTCCAGTTACCGATCTTGGCTGGGAACCTTGTACATCCATGGGTAGAGAGGAAAATTAGCGTGACATAGGAACCAGAGGTCACCCGTAGCTCTTCAGTCCTCCTCGGTCAGTAGTGGGTTTCTGCGGTGAAATGGCATACTTTTTTTAAATTGGAGAGAAAACGGAATGCAAGAACAGGTTGTTTTTTGATCATTTTTTCAACACCTACTTGTTTGTTCTGTATAAAAGGAGTTTTCAAGGACAGATTTAGCAGACTCTTAAATCCAAGAGATCCAAGTAAAACCACTTGTAATGGCTTATTTCAGTTCTCCACCTTAGCAGATGCTGATTCTGTACAGAAATAAGTGCCATTGCCTCCTGGTAGCCTGAGAGATAAATGACCCAGACATGTTAGTATCCAGCAACAATTATACTGCACTGAATGCAGAATTGCTTGTTTTGACTTTGCAGAAACACTGTACCAGTTGATTACATGTATGTAAAAGGTTACGATGATCAGGGTGGGGCTAGACTAGACAAGAGTGTTAGTGCTGTTGGATGTTACTGAGGAGTCGTTTTTGAATGATTTCAGTCATGGCAGCATTAACATCTGACTCCTGTTTAGAGCAATTTAATATTTTTAAATGACTGATTTAATTTGAACTTCCTTAATTAAATAAGATTGGTTTCTTGCAGCCATATAATAGGGAAGACACAAGGTAGAGACACGATTCTGTTTAGCATGTGACTTTGGCCTTAGACAGCAAGTTTAGCATGTGACTGTGGCAAATAGACAGTGCGTGAGATGTAGAAGAGTATTAAATGTGAAAAATACAAACTGAAAATGAATTCATCAGGAACAACTCAAAACAGCTAGAAATGTATGACTTGGTCATTAAGCTTTATTTTATAATGGTCAAGACCTTAAAGATGGCTACAGTTTTATACAGAGGCGAAAAATAACTTGTTTTATCATAAATATGGACGCTGGACTGTCAAAACATTTAATATGGTGGGTTTTTTAAAGTTTTTCTCCCTTGGGTAATTTCTTTTTTTTTTATGTGAGTAGTTGTATGTTCACGTGTACAGCATGGCAGAATTCATGACAGAAAAACCAGCTGCAGCATTATTTTCCTGAAGTTACAACAACAAATAGCATTTGAAAAATATGCTGTTAAAAATGTAGTCTTTCCCCCAGCAGTACAGGACAAGCATGTGGATTTATCATGCGATAATACTCTAGCTCACTTTTCCAAAACAATTAATTTGTGATTTTTGGTCATCTCTACGCATGGAATACTCAGAACTAGTATGTAAAGCATGAAAGTGCCTATGACTTTTGCATCGACATACCTTTGTGAGTCAGCATTTTCGAACCTGGTTGCAATCAAAAGCAAATACCATAGCCGTCTCAATGTTGAAGATGATCTGTGAAACGTGTATTACCAGCCTCATCTGAAAAGCAGGTGCACCCATCACACTGAAAAGGGAGGATATAGTGTGCATTTTAATGTGTTTTGCTTTTTTGAAACTGAAAATGTGTAGATTACTAAATCAGTCTTTGACTGCCAATGCACCTTTTAAAGTGTGTGATTTAAATGTTTTGAAATGATACATTTGTTTAAAAATATAGCTGTGTATATTTCAATTTTACTTACATGGAAATTTGGGGTCGCAAGTAAAAAGGGGTTCTCAGAAAAAGTTTGAGAACCCCTGTCTTAAGCTAATATTAATCCTTAATGGACTGTATTGAAGGCTTTAAAAATAACACTGGTGTTTTCTTGATACATTTATACTCTGGCTGTTTTTTCAAGTGGACGACCTAAAAAAGAGGTCATTCAGCAAGTGAATTAATCAAGCAAGCATTTTTTACCAGGTTAAATATATTAAATGCATTAGTTGTATATCTTCATTCTAGACAAAATGTTAACACAGACTCCTCAGCTGTAACTGCTTTTCCTTGGTGCTGTATTCTAATGACACTAATTAACAGCAACAGAAAATCAAGTTGTTTTATCTTGTTGTGTGAATGGATAATCATGTAGTCTGATTTCCCTTTTTATTTACTTTCTTATAATAACTTAAAACAATTCTGATGTAAAAAAAGAAGTCAGCAAATGTTCAGGTGATTTGTTTATTAGTGTTACTATAGTGATATAACTGATAACACTGATTTACAGTTGTGAGAGGGAGCGGTAAGTGACAGAATAACCACACAAGTATCGTGAGTTCAGTGTAACAAACACTGTATTATTATTAACCAAACGTGTCCTTGTGACACAGCACACTATTTACAAATATATACAATAACAACAATCTCAACAATCAACAAAATATGTAAGCAATAAGGCACAACAGGGTGTGTGTTGTAATCTCATATCACCACTTGATTGGTGCTTCACCTTATGACTTAAAACACACCTGGGAAGTGGTGATATTAGAGTACATCACACCCTGAAGTGCCTCGTTGCACTTTGTGGCAGGGCAGGGCCCTGCTTGTAAATAGTGTTTTGTGATGGTTGGCAGGGATGGGGTTAATTCCTGTCCCTGCCAAAAACATGTGAGAATGTGGCTGCTCCTAATTAAACAATTGGTGCTAAATGGGAGCAGCCACATCCTATCAATGGAGAGCACAAGGCTCCATTTGGTTTATATGTATAGTGATCAGTGAAGGCGAATGCCCAGCCTGACGTTAGTGTTTTTGTTTAACTGTTTATTTTGGTTCTTGTGCCCTTTTGTTTCTGTTTGGTTTGGGTTATTTTTGTGTAAACTTTTTATTTTGTTTATTTGTAAATTAAACTCGTGCATCAGCGCTTAAACTGCAGCTTCTCTATGTCCGAGTCTCTTTCCCTGCCAGTAACACCTGAGCCCACAGCGCTATCCTGTCACACGCTTATAAAATGGGTTAACTAACTAAATAGAACAAAAAAAGTTACATTTTTTTTTTTTAAATTTATTTTTTACCCCAGTTTTCTCCCCAGTTTGGAATGCCCAATTATTATTTTATCCCGGTTCACCGCTGCAACCCCCGGCGACTGGGGAACAGAGGCTGAAACATCGCCCTCCAAACGTATTCCTGCCAATCCGTAATTTTTGGCACTGCGGATCCACAGCGAAGCCACCAGACCTATAGTGCCGGAGGACAATGCAGATCTGAATGGCTCCACTGCAGACCCGCAGGTGCTCTATCAGCCACAGCGGTCGCTGGTGCACAGTTAACCATGGATTGCCCTGCCGACCTATGCCCTCCCTACCTGGGTGACGCTCGGCCAATTGTGTGCCGCCCCCTAGGAACCCCCGGTCACGGTCAGCATTGACATAGCCTGGATTCGAACCTGCGATCCCCAGGCTATTAAGATCTTGCACTCCATGAGGAGCCTTTACTGGTCACACCACTTGGGAGCCCTTAAAACATTTTTTTGATTAACAGTGATTACTTTTTTTGATTAAAGTCATTTTTATCAAATATCCCTCTGCTAAGACTGATCTAAGAAATACTCTTTTATAACTTTTTCAAATTAAAAAACAAAAATGCATTAAAAAAAGATCCTTAAAAGCAAAACACATTTGTATAGACATTGATGCAGTGCAGAGTTAAAGATCTACTAGATTTTCGTTCTGAACAGCAGGTTGAGTCGTGAAAATTCACAGGTGTGAAAGTTAGCCGGATGTGAGCATTAGACTGTGACACGCAAGTTTGCTTATTTTTGTCATCATAGTGGACAAATAATTTATTTCCATAGGCTCCCTTGTATGTCTAGGATGTAAATAAAAACTCAGGGAAATAAATACATTGTTTTAACTCTGGAATACTGTGTCACTTATCAAACCGACTTTGCGGTCTAGTATGGCTGGTGGCTGGACTATTTAAAAAGCGGTTTAGACCGTCTCGTAGGTTCACTTAGCTTGACCCTGAATACCCCATCCCTCTAAACTACAGACACTGGTATAAAATTCCTGTAGCAGATTATTTAGGTCAGACAGAGTGTAACAATTTCTGGATTAACCAGTCAAATAGGATACCCAGTTCCCAGGCAGTGTTCCTTTAGAGTATTTTTTTCATCTTTTCCTTTTTCGATGTCAGCAGGTTCAAGATGTCCACTTACTTTTAGGTTTTTTATTTCAACACTTGAATTGAGGATTCATACTTGTCGAAAATCTCTTCTAGTTTGATTACTCAAAAGGCCAAATTGTACATAAATCAGGTCAGTGATGTTTATTGCGATAAATTTGTATATGGCTACTTTTTTTTCTTCAAAATTCTAGTGGCGTATGGATATCTACCAGTTATTTGCCACTTTTTGAAAAAAGTGCTGACTCATGGTGATATAGTGTAATATCAATACCCCCATGTGACCTGTTTTGATCAATCAGGATAGAGTATTTAATACCCATTTTATAAAGAGAGTTCAGATGGATTTTGGGTACAAGCACAGAGCACATTTATTTTAGTAGTCAGATTCTCCAGACCATACATAGCATCGTTCCCTTCTATAACATACATGTTGTGAGAGAAAAACAATTTCAAATACATTTAAATATAAACATCCTTCCTAATTAGACTTCAATAAAGTTAAAATCCTTTAACCAGAATGCTTATTGTAAAGTCTGCTGTGATTCCAAAAGACAAATGGTTTACAAGTTATCTGAAAGCCTGAAATACTACTGTACAGCAAAGCATTCCAAAGAAAGAAAAAATAAACTTTACCATTGAAAGACATAAAAAAGATGGTTATCTGTTTACAGGCATTCCTGGTGACCACACCAGAGCCATTAATTAAAGGCACAAAGGGCTAAATCATTCCATTGTTCACGTACTGAAACAAACCGACACTGAAGGGTAATTACTATTCAACCATAGATACAGAGATTTAAATTCACCAAACTCAAAAATGTTGTGTCAACTCAAACCCTGCAATTAAATAGACCTCTCATAGTGGCATGTAAACAGCACTGCTGTTATTCTTTAGAAGTTCATTTTTACTTGTGGGATTGCCTCTAGTCCAGTTACATCCTACTTTTATTCAATAATAAAACTTGTTTCTACAGAAATACAGTATATGCTCTCTAAAAAAAACTTTGTAAGCTGGAATCGACCCTCCTAAGAATCAACACTTTTTATCCTGTTAAGATTGCTGAAGTGAAGTTTTAAAATAAACTTCTGCTCAGCCGCGGCAAGCACCAAGCTAAGCATGTTGTAATCCAGCTGTGCAAAACTTAAGAGATACAAACGGAAATGAGGTCAGAGTATGTGTAAAAGGCAGTGAGTTATGGAATTGTAGACGTGGCATAGCTTAGTCATTTTATAAATATTAATATATTTTGTCTAAAAATACATGTTGCAATAATTGTTTGTTGTGATATTAAAACCAATGGATAATATCGATTTATTCTAAATCCACTGTTGTTATTGTCTCTGTTATTCACTATTAATTAATACAAGGCTTAGGAGATTTGATATAACTATAAATAAATAAAACCACAACCTTACAGAAGCTTACCGAAGAAGTTATATTTTAAAAAATGCTGAGAAGTTACATTCTTCAAAACAGCTAAGCCGTGTCTAGGAAAAAAAAAAACATTGCTATAAGAGTCCCTCTTCTTCAAATTAATTTCTACAAAATCTGGACAGCGATCATCTTGTTATTGTTTTCATCTAAACTGCAGGTGTGGCTAAAAGTTTTGCATCACCCCTAGAATTTTAGGATTGAGACATCTCCTCCTTTTTTAAAAAAAATTTTATTAAAGTATATGATCGTAATTTTGAACTTTTATTTAACATGATATCACAAAGGTCGACCGGAAGCTATATTAGTAGTACTTTGCAGTGCATTGCATTTTGTTTTAAGACTTCCATAATCCTCTCAGGCATGGACTCAATGAGGCACTGAAGGGTTGTTATCCTTTTGATTCTTCCATGCAGCCTTTACACTTGATTCGAGTCATTTTGCTTGATTGGTTGACTTTTCCCCAATTTCCTTTCCTATCAGACCCCAAACATTCTCAATAGGATTAAGATCTGGTGAATTTCCAGGTTGAAATTGAAGTGGCGTGATGCTGTCGTCTTTTAACCATTTATTCACTTGTTTGGCTTGAAGGCAAAGGGCTCTGTAACCCTGGAAGTAGAAATCACTGTTGGGAAAATGGTTCTGAGCTGTTCATAGCAGTCCCCTTGGGTAAAATGTGTAAGGATCCTGTGTCTGTAGGGATCCTGTGCCTTTGGCAGAAAAGCATCCCCAAATATGCACAGTTTCTGGATGCTTCGTCGTTGATATGGTACACTCTGGCTTGTATTTTTCTCCTTTGCGCCTCCGAACTCTTAATCCAGCTGAAGGGGGACTTGTCGGAGAAAATAGCTTTGGCCCAGTCATCTGTGGTCCAGTCTTTGTAAGTGCGACAAAAGTTCAGGTGATCTCTGATGTTTTTCTTGCTTAGAAGGGGTTTCTTAGCAGGTCTCCCTGACACTAGGCCAATCTCTAAGAGTGCACGCAGATGCCTTCACTCCAACTTCTTTCCATTACCGCAGTAAGTGGACACTATTGGCCATCTGATCTCTCAAACCTAAACTGCATAGCCGACAATCCTGGCGAGCAGTACTGACTTTTGGGTGTAGAGACCTGGGGGCAGCTTTACAGCTTCCAGTCTTATATTTCTGGATGATCCTAGATACGGTGCTTTGGCTGGCATAACCTCTGATGGCAAAAGAAAACAGAAAGTGTTTGTTTTCTTTTGTCTGGTACTTAAGGCACTGATATTAGCGTCTTTGATCCAAAAAGGTATATTAAATATATTATTAAGTGAAGCGTTAAACTCTGTATTTCAAATAATGTACATTGAAATGGGAACGTTCTATTCTGCTTTATTAAGATACAATATTTAATTGAAATACATTAGAACTCCAAACAACCGCAAGTCCAATCAACCGTGCAGGAGGTTCTCGCATGATTTTCTTTCTGTATGGCAACCACTCATTGCATGGTTTTATCGCAGAAAACAAATTGTTCTTTTTCTTGATACAAAGCAAAATATAATACGATGTTGTGAAAAGGGAAAACAAGCAGCAAAACTGGCCCTTGAATTCAACGTGGGCATCTGCACGATCTACGACATCAAGAAATCAAAGAATAAGCTGTGTACATTTTACAGGGATGCAGACAGCAGTAGACCATTCAAAGTCAAGATAATTAGGGAGTGTAAGTTTCGTAGTGTGGATGCCGGTGTGTATCTTGGTTCCTTCAGTGTCATAGTGCTGGAGCTCCTGTATCCTGTTTGCCTTTGTTTACATTCGCAATAAGTGACACAAAACGTTCTTTTTTTCTAACATCCCCATTCACCACTGCAACCCCCCGGCGACTCAGGGAACGGAGGCTGAAACACGCGTCCCCCAAAATGTGTTCAAACGTGTCATTTTTTGCACTGCGGATCCACAGTGAAGCCACCAGACCTATAGTGCCGGAGGACAATGCAGATCTGAATGGCTCCACTGCAGACCCACAGGGGCCCTATCAGCCACAGGGGTCGCTGGTGCACGGTGAAGTGCGTGGATTGCCCTGCCGACCTAAGCCCTCCCTACCCGGGCAGCGGCAATTGTGTGTTGCCCCCTAGGAACCCCTGGTCACGGTCGGCAATGACATAACCTGGATTCAAACCTGCGATCTGCAGGCTCTAGGGTGCATCCTGCACTCCACGCGAAGTGCCTTTATTGGATGTGCCACTCAGAAGCCCCCTTAACGTTATACCTTATTAAAACGCATCACGAGCGTGAGGAAAAAGAGCAGTCATGCGGGTCCATCTGCATTTAATTTACTAATATTTTATTTCATTTTGGGGTTATATATTAATGAACAGATCATGTTTTGGGAGATTACCAAGCAACCGCATGTTTTCACAACTGCACAGGGCTTGGTTTCAATTATTTTACTACTGTACTACATCTGAGACATGTCACAACAGCTATCTGGTCTCCTCGTTGCCGAAAACTGTTCTTCATGAAGAGTTAATAAGAAAGGCACTTTGTATGATCTCTCTGGAAGCGATGTACTGTATAATAGTTTCTGCATTAGTATTGCGATAGTCAGTATTTATCTACTGCAAAATTCAATTCACATAACAAAGGCTCAGAACCAGAGGGGCGTAAGGGATATTTTTGTCAAAATTATATATCAAATTAAAGCTCTTGATGAGATCTATCTAGTGCCAAAAGAACCCAACTGAAATCACAAACTGCATTGAATAAAGTGAGAAAGTAATAAAGACACAACTGCAAAATCTAGGTAAACTTTGTGCCAGGAGGGCTTAACTAGCACACTTTCAGTGGCTGTCCTGCAATAATGATGCATCTGTTCCTTCAGGTGAGGATTAAGCTGCTTACGCTGAGCTCGGATTCCAACCGTGTTATGTCTGACTGTAGACAGTTCTATTTCTAAATTCACAAGCACCCAGTGAATCTAAAGTGAAAAAGTACCTTATTTTAAAGATTGTTTCCCCTTTTTCAGAAAAGAAAAATGCCCAAAGCCATAAATATCTGCAGCCAATGAGAGTGTGAAACACATTATTTTTCTTTAACAACCTCAGGTGTTTTGTTTTTTATTTTATGAGATTCCGTTTAAAATGACTAATATATATATATATATATATATATATATATATATATATATATATATATATATATATATATATATATATATATATATATATAAAATGCATAGTGGTCTGACATTTAGATATGCCTCCTCATGTGTTTGATGCTCTCTGATGCATTACATTACAAGTTGGCAGAAGTGTTTAAATAATGGTGTGTTAAACTCCAAAGATCCAGTTGTGCTTCACCTTGTATAATCCTTAGCTTTTTAAATATGAAATCTGACAGGTGTTCTTCATTTGCATGTTGGCATATATACATAATGCCCACTAAGGGTTACAGTGGACTAAAAAGTTTTAATCAAGGACGGTAGACATTCCTTAACTCTGCAGCTTTGACACATCTGCGCAAAATTAGGAATGAAGCCTTTTTCCACCCTGTGACAGTTTGGCTCGCAGTGGTGAGATTGATGACGTCACGGACCAGGAAGTAACTGAATCAAAACAATGGATGGGCGGGTGAAGCTGAATGTTATGGCACTCAGCGTTTTAATAAACAAATAAACAAAACAAAAGATTTAAACAAAACACAAACCAAAGGGCACGAGGGCCAAACGAATAAACAGACAAACAAGTAAGTGGCGTGCTGGCTAAACCAGCACGTTTTAGCAATTGTTTTATGTCGTCTCTCCGCTCTCTCCGCTCTCTACTCCAAAACTCCACACGCGGCACAGACAGCTGTCGGTTCTTATACTCTGGCCGAGGGGTTAACTAGCTGTTTATCTTATTACCCCTCGGCCACAGTCTGCAGCGTTTGGTAAGGATGCATGACTGTCAGCTAGTTAAATAATCAGTAGCTGATCAGTCATGCATCCTCACGGGTTTTTAAATATAAATATAAAAGACACGGCGCTTTTACCCGCCATAAACAAAAATACAAATAATAATACATAGGGCGGGACACTCCCACACATGCCCCTTGTGCGCAGCACACATGGCCTTTTCGCCACCTCCCCCTTATTCCCTAAAGTCCCGCTAGCAGTCCCGGCGCAGGAACAGGGGCAGCAGCGGGCCAAAGGTGGCGGCCACGGTGGGATGTCCTCCTCCCACCCAAACAGCCAGTAGCGTTCCAATGGCCAGCGCACAGGCCGGCTCCTCTGGCCAAAAATTTTTGGGGTGGTCTCCAGACCTGCCCCTTCTTCATGGCCGGCAGCTCCTCCGTGGGGCTCCGCCACCCTCTCCTGCAGCGAATTGCTGCGGGGAGCTGGTCTCCTGACCTCCCCCTCTTCTTCATGGCTGGCAGCTGCCCTTCATGGGGCTCCAGCCACAATATTTCCTGCCGCGAAAGTGCGGCTGGGGAGCTGGTCTCCTGACCTCCCCCTTTTCCGTGGCGGCAGCTCCCTTCATGGGGCTCCAGCCACAGTATTTCCTGCCCTTGAAAGTGCGGCTGGGGAGCTGGTCTCCTGACCTCCCCCCCCTTTTCCGTGGCCGGCAGCTCCCGTTCATGGGGCTCCAGCCACAGTATTTCCTGCCGTATGGCAGGACTGGTAGCGACCCCAGGCAAAACAGGACCCTCGGGAGGCGACGGCAGCAGCAGCGGACCCTCGGGAGGCGAACTCAGGAGGGGAGCCCCTGGCCATGGAGGCGGCAGCGGGAGCTCCACTTCTCCCTCGTACCCTGTAACTGGTGGCTCTCCAGGCGATGCGGAGCAACAGGCAGCCCCAGGCAAGCAGTCCTCCCACGGCGGCTGAGGTGGAACCAGCAGGCATTCACCCTCTGCTGGTGGAGCTGGGAGCGTTAAGCAGTACTCCCACAGCGCTTGAGACGGAACCAGCAGGCATTCACCCTCTGCTGGTGGAGGTGGCGGAGGCAGAGGCAGCTCTTGCTGCTCTGCTCCTGATGGTGGTGGAGACAGAGGCAGCTCCTGCTGCTCTGCTCCTGGCGGTGGTGGAGACAGAGGCAGCTCCTGCTGCTCTGCTCCTGGTGGTGGTGGAGACAGAGGCAGCTCCTGCTGCTCTGCTCCTGGTGGTGGTGGAGACAGAGGCAGCTCCTGCTGCTCTGCTCCTGGTGGTGGAGACAGTGGCGAGGGCTCCTCACCCTCTAACGCTGGAGACGGCAGCAATGGCTCCTCTCCCTCTGGCGTTGGAGACGACAGCGACGGCTCCTCTCCCCTGGCTGGAGACGGCAGCGGCGGCTCCTCCCTCTGGCTGGAGAAGGCAGCGACGGCTCCTCTCCCTCTGGCTGGAGAAGGCAGCGGCGGCTCCTCTCCCTCTGGCGCTGGAGGCGACAGCGGCGGCTCCTCTCCCTCTGGGCTGGAGGCGACAGCGGCGGCTCCTCTCCCTCTGGCGCTGGAGACGGCAGCGGCGGCTCCTCTCCCTCTGGCGCTGGAGGCGGCAGCGGCGGCTCCTCTCCCTCTGGCGCTGGAGAAGGCAGCGGCGCTCCTCTCCCTCTGGCTGGAGAAGGCAGCGGCGACTCCTCTCCCTCTGGCTGGAGAAGGCAGCGGCGACTCCTCTCCCTCTGGCGCTGGAGAAGGCAGCGGCGACTCCTCTCCCTCTGGCTGGAGAAGGCAGCGACGACTCCTCTCCCTCTGGCTGGAGAAGGCAGCGGCGACTCCTCTCCCTCTGGCTGGAGAAGGCAGCGACGACTCCTCTCCCTCTGGCTGGAGAAGGCAGCGATGACTCCTCTCCCTCTGGCGCTGGAGAAGGCAGCAATGACTCCTCTCCCTCTGGCGCTGGAGAAGGCAGCAATGGCTCCTCTCCTCTGGCGCTGGAAACAGCAGCGGGGCCCCTCCCATATCTGCAGCCAGGTAGTTGAGCACCATGGCTGCGATGTCTGGGAGGGATGCTGGTTGGTGTTTCTGTTCCCAGGCCTCCCAGCGCTCCCCATCTCTCGCCCACAGGAGGTTGATCACAGCAGGGAGGGCGACCATTATATCCCTCTCAGGCTCCGCCAGCCAGTCCCAGATCCCCTCAGAGGAGACGGGATTCTTCCGCCTCGGAGGATGCGGGTCCTCTCTCACCCTTTCTGGATGTTCAGGCTCCTTCCTCTCCTGCCATGGAGGGGTTGGTCCGGTGCCACGTGCCCAACCTCACCAACATGGCACCACTCCTCACCCTTCAGGCAGGTGAGGCAGACGTCCAGCGTGGTAAGGACCTGCTGCTGTTGCTGCGCCTCCTGCTGCTGTTGTTGTTGCTGCTGCTTTCTCCTCCGGCTACTCTTCCCCATTTTTTTATTTTTATTTTTTTTCTCCAAAAACACCAAAAAAATACTGTTTGAAAAAACAAAAAACGTCCTTTTTCTGGTCCGGCTGTTGGAGGCGTTGTTTGTCCCACGCAGGACACCATATGTGACAGTTTGGCTCGCAGTGGTGAGATTGATGACGTCACGGACCAGGAAGTAACTGAATCAAAACAATGGATGGGCGGGTGAAGCTGAATGTTATGGCACTCAGCGTTTTAATAAACAAATAAACAAAACAAAAGATTTAAACAAAACACAAACCAAAGGGCACGAGGGCCAAACGAATAAACAGACAAACAAGTAAGTGGCGTGCTGGCTAAACCAGCACGTTTTAGCAATTGTTTTATGTCGTCTCTCCGCTCTCTCTCCGCTCTCTACTCCAAAACTCCACACCGCGGCACAGACAGCTGTCGGTTCTTATACTCTGGCCGAGGGGTTAACTAGCTGTTTATCTTATTACCCCTCGGCCACAGTCTTCACGCGTTTGGTAAGGATGCATGACTGTCAGCTAGTTAAATAATCAGTAGCTGATCAGTCATGCATCCTCACGGGGTTTTTAAATATAAATATAAAAAGACACGGCGCTTTTACCCGCGCCGCAAACAAAAATACAAATAATAATACATAGGGGCGGGACACTCCGCCACACACCCCTAATTCAGCCTTTAAAGAATAAGGACTGGAAAAGCAGCTGCTGCATACCACAAAATCTACACCTTTGAGATTTAGTTTTGAGTTATCAAGCTGAAAACAAAACATATGGGCATAGCTGGTGTAATAAGCATTTAAATGAACAGTCATTTAATTGAGCTTGGTTTCCTGTATAATTTATTTGAATATATTGAAGCAGGGCACTGTAGATTCTCTGAGATGGAATATTTCAAGGGAAATTAAGAATTGTTTGTGCAAATTAGGCTAGGCAATTTAGCAATGCAAGAAATTAGGCCTGTAATGGAATTTAGCCAGGGCAACATGGTTGAGAATGCTCTTCAAGAGAGCTACCATGGGGTATTAATTACCGTCAGAGTAGCCAGATACTTATTTTATTGCCTTCTCTGATAGACACATCTCTCCTAACACCATGCTGGGGCATTGGTTTCCCAGTTTTTTTCCCTGTCAGTTTAATGGAGAGGTCCTTGCAGCTAGAGAGACTAAAGTTGTAGTCAGACCAATATCCTATACACTTAGGTGATTTCCACACAGACATCCAGCGAGTGGTGCTGAAACTGCTCAAGCAATATTCTGATCGGCTGCTGTCCAGGGTGCTGAACAAGCCAAGTGACGCATAAGAGATCCTGTCTCGATTTCTTGACAGTGGCTTATTTCTCTCCTGCTTTTTATAATGAGTTTTACAGTGTAGTGAAAATGTTTGTTGAGGAGAAAGAACTACTGTGATTCAATAAACACAGCAAATATGGCTTGCTTTCTCATTTTCATTCTTTGCTACAAGTTGTGCTATACAACTTTATAGACTGCTGACAAGTATTTGACATATTCTCTACCCAATTTTGAAATGCCCAACTTGAATGCCATCCCACCACTGCAACACACTTTCCTACCAGGAGGAAAGAAGATCAACAATGGTCTCTGCTTGTGCTGTTGACTAAATCCATCTTTTCACCCAACGAACCCTGAACTCGTGGGGCACCTGACCAATAAGCCGAGAGTTATGAGGTGAACAAACCCCAGACAATTTTCCTCCCCAATTCATGGTAGCACAAAGTAGCTCTCCCTGTGGGATCCCAGACAAGACTTGAAACAACACAGCCAGGATTCGAACAAGGGAGCTTCAGATCGTTTGACTCGGCTTGCACTTCCTTAACTATGTAGAGAAAATCTGTGATCAGCACCGCTACTGTATCCATAACCTAAATGTGTATGCCATCCCCACTGAACACAGACCGATGCAGTAATACACAATGCATAGAGATAATAAATCACATATTACAGGACGACAAAGAGAATTCAGTTCATCATTCATCTCTAGATACCGTTTGAACAATCCATAATTCAACGTGCATTTGTCAGCTGGATATGTGAAATGTGCTTATTTTATGCTTTTACTTCAAAGACTAACTGGTAAACCAAAAGCACTGATCTATAATAAAATAATCAGTTTTTGATACTTCTTAAGTCTTGCAGCCATAACACCAGATATCAGAAACAAAGGATCTGATCTGTTGTTGTATTGAAGACTTCCAAGGAAAATGCCTGCTCTGCAGGCTGTGTTGGTGGCTTCATAATGGACAGTCACTCCTGGTTACAATCAGTGTCCTATAATACTGCAAGATTTAGGCACTGTGTTGCTAGAAAATGTCAATTGACTCAATGAAACACGTTTGTAGACATCAGGTTACCCCCTGTCCTGTCTTCAGTGTGAAAAAAGGCATCTCTAGAAATTAGATATTGTCACCAAGATCTTGCTGGATCAATCACATTTAAGGTGCATTTGCACTTTCATTGCTTTTTGGTTAGGAATCTGGAAGATTGTCCTGCGTTTCAGTGTTTTTTTCAGTTGATAGAGTAGCAGGGGATTACAATACAGACACTTTGGCTGTGAGGAAGTTGTCAGTCACTGATGTAGCTTGTGAGTACAGGCAAAAAGTAACTCAGCAACAAGTAATTGATTGATATGTGTGGTTTTAAACTGAAAAGCGAATGTGCTGCTAATCAACACAGCCTAAATTCCTGTTGGTGGATTTTATAAACAATAACATCAAAGTCAGGCTCCAAGCAGAAATACATATATGGTTGTCTCTGTTTAATTATTATGCCTTCTTTTGTGGCTTTACATGGATTCTTTGTGGTTAAATACATTTTCTTCATTTTTTATTTTATTTAGTTGTGTCACAATCAGCACACAGGGTTCTTTCAGATGGAAAGAACCATGTGCCCAGTAAGCTCCTTGATGTGAAGAGGCAGTTAACTTGGTCTTGGGACCTGGCGCTACTGTCCTTCAGTTCACCTGAGCTGTTGTAGGGAGTTGCTATGGAGAGCGAACATAATTGGACATTATAAATACAGGAGGTAAAAATAACATGTGTAAAATAATTGGCCACACTACATTACAAAATAAATAAATAAGAGTACAGTATGTGAAACAAAGCACAGCCCTAAAGGTTTACACTAGTGATCTCTTTCCTTCATGTCTTCTTCTCCACTCAAAAGATCAGACATGTTTGACATTGAGCTGACTATGTTTCTTTTAGTATGCCTAAATACAGAATACAAGTGTAAATGCACCTCTATAAATAAATAAATCTAACTTATAGTCTACTCATTAGCCTCCAGTGTTGCAAGCACCACCCCCAGAGTGGAAACATCTGTTAGTTCTCCCAGAAGGATTATTTCTGCAGTGTGTAGTTGTTTATCCTGACACGTGCTGGTAGAACAATTTATGCACCACTGGAATGCATGGCTCATGGATAGCTCTGGCACGACTGCAATCTCAGTGTGGTGCATTCCTTAGCTACAAGCCCCTTGAGACCTCTCGGGTGCCTTCTGTTGACTCTTTATGAGTCTGATCTAAACCTTCACTGATCTGTGACCTTGACCATTTTTTTTTTTTTTTATAATGAGACTCCTTAAAAAGACAAATAACATGAGTTGTATTGTATAATTATTTTACCATGTGTGTCTTCATTTGATGTTTTGAATCATCATTATTTAAATAAACAAGGAAAACAGCAGGTGAGATGAGATGACAGTGGATAAAATCTGAGATAGTCAAGGTTTTTTATACTAGAAAATGGTTGCACTTGATGTGTCCTCAAGTTATAGCTATTCAGTTACTGGTGCTTTGGTTTTCCCATTTTTAAGGTCCCACACTGCAACCACTCTGAGTCGGACTTTAACCGAATCAGTCACCCGGAGACAGGGTGCTGTGATGTGCTATCAATGGGAACATTTGTGATGTTTCTTTATTGACACAATGCAGCTTTTTATCATCACAGGATTTGGAATCACAGTGTAAGTGAGAGATTCTGCTTGTACAAGTAGTATTCTTGCACATTTGTATTAGTAGTTTATTTTATTTTTTTTGGGGGGTGGGGTGGGGAAGGATGACGACGACTATTAATCTTGACACAGCTTCCTGACATTCCAAGTAACTGTTGCCCTTTCTCATGAGTATTCATGAGTATCCCCCAGGACATAGGTTAGGAAGTTGTATTAGCCAGACCGGTATAATGCAACCTTCAGGTTTGTTGGTGGGTCAATACACTCATTCATTATGCACTGTATACAATACAATACAATGCAATTCACATTTCTATAGCATCTTCCATCACAAGGATCTCAAACCACTTCACAAAAAATAATAATTAAGCAATTCATTTAAAAACAAGTACAAAATGTAATAAAACAGAAATTAGAGACAAAAATGTGGTTTTAATTGATAAATTAGAAAAACTAAGATAAAAAGCTAGTTTGTAAAAATAGAACAATTAAAAACAATAATAAAAAATAATAAAATTGGAATTTAAAAAAAAAGACAAAAAGACAATGCAGATTTGATTGTAAAATTGGAAAACTAAGATAAAAAAACTGTTTTTAAAAATATACACAGCTAAGCAAGTTTCATGAAACATTTGTTGTAGGAAGTCCTAAAGAGAAATAGTATTGCAGCCTGAAGCTAAATATGAAATGTTCTTGCCATGTAAAGATATCCCATGTTTTATTAGGTGTCAGGGCTTCATTACAAGACCTTTTGGTTTCCAAATGTATGTGTGTATCTACACTGTATGAGATTGAGAGTACATGTGAAAATACAGCATCAATCAATTAGTTACACAGTATATCGCTATTTGCTTAGTCGTAAAATATATATATATATATATATATATATATATATATATATATATATATATATATATATATATATATATATATATATATATATATATATATATACTATGCAAAAGTTTTAGGCAGGTGTGAAAAAATGCTGTAAAGTAAGAATGCTTTCAAAAATAGACATGTTAATAGATTATATTTATCAATTAACTAAATGCAAAGTGAGTGAACAGAAGAAAAATCTAAATCAAATCCATATTTGGTGTGACCACCCTTTGCCTTCAAAACAGCATCAAGCATCAATTCTTCTAGGTACACTTGCACACAGTTTTTGAAGGAACTCGGCAGGTAGGTTGGCCCAAACATCTTGGAGAACTAACCACAGTTCTTCTGTGGATTTAGGCAGCCTCAGTTGCTTCTCTGTCTTCATGTAATCCCAGACAGACTCGATGATGTTGAGATCAGGGCTCTGTGGGGCCATACCATCACTTCCAGGACTCCTTGTTCTTCTTTACGCTGAAGATAGTTCTTAATGACTTTCGCTGTATGTTTGGGGTCGTTGTCATGCTGCAGAATAAATTTGGGGCCAATCAGATGCCTCCCTGATGGTATTGCATGATGGATAAGTATCTGCCTGTACTTCTCAGCATTGAGGAGACCATTAATTCTGACCAAATCCCCAACTCCATTTGCAGAAATGCAGCCCCAAACTTGCAAAGAACCTCCACCATGCTTCACTGTTGCCTGCAGACACTCATTCGTATGCGCTCTCCAGCCCTTCGGTGAACAAACTGCCTTCTGCTACAGCCAAATATTTCAAATTTTGACTCATCAGTCCAGAGCACCTGCTGCCATTTTTCTGCACCCCAGTTCCTGTGTTTTCGTGCATAGTTGAGTCGCTGGCCTTGTTTCCCACGTCGGAGGTATGGCTTTTTGGCCGCAAGTCTTCCATGAAGGCCACTTCTGACCAGACTTCTCCGGACACTAGATGGGTGTACCAGGGTCCCACTGTTTTCTGCCAGTTCTGAGCTGATGGCACTGCTGGACATCTTCTGATTGCGAAGGGAAGTAAGCATGATGTGTCTTTCATCTGCGTCTACGGTCCTCAACGTTGCCCGTTTCTTTGTGCTTCTTCAAAAGAGCTTGGACAGCACATCTGGAAACCCCTGTCTGCCTTGAAATTTCTGCCGGGGAGAGACCTTGCTGATGCAGTATAACTACCTTGTGTCTTGTTGCTGTGCTCAGTCTTGCCATGGTGTATGACTTTTGACAGTAAACTGTCTTCAGCAACCTCACCTTGTTAGCTGAGTTTGGCTGTTCCTCACCCAGTTTTATTCCTCCTACACAGCTGTTTCTGTTTCAGTTAATGATTGTGTTTCAACCTACATATTGAATTGATGATCATTAGCACCTGTTTGGTATAATTGTTTAATCATACACCTGACTATATGCCTACAAAATCCCTGACTTTGTGCAAGTGTACCTAGAAGAATTGATGCTGTTTTGAAGGCAAAGGGTTGTCACACCAAATATGGATTTGATTTAGATTCTTCTTCTGTTCACTCACTTTGCATTTAGTTAATTGATAAAAATAATCTATTAACATGTCTATTTTTGAAAGCATTCTTACTTTACAGCATTTTTTCACACCTGCCTAAAACTTTTGCACAGTACTGTATATATATATACCGGTACAACTGTACTATAAAGACATTGTCTTACATTTTGCCATGCACTATGCAATGAAACATAAAAAGAGTTTACAGAAACAAACTCCAGCCAATACTTTAAGCGCAGCACAGCAAGCAGTACCAGAGGACACAGTAGTAAATTAAGTGGTGACAGACTTAGGGTAGCAGACACTTGAGTAGTATGGGCATATTATGGATTACCTAGCCATATTGTTGGTGCTGAGTCATTGGGCTCCATTAAGACACAACTTGACAGAGTTTGGAAATTAATCAGCTACTAGGAATGGGATGAGCGCTGATAGGCTGAATGGCCTCCTCCTGTTCACAAATTGTCTTGTTCTTTTGCTCTTACATAAACAAAGCACTGAATAAGGGGAAATGCCATGGTGGGGAGTTAATTAGTGCCCTGGCATTTTACCATTCAAGGCATGGGGTGAATCTAGGTTACCTGATATTGGCATTTCTATTAAAGTGTGTGCTTGGGCTTTGTGTGGTTTGATTGACTTGTGCTACTGAACAGTACAATACCATAGTTTAAAGTAACGCTGTTTTCATTTTATTGAATCTACCCCTAATTGGTGCAGGAAATTACACATTGGCTTTAGTTTAGATGCCTTTTCTAACCAAATTATTTCCCTTTATCAACAAGTAAGAAATTAAGAAAATAACATTACAGAAAAAAGAAAGTTAGTTTCAAGTGCAAGGCTTAGGCGACTGTCAACTGATCAAACGTTGACACACTTTCTACTTTTAGTATTTTCATTACACACTGCTAATTCCCCAGAGAATTACAGCTCGGTGGAGCATATATGAAATCAGAAATGACAGCTCTTGGATTAAATGGATATTATCTCAGCAGAATGGTGTTCACATGTCCTCAATGAGTTTCTTTTAAAGAGGCAGCTGGCTCTGCACTGTTGATTAATAACTTGCTCCTTTCGTAAGGTTCCTGAAATGTTCTCAGCCAGTGACACATAAGGTTACACAGATGTATGAGACAAACCTTGACAAACGTGTCTTCCTCTGTCATCAAAAACCTGTCCATGTGGATTAAGGATTTTTTGTTTGTCTTGCACTTGGTTATTAAAAGAAAAAAAAAATAATTATGTTTGGTTTCCTGCTTCAAAGTGCAAGGTCTGTCAGATTAAGTAGAGATGCTGAATTAAGTCTTCAGGATTCAGCTACAGCTATGTAGTGAGAGGCATTAGTTTTCAATGGTGTCTGACTAGAATTAATTGTATCCTACAGTACGAAATCATAAATATAGATTCCTCTGGTTCTGGTGTTATGAAACCATAATATGCTTATTTTACGTAATAATGCCCTAAATATGAAGCTAATGGAGCAGTTAAAAAACTACAGTGCCCAGGAAACACGGACAAGGTGATATTATTATTATTATTATTATTATTATTATTATTATTATTGTTGTTGTTATAGTTATTCTATTTCTAAATGTTTATGATCTTAAAATCATATAATCTGTTTCCATGACATGGCAAATTCACTAAATACTGCTTATCCAAATGTGATGGAACTTGGTAAGTACATTCTCCAGCGCAAGTTGTAGAGAATTTAAGAATCTTTGCCTACCAGTTATCGTTTTCACAGATGTTTGTTTTGTTGTTTGGTACTTTTTAAAAGCTGCTATATAGTACAGGAGAATTTAAATTTTGCTTGATCTAACCTCCTTGTCTAAAACAGGAGAGCTTGCATATCTGAACAAATGAAATGACTAAAGAAAGGCAGTCTGTCGGAATACATTTCTTTGTATAAGGATAGTGCCACCATAATTAAAATTGAATCCCAGAGTAGACACTGTAAATGCTGCTTACAGGGAGCTGTTTCCTTGACTAATGAAACTGCAGTGCAATGCCTACTGTTGCAGCCACTTAGCTGCAAGACTGAAAACTCAAGACTACCTGTAAGATCAGATGGCTTTAATTGATTAAGCTTCCAATATTTTTAAAAAAATCACATTTGTGTGACATGTGACTGTCTAGCACTGAAGAAGCAGGATATATTTGTTGCATTATTGTCTTATATATGTGCAACTAGTTTCAGAAGCAATAAAAGGTTGTTCACCTGTATCTAATGGTTTCTTCAACCCTGGTATTAAGGCTATTGAAAAGGCTCTTAATACCTGTGATAAGCCACAGCCAATCGAGGCTCATAGAAAGTGACACTTGACATCTCATTGACACAGAAGTTGGGTGAAATGTTCTAGATGAACAGGAATCTTATTTACCAGCGGCAGGGCTGAATTCAGCGATTCAAACTGGTTTTTCAGCTGACGTTTTCCAAAATCTACAGCCATGCTTTTTTCTTTTTTTTTTTTTTTTGTCTTGACTCGAACTTCTCTGACTGCCATAGGGGAGTGTGCACTACCTGGATGAAAAGAAGCATTTAAAGAAAGGCTTTTTGTTTGTTAATTACATATATATATATATATATATATATATATATATATATATATATATATATATATATATATATATATATATATATATATATATATATATAGTACATGTACATGACACTGATGCACTGTGGGTCAGGACCACAGTAGTTTTCAGTAACTCCCACTGACATTGTATTCCCCAGTCTTATAATGATCCCTGTATCCCTCCAGCTGTCTACATGTTTAAACTATCTATAACATAGTCACATGTGTTCAAGAGCTGCTGCTCACAAGTTAATCAAAACATTTGAGGAAACAGGTTGCACTTGTGATAAGCCTTGTAGTGGCAGACCACCGACACCAAGAGACGTTGTCGCTGAAATCAGCCATGCCGTAGTAGAACAACCCAGCACAAGTGCACGTGCTGTCATCCGCCGCCTGGACTTACCCAATTCAACTATTCGTAAGGCTCTTTATTCAACTCTGAGGATGTTTCCATACAAGCTGCATCACGTGTAAGCATTAGAGGAGGCGGATTTCAACAGACGTGTTGATTTTGCATTGCAGTTCTTGGCACAACTGGAATTGGATGACAAGTGGCCTGCTAATATCCTGTGGACAGGTGAAGCGCACTTCACCCTGTCTGGAAATGTGAACACACGCAACTGTCTGATCTGGTTGGAGACTAATCTTCATGCAACATTTGCGAGATCCCAACATGATGTTAAAGTGACAGTGTGGTGTGACTTTATGATTAACTATTATAGGACTGTTCTTTTTTTGAAGAGCCATCAGCAAGGGGACCTCAAACATGTGCAGTCACTGCTGTACAATACCACACCATGCTGACTGCCCATGTCATTCTTATGCTGCAGCAACGAAATGTGATAAACACTGCAGTCTTCATGCAGGATCGTGCCCCTCCACATATTGTTAAACACGTCTTGCAGCACTTTCAGGGCAGAATCATTTCACGTCACTTTCTTTGTGAATGGCCACCTCATTCACCGGACCTTACACCACTGGATTTCTGGTTATGGGGGTACCTGAAGTCATGTACAGTACTGTGCAAAAGTTTTAGGCAGGTGTGAAAAAATGCTGTAAAGTAAGAATGCTTTCAAAAATAGACATGTTAATAGATTATACTTATCAATTAACTAAATGCAAAGTGAGTGAACAGAAGAAAAATCTAAATCAAATCCATATTTGGTGTGACCACCCTTTGCCTTCAAAACAGCATCAAGCATCAATTCTTCTAGGTACACTTGCACACAGTTTTTGAAGGAACTCGGCAGGTAGGTTGGCCCAAACATCTTGGAGAACTAACCACAGTTCTTCTGTGGATTTAGGCAGCCTCAGTTGCTTCTCTCTCTTCATGTAATCCCAGACAGACTCGATGATGTTGAGATCAGGGCTCTCGTGGGGCCATACCATCATTTCCAGGACTCCTTGTTCTTCTTTACGCTGAAGATAGTTCTTAATGACTTTCGCTGTATGTTTGGGGTCGTTGTCATGCTGCAGAATAAATTTGGGGCCAATCAGATGCCTCCCTGATGGTATTGCATGATGGATAAGTATCTGCCTGTACTTCTCAGCATTGAGGAGACCATTAATTCTGACCAAATCCCCAACTCCATTTGCAGAAATGCAGCCCCAAACTTGCAAGGAACCTCCACCATACTTCACTGTTGCCTGCAGACACTCATTCGTGTACGCTCTCCATCCCTTCGGCGAACAAACTGCATTCTGCTACAGCCAATTATTTCAAATTTTGACTCATCAGTCCAGAGCACCTGCTGCCATTTTTCTGCACCCCAGTTCCTGTGTTTTCAGGCATAGTTGAGTCGCTTGGCCTTCTTTCCATGTCGGAGGTATGGCTTTTTGGCCGCAAGTTTTCCATGAAGGCCATTTCTGACCAGACTTCTCCGGACAGCATATGATTGTACCAGGGTCCCACTGTTTTCTGCCAGTTCTGAGCTGATGGCACTGCTGGACATCTTCCGATTGCGAAGGGAAGTAAGCATGATGTGTCTTTCATCTGCTGCAGTAAGTTTCCTTGGCTGACCACTGCGTCTACGGCCCTCAACGTTGCCCGTTTCTTTGTGCTTCTTCAAAAGAGCTTGGGCAGCACATCTGGAAACCCCTGTCTGCCTTGAAATTTCTGCCTGGGAGAGACCTTGCTGATGCAGTATAACTACCTTGTGTCTTGTTGCTGTGCTCAGTCTTGCCATGGTGTATGACTTTTGACAGTAAACTGTCTTCAGCAACCTCACCTTGTTAGCTGAGTTTGGCTGTTCCTCACCCAGTTTTATTCCTCCTACACAGCTGTTTCTGTTTCAGTTAATGATTGTGTTTCAACCTACATATTGAATTGATGATCATTAGCACCTGTTTGGTATAATTGTTTAATCATACACCTGACTATATGCCCACAAAATCCCTGACTTTGTGCAAGTGTACCTAGAAGAATTGATGCTGTTTTGAAGGCAAAGGGTTGTCACACCAAATATGGATTTGATTTAGATTTTTCTTCTGTTCACTCACTTTGCATTTAGTTAATTGATAAATATAATCTATTAACATGTCTATTTTTGAAAGCATTCTTACTTTACAGCATTTTTTCACACCTGCCTAAAACTTTTGCACAGTACTGTATGTACCGAGGGAACCCTCGCACAATTCCATACCTCAAGGATGCCATTGTCCACAGGTGACCAGCATACCTGCTGAGATGTGTAATGCTGCCGTAATGTCCATTGTCACACGAATGCAATTCATTCTGGATCATGGAGGCGCAAATATTGAACACTTATTATGAGAGGTAGGTCATAGTGGTGCCCCCTAGTGACAAAAATTAATAACTGTGGCATTTGCGTCCCCATGGTTCCCTTAACAACCGTATGCAATTTCACCTTCCTATGCCCTACCGTTTGTGAGATATGGTGCATTGATGTGGTAAACCTATTTTCTAATCATCCTGTATAAATGCTTCAGTGCAGAGAGAGGTGATGTATTAACACCAGCAGAACACAGTATCATGCAACAGTTGTGAAAGTGACCAAACGTGTGTGAGTACTGTTGTGTAAAAGTATTGCTTAAAATGAACAGTTACATTCAAGAAATTTAGAACAAGAACAGTGAAAATCTAAAATAAAAATACACTTAATGTGTGTGTGTTGCACACGTCGTGCCATTAACAAAATGCTCCGAAAAATTAACGTAAAGAAAATTATTTTAATGAAGGGCTGTCAGCTGTTGCAAGGACTTTATTTCTCAAACTGAAATTAGGAAGTGTACTGCTGAGAAAAAAAAATGACATATTTAGGGAATTAAAAATAAAATGTACTGCAGCTTATTCGACTGCAGCAAAATAAACTGCCATTCACTGAAACAGCTCTCCGATTGTGCTCATGAAAATATCTATAATATATGACATGTGCTGTGGTGTATTTAATATCGGAAATAGCAGAACTAAGACACTGCAATTTCAACTTGCTTTTTACTGAAAAATAAACGGTAACATGTAATCATAAGAGCTGTATGTGTTACATGCTGTTAGATCAGGACTTGACATAACACGGAGCACGGGAGCTGCAGAATGCTGTGTCCCATACTGTACACAATTAAAGGTGCGGTCACCAATTCCACACACATTTTCAACCAGTCCTGTATTGCAGGCGTCTTGATGATCTTGATTTGATGTGAGCAGTGCTGAAATAAAGCTCCTTCATTGCACTAAAAACTTGAAAACTAATTGAAAACCCTGATATTAGCATTCTGTTTTGACTGATGCATATCTTTGCGCATCTGTGTTGCTCTTTCTGAGCTCACCTGTAACTCAAGCCCCTTGAGGACCTAACGTTTCTCCCACTTCAGTTACTGTGAGTATTAGCCGATGACAAATGTACTGAATGCAAAAGTACTATATATTGTTTTAGATTTCTAAGCTTTTTAGATTTTTATTTGAGAAACCACAGTCATTTTTCATTCCACTTTTGTTTGCTACAATAAGCTTTGTTTTTGCAATGCTGAAACACAATGTTTGGGTCTCCTAACACAGAAACATACAAGAATACAGCAATTCTATAGTTTTGGCAGGGAAAGATCTCATGTAGAAACAAGTCAGCAAAAAAGGCAGGCTGGTGAAAAAGGCAGTCGTCTTCATTACCAAAAAGCAAAAAACTCCTATAAACCAAGTGAAGAACTCTAAAACCAGCAACATGTGTAATAATTATAATTGTGTGGTTATGTGTTTGTTTTGGGGTACTGAGATAGAGGTCAGAGTTGAAATGTGCTCCGGACCTTCACCTTGCTGTAACTTTGAATTTTAGACCTTCACATAAAATAACGGACTACCCCTGCCATAAACTAACCTACTGCTGTTGCTCCCAAAGTCCCAGCCTCCCAGCGACTCGTTGCGACGGTGCTGGCTGGGCCATAGTAGAAGGGTTCCGCAGTAGTTAATCCTGTGGAGCAGACATTCTCCTCCTTGATGTCAGCAGAGCGACCCTCTGTGTAGCATGGAGATGCAGTCGCCTCGAGCTGTGCGCGGCCTCCCCGAGCACGGCCCCAGCCAATCCGGACCTCCCGATTAGCTCAGCGCAAGACGAGCCTACCTGCTCAATCGGTTGCCTAGCAACGCGTCACAGCTACACACATCCGTGCAAGAACCAGCAACAGGGTTCTCCCTGTCACAAACCCCTTAATATATCTTAGAAATACAACAGTATTACAGTAATTGCATTGCTTTTAATAAGATGAACTTTCACAACACCTCTCTGCAACATATTCACTGCAATTGACTGAGCAGGTATAAAACAAATAAAAAAATGAAGAACTTGAGTCGGTCTGCTTGTGATGTGGTTATTTCAGGAACCCCCTGAAACCATTCTGTGACCTTTAGTTTACTATAGCGTCTTAGCTTATACAGTATACCAAAAATGCACTTGGCCTTTTTTTGTCTTAAAATGGGGGAAAATAATATCTCTAGGCTGATTCAGCTCTTACATAGCTTAGGTATAATGAGTTACATGAAACGTTTACGTTTGCATATATTGAAGATTTCATTCAGATTTGTTTTTGACCAGCCAGTGTAGGCTACTGTTAGTTCTGAAATGTATTCATTTGAACTGAGTACTTATTAAAGTTATTGATGATTTGGGGTAAATAATACATGTTTTCTTTAACTTTTTATTCTGAAAGAGGGGATGAAGAATATCAAACTGCACACGTTTGGACTGGCACGCTACACCTACATGATCCTGTCCACTCTGCAGCACGCGAATGGGAAGCCAGTGGCCCGCATCTACAGTGATACTGAGTTCTGTGACCCCAGCACACAAGGGGCAATCATTAATTTCAATGTGCTGGACAACAATGGAGACATCATTGGGTATTCTCAGGTATGCTCACCACAGTGTCTTATGTCTTCATTTTTAACCCACTTGTATTGACGCTGCGCAGCTATGAAGCCACAAAGAATTGAGTAACAAAAGCACCAGTGCTGTACATTCTCATACAACTATTCTCTGTAAGTCCTTAAAGAAGTCGATAATCAAGATCTAATGTTTACCTTCTATTACCATTTGCATCTGTCTCCGCTATCTTTGTGATTAATGTAATTTCTGTTCTTTGATTTTCTTTTTTATTATTTTTGTACTTTAATTTGAGATGTGCAAACAAT